>CM067314.1:31057100-32347100 GCA_034231615.1 Meghimatium bilineatum | reverse complement strand
GGACAATCCGGATGAACATATTTCTGCCGCGGGAGTTGGAGAGCCGTCACAGACGCAATGTGCCACGACTTTACAAAATTAGACTATTCATACATCTATTAGATTGTTTGAATTAGAATTATTGTATTATCCAAAAATGTGAAACATATCATTTCTTCATATGTTTTATTATAAAATTATTTGTCAGGGGTGGCGGGGTGCAGGAGAGAGGGGTATAATATTATTGACATAATTAACTTAATTTGTTATATATTAACACCTTATCTCTATACCGGTTTCCTGTAGACCATAGCAGTACCTTTTATAGGAAACACTTATTTGTAAACACTTTACGTCATAGTTGTCGTCATGTCAGGGTTTTCGTCACGTCAGGGTTGCCGTCACGTCAGGGTTGCCGTCAAATATTTGAGTAACTATAAAATAAATGTTTTAGTGGCTTAAGAAATCTGTTGTGTTAGCATTGACATCTTAGCTGCGTCATATAGCCACATCGGTCTAAGACATCCGATTTAAATATGGATATGTCGTCACTTTCATTCATGGGATGGCACTGACAATGCCGCTCCTAAACCTCCTTAGTAGCTCTCAGTGACATGCATTTCAAGTCACAAAATTAAATTTTTTTGTTCCCAGTTTCGACTCCATAAAAGCAGAGATTGACGAATAGTGTTTATTGTGATTATATAGTTGTGTTTGTAGTCGTTATGTAGTAATGTTTGTAGTCGTTATGTAGTAATGTTTGTAGTGGTTACGTAAAAATGTTTGTAGTTATTATATAGTAATGTTTGTAGTGGTTACGTAGACATGTTTGTAGTGGTTACGTAGACATGTTTGTAGTGGTTACGTAGACATGTTTGTAGTGGTTATATAGTAATTTCCTGTGCTGTCAATCATTTCCGATGCCAATGTTCTCTAATGTCACAATGTTAGATTGCCATTCTTCCTCATTTTTGCTCCTCCTTTATCCCTCATACTCTTCAACTTGCTTGTTGTTAGAATGTGCTCCATCTGTCCTTTTCTCATGATGTGTCCAAACAACTGTCTTTTTCTGATGCGTGAGAGCAGAATTGTTTCTGTGAATGAACTTCTTTCAAGATATCTTCATGACACTTTCTATTAGTTCACCGAACATATCAGGCAATAAGCCTGATTCATTGTTAATAGCAGGGGATCCAAGGAAATCAAGTAATGAAAACTGTCCCAAATGTAGGGGACATAATACAGTAAATACATTACAAATATATATTGCAAGTTATTGCCCTTTCGTTCTGCCAATATCCTACATGACTCAGGAAATCGCGATAAAAGCATTATTGTTTGGATGTATTCATCTCTTAGCAATTTAAGTGCGGTTAGTAGGTTGCCATTGCTTTCTGAATATTATTGCTTAATACCACAGAGGTAATAGTGGCAGGATTATCAGAACCTCCACTACGTTTTCATAGTCCCACAACACTAAATCTATGTAATTATGTTTTTACCCTCAACCCCTCCCCCCCCCCCCTATGAGCTTCCTCCGAGCATTGGCTACCCCTGAGTATTGGAATCTTTCACTGGATGTTGGAGGCTTTCACTGGATGTTTGAGGCTTTCACTGGATGTTTGAGGCTTTCACTGGGTGTTGGAAGCTTTCACTGGATGGTGGAGGCTTTCACTGGGTGTTGGAGGCTTTCACTGGATGTTGGAGGCTTTCAGTGGATGTTGGAGGTTTTCACTGTATGTTGACTTTCACTGGGTGTTGGAGGCTTTCAGGTATGAAATAGAGCTATTGATGAACCTTCTTTGTGCTCGAAATAATACACAACATAAACAGTTTATGGGGATCCAAGCTAACAAACAATCAATCCAACATGCAAGAAACAACACAAGCGAGTAATCAATCAAAGATCACCCCGACCAACTAAAAAATCAACAAAAAATCAAGCAAACACATAAACAACCATACAAGTAAACAAATTTATGAACAAGCAAATCTACAAGAAACGTCACAAACTATCAAACACACACACACACAAGCAAACAAACACATGCAAAAACAAACAAATCAATAAACACACTAACACCTAAACAAGAAAACAAACAATTAAATAAATACACACACACACAAACAACCAACAAACAAAAACTGGTTACGTAATTAATGTATTTTGTCCTGCATTAGCATCAGACTGTCCTTGGTCAAGACTATCTTCTCCACGTTCAGTGTCTCCACAAAGTAATTAAGTAAAACTGATGAACACTTCTCTTTTTCGTCACCGCTGCTTTTTTTTATTACAGTGTTTTCACTTTACGTTTAAATCAGTTTACAATTCCTAGCTGCACTGTATCTAAATCAGTAAACATGTGCACATGTTGATTCTAATATTCATTTCAAGACAGCAAATTTTATTCTGATGAACCTCAGAAACTGCGCTAGTCTGAAGACAAAGCAATAACAAATACATTAGGGGTAGGATTAATGAGTGTATTCCTGCAATATGTCTGGATTACTGCATAGAGAAACATCACTGATGTACTTCTGGCAAATATACTGATGATGATGGTGTTCCTCCTTTTCAAGCGAAGATGAGCATGGTATGAAAAATAATAAATGTGATGAACAAGTAGAAAAAATAACTAAACATTTGTGATTGTCTAATTTGGTTTGTGAGTTCGTAGATGCCAGATGTGTCCGATTCGTGGCAAGAAAGTTCTACTACAGTACATGCAGGAATTTAGAGAGTTCGGGATAGGAGACTTTTCGGATTTTTCCTTCCACTTCCGTCGCTTGTAAATTACTCGCAGCGTACTCTCTTTTTCAAATGTGGTGATGCCAGCAGTGATCTGGGAGTATCAAGCTGAGCGATCATGGGCTGTAGTCTCCCAGGAGCTAGGATCGATGCTGCAGTGATTGAGAGAGTTCTTTAAGTGATCCTTGAAGCGCCTTATCTGTCTTCAGCTTGAACGTTTACCATCACAAATATCCCATAAAATAATCTCTTTGGGAGGCGCTTGTCTGGCATTCGGACGATGTGGCCAGTCTAACATAGTCAGCAGTTTATGCTTTGCATATGGGACTTTTGAAGGATTTCCGTGTCTAGTACTCAATCCTGCCAACGTACTCCCATGAGGTTTCCTAGGCAGCGAAGGTGGAGAGAGTTAAACTGTCGAGCGGGTGTATCGTGTTGACAGTCCAGGATAGCGCAGCATAAAGCAGTTTTGGTAGCACTACTGCATCATACACCCCCAACTTAGTTGTCAAACTGATACCACGCCTGAACCAGACGTTTGCATGAAGGCACTCACATGGAGCACTGACGCGAGCAATACGCAGGGAAACATCCTCGTCACTTGTCGCAGTTTGGAATGGGGTGCTGACGAGATATACTAGGTATTAGGTCTGTTGATTATCATTTGCGCATACCGGACACCTGCATAGGTGCTCCGATCTCCGCTTCAATAAATCTCTCAGGGTATAACTGCTGATGGTTTCGGTTCATGTTGGTTCACTGATCGTTTTGGAATCTTTGTCAGGTGTTCTCTTCGGGCCACGCCCATCCTCACTCCCAATTCTTGCACTCTCGATATTGACTCATGCTTATTCATCTCAAAATCCTCTGATCGTGAGGACTCACAAAGAGCAGTGAGTATGTCTGCTCGGTCCCTAGGCTGACCGTCTGTTGTGATGACGAGACTAGCTAATTGGTCGGCTCGTTCGTTTCCCTCCACGCCTGCGTGTTCAAGGACAAAGATAAGCGTGAGTTTTCGTAGTGATGACCGCATTTTAGCTCTCTCTAATGACTCCGCACATTCCCTACGTACATCACCTGTTTTTACTTTCTGAATCATATTCAGTGAATCACTTAGTATGCACGCATGGGAATAGGCTTGCGATTCCAGCCAGTAAAGTGTCTTGGTTATGGCGAATACTTCCATTGCTAGCCTGCTCGTTGTTGCGGTAAGGGACCACTGGATTCGTTTACTGTTCATTCTTTTGATCTGGCAGTAAAGGCCCATGCGAATCAGTGGTGACGGATGACTGACCCGTCCGTGTAAATCACAACATCTGTGTCATCGGCATTCTCGCAAATTAGTGCCTTCACCACAGCAACCACGCTCACGGGGCTGTGTTTCTTGCACTCTCACATGTATGCCAGCAGAATGTCATCAGTCTAGCAATGTCAGTTGGGGCTTGAGAAAAACAACAACAACACAGGAATATACTATCATTCGATACCAGCAGATTTTGTCTTTTAATCGCCTAAACTTTATTACTGTGTGTGCCAAATTTCAATCTTTTGTGATTTTTAATAGAGTTCTTGTCACGTGATCTGAGTAGAAGTATCGCTCACGTACGTAAACATGTTCACCGTGAACAGAAATCATAGGTTTTTTTTCATGGTCTGTTCTTGTAAAAAAAATGGCACCAATCCAGATGATATGTGGAATTGTTATGCAATCTATTTGATTGCAGTCAGTCATTCAGACACGAAGATATATAACCCTGATTTATAGCACGGGTATGTACATATTTATAGCACGGGTATGTACATATTTATAGCACGGGTATGTACATATTTATAGCACGGGTATGTACATATTTATAGCATGGATATTTATATATGTCTAACATGAATTTTTACATATTAGATATGTTACGATTATAGAAATACCTACTTGGCAATATGTGGTACCCGATGGATGCAGTAACACATCTTTCTGCAAAGACATGCAGCGTTTTGAGATATGCTAGCCTGTCTGCAGTAACTTCTAGAACCTTGGAAATTTGGTCTGTGTACGTCGTGCAGTTGTTGATGGAGATGGTGTCAGAAAAGGAGGAGTAGGCGCCAACAACATCGTCCTTCTGTACCAGAAGCTGGCTCTCTGGTGGTACGAAGAAGGTCCTGGCACGACCCGGCTCACAGGTCACATTATTGACCCCGATATAAGTGAAGTTTGAACTGTCAGACAAATACAGATTCTAATTATATTTCAATATATGTTCTCATGGAGGCATTTTAAATCAATCAATCAGGTAACACAGAAGCTAGGTGTGTCGGGTAATTGGCGCAAATAAAACGATAATAATCGTTTATTATTCTCCCAGATTAAATGTTGAATGTTTGCACAGCGCATTTCTGTGTTCTGTACTACATCCTGTTAGAAATCTGATAGGACATTTGTCCTGCTACAAGAGAGATTCAGTGGGAGTTTGAGAACATTGTCCTGCTACAAGAGAGATTCAGTGGGAGTTTGAGAACATTGTCCTGCTACAAGAGAGATCCAGTGGGAGTTTGAGAACATTGTCCTGCTACAAGAGAGATCCAGTGGGAGTTTGAGAACATTGTCCTGCTACAAGAGAGATCCAGTGGGAGTTTGAGAACATTGTCCTGCTACAAGAGAGATCCAGTGGGAGTTTGAGAACATTGTCCTGCTACAAGAGAGATCCAGTGGGAGTTTGAGAACATTGTCCTGCTACAAGAGAGATTCAGTGGGAGTTTGAGAACATTGGCCTGCTACAAGAGAGATTCAGTGGGAGTTTGAGAACATTGGCCTGCTACAAGAGAGATCCAGTGGGAGTTTGAGAACATTGTCCTGCTACAAGAGAGATCCAGTGGGAGTTTGAGAACATTGTCCTGCTACAAGAGAGATCCAGTGGGAGTTTGAGAACAAATGCAATATAATATCAATAAAGTGTTATCCCAAGCAGCGTAGGCGATCATGTTTCTCCACAACTCTGTCTCGTATGTTTATAAGTTCAGTTTGTGACATTCCCACACAATTGGTTAATGACAACCTATTAAATAGTGTCTTTGTGTGTTTTCTTCTGTCTATTCTCTCTCTGTCATCACCTTGTCTTATCTCTTTGCTTTCCGCTGTCTTTGTCTTCCCCTGTCTTTTTTCCCGTTTTCTTTTCGATGGTTAATATTCCAGTCCCTAGTCAAAGAGGAGGGCGAATATGCTCAAACCCCCCCCCCCCCACTCCACATTAGGAAATTAGAAAATGACTTATTTAATACTAGGAATTTGAAGAAATAAAAGTATGGTAACCTCGTCCACCTTAACAGACAATTCTCGTGAAAGAAAAGGAATTACACACATAAATGAGAGAATAAGGTTTTCTTGTAAGTAAACACCCCTCACTATTACCGACGACATGTATATGGCTATATTATTTAAATATGTCGAATGTTTGCTCTCATGACATGCTCTCGAAAGCCTTGACAGCCCCCGCTTCTAATTTTCCTTTTAATTTGTCTTTCTACCCCAGCATCTCTGAGGAATTCTACATTAGTTTTATACATTAATTTTCCTGGTTGGCCATGGAATTTGTCATCATTGTTTGCAAAGAATATCACACTTCAGTGATCCCCAGTTCTCTTTGAACTTATTTTTGTTTACAGTCGATGCTTAAGATTAATAGAAAGAATTGGTTTTGGAACAGACTATAGTACTTTAGTACTCAAATTCTATCTCAACGCACAAAATACTTCACAAAATGTAAATTGATGTACGAATGGTGTCAGGAAACTAGATTTACAAATTAGATGTAACTTGTGTTCTGATTGCCGCAGATTACCTTCTCGTTATTGCGAAATGTCGATTTGCATTGCATTACCAACTCATCATATTCATCAATATATATTGATTGATTGAGCCGTGTCGTAGTAATAGAAGAGATACTTATCATTATCCTCAGGTGCCATGCCGACTGGCGTAGTCGATCATGACTCTCCACAGCTATATGTCTCCAGTATTATGTATCCGAATCGTTGTTGTTTCCTTGCCGTGCCAGGTTGTCAAACTGTCTATAATATTTTCTCAAGTTGTCGCCCTCTGTCTCTGTTGCCTTCAATCGTGTCTGTTGTGTTTATGTTCTCCAAACCTCCCTGTCTCATGAAGTTGCCAAATAATAACGATTGTCTTTTTCTTATATTATTGATTAAGCCCCTTGTTTGACCCTTTCAACACTCCACATTAGTTTTCCTGGCAGATCATGGTATTCTCAGAATTCTTCTGTAGAGCCACGTCTCTATTGCTTCTAATTTACCAATTTCGTGCTTGTTTATTGTCCAAGACTCGCACCCATATGTTAGTATATGTGTTATATATGTTAGTATATGGGTTATATATGTTAGTATATGGGTTATATATGTTAGTATATGGGTTATATATGTTAGTATATGGGTTATATATGTTAGTATATGGGTTATATATGTTAGTATATGGGTTATATATGTTAGTATATGGGTTATATATGTTAGTATATGGGTTATATATGTTAGTATATGGGTTATATATGTTAGTATATGGGTTATATATGTTAGTATATGGGTTATATATGTTAGTATATGTGTTATATATGTTAGTATATGGGTTATATATGTTAGTATATGGGTTATATATGTTAGTATATGGGTTATATATGTTAGTATATGGGTTATATATGTTAGTATATGGGTTATATATGTTAGTATATGGGTTATATATGTTAGTATATGGGTTATATATGTTAGTATATGGGTTATATATGTTAGTATATGGGTTATATATGTTAGTATATGGGTTATATATGTTAGTATATGGGTTATATATGTTAGTATATGGGTTATATAGCACGGCAGAACTCTCTTTCTCACCTCTAATGATAAGCTCATATTACACAATATATTTTTCATTTTTCTGAATGTTGTTTTTGTCTGAATGTTGTTTTTGTCTGAATGTTATTTTTGTCTTAATGTTGTTTTTGTCTGAATGTTGTTTTTGTCTGAATGTTATTTTTGTCTGAATGTTGTTTTTGTCTGAATGTTGTTTTTGTCTGAATGTTGTTTCTGTCTGAATATTGTTTTTGTCTGAATGTTGTTTTTGTCTGAATATTTTTTAGTCTGAATGTTGTTTTTGTCTGAATTTTGTTTTTGTCTGAATGTTATTTTTGTCTGAATGTTATTTTTGTCTGAATGTTGTTTTTGTCTGAATGTTATTTTTGTCTGAATGTTGTTTTTGTCTGAATGTTGTTTTTGTCTGAATGTTATTTTTGTCTGAATGTTTTTTTTCCTGCTGAATGTTGTTTTTGTCTGAATGTTTTTTTGCCTTCTGAATGTTGCTTTTGTCTGCCCTAGAAGAGCTACTAGCAGAATCACAACACGCCTTTTGATGTTATGTTTTCTATTATTTCCGTGCATTTCGTTGGCCGGCGTAAGCATACGACGTAAAGTATATTAAACAGTGACATTTTGATTTCTGAAGTTAAGACGTACCTGGGATGCGATGGTCTGTACACCAAGAAACTAACAAGTCCCGCTGTTTGACAGAAATAGTACCATCTGGCAATTTTACCGGCCAAAGGAACCCTGATGATAAAGAATGTGGGTGACTGAAGATTTTGGTAATGCAGAGGATGTGGGTGATATTGAGTATGTGGGTGACGTTGAGTGTGTGATGATGATGAAGATGTGGGTAATGCTGAAGATGTGGGTAATGCTGAAGATGTGGTGGTGTTGAAGATGTGGGTGATAATGTGCTTGTGAACAATATTACGTTTTATAAGTTCATCTTTTTCTGCATGCTTCTAGTTTCTTAGGAAACATGGGATTTCAGCAGGTAATCTTCAACGATTTCTGTTCTGAGAGGTCTTCATCAACATTTCCCATGAGGTCAAACTGCGAGTTCTTTATCAACATTTCCCATGAAGTCAAACTGCGATGTCTGCATCAACATTGTCCATGAGGTCATAACTGATCTGGTCTTGTCTTTCACATTTCTTCCTGAGGTTGCTTTTGGTCCTTCAGCGTTAGCCTCTCTTCAAGTGGGTTCAAGTTCAGAGATTGTCTGGCTATGATGTTAGCATACTTTTTGAAAATGAGAAATCATTCTTCCTTTGATATCGTCTTTAATTAATTTATTTGATTATTTCTTCAACATTTCATCGTTTCAAGTCACTTTCGGTTTTCTGATGCACTGTAGACTGCGGCGATATATGCTGATAAGTTACAATATACCGAAATAATAAAATTTCACAACGTATCCACGCTCTCTATTTATATATGTGACGTCAACTTTACAGAGCGTTGTCCTCGCAGCTACTGCGTAAACCTCTCGGTTCTGTGCATGCCGCCCATCCTCTTTAATTGTCTTGTTCAGAAGATCTTCGATAACTGTATCCATCGTAGTCTTAGTCTGTCTCTTGTTCTCTTTCCTGGAATTAACCCTCCATGACAAATCTTTCTAAACCACCCTATCTCTTGTTATGTCCGAAATACGTTAGCTTTTGTTTTATGATAGTTTTGAGTAGCTAGTCTACTTCTGTGTTCTAATCTATGTTAACGTCTGTGTTCTAATCTATGTTAACGTCTGTGTTCTAATCTATGTTAACGTATGTGTTGGTTCATCTTTCTGTCAATGATATTCTTAGGATATTTCTATATAAATTCATTTCTCTTCTTCAGCATACATTCTCAAACTCCTGCTGAATTTTTCTTGTAGCAGGACCATGGTCCTATTAGATTTTCAGCAGGATGTAGTCCAGAGAATGGAAATGCGTTGTGTCGCCGTTTTATTTGCGCCAATGGCCCGACACATCCGTCTTCGGCAGAAATTCATTTCAAATGTTCATATTTCTTTTTCCATGCGGATATCATTGCCCACTTCTCGTAACCATATGTGGCTATTGGAAAATATAACTTTTAAATTGTTGTAACTATGTTTTTCTTTTTGCCAGTTGCCCAGTAATTTCAATTTTCTAAACCAAAATGAGAATTCTTTCAAAGATTGATATTCAACAAGCAACAATAAGTCACCAGGCTTTCAACAAAAAGTTACCAGGCACCCAAGACATTTTACAAAACGTAGCAGACTAGAAAGAAGACTCGAACAAAGATCCTTTCAGACATTATATTAAGTAGAAATAATGTACCTGTAGCCATTGTTAATCATCAAGACGGCCACGTTTTTAGGTATTCCCGTGTTCCTGCGCCTCACAATGCCAAGTTTGACATCTTGTCCCACGGCTTCAGCTGACAAAATCACATTAAGATTTAGATCTAATATCAACATTCTAATGTAATTAAGTGTTGAATGGTTCAATATCAATATTCTGAGATGTAATTAAATGTTGACTGTTTCAGAAATGAATTGTTACTTCTGACGAGATTCAATCTTTCAAATTTACATGTCAGACCATGCCACATGTCAGACCATGCCACATGTCAGACTTTCTAGCACCTTCTCTATCAGTGGCTTCCTCTTTTCCTCAATTTAACCTGTTTGTATAGTGTATGTAATACACCCATGGTTGAAAGAAGCTTACCTCACCATACTAGATTTAAAATTTAAGAAAGTGTATTACAAATGAATTTTGCTCCCGATGTGACTAATACGTATGGGCTAAGACATCCGACTTCAGCAAAGCTCCTGGTTCCCTTTGACCGTGTATGGGATGAGACAGCCAACCACCCCCACCCCACCCTCCCGCACAAAAAATAAGGAAAACAAACAAACAACCAACCCCCTGCTTAATAACCTATTATGAAATTCATGGAAGGTAGCAGTGAGGCCAATACTTGCTCCAAACATCTCTGTTATCATTCAAACATCTCTGTCATCATTCAAGCATATCTTGCATCATCCATTCGGAAATGTATTTGAAAGTCATGGACGAATCATTGTTGCTGTCAATCCACGTTTTTCTTTTACCGTCTCTTCTCTTTCGACCTTCATTACTTTCTTGTACATCAATTTTACTCACTAAATCCTGTCTCACCTCATGTACAAGCCAATCATACTTGCATTGTTTACCATCACCAACATTGTCTCCTGATAACCCGCAAGCTTTTACACCTGTTGTTTCAGGAATATACTTGTCTTGTGTTCTGCTTACGCAATTTGTAACAGACGCATGTAGAACGTACATTGTCAAATCTTAACCTTTCTTTCCGTGTTTACTTTGAGTGTTTCTGATCAAACATTCACATAAAAGAAAACATTAACGATATGTTGAGTTTGATATATGATGTAATACTGATCTTGCATTCTCAAATCATCTTCAAATTAGTGGTGGAGAACAGCTAGTGGAGAACAATTAGTGGAGAATTTGGTGGAGAACAATGAATCAGGAAGGCAAAAGTTTCAAGAAACAGAACAAGAGGCAGACAAAGACTATGATGGACACATCATTTTCAGGACCGGCTGAACTAGAAGACGCCGAGCAGCTCGCACAGAACAGAGGGGCTCACAGAGTGGCAGTAAGGACATCGTTCATGACAGGCCACGTCGTATATTAGTGCGGGTGTCATCCCAGTTAAACAACCTAGAAGAACCTTCGTTTTTGACAGTAAGACTACGAACTGCCAAGAAAGACTACGAACTGCCAAGAAAGACTACGAACTGCCAAGAAAGACTACGGACAGTCACGAAAGACTACGGACAGTCAAGAAAGACTACCAACTGCCAAGAAAGAGGCATGCCAAGAAAGACTACGATTGTCAAGAGCTATATATTCGCAGCTAAAGGGACTATTTCATTATCATCATCATGTGCCCATTCATTCTTAGTTTTCAGTCTTTGTTACCTGCACTAACCTGGAACTCCGTGACAAGGACCTGACCTTAGTGAAGATGTTCCGTCATAAATTTATACATTATAAAAACATAACAAAATATTATAATGAATTCACTAACAAATTTGACCTATTTAAAAGTGTTAAAATGACACAAAACATTACCTCGACAGACTGGAGCTGGTCCTAGAAAATGACCAGATGACGAACATGCCCGTTCCAAATTACCAGAATGTAAGAAAAGATTTGGTTTGCAGGTGAAGGTCATGACCTGACCAGTGGTCACTGTACTGCTGTGTGTCACTCTAGACAGTGTGCTACTTGTACTTGCACCGCAAGTTGCGTTTTCTGTAAAACAGGGAAGTTATCTTTATTACTTTGTTCCTGGCAAGAACTTTCACTTTGTACATTTGTTTGTTTATTTTTGAGACAATGATGATGATGATGATGATAATGATGATGTGTTCTGATGACATCATATTGAGGAGGTCAGCTAGATGAACGATCATCCTCACTGCATATCGACCCATCAGTTCATCAATCAAGACATCCCGCAGTGTGTAGCAAATTAAATATGCTAGTTGATCTGTTTACCTGTCATCTGTCATCTGTTACCTGTCATCTGTCATATGTTACCTGTCATCTGTCATCTGTTACCTGTCATCTGTCATCTGTTACCTGCTGAACGTTTCAGTTTTATCAAAACTTCATTTAACATAATATTCCCATAGTCTTTATAATTTTGTGAGAACTGGACGTTGTACAGCAGCCACGACATTGTGGCACTTTCCCACAAGCTGTATCCTCAAACGTCTCATTTTACAGTGAGAACATTAAGTACTTGATACTGAAGACTTGACTAGAGTCAATATCCCAAGATTTCATACATTGGTTATGTCCTCGTTATGTCCTAGTTATGTCCTCGTTATGTCCTCGTTAGAGCGAATATCCCACGATTTCATATGACAATCAATACAATGTAACTGCGTGAAACGTAACAACAATTAGACTTATGTAAAACATTAATTCCATCCAGTGGTGAAGTTCTCGTTAGAACTAAGATCCCTTAGCAAAACATTTTTTTAATTGCTTATAGTGGTGAAGTCCTGACTAGAGCCAATATCCTAAGATTGCATACAGTGGTGAAGTCCTGACTAGAGCCAATATCCTAAGATTCATAAAGTGATGATAACGGTTCAAATGAGATAGGCTAGATACGTTGTTCTCGTGCCTGACAAACGCATCACATAACAACTGATGAATGGTGAGCTCCACAAAGGAAAACGACAGACCAGCGGATAGATGAAACTCTTCAAGGACTCTCTATCTCTCTCTCAAATTGTATATAGACATGGACACCATATCCTGGAGTCTGTCGTGGAGGCTCGTCAAATATTCTGAAGCGGAAGAAAACGGTACTTGATCGCAGATAACCACCTTCTTCTGCTGCGCTCTCAAACTCCTCTAGATTAGCAGGATACACTCCGAATAAAAGAACGTGTTTTGACAAGGTGTGTAGTCTGCGATACCTGCAAATTTCCGTTGACATTCGCTTCTATCATTTTTATGTGTCACTTTAACCCTCTATTTGATGTGATAGCTAACCCCACCCCTGCATCTTCTTATTCGCTTATTGCGACATACATGTCAGGTAACAGTCTCGCTATACTCTGCTATGATTTTTGATCCCGACAACAGTTGGACGAAATTAATAATAAATCGAATACTGTACAATTGTTGCAGGATTCGATTTCTATATTGACATATTTATGAATCGATACTAGAAACTATTAGACTTACCATATCCTAGATGTCCAGTGTGAATTTGACATCGGTCGCAGGATTTACGACAGTTGTCGATGGCCAAATCTCCAAACCGTTTCTCGCTACAAAATCTGGGGTAGACTGTAAGTAGCTGTTCGCAGGTGGAGGTGGATAATCTGTCTCCACATGGATCATCTAACAAAATAACAAAATGTTGTAGCTAGAATGTTGTTGAAATTTCATAACGAAAGCTGAGATTATGTTTATATCAGAGATTATATTTATATCTGAGATTATGTTTATGTCTGAGATGATGTTTATGTCAGAGATTATATTTATATCTGAGATTATATTTATATCTGAGATGATTAAAAAAGAGCGCATCATCTTGTGAAAAGAAGAGAAATGCAGCAGCTCAACAGCGGAGAGCAGCTAGAAAGTCACGGATAGACCAAGATCCGTCTACAGTCGTTATTCCATGTCCGAACTGTCCAAGGACATTTACAGCTCGAATAGGGCTCATTAGCCATCTATGAACTCATAATCAAGGATATAACTAAAATTGAATTTACAAAAGTGGATGTAACAAATGGTCATCATCACTTGTGATTGACGAACAACAATCTGAGATGGTGTTTATATCTGAGATTATGTTTATATCTGAGATTATGTTTAAAACTGAAGGTGCCGACGATATGTTTATGATATGGGTGGTTAAATTGTTAAGTTCTTGATATGCATTCTACCTGTGTTATGGACACACTACACAGCGAACATGTCATGGACACACTACACAGCGAACAAGTCATGGACACAATACACAGCGAACAAGTCATGGACACAATACACAGCGAACAAGTTATGGACATACTACAGAGCGAACAAGTCATGAGCACACTACACAGCGGACAAGAGGAGGCTGAACAAACAATGTTCATATTCAGAGAATGATTGAAATGGGAGTGACCAGGGGAGAGGGGAGAGCGTGCGTCTTCATTAGAAAGACATGAACATCGTACAACCAACAACTGACTGGCTCATTGAGCTTATATACATTTAGATGGCTAACGGAATAACAAGCAAGACACTTATAAGACACACCGCTATAAGACATGCTCACATGGACATCATTGACCAGATATTCCACCACTAAGAAATGATCACATGGCCATCATTGACCAGACATTCCAGCAATAAGCATAATCCCATTTCTATTATCTTCTTGTACATACTGCTGGTTTCACCTGTACCAGGTAACTTGTCTGTGTCTCTAAAACATATTCTTACCTTGACTACTAATCTGGCAGATATAGTTAAATCCCACACTAGAACTGCTGCAGTTAAACGGATGCCACCCTCCATTTTCCTCTAAGTTCTCGGCTATGAGTCTGATACAATCGTATTCGCCTCCTGAAATCTTTGAGACTGAAAAATGTGTACACATGAGAACTGACAGATTTCACACAAGATTTATTTCATGTGAAATATGTTACAAAATTAGTAAGTTTATAGTATACCATATATAAGATGTAGACATCAACCAACCCTTTAGATGTAGGGATTTTTCTAGTCTATAGTTAGTTAGTCGTTGGAGCATTGAATTATCATCACTGCACTCCGGACAAGTCCATTGGTGCTCAGATCTCTCCTTGAGTGTAGCCGCACAAATTACAAATTACATGTTGACTGATTGTCCAGTACGCCGTTGATTGACCATCATTCTTTCTCACCCATGAAACCGCTTTCTAGCGACACCACATTTCAAACCAAATTCCTGTATTCTAGTCATGGAACAAGAGTCATTGTCACTTGTACAATCATTTGTTTATGCGTTTTCCTGTAAGGCGTTCAAAATGTCTGCTCGATACATTGCTCCACCAACAGCTGTAGTAGCAAAGTGTGCGGCCAACATATTTGCTCTCTCATTACCCCAGACTTCCGCATGTCCTTGCACAAAAATAAAAGTCACATTTGGCAGACAATAATTCTTCACTGTATTCAGCTACTGTTCCCAGCCTGCGCTTGTACATTCGTGCTCATCGAGTCACTGAGGATACAGGCATGTATCGCAGTCTGCGAGTAAACCCATTTCAAAGCTTTAGTTACTGTCAAAATCTCCATTGTCATGCTGCTTGTCGTCTGAGTGAACGCACCACATTCCTCTCTGATGGTCTTCCCCCACCTTTGAGCCGTGATGGCCCAGGCACTCCTGATCTGTCTATCAACCGACCCATCTGTATATATAATCATATCACCTACCTTGGTATTCTCACCGATCAGAGCGAGCACCTCCGACTCCACCACTGCCGGACACCATTCCCTGCATTCCCTGCTGAGTGTTATTACTTTGAAGGCTGTCGGACAATCTAAGGGCGCACGACTCCATTACGCACCAGGTAGCACATCCTCCAATCTGCACACATTCTGTATAATATCCACTGCACCACCCCCCCCCCCCCATCCATGCCTTTCCTCTTTAAGTCGATTGCCTTTCATTTTGAAAAATTCAGGATAGATGGTGCTCTTTATCAGCGGTGATTTTTAGGTAGTCCCGCGGCCTGCAGATTGATTTTTATTCTTCGCTCTGCAGTTGGGCAATTACGTACGTATCATCCCGTGCCGACGTATCTCTCGTACACCCCAACATGATTCGCATTGCCTCATTCTGGATTCCATCCAATCTTTCTGTTTGAGTCTCTCAGTGTCATAATTGCCAGCGCGTACTCTATCACCGCAAGCACCAATCCCTGATACAGCAGAAATATCAGCCTCTGTTCACATTGAACAGCAACCATAACTTTCATTGCCGCAAGACCTTTATAAGCCTTTACAATGATGTGGTCAACATGTTCTTTGAAACTCAGACGTGGGTCCAACATCACTCCCAAGTTCTTCATTGTGCTAAATCATTTTCTAGGCTATATTTAAGTACAGTAGGTTGTCACTGCTTACCAGATGCTGAACTTGTAGTAGATGACTTCGTACAATCAAATTGATTATCCTAGACGCGATCATCATCAACATCAACATCATCATCATCATCATCATTTATTGCCGTCCTCGCAACGAAGGTTTTACTACAACAGATCCCACAAACCTTCTGTCTCTTGTTTTGGTGGTGCCCAACGTTAGACTAACCTATCAATCCCATGATGTTTCCTCCCACATGTCCTTGATGCCGTCTGTCCATACTTTGCTTTGTCCTACTCTGCTTCTTCAACCTTCTACTGTTCCCTGTAGCAACGTTTTGTGACAAGGAGTTATATCAGCATACATGTACAAACCCTGCCAGTTTTTTTCACCACTGAAAGTAATGGTTCTTGTGTATCTCGATTTTGTTCTTTGAGTGCGTTGCACTTTTCTGTTTTCCCAACTGTCTATGTTTCCAGCTATCCAAGTGTTGTCTATCTTCGCAGCTGTCCATGCTTTGTCTATGTTCCAAGCTGTCTATGTGTTGTCTATGTTCCCAACTGTCTATGTTCCCAGCTGTCTATATGTTGTCTAATTTGTATTTTGTCTATATTTCTACATGTGAACAAACACGTCTATTTATCTGTTCGTCTGTCAGACTCTCCATGTATAATCTAATCTCTACACGCATAAAGTATAAACACTCACACATTTCCTCTAGTTTGAGTAATCGATACTCAGTAATGGAAGCATGCAAGATTCAAATCGAAACTTACTGTACTTGTCCGACCAGTTGAAGTACGTCATTTCTGCATCTGTATTGGTGAAGTACCACTTGCCAGGATGAGATCGATACTCGCCACTTATCCAATCAGCGTTTGTATACCTAAGGGAGATTATATAGATAGAATTAGGTTAATGGCAAGAAATCATTCTGTAGATTGTTCAAATTGACCAAGACATGCAATTTATTTGACCCATCCATTGATTCTTTGAGGATTTACTACTTTCTCTCTCTTTCTCCTACCATCTCTTTCTTTCTTCTTCAAAGTAGATTTACAACTCTCTCTCTTTCCTTTCTTTTTTCATTTTATCTCTCTCTTTCTTATGTACCTTTCTTTTCCTCCTTACCACACTTTTTCTGATTCTTTCTCTCACTACCTGCTTTTATTTCTCCCTCTCCTTCTCTCTCTTTTTATCTCTTTCTTTCTTTGCGCTCCTGTGGCATCCTGTGTCTGGACTTGTAGTTCAGGGTGCAAAGATAAGGGGCATTGTCTTCTTTCCATGCATGTCATAGGAGGCGAGAAAGGAAAATTGGGTTTAAGCTGACAACTTTTAACATGTGAAAACATTGTTGTCCTATCTTGTCTCAATGTCTTACTTATGACTCCTAGATAACAAAGGATGTTTGATGTGTCGCCGCTGCTGATGTTAGATGTGTCACCGCTGCAGATGTTAGGTGTGTCACCGCTGTGGATGTTAGATGCAAGCCTGCCTGTTCACTCATTTCTGATCGCATCGACATGTCCTGGACTGTTGAATCATCTAATGCTCTATTATCAATATAAACACACAACGATTCTCATTTAATGAATTTCAGCCACTGCCTGACAATGGAACAAAAAGCAAAAAGAGATAAACGTAGGACAACGACGTAATGCTCAGCGTTTTTTTTAGCTCCCAGTTTGTTAAAGTATACACAAGTTGCGGTCATTATCACCGACATTTTGTAGTATTTATATTGTAGTATTTACATTGTAGTATTTACATTGTAGTATTTACATTGTAGTATTTATATTGTAGTATTTATATTGTAGTATTCATATTGTAGTATTTACATTGTAGTATTTATATTGTAGTATTTTTATTGTAGTATTTATATTGTAGTATTTATATTGTAGTATTTATATTGTAGTATTTATATTGTAGTATTTATATTGTAGTATTTATATTGTAGTATTTATATTGTAGTATTGATATTGTAGCATTGATATTGTGATATTTATATTGTAGTATTTATATTGTAGCATTTATATTGTAGCATTGATATTGTAGCATTGATATTGTGATATTTATAATATAGTATTCATATTGTAGTATTTATATTGTAGTATTGATATTGTAGTATGGATATCAAGGAACAGACACTTACATGCCAGCATACTCTTTCTTGTAGTCACGCAGCATTTGTTGGTCCCGTAAATCACGTATTTGGAAAAGGGTACCATTCGGACCTTGTCCGTTACAAAATGTTTCTGCATCTTTCATAGCTAGTTTGTTGCTTGAAATGTTGAAACATCTATCGCCATACTGGATCCAGTGTTCTGGACATCCTATACACAGATCACAATGGTCCATCTATTAAAAAATGTCATGAACATAACAAGGCATGAATTATGAAACATTAGTTAAAGGGCTCACATCACCAAGTTGCTCTCCGGACACATCTGTAGGTGCTCTGCTCCTCAATACTTGAGTGTATCTACCATCACACAATGACTGAGAGTTTCAGTTCTCAGTTGTTCTACAAACTTTCTTCTAACTTTTATTATACGCCTTTTTCTAAAGCATTCTTCTAAAGCATTTTTATAAATCCCACAGTAGAGCTAATTTCTGTCAACGCCATAATTAAATCCCAGTTCATTTATTTTGGACAAAGAGAAGAAATCATTATTCTCACAAATTTCCTCTGCTCCTACTGGATCTCGTGAATAATGTCATATGCCAGCCATCTCCATAGCTTTACTCCTCGATACGGTAACAGCTCCCGCAAGCCGATCTGCTCTCTCAATGCATTGAACGCCCACAAAGCAACTAGATTTTGAAGACATGCATTATGTCCATCTTCACCAACTTCTGTAAGACGTGGAAACTCTTCAGTGAGATAATGAGATGAAAATACAAGTAATGACTATGAGATTGAAGTAGAATAATCGATTAATAAATCACGATCAATATGCAGTTTTGTAGTTAAACAAACATCTCCGTAATTCTTTGTTTCTTGTGTTAGAGATGATTGAATCTAAGTTGTAGGAATATCGTTCAAGAAGTTGCCAAGAATATTTGTTTACAAAGTTAATTTATTTTGTAGGAGATATTTGAGAATTTTCGCTTGAATCAAAGAAGTGTCGTGCTATGTGTGGTTCTATCTACCGACGGAGTGCTGGAGAATCCCTTATGTGTGGTTCTATCTATCGACGGAGTGCTGGAGAATCCCTTATGTGTGGTTCTATCTACCGACGGAGTGCTGGAGAATCTCTTATGTGTGGTTCTATCTACCGACGGAGTGCTGGAGAATCTCTTATGACTTTTAATTTTTTTCAAGAAACAAGTGCTTCATCGCTCGCAATTCCTAGAGATCGAAACACCAAAACACACATTTAAAAAAAACCAGCAAAAAAAAAAATAATAACCCAACAAATAACCACGCAAAAAAACAACAACAGACCAACAAATACACACATATTGTGAAAATTCAAACAGCTAGGATTACATAAATCTATCCTGTTGTCTTCTAACACAAACACTCTGGATCTGCATATATAACGTCCTGGTGTTTCACCATTAGATTACCCAACAAACCATAGATTACCCAACAAACCATAGATTACCCAACAAGCCATAGATTACCCAACAAGCCATAGATTACCCAACAAGCCATAGATTACCCAACAAGCCATAGATTACCCAACAAACCATAGATTACCCAACAAGCCATAGATTACCCAACAAGCCATAGATTACCCAACAAGCCATAGATTACCCAACAAGCCATAGATTACCCAACAAGCCATAGATTACCCAACAAGCCATAGATTACCCAACAAACCATAGATTACCCAACAAGCCATAGATTACCCAACAAGCCATAGATTACCCAACAAGCCATAGATTACCCAACAAGCCATAGATTACCCAACAAGCCATCATGATACACTATACTTCTAGAAAAGGATATATTATAGAACGATATATTTTTTTCCAAGCAAAATTCATACACCATTTATGAATACAGTTATATATTTTATATTGTATGTTGTGTTGTCTCGCACACATGGGTCACTTACTGTTGTATGTTGTGTTGTCTCTCACACATGGGTCACTTACTGTTGTATGTTGTGTTGTCTCTCACACATGGGTCACTTACTGTTGTATGTTGTGTTGTCTCTCACACATGTGCTATTTACTTATCCCTTCTATCAAATAATTCCCATGTTGGCGAAAAGATGGATATTACCTGACATTGCTTCTGTTCTTGTTTTCTAAAACTGTCCATGAGGAAAATAGAAAAATCGAGTGAACGTATAATTTAGACAAATAAACAAAAGCTATTGCTCACCTTTGCATGCAGACTCCAAATGTGTCCAACCAAATTTTGTGCACACCATTTCATTTTGGACCGCATCGTACCGGGAATACTTGCATTGTACAATGACTTTCTCTCCCTCGTTGTACTCAGACTTGATGGGATCGAGAGAAAGTCCATTTGATGGAATGTTTGGTCGTCCGCAGGTTGCTATGATATTATAAAATGATAAGTAGTTATAACTTTATATTACAACTTTATATTACAACTTTATATTATAACTTTATATTACAACTTTATATTACAACTTTATATTACAACTTTATATTACAACTTTATATTACAACTTTATATTACAACTTTATATTACAACTTTATATTACAACTTTATATTACAACTTTATATTACAACTACTTTTGTAGTATGTTTTGTCTCTTGTTTCTTATTTATTATCTTGTTGGTGTCAAGGATTGATCTTCATTGTTCAGATCTTTTGTTGGTGTAGTGGTTTGTTAAATTCGTTCAGTATGTGGAAGATTTTAAGGCAAGCTTTGTTATAATGGAATGTATATACATACATATATATATAAGTAAAGTAGCCCATATCATTTATTAATGCCGTAGGGGTGTGAGATGTTAGCGATCTCACATTTCAGAGGCTCTGCAAATGAGGGCGGTAGCCATCTCCTCTCCCTCGCAGTCTTAACTTCCCGGATGAATCCGGTACCCGTTTAAGGCTGGGTCGACCTGGGAGCAGTTGCGATCTGAGAAACATTTCCGTCTCAACTGGGGAATGAACCCAGGATCATTCATATGCGAAGCCAATGCGCTAACCACTGCGCTACACGGGTCCCAATATAAATATATATATAAGATTGATTGTGATGTTGACAAAAAAAGTCAAGAAAATAAATGTGCACTTACATCTGTGGCTGAGATCTTGTAGAAAGCCACATGTCTTGAAGCAGCCATATCTCTCCACAGCTTGGCTACAGAACTCTGGATTGCTTCTTTTTAAGGTGGTGCAGTTCTTCAGGACATCAAATGGAGACTCTGCGGAAAGACGTTATTTCTTTGTTCAACACTCTCTCAAATATTAATCAATTGTACCAAGTTTTATTATTATCAAGTGCCGTCTTCGCAGCGAAGGTTGACTATAACAGATCTCCAACATCTCCTGTCTCTTGTTTTGGTGGTGCACTCTGCTACATTGTAACCTGTCCATCTTGTGATGTTACTCTCCCACTTGCCTACCTCTTGTTTACTTTCCTTCAACTTTACCTTGAAGTAAGGTCTTCATTAAAGTGTTATATCTTTTAATGTGTCCAAAATATTTTATTTGCTTGATCTTTATTTTCCTTAGTAGTTCTTTCTTCATATTAAGTGTTGTTAGAACCTCTTTGTTTGTTTACTTCTCTTTCCATGATGTTCTCCTTATTCTTCTTTATACCCACATCTCAAATGTATAAAATAAAAAAAAGGCATCAGTTCTGCCTTCTAATGTTTTGTTTAGTGTCCATGTTTCTGAGTCATACATTAATATAGAATAGATGTATCATTTTATAATTCTCATTTTTAACGTGTTTGTAATTTGTTTATATATTAATAATTTCCTCATGTCATTGAAGGCACTTTTAGCCATTCCTATTCTCCTTTTAACTTCTGTTTCACATCTGCCATCATTTGTGACTATGTGTCCAAGATATTGATAATGTTTTACTTGTTTTAGTTTCTCTCCCTGTATGTTTATGTTTAGCTCTTGTTCTTCTGTGTCTTTGCTGATTATCATGGTTTTTGTTGTTTGGATATTTATATGCAGTCCATATTCATTACTTGATTTATTGATTTGATCTATTAGTCTTTGTAGTTCACGTTCACTTTCTGCCAAAAGAACAGTGTCATCTGCATATCTAATGTTGTTTATTATTTTCCCATTGATCTTGAGTTCTGGCATTCCTTCTATAAGTTTAAAGATATTCTCTGTGTAGATATTAAATTGGCTTGGTGATAAAATGCATCATTGTCTTATAAATCTTCTTATTTCTATAAGAAGAACGAACGTTTATAGAAGCTATAATTATTAAATGAAATCAAGTCACACAAGCAAGTAAGACAAGATACAAAACAGCAACATGTTTCTACAACATCAAGAAGACAACAATGGACTTATATCGGACATGTGCTTAGAATAAATGAAAACAGACAGCCACTACAAACATTACGAAGGGTATACATAACCAAACTGTCAGAGAATATGCTAAATTAAAATGGGTACCAGATGGTAAGCAAATAAATTGAAAGGACAAGAGAGCTCTTCGCGCGGAGAATCATCAAAGAAGGCATGAATATAGGTCTGAACAACACATAAGAATTACACACAGCAACTTCATATCGCTGGAACTTGAGAACAGTTTTTCCTGCCACATGCACCAGCAATTGACGCAGAATGGATATAGATAAATAGATAAATAGCTGTAACGTAGATTCATAAAAAAAATCTACATTTGTGAAGGTCGATTAAACATTTGAATGAGAATGTAGACTGATGCACCCTGTTCTCTTCTATTATCACGGGATGAGCAAACACACGACCACAGATGCCTCTACAGAACTGCATTAACGAGTACAATTCTATCCATTTCTCTAGACATGTCCTATTTTCGTCTAGGACTTGTCTAGGGAGTCGTGATCATTGAAAGAGGACATCTAAAAAACTGATTGCTAAATGTTTATGTTGCGTTTATAACATTTTATAAGGAGGCTGAGAGGGAGGGGAGGAGAGGTGTCCGATAACTGAATGGACAATTATTAATTGGTTCACTGAATAGCATCTGTTTCTCGTCTGTCTGTTTGTTTCTTGTCTGTCTGTTTGTTTCTTGTCTGTCTGTTTGTTTCTCGTCTGTCTGTTTGTTTCTTGTCTATCTGTTTGTTTCTCGTCTGTCTGTTTGTTTCTTGTCTGTCTGTTTGTTTCTCGTCTGTCTTTATGTTTCTTGTCTATCTGTGTGTTTCTCGTCTGTCTGTTTGTTTCTTGTCTGTCTGTTTGTTTCTTGCATGTTTATTTTTTGTCTGTATATTTGTTTATTGTCTACCTGTTTCCTCCATGTTTGTTTGTTTCTTACTTATCTGTTTGTTTATTGCATATCTGCGTCTTTCTGTTTGTTTTTCTTCTTTGTTTGTTTATGTGTGTCTGTTTGTCTCTAGTTTGTCTCTTTGATTTGTTTTATCTATTTCAATCCCCCAACACGACCTATGAAAACGATTGATTCCTATGAGCCCATTGTTTGGGGTAAGACAGGCTTGGGAGTGTCGGAGGTTTCGCCACACTCAATGGCAGGCGATGTTTTGCGAAGACGCCTCGAACTGAAAGTAGGAGCCGGACACCCGTCCGAACTTCAAGATATGCATCATTCCATCATCCATAATGTCTTCACTGTGTGCGACTATAACTAATGTGTTCTAAGTGTGCCTGGAATTGTCAACCACACTGTCACCATGCGGGTTTATGGAGTATCAGAGTGGTTCCTCTGAAGAAGTTCTCACAGCCTTTATCACCACCTGGCACTCAGCTCTCACCTGTAGCTGCCAGTGCTTGCCAGCATGCGGCAGCGGTCACGGCTTTGACAGGCCGGCGAAACATTATGATGGCAACTGAGGGGCTCCGGCACGGAGGTAAACATATGGCGTGTCTGCCCGAGCATGTCACTACATTTGATAATGAACTATTGTCCCGACTACAGAACATAACGTCAAGAAACACAAACTGTCAGTAAGATGTTTATGTAAATACATCACTCACTCGCGTTGCAGACATCGCAGTATCTCTTGTGACAATTAGATCCATTTTTGTACACGTAACACCACGGCTGGATCAGTTCACCTCCTGGATTTCTACAAGCATTGCCAGATAGCAAAAGCCATATTGGATTCATCCTAAAAAACAGTCAGACACATTGTTAGTTGACTGTTGCTTTAATGTTAAAACCAAGTTGACACAGCGTTGATTGACTATTTGATTATTTAACAATGACGTTAACTTGTAAGTTGAACAAATTCAGTAGATGGCATTTTCTGATTCTATTTATTCTAAAGAAAACGTGAAAAACACAGCATGAACGTAAATAAACACATGCCACCCAAGTTTACACACGCGAACTAACACAAGGACTCGTCAGCACACCAACATACACAATTATATATGTATATCATATGTTATATTCTTTCCAAAACGTTGTCTTCGTCATGGAAACTCTGAATGCATCTGTCCCGGGTAAGCAGATCTGCATTGACCGGAGATAAGTACATACATTCTTCGATGTCGCTGAACATGTCTTCTTGCCTTCCTCTTTTTCTCTCGACTGGCATTCTGCCCTCTAGAATCAGCCTTTCGATTTCAACATGTCGCTTTAAATGTCCAAAATCCTGTAGCTTCCTTCTTATGATGGCATTTAGAAGCCGCCAATTATTTAGTTTCAGTAATTTCAAAATTTCAATGTTCTTCTATGTATATGATATTCGTAAGGGTCTTTCGGTAGCACTTCATTTCGGTAGCACTTCATTTCGGTAGCACTTCATTTCGGTAGCACTTCATTTCGGTAGCACTTAATTTCGGTAGCACTTCATTTCTGTAGCACTTAATTTCAAATGAAGTTATTTTTTAAAATAGTGCGTTTAAAGTCCAAGTCTCGCATCCATATTGTTGCCACTGGGAATAAACATGATCTTAAAAGGGTTACTTTAGTCTCGTTGTTACTTTAGTGTCGTTATTACTTTAGTGTCCTTGTTACTTTAGTCTCGTTGTTACTTTAGTGTCCTTGTTAATTTAGTGTCCTTATTACTTTTGTGTCGATATTACTACTTATTAATATTCATGTATACAAATATGTGCAGCCTCTATATCTGGGTTTGTATTTTACGCCACTCCGACGTGGGCGATATTAGACCAACATTCCGGCGTACTGTGATCGCATTATTAGACCAACATTTATTACTGACCAGCTCCCGAGTGTTGCTAGAGCCCGATAGAGGAATAAAGAACAGTTACAATTATCTGACATGCACGCCGTAAAAGTCGACTTATGAAGTGTTCGGGAATAATTCGATGTTATATCAAGTAGAGGGTAACCGGAAATTGGATGTGCCCCTTTAAAAAGTGCAGACACCCAAACTGTAAACCATGAGACAATACATTTCGTTATCTGGACTACATACTGCTAATATGAAGGAGTTTGAGAATGAACGCAGAAGTAGATGACAATGAGCCGTGGTATTTAGAGTCATGATATTGTAGGTATCATTATCACGACATCTATCATTTTCCCTAGAACATTATCACGACACCTATCATTTTCCCTAGAAAATTATCACGACATCTATCATTTTCCCTAGAAAATTATCACGACATCTATCATTTTCCCTAGAACATTATCACGACATCTATCATTTTCCCTAGAAAATTATCACGACATCTATCATTTTCCCTAGAACATTATCACGACATCTATCATTGTCCATAGAACATTATCACGACATCTATCATTTTCCATAGAACATTATCACGACATCTATCATTTTCCCTAGAACATTACCACGACATCTATCATTTTCCCTAGAACATTATCACGACATCTATCATTTTCCCTAGAAAATTATCACGACATCTATCATTTTCCATAGAACATTATCACGACATCTATCATTTTCCCTAGAACATTATCACGACATCTATCATTTTCCATAGAACATTATCACATCTATCATTTCCCCATAATTCTTAATCATATCGTCTTTAATATGATCATTCCATACTTGTGTTTGTCCTTCCTTTCTTCTTCTTTCATTCTCAACCGCTACCAGCCAGAGTATTTATTTTGTTTCTCATGTACTTGTTGATTTTGTGTTCTGTATAATGGATGCAGAATATTCGTCTGTAACATTTATTTTCACACGTCTGCATTCTTCTCTCCACACATCACCACAAGCAACTACACACATGCACACGCACGCACACACACATAGTACCCTGTTTGTGGAAAAGAGTAGCAATCCACAGTTTGTGCCCAGGGTAGACAATCTTCATAAGTTTCAGTCACAGTTGTGTTCCCAAAGTAATCTTCTCCCTTTGTTGTGATATTAAAACATGACTCCTCCGCTGGGTATGGGGGAAAGTGAAGAAATGAAAATGTAATTCCATCAATAAATATACATACAGAAATGTCACATTGTTACAGGAAGTAATATAGATATTGTAAAATAATATTGATGTTACAAAATATATCTGGAAAGTGATTGTAACACGATTCATGCACTTCAACTCATCGATTTTTTAAAAATAGTTATAAGTTTCTGATATAGAAATCAGAAGTTATGAAGACTGGATTACCAGAACCACTACTACCATCGCTCCACTATTTGTGATGGTTATAAAGCTCTGATATAATCAGAATGGAGTAACATCCGCGTTTGACAGCAGAGTACCCCATCGTAAGAATTAGATTTTACTTAACACAAGTGCCCTGATATAACTATGGCAGCTTCGCGTATACGGTTGAAAGTAGTGTGTCTCTCATACATAGACTGATCTTTATCTAATAGCCAAATAGAAAATTCATAATTTTCTACGTATGTCAAAACTGCAGTTAGTCAATCCTGAACTCACCTTCAAATATGGCCACCAACGAGCTGACAAGCTTTATCAATATTAAATGTTTTTTTAAATTTGTTTATTATTATCCTTTACTATGTGCTTTTTAATGTTAGTTTTAGCATAATTTCTTTAGTGGTTAACACAGGTATGCCAAACAAACACAGGTATGCCAAACAAAACAGGTATGCCAAACAAACATAGTATGCCAAACAAACACAGGTATACCAAACAAACACAGGTATGCCAAACAAACATAGTATGCCAAACAAACACAGGTATACCAAACAAACACAGGTATGCCAAACAAACATAGTATGCCAAACAAACACAGGTATGCCAAACAATCACAGGTATGCCAAACAAACACAGGTATGCCAAACAATCACGGGTATGCCAAACAAACACAGGTATGCCAAAAACATAGGTATGCCAAATAAACACACGTATGCCAAACAAATATGGTATGCCAAATAAACACAGGTATGCCAAACAAACACAGGTATGCTAAAAAACATAGGTATGCCAAATAAACACAGGTATGCCAAACAAACAAACTTATGTATATACAATCAGAAATCTATCTACTCACGTAACAACACCTCTGCAGTGAAGTTGATGCCGTGGTTAGTTGCTTTCTGCCAGGATGACCAGTACTGTATAGACAGATAGTCACCTTCACTGACAAACTGTTCTGGCCACTCTTCATTATTTAATCTGGCAAGAACGTTTAATTTTTAGCAGTAACACCGTGTAAGTTAATGAGGGGCTTTCACAAATGCAAGACCTACCAACAGAATTAAAACAAGTTTGTTTGTGGTCATGTTTTCCATAATTCCCGTGGTTTTCGTTGGTCGACGTTGGCAGGTGACACCCGAGCGATACAAATTATATAAATAGTGAGCAACCAATAAAAATCACGGCAATAACAGAAAACATAACCAAAAAGGTTTATGTGAATTCAGTTTGGCTGGACTTATAATGACCAATCGTGACCAATGTCATGGCAAAAATAGCCATTGCGATTCCACGTGTATAAATAGTAATTAACCGAATCCGAAACAATAATCAAAACACGTAACCGATGTAGTCCAACTTAAGTTAGCAAACAGGTCTTCTTATAGCTGCCGACGGTCTCGGGACATTGGGCAGAGATTATGTGTGACCTCGTAAACATTGAGTAGCCCTGACAGCTGAACGGAAATTCCCGTTCAGATTACATTAGTGATTGTTGCATGGTGGTGCTACATTAGTGATTGTTGCATGGTGGTGCTACATTAGTGATTGTTGCATGGTGGTGCTACATTAGTGATTGTTGCACTGTGTGTCCCATTAACAATTGTTGCAAATTGTGCTATATTAGTGATTGTCTAACTAGACGGCGATACACTTTAGAAATATCCCCATTGTAGTTCCATCAGTTTCAACAGATGGCGAAGGACATGTGTGCTGATAGTTCCGGTTGCACACTGATGGTATATCTTCTTCATTGGAACCGATTGCATGTCATTATTTCTAATAATATCTCATAATTCATTCACTAGAATATGGTTTTCAGATAAAAAATCTGAAAATAAGCAAGATTAGGAATGTTCTGGTCTAGCTTACCTGCTATATTCCTGCCATTTGTGAAAGCGTTTCACCAGGACGTAATCTAACTCGTACAGGTCATACTTGTTGAAGGTAATTTTCACCTGTGCTTTCTCTGGTACCTGGTGTACGGAACAAACTATGTCTATTTACAGTATCTACATTTCTCATCACATTTCTAAACATTTTAAACATTTGGTTGGAATAAAGATTTGGTTTGAATAAACAGTTGGTTTCAATAAACATTTGGTTTCAATAAACATTTGGTTTCAATAAACATTTGGTTTCAATAAACATTTGGTTTCAATAAACATTTGGTTTCAATAAACATTTGGTTTAAAAAAACATTTGGTTTCAAAATAAAAAACAAACACAGAAAAATTAAAGAAATAAAATAAATTGTGGACAACCTCAAGTTTGGAGTTCGTAACACAGAAATACCATAGCCATAACAAAAACCATACCACGAGGACAATCTCCTGAACAAAAACAGAAATGTGTACACATGAACAAAATCCAGAAAGAAAACAGCTTTTAAAGAATTGCGCAGGAATTCACACGAAAACTATGGTCATCTAAAACAGCTCGGACGGAGAAACACTACCGCTCTGACCCAGAGCTAGTGGCTACAGTACATTGATTAAATCCATATAGTATCTTCTTCTTCTGCGTTCGTTCTCAAACTCCTGCAGATTAGCATGATGTAGTCCCGAGAACGGAATGCGTTGTGTCATGGTTTACAGCACTGATGCGATATCTGCGCCTTTCAGCCTGACACGTCCGACTTCATCATGGCTTTGTTTCACTAACCCTATATGGGATGGGACAGCCAACTCCATCCCATAACCTCCTTAGTTGACTTTTACGACATACGTTGAAGGTAAACATTGTTGCTATTCTTTGCTCCCCTGTCGGGCCCCGGCAACACACGGGAGCTATAGTGTCTGATTGAGTGTCTGATTGAGTGTCTGATTGAGTGTCTGATTGAGTGTCTGATTGAGTGTCTGATTGAGTGTCTGGAGAGCAAGGAATATGAAGCAGAGAAAATAGAATAGGGCAGGTAAATATAAACATTTGACAGTGAAATAGAGAGAAAGAAAACAGGAGATGAAGGTGTTTCTTCTTGGCAAGGTAAGATGAGCTTAGAAAGAAAACAGGAGATGAAGGTGTTTCTTCTTGGCAAGGTAAGATGAGCTTAGAAAGAAAACAGGAGATGAAGGTGTTTCTTCTTGGCAAGGTAAGATGAGCTTAGAAAGAAAACAGGAGATGAAGGTGTTTCTTCTTGGCAAGGTAAGATGAGCTTAGAAAGAAAACAGGAGATGAAGGTGTTTCTTCTTGGCAAGGTAAGATGAGCTTAGAAAGAAAACAGGAGATGAAGGTGTTTCTTCTTGGCAAGGTAAGATGAGCTTAGAAAGAAAACAGGAGATGAAGGTGTTTCTTCTTGGCAAGGTAAGATGAGCTTAGAAAGAAAACAGGAGATGAAGGTGTTTCTTCTTGGCAAGGTAAGATGAGCTTAGACAGAAAACAGGAGATGAAGGTGTTTCTTCTTGGCAAGGTAAAATGAGCTTAGAAAGAAAACAGGAGATGAAGGTGTTTCTTCTTGGCAAGGTAAGATGAGCTTAGAAAGAAAACAGGAGATGAAGGTGTTTCTTCTTGGCAAGGTAAGATGCACTTGTCATTGTTATAGAATATCAAAATTGGGTGTATAAGCCATCAGATGGTTAATGAGTAGAATCCAGGCTTTGAGGAACTTTTTATAGTGGAGCAGTCATGCAGCAGATTTTCAGATGCGGGGCATGCTTGATCTCTCCTTTCCTTATGTCTCACTAGTGTCTGCGGGTGTGAGATAACCACTTCAAAGTTTGTCATATGCGCACTGTTCCCAGGATGCCATATGACTCACCAATAATACGACCCACCACCTGTTAGGGTCCTAGGGGCGTCACACTGGACACATGAAATCAAAAATTCACCCAGAGAACTCTGTCCTCAGCTACTGAGAGGAGTGTAGTAAAAACAAGGTCAAACCATTCCTTGATGTTTTCAATGAAATATTTTTCTCTGTCCACCACTTCTCCTCCCACCCTTGACTGTTCCCAGCAAGATATGTTGAACGGCCAATAGTTGCGGATGGTGAAGAACACTGGTTAATCTGGAATTGAACAGTTTGTTTCTGTACTGAACACGGCAGATACACAGAACACATTTTGAAACGAATATTTAAAGCATAAAAAGGACTAATAGTGTCTTTAGGTAACACACCTGACAGGTAAACCGTGTCTTTAGGTAACACACCTGACAGACAAACAATGTCTTTAGGTGACACACCTGACAGGTAAACATAATAGTACATTACACAATAACTTCTTAAAGATAAGGTACAAGAAATTAAAAAAAAAAAATTGAAGAAACACATTTGGTCAATTCTATTGAAATACAGAATGCGAAAATAGATAAAGTATTGCTTACCACTAACGCAACCCAGATTGATGACTAAATATTTTAGCGAGGGGGGGTCAAGCGTCGTATATAACGATGTCACCTTTCAAAGATTGATCTTCTAGGGGGGGTATGAATACGGACGTGTGGAAATTTCCGTGGTAATATTAAAACACAAAACGTACGTATATGTATCACTGCTGAAATACGATGTGTCGGGTCATTGAAGCAAATAATGCCGCGACACAGAATGTCTCCGCTATACAGAATACACCTTGTTGGGCAACTAGTCCACACATTGATCTAAGTAACCACATGAAGTCCTAGAGTGATAGATACAATCTGGAGTGAGGTAAGTTGAATAAGGGAATGTTCTACATCACGTTTTCCCCAACTAGGGTAACATCGTGACAGATCAACATTACACCTGATCGTTGAATTAGTTAGGACCAAATTTGTTACGTTTTCTTTTATTATTGTTAGGATTTCAGTTGGTCACTATAGATATACTTTCTATCGTATTACAAAAATAACCAAGACGTTTCCAATTATATAAATAGTTACCAACCGAATTGCCAACAATAATTCTGTTGGAAAGGTTACTATAGGGTCTCGGTAACGTGGACCAACATTGAGTGATATCTAATTTAGAGGCGAAAACACTAATTCAAATTGTTGTTCATTTCTATAACAAAGTAGATCAAAGAAAGATGACGAGTCAGAGATTCTTATTTGAAACAAACAAAATTAAAATTACATTAGAATACAAACACGATTCAATTTATTATAAAGATATGAGATTAAATAAAGATATTTGATAAGTTACTTATCATCATACATGACATAAAGAATCACATACAAGATCACATAGAAAACTGCATACACAATCACATAGAAAACTGCATACACAATCACATAGAAAACTGCATACAAGATTACAAAGATATCATCTTCCCAACAAATATTTAATATTTAAGTTGTTTACTTTCTCTCTCTCTCTCTCTCTCTCTCTCTCTCTCTCTCTGACTTATGACAACTTCTATCTCTTTCTGACATATCAATATCTCTTTCTCTGTGTTTCCTTCTGACTTAAGTCAACCTATTTTTCTCTCTCTGACATTTCAACCTTTCTCTCTCTCTCTTTGTGTCTCTTTTTCTCGGTCCCTCTGTGTCTTTCCATACGTTCTCTCTCTCTCTCTCTCTCTCTCTCTCTCTGCGTGTGTGAACTTACCTGAAAGCTATATAGACATCGTCTGTTTGGCTCCCTAGCAAGACCAAAACCTGGAGTTGTGATTGTCATGGATCGACTGTTCCTGGTTAATTTAACTTCTTGGTTACAGCCTGTAAAATAAAGTCCAGACAAGAACAATATTGTTACACATGGTCGGAGTCTGTCCAGGCAAAAACAATATTGTTACACATGGCCAGAGTCTGTCCAGACAATAACAATATTGCTACACATGGTCAGAGTCTGTCCAGACAATAACAATATTGCTACACATGGTCAGAGTCTGTCCAGACAATAACAATATTGCTACACCTGGTCAGAGTCTGTCCAGACAAGAACAGTATCCTTACACATGGTCAGAGTCTATCAATATGGCAGAGAGTGCCATGACTGGTAACCGCCTGCTAGATCACGAACGTACTTACCATAGACAGGTGGCAGGTAGTAGCACTCGTAGAACTGCAGTTCGTGGGTGAATATAGCATACCTGGGCGGTAGAGGGCCAGAGACATTTGCTGTTTTTGTGTATAAGTCTACCAGAGCTGGGTATTCTCTCATACCTGGAGAATATCACATTCAGATCACATAAGTATCACATTCAAATCAAATTAAGATTACTTTCGTCTGTGAGTGTAAATATAAATGTGTGTGTGTGTATACAAACAATGCTAGTGAAACATGGACTGTGTATAGACGTCATGTGAAAAAACTCAATCATTTTCATACAAATTGTCTCAGAAAAGTTATGAACATCAGATGGTAAGACAAGATTCTAGATACCACTGTCCTTGATAGAGCTGGTATCCCAAGCATTGACACGATCCTGATGCAGACACAGATTCGTTGTGCAGGTCATTTGGTGCGTATGCCAGACCATCGTCTGCCAAAGATACTTCTCTATGGTGAGCTGGAGAAGTATACAAGATCTCAAGGTGGCCAAAAGAAGCGCTACAAGGACTCGTTAAAGGACTCACTGAAAGCCTTTGAAATAGACCACGATACATGGGAAGAACTTGCACAAAATAGATCTACATGGCGTTCTAAAATAAAAACGAGCGCATCATCTTGTGAAAAGAAGAGAAATGCAGCAGCTCAACAGCGGAGAGCAGCTAGAAAGTCACGGATAGACCAATATCCGTCTACAGTCGTTATTCCATGTCCAAACTGTCCAAGGACATTTACAGCTCGAATAGGGCTCATTAGCCATCTACGAACTCATAATCAAGGACATAACTAAAATTGAATTTTCAAAAGTGGATGTAACAAATGGTCATCATCACTTGTGATGGACAGCAACAACATACAAACAATGCGTACATTCAGGATATGATCATCAGCATAGTGTCTGTGAATGTAAACACAAGTGTGTGTATATATATATATAGAAAGAATGTTTATGTTGTTGTTATTGCTTATTCTCATTTAACGTTCGTTCTCGAACTCCTGCAAATCACTAGAATGTAGTCTAGAGAACGGAATGCGTTGTGTAATGGTTTATAACTGCGCTGCGATATCTGCGCATTTCGTCTTGACACATTCGACTTCATCATAGTTTCTGGGTCATATTGACGGTATAGGGTTGGGACACCAAATTACACTCAATAATCCCCTTAGTCACCTCTTACAACATGCATGGAAGGTAAAAAGTATTGCTAATATTTGCTTCCATTTAGGCTCCGGCAAGACACACGCGGTTGTATTTTTATTTACGGTATTAACATTCAGTAGTATACCATTGCTTCTCTAACTGGTTCAGATGCACAGCTAACTGCGGTGAACAAATACACTTGGAAACTAAAGTGTTTCCCGTATAGAAGATTCCTTGTGAACTTCTGTTGGCTTGTCTGGGCACCATTAAGTCTCATTAACTTTGCCAGATCCACGTAAACGGACTCGATATGCGCACGGAGTTGAAGTTTCCACCAAGATGGCATCCGTCATGTCTATTTTATTGTCTTACTTGTTAGTTGACTTTCATTTCAAGTTCATATACTTTTTTTATTGTTCGACCACATTTCAGGAAAATATACAGAAACTTTTGTCTTTTGTTATTGGCAGTTTCTTCCAGTTTTTTCAAGCTTTTTTATTTCTCTTGATTTCTTATTAGCCTGAAATCTTGACTGGTTTGATTTCTTATTAACCTGGAATCTTGACTTGTTTGATTTCGTTATTAACCTGGAATCTTAACTTGTTTGATTTTGTTATTAGCCTGGAATTTTGGATTGTCTATTCTATTCGATAACCATTTTTGTTGTCTTTCAGCGTCAGGGGTAGAAGAGTTTTCTGAAGATGGCCATCGTGTGTGCTGAGCATATTGTGAAGTTGGTCGCCTCTTTTATTTCGGTTGTCCATCGTTTTCGTAGTCGACCTTTAAGTTTACCTTCACTGTATCTGTATAGCATAGCTTGTTGTGGTATGATGTCTGATGGTAGTCTGCTGATGTGTGCAAACCATTTGATCTGTTGTCTCTTAATATATTCCAAGATTGGAGTGGTACCGGTTCTTTGTCTAATGTCCTCATTCCTCACATTGTCTCTTAGCGATATTCCTAGTATTCTGTGCAAGCATGCCATTTCAGCTGTCACAAGTTTACGTTTATCTTGTGCTGTCGCTGTCCACATTTGGCATTGATAACACAACGTTTGTCTAATAATTGTTTTGAATAGTGTTATTTTGATGTTTAAATCTACCATATTTTGATTGTTTGATTTGTTAATAGCCTGTTACCTTGACTTTGTTGACTTATGTTTTAACTTGTATGTCAAGTATGTCATGTGACGTGTGAAATTGGCAGGGTGTGTAAATTCTTGGACCCATAACAAAACATAACAATGAAATAAAGCAAATTTAAACTTTGACAACAGTGACAGACAACATATTATTTGATTTGTAAACAAACCGTTAATTATTGGACAACTTCCTTTATAGATTAGTCTGAAAGGATCTTTGTTAGGCAAGTCCACTGCAAGAAGATTGGGCTGGTTATTTCTGCAGCATAGCTTCATTGTTGTATTGTATCCTTGAACGGTTGTGTCTCCTATGCTCCCGTTGGTTTGCACCGGGGCCAAAGATCTGTAGAATACAGTTGATTCCTCAAAATCTGTAAGATATTTATTATAGGTATATTAATATTATATGACGGTCTCAAATACACTCATTAGATATTTGTGAAAATATAGAATTTCTAAATTACACTCATTAGATATTTGTGAAAATATAGAATTTATAAAATACACTCATTAGATATTTGTGAAAATATAGAGTTTCTCAAATACACTCATTAGATATTTATGAAAATATAGAATTTCTCAAATACACTCATTAGATATTTGTGAAAATATAGAATTTCTAAAATACACTCATTAGATATTTGTGAAAATATAGAGTTTCTCAAATACACTCATTAGATATTTATGAAAATATAGAATTTCTCAAATACACTCATTAGATATTTGTGAAAATATAGAGTTTCTCAAATACACTCATTAGATATTTATGAAAATATAGAATTTCTCAAATACACTCATTAGATATTTATGAAAATATAGAATTTCTCAAATACATTCATTACATAAACGAAAACAAACATATATATCAATCACACACAAAAATCAACATCTAGAGTACTCTTCTAGACCTAACAACGCTGCAGGCATAAAGAGTCATAAAGCGAAAAGGAAAAAACAAACTTATTACATATGTGTGAAAATACAAACATGTACAAATACACGTATGACATCTAAAAAATAAGAAATGAGAATTGGAACCACACAGATAAAACCTGCCCGCTGTAATCTCCTATCTGCTCAGAATGTAACAAGACTTGATTACTGCAATGAAGTCTGTGATACCTAACTACTAATTGTCTACATGTGTGTCGTACAATCAACTAGAAATGGGTACCAGATGGAAAAAGTAAAAAGATCACGAGCACCTCTTCGCAGAACAAACCATCAAAGAGTGTATGACTATGTGTCTCAACAACCATAAAAGAGTGTATGACTATGTGTCTCAACAACCATCAAAGAGTGTATGACTATGTGTCTCAACAACCATAAAAGAGTGTATGACTATGTGTCTCAACAACCATCAAAGAGTGTATGACTATGTGTCTCAACAACCATCAAAGAGTGTATGACTATGTGTCTCAACAACCATCAAAGAGTGTATGACTATGTGTCTCAACAACCATCAAAGAGTGTATGACTATGTGTCTCAACAACCATCAAAGAGTGTATGACTATGTGTCTCAACAACCATAAAAGAGTGTATGACTATGTGTCTCAACAACCATCAAAGAGTGTATGACTATGTGTCTCAACAACCATCAAAGAGGGTATGACTATGTGTCTCAACAACCATCAAAGAGTGTATGACTATGTGTCTCAACAACCATCAAAGAGTGTATGACTATGTGTCTCAACAACCATAAAAGAGTGTATGACTATGTGTCTCAACAACCATCAAAGAGTGTATGACTATGTGTCTCAACAACCATCAAAGAGGGTATGACTATGTGTCTCAACAACCATCAAAGAGTGTATGACTATGTGTCTCAACAACCATCAAAGAGTGTATGACTATGTGTCTCAACAACCATCAAAGAGGGTATGACTATGTGTCTCAACAACCATCAAAGAGGGTATGACTATGTGTCTCAACAACCATCAAAGAGTGTATGACTATGTGTCTCAACAACCATCAAAGAGTGTATGACTATGTGTCTCAACAACCATAAAAGAGTGTATGACTATGTGTCTCAACAACCATCAAAGAGTGTATGACTATGTGTCTCAACAACCATCAAAGAGTGTATGACTATGTGTCTCAACAACCATCAAAGAGTGTATGACTATGTGTCTCAACAACCATCAAAGAGTGTATGACTATGTGTCTCAACAACCATCAAAGAGTGTATGACTATGTGTCTCAACAACCATCAAAGAGTGTATGACTATGTGTCTCAACAACCATCAAAGAGTGTATGACTATGTGTCTCAACAACCATCAAAGAGTGTATGACTATGTGTCTCAACAACCATCAAAGAGTGTATGACTATGTGTCTCAACAACCATCAAAGAGGGTATGACTATGTGTCTCAACAACCATCAAAGAGTGTATGACTATGTGTCTCAACAACCATCAAAGAGTGTATGACTATGTGTCTCAACAACCATAAAAGAGTGTATGACTATGTGTCTCAACAACCATCAAAGAGTGTATGACTATGTGTCTCAACAACCATCAAAGAGTGTATGACTATGTGTCTCAACAACCATCAAAGAGTGTATGACTATGTGTCTCAACAACCATCAAAGAGTGTATGACTATGTGTCTCAACAACCATCAAAGAGTGTATGACTATGTGTCTCAACAACCATCAAAGAGTGTATGACTATGTGTCTCAACAACCATCAAAGAGTGTATGACTATGTGTCTCAACAACCATCAAAGAGTGTATGACTATGTGTCTCAACAACCATCAAAGAGTGTATGACTATGTGTCTCAACAACCATCAAAGAGTGTATGACTATGTGTCTCAACAACCATCAAAGAGTGTATGACTATGTGTCTCAACAGCCATCAAAGAGTGTATGACTATGTGTCTCAACAGCCATCAAAGAGTGTATGACTATGTGTCTCAACAGCCATCAAAGAGTGTATGACTATGTGTCTCAACAACCATCAAAGAGTGTATGACTATGTGTCTCAACAACCATCAAAGAGTGTATGACTATGTGTCTCAACAACCATCAAAGAGGGTATGACTATGTGTCTCAACAACCATCAAAGAGTGTATGACTATGTGTCTCAACAACCATCAAAGAGTGTATGACTATGTGTCTCAACAACCATCAAAGAGGGTATGACTATGTGTCTCAACAACCATCAAAGAGGGTATGACTATGTGTCTCAACAACCATCAAAGAGTGTATGACTATGTGTCTCAACAACCATCAAAGAGTGTATGACTATGTGTCTCAACAACCATCAAAGAGTGTATGACTATGTGTCTCAACAACCATCAAAGAGTGTATGACTATGTGTCTCAACAACCATCAAAGAGGGTATGACTATGTGTCTCAACAACCATCAAAGAGGGTATGACTATGTGTCTCAACAACCATCAAAGAGTGTATGACTATGTGTCTCAACAACCATCAAAGAGTGTATGACTATGTGTCTCAACAACCATCAAAGAGTGTATGACTATGTGTCTCAACAACCATCAAAGAGTGTATGACTATGTGTCTCAACAACCATCAAAGAGTGTATGACTATGTGTCTCAACAACCATCAAAGAGTGTATGACTATGTGTCTCAACAACCATCAAAGAGTGTATGACTATGTGTCTCAACAACCATCAAAGAGTGTATGACTATGTGTCTCAACAACCATCAAAGAGGGTATGACTATGTGTCTCAACAACCATCAAAGAGTGTATGACTATGTGTCTCAACAACCATCAAAGAGTGTATGACTATGTGTCTCAACAACCATCAAAGAGGGTATGACTATGTGTCTCAACAACCATCAAAGAGTGTATGACTATGTGTCTCAACAACCATCAAAGAGTGTATGACTATGTGTCTCAACAACCATCAAAGAGTGTATGACTATGTGTCTCAACAACCATCAAAGAGTGTATGACTATGTGTCTCAACAACCATCAAAGAGTGTATGACTATGTGTCTCAACAACCATCAAAGAGTGTATGACTATGTGTCTCAACAACCATCAAAGAGTGTATGACTATGTGTCTCAACAACCATCAAAGAGTGTATGACTATGTGTCTCAACAACCATCAAAGAGTGTATGACTATGTGTCTCAACAACCATCAAAGAGTGTATGACTATGTGTCTCAACAACCATCAAAGAGTGTATGACTATGTGTCTCAACAACCATCAAAGAGGGTATGACTATGTGTCTCAACAACCATCAAAGAGTGTATGACTATGTGTCTCAACAACCATCAAAGAGGGTATGACTATGTGTCTCAACAACCATCAAAGAGTGTATGACTATGTGTCTCAACAACCATCAAAGAGTGTATGACTATGTGTCTCAACAACCATCAAAGAGTGTATGACTATGTGTCTCAACAACCATCAAAGAGTGTATGACTATGTGTCTCAACAACCATCAAAGAGTGTATGACTATGTGTCTCAACAACCATCAAAGAGTGTATGACTATGTGTCTCAACAGCCATCAAAGAGTGTATGACTATGTGTCTCAACAACCATCAAAGAGTGTATGACTATGTGTCTCAACAACCATCAAAGAGTGTATGACTATGTGTCTCAACAACCATCAAAGAGTGTATGACTATGTGTCTCAACAACCATCAAAGAGGGTATGACTATGTGTCTCAACAACCATCAAAGAGTGTATGACTATGTGTCTCAACAACCATCAAAGAGTGTATGACTATGTGTCTCAACAACCATCAAAGAGTGTATGACTATGTGTCTCAACAACCATAAAAGAGTGTATGACTATGTGTCTCAACAACCATCAAAGAGTGTATGACTATGTGTCTCAACAACCATCAAAGAGGGTATGACTATGTGTCTCAACAACCATCAAAGAGTGTATGACTATGTGTCTCAACAACCATCAAAGAGTGTATGACTATGTGTCTCAACAACCATCAAAGAGTGTATGACTATGTGTCTCAACAACCATCAAAGAGTGTATGACTATGTGTCTCAACAACCATCAAAGAGTGTATGACTATGTGTCTCAACAACCATCAAAGAGTGTATGACTATGTGTCTCAACAACCATCAAAGAGTGTATGACTATGTGTCTCAACAACCATCAAAGAGTGTATGACTATGTGTCTCAACAACCATCAAAGAGTGTATGACTATGTGTCTCAACAACCATCAAAGAGTGTATGACTATGTGTCTCAACAACCATCAAAGAGTGTATGACTATGTGTCTCAACAACCATCAAAGAGTGTATGACTATGTGTCTCAACAACCATCAAAGAGTGTATGACTATGTGTCTCAACAACCATCAAAGAGGGTATGACTATGTGTCTCAACAACCATCAAAGAGTGTATGACTATGTGTCTCAACAACCATCAAAGAGTGTATGACTATGTGTCTCAACAACCATCAAAGAGGGTATGACTATGTGTCTCAACAACCATCAAAGAGTGTATGACTATGTGTCTCAACAACCATCAAAGAGTGTATGACTATGTGTCTCAACAACCATCAAAGAGTGTATGACTATGTGTCTCAACAACCATCAAAGAGTGTATGACTATGTGTCTCAACAACCATCAAAGAGTGTATGACTATGTGTCTCAACAACCATCAAAGAGTGTATGACTATGTGTCTCAACAACCATCAAAGAGTGTATGACTATGTGTCTCAACAACCATCAAAGAGTGTATGACTATGTGTCTCAACAACCATCAAAGAGTGTATGACTATGTGTCTCAACAACCATCAAAGAGTGTATGACTATGTGTCTCAACAACCATCAAAGAGTGTATGACTATGTGTCTCAACAACCATCAAAGAGGGTATGACTATGTGTCTCAACAACCATCAAAGAGTGTATGACTATGTGTCTCAACAACCATCAAAGAGGGTATGACTATGTGTCTCAACAACCATCAAAGAGTGTATGACTATGTGTCTCAACAACCATCAAAGAGTGTATGACTATGTGTCTCAACAACCATCAAAGAGTGTATGACTATGTGTCTCAACAACCATCAAAGAGTGTATGACTATGTGTCTCAACAACCATCAAAGAGTGTATGACTATGTGTCTCAACAACCATCAAAGAGTGTATGACTATGTGTCTCAACAGCCATCAAAGAGTGTATGACTATGTGTCTCAACAACCATCAAAGAGTGTATGACTATGTGTCTCAACAACCATCAAAGAGTGTATGACTATGTGTCTCAACAACCATCAAAGAGTGTATGACTATGTGTCTCAACAACCATCAAAGAGGGTATGACTATGTGTCTCAACAACCATCAAAGAGTGTATGACTATGTGTCTCAACAACCATCAAAGAGTGTATGACTATGTGTCTCAACAACCATCAAAGAGTGTATGACTATGTGTCTCAACAACCATAAAAGAGTGTATGACTATGTGTCTCAACAACCATCAAAGAGTGTATGACTATGTGTCTCAACAACCATCAAAGAGGGTATGACTATGTGTCTCAACAACCATCAAAGAGTGTATGACTATGTGTCTCAACAACCATCAAAGAGTGTATGACTATGTGTCTCAACAACCATCAAAGAGTGTATGACTATGTGTCTCAACAACCATCAAAGAGTGTATGACTATGTGTCTCAACAACCATCAAAGAGTGTATGACTATGTGTCTCAACAACCATCAAAGAGTGTATGACTATGTGTCTCAACAACCATCAAAGAGTGTATGACTATGTGTCTCAACAACCATCAAAGAGTGTATGACTATGTGTCTCAACAACCATCAAAGAGTGTATGACTATGTGTCTCAACAACCATCAAAGAGTGTATGACTATGTGTCTCAACAACCATCAAAGAGTGTATGACTATGTGTCTCAACAACCATCAAAGAGTGTATGACTATGTGTCTCAACAACCATCAAAGAGTGTATGACTATGTGTCTCAACAACCATCAAAGAGTGTATGACTATGTGTCTCAACAACCATCAAAGAGTGTATGACTATGTGTCTCAACAACCATCAAAGAGTGTATGACTATGTGTCTCAACAACCATCAAAGAGTGTATGACTATGTGTCTCAACAACCATCAAAGAGTGTATGACTATGTGTCTCAACAACCATCAAAGAGTGTATGACTATGTGTCTCAACAACCATCAAAGAGTGTATGACTATGTGTCTCAACAACCATCAAAGAGTGTATGACTATGTGTCTCAACAACCATCAAAGAGTGTATGACTATGTGTCTCAACAACCATCAAAGAGTGTATGACTATGTGTCTCAACAACCATCAAAGAGTGTATGACTATGTGTCTCAACAACCATCAAAGAGTGTATGACTATGTGTCTCAACAACCATCAAAGAGTGTATGACTATGTGTCTCAACAACCATCAAAGAGTGTATGACTATGTGTCTCAACAACCATCAAAGAGTGTATGACTATGTGTCTCAACAACCATCAAAGAGGGTATGACTATGTGTCTCAACAACCATCAAAGAGTGTATGACTATGTGTCTCAACAACCATCAAAGAGGGTATGACTATGTGTCTCAACAACCATCAAAGAGTGTATGACTATGTGTCTCAACAACCATCAAAGAGTGTATGACTATGTGTCTCAACAACCATCAAAGAGTGTATGACTATGTGTCTCAACAACCATCAAAGAGTGTATGACTATGTGTCTCAACAACCATCAAAGAGTGTATGACTATGTGTCTCAACAACCATCAAAGAGTGTATGACTATGTGTCTCAACAACCATCAAAGAGTGTATGACTATGTGTCTCAACAACCATCAAAGAGTGTATGACTATGTGTCTCAACAACCATCAAAGAGGGTATGACTATGTGTCTCAACAACCATCAAAGAGTGTATGACTATGTGTCTCAACAACCATCAAAGAGTGTATGACTATGTGTCTCAACAACCATCAAAGAGTGTATGACTATGTGTCTCAACAACCATCAAAGAGTGTATGACTATGTGTCTCAACAACCATCAAAGAGTGTATGACTATGTGTCTCAACAACCATCAAAGAGGGTATGACTATGTGTCTCAACAACCATCAAAGAGTGTATGACTATGTGTCTCAACAACCATCAAAGAGTGTATGACTATGTGTCTCAACAACCATCAAAGAGTGTATGACTATGTGTCTCAACAACCATCAAAGAGTGTATGACTATGTGTCTCAACAACCATCAAAGAGTGTATGACTATGTGTCTCAACAACCATCAAAGAGTGTATGACTATGTGTCTCAACAACCATCAAAGAGTGTATGACTATGTGTCTCAACAACCATCAAAGAGTGTATGACTATGTGTCTCAACAACCATCAAAGAGGGTATGACTATGTGTCTCAACAACCATCAAAGAGTGTATGACTATGTGTCTCAACAACCATCAAAGAGTGTATGACTATGTGTCTCAACAACCATCAAAGAGTGTATGACTATGTGTCTCAACAACCATCAAAGAGTGTATGACTATGTGTCTCAACAACCATCAAAGAGTGTATGACTATGTGTCTCAACAACCATCAAAGAGTGTATGACTATGTGTCTCAACAACCATCAAAGAGTGTATGACTATGTGTCTCAACAACCATCAAAGAGTGTATGACTATGTGTCTCAACAACCATCAAAGAGTGTATGACTATGTGTCTCAACAACCATCAAAGAGTGTATGACTATGTGTCTCAACAACCATCAAAGAGTGTATGACTATGTGTCTCAACAACCATCAAAGAGTGTATGACTATGTGTCTCAACAACCATCAAAGAGTGTATGACTATGTGTCTCAACAACCATCAAAGAGTGTATGACTATGTGTCTCAACAACCATCAAAGAGTGTATGACTATGTGTCTCAACAACCATCAAAGAGTGTATGACTATGTGTCTCAACAACCATCAAAGAGTGTATGACTATGTGTCTCAACAACCATCAAAGAGTGTATGACTATGTGTCTCAACAACCATCAAAGAGTGTATGACTATGTGTCTCAACAACCATCAAAGAGTGTATGACTATGTGTCTCAACAACCATCAAAGAGTGTATGACTATGTGTCTCAACAACCATCAAAGAGTGTATGACTATGTGTCTCAACAACCATCAAAGAGGGTATGACTATGTGTCTCAACAACCATCAAAGAGTGTATGACTATGTGTCTCAACAACCATCAAAGAGTGTATGACTATGTGTCTCAACAACCATCAAAGAGGGTATGACTATGTGTCTCAACAACCATCAAAGAGTGTATGACTATGTGTCTCAACAACCATCAAAGAGTGTATGACTATGTGTCTCAACAACCATCAAAGAGTGTATGACTATGTGTCTCAACAACCATCAAAGAGTGTATGACTATGTGTCTCAACAACCATCAAAGAGTGTATGACTATGTGTCTCAACAACATACACGAACCGTACCATTACATCTCTCGAACTGGAGAGCTCTGGTTTCTGTCACATGCACCGTATTCACGCTGAAGTAACAGACAGACATACAGAGAGACAGACAGAGACAGACGGACAGACAGAGACAGAAAGACAGCCAGATAGACAAATAGATGACATATATATAGACAGACAGACAGACAGACAGGCAAGCAGAGACAGACACACAGAGAAAGACAGACACATCTTGTAGATACTAGAGAATTAACCTATAGGGAATGAATTCCCCGTATGCTGTAAGTTGAATAAAGTGCACTTATGCTGCGCTAGAAGCGTTATTAGTTTAAAACTTGACCTAGACTGTTGTAAAACAACAGAATTAACTATAAAATAACAAACTGAATTGACAATATACCTCCTCTGCAGTCGACGCCTTTCGGCTTAATCATACACAGACGACCTCCTGTTGGCCACGACTCCCAATCAACATCAGAAATATTTTTTGGTGTACTCTTTGTACACAGTGGGATATATATGGTTTTTCCGTGGCTCTCCATTAAAACAGGCACTGGTCTTTGAAGATTTGGCCAAATACCATCGAAAGAAAGCCACCCAAGTTCCTGATCAAATCCTTCTGGGCATGTATTATCCTCGCCTCCAGCAAATACTACCATTGGAGTGTTTGGCCACTGAACAGATGGGGAAGCTGTGGGCATATTGAATCAAAGTTGTAACTGGTCAATCTTGTCATCACTACCATTATCTAAAGTTTAATCCTTACCATATTTACTGCCCGGTACTTGTTCTTAATACACTCAAAAAGACCTCCATTAGTTCCGGATCTCCCGGTATTCGATTCTGCCGTTCTCATAAAAGATTAATGCTATAGTTTGTGATTTCATTAAATCGTTATATAATTAAATCTCCGCCATCAGATATTCGTCCATACAACAGCAGAAGATCGGGCTACAAGACATGAGGGGCAACTAAGAACTAGATGGATGGAGACAATCAAAGAAACCTTAAAGAAACAAGGGATGATCATGGGCAGTGTGGATCAAATGTCAAAAGACATATAACTTCAACTTCTCTTATGACTTGTAACGGCAGAAGTGGTAATTACAATAGATAGATATATTCATTGATAAAGAAATAAATCTATGCGTACAGATCTACGAGTCGCAGCGGAGGTCTACAAGGCAAACAAGCATGCTACAGTATACTTTTAATAGATATATTTAAGCATTAATTCTCAAACCTCTACTGAATTTCTCTTGTAACAGGGGACAATGTTCCCACTAGATTTCTCTTGTAACAGGACAATGTTCCCACTAGATTTCTCTTGTAACAGGACAATGTCCTACTATATTTTTCAGCAAGATGTAATCACAATAATAGATATAATTTGTGTCGCAGTTTTATGTACGATAGTGGCCCGACACATTCGTTTTCGACAGCGCTTAGTAGATGGTATGATTATATAACGAGGATTTTCTTAAAGTGAACATTCCTACTGACAGTCATGTGTTTCCTATCTACGCTCTGTTGTCCCCCACTCACGGAATCATCATTGACGACGACGGGATACAGACCAGCGGGTGTTTCATGTTCATCTTTTGTCGGGATTGCCAGATGTACTAACCGTGACAAACAACTAAGTTGCGGGGATTGTCAGATGTACTAACCGTGACAAACAACTAGATGGTGCGGATTGCCAGATGTCATAACCGTGACAAGCAACTAGATGGTGCGGATTGCCAGATGTACTAACCGTGACAAACAACTAGGTTGCGGGGATTGTCAGAGATGTACTATCCATGCAAATGGGTCAACATATATTACAGACAGCTATTACATAGTTCGATCAGAAGTATATTATACGCTCCTGGCAGGACATGCCTCTCGGATAATGTCACGCATGTATGCCTTCCTTGAGAGACAAAACATGCATTAAGTCTTTGTTCTATTTTAGTAGCGACTACGACATTACAACAACTTGAGACCTGTTATCCTAGATCCTTGTGGCTCGGTGATCCATGGTAGTATCTTGTTTTATTTCAAATCACGAGTGAACCTTAAATCCCGATCTGGTGAGTCGATAGGAGAGTAACTTTATACTATACTGTTGTGGACTGTGTCCATTTATAAATGTTATATTACATAAGGCATTGCTGTTCACCATTCTGTTAAACTATTTAAGCGTCTCTAATATATTTACATGTAACATCATCCACTCTGTGTGATGTAGAGAGCACAGAATGGCAATCCTGGTACATAGCAAGCATATACCATCATTCAATCTGTGTGTTGTAGAGAGCACAGTATGGCAACCCTGGTACATAGAAAGCATGTCTAGGGGAGACAACTGGGGATATTTTATGGATGGAATTGACTGTCGTAACCCATACGGGGTCAAAATAGTGATCAAGAAGGCTTGTGACAGTGTGACAGACGAAAGGAGCATAAATCGCAGTCAAGCTGCAAATTATGACACAGAGCATTCCGTTATCGGGACGACATCCCGCTAATATGCAGGAGTTTGAGAATGTACACAGACTACAAAAAATAGTTATTATTATTATTATATGGATTGTATATTGATCCAATATCGAACCACGATGTAATTCAAGGAATTTGGTTTGGGAAACTGGCCGTCTATCAACTCTGATACCCAGCTGGCAATGTTCATACTTACCTTTGTTGATAAGGGACTTGCAGTTCATTTCAGGGTCAAGCTCTGAAGGACACACGCATCGGCATTTTCCTTTGATGATCGTGTGATAACCAGGCCCACAATCCACCCGACTGTTGTTACAAAACAATTCTGTGTAGACAAAAGATATTGCAGTTATTCATCCAATCATCTTTGGGGAGACATGGGGATATACAATAATCACGTGTTGTTGACATGGAGATATACAATAATCACGTGTTGTTGACATGGAGATATACAATAATCACGTGTTGTTGACATGGAGATATACAATAATCACGTGTTGTTGACATGGAGATATACAATAATCACGTGTTGTTGACAAAGAAAGTTCGGATTATAAAAACGTAGAATGTTAGAAACTGCTATACAGCAATTGTGGTCAAATATGGCTGCGGGTCCGTCCGGTCCAAGCTGAATTTTTGTACCCGTCAGGCCGAACAAAAGTACTATGTACCATGGCTCAGAGATAAACACAGTAATACTTGAAGCCACAAAGTACTAAATAACTTATTGACCTCACACCACAGAAGAAAATTTCAATCTGTACAAAAGAGATAAAATTTTGCCACGTTGGCCAAGATAGAAATGTAGTAGTTCCTTTAGCAATGAGCAGGTAACTCTTGATATCTAGCAATGAGCAGGTAACTCTCGATATCTAGCAATGAGCAGGTAACTCTTGATATCTAGCAATGAGCAGGTAACTCTTGATATCTAGCAATGAGCAGGTAACTCTTGATATCTAGCAATGAGCAGGTAACTCTTGATATCTAGCAATGAGCAGGTAACTCTTGATATCTAGCAATGAGCAGGTAACTCTTGATATCTAGCAATGAGCAGGTAACTCTTGATATCTAGCAATGAGCAGGTAACTCTTGATATCTAGCAATGAGCAGGTAACTCTTGATATCTAGCAATGAGCAGGTCACCATCATGACGTGCCGTCTCCGCAACGAAGGTTGGCTGCAATGGATCTCCAAGATCCCCTGTCTCTTGTCTTGTGGTGCACTCTGCTAGACTGTAACCTGTCCATCTTGTGATGTTACTCTCCCACTTGTATCTCTGACCCACCTCTTGCTCGCTTCCCTTTGACTTTACCATCAAGTAAGGTCTTCAATAGGGTGTCATGTCTTTTAATGTGTCTAAAATATTATATTTGCCTGATCTTTATTTCTCTGAGTAGTTCTTTCTTTATTTTAAGTGTCTTTAGCAACTCTTTATTTGTTTTCTTCTCTTTCCATGAAGTTCTCCCTATTCTTCTATATACCCACATCTCAAAGACATCAATTTTGTCTTCTAATTGTTTATTTAGTGTCCATGTTTCTGAGCCATACATTAAAATAGAATAGATATAGCATTTTATAATTCTCATTTTTAACTTTTTAAATGAGCAGGTAGAAGGTTTTCAATAAGGAGAAAGTGAGAGAAGGAAAGAAGTTGGAGGAAATATACAGTCAGCAATAGTAGTAGAGAGCAGGTGAGAGCCAACGAAATATAACATAGGTATGTCACAAGGGGTGGACATACAGATATGGATAGAAAGGTAGGGTGCTAGAAAAGGCAATACTCACCTGTAATTACCTTGCGTGCTATCATTCTTACCGTTGCATCTGTACACCTGTGACAGCTCATAAAAGACCACCTCATCAGAATTTGTGCTAATCCCTTCTACGAAAATGTCATCCCTGATCGCTGTGTAAGTTTCTTGGCCATTACGTGTCCAAGTCTGTCAGGAAGAAGAATATACAACACACTATTACCTCAGGGGTCCCAATCTCGCTCGCGACGACTTCCCATAGAGTGCACTATTTTGGAGATTCCTATGGCTTATAGTTTCAAATTATAGAGTTTCATAAATATTCGTGGTACTCTAGACAAACTGTATACATAATATACATGGTACTCTAGACTAGCAGTTTGCTTTTTTACCATGTTATTGATTTATTAACGAATATGCTAAGCGTCACAAGTAGAGTATCGGCACATACGCGACGCACGTAAACCTGAGACCAAGATACCGTGAACCTCGAGTTCCTTCACAAGATTAAATACAGATTCAAATCTCTGGATACATTAATAATCAATGTTTCCAAGTTTCACGATGAATATCAGTGTTTCCAAGTTTCAGGATGGATATCAGTGTTTCCAATTGTTATGATGAAATGAAATCATGAATAATAATAATAATAGTAATAAGACCCATAACCCGTAAGGGTCGTAAAGGTGCCACTGGAGAAATCAGGGTCGTAACGGTGCCACTAGAGACATCAGGGTCGTAACGGTGCCACTAGAGACATCAGGGTCGTAACGGTGCCACTGGAGACATTAGCACAGAAAGCTCACCAAATATATCTATGCCCAGCCATCCGAAGTGTAGAAAATTCACACTAAGATAAGTTTTTGATGTTCTCAAACCAAATATTGCCTCTGACCTCTTCTTAGCATTAAATCCTCGACTGTTCCTTGCAAAATAATTTGGGAAAGTGTGTCGTGTCTCGTTATACGTGTCTCGTTATATGTTCAAGCCAAACAGATTTACGCCGTTTCACCACAGCCAAAAGTAGTTCTTGATAACCTGTAAGTTTGTTTACTTGCTACCAGACAAATATATTTGTCTTGTGTTTTTTATAGCTAATTCCTAACAAACATCTGTATCACTTGTTTTCAAAAGACTGAATTCGTCTATCTGTGTCTGAATTGAGTGTCCAACTTACACATCTGTAAAAAAAATATACTTAGCACTAGCAATCTATATAGATTGATCTTTACTGTAATACTGATCTTGCTTTTCCAAATCATATTCAACCTTGCCAGCCGTGACAGCCACCACAATCTCGTGTCTTATTTAATCTCATTTCCCGAGTTGCTATCATCAGATATTTCGGACCCGAGATATTTGAAATTTATAACTTCTTTAAGTTAAAACAATCGTTCAAGATGACGGCGAACACTTAAACAAATTCTCAGTGACCGACAGTGTTACACATGCATGATTGTATGATTGTACTCTAGTAAAGACGTGTGTCCAGACAGTAAATATGGATGGGCTATGATTGTATGATTGTACTCTAGTAAAGACGTGTGTCCAGACAGTAAATATGGATGGGCTATGATTGTATGATTGTATTCTAGTAAAGACGTGTATTCAGACAGTAAACGTGATCTCAAATGCTGAATTTTTCTTGTCAGTGAATATCATAGCTCGGCCTTGATTTTTTTTGGTAAGTGACTCCTAAGTATATAAATAGTGACCAACGACAACACGACAATCATAAAAAACGTAACGAATGAAGTCTTGTTCACTTTCTGTACACATATCTTTACTGTTGTCCAGTCTTGGATGCGCCTACCTCAGACGCTGTTTACCATAGCGTTTCTAGCTATTATATGTGGTAATTTCCGGAATAACGATGCGCGGATTCGACTTTCATTTTCCTACTAATGGTAATTTATGAAATATTATCAGACTAAAGTCTGAGACAAAAAGAATCAGGCGGACATTCTTCGAAATAGAATAATGTTTAAGAATACTGTACAAATAGTAGGTTATTAACATCGTACAAGTTTTATGCTTAATTACTGTCCACGTACTGATTACATTATTATTACTTATACTCTAGCTGGTAAGTTTCATTTCTGTGTTATACGACGTCACTTCAGATTCATGTTTTGCATGTTCAATTATTCAGCAACACTCATTTTTGTATTTGTGTTGGATTATGTGAGACTATATAATTTCATTTAGCATACACTTCTATATTGTTGCTGTATTATTGTATTGATTGCTCCATTTTTGATAAAAACCTTTGATTGTATCGTCGATTGGTATCGTGTACACAAAAATTGATGGGAGCCGCGTTAGCGCAGTGGTTAGCGCACTGGCTTCGCATATGAGTGGTCCTGGGTTCATTCCCCAGTTGAGGCGAAAATGTTTTCAGATCGCAACGGCTCCCAGGTCGACCCAGCCTTAAATGGGTACCGGATTAATCCGGGAAGTAAAGACTGCGAGGGAGAGGAGATGGCTACCGCCCTCATTTGCAGAGCCTGTGAAATGTGAGATCGCTAACATCTCACACCCCTACGGCATTAATAAATGCTATGGGTTACTTTACTTTTTTTTTTACTTACACAAAAATTATACCCTGTACAGCCTCTCACACCTATGTTATATTTTAAAAAAAAATTATTTATCTGCCTAATGTTGAAAGGACGCCTCACTGCTTCTTAAATCTGTTTCAATAATGATCAATACCTATAAGAACAGGTATGCTCACGGACACGACGATGGACAGTTACGACATTAGTTGTTATACCAGCTTATATAGTGACGTGTAATTAATGTTTCAATGTGTGTTACATCAGCTTAAACTATGATTCGTAAAGAAGGGCCAAGCTTACATGATAATGTGTAAACACAGGTCTAGCTTACATGATGATGTGTAAACAAAGTCTCAGCTTACATGATGATGTGTAAACACAAGTCTAGCTTACATGATGATGTTTACTGCACAGATAACTACATACCGTATCGTGATACATCAATGCTGACATCGGATCGAATGCCACGTCCACGAATTGATTGCTGCTAAACTTGTCATACGTGTACAACAAGCCTCAACGCCACAGGGTGGATGAAGAAAACATAAGGAAGAATAATTACACATCAACCATGTTACCATAACGCGAGAGAAGAACACAAAATGAACGTTTAGCCATAGCCTGATTAATAAACACACAATCACCAATGTCGCATATCTTCTGTATGTGAGATAATTTGACGACACATCAGGGTCGTAGGTAGGTTTCTACTAAGGGGAGAGTTTTACATGCAAGAGAAACAGTCATAAAACTGTTTTCTTGTATAATTCCTTGTTTCTGATGTGATAGTATTGCGGAAATTTGTTGAAGAAGGTGTTTCACCTGCAACACATCAGCCGCGTCGGTAAGACAATTCATCAGCCGTTTCGATACAGCTCATCAGCCGTGTCAGTAAAACAATTAGACCAACAGCCGCCGTAAGACATGTTATCAGCCGCGTCGGTAAGACAACCCATCAGCCGTGTCACTAAAACAATTAGACCAATCAGCCGTGTCGGTTAGACAATCCATCTTCCGTGTCGTAAGACAACCCATCAACCGTATCGGTAAGACAATTAAACCCTTCAGCCAATTCAGGTAAGATAATCCGTCATAACGTGATATAGAACAAATTATTACTATAAACAAAACAGAACTATGCTTGTTGTAAAAAAAATCATTAGAATTTACTTTTACATGTCGTTTATGTCAAGGAAAGCTGTCTTATCTTTTTCAAAACCTTTTTCGATTTATCTCAGTGTATTTTGTTTATCCTGACGCGCTGCCAGTCGACAAATCAGATATAACTTTCGTTACTGCATGTTTTCATGTCAAGAAGGACAGGGAAGATTTCTATGGACTGTGGAAATAAAGGCAGCTTTGCCATAGCAGAAGCAGCGACATGTACAAGAAGAATTTTGATTGTGCCTCCGAAAGAAGAAAACGATGTTTCAACCGTGTATTGAATCCGGGACCTTAAGGGTTTGAGAACGGCGCTCAACCACATGGCCATGCGCTCCAAGTCATAAGATATAATATGAAAATCTAAACAAAGTAGAACCGGCCATCTTACCTGATGTTTTTGATTAGTGATGTGATTTTCCTTGGTTACTGTTTTTGTTTTGTGTCGTTTGAGTGAAGCCTACCAACTTCCACCAACGAAATGACCGTTTATAATCAAAAACATCTTACCGATGCGGCTGATTGGTTGTTCTACCACAATGGTGATTGGCTACATTACCGATGCGGCTGATTGGTTGTTCTACCACAATGGTGATTGGCTACATTACCGATGCGGCTGATTGGTTGGTCTACCACAATGGTGATTGGCTACATTACCGATGCGGCTGATTGGTTGTTCTACCACAATGGTGATTGGCTATATTACCGATGCGGCTGATTGGTTATCTTACTGACACGGCTGATAAGTTATCTTACTGACACGGCTGATAAGTTATCTTACTGACACGGCTGATAAGTTATCTTACCGACACGGCTGATAAGTTATCTTACTGACACGGCTGATAAGTTATCTTACCGACGCGGCTGATAAGTTATCTTACCGACACGGCTGATAAGTTATCTTACTGACACGGCTGATAAGTTATCTTACCGACGCGGCTGATAAGTTATCTTACCGACACGGCTGATACGTTATCTTACCGACACGGCTGATAATTTATCTTACTGACACGGCTGATAAGTTATCGTACCGACGCGGCTGATAAGTTATCTTACAGACACGGCCGATAAGTTATCTTACCGACACGGCTGACGGGTTGTCTTATCGACACGACATATATCTTTCAGATAGATAGAACGATAGAAAGATGGATAGATAAGTAGATTGATGGATATATCTATATATATATATATATATATATATATATATATACATATATATATATATATATATATATATATATATATATATATATATATATATATATATATATATATATATATATATATATATATATATATATATATATATATATATATATATATATATATATAAAGATATATAGACAGATAAATAGATTAATTGATATATATATGGATATGTACATTAGATATATGGATAGAAATATGGATAGATGTATGTAAAGATAAACACCAAAAAGCTTAATAGAATTATGTTGATTTATCTTCTATTGGCGAAAGGTCACGCCTGAAGTCTCTCTACTGATAATATCATTGGGTGTGAATGCCTCTCTACTGATTATATCATTGGGTGTGAATGCCAACGGTTGGTTAAGAACATGCCATTAGATTGGGCGATCTTTCCCACACAAGAATCGTTCATACGCTTCTCATACTTACTTGGTGTGATGTCATCGTGGTTGATGGTGATATAGTTGTCTCTGCCGGGATTCTGTTGAGGATGTGCTCCACCCAGAGTGTGGAACATCTCGTGTGTGTTGATGGTCTGTCAGAACACAAGATTTTCACATGCGTAAATCACATGCAGGAGACAGAACTTACAATAATACATGCAGTATTTCTGTACAAATATCGTAAATAATACATGCAATATTTCTGTAAAATTTTTGGAAATAATCACACACATTTTTGTTACAATTACTCATGATGGTGTTACTGTTACTGTTACTGTTACAATTACTGATGATGTTCTTATTGTTACTGTTACAGTTACGATTACTGATGATGTTGTTATTGTTACTGTTACAGTTACGATTACTGATGGTGTTGTTATTGTTACTGTTACAGTTACGATTACTGATGATGTTGTTATTGTTACTGTTACAATTACTGATGATGTTGTTATTATTACTGTTACAATTACTGATGATTTTGTTATTGTTACTGTTACAATTACTGATGATTTTGTTATTGTTACTGTTACAATTAGTGATGATATTGTTATTGTTATTGTTACAATTACTGATGATGTTGTTACTGTTACTGTTACAATTACTGATGTTATTGTTATTGTTACAATTACTGATGATGTTGTTATTGTTACTGAACTGATAACCTTGCAGTAGGTACTGCTACTGCTACTACTACTACGACTACTACACTAACATTGACTAATTCTACTACTAATATTACCACGGCTCCAACAACAACAACTACTACTACTACTAACACTACCAATACTACTACATTTATTATTACTACTACGATTACAATTACTACTGTCACTACCATTGATATTGTTACTGCCAATATTACTTGCTACAAAAACTTTCCTAGATCTCAGGAAATGCTAGATGTGTCATGACTGACAGATGGCTGAACAAATCTGACAGAAGAATGATAAAATAGCTGGTCTAGAAGTACGCGGTTGTGCCTCTAGCAGGAGTTGGTAATCCTGGGGTATTTGGTACACTGGGATGATCCATTCGGGAACTGTACATCGATCCATAACCACACCCCTTCCCTTACACGACCGTTTTCTTGAAACAACCTTACATGAATCTAGATGTTGCTTCAGGTACAGAACTGAGAAGAACCTTTGTTTCTTGTTAAATAAAACTATGGGCTGTCATGAGATATATGTTTGCCGATAAACGAATCACGTCTTCATCACCATCAATACTTCATCACCATCAATACTTCATCACCATCAATAATTCATCAACATCAATATTTCATCAACAGAAATATTCCATCACCATCAATACTTCATCAACATCAATACTATTACTATATTTGCTTACATTACACATTTTAATGCTACTATTACTCATCTATTACTTGTGTTACAATAACAACAACAACACCTACCATTAGTATAACTGAATAACTACAATGACTACTTCTATTACTAGTACTGTAGAGTTGACAATATCCACAGACAGTACCTCTACTCAAGTACAAATGCCACTCCTACTACTAGTACTCTAGAGTTGACAATATCCACAGACAGTACCTCTACTCAAGTACTAATGCCACTCCTACTACTAGTACTGTAGAGTTGACAATATCCACAGACAGTACCTCTACTCAACTACTAATGCCACTCCTACTACTAGTACTCTAGAGTTGACAATATCCACAGACAGTACCTCTACTCAACTACTAATGCCACTCCTACTACTAGTACTGTAGAGTTGACAATATCCACAGACAGTACCTCTACTCAAGTACTAATGCCACTCCTACTACTAGTACTGTAGAGTTGACAATATCCACAGACAGTACCTCTACTCAACTACTAATGCCACTCCTACTACTAGTACTCTAGAGTTGACAATATCCACAGACAGTACCTCTACTCAACTACTAATGCCACTCCTACTACTGCTACTACTAGTACTCTAGAGTTGACGATATCCACAGACAGTACCTCTACTCAAGTACTAATGCCACTCCTACTACTAGTACTCTAGAGTTGACAATATTCACAGACAGTACCTCTACTCAACTACTAATGCCACTCCTACTACTGCTACTACTAGTACTCTAGAGTTGACGATATCCACAGACAGTACCTCTACTCAACTACTAATACCACTCCTACTACTGCTACTACTAGTACTCTAGAGTTGACGATATTCACAGACAGTACCTCTACTCAAGTACTAATGTCACTCCTACTACTTCTATATTTGCACTACTAACATTATTTCAATGATTCGTACTTGCACACATATAAACATCATCACTTCAAAACTGACCATCTACAACCGTTTCTTTGTCTGAATAACATATTCACATCTTACCAGATCCCTGCAAGGCGAAGTTGTTTTGCCTCCAATGCCGTTTCCATATCCCGTAGCAGACGAGCATCTGTCACAGATTTCAAGAAATAGCTTCATTACAAACTGGTAACACACCTAAAATGTATAGCTAAAATGCACAGCTAAAATGCAAAGCTAAAATGCACACCTAAAATGCACAGCTAAATTGATCATGAAAGTTGACACCATTTTGAAACTAATCGTTCATGGAAAATCTCATATGTAAAACGAAATTTTTGCATAAACGATAGTTCTAAGCCTAAATCTAAACTGTATGGTTCTAAACTTGAAACTAAACTTTTTAACAAAATATGTTTCTAATCTTGAAAATAATCTGTTCATAATAAACAATTTCAATTTTCAATATAAACATTTCACACAAAAATTACGATAAAGTTAAGACATCCATTATAGAATGTTTAGTTTACAATTTAAACAATAAATATTCCATCATATTTTTTTTTCAGTGACAAAACTAAACATTATGATGGCGATTTCTACCTTACAAGTACACCACGAAAATAACATTTAAGAAAAATATATAAATACTTGAATTCATGTAAGAAAAATGAGATTTAATGAAAAAGATTCTAACGGTTGATGGGAATTGAACCAGGTCGTTCTAGCGGCACCGAATCGCCTTGCCACTGAAGTAAACATATTATCCGTAATAGTCCACCAGTGATAAATATTGTCATTTCTCCTTATGTATCCTATTTGAATTTACTTGTATAAGCTATTATTTGAGGCAACATTGTCCTGTCTCTATGTTATTTATGTTTACAAGTTGTTCTATCGATCATTGTATACGTTTATGTATGTTCTATGTTTGTGTTACTGAGAATACTAGAATACTTTTACTGGATATTTGTTGCTGTTTTAATATTCCTTGTCTAATTTAGTACATTCTCAGTGACTTGAGCAGACAGATTGAATATCTTGAGGAGACCACATGATTTTTTTTAGTATGTGGTTGGACAGGTATAGAAAACCTGTTTATTTGATCAAGGCGATCTGGTGCCGCTAGATCGAGGTTGGTTTTATTCCTGTAAGTCGTATAAATAATTGAGCAGAATTAAATGTGTGTAATCAGCAGAAATCTCACCCTCCTGTTTCCTTGATGAGAATATAGGCGTTATTCTCGAAACCATTCTGCGTGAACCAATGACTGTTACTTCTGTTCCAAGTATCTGTAACATCCACGTAGGTGACACACACGTGCTCCATGATTCTTTGTATGGCCCTCTTTAGTGTGTACACCACGGACTCACCTACCAACACAAGCTACACACTCAATAATAGAATATACCGAATAATCTTGTCAAGCAAATTATATACTCAAGTAACAATGCAACATACACACTTTATAGAAACATATTTACAGATTACATCAAATTACAGTATTTTCTATCTTTGTAAATTACAGAGTTAATCTATCAATACAAATTAATAGCCAGTGAGACAGCTGTACAAATGCATAAAAATAATACTTACATAAAACACAATGTCGATCAGTTTCACAATGAACTATCGATCAGTTTCACAATGAACTATCGATCAGTTTCACAATGAACTATCGATCAGTTTCACAATGAACTATCGTTCAGTTTCACAATGAACTATCGATCAGTTTCACAATGAACTATCGTTCAGTTTCAAAATGAACTATCGTTCAGTTTCACAATGAACTATCGATCAGTTTCACAATGAACTATCGATCAGTTTCACAATGAACTATCGATCAGTTTCACAATGAACTATCGATCAGTTTCACAATGAACTATCGTTCAGTTTCACAATGAACTATCGTTCAGTTTCACAATGAACTATCGTTCAGTTTCACAATGAACTATCGATCAGTTTCACAATGAACTATCGATCAGTTTCACAATGAACTATCGATCAGTTTCACAATGAACTATCGATCAGTTTCACGATGAACTATCGATCAGTTTCACAATGAACTATCGATCAGTTTCACGATGAACTATCGATCAGTTTCACAATGAACTATCGATCAGTTTCACGATGAACTATCGATCAGTTTCACAATGAACTATCGATCAGTTTCACGATGAACTATCGATCAGTTTCACAATGAACTATCGATCAGTTTCACAATGAACTATCGATCAGTTTCACAATGAACTATCGATCAGTTTCACAATGAACTATCGATCAGTTTCACAATGAACTATCGATCAGTTTCACAATGAACTGTCGATCAGTTTCACAATGAACTATCGATCAGTTTCACAATGAACTATCGATCAGTTTCACAATGAACTGTCGATCAGTTTCACAATGAACTATCGATCAGTTTCACAATGAACTATCGATCAGTTTCACAATGAACTATCGATCAGTTTCACAATGAACTATCGATCAGTTTCACAATGAACTATCGATCAGTTTCACAATGAACTATCGATCAGTTTCACAATGAACTATCGATCAGTTTCACAATGAACTATCGATCAGTTTCACAATGAACTATCGATCAGTTTCACAATGAACTATCGATCAGTTTCACAATGAACTATCGATCAGTTTCACAATGAACTATCGATCAGTTTCACAATGAACTATCGATCAGTTTCACAATGAACTATCGATCAGTTTCACAATGAACTATCGATCAGTTTCACAATGAACTATCGATCAGTTTCACAATGAACTATCGATCAGTTTCACAATGAACTATCGATCAGTTTCACAATGAACTATCGATCAGTTTCACAATGAACTATCGATCAGTTTCACAATGAACTATCGATCAGTTTCACAATGAACTATCGATCAGTTTCACAATGAACTATCGATCAGTTTCACAATGAACTATCGATCAGTTTCACAATGAACTATCGATCAGTTTCACAATGAACTATCGATCAGTTTCACAATGAACTATCGATCAGTTTCACAATGAACTATCGATCAGTTTCACAATGAACTATCGATCAGTTTCACAATGAACTATCGATCAGTTTCACAATGAACTATCGATCAGTTTCACAATGAACTATCGATCAGTTTCACAATGAACTATCGATCAGTTTCACAATGAACTATCGATCAGTTTCACAATGAACTATCGATCAGTTTCACAATGAACTATCGATCAGTTTCACAATGAACTATCGATCAGTTTCACAATGAACTATCGATCAGTTTCACAATGAACTATCGATCAGTTTCACAATGAACTATCGATCAGTTTCACAATGAACTATCGATCAGTTTCACAATGAACTATCGATCAGTTTCACAATGAACTATCGATCAGTTTCACAATGAACTATCGATCAGTTTCACAATGAACTATCGATCAGTTTCACAATGAACTATCGATCAGTTTCACAATGAACTATCGATCAGTTTCACAATGAACTATCGATCAGTTTCACAATGAACTATCGATCAGTTTCACAATGAACTATCGATCAGTTTCACAATGAACTATCGATCAGTTTCACAATGAACTATCGATCAGTTTCACAATGAACTATCGATCAGTTTCACAATGAACTATCGATCAGTTTCACAATGAACTATCGATCAGTTTCACAATGAACTATCGATCAGTTTCACAATGAACTATCGATCAGTTTCACAATGAACTATCGATCAGTTTCACAATGAACTATCAGACTATATGGTTTGAGTATACAAAAATACAGAAAACAGTTTACAAGACAGTTTCTACGTTTCAACCGTACGGACTTTTTCAAGAAAATACCAGACAAACTTGAAACAAACAGTAAGCCCAGTAAGATAAATGACACTATTTTAAATGCATCAGTCAGCAGACATTTAACAGCAGAGATATCCAAGGTAATAATGTTAACATATGCACAAGTATTCTCATAGAGACGTTCATTACAAACAAAAATGGGAAATGAAAGTGAAATAAAATGTGAAAAAAGTGAAATGTGCTGAAAACAACATGAACGACAACATAACAACCCCACCCCCTCTCCCAAAAATAAATAAATTAAAAAAAATTAAATGACCAAATCAAGACCATTTGGCTGCAGGATACCCAACTGTAATATACTGCGATATTTAAGGGCATGTCATGTTCTATTACCAGTGATTCAAGATTTTATTGCAGTGACCTGAATGTCATGAGAATTATGATAATCAGTACCTTTGAAATGCATAGCAACAAGAGTAAGTGATCTGTGGTTAATGGCATGAAGATGTTGGCAGAAATGATCACTTAGTTTTTTTTTACCAGTTTCATTTCTATATTTCTTTCCATAGAGTCTCTAAGACAATAATTGTGTATACATAGATCATTGCTACCATGTATGCCTCTTCTGTGAAATGTCTGTCGTATAAGCATACATACCCTTCGACATCTGCAAGGGAAAACTGTGCATCTAAGAAGTTGCCCGGAGTGTATTTCTGTCATCTCATAATTGATAGTCATTAACAGTACAACATGTAGTCTGCTACTATCGTAAAGAATAACAGTAGATATATGAACGTGTATAAAATTACTTTGCAAGGAATAGTCAAGGGGGGAAGGAGGAGTGGAGGTACGAGAAAATCCTTGATTGATAACATCAAGGAATGATAATATCAAGGAATGATAACATTAAGGAATGATAACATCAAGGAATGATAACATCAAGGAATGATAACATTAAGGAACACCACAGGCAAACTGATTGAAAAGATGTCAGATGCAGTCGGCAATACTTTAGAATGTCGCGGTTGTTGCACAAGTTGAGATACTGCAATGATTGTAGATCCCGGTGCCTCACATTCTGATTGGATAGTCCTGATGTGATTAACTTATTCAATCCGAGGTGCTGATAAGTCGGTTCGGTTCTTTTTTTCAACTGTCACGAGACCGCCTTATTGTCATTTCAAATAGTATACAAATAAACAACTGCGTGTGGATGTTAAAAACAGTTCATGAGTGTATCGATGCAAGACAAATGAATTTTAACATATTATCTCACCGTAAACTGTGTATGAATGATCGAGAACATATGGGATCTTGTGTGACCATTTTGTTGTCGTGTTGTGTACTCCTCTTCTCCCTCTCCCCTCGTTGAGTATTTCCACACGTGAGATGCTGAGTGGACTTCCAGGGCTAACAGAACGCATGATAAGTGTTATATAAGTTTTATATAAGTTTTATATAAGTTTTATATAAGTTTTATATAAGTTTTATATAAGTTTTATATAAGTGTTATATAAGTGATTTGCCTACATGTATGGAGTTTTTATGAGTTTGTTTTGAGATTTTGCGAATTTGAATCAAATAAATGTCTGGAAATGATCTGATTTCTTGTGTTAGAGTACTTGGTAATGGGAGATTAATTTTTCTAAAAAATGTTGCAGCTTCATGTATAGATGATGCTCGTATGAGTTGAAGGGAATGTGAGCTTCATTAGCGGATATGTCAATATGTGGCACATGTTTAGTTCATTAGCGGATATGTCAATATGTGGCACATGTTTAGTTCATTAGCGGATATGTCAATATGTGGCACATGTTTAGTTCATTAGCGGATATGTCAATATGTGGCACATGTTTAGTTCATTAGAGAGTATGTCAATATGTGGCACATGTTTAGTTCATTAGAGAGTATGTCAATATGTGGCACATGTTTAGTTCATTAGAGAGTATGTCAATATGTGGCACATGTTTAGTTCATTAGCGGATATGTCAATATGTGGCACATGTTTAGTTCATTAGCGGATATGTCAATATGTGGCACATGTTTAGTTCATTAGCGGATATGTCAATATGTGGCACATGTTTAGTTCATTAGCGGATATGTCAATATGTGGCACATGTTTAGTTCATTAGTGAATATGTCAATATGTGGCACATGTTTAGTTCATTAGCGGATATGTCAATATGTGGCACATGTTTAGTTCATTAGCGGATATGTCAATATGTGGCACATGTTTAGTTCATTAGCAGATATGTCAATATGTGGCACATGTTTAGTTCATTAGAGAGTATGTCAATATGTGGCACATGTTTAGTTCATTAGAGAGTATGTCAATATGTGGCACATGTTTGGTTCATTAGAGAGTATGTCAATATGTGGCACATGTTTAGTTCATTAGAGAGTATGTCAATATGTGGCACATGTTTAGTTCATTAGAGAGTATGTCAATATGTGGCACATGTTTGGTTCATTAGCGAATATGTCAATATGTGGCACATGTTTAGTTCATTAGAGAGTATGTCAATATGTGGCACATGTTTAGTTCATTAGCGGATATGTCAATATGTGGCACATGTTTGGTTCATTAGCGGATATGTCAATATGTGGCACATGTTTAGTTCATTAGAGAGTATGTCAATATGTGGCACATGTTTAGTTCATTAGCGGATGTCAATATGTGGCAATGTTTGGTTCATTAGAGAGTATGTCAATATGTGGCACATGTTTGGTTCATTAGCGGATATGTCAATATGTGGCACATGTTTAGTTCATTAGCGGATGTCAATATGTGGCACATGTTTGGTTCATTAGAGAGTATGTCAATATGTGGCACATGTTTGGTTGATTAGAGAGTATGTCAATATGTGGCACATGTTTAGTTCATTAGCGGATGTCAATATGTGGCACATGTTTAGTTCATTAGAGAGTATGTCAATATGTGGCACATGTTTAGTTCATTAGAGAGTATGTCAATATGTGGCACATATTTGGTATTCCTGTGATACAAATGTTAAATTTGCTGAAGGAAATATAAATGTCTACAGAAGAAATGTAGATTGTTCTATAAATTTGTGCATTTTCTTTGATGGAAATAGATTGTTAAGAAATGGATAAGAATATATGTAGATTAATTGGGACAATTAATAATTATTATTGTTTCTAATTATTAATTAATTATTAATTAAGCTCTAATTATTGTATGTAGATGAATATACTTGATACGTAAGGGCATAGGTCAATGCCGCCATGGAACGTTGGCTTAGCAATAAACTATCAAATTGAAGAATAGGGAGGAAGTAAATTTAAAAGTAGATTAGAATTGATATTATAATTGAAATTATGTGAAGGTTTGTGAACAGCAAGTGAAAGTATGTGAAGGTTTGTGAACAGCAAGTGTAATTATGTGAAGGTTTGTGAACAGCAAGTGTAATTATGTGAAGGTTTGTGAACAGCAAGTGAAATTATGTGAAGGTTTGTGAACAGCAAGTGAAAGTATGTGAATATGTGTGAAGTGAAGTATAATATTAATTATATAATTATATAAATGGAAATGGAAAATAATATAAATATATATTTAGAATAAAACCGAATTTATATGAATAATTGTGATGTCAGATGTGTGAGTATAATGATATATAATAGTTAAACATTATATATATAATTGTGTCCAAATCTGCAATCAATAATATATATATATATATATATATATATATGTGTTCATAATAAATATTACCTGTTTATTTCCGTGTAGGTGTAGTCAACCTGATCTGCCTGTAATAAGGTACAGTTAGACAGTTAACACAAAAACGACATATAACAAGGTAAATTTAGCAAGTTAGACACATAACTATAACAATGAAACTCGGTAAGATATGAGAAACAAAGGAAGATTGATACATGACGTGGTTGTACATGATGACAAGATCTGGGACATAATATACGATTGATGCATGACTTGATGATAGATGACGGAAGATTGATACATGACGTGATGATGGTTGGTTGGTTGGTTGCTGATCCAGCGGTACATGGGCTCATGCCCTTTGACCTAATGCAATTAGATGGCATTATATTGCTGGGAAGTCTGTGGATTGTCGGCCCATCCCGGGACAGAGCCAGATAATAACTATCACACCTCCAGGAAGGTAGGTTTCAACCTTTGCACTGCTCCTAGCCACTGTAGTCAAGATAGGGTTCACTGTGCTCATTCCCCGCCACCAATTGACTACTGGTTATGCCGAACTTCTCTATAGCTCCAGGCATGCAACCTAATGTTCAAGTCAAAGGGATTGTCATGTCCTGAGTCACTGTGCCTCTATGATGGGTTTCAGCCATAGGAAAAAACAGTGCTGTCAGTTTCCTCCTCCCCAGTGCCGCACAATACATCTCTGACTCCATCCCAACCACAGAGGGTGCATACATATATATATTCAGGTAAACATGAAACACATTTCAACAACAAAATACAAGCATAATTGTATAGATGACGTGCCATGAAGCTTCTCTAAGAAGATAACCTCAATATAACGGCATGTCATCCACTAAGGTTTTCTATTACATGGGTGCTATTTCTAGTGGGCCATTGGTGAGACCCACAGACGCAACCACATGCGTACTTGATTCATGACGTGGTGGTACATGATTGATCTATGACGTGGTGGTAGATAATTGAAGATTCATGTGTGACGTGACGAAAAATATTGACAAGGCATAGAGGATTGAATTAATTGTATTCTAGTAACCCCATACATATTGAATGAAGCGGCTCGTCATCTTCCGAAATTGTTACTTATATCAGGTAACTCCGTATCTTGACGAGACGAGAGTATCCCCCTCGATATTCAGAACAAGATTATTCCCCGAGATATCCAATACGAGAGTATCCCCCTCAATATTCAACAGAAAAGCAGCGACTTTATAAATATGACATCACAATCGGAATTCAAACCACCAACCTATTTCGCCCGTTTCTACCGGCTTACCCACTATATATGAGGTGAAGAATACCTTCTATAGCGTTGTCTTCATCATGAATACTCTGAACGTCTCTCTGCCCCCGAGGCAAGCAGGCCTGCATTGGGTAAATACATATTCATACATTTATAGATATCGCTGCTCCATCGTCTTCTTGGTCTTCCTCTTCTTCTACCTTCCTCCCTGTGTTCCTCTGCCATCAAGGATCAACGTGCGTATGCACTCATTGGTGACCCTTTCAAACTTAGTGATCAACCCCCAGACTCCGAGCAGTGAAGTTTCAGTCTACATTTTTGAGTATACAAGATTGTTTACCTATAAGCCTACAAATATTAATGTTTTTTATACAGTGAACCACATCCTCCGAGATATGCTGTTGTTGTTAGTCAATCACATGATGGTGATGAGCAGTGAAGTTTGAGTCTACAGCCAATGAAATAAAACATCTTTGTTCAGATTATTGGAGAGAGTTCGATTATTGGAGAGAGTTCGATTATTGGAGAGAGTTCGATTATTGGAGAGAGTTCGATTATTGGAGATAGTTCGATTATTGGAGAGAGTTCGATTATTGGAGAGAGTTTGATTATTGGAGAGCGTTCGATTAATGGAGAGAGTACGATTATTGGAGAGAGTTCGATTATTGGAGAGAGTACGATTATTGGAGAGAGTTCGATTATTGGAGAAAGTTCGATTATTGGAGAGCGTTCGATTATTGGAGAGCGTTGGATTATTGGAGAGCGTTAGATTATTGGAGAGAGTTTGATTATTGGAGAGCGTTCGATTATTGGAGAGCGTTCGATTATTGGAGAGCGTTCGATTATTGGAGAGAGTACGATTATTGGAGAGCGTTCCATTATTGGAGAGAGTTCGACTATTGGAGAGAGTTCGATTATTGGAGAGAGTTCGATTATTGGAGAGCGTTCGATTATTGGAGAACTTTCGATTATTGGAGAACTTTCGATTATTGGAGAAGGTTCGATGGAGAAGGTTCGATTATTGAGAACTTTCGATTATTTGAGAACTTTCGATTATTGGATAACTTTCGATTATTGGAGAACTATCGATTATTGGAGAACTTTCGATTATCAGAGAAGGTTCGATTATTGCAGAACTTTCGATTATTGGAGAAGGTTCGATTATTGGAGAAGGTTAGATTATTGGAGAAGGTTCGATTATTGGAGAACTATCGATTAGTCGAATATTATTCAAGCAATACGTTTCTACAGCAATAACAAGATCGTAATCCATCATACAGGTACACACATATGCAGGTAGATAGGATACATGATCCACACACCTACAATCCACACATCTACAATCCACACACCTACAATCCACACACCTACAATCCACACACCTACAATCCACACATCTACAATCCACACACCTACAATCCACACACCTACAATCCACACGCCTACAATCCACACGCCTACAATCCACACACCTACAATCCACACACCTACAATCCACACACCTACAATCCACACATCTACAATATGTGTAATAGCCATCGACTACTCAGACCCCTGAAAGATGTATGACGACGACGAACTGAACATTCTCATCTCATCCATGTTCACAATCACCTCCATGTTCACCGAATTGATAGTCATCCGTATCTTATTATAGTGAAGACAGGTAATGATCAGGTGTGACATAGTTTACAGGTAGGTAGAATATCACCAGGTATGACATAGTAAACAGGTAGGTAGATAATGATCAGGTTTGACATAGTACACAAGTAGGCAGGTAAATATAATGTTTAAATTTGGTACTCACGTCACGGGTCTGCGCTGTTGTTACCTCGATATTTTTCTCAAAAACCACAAGAAGATAACAGACGGTCGCCATAAAAACTTTTGTGACCATCTAGGTAGATACAGGTGCAAGTTGACTAATGTATATTCACATACATTTTTATGTTGATAGGTAGGTGGGATTTAGGTAGATGAACATAGAGGTACACAAGACTGTAGAGTTACACGTGTGTACATGATAAATGTTTGTACATGTACATAGATGTACATATCTGCAGCGTTATATAGCACATAACAGTACACTATATATATGTGGCAGATGCATATGTGGACGGGGACAGACATATAGATAGACAGACACAGACAGACAGAACAAATAGCCAGATAGACAAATAGATAGACAGATAGATAGATAGATAGATAGATAGATAGATAGATAGATATATATATATATAGATAGATAGATAGATAGATAGATAGATAGATATATAGATAGATAGATAGATAGATAGATAGATAGATAGATAGATAGATAGATAGATAGATAGATAGATAGATAGATAGATAGATAGATAGATAGATAGATAGATAGATAGATAGATAGATAGATAGATAGATAGATAGATAGATAGGTAGGTAGGTAGGGAGGTAGCTAGGTAGATGTGGATATAATCAAGTGAAATCGATCAAGCAAATCACTAAAAGAGAAACAGAAATCAGTGATAATGTTTCCACAAGATATTACATTACACAAGATATTACATTACACAAGATATTACATTGCACAAGATATTACATTACACAAGATATTACATTACACAAGATATTACATTACACAAGATATTACATTGCACAAGATATTACATTACACAAGATATAACATAACACAAGATATAACATAACATAAGATATAACATAACACAAGATATAACATAACACAACAATGTCTCGGATACCTTGGATACAAATTCACAGATTATAATGTGGATTTAACAACTTCGTTACACAACTAGTAGACATTTCACACACATATTTTCTGTGACTAAGATATTCAACGTTACGGATCCCACTATTTATGTTTCGTGATTCTTATCTCTTGTTCGTGTCTAGATTTGATTTTTGCCCACGCATGCCGTAGTTTGTGATTGTCACAATTATGACATACATGTATTTACGATATTGTTTACTGTAAAACTTCCCAAATTGGAATCGACAGTAAACTTGATAATTGTTTTCAATGATAGCTCTGGTTATTTAAGCGTTAAATAATTTTTACATCTTACCTCCACGTACCTACAACCAGTGTCCATCATACGCGCTCATACCATGCACCTCCAACGTCATCTCTGACAAGGTGATATTTTTGTCCATCTTGAGATGTTTATTTTTCAAACCTACATCTCAAACTACCACTTACCCACTGTCTTGTATCTGTACTCCCAAACTTACATCTCAAACTACCACTTACCCACTGTCTTGTATCTGTACTTCCAAACCCACATCTCAAACTACCACTTACCCACTGTCTTGTATCTGTACTCCCAAACTTACATCTCAAACTACCACTTACCCACTGTCTTGTATCTGTACTCCCAAACCTACATCTCAAACTACCACTTACCCACTGTCTTGTATCTGTACTCCCAAACCTACATTTTACTTTCCTATATCTGTAAACAATTGAGATGACACTAGTTAGACTAGTAAATTGAATTAAAATGTTTACATAATTCGTCCAATCCCTCCAAAATCCACTTCACAAATCCACATCAACAATCCACATCATAAATCCACATCAACAATCCACATCAACAATTCACATCAACAATCCACATCAACAATCCACATCAACAATTCACATCAACAATCCACATCAACAATTCACATCAACAATCCACATCAACAATCCACATCAACAATTCACATCAACAATCCACATCAACAATCCACATCAACAATCCACATCAACAATCCACATCAACAATTCACATCAACAATCCACATCAACAATCCACATCAAAAATCTACATCAATAATTCACATCATAAACCTAAATCAACAATCCACATTACAAATCCACATTACAAATCCACATTACCAATCTACATCAAGAAGCCTCCTCTGCTTCTTCTACTGTCAACTACACCGTACAAAATCATTTGTGACAGTGAACCATATCGGCAAACATCTCCAAACCAGACCATCTCCATCAGCAGACTTCTACACAGAGTTAATTAGGCCTTCTTCGGTCATGTTCTTGGTTATTGTCATGATTTCCGTTAGTCACAATTTATATATCTGGAGTCACATACCCAGGCGAATCCACGTATATAAACAGTGGCCAGCGGAAACACGACAATAGTAGAACAGTCAGGATAGACAGCCTAATTAATTATGCGCAGAGGTTTTCTAATGTAAACGGCCATGATCCGAACCATGCAAGTTTTCATCGTCTTACCATTTAGACCAGTGTTTCCCAAACTTTTGTTTACCATACCCCACTACAGTAGTTCTAAAACTCTGATATAACTTATACCTATTTTTTAATGTTCAGAAATAGTATTATTCTCCTAGATGTGACCCTCCCCCACCAACAATTAAATTGTCCCTCTGTAGGGCGTGCACCCAACGCTGGTAAACACTGATTTAGACAATTGGATCATATACAGCAGAAACAGAGTCAGAAAATGTTATCACTATTTTATGGCAACAGATTGTGCCCTATTTTAGGGCGAAAGATGGTATCGCTAGCATAGTGTAGACGATTGTGTGTCACCAGTTTAACACCGATGTTAGCAATAGTTTATGTTCTATGTTAACAATAGTTTATTATCGATATTAACAATAGTTTATGTTCCATGTTAACAATAGTTTATGTTCGATGTTAACAATAGTTTATGTTCGATGTTAGCAATAGTTTAAGCTCCATGTTAACAATAGTTTGTTATCGATGTTAACAATAGTTTAGGACAATATTTTATCATTAGTTTAATATATTATCATTATTTCTGTCTTTTATCACTAGTTTTTTGGGGTGCAAAGGTTCTCTCATTGCTCTTGTACGGACCCAGGTTTAGCAGGCAAACAAGATCCTAAAAGAACCTCCTCGTGGTGCACCCTGGAAACAGAAATACAGCTGCTGTTGCTGTATTCAGGGCTAACACTTTTAGGCTCGTGTAGAAGCATCGTCAGAGAGTCTATTACTATTGTTCAAGTGGCTAACTGTAAGGTGATGAGCTTTAGAAATGTAGAATTGAGATAGTTACATCAATGATAAACAGAGTAGATTCAAAACATGCTCTTCATTCCAACATATTTCATTTCTGTTTACTGATATGTCACTCAGCACTAGATGATGATAGCAATGATTCAATATACAAACTTAACGTGTCAAGGGAAATAATCGAGGTATTACAAATACTTGGTGATTACGCACTCGGTTACTGTTCATAGCTTTCTTTTCTAAATAGATGTCGATGCACTCTGGGCGAACTGTTATCAGTTCGATCTCTGCTAGTACACGGGGATGAGTAAGTATGCTAATGGTTTATGTAACTCGCTGGTTCAGCGCATTTCTTAGATGTCCATCATTTACCATTCTCTGTTCGCCCCAGGGGTCATTTCAAATTCGTATTATCTTAACTCCTTCTAGTCTGGTGCCTATATTTAGACAATTTTCATGTCAAGGTCTTAGTAATGTCATTTTTGTTCATAAATAATTCACCTAGTATTGCTGCTTTCGAGGATAATATGTTTTCTCTTTTCCTTTGCCGTGGACTATCTTACAAGGTTGTTTTTCAATGTAAAATTATTGTCTTTTTTGTGTTCGGGTAAAGTGAGATCACATGACAGAAACATGCAGTGGATGAATGAAGCTGACACTTCAAATACTAAGATAAACGTAGGCCTCATAACAGAAACCAGCCATCGGAGATGAACCTAATACTTTATGTGCTAAGCTGCAGCAACTATTAGACGTTACATTTCTTGATGTTTTTACTTTAACTAACTCATGAATGAGGTAACCATATACAGCTGGTCCGACCGATGCAACGGTCGGGTTAGGTAAATAAATCACGACCCGGAAGTTTTGTTTTTGTCAGGACGTAGTTTCGAAGCTGGCACTCTTTAACCCGGCGATAGTAAGTCAGTTCTCTATCAACTACGCTACCTTACTCCTCCAATTACTGCTACATAATTGTGCAGCCATTGCATGAGGGAATGCAAGCTACAGTTCAGGATGACCGGGAAAGAAACAGCCATTGCATGAGGGAATGCAAGCTACAGTTCAGGATGACCGACCGGGAAAGAAACAGCCATTGCATGAGGGAATGCAAGCTACAGTTCAGGATGACCGACTGGGAAAGAAACAGCCATTGCATGAGGGAATGCAAGCTACAGTTCAGGATGACCGACTGGGAAAGAAACAGCCATTGCATGAGGGAATGCAAGCTACAGTTCAGGATGACCGACTGGGAAAGAAACAGCCATTGCATGAGGGAATGCAAGCTACAGTTCAGGATGACCGACCGGGAAAGAAACAGCCATTGCATGAGGGAATGCAAGCTACAGTTCAGGATGACCGACTGGGAAAGAAACAGCCATTGCATGAGGGAATGCAAGCTACAGTTCAGGATGACCGGGAAAGAAACAGCCATTGGAAATAATCAAGAAAGGTAGTCACGCATTCAAGGAAAGGATAAAAAATGTAATTATATATCTAAATGTCTGTCTATATGGCTGTTTGTCTATGTGTATGTCTCTCTGTCTATCTGTCTGTCTGTGTATCTATATGTCTGTGTGACTATCTATATGTCTGTCCGTCTATCTATATGTATGTCTGACTATCTATATGTCTGTCTGTCTATATGTCTGCCAGTCTATCTATATGTCTGTCTGTCTGTCTGTCTATATGTCTGTCTATCTATATGTCTCTCTGTCTGTCTATATGTCTGTCTGTGTATTTGTCTGTCTGTCTATATTTCTGTCTATATGTCTTTATGTCTGTATACATGTCTGTCTGTCTATATGTCTCTCTGTCTATGTGTCTGTCTGTCTATCTATATGCCTGTCTATATGTCTGTCTGTATGTCTATATGTATGTATGTATATATGTCTGTCTGTCTATATATCTGTCTGTCTGTCTATATGTTTATCTAATATATCATATTAAATGAACACAGCAAACAAGTTGACGATGCTTCAACACGGTCAAAATTGTTTCCAGATATCAGACAGACAAATATATGTGTTAAAGATTATTGGTCACATTTTCCATTATTTCCGTGAATTACGTTGATTGGTGATGGCAGGAGACACCACAGCGACAAAATTATATACACGTGACACGTGATGCATATTATCCAATACATGGTATAAATAGTGACAAAAGAAAACCACGGCAATAATAGAAAACATGTAAAATTGGGGCGGGGGATGATTCTGCTATGTTTTTATATTGCGGGTAGGTTTTATTTGGTGAATGGTCGTGGTTAAATAGATGGTCTCTAATCCGGATTATCTGTAGGTGTTTACTCCTTGATCACAGGCACTCCCTTGCTAACTCGCTATGAAATAAATATTTTATGTACGGGTTGACACTAACGTACTGACGGATACGTCAGGGGTTGACTAACGTACTACACAGTAGGGCTGGAGATGTATTCGTAAGACAAGACAAAAGTAGGAATATAAGACAAAACGTGTAGTGAGAATGATGTGTTCACAAGTGACAGTTTCTCAGCACATCTTCCAACTTACCTTTATCAATAAATAAATAATATTGAAGTAAGGCAAATAGGTGATATCTGATCTGATCTGGTTCAAATCCTATTGTCCCGTAATTGTTGTTTAGTCAATAAAGTAGTGTAACATGATTCACAGGTAAGATTTATTACACACAAATATATGTAGTCGTCATCCGGGTTTCTTCTCTCACTTCTCCTGCTAGCAGGATGTACCCACGAGTACACATCTTGTGTTTCTCCTGCTAGCAGGATGTACCCACGAGTACACATCTTGTGTTTCTCCTGCTAGCAGGATGTACCCACGAGTACACATCTTGTGTTTCTCCTGCTAGCAGGATGTACCCACGAGTACACATCTTGTGTTTCTCCTGCTAGCAGGATGTACTCACGAGTACACATCTTGTGTTTCTCCTGCTAGCAGGATGTACTCACGAGTACACATCTTGTGTTTCTCCTGCTAGCAGGATGTACTAACGAGTACACATCTTGTGTTTCTCCTGCTAGCAGGATGTACTCACGAGTACACATCTTGTGTTTCTCCTGCTAGCAGGATGTACTCACGAGTACACATCTTGTGTTTCTCCTGCTAGCAGAATGTACTCACGAGTACACATCTTGTGTTTCTCCTGCTAGCAGGATGTACTCACGAGTACACATCTTGTGTTTCTCCTGCTAGCAGGATGTACTCACGAGTACACATCTTGTGTTTCTCCTGCTAGCAGGATGTACTCACGAGTACACATCTTGTGTTTCTCCTGCTAGAAGGATGTACTAACGAGTACACATCTTGTGTTTCTCCTGCTAGCAGGATGTACTCACGAGTACACATCTTGTGTTTCTCCTGCTAGCAGGATGTACTCACGAGTACACATCTTGTGTTTCTCCTGCTAGAAGGATGTACTCACGAGTACACATCTTGTGTTTCTCCTGCTAGCAGGATGTACTCACGAGTACACATCTTGTGTTTCTCCTGCTAGAAGGATGTACTAACGAGTACACATCTTGTGTTTCTCCTGCTAGCAGGATGTACTCACGAGTACACATCTTGTGTTTCTCCTGCTAGCAGGATGTACTCACGAGTACACATCTTGTGTTTCTCCTGCTAGCAGGATGTACTCACGAGTACACATCTTGTGTTTCTCCTGCTAGCAGTATATTCTCTCAAGTACTGAACACTTCCATGTCGTACGACAGTGCTATGCCCCACCTATTTGCGCAGTCAATTCTCTTGCACAATGTGATTAATTAAAGTGCTCCATGCTAGCTAGTGAAAAAACAAGGATATGCTCGCCTAGATCAGTGGTCCTCAAAGTAGAATATATGACGTAGACTAGATCAGTGGTCCTTAAAGTAGAATATATGACGTAGACTAGATCAGTGGTCCTTAAAGTAGAATATATGACGTAGACTAGATCAGTGGTCCTCAAAGTAGAATATATGACGTAGACTAGATCAGTGGTCCTTAAAGTAGAATATATGACGTAGACTAGATCAGTGGTCCTCAAAGTAGAATATATGACGTAGACTAGATCAGTGGTCCTCAAAGTAGAATATATGACGTAGACTAGATCAGTGGTCCTTAAAGTAGAATATATGACGTAGACTAGATCAGTGGTCCTCAAAGTAGAATATATGACGTAGACTAGATCAGTGGTCCTCAAAGTAGAATATATGACGTAGACTAGATCAGTGGTCCTTAAAGTAGAATATATGACGTAGAGTAGATCAGTGGTCCTCAAAGTAGAATATATGACGTAGACTAGATCAGTGGTCCTCAAAGTAGAATATATGACGTAGACTAGATCAGTGGTCCTTACAGTAGAATATATGACGTAGACTAGATCAGTGGTCCTTAAAGTAGAACATATGGCGTAGATTAGATCAGTGGTTCTCAAAGTCAAACATATGACATATATTAGATCAGTGGTCGTCAAAGTAGAACATACTGCGAATATTAGATCAATGGTGCTCAAACTAGAACATATGGCGTAGATTATATCAGTGGTCCTCAAAGTAGAACATAATGCGCATATTAGATCAATGGTGCTCAAAGTAGAACATATGGCGTAGACTAGATCAGTAGTCCTCAAAGCAGAGCATATGGCGTAGACAAAAACCATCTGTATCATTAAGCACAAATTGAAAATTGAGGTTTTCGTAGTCCTTAGCGTAATTTTTACACTGGTAAGTTCTTTTGAAGACATCTAAGGATACAAGGATACAACTAACCCAATGTTATTTATTGGGAAGGATCGGGGCGGGGGGTGGGGTGGGGGTGGTGGGAGTTACGCTGTATTAGCTGGACAAGTACTGAAACCACTAGAACAATTAACGATAAGAATTACAACAATGTCGAGAAGAAAACTTTGGCGATTTGCAAAATGAAAAGTGAGTTTCCCCAATAGAAGACTTACAAACAGAAATCAAACAAGCATTTTGGGCATGTATGTTTATTATTTCCTTACATTTCGTTGGTTGGCAGGCAACACCTGGACCACAGAAAATATGTATATAGTAACTAATGAAAATAACATCAGTAATCATATACATTAAGTAAGAAACATGAGTAACCATATACATTAAGTAAGAAACATGAGTAATCATAAACATTAGGTAAGAAACATGATTCTTTGTTTTTAATCCACTTTGTTTCTTTTTTGTGTGAACATGTGATTGCCTCAATGAAATATTGTTTGATGCACAGTGTATGGGAGCACAATGTAGGGGAGCACAGTGTAGGGGAGTACAGTGTAGGGGAGCACAGTAAGGGGAGCACAGTGTAGGAGCACAGTGTAGGGGAGCACAGTGTAGGGGAGCACAGTGTAGGGGAGCACAGTGTAGGGGAGCACAGTGTAGGGGAGTACAGTGTAGGGGAGCACAGTGTAGGGGAGTACAGTGTAGGGGAGCACAGTGTAGGGGAGCACAGTGTAGGGGAGCACAGTGTATGGGAGCACAGTGTAGGGGAGCACAGAGGAACATGCATCCTAGAGGAGCTACGGATGAAACATTTGTTGGAAACCACTGACATAGAACATGACAACAAATTCTACTAACTACGCACATTTTTGCTAACTACCCATAGTATTTACTAACCACCAATATTTTTGCTAACCACCAATAGTTTTTGCTAACCACCCATAGTTTTACTAACCACCCATAGTTTTACTAACCACCCATAGTTTTACTAACCACCCATATTTTTGCTACAATCTTGATAATGTAACCGACACAGCAGCACCAAAGTGCTGACCACAAACCAGTAAAGTGTACACATTCCTTGCTATAGCGTTGCTTCTTGGTTATCTCCCATACAGTGATTGCAATCAAGCTATTCAAAAGTGTTCACAATAAAGTAGCTCTAAGTGCGTCTACTTCACAGCAATCTCACCACTAACCTCCTCCTCCTTTCCATCCACATGTGGAATATTACATTCATAGTCACTCCTCCTTTCCATCCACATGTGGAATATTACATTCATAGTCACTCCTCCTTTCCATCCACATGTGGAATATTACATTCATAGTCACTCCTCCTTTCCATCCACATGTGGAATATTACATTCATAGTCACTCCCCGTCGTCACATCCGCGTATAATAATCATAATAAAACCCATAACACGTCATATTCGCAGGGGCTGTCCCAAAACACGTCATGTTCGAGGGGGCTGTGCCAAAACACGTCATGTTCGAAGGGAATATACCAAAACACGTCATGTTCGAAGGGGTTGTCCCAAAACACGTCATGTTCGAAGGGGTTGTCCCAAAACATGTCATGTTCGCAGGGAATATCCCAAAACACATTATGTTTGCAGGAGTTGTCCCAAAACATGTCATGTTCACAGGTGTGGTATATTGAGAAATTTGATGAAGAAATATTTCCATGTCGAGTCGTCCAGACGGTGATCATGTTTCTCCACAACTCATTGTCTCTTGTGTTGTTAATACAGTCACCTCGTGACATTCTCTCGTGACGCACAAACAACCTATCCAGAAACGTGTCTCTCTGTCTTCCTTTGTCTCTTCTCCCCTTGATCTTTCCGGTTTTTAATAATAATAATAATAATAGTAATCCTTAACCTCTCATAGTCCCCCCCCCCCCAACTGGTGTCACATTGAGACATTTGGTGCTGAAAGATCTTCGAGTATCTTTGGAAACCTCACACAGTGTCTAGTTCTTGATGCTATCCATGTGTTCTTCTAACCACTTCGTCTCCATTTACCCTCCGCTGTATCTTGAAGTCTTCATCTACCCACCGCCGTACCTCGAAGTTTTCATCTACCCTCCGCCCTGCCCTGAACTCTCCATGTAACTTCTGCCGTACCTTGAAGTCTCCATCTAGCTTCCGGCGTACCCAGAAGCTTCCATCTACCCTCTGCCGTACATTGAACTGTCCATGTACCCTCTGCCGTACTTTGAAGTTTTTATCTACTCTCTGCCGTACCTTGAAGTTTTTATCTACTCTCTGCCGTACCTTGAAGTTTTTATCTACTCTCTGCCGTACCTTGTAGAACATAATATTATTCCGATCTGACCATGAAGGCAGAATTCATATCAGTGGTTGATAAAGTAGTTCCCCCCCCCCCTCACCTCCATTCCTCCGTTATGGATTGCACATAATGTTACCAGAAAGAGCTAGAAAGATAAGGAATTACTTTTTGACATTTTCATTGATGTAAGAAAGCCACCAACATCTCCACCCCCGTTCCCCCCTTAACGCTACTAACTTTAAATGAAAACGTGTAACTTCATACCCCACTTATTCACTGACACCATATGTAAACAATAATGACACACATGTAAACAATAATGACACACATGTAAACAATAATGACACACATGTAAACAGTAAAACCACATGTAAACAATAAAACCACATGTAAACAATGAAACCACATGTAAACAATAAAACCGCATGTAAACAATGCAACAGTACACAACCGTGAACCACGTTTTCACGTACACAATTTATCGACGACTCTGGCCTCCAACCCATTTCCAATCTCTCCCGTGGTCTACACTCGCTCGCCGCTCGTTTCACACAAACAGTTCACAGTAAGTTCCGAGGCTGGTACTCCCATCTCATAATCACAGTCATCACAACGTGTCGCAGTCTCACATATTGGATATTAGATTGATAGATGAACTCGCTGTGAGGGCTGGATAGCAGTATCCAGTCATATCCATGTTCTCACGGATTGTAAACAACTGGACACAGTTTTCTTCTAGTACTCATATCTGAAAGGTGAATGGGTAAATATTTTTATTCAATATTTTTCAAGCATACATTTTGTGAATACGTTTAAGTGTTATATTTTTGTGAAAAAGGTATACGTGGTATATTTTGTGAAAACGTTATACGTGTTATATTTTGTGAAAACGTTATAAGTGTTATATTTTGTGAAAAAGGTATACGTGGTATATTTTGTGAAAACGTTATACGTGTTATATTTTGTGAAAACGTTATAAGTGTTATATTTTTGTGAAAACGTTATAAGTGTTATATTTTTGTGACAACGTTATAAGTGTTATATTTTGTGACAACGTTATAAGTGTTATATTTTTGTGAAAACGTTATAAGTGTTATATTTTGTGAAAAAGGTATACGTGGTATATTTTGTGAAAACGTTATGTATATGTTTTGTGAAAACGTTATAAGTGTTATATTTTTGTGAAAACGTTATAAGTGTTATATTTTTGTGACAACGTTATAAGTGTTATATTTTGTGACAACGTTATAAGTGTTATATTTTTGTGAAAACGTTATAAGTGTTATATTTTGTGAAAAAGGTATACGTGGTATATTTTGTGAAAACGTTATGTATATATTTTGTGAAAACGTTATAAGTGTTATATTTAATATTGCGTCCATGCTGTAATGGATAACAAAAGATATTCGCCAATGCTACAGTGTTAGTGCACTATTGCTGAGATCTTCTATAAAAAAAGATGTAAATGTTGACTAATGTAACGGTGATAAAACAGCGGGGAAATCTCGGTGCGTAATATTAAGCCGTTTGCTCCATATTTTACATAAAGTGGTGGGTTCGAATCTTTTCCGGACGACTTGTTTACAAATAGTTTTTGTGAACATTTTTTGGGGAATCGTGCTTAAAACTTCGCCGTTACACGGTGTGTGTGTTTGGCAGATGTGTCTCTTCGTTGTGAGAAGCGGGGTACATATGGGGTAATCCAAGTAGTATTCAATCAATTCTTTACCTGTTTTTTATCTTTATGTTTGATAAAATAATAGTTAGTACTCTATCCAATTCAGGAAGTAGCCATCACTACAGGATTAAATGCAGTAGTTTGTTCCTAGATAATATTTACTTTTAGTAGGCTGTCATTGTTTTTCTGAACGGTCTGAATGCCGTTGTCTGTATGTTGGAATTGCAGATCGTACATTGAAAGCCGGAGTTGATTTCATGACTTCTTAGCTACTAAGATGGACATACGTCTCTTTCTTGGTTAATTTTCACACTTCTGCAGATAGCAGGGTGTTGTCTAGAGAACGAAATGCGTTGTGTCCTGGTTTACAGTTTGGCTGAAACAAATGTGTATTCTGATAATATCCAGATTTCCTGGAATATCCTACTTGAGCGTGACCTATGAGACATATTGACACTTCATGGTATGACATCCATCCAACTCAGTCTACTGAACCTCCTTAATATCCTCTTACGATATGACTGACAGCGAATAATGTCGCTTGTTTTATTCATTTTCGGACACCAATGATTCTTGGGAGAGATATTGATAACGATGTTACAATCTCACAAACTCAACAGGAAGTTTAAGAAATATATCGTAGTTAGGTCGTTCCCGTAAGATGGACAATAGTCAGGTAGGATGATTTCTAGGTAAGATGGTCAGTAGTAAGTTAAAATGATTTCCAGGTGTGCTGGTCAGTATCCAGGTAGAATGATTCTAGACAGTATGATGACATGGACATCTCTATGTCTGGTCTTACTTAACTGGTGACTCTCACAATTTTAATACCGTCGCGCGCTGAATAAAAACCAGCCTTCATTGGTGTTGTTGTTTTAAATTATTATTTTTGTTTTTCGATGGTAACTATTTATATTTCACAAGAATCACTACTTTCAAATAGTGAAACCACGAGCATTTGCTTGTTATTTTTCACATGAATCGCTGCTTACAATTAGTGAAACGACGAACATTTGCATGGTCTCGACATGTATGCCGACATGACTCCCTGTCAAAAGAGAATACTGCATGGAACTGTCGAGGGTGGAAGAAGAAGAAGCTGCTGACAAATAAAAGCATGGACACACAACATCAAGGACATGACAAGACAAAATATGTCCTCCGAATCGTTGAAGATTGAAATCGCTGGGGGATTATGTGTGTTGATGCATTGAATGTGGTACTCCTACAGCCATGACGGGTTATGGGTATATATATATATATATATATATATAGGTATATACTTTGTTTACATGGCACAGCGAACTAAAAGAAATGTATGGAAATAATTGAAACCCATGGCGTATGAAGACTTGTTTTGATTCTGATCGTAGATATTCTATCAACCAGTCACGTTTCATTAACTCTTTCTATTTGTTAGGGTTCTCCTGCCCTGCTATATTATATTCTTCTTCTTCAGCGTTAATTCTCAAACTCCCGCTTCATCTCCATTATAGCAGGATCATGGTCCTACTAGATTTCCAGCAGGATGTAGTCCAGAGAATGGAAATGAGTTGCGGCGCCGTTTTATCTGATACAATGGCCCGACACGTCCGTCTTCGGCGGATATTGTATTCAACAGTAGCTATAAAAATGGAGTTGTTGCGGTTTGCGGGTGGACGTGGTCTTCATGACTGTCTGTTTCATCAGCTTGTAAGAGGTAAAGAAGTTGAAGTACATTCACTGTGGTAGTGACACCCTTAGGGATTATTTTAAAACCAAGAAGATGATGATGGATTGAAGGAGTTACCAATCTACTGAGACGTCATAGTCATATAACATCATAGAGGGAGAGAGAGAGAGAGAGAGAGAGAGAGAGAGAGAGAGAGAGAGAGAGAGAGAGAGAGATAAATAGAGCTGAAAGAGGGTTTCCTTCAGCGTTTTTCTTCATGCCCAGAAGACTTCTACACTCAGCGATATGCAGTGTTATGAAAACATCTTCTACTTCTATATTCCCTGTGAAGTTGATCAAACTTCTATCTACACCAGCAAGGATTACTGATTATATAAGTGTTATTATTTTCTGTGTATATCAGCATCGGAATATAAGGGATGACTTTCTCGTCCTACCTTTCCTTCTGGTAGATATGTTCCAATTTGTACCGGTAGGTATTAATGAAATCTATCAGACTATCTTCACTGACTTTCTTGACTGACTATCTACCTGACTTTCTTGACTGACTGACTATCTACCTGACTTTCTTGACTATCTACCTGACTTTCTTGACTGACTATCTACCTTACTATCTTGACTGACTATCTACCTGACTTTCTTGACTGACTATCTACCTGACTATCTACCTGACTTTCTTGACTGACTATCTACCTGACTATCTACCTGACTTTCTTGACTAACTATCTACCTGACTATCTACCTAACTATCTTGTCTGACTTTTCCCTATGGGAATCTACATGACCTTATAAGGGACCATGAACTATATTGTTTCCGTGTACATCAGGCTGTTATGTCATCCTAAACTGTATGTGTGTTTATGGATCATGGTCAAGGCTGGTGCTCACCTAGTATCCCCAGGTGTGCTGTGCAATCTTACATGGTCAAGGATGGAGCTCACCTAGTTCCTACAGGTGTGCATGGTCAAGGCTGGAGCTCACCTAGTTCCTACAGGTGTGCATGGTCAAGGCTGGAGCTCACCTAGTTCTCCCAGGTGTGCTGTGTAATACTGGGTGCTCTAAATATTACAATACAGAGGAGAGAATAATTATACAGATGAAATCACGCGGAGCATTCACAAGTGAATAACCTCACTTGATTGACATGTCATGTTCTGAGAGCTTACTGTTGCTTAATGGTTGCTCCATATGACACTAGTCAGACCAACGTGACGGAGCAACTGCTTCGGTCAATCTGTTTAAAGAAAATCTACTCTTGAGAGTGGTACAACAGATCGATCACACCAGATGCTGACCTTTCACTGTGAATTGGTACAACAGGCCGGTCACACCAGATGCTGACCTTTGATTGAGCGTTGGTACAACAGGCCGGTCACACAAGATGCTGACATTTCACTGAGCGGTGGTACAACAGATCGATCACACCAGATGCTGACCTTTCACTGTGCGTTGGTACAACAGGCCGGTCACACAAGATGTTGACCTTTGATTGAGCGTTGGTACAACAGGCCGGTCACACAAGATACTGACCTTTGACTGTGCGTTCCTTTGCATTGGATGACACTATTGTATACATAAAGTGAACACTGAAAATCTCGGATAATTTGGATCAGCCGAAATGAGAGACATATTTCTTAGGACATATATTATTAATGTGTGGGTAGACTATGTCACGTGAACATGTTCAGACAATCTGTGAAGAGCTATAACTATGCATGCACGCGTGTGTAAAAAATCGTTGCTCTATTCACACGACTGTGCTACTTTCACAACTGTTGTGGTTGACTTTAGTTGTCCACACCCTCAGCCGTTATCTTCCTGCAACATCTGGTATGTCAACATACATAAATAATTCGTTGGTTGGGAATCTCATTGTGACGATCGACCATTGGTTACGCCGTAGAGGCTTCTATTGTTCCGCTGTTGCTGAAACCGTTGGGTATATTTATTTCCATTAACTAGAAATAATAGTGATAATATACATCCTTCTTTACGAAGGTCCGGCGAGGTGGTCACACACAGCGACGGCTTGAGTGCATAGCATATAGTATCGCCAAAGTCAGATATGACATTGCACCGAGAAGTCATAATATCAGGGCAGTAGATACCTTTTGCCGTCTGCAACTTGCTTAAGGGAACCACCAAGAAGAGAGGGAGAAGTTGTGCGTGAAGACCATTATATCAGATAGAGAAGACGGCACTACGGGAGAATTAATCTGAGGTTCAAAAGACAAGAACTGACCAAGGAACTATTCTCACATTGTAATGCTGACATCGGTAAGACGATGGATAACTGTAATCTGGCTACGACAAGTATCAACGAGGAAGACTGTCCCGATTTCAAAAAATAATTGCGAAAGAAGAACGAGTCAATTTTAAAGGCGCAGAAATCGCGTCTGTCTAAACTCTAAAGTGTGGAACATCATAACAAAGTATTTTCTAGTGAAATTAAAAACAACATCGAAATGGAAGCTCAGAAAAATATAGACACAAAAAAGTGATCGTCTAAAGAAAAGAACAATTACCGTTAATAATTGATCAACATCAATTTTCTGGAAAACCCTAGGGGCAAATGCATAATAGTTGTTTTCTGTTTCCTGCAGCTGCGCAGGAAATGAGAGTTGAACATACGGTCTCACATGTAAGCCTGTGGGCATACGGAACTAGTTTGTCTGTCCACTGTTAGATCAAATGCTAGTAATTGGTTGAATAATGTTTCTTATCTCATTACTAGTTTCCATTTCATTTCCTCACTGTAACAATAGCATCACTGCCAGGTGCCGATACTTTGTGACACCACTCAATTCCTATTTACAAACTATTTACAAAATATTTACCACTATTTCGACAAGGTAACAGAATCAATATTAGTTTTGCTATCATCGGCATTACAAACGTCATTATCATCATTTATACCATCATCATTTATACCATCATCATTTATACCATCATCATTTATACCATCATCATTTATACCATCATCATTTATACCATCATCATTTATACCATCATCATTTATACCATCATCATCTATACCATCATCATTTATACCATTATTATTCACACAATTATTCTTAAAATGTACAATAACAATTACAATTACAATAACAATTACAATAACATGTACAATATCATTTACAATATCATTTACAATAACAATTACAATTAACTTTTACAAGAACTGTTACAATAACATTTACAATAACAATTACAACAACGTGTTCAAAACAATAACAATAGTGATTATATAAACACTGAGTAGAACAGGTTGCCCATGAACACACAAACTATAAAAACAACAAGGCATGGATATGAAAAAAATACAAATAACAGTATACAAGAGAGTTTCAACCTTAATGTACTTTTTTCAAGAAAATACAAGACAAACAGGGACAAAACCTAGTTAACAATGTGTAGATAATGGCGACCTCACAAAAGCTTACGGCGATAGATAATTATTGCATTCATTGTACCACTGTTCAACTTTGTGTTTTACATAAACCTTACTGTTATACAGTCTTACATAAACCTTACTGTTATACAGTCTTACATAAACCTTACTGTTATACAGTCTTACATAAACCTTACTGTTATACAGTCTTACATAAACCTTACTGTTATACAGTCTTACATAAACCTTACTGTTATACAGTCTTACATAAACCTTACTGTTATACAGTCTTACATAAACCTTACTGTTATACAGTCTTACATAAACCTTACTGTTATACAGTCTTACATAAACCTAACTGTTATACAGTCTTACATAAACCTTACTGTTATACAGTCTTACATAAACCTTACTGTTATACAGTCTTACATAAACCTTACTGTTATACAGTCTTACATAAACCTTACTGTTATACAGTCTTACATAAACCTTACTGTTATACAGTCTTACATAAACCTTACTGTTATACAGTCTTACATAAACCTTACTGTTATACAGTCTTACATAAACCTTACTGTTATACAGTCTTACATAAACCTTACTGTTATACAGTCTTACATAAACCTTATTATACAGTTTTTACATCAACCAGTACATATTACTTGACACAATTTTTGAACGGGTATAACCCCTCCACCACTGAGCCGACATCTGTATTCTGTTCATTGTTCTGCATTCAAAGTCGTAAATCATAATTTATGATAATAATCTCAAATATATTCATATCTGACAGGAAGATTTCAACTATTTACTTTATATTCAAATCTGACAGGAAGATTTCAACTATTTACTTTATATTCAAATCTGACAGGAAGATTTCAACTATTTACTTTATATTCAAATCTGACAGGAAGATTTCAACTATTTACTTTATATTCAAATCTGACAGGAAGATTTCAACTATTTACTTTATATTCAAATCTGACAGGAAGATTTCAACTATTTACTTTATATTCAAATCTGACAGGAAGATTTCAACTATTTACTTTATATTCAAATCTGGTTTTGCTTGAAGTCATCGATTCCTTCCTTCTCATGCGTAATCTCCTACCTGACCTTCACAGTTGAGTAAACATCCATTAAGTTTCATGCATGAAAGAGGAGGGAAAAACACAATTTATATGTATATTTTAATATCATCCTGGTACGACATATGAGCATATGAATTACTCAATTGATGAGAATTTATTACCAGCGTGCTGTAAGAGCATATGCTGTGACATACAGCTAGACTGCTAGCGATATGGCAGCGAAAAATAATTGTACAATGGGGTTAGTAAAATCAATCATGACGAATCGGGTGTGCTGGAACGGAAAGAGTAAAATAACTAAGGTCTCTGTGAAACTAGCAGCACAATGTACTTCAAGCGCACCGGTTGAATTCACAAGCAGCACAATGTACTTCACCCGCCCCGGTTGCATTCACAAGCAGCACAATGTACTTCACTCTCCCCGGCTGGATTCACAAAAAATCTCGTGTTGGTTTCCAGAGAAATGTAAACGAAGAAGTAAAAATAGTGCACGTACTAGTTACCACACCGAAATCGGACGTGATTACCCATTGAAGCAAATAAAACAGCAACGCAATGCATTTCCGTTCCGTGCATATGTGTTGAACGCTGTCGTAGCTAAATGAGGAAATAACTCTTCTAGACCCAGGTCCATTCATTTATTACAAAAAAGCTAGTAAAATCGTACCCAGAATCCCCTAAAGACCAAGTGCAGTTATTTTTCTTATTTATAAAAGTCGGTCGTTTCTGTGGCAGGATGCGAATAACTGTCAGGATCGCCCCGGGGGTACCTCATATACTATACATACATATAAGAACCAGTGGTTCTTCATGTTGATGCATATCTAGCGATACCAATGTTCTGATACAAGAACGATACCATGGTTCTGATACAAGAACGATACCATGGTTCTGATACAAGAACGATACCATGGTTCTGTTACAAGAACGATACCATGGTTCCGATACATGAACGATACCATGGTTCTGATACAAGAACGATACCATGGTTCTGATACAAGAACGATACCATGGTTCTGATACATGAACGATACCATGGTTCTGATACAAGAACGATACCATGGTTCCGATACATGAACGATACCATGGTTCCGATACAAGAACGATACCATGGTTCTGTTACAAGAACGATACAGTTAGAGTGTGAACACAATGTCTTAGACATGAAGAGAATCATATTTCTCATTGCTGCTGGGCAAGATAAATACCCGTGTTTTTATTGCTAAAAGAAAATCGACCCTTAAATATAAAAAATATCCGCGATGATTCCAGGTAGAAAAAACAAAATTAGTTTTCTTTATAGCTTAGATGTATGAAAAGTAAACAGAAAAGTGTGTATTAGAAATATTGAAAGTAAAAAGAAAAGTGTGTATTAGAAATATTGAAAGTAAACAGAAAAGTGTGTATTTGAAATATTGAAAGTAAACAGAAAAGTGTGTATTAGAAATATTGAAAGTAAACAGAAAAGTGTGTATTAGAAATATTGAAAGTAAACAGAAAAGTGTGTATTTGAAATATTGAAAGTAAACAGAAAAGCTGGAAGTATGCTAAAGGCAACTGAGATGTGGTTTTTAAGAAGAATGATGAAAATTCTACGGACAGCCAAGAAAACTAATATAGCAGTTCTCATAGATGCTGGAGTAAAACGACAAATGATTGCAACAATAGGAAACAGACAATCAATATGTTTAGGGTATGTGATGAGAAAAGTAAAACTTGAATATTTAGTAACCACCAGAAAAATCAAGAGACAGAGGAAGACAGAGAGAGAAGTTGCTGAATGTGTTATCTTTGTAGCACGAGATTAATGGCACCAAATGAACATATTCACATCACAAATGTCAAATAATTGTGGAGAAAAATGATGGCCCAACTCACTCGGCATTGCTTCATTCATGTCAGGTACACAAGGACACCAACTCATTCACTGCATAGGAAATGCGACTACGAGCTTCAGTTAAAGTACAAGAAATATCTTTCTTGAACTCGAAATAAATCTGGAAACCTAAACAGAAAGAAAGATTTAACAGAATATTCACCAAGCGGAAAAATACATATTACTCAAGACATTGAAAAATGCATATTACTCCAGACATTGAAAAATACATATTACCTCAGACATTGAAAAATAATACATACTTCATAATTTAAACAACGGTTCTCAATGTGTTCGTACTTATGACAGTCCAAGGAGAACATAATAGAAATTATGGGAGCCATAGATCCGTCTAGAAGAAAATAGTAGATTAACTATTTGCGTGGCAAAGGTTAAGCTAAATATTTCGACAAAAGTTACGTTTGTAACATTTATATCTGGAGCTTTCAATTCAAGGGTAGAATTTCATGCTGGCAAAGTTTGTAACATTCATATATGGAGCTTTCAATTCAAGGGTAGAATTTCATATCGGCTACGTTTGTAATATTCATATCTGGATCTTGCAATTCAAGGGTAGAATTTTATGCTCGCTACGTTTGTAACATTCATATTTGGAGCTTTCAATTCAAGGGTAGAATTTCATGCTGGCTACGTTTGTAACATTCATATCGTCGGGTTACGGGTTCAATTCTGCAATAATAAAAAAACAACAATCAGAATGATTACACCTTTATTGGCATATATTGTTGTTGTGTGCATAGTGTTGTTGTGTGCATATTGTTGTTGTGTGCATATTGTTGTTGTGTGCATATTGTTGTTGTGTGCATATTGTTGTTGTGTGCATATTGTTGTTGTGTGCATATTGTTGTTGTGTGCATATTGTTGTTGTGTGCATATTGTTGTTGTGTGCATATTGTTGTTGTGTGCATATTGTTGTTGTGTGCATATTGTTGTTGTGTGCATATTGTTGTTGTGTGCATATTGTTGTTGTGTGCATATTGTTGTTGTGTGCATATTGTTGTTGTGTGCATATTGTTGTTGTGTGCATATTGATGTTGTGGTAAGCACATGTTCTCTAATGGTATTACTTCGTGATACCGTGGTTGTTGTTGCGCATCTTGGCCTGGTATCTCCGATATCAGCACCCTTGCATGCTTGAGCAGGATTGTCGTCCTGCTCGAGATCAGGGATGTGTCGAGCAATCTTAGTTTTCAACCTGTTTCCGGAACTAATCCAATTCAAGAAGTTGGATTCCATAGCGATCTTTCCATATCATCATTAACAAGTGCCGTCTCCGCAACGTCGGTTGGCTGCAACGGATCTCCAACATCCTCTGTCTCTTGTCTTGGTGGTACACTCTGATAGACTAACCTGTCCATCGTGTGGTGTTACTCTCCCAGTTGTATATCTGCCTACCTCTTTCTTGCTTCCCTTTGACCCTCAAATAAGGTCTTCAATAATGTGTCATGTCTTTTTAATGTGTCCAAAATATTTTATTTGCCTGATCTTTATTTGCATATCAAATGTAAAACAAGTCATGTGAACAATAAATACAATATATATTTAAATTATTAATGACTTATGGAGCGCAGAAGTAATAAACCAGAGCTCCCCAGTTCGAACATGTGATACTACTGTGTGTATTTCTAGGCTGTTCTTGAGACTCATAGTCAGACCCTTTTTGATGGTTGTTCTTAGATTATGCTCTCCTGGTTTATATTTTTTCTTTATTCATCTGGTACCCATTTTAATGCATATAGTTATAGTCTATTCTCATGAATTGTATATAGATGTCCGATTGAAGGTGCGATTCACACCTGTCAACAATTATAGACGGATGGGTGACTGAAAGGTGCGATTCACACCTGTCAGCAATTATAGACGGATGGGTGACTGAAAGGTGCGATTCACACCTGTCAACAATTATAGACTGATGGGTGACTGAAAGGTGCGATTCACACCTGTCAACAATTATAGACGGATGGGTGACTGAAAGGTGCGATTCACACCTGTCAACAATTATAGACGGATGGGTGACTGAAATTGATTCAACAATCGTTGACAATGAAGAAGTGTCGGGAATTAACGCAATTTGACGTCAAGAAAAAATAATCCAAGATTAGAAACTGAATAAAGGAAATTCATTTCAATCGCATCTTTACTTGGAATTGTCCTTCACCCCACACTAACGCCCCTGATACGGATGAGGCCTCCCTTGCTTATTGATACAACTTAGAAAATAGCAATCGAAGAATACAAGTTATATTTAGAAGAGCATATTTTCAACTATAGAAAAATGTCAATGTTTACTAGAATGTGTTTTCCACATCCTCGCATGTTTATATTGTTATTTTATTTATAAAATCACGACATCGTTCTATTATGTTGTTATATTTCTATTCGTTTATTTTATCTCCAATATTTCTAACAAAAACATTCCAAACATGAACATCAACCTTTAAGGTACCTTTTTTCTCTGTCCCCGTTGTTCAGTTCAAGAAACACAAGTGCAGTAAATGTTCATCTGATACATGTGAACTATGATATTATTATTATTTATTCCTTGGGTTTCAAAGGTCACAACAATGATATTTTTAAAGCCCTAAAGCAGGGATTCTTCACTTGGTACTGACGAGGACATTTGCCCGCGCAATGTGAGGTTAAAGTACTCGCAATCACTTGTTGTTCGTCCATCACATGAAGCTGATGACATCTTGTTACATCCACTTTTAAAAATCAGTACACGATTGTTCTTGAATATAAGTTTGTAGATGTCTAATAAGCCATATTCTGACCTCATATGTCCTTGGGCACTTCGGACACGGGACGACCACTGTAGATTGTTTTGATCTACCTTTTCATTTCTAGCTAATCTCCATTGTTGAGCTGCTGCATTTCTCCTCTTTTCACAGTATGTTACGCCCTTTCTAACTGTAGAACGAGATGCGTTTATCTTTCGTGCATGTTCTACCCATGGATCTTGGCTTATTTCAGTTAGGTCTTTACTAGCCCTTGTAGCGCGTCTTTTAGCCATCTAAATAATGTATGTTCTTCTGCAAATCACTATAGGGGGGGGGGGGGCTTTATTTTTCAGATCTAACGAATCCTAAGAACTAACGTTTACATGGAGGATGTACTCACAGTCTCAAAAGAGTTGAGAATCCCTGGCTTCAAGAAATAATGCGCCATGTTTAATGTCGTCATATTGTATTTAATCCATGCGTGTTCTCGTCGTATCCTGCGTGTTCTATCATTGACGTCATAAAAGGTCAGAGATCAGTGAGGTTAGAGTTTTAATTGTTCGATTCCATAAGAGTGCGTTCTCCAGTTACCCGTAGTGTAACACTAGACCACCTGCATGAAAACGAACATTCGAGTTTTCTGAATTCTTAAAAGATACATTGTGCAAATAATGTGACGCTGGCACTTTCAGGAAGTTTGAGAGACTGCATGTAGATGGGACAACTTGAGTACATTTTGCATATGTTTTCTAACGATAATACATCATTGATGTAAAGATATAGGTTCAAATGTTGACTGGAAGTGAAGGATTGCCTATATTGTACACCGGTTGCAACGGTTACGTAAAACAGAAGTTAAAAGGAGAATAGGAAAGGCTAAAAGTAGCTTCAATGACATGAGGAAAATAATAACATCTAAACGAATTAAAAACAAGTTAAAAATGAGAATTATAAAATGATAAATTAATTCTATATTAATGTATGGCTCAGAAACAAGGACTAGGAAGTAACAACAAGAAAACAGAATTAATGCCGTTATGATGTGAATATATATAGAAGATGGGAAGAACTTCATGGACAGAGAAGAAATGAAAAAAAGATGTTCTAACATCGTGTGGAAAAAAGAAAAAAAATGTAGTTCTTCAGTTAATGACAGTTTCATACATCGGCAGCTTCTGTTGGTCTTTATAAGTGGGTTTTAATACATACGATGTTGTTGAAGATGAATTAAGATAATGTATCTATGAGATGACATTATATGAGATGACATTCTATCAGATGACATTCTATGAGATGACATTCTATGAGATAATATTCTTTGAGATGGCATTCTGTGAGATGATATTCTCTGAGATGATATTTTCAGAGATGATATAGATGGCAGTCTATGAGATGATATTCTCTGAGATGATATTGTCTGAGATAAATATTTTTTAAGATGATATTCTCTGAGATGATATTTTCAGAGATGATATTCTTTGAGATGGCATTCTGTGAGATGATATTCTCTGAGATGATATTGTCTGAGATAATGTTATATTTATTGACACGTTTCCTGTACTATGGCTTCAACAAAACAAATGGGCAATAATTTTAATCTATCCACTTTTTAACTTCAACTAAGAAACACAATCTATGAACTTTATCTTATACGTATGCTGGAGAATTTGCCTTCCACAAATGCACGTTTTCAATTATTAATCCTTTCGCTGCCAACATTGTTCTGAGTATCATATCTCAATTGTGCTTCGTTCATTCCCTACAGACTTAATTCCGGTGCGGATTCATTTTATTGTCGTATATAAATAAGAGCTTTTAACGGTACTGGCATATTATTGACACCAGAATATATGTATATATACAGTATAGATGAGATGTTTGATGCGCACTGGCACTTGACGACCTTTCAATGAAATCGTTATTAGCAGTAGGAGGAAAGAAGAACAACCTCGTTATTAGAAGTTAGAACGAGGAACAAGTAATTTTGTGCCTTGCACTAAATTAACTAAGAATAACCAGTACATTCTTTATTTATGTGTACACCTTATTTATGTGTGACATAATTGAAGGTATATACTGCAGGCATTTGTACAACTAATGACATGATTGAAGGCATATACTGCAGGCATTTGTACAACTATTCACATGATTGAAGGCATATACTGCAGGCATTTGTACAACTATTGACAAGATTGAAGAACTGCAAACATAATAATTTGGAGATTGTGTGTGTACTTTCATATATAATGAAACATATATATATATACAATTTTACTGAAAGATAAGTTCTTTGTAAGGACATTACGATGTTACACATAATACTGTCCCATGCCAATACATACAGTATTTGTGAATACAACAACGAGTGTCACAGATCAAATATATAACGCGTTATACAACTCTTGTCACAGATCAAATATATAATGTGCTTGTGAATACAACTCGTGTCATAGGTCAGTGATATAAGGTGATTGTTAATTCAACAACTCATGTCATAGGTCAGTTATATATGGTGTCAATACAACAAACAGTGTATATGGTCAGTGGTATAACGTGGTTGTTAATACAACAACTCGTGTCATAGGTCAGTGATATAAACGTGGTTGTTAATACAACAAATTTTATCATATCAGAGGGATATAAATTGTGTATTTACGCTAATACTTCGGCGTTACAAACTGCGGGATCGTGCGTGCTACAACCCGTTGACACTCAGAATGATAGATTGTAATTTAGATATGACAGAGTAACCGACACTGTGAGTTTCCTGTTGACCTGTACAAGAGAACAATTTGTGAATGTCTACATCACGTTTTATGGGCGTATAGGTAAGTTTTACCTGTATTATGAGGATACCTGTATTGTGTGCTACACTTGTGTACATACTAGTTAATATTTGCTTATTAGGGTCATGTATAGTGTATTTTGTGTATTAGGGTCATGTATAGTGTATTTTGTGTATTAGGGCCATGTATAGTGTATTTTGGACAATGATACATCTGCAACGACTTGACTGTTACAACCATGTATTCAGGTAAATTGTATAATCAGGTAGACTGTTGTAAATTCAGGTAAATTGGTTTATATCCAGGTAAATTGCTGTCTAAAAACGTATGAACTACACTATTCAGACGGTACTGTGCTTCTGTGAAATGATATAAAGGGACTGAAAAAACTAATCAAGAACACAATGAAATACAGCGAATCACATAAAACGTATGTCTAAACACGCAAAAATATTACAGAAATAGTGAAATTATTCAAATATTTAAAACATTTTTGTGTGCAATACAGATGTAGAGCCCCCCCCCTGACCCTGAGATGTAGAGCCCCCCTGACCCTGAGATGTAATAGTCCCCCCCCCCTTGCCCTGAGATGTAAATATTCCTGATCCTGAAACATAATAAAATATTATCACCAAGGCCTTCTCCAGAGTTGTCATGCGAGTTGATCCCGAACAGTATCACACACTTGGATGATACGACTAACCATTAGTCACTTTGTGCATACTTTGTATGGCCGACCAATTAAAAACGCAGAAACAGTTAAATTAAACAAGGTCCTGGTTTGGAAAAGCCAACAGAATATTATAATGATGGACGTGTCCTGTAATATGACACGTGGTCTATTTCCAGAAACATCAAAGAATTATCATTGTTTTATTATGTCCTGCAGGACACTGATATCAATTCACATTGTCTGATCAGGAAGGACGCAATGGCACCGGGTATTACTTCTATATTAGCAAAGACTCTGTGACAACACGAGTGTAAATTACCGGCGACAAACGTTGTCTGATGTGTGTATAAACAGCAGCTAGCACCAGAGATCAAACGGATACCTGCTCAGGTGTAAACACGCACGCGACTGATACCATCAGTTTCAGGGGTGACAATTATGAATCTGAATAACACAGTTGTTGGTAACATATCCTACTGGAGAACTAGTCATCACCGTGGAATTGTTTGGCTGCAGTGATTTTTAAGCAAACTTTTATGTTTAGTAGATGCCATTTCTTCATGAGCACCCGTGTGTTAACGGTACTCGAAATCCGAGCTAATAATAGCAACACTGCTTACATTCCATGCATATTCCAAGAGGCGACTAATGCGATTATGGGGTGTAGTTTGCTGTTCCGTCCCATATAGAGTCAGTGACACGGAATACATGCTCAAGTCGGATGTGTCAGGCCGAAATTAAGATATCGCGGGACACTTATAAAACATGAGACAACGCATCCGTCCCAGGACTATATCCTGCTAACCTGCAGGAGTTTGAGCAGGAACGATGTAGAAGAAGATAACTTTGTGAACTAGCCGGTGCAAAATTGGTAGCGGAGAAACTAACATTGAACCTCGTAGCCTACGGTTTATTGATCTGCAGGGTAAATTGAACCTCGTAGCCTACGGTTTATTGATCTGCAGGGTAAATTGAACCTCGTAGCCTACTGTTTATTGATCTGCAGGGTAAATTGAACCTCGTTGCCTACGGATTTCTGATCTTCAGAGTTTGAGTACGAGGACAAGAAAAAAGCGAATAACCTCGAACACTATCATCTCGAAACTTGCGCTCTACCACGCCACCACAAAACCGAAGGTGTCAGAAAATAATGTGAGAAAATGTATGTGCAAATTACTAGGACACTTAACTGTAGGTTTATTGTTAGTGTACACATTACTAGGAAACTTAACTGTAGGTTTATGGTTTGTGTACACATTACTAGGAAACTTAACTGTAGGTTTATGGTTTGTGTACACATTACTAGGAAACTTAACTGTAGGTTTATGGTTAGTGTACACATTACTAGGAAAATTAACTGTAGGTTTATGGTTTGTGTACACATTACTAGGAAACTTAACTGTAGGTTTATGGTTTGTGTACACATTACTAGGAAACTTAACTGTAGGTTTATGGTTTGTGTACACATTACTAGGAAACTTAACTGTAGGTTTATTGTTAGTGTACACATTACTAGGAAACTTAACTGTAGGTTTATGGTTAGTGTACACATTACTAGGAAACTTAACTGTAGGTTTATGGTTTGTGTACACATTACTAGGAAACTTAACTGTAGGTTTATTGTTAGTGTACACATTACTAGGAAACTTAACTGTAGGTTTATGGTTTGTGTACACATTACTAGGAAACTTAACTGTAGGTTTATGGTTTGTGTACACATTACTAGGAAACTTAACTGTAGGTTTATGGTTTGTGTACACATTACTAGGAAACTTAACTGTAGGTTTATTGTTAGTGTACACATTACTAGGAAACTTAACTGTAGGTTTATTGTTAGTGTACACATTACTAGGAAACTTAACTGTAGGTTTATTGTTAGTGTACACATTACTAGGAAACTTAACTGTAGGGTTAGAATGAATGTACAATTTACAATCAAACTGAACTGTAGTGTTAGGGTTCGGATTAATGTAAAGATTGCAATTAAACTTAACCGGAAGTAAAGTAAAAGGGCCTCCCTTAAGCATTTTGTTTGTTTATTTATTAAAGCATTCTTAGTTATGTATGTTTGTTAGATTCCTGTTTGTTAGATTCCTGTTTGTTAGATTCCTGTTTGTTAGATTCCTGTTTGTTAGATTCCTGTTTGTTAGATTCCTGTTTGTTAGATTGCTGTTTGTTAGATTGCTGTTTGTTAGATTCCTGTTTGTTAGATTCCTGTTTGTTAGATTCCTGTTTGTTAGATTCCTGTTTGTTAGATTGCTGTTTGTTAGATTCCTGTTTGTTAGATTCCTGTTTGTTAGATTCCTGTTTGTGAGATTCCTGTTTGTGAGATAAGCGCTATAATTGGCATATCTGTCTGTTCCATGGCGATAACTCATTTCTTCTCACATAGGTATTATCATGTTTCTACATTTCCTACCTTATTGACAATCAGACAATGGAGGATTATTTTTTTTTCACCACCAGTTACATCTTGTACCTTTCTCGTCAGTATCTCTTGATTATGGAATGAACTTTTCCGTTGACAGTTTTTCAGCTGCAAAAAAGTAGTTCGCGGATGAGTAACCACAGCCGTTTGCACATGTTTGATCGCAGTGGTTCTTAAACTGGGGTTCTGACCTCAGGCGAATCCGCGAATGTATTAAGTAAATTTATGATTATTTACATTTACCTCTACATTTACACACATACACACTCACACACGCTCATACACACAGATATATACTTATCTAAGTATCTATCTATCTATCTATCTATCTATCTATCTATCTATCTATCTATCTATCTATCTATCTATCTATCTATCTATCTATCTATCTATCTGTCTGTCTGTCTGTCTGTCTGTCTGTTTGTCCGTCCGTCCGTCCGTCCGTCCGTCCGTCTGTCTGTCTGCCTTTCTGTTTTCTGTCTGTCTACCTACCTGCCTACTTACATACACACCTACCTACCTACAAACCTATCTAGCTACCTACCTACTTACATACACACCTATCTACCTACAAACCATGATAAATCAAACATTCTACTAAAACCCCGGTAACGAGTAGAGATTCGAGAAATAAAACCCTGTTAACCAGAAGAGGTTCGAGAAATACCTCTTAAGCAGAAAGAGAATTCAATTCTCCCCAGCAATGCGTCATAAAAAGTCATAAACAACACTGATGACACACGAGAAACGTGGTTGCTCGCATGTCGTTTTTAAATCGTCCATATCTGAGGGTAATCTATTAAGTCAATATATCGTGTCGACTAGGATAAGTCAGATAATCCTTCAAATCGATCATCCACATATATGACTTTGTATTCAACGCTTACATACGGCGTGGTCAAACTGGTAGTTTACATTGATGTCACCAGGCTTTCATGTTATTTGCTGTCTGCATGCACAGTACTGAAATATGCCTACCAGATACATACAGACATCTCTTTATGTAGGAGATTTCTTGTCAAGGCATTTTATAGCGAGGAGAGTGTTCTAGTTTTTGAAGGAAAGGTTAGATGAAACACTCGAAGTCCATAAAAAGTGCGCACAAAAAAAAGTTATGTAGTTCGTAAATACTGTGTATTAAAACAATGACAGAAACAGCTATTACTCGCACTGCACACATATCTCTGACGAAAGAGAATAGGATAACCGAGGTGAGTGTAGAATGTGGATGTATTGATCTGTGTTCATTGTAAAATGTGCGAGTGGTATTTCTAAATGTGTTGTGATATATTGATATGTTATGAGAGATTGATATGTTGTGAAAGATTGTCTGATGTGTAAACTGTCCATCTCTGTATGGTTTTTCTCTTACATCGGACAATTGATACTACTGAATGGATGTATACGCACATACACACGAATTTATATATTTATATATATATATCTTAACGAAGCCACACAGGAAAAATGTTTAACAAAATATTTGAGCAACAACTGCGATCATACATTGAACCACAACTTCAAACACCCAAAATGGGCGTCCGTAAGAACAAAAGCTGTACGGATGCTATCTTTACACTTAGACAGCTAACAGAAAGAGCCACATAAAACAACAAAAAATTATATATCGCATTCGTAGACCAAGAAAAGGCTTTCGACAGAGTAGACAGACAGCAACTATTGAAAACAATATCAATATACGAAGTACCAGAACATTTAATCAATATATGCAAGGGAATTTATGCTAATAGTCAATGTGAAGTAAGAACAAATGCAGGAGTGTCCAATAAGTTCCAAATTCAATCAGGAGTTTGCCAGGTGTGTGACCTATCCCCTCTACTTTTTATAACATATATCGACCACATCTGTAAAATAACAAGTACCAACGAAGAAGATAACATAAAAGACAAATTGAACCAACTACTCGTTGCAGACGACCAAGTACTAATAGCGACATCAGAAGAACAATTCCAAGAACATATGAACAGACTCAACACAACATGTCAAAAATTCAACATGAAGATTAATATTTAAAAGACTGAAATAATGGCAATAACAAAGAAAGAAAGAAATAACACTATCTACATCGATGATAAACACCTTAAACAGGTAAACACCTTAAACAGGTTACTTAGGAAGCATTATATCGAGGGAAGGGAAAACCAGTAAAGAGACACAAAATAAAAACATAACATACCAGATCCTAGGACAGATGACACGTATTTTCAAGAACAAAAATGTAAACGTAGACACTAAAGTTGCATTTTACAAGACTATTATTATCCCATCACTGTGTTACCAGTGCCAAACCTGGACAATGACAGCACAAGACAAACGAAAAATAGTAACAACAGAAATGACATGTCTACGAAGAATAGATAGAATTAGAAACGATAACATTAGACAGATAGATAACCAAAACAATACCAGTATTGAAAGACATCAAAAGACAACAGATCAAGTGGTTTTAACACGCTTCCAGACTACCGACAGATAGCATGCCGCAAATGGCCATGACACGTAGACATAACGGTTATAAAGCCAGAGGCAGACCATGTAAAAGATGGTTCACAGAAATCAAAGAAGCCACAGGAACAAGCTTACAAACAGCGCACAAGAAGGCCATCTCCAGAGAACTCTTCCACCCCTGACGCCGCAAGGCAAACATGGGACACATTGTATAGATAGAGATAGATAGAGTTATGCATGTGCGTGAAGCCTTTCATACGAAGTCTCCACTATCGCAGTGTGTCACACACTCAGACTAACACACATATGCTTACTCATATTCCTAAATATTGACAGGACATTGCGTATTCATACCTAGTGAATCGATAACAACGGTCAGGGAACATAATTTCCCCGTGAGATTATAACAATAAACTCTAGTTTGATATCATGAACGGATTACTGAAGCCAAGGATTCATATCAGATGGGAGTCGGTGTTTCAACGTATCACGAATTTATTGCCAGATAGCAGGATAGTATTGTTGAATTCTAGAATTTATAGATAATATTACAGCAAGTGAAATGAGATGTTTGAAAAAGTAATATTACAGCAAGTGAAAGGAGATGTTTGAGAAAGTAATATTACAGCAAGTGAAATGAGATGTTTGAAAAAGTAATATTACAGCAAGTGAAATGAGATGTTTGAAAAAGTAATATTACAGCAAGTGAAATGAGATGTTTGAAAAAGTAATATTACAGAAAGTGAAAGGAGATGTTTGAAAAAGTAATATTACAGAAAGTGAAAGGAGATGTTTGAAAAAGTAATATTACAGAAAGTGAAAGGAGATGTTTGAAAAAGTAATATTACAGCAAGTGAAAGGAGATGTTTGAAAAAGTAATATTACAGCAAGTGAAAGGAGATGTTTGAAAAAGTAATATTTCAGAAAGTGAAAGGAGATGTTTGAAAAAGTAATATTACAGAAAGTGAAAGGAGATGTTTGAAAAAGTAATATTACAGCAAGTGAAAGGAGATGTTTGAAAAAGTAATATTACTCCATGTGAAAGGAGAATTTTGAAAAAGTAATATTACAGAAAGTGAAAGGAGATGTTTGAAAAAGTAATATTACAGTAAGTGAAAGGAGATGTTTGAAAAAGTAATATTGCAGCAAGTGAAACGATATGTTTGAAAAAGTAATATTACAGCATGTGAAAGGAGATGTTTGAAAAAGTAATATTACAGAAAGTGAAAGGAGATGTTTGAAAAAGTAATATTACAGTAAGTGAAAGGAGATGTTTGAAAAAGTAATATTGCAGCAAGTGAAACGATATGTTTGAAAAAGTAATATTACAGCATGTGAAAGGAGATGTTTGAAAAAGTAATATTACAGCAAGTGAAAGGAGATGTTTGAAAAAGTAATATTACAGAAAGTGAAAGGAGATGTTTGAAAAAGTAATATTACAGAAAGTGAAAGGAGATGTTTGAAAAAGTAATATTACAGAAAGTGAAAGGAGATGTTTGAAAAAGTAATATTACAGCAAGTGAAAGGAGATGTTTGAAAAAGTAATATTACAGCAAGTGAAAGGAGATGTTTGAAAAAGTAATATTACAGAAAGTGAAAGGAGATGTTTGAAAAAGTAATATTACAGAAAGTGAAAGGAGATGTTTGAAAAAGTAATATTACAGAAAGTGAAAGGAGATGTTTGAAAAAGTAATATTACAGCAAGTGAAAGGAGATGTTTGAAAAAGTAATATTACTCCATGTGAAAGGAGAATTTTGAAAAAGTAATATTACAGCAAGTGAAAGGAGATGTTTGAAAAAGTAATATTACAGCAAGTGAAAGGAGATGTTTGAGAAAGATTGTTGGCATCAAAATAATTGATAGAATGCAAATAAAAGTAACATCAGAGAAATTGTAGGAACTAAATTATTCCATGATTACATCAAGAGAAAACGTATTTCTGGTTTGGAAATGTAATAAGAATTGAACCTGGCTATCTCCCGTACAGAACTAATAACAGCAGAGTATTCGGTAGGAGGACAAATGAAGACCAAGGAATAAATGGATTGACAATATCAGAGACATTCTACAACCCCATGAGATTACATCAACAGCAACATATTTGGCAATATGACATCCGCTTCCGCTTTCCCATGATGTTTCACGGAACAAGTGGTTGAGACACAAGACTGTTTCTGTTGGCGACCATACATAAAACCATAATACCCTACACGACATCTTGCGGTGTCAAAATCAATTTTTCACGAACGCTGTCATCATAATCATTATCACGAACTCTGTACTAAAATATCACACATACTTTTTGTTAATTGATTTCTCCCAACAGTCTCGTGAACAGAATAATCTTTCCTTCTTTCTCACTTTTCTCAATACTTTTCTCCGAATATTTACTTCCCCTACAACATATTACTGTAGTCTGAGGAAGCCTCGAACTATTGACCTTTGATCAGCCACCAAAGAAACATCGATCTATTGATCTTTGATCAGAGACTAATGAATATCTGTGATTCACGTGTCAACACATTTATTCCATCTTATCAATCTACGCTCTAACAAGGTTCCGTAATCCTTGAGTATTTCCTGCAATCTATACTTTGTGTTGTCGTCCGTATTGACATGTTCGATTATGCCACTTTGAACAGTCAACAGAAGTGAGAATCTAGACACGGATATATACATTTGTATATATGTCCGTTAGAGGTTATTCTGTGCCGAGACATTTATGGAAATAAATGGCCATGCACTTAAGAGAATGGTTCAGGCTGTTTGCCTTCTGAATTTGCAAAACTGCGACTTTAAGACTGTGTACAAATCTTGTTTATCACGGATGTTTTGATTAGAATGTATTCACATTTTCTGGTAATGTTTCATGTGAAAATATATTGTTTTAATATTATTGATATTTTCCCTGCTGGTAGCATTCATAAATGGCGAATAAGAATGGAGATTTTTTCCCCGGTGTCAGTTTAAATCGGGTGTTCCTCCTGAAAGCAACGGACAACTACAGAAGTATAGTGCCAAGAAATGTTCTATGGAAACTAGAAGCTGTTAAGAAGAATTAACGTGCAGGAAGGCTGGCTTATGAAAACCACATTCAAGAAAATGCTAGGTTATTTTCGGTCACATCAAGAGACACAACGGCATGGAGAGAGTGTTACTGAGTCGGAGGTGCTCGCTCTGATCAGTGAGAATTCCAGGGAAGGTGATATAGTTATATATACAGATGGGTCGGTTGAGAGACACATTAGAAGTGCCTGGGCCTTCACGGCTCAAAGGTGGGGGGGGGGACCATCAGAGAGGAAAGTGGTGTATTCGCTCAGACGACAAGCAGCTTGACAATGGAGATTCCGGCAGTAACCACAGCTTTGCAATGGGTCTGCTCACAGACTGTCTGCGAGCATGCCTGTATACTCAGTGACTTCATGAACATGATTGTGAAAGTTCAGACGGGGTACGTTCGGGAACAGTGGCTGGATGCAGTGAATAATTCCTGTGTGCGTAGAGTGATTTTTATTTTTGTGCCGGGACACGCGGGAGTCCGGGGTAATGAGAGAGTAGATAGGTTGGCAGCCCACGCTGCTACTACGGCTGTTGGTGGAGCGATGGATCGGGCAGACATTTTGAATGCTCTACGGGAAAACGCAGGAACAAATTACTGTACAAGTGACGATGACTCGTGTTCCATGACTAGAATAAAGGAATTTGGTTTGAAATGTGGTGTCGCTAGAAAGGAGAGTTTTCGTGGGCGAGAAAGAATGATGGTCAATCAACGACGCACTGGGACCGTCAGTCAACGTGTAATGGCGGATACTCTCAAGTAAAGATCTGAGCACCTATGGACTTGACGATGATCCAACATCTAACTAACTAACTAACTAACTAACTAACTAACTAACTAACTAACTAACTAACTAACTAACTAACTAACTAACTAACTAACTAACTAACTAACTAACTAACTAACTAACTAACTAACTAACTAACTAACCAACTAACGAACTAACCAACTAACCAACTAACTAACTGGTGATAGAAGACACAAATTATAAATTGAGACAAGGTCTGATACTGATGATTTTTTCTAAATGTATTCCCCAAACTTTCTTTAGCCGCGTTCTACGACAAACATGGAACGAAGACAGTAGCGCTAATCTTTGGACTCTGACTAGAAGCCCTACTCCGGCTGACAAGCTGGCGAATTGAAATAAGTCTAAGTAAATTATCTGACCTACAGTGTCACATTTCTTCCTCGTGATATAATTTGAATTCCTATAATCTATTTTCCCATCAAATCATGAGCATTTGGCAGGCAATTACTTGCAGTTGTCACCGATGAGATAACTTGTGTGGACACGGAATAGAGAAGAAAACCCGCCTGGAAGCTCGATAACATAGCATCATGTGATTTTTGTGTGACATCCTCTTCTAGCTGTCTGAAACTGACCTTCCCTCGCTATCTGTCTCACTCGTTGCCTGCCATTCAAAGTATTTATTATATTCTCTGTTTGCTCTGTCCCTCTTGTTCACTTTCCGTTTATGTTTGCGTCTATTAATCTGTTGACATGTCTTCTATCTATATTTCTCTGTTTTGTCTCCTCCATTATTTTTTTCTCTGGCAATTTTTTAAGAATTTCATTTGTTGATGTTTTCTTTTCGAGTCAGATCCTGCACGTATCTTTTCTCGTATTTTGTTGTACTGTGTCGCAGGATTATTAATGATCGGTTTTCATTTCTCGTATTTTGTTGTAATGTGTCGCTGGATTGATTAATGATCGGTTTTCATATCTCGTATTTTGTTGTAATGTGTCGCTGGATTGATTAATGATCGGTTTTCAGGCTAGTCACGTTTTGTCTCATGATGTGCAGTAATATTGTGACTTCTCAATATGTTGATAACTCATTGAATACACACACACACACTCTACTTTGTCTTCCTCTGCATCTTGCTGTTTCCATTTTCATTTTGTATGCTCTTGCCGCTTACTAATAAGGATTCATTCTCCTTATGAGGTTGACCCATTTCAATCTCTATGTTTCAATATAATTGACCAGTCATGGTGTTCCAATAGTTCTTGTAATCTCCTCATTTCTCACATGATCTTCTCCTGGTTGTACTTGTGTTCCGACTGAACGTGGGTGTACTTGTGTACTGACTGAACTTGGCTGTACTTGTGTACCGACTGAAAGTGGCTGTACCTGTGTACCGACTGAACGTGGCTGTACCTGTGTACCGACTGAAGATGGCTGTACTTGTGTACCGACTGAAGGTGGCTGTACTTGTGTACCGACTGACCGTGGCTGTACTTGTGTACCGACTGAACTTGGGCGTTCTAATGTATTTCTACGTCAGCACTCATTATCAAACTATTGATTGTTAGCGCGATGTAGTCCCGAGAACAGAAGTAGCTGTGTCGTGGTTTACAACTCACCTGCGATATTTGTACACTTCAACCTGACACGTAAAACCTCATCTTGGTCTATGGGTCATTTTACTTCTTTATGCGGTAGACCAGCCTACTCCACCCCTACCCTTTTTGTGAAATGACTATTCAAGATGGCGTTTTGATCGTCTGTGAAAATAGATGTAGCATCAAACACGTGTACACGATATGTTATTGAATAAATACTAATTATGACCAATAAACTGTTGTTTCCTTTAACAAAAATAAAGTTGCAACAAAAACCAACAATCTACTTCATGTTTACAGATCTCAAAAATGTAAATCTAGCGAGAACCACATATCCTGCATCAACTATTACAAGTGTGCGGTACAAATATGCACCAGCGAATTTTGATATATTTTGGTCAGGAAATTGTTTCTTTCATATCATAGTATTAAATTGGATTTTGTTTCCCAAATTTTATTAAGAACACATTCTTTAGTTTGTAGACTTCAATGATATCTCGTTTAGTTTGTAGATTTCGTGATATTTCAGAGTACTGTTATTTTTCTTGTAGTTTGTAGATGTCCGTAGGATTTCTTGTAGTTTGTAGATTTCTATAGTATTTCTTGTAGTTTGTAGATTTCCGTAGTATTTCTTGTAGTTTGTAGATCCCGTAGTATTTCTTGTAGTTTGTAGATTTCCGTAGTAGTTTGTAGATTTCCGTAGTATTTCTTGTAGTTTGTAGATTTCTGTAGTATTTCTTGTAGTTTGTAGATTTCTCTAGTATTTCTTGTAGTTTGTAGATTTCTCTAGTATTTCTTGTAGTTTGTAGATTCCATAGTATTTCTTATAGTTTCATCAGTGTCGAAGTTTGGGAATAGTCAATATATTCTGTGTCCTACAACTACCAGAGACAATAAACCATATCTGTTGTTCTGAGACTGTCGTTCTGCTGCAATTGACTAAGTCAATATAGGTCTGATGACTAAGTAGATGAGGACGTTCAGTAGATTAAGTGTTGAGTCTCACATTACAACAGATGTTTCACATAGTCCCTTGTACTAGACCATCTGATCTTGAGCTGTCTGCCGGATGATATACCAGTGTCAAATCGAATGACTTGAAAGCTACAAGCAAGCATACATAGGAAAACATTGATACGTATATATGTAGTTTGTGGTATTTAGAAGTGCGTTCATTATGATAACGAGTGGTCTTTACGTCCCATGTCAGCGTGGACGGAGATCACACACTATCATACATCCTGTATTGATTGATACGCAATGTGTTGCAGCGTTGCCATATCGACAATTTTATTTACAAATCTTACAAATTTGGCTACTTTCAAATATACTGGCCACAAAATTTATATTTTTGGCTTATTCAAAAACGAATTTATCGAAGCAAATTATTTATATTTTAAAACTATCTATATGTAGAAATTTATTATGTGAAATTTGTTTTGTGGCTACGAGTATTATTTTAGGCATATATATATATATATATATATATATATATATATATATATATATATATATATATATATATATATACAGAATATTTTCTCTACATTTCCTGTTAGGCGTCGTAAGGTTGAATGAGGATCTGTCTTCTGGTCGTAACACTTGTGGTCTCTTGATAAGCAGTAATATTGTAATGCCTCTGAATGCTGGTAACGTCTTCAATAAACCTTCTTTTCTTCCTGGATTTGATCTTCGTTCTGCAGTTTCAATTCTCCTGTTGCATCCGCTTGCCACTGATCAATATTGATTCACTCTAATGAACTGGCCGCACTATTTCAGTCTCTGTTTTTTAATATAATTTTTTACATGCGTTTTCCTAACAATTTTTGTTGTTTTCTTATTTCTCACATGATTTCGTCTTGTTCTGTTTGCTGATTTTATTAGATATTACGATTTCATGCGTAGCAAATCATTTCTACTAAGTTCTGTAGTTATTGTCCACATCTAAATTTACATGAAATATTATTGTATGTATTTCTATTGTTGTATGTATTTCTATTGTTATATGTATTTCTATTGTTGTATGTATTTCTATTGTTGTATGTATTTCTATTGTTATATGTATTTCTATTGTTGTATGTATTTCTATTGTTGTATGTACACTAATTTCTCTCACAAATACTGTCACACATGACCGAACAACAGTTAATTTCTCTTATAATTACCGTCAGAAATGACAAGAAACAACCATTTCTCTGACAGTTACCTTCACACATGAACAAGAAACATATCATTTCTCTGACAGTTACCTTCGCACATGATCCAAAACAAATGATTTCTTTCACAATTTGTGTCACAAATAATGAAGAAACACATTGCACATTGTTCGTTCTTCGTCAGTCGTTCTTAACACCTTAACTGCGTAGGTATCCTTAAGGATACGATGAGGGGTTGCTGCCATGTTGCCTAGATTGTCTTCTTAGTTTCCCATGGGAAACAATTCGTCTGAATGCTTTATTATATGCATCCAGACATAATTTTTTCCTAGGAAACTAAGAAGAGGAGGATCTTCGCAAAATGGCGGTGGCTGTTCATTATATCCTTAAGGATGTCTCTGCAGCTGAGGGGTTAAACTCCCGCCCCTTCCGTATTGTAGTCGAGCAATGGTCCTGCCAGAAATTCAGCGGAATATAGTTCAGAGAACGGACATTCGTTAGGCCTCAGAAATACTTGCGCCAATTGTGCAACACACTCAACTTTGTCAAAAATATGGCACAAATTAGAAGCATAGATCCTCATCGAGACCAAACTATTGAAGCCGAGATGGGGTCTTAGTCCAATCAAGAAACGCTGGAAAACTAAGATTAGTCGGGCCATCAACTACATGGAACAGAACCACAGTTCTATTTAAGCAAATATAGGTGATGAAGTCTGAGGTACTAGGCCGATAGTCTCACAGGTGTCCATGGTATCTTGCAACAAGAATATATACCATGTCAGACAGCTCAAGATCAGATGGTCTAGTTCAAGGGACTATGGGAAACATCTGTTGTAATGTGACACTCAACACTTTATCTACTGAACTTCCTCATCTACTTAGTCCATGGTATCTTGCAACAAGAATATATACCATGTCTTCACAACAAAATGAATGATGTGTAGACATGTTATACTACAAACTTGAAGAAGACTTGCTGTGTTGATATGTTGAACTACGAACGTGAAGATCAAGACTTGTTGTTAACATGTGAACGTGAAGATCAAGACTGCTGTGTAGACTTGTTGAACTACGAATGTAGTTGATGAAGGTTCTCCTAGAAATATTTCTCATAAATATACATGTTAATTTCCTTTCAAGAAGTTTAAGACTCCATTAATTATGCTTCACCAGTCTTTAAACGCATGTGGTTGCGTCTGTGGGTCTCACCAATGGCCCACTAGACATACCATCCATGCAACAGAAAACCTTAGTAGATGATATGCCGTTATATTGAGGTTACCTTCTTATAGAAGCTTCATGGCATGTCATCTATACAGTTATGATTTTGTTTTGTTGTTTAAATATTTTTTCATGTTTGCCTGAATATATGTATGCACCCTCTGTGGTTGGGAGGGAGCCAGAGATGTACTGCGCAGCACTGAGGAGGAGGAAACTGACATCAATGTTTTGTCTATGGCTGAGGCCCATCATAGAGGCACAGTGAATCAGGACGTGACAATCCTTTTGACTTGAACATTTGGTTGCATGCCTGGAGCAAGAGAGAATTTCGGCATAACCAGTAGTCAATTGGTGGCGGGGAATGAGCACAGTGAACCCTATCTTGGCTACAGTGGCTAGGAACAGTGCAAAGGTTGAAACCTAACTTCCTGGAGGTGTGATAGTTATTATCTGGCTCTGTCCCGGGGTGGGCCGAAAATCCACAGACTTTCCAGCAATATAATGCCATCTAATGGCATTAGGTCAAAGGGCATGAGCCCATGGACCGCTGGATCAGCAACCAACCAACCAACCACCCAACCAGTCTTTAAAAACACTTGAAGAATTGACTATTTTCTATATGTATTTTCACATAAACAGTTCCAATCTGCTAACCCTGTTGTATTGTTCAGAGGTGTACAGAAGAAAAGGCGAGACGGCTAACGGTTTTCAGATGTATTTTCGTGAATTGAACGCGGAAACATTCTCACGCCTTAAACCCAAAACGCGTCACTGCAAGGGCTACTCATTTGCCACCAGATAATTAAATAAAGCACAAAGAAGCCTCTTGTAGTGACGTGAACAGGGTAGACCTGTGTTGTATTTCTGTCGATAGGTCACAGAAAGGACTTCTGAAAGCTCACTAACCTTTAACTGTCTGGCCTTTCTTTCTACGAACCAGGATTGGGCTAATTTGAAGAATACATTACGTCACATAAACTAGATTCTACAAATCAATATAACGTCGGAAAGTCAGATATTTCATGCTGGGTCTAGTCATAGAAAAAAAACATCCAACGATTGAATGAAAATTATGCATAACATTTCAATTCCAAATGAAATGTAAGGTTTGTTTGTCAGCATTGTCAGAAGTGACCCACCTCCCCCCTCCCCTAATCAATACTTTTATTGAAATGATGCATATTTCTTCTAAAGAAAATAAACGGCCGTAAACAGTACGACTTTAAGTAGAACTATGGAAATAGTACAACTTGACGGATAACTATTGAAATAGTACAACTTGAAGGAGAACTATTGAAATAGTACAACTTGAAGGAGAACTATTGAAATAGTACAACTTGAAGGAGAACTATTGAAATAGTACAACTTGACTGATAACTATTGAAATAGTACAACTTGAAGTCGAACACTTGAAAGAGTACAACGTGACGGATAACTCTTGAAAGAGTACAACTTGACGGATAACTATTGAAATAGTACAACTTAAAGTCGAACACTTGAAAGAGTACAACGTGACGGATAACTCTTGAAATAGTACAACTTGCCGGATAACTATTGAAATAAGTCGTAGTACAACTTGACGGATAACTCTTGAAATAGTACAACTTGACGGATAACTATTGAAATAGTACAACTTGACGGATAACTTTTGAAATAGTACAACTTGACGGATAACTATTGAAATAGTAAGTAAAGTAAAGTAACCCATAGAATTTATTAATGCCGTAGGGGTGTGAGATGTTAGCGATCTCACATTTCAGAGGCTCTGCAAATGAGGGCGGTAGTCATCTCCTCTCCCTCGCAGTCTTTACGTCCCGGATTAATCCGGTACCCATTTAAACCCGGGATTCGTTGCGATCTGAAAAACATGTTCGCCTCAACTTGGGAATGAACCCAGGACCAGGCTCCGACATTGAAATAAGGTATAATAAAAAATATAGTACAACTAGAAGGATAACTATTGACATAGTACAACTTGAAGTAGAACAATTGAAATAGTACAACTTGAAGTAGAACAATTGAAATAGTACAACTTGAAGTAGAACAATTGAAATAGTACAACTTGAAGTAGAACAATTGAAATAGTACAACTTGAAGTAGAACAATTGAAATAGTACAACTTGAAGTAGAACAATTGAAATAGTACAACTTGAAGTAGAACAATTGAAATAGTACAACTTGAAGTAGAACAATTGAAATAGTACAACTTGAAGTAGAACAATTGAAATAGTACAACTTGAAGTAGAACAATTGAAATAGTACAACTTGAAGTAGAACAATTGAAATAGTACAACTTGAAGTAGAACAATTGAAATAGTACAACTTGAAGTAGAACAATTGAAATAGTACAACTTGAAGTAGAACAATTGAAATAGTACAACTTGAAGTAGAACAATTGAAATAGTACAACTTGAAGTAGAACAATTGAAATAGTACAACTTGAAGTAGAACAATTGAAATAGTACAACTTGAAGTAGAACAATTGAAATAGTACAACTTGAAGTAGAACAATTGAAATAGTACAACTTGAAGTAGAACAATTGAAATAGAAATGATAAAATCTGCTGAGTAAAGTATTATATGAAAATTAGTCATACACTACATCGTCTTCACTTCCGTCGTCTCTGGTCTTCTTGCCACCTGGTTTCACTTGGAGTCCGACAAGAGAGTGAGGTCCGACAAGAGAGTGAGGTCCGACAAGAGAGTGAGGTCCGACAAGAGAGTGAGGTCCGACAAGAGAGTGATGTCCGACAAGAGAGTGAGGTCCGACAAGAGAGTGAGGTCCGACAAGAGAGTGATGTCCGACAAGAGAGTGAGGTCCGACAAGAGAGTGATGTCCGACAAGAGAGTGAGGTCCGACAAGAGAGTGAGGTCAACTCTTTGCACACCTCCTCCTCACTTAAATCAAAATGCCCAGTACAAGTCATGTTTTACATTCACGAACATTCAATGAAATCAGAAAATAAGTCACCGGTTGATTAAAAAAAAAAGTGTCTACGGTTGTCATTCCATGTCTGGACTGTAAAATGACATTTGTGGCTAGAATATGGCTTATTAGCCATCCACGAACTCATAGGCAAGGTCATAGATTTAACTGAATTTCAAAAGTGGATGTAACAAATGCTGATCATCATCATCATGTGACGAATAAACATAAACAGTGTATATAAACTATCCGATATAGAAATATTGATGTCAGAAGAAGAATAAGAGGTTAGAAGAAAGGATGGAATGATAATAATAAAGAATTGACAAGATTACGATTGTTCACACTTAATCAAGTATCTGAGAACAGAGAGGCTTGGTGAGAATTTTGTGCTGATGTTTCCAGAGAGGGACCCCCTGGACCCTGAAGAGTTGTGTGTTTGATAATTTCTTTCCCCCCCCCCCCACAATGTAGCGGGAATTTCCTTTTTTTTGCATATATCAAATAGCAATACTATTGTTATATTTCTGATTCCTTAGGACAAGATATGGAAGGCCTAGCCTTGTCCACCGTAGAAGAATGGTTGGATGCCCACCCAGAAGACATGCAGGAATACTTTATTAAGCGTGCAGACGTTTCGCTCATCAACAAATGGTTGACGTCACGAGGTTTCAATCTGCTTCCGGAATTAAACGCTTCCCTTCGGAACAGTTCTGTTTCCAATCTCAGGTGACTTGTAAAATAGTTTTATTACTACTTATGTAATATAGTTTTTGTACTACCTATGTAAAATAGTTTCTGTACTGCCTATGTAAAATAGTTTCTGTACTACTTATGTAAAATAGTTTCTGTACTGCTTATGTGTATATGATCCTTTTTAATCTATAGATTAAGATCAGTATTACAGTAACCCTCACTTTTATTTAGATCACTAGCGATAAGTTTATACGGATGTGAAATTGGGACACTCAATGCAGAGACAGAAAAATTTGGATACTCAATGCAGGGACAGAAAGAATTTGGACACTAGTTGCATTGACAGAAAGAATTTGGACACTAGTTGCAGGGACAGACAGAATTTGGACACTCGATGCAGGGACAGAAAGAATTTGGACACTCGTTGCAGGGACTGATAGAATGTTGACACTCGATACAGGGGCATAAAGAATTTGGACACTCGATGCAGGGACAGAAAGAATTTGGACACTCGATACAGGGGCATAAAGAATTTGGACACTCGATGCAGGGACAGAAAGAATTTGGACACTCGATACAGGGGCATAAAGAATTTGGACACTCGATGCAGAGACAGAAAGGAGGATTAAGTCTTTGGAATATAGGCGCTGTAGATGTTTATTAAGAATTAGTTATATGAAACACACGCAGACCTGAACGTTTCTCATCTTTTAGTTTTAAACTGAGTATTCTAATACCAGAAACCGGAGGGACAGAAGTTGTAGCCACCTTCACACATCAGATAATTTTATTCTCATTCAATAGCCATGAGTACAATTAAAGGGAGATAAGACATTCCATGTGAGAAAAGAACTGACTTCAATAATTTAGTAGACTATTCACACTACCAAGACAAACCACAGTATGACTTTATAAGGAGAGGCAATTGCCTAGAGGTCGACAACAGATATGTCTGGTTCATACACGCCTACTAGAGAAGACTAGGAGATTAATATTTTAACTACAAGTTTTAAGTGTGGACAAATATATTCGTTCAGCAGAAAAAAAATACAACCAGATTTGCAGATTATCGAGAAATAATTTTGGCTATTGTGAACTGGCGTACATTTGTTTTGTTTGTACATATATAAGGAAATTAGGAAAATAAATGAGCAAAGTAAAGAAAGGAAATGAGGAAAGTGAAGAAAGGAAATGAGCAAAGTAAAGAAAGGAAATGAGGCAACAAAAACAAAACAAAAATCCTGAAATGGCAACATGTAGGAATGATCTGGGTATGTATTTTCTACACTCGTAAGAATGGCTGATGACAAGGATATTATTTCTTCTTTGTTTTCTGTCTGTCTAACCCCATGAATTGCGCACGATAAGTTCTTACGTCTTATGTGCAGTGAGGAGATTTCTCTGAGCTTTCTTTCATACATAGTAGATTTCAGATTTCAACTTAGTGCAATGCCTATTGAAGGAGCCTTCTACTCAGATGGGGTATATGTAACGGAACGAGCTGCTAGTTTGCCTGGGTCACTCATTGTGTGTCTTTCCTCCGACAAATCGTTTGGCAACCAACGAGCTATTCCTCGTGTGGGAAGATGATTCCATGATCACTATTCATGTCCCTAGCTTCCAGAACGAATTTCTTCTGTATGACTCGTGTTGGGTAACGACGATAGTCGAATTAGACTCAGGGCTGATACACCTTCTTACTTGAGGTGATGCTCTGCTAAACACGTCGGGGCATCCTGAATTTTGTCTGTGCATTTCTCACGCTCTCGCCTAGTCCGTCTGTAAATATAAAGTAAATTAACCCATAGTATTTATTAATGCCGTAGGGGTGTGAGATGGTAGCGATCTCATATTTCAGAGGCTCTGCAAATGAGGGCGGTAGCCACCTCCTCTCCCTCGCAGTCTTTACTTCCCGGATGAATCCGGTACCCATTTAAGGCTGGGTCGACCCGGGAGCAGTTGCGATCTGAAAAAAAAATTCCGCCTCAACTGGGGAATGAACCCAGGACCACCCATATGCGAAGCCAGTGCGCTAACCACTGTGATAACGCGGCTCCCAATTTGTTCCCAGTCCGTCTGTGATGTCCTTCCAATCCATCGTCAGGCTCGTCCAATATATTTTACTCTTCGCCACTGCGCCTATCTCTGACAAGGAGCTTCACAGTGGGCCCTTGGGCACTGAACACAAATCTCTCTGTATGAGACGTGATGGGCAACTGCGATAGTCGAGTTGGGCTTTGTTTGCAGTGTTCTCAATGACAAGGACACACCTCCCCTCCTCTCTACGTTGCCCTTAGAATCCAGAGTCAGAGTCTCAACACTGCGTCGATCGGAAATTTGAGCAATGTGCGCCACTACATTTGTTCAATGTGTGCCCCGTGTGCAATGGGGCGATGTATTGAAAACTTTTGTCCATACCCAGTGGTGCATGTTCAAGTTGGCGTATCCAATACCTGAGTCATGACTCCTACATTGAATGGGGTCAGTTGTGGTGGGACACGGGGGCTTCTGTGTGTTCTCGATCATGAACAGCACTTCCACCAGTCGGTCTCGTGATGGGCGATCGTAGCTTCGTTGCCACTAATCAATTCACAGCCGCAAGGCTGCCCTCTAGCTCATGTTGCCTTGTCCAGAATCAATGTGTACTGATATGATTCCCATATCTTAGCGGGATCTACCCATATCGGGACGTCAGCACTTGGCGGATCTAGTGGGAATGCACAGATGCCTTACGTTACTGTGTGCCGACAGTTATGCTGAGAGTGATGGCGTAGAGGTCTCGGAGATATTTTTTGTATCTTTTTGCACGCAATTATCATTCCATCTACAGCCTCCACATCCACGGATACGAGCCTAAATATTTCGGTCATTTGATGAGTCCACTTGAAAATTTAATTGACGATTGATTCATCAGAAAGACAGCTGCTATTGCTGTCTTTCTGTTTTCGGGCTGCACCACGGGAAGGTACTTTTAGTATGTTGGTTATCCGCTAACTATGGGACCGACGAGAGTAATGCGGAACCATTTGCACTCCACAGAGGCTTTTTGGAGAGCTTTTTTGTGCTATGACTCTAGTGTGACATCCCTAGTACACTGACGGGTTCTGTACTGATGTCTCCAGTATGACACCCCTAGTACACTGACGGGCTATGTACTGATGTCTCCAGTATGACACCCCTAGTACACTGACGGGCTATGTACAATATTGACAATATTATTGTTACTGTTAATGCTGTTCTGTCACTGATTCTATCATTCCATCAGTGAAATAATTATTTATCACTTTATCATTCAGTCAAATCATTGTTGCAGGAAAAAAAAATCTTTCTACAACTGAAACATACAATTTGCTCAGAAATTAAGTAATAAAATCCTTTGTAGCCTGTCACTCAAGAGAAACCACATGGAACTAAATATATTATGATAGAACTCAAATAAATAGTTCTATAAAATAAATAGTTCTATAAAATATTTATTTTTACTTAAGTCAATTCCATTATAGGAAAAAAACTGTTCTTGCAGAATTCTAATCCATTATTTGAAATCAGTGTTAACTGATTAACTTCGGAAACTTTCATGCTTATCATTTATAGAAGCAGGTTTCTATGTATAGATTATTCATGACGCTGATCAGTTGGCTTCATGACATTTCAAGACAATAGTCGAGCCAAGCTCTCGTCTCTACGGAGTCAATGAGTTTTCAAGAACAGAAATCCCAGAGTGCAAAGCTTCCAGAACTGAAATCGATTATATTTATATTCTCAAAAGAATTCATTATCACAGACACTTATATCATTATGTAAAAAAGTGCATTTGCCACTTTCCACACAATTCAGGGCGCTGACTATACGATCGTAATCTGGTAGTTTTTGTACATTGACAAACGACATAACTAGTAACTAGAATAGGTATATTATTGTCATTAGCATTCGCGTCGGATTTTACACAGAGTATTTTTTTCTATAAAAAACATATTTTTAATGAAATGAAAATCGAAAGGGCGATTTTCATTATTCCAGACTTGACATAGATTCTTCTTTTTGTTTTGCGGTACTTTTTTTCATTCAACTTTCAGTCATAGAGTGGTCAAGTTCGCTTGCGTTCATAATACTACACAATAATTGAAGACGCATAGATACAGATACTACGCAACAAATGATGACGCGTCTATACCGATACTACGTAACAACTGATGACGTTGGTATAGAGATATATTATACGCAAAAGTGATGACGCTTCTATATCGATACTAATCAATAATTGATGATTCATTAATGCAGAAACTACACAACAAATGATGACACACTTTGCTTCTAGTACGCAATTTCTGCTACACATTGTTGAAAGTCCAGTTCAATATTGGCCATGTATCAAACAGTATGTTTGACGCCATATTTGGTTCTCCACAACTTATTTGACAGAGAAAATCTTGTGGAACAGATGGTTATTCTGTAAACAGCGAAATTGTGACAGTTCTGTAGTATGATTTGTGTTTGTTTTTCTGTTTCCCATATGAAGACTGCAGATTCACTGATACCTATTTTGTGTATGTACGCTTTTAGACGCCAGTGTCCCCATGTCAGTCGTGACCTGTTCATATAGAATAATCAGGATATGAAATCTATTAATCCAGGAAGTGAAATCGATTAACTAGAAAGTAGGATTTATTAATCCAGAACGGAAAACTATTAACTAGAAAGTAGGATTTATTAATCCAGAACGGAAAACTATTAACTAGAAAGTAGGATTTATTAATCCAGAACGGAAAACTATTAACTAGAAAGTAGGATTTATTAATCCAGAACGGAAAACTATTAACTAGAAAGTAGGATTTATTAATCCAGAACGGAAAACTATCAAATAGAAAGTAGGATTTTTTAATCCAGAACGGAAAACTATTAACTAGAAAGATAAATCTAAATAATACACATATGAACTCTATTAATGAAGGGAGTGAATTCCAATAATTATTCAGTGAGATCCATTATTTCTAATGTGAATTTTACAAATTCGGACGTGAAATCTAACGAATAAGAAATTAATTTCATGAAATATGAAGTCTTCTTCATTATTAACTTTGTCTCCATCTATTCTTATCTTTGCCTCCATCTATGACTTCTGTATTCTTATCTTTGTCTCCTTCTATGACTTCTGTATTCTTATCTTTGTCTCCTTCTATGATTGCTTTATACTTATACTTTTTCTCTGTCTCCATCTAATATTTTTTCCTGTTAAAATCTTGCAGATCTCTTTGATGATGTGTCTTCATAATATGTCATTTTGTGTAGATTAAAATCTGAAGTCAGAGCTATTCCTTCATCAGTGAAATACTTTTCATGTCAACAAAACAAACATCAAACCGATAATCAAAATAGACAATATAGAAATGAAATTCTCTAACAAATTCGAATATCTGGGAACAAATATAAGCAATTTCAGATATTGTTCAGCCACGATTGGGAAAAGACTCGTAAATGCAACACTCAAATTAACACAAATGAGAAAGTTGTGGCAAAAAGTAATGACAACACTAAAGTAACCCTTTGAAGATCATATGTTTTCCCAGTAGCAATATATGGATGCAAAACTTGGACTTTCAACATGACAATATCCAGAATAATTATTTCATTTAAAATGAAGTGTTACGGAAAGACCTCTCGAATATAATGGAAAGAAAAAAAGAAGAACTATGAAATTTTGAAATTACTGAAATAAAATAAAGGATGGCTTCCAAATACAGTGATAAGAAAGTAGCTACGGTATTTTGGCACTTAAAGAGATGATGGCATAGTAAGGTTGATTCCGGAGGGGAGAGTGGCAGAAGAAAAGGAAGACCAAGAAGACAATGGACCAACAACATCGAAGATATATGTCTCTGGCCAATACAGGCCTGCTTGCCCGAAAAAGAGAAGCGTTCAGAATATAAACTCTACTTTTGAACATAAAATTTGAGAATATTTCAATAATATAAACCCAACTTATGAACAGAAAATTTGAGATTATTTCAATAATATAAACTCAACTTTTGAACATTAAAAAATATAGATTCTTAGGTAGAACACATTTTCAGAAAATGTTATTGATTGCAAATATCTGAGGAAAACCATTAACAATATTGGCGATTTATTTCGTAGAGAGGAGACGGTGATTAGGATTGACGCTATACAAATATATCAGATAAAAGTCGATGACAATGGACAAACTGGAGTATAACATTACTGTTAAAAAGTTATATTTTCTCAGTTGTTGTATATGGTAATGAGATTTGGGTAATGAGATTTGGGTAATGAGATTTGGGTAATGAGATTTGGGTAATCACATCCGCAATGGAAAGGAAAGAATGTTGTCATTTTGAAAGATGTGATTGAAAAAAGGTCTTAGGTTACCGCATCTATTCAACGTGCATCTACAGAATCGGGAGGAGTTCAGAGCATCCTTAAAGATAACTACACTTTGGAAAGAATATGTTTCGTGTTATACTGGTGAACATTGTGTCCAGAAGGGTTGGAAGTGTTCACCAAAAAAACTAAAAAATGTATAAGAAAAAAGTACAATTCATGAAGGCAACTCTCAGAAATGAATATTTTTTCACCACATCTAATCATGACGTAAAGGCTGTGGTTGTAACTTGCTATTTTTGGAGACCTCGCATGGTCTCATTAGCTGCTTGGCATTAGAAACTAGTACCTGTTATATGATGTTTGCTACTAGAAACTAGTACCTGTTATATGCTGTTTGTTACTAGAAACTAGTACCTGTTATATGCTATTTGTTACTAGAAACTAGTACCTGTTATATGCTATTTGTTACTAGAAACTAGTACCTGTTATATGCTATTTGTTACTAGAAACTAGTACCTGTTATATGCTATTTGTTACTAGAAACTAGTACCTGTTATATGCTATTTGTTACTAGAAACTAGTACCTGTTATATGCTATTTGTTACTAGAAACTAGTATCTGTTATATGCTATTTGTTACTAGAAACTAGTATCTGTTATATGCTGTTTGTTACTAGAAACTAGTACCTGTTATATGCTGTTTGTTACTAGAAACTAGTATCTGTTATTAGTTGCTTGGGATAAATGTATTATGACTATACATATTTCAGTGACATAATGGATAATTCGTCCCTTTGTTCTCCAGAGATAATTGCTTCGAATCCTACTCATACATCTTTACAATCTTGCATTGTTCGAGTCACCCTCAGGAGTATAGATTAGCGCTACCTAGTTTAACTTTATGAGTGGTAACCGCATGATGTGACACGCCGTATCATTTAGAAGCATATGTCACATATGAATAAACCCCCACGTACATTGATATGTATCCAATAAGATTTTTTAAGCATTTATGTTTTCACAATTATCAATGCCACTAATAAATTTGATAAACAATGAAATAAATGAACTGCTTTTTGCAGATGATCAGAACCTCATATACGAAAACGAAGAACAACTACAAAATCAAGTTAGCTCACTATCTGCAATATGTAGAAAATACAACATGAGGATCAATACACAACAGACGGAAACTATGAAAATATACAGAACACCGAGTCCACTAAACATACAGATAGACAATATAGGAGTAAAACAAGTAACAGAGTTCAAATATCTCGGTAGTATTTTTACAGAAAATGGAAGCCTCGATAGAGAAATAGAGATGAGATGAGATGTCAAAAAGCAAATTCAGTAACATACCAACTGTGGCCACTACTTCTTCACCCCAAGATCGAGATGGAAGTTAAGAGAAATGATCTACAGTATATTCCTACCAACACTGTGTTACCAGTGCTAAACCTGGTCTCTCTCATCTTCACATTACAGAAAGATAGTGACATGTGAGATGAAATGTTTGAGGAAAGCTGCCACGGTCACCAGGCTTGGTAGATTGCGAAATGAATATATCAGGAAAAGAACATGTATAACATTTTGCACAGATTACATAGCAAGGCAGCAGATCAAATGGTTTGGCCACATTATGAGAATGCATCACGGCAAGTTCCCGTACAGGCATATAACCAAATGTGATCAGGGTACAAATCCAGAAGAAGACCACGAAAAAGATGGATAAAAACATCAGGGACATCTTAAACAAACACGGTTATAGCACTGCCGAGGCCACACATCTGGCCTTGGAACACAAGCTCGAGCTCCGATCACCCCTACGCTTAGCAGCAAGAGTGGATAACAAACCACCTGGGGAAAGAACAGACAATAAACAACAAATAGACTAATACATTTAACGTCATTGTTGCTTTATTGTCATTTTAACATTGCACATAAATTTTAACTTTATCGTTAACATTTTGCGCGCTATAAAGTTAAGCTTGTACTCATTTCTGCTCATATAAAACTCACAACCAGTCCGTGAACGTCCTTGACATACCGAGAAAGACGTCATCCAGCTGATTGACATATGATATTTCTGACTAGGAACTGGACCGTATCGATCCATCTATTTTTAAGCGTCCCTCATTTGCCGTTTCTATTCAAGTAACTCCCTGCATGGCTGATACATGAGGTGGTGGGCCATACGATATTATGTAAATAGAACCATTTCTATAAACTAAACTGGTAATACATTTAATTTAGATATCAATTTATATCAAGCTAAGATCAATCAGCCTTTTCTATATTTAGATATCAGAGTTTTGTCATTCATCACTACTCACCTGGGACTAGGCATACATCTTCTTCCTCTGTGACCTGTCATGTAGCAAATCCTTCTTCAAATACGCCCTGCTTGCTAATCACACACAGCGGAACTCACGTTGATTGATGATGCTACCGACCTGCTTGATCTTCATGTATCAATTTGTGTACGCATTGTGTACATAATAATTCAATCAATACTAATACTACTACTACTACTATTACTACTAATACTACTACAACTACTAATACTAATGCTACTATTAGTACTATTACTACTATTGCTATTTCTACTACAACTACTACTATTAGTATTACTATACTACAACTAATACTACCATTATTACTATTACTACTACAACTAGTATTATTACTACTACTGCTACTAATACTACTAAAATTACTACTAATACTACTACTGTGTGGCCTTTTGCGTCTTGCAGATGGTCTATTGTCTATCCCCAGGTGGTTTGTGATCCGCTCTTGCCGTTAAGCGTACGGGTGATTGGAGCTCGAGCTTGCGTTCTAAAGCCAGATGTGTGGTCTCGGCTGTGCTATGACCATTTAGATAGTCATTTAGCATTAAGGAGAAACAATCGTTGCATATTTTCTCAGGAATGGAGACTTTTCAAAAGATGATATCACAAAAACGGAAGATTTTTGTTTCCGTCTTTCTCTTTTTTCTTCCCTATTTATAAACATATCGCATATTATTTCTGATCAATGCTGCTCCCGCACGTAAGTTCTGCCTCCAGACATCCCGAGTTTCGGCCGTGTTTACCCATTTAAAAAATTTTTTATGTGGAAGTCTTTCATTGAGAATTTACAGATGTCTTTATACCTCAGCATTGGTCTACCACGGGCTCGATGGCTTTCAGCCAGTACCCCGAATAGTACGTGTTTTGGTATACGACAGTTTGGGATTCTGCAGACGTGACACATCCAACGCAATCTATTTGTATTAAGTGTTTCTATGGCAGATGGAAGCTGAGTGCGGCGCAACACTTCCATGTTGGTAATTTTCTCACGCTATTTGATGTTTAAGATCTTGCAGACACATCTTAGGTGAAAGATGCCAAGTCTCCTCTCATGTTTGCTGTAGGTAGTCCATGTTTCAGATCCGTAGTATAGTGTACATAGCACGCATTTTTGATAGATCTGTGTCTATGTTATGAATTTTATCGTATGATTTTTCCAAGCTCACTTTGACAGACCGCCACAAATGGTAGCCACATTTCCTATACGTGCATTTTCCATGAAAAGGGTTGATGTAATTCTGGTTCCAAGGTAGCAAAAGTTGTCAACTTGCTTTATATGGGTGCTGTTTGAGATGGAGTTTGTTGTTGCTGTATCTCCCTGAGACATTTGTTACTGTATCTCCCTGAGACATTTGTTGCTGTATCTCCCTGAGACATTTGTTGCTGTATCTCCCTGAGACATTTGTTGCTGTATCTCCCCTGAGACATTTGTTGCTGTATCTCCCTGAGACATTTGTTGCTGTATCTCCCTGAGTTTGTTGTTGCTGTATCTCCCTGAGACATTTGTTGCTGTATCTCCCTGAGACATTTGTTGCTGTATCTCCCTGAGACATTTGTTGCTGTATCTCCCTGAGTTTGTTGTTGCTGTATCTCCCCTGAGACATTTGTTGCTGTATCTCCCTGAGACATTTGTTGCTGTATCTCCCTGAGACATTTGCCAGTTTTAGTAATGCTTATTGTCATAGAGAACTGCTCGCAGGTCTTGTCCATGTCGTCAAAGTCGGACAGCAAGGTGGACTAAATAATACTACTACTATTACTACTACTGCTACTATTACTACTACTGATAGCAGTATTACTAGTACAAATACTACTACTATTCCTACTATTATTATTACTACTTCTTGTACCACCGCCACTACTATTACTACTGCTAAATCTACTACTACTTTCACCTCCATTACTACTACTACTACTACTATTGCTACTACAATTTCAACTGCTATGGCTACTACTACTAGTACTACAACTTCTACTAACACCACTAGTAACATTAATGCTACTGATAAAACTACTTCTAATCATTCTACAAATACTACTACTATTATTACGATTATTTCTCGTACCACCGCTACTACTAATACTACTACAAATACTACTACTATTACTAATACGACCACGTGTAATATAAATTGATTTATAACAATATAAATATCAAGTAGGACATCTGGATAAAATTATCATAAAAATGAAATCATATAAATGTACATAAAGTTATACTAATATATATAATATACATAAAACTATCATCATCATACGGTGACATATTCTCTCCAGAACATAGTCTTTCCCTGTTGCGTTCTATCATCCCTTAGATTAACACTCTCCATGCTGTCGTGTCTGTTGATGTGAACGAACAAAAAACTAGCTCTTTCTTTAATATAGTGTTCAGAAGCTAGCCTTCCTGGATGTGAATTGTTCGTAACACCTCCTGATTTGTTTTCCTAGAATCCATGATATACTCAGAACTCTTCTATAGCACTTTAATTCAAATGATGTTATTCTCTTGGCCACTGTTTTATTTAGTGTCCATGCTTCACATCCATCTGTCGCCACAGGAAATACACATGTTCGTAGTAAACACAATTTGGTTCTTATGTTAGTAATAAAACTATACTAATATATAATATACATACAATTATACTAATATATTTAATATACATAAACTAGCAGATGGCGACATATTGAAAACAAAAATGATATTGTTGTTAATTAACAGTATTTTTTAATCTCTCCCCCCCCCCCCATCATCAATGTTGAAAGCAACGACAGCAGCAACCCGACTTCTCCTGTCGATACACGGTTCAGCGACTCTGGATTCTTCGAGTCGTCTCGCCATCAGAGATCCAACTCTAAGAAGCATCTTCGACAAGACTTTGCACGCTCCAAAAAGAGAAGTATATTTCGAACGTATGAACCAACAACCGGAGGCGAGTCTACACTGGAGAGTAGAAGGAACAGCTTGAAAGAGATGCGTCAGTTTCGCTCACTCCCTCCCAATGCTGTCAATCTTCTAAGTATGTTGATCCAATCAAAGGTATGTTGATCCAATCAAAGGTATGTTGCGTCTGTCAATCAGGTATGTTTATATTAATTTATGTCAGGCACAAATAAGTAATAATAACTAACGCTCGTATAGCCAGATCGCTAAGTGGAGTTTGACCTAACGCTAGTGTAGTCAGTTCGGTAAGTGGAGTTTGATCTAACGCTCGTATAGCCAGATCGCTTAGTGGAGTTTGACCTAACGCTCGTGTAGCCAGATCGCTAAGTGGAGTTTGACCTAACGCTCGTATAGCCAGATCGCTAAGTGGAGTTTGATCTAACGCTCGTATAGCCAGATCGCTTAGTGGAGTTTGATCTAACGCTCGTATAGCCAGATCGCTTAGTGGAGTTTGACCTAACGCTCGTGTAGCCAGATCGCTAAGTGGAGTTTGACCTAACGCTCGTGTAGCCAGATCGCTAAGTGGAGTTTGACCTAACGCTCGTGTAGCCAGATCGCTAAGTGGAGTTTGACCTAACGCTCGTATAGCCAGATCGCTAAGTGGAGTAAAGCCGAAACTAGATATATATGTGAGGACTTTATGACCTTACACCTATTCTACAAATACTAACTTTATTTGACATTGTGTAGCGGTTAACCTTTGCCCTGGTGTAGCGGTTAATATTTGCCCAGGTGTAGCGGTGAACATTTGCCCCGATGTAGCGGTTAACTGTTTCTTTTATGTTCAGGAGGTCACGGTTTCGGATTCCACGTGCAAGGTTCTGTCTAAACTCGATTTTTTGTAAAAATCTGGAACTATCACTTCTGAATGCGATGGTTTCGCTCTATAAGTGAACTCTGCACAAGCGGACTGTCGCTTCGTTTTCTGCAAATAATCTTTACATACTGCTAAAAAAAAAAGGAAAGTAACTTTATTTCAAACCTGTATCAATTTTATTTCACGGAATTATTGTTTAAACCATGACATGAAGAAACTTTCAGACTAACTAAATCAAACCCGTGTCCAGTCATTCCCACCTGTCCATTGACGATGCTGGTTCGTCCACTGCAGTCGGTTCTGCCGATGGTGGTCCGTAAGAATAGGATCTTCTAGCCCAAAGACCAGCGTCATGCAGACGGTTCCTGCCAGTTAAATGATAAATTCGACGAGATGCTGGCATTTACTGGACTGTGCAGGACGCAGATTCAAAGTAATTTCTGAGAGGGGGCAGCGGTATGAAGCTATCTTCGGCAGGAGTTGTGACTCTGTCCTGCAGTGACACAGCGGTATGAAGCTATCTTCGGCAGGAGTTGTGACTCTAGATCTTTCACTGCGCGGTCCGTATACCACTGAGCCACTTTGTTATAATCGCCTCAAAGGCGGCTATTGCGCTTCTAACCACATTATATTGTCTACCACTACACTGTGATTGTCCAGTATGTAATCGTCCAATGATGATGTATCGTTGTTCTGTAGTGAGACGAGCCATACTTGCACATTGAATTTTCACTTAATTTATTCGAGGACCGACAATCTTTTATAGGAATTTAAAATATGATCGGAGAGTTTTGTGTTCATCAAGTTTCACAAGATTCTCATGAATCTTTCACGGGTTATTGTCAAAAATATCGTTTTGACCATGACCTCACGAATCATGACATGAGTACAATTCAGGTAACCACAAGAAGTTAATGACCAGGTGGACACATTCGATAGGTTGAAGAATGTCCAATCAGCGAATATCTTTTATAAAATTAACTCCAAAAAAGTTGAGTTTCTGTTTCTAAACAATATAGTTAAATGTAAACATTTTAAAATGTAAATGTGAGATGTGTATCGGCATGCACACTTTTATATATATGGAAGTTTAACATAACAACTGCAGTTTAGTGAACAATTTAATTAATAAGATCAATACGATTTCAAAATAAAAACATAAAATTTCAAGTATATACAATGTATGCGTGCTGAGATGCATCATTTTAAATTTCGTCAAAATTAGTGAAACGTGCTTCAGATGGCCAAAACTAGTGAAACGTGCCATAGTTGGGCATAGCTAATGAAACGTTATATTTGGTTAAAGCTGATGAAACGGGCTATAAAGGGATAAATCAACCAGTGTAGGGTAACATCCCTAAACAGGAAGTAGGTGGCTGGGGTAACACTGGGCAAAATGTCAAGATGTACAAAAATAGGTAGGTGTGTTACCAAAATAAAACATAAAACAACTTAACAACGAGATACAGAGACAGACGACGTTTCGACTATAAAGCCTTCATCAGGACAAACAAATGACCACAATAAAACAAATATTACATGGAGACAAATAGGGTTATAATGAGGACAATAGGAGATAGGTAATGAGGGAAGAAAAGATGTGGAAGCATGACAGGTGAGAAAAACGTATGAGGAGAAGTTAGTAGTAAGTAGGGAGGAGAAAGTAGACTGAAGAATGTGAGATGAAAAAAAGAAAAGATATGGGAGCAAGTAAATTACATTAAAATAACATGCTTCCACATCTTTTCTTCCCTCATTACCTATCTGCTATTGTCCTCATTATAACCCTATTTGTCTCCATGTAAGATTTGTTTTATTGTGGTCATTTGTTTGTCCCGATGAAGGCTTTATAGTCGAAACGTCGTCTGTCTCTGTATCTCGTTGTTAAGTTGTTTTATGTTTTATTTTGGTAACACACCTATCTATTTTTGTATATCTTGACATTTTGAAACGGGCTATAGTTTAACAAAGCTAGTGAACCGTGCCATAGTTTGACAAAGCTAGTGAAACGTGCCATAGTTTGACAAAGCTAGTGAACCGTGCCATAGTTTGACAAAGCTAGTGAAACGTGCCATAGTTTGACAAAGCTAGTGAAACGTTCTATAGCAACATCTACACAGAACGTCTTCTATTACCATCACGTGACAAATGGTTACCACATCTTGAGCGATTATAAAACCGAACTATAACTAACGTCATTTCAACACATTAGAGACCTAATTTCTTTCCGATATTTCAACATGAAATTCTATTTTCCGATAGTTCTTTCAAATATTCCCAGATCAAACGGTATCATATATCGACTGACATCGATTTCAGACAGAAATCAATGTTCGATATTTGTTGAATCTCACCTTAACTATTATGTTGTATGTATTTGCTGCAGCCATCGCTCTTATGTTTCCTTTCTGCTAATGTAGTCGATATTTAGAGTCAGTCGTTAAATGTCTTGCTTCAACCTTTTCAGGAATTGCCTACGCTAATTGATTCTCTAACTTCCATCAGAGATACTTGGGGGGGGGGGGGGGGGACTTCCCATCAAGAAGTCGCGGGTTCGAATCCCATTCACGACGACTTGTAAATAAATTGCAATTTTTCAGAGATCCCTGAGATTATCGCTTGAATGTACGACGTTACCTTCCCTTGTATGAGCAGTACTCTCAGCAAGTGAACTCTCCGCAGGTGATGTTTCACTTTGCTCAGAAAACGAAGTACATATGAGATAATCCGAGTACAGTGAAGTCAATCCTCTACTTCTGAACCCCCTCATCTTCCATCTATTTCAGAGTCTACTAGATTAGGCCACAGGCCACCTTTTAATCGAAGCCACCTTTACATCGAAGATATCTCTACATCGAGCCAGCTTTAGTGGATTGCTATAATTCTTAATTGTTACAATGGAAAGATGTTTCATTAATCTCCTAATCAATGGTGAACACCTACCAGTGGAAGGAGAGTTAGCTTATACATGTGTTTTTGTTTTGTTTTTTGTTTAAATTTTATTTCTAAGAAACGTTGAAGGCAATTACATCCGCTTTTAAACGTTTTCAAATTCTTCATGGACAAGTCGCGGTGTCTGCCATGGCAAATCAGAATTTATTTCCACAGCCAATAGAAAGTCTCCCTGCACGCCTTCACAGGAAAACAAGCAGTAATGGAAGAATGTGGAGGGCGTAATATATCACATATTCACAAATTGAGCTTTTCCTAATTGAAGGCTAACTACAACTTGTTCGAATTGCCCCCCCCCCCTGAACAATAAAATTGCCACCCTATGGGGCGTGGGCCTCACGTTGTGAAACACAGTCTTAAACTATTATTATTAATATATATGTTATCCGAGCAACAACAAACTTCCTGCTATTAATAACACATACGTTATTCGAATAACTACAATTATTCCCTGTTATAAGTGACACATGCCTAATTCGAATAAAGACAAATCTCTCTTGCTATTAGTGACAAATACGGTATTCGAATAATGACACATTTTCCCTTATATTAGTGATATATACGTTATTCGAACAACGACCCACGTGTTCTGCGATTAATGGAACGAAACGTTAGAGTACACTGAAAAATGATAAATTGTGTTTTGAGAAAATTTACGAAAACACCATGAACAGATAATTAAAATAATATGGCCTCAGAGATGATGGAGTAAAGAGGCAATTTGAAGCAAAAAATCAGAGGAAGGATTTCACATTTTTTAGATAATTTGATGAAACGAGAATAATTTGAACTTTTAGTAACCACACACAAATATGAGGCAAGGGACGATTCCTGAAGATAAAGAGAGAAATTGCTGGATGGGCTGTCAACATTGGCATGGGAGAATTCGCCAACTGAACATATTAACAAGACAAGAGCGGTGAAGCAATATGCCCATTTATGGAACAAGAAATATTGAATGTTTGCAAAATTCGATGTTTGTTTCCATTACCTCACTCAATTTTGACAAATAATCCGTACAAGATATATTTGCATTTCAAGATAACACAATTTTTCATTTTATGATCTACAGATTCGATTACCTCGATATCCGAGTAAAGATATCGACCACAAACGAGAACTCAAGGAAACTAATGAACGAGAGTTTTTCTTGGAAATTGTCAAGGATATCTCCAACGAACTGGACCTAAAAAGTTTAAGCGCTAAAATTGTCTCCAACGTTAGTTGTATGTTGGATGCTGACAAAGTGTCGCTGTTTCTTGTTGAGGGAAAGCAATCTGGTAAACAAGTACTTGTGTCCAAAATTTTTGATCTGCACGCAGGAACGAATATTATCCCATCATGCACGGGTGATATCAGGGTACCATGGGCTCATGGCATCATTGGGCATGTTGCTGAGACTGGAGAGACTGTCAATTTGACAGAAGCCATGAAGGTAAGAAGTGTTTGTTGATAAATTAGAGAGATTATGTAGACAGTAGGTACCACTTTGGCGTCTGTTGTCACAACGATTAGTGAAACACACAACGACAAAGTGTCAAACACGTGGCGTCTGTTGTCTAACGATTAGTGACACAAACAGCGACAAAGTGTCAAACACGTGGCGTCTGTTGTCTAACGATAGTGATAGAAACAGCGACAAAGTGTCAAACAAAGTGACGTATATTGTATTGCCATTTCCAAACACATTTCAATGCTACTCTTACACACTAATCTTTCATTCGGTTTTCATCATTTCAAACGTTAATACACTCGATTTCAGAAAACATTTCTCTAAGATTTCAAATATTCCAGATCGAATGTTGACTAATATATTAATAGGCCAAATTGATAGACCAAAATGTAGGGCTAATATATTGCAGCCAAGCTATATACCACAACGCTACGCAATTCGTTTCCAGAACTTTATTATTTCAGCTTCTAGAATTGTGAAACTGAACGCTGAAAAACAAGAAAGAAATCTCCGTATATTGTCAGTAGTAAGTAAAGTTCAACATAGCATTTATTAATGCCGTAGGGGTGTGAGATGTTAGCGATCTCACATTTCAGTGACTCTGCTGTATGAGGGCGGCAGCCATTTCCTCTTTCTCGCAGTCTGTACTTCCTGGATTAATACAGTACCATTTAAGGCTGGGTCGACCCGGGAGCCGTTGCGATATGAAAAACTTCCGCCTCAACTGGGGAATAAACCCAGGACCACTCATATGCGAAGTGAGTACGCTAACCACTGCACTACGCTGCTCCATATTAGTAAAAAAAAATAGAATGCCTAGAGAAAACATAAAATAGAAGTCGGAAATCATAAATAAACATCCCCTCCAGGAAATGGAAGAACGGTGACAAACTCACTCTCTTGGGGGTTTCCAACAACAGCAGTATCATGTCTGCCCTCACTTTAGCAATCTTACTTATTTCAATTGACATTAAGAATCAATGTTATTTTTTCCTCCTCACTCCTGCTGTTCTAATGCTGAAAACATATACCACACTGGGAATGTTATCAAACACATTAATGGCGTGATCTAACACACTAACAAATGTCAAACACATAAATCTCTTTTCCAACAAATTTCTACATTACGCTGATTAAGATCACACAGACATAACAGCGATTTGTTTTTCCAGAATATCCCGCATGGGCAGAAGCAGACATAAATGTGATATTATTTTGTACAGTAATTACTCTCAGGGATTAGGTCTCTCTTGCTGGTATGTCTTATCATCATGTGCCGGCCAGATTAGATCTGTCTGCTTTATTCACAATCATCATGTGCCGGCCAGCTTAGATCTGTCTAGTTTATTGACTATCATCATGTGCCGGCCAGATTAGATCTGTCTGCTTTATTGACTATCATCATGTGCCGGCCAGATTAGATCTGTCTGCTTTATTCACAATCATCATGTGCCGGCCAGCTTAGATCTGTCTAGTTTATTGACTATCATCATGTGCCGGCCAGATTAGATCTGTCTAGTTTATTGACTATCATCATGTGCCGGCCAGATTAGATCTGTCTGCTTTATTCACAATCATCATGTGCCGGCCAGCTTAGATCTGTCTAGTTTATTGACTATCATCATGTGCCGGCCAGATTAGATCTGTCTAGTTTATTGACTATCATCATGTGCCGGCCAGCTTAGATCTGTCTGCTTTATTGACTATCATCATGTGCCGGCCAGATTAGATCTGTCTAGTTTATTGACTATCATCATGTGCCGGCCAGCTTAGATCTGTCTGCTTTATTCACTATCATCATGTGCCGGCCAGATTAGATCTGTCTAGTTTATTGACTATCATCATGTGCCGGCCAGCTTAGATCTGTCTGCTTTATTCACTATCATCATGTGCCGGCCAGATTAGATCTGTCTAGTTTATTGACTATCATCATGTGCCGGCCAGCTTAGATCTGTCTGCTTTATTCACTATCATCACGTGCCGGCCAGATTAGATCTGTCTAGTTTATTGACTATCATCATGTGCCGGCCAGCTTAGATCTGTCTGCTTTATTCACTATCATCATGTGCCGGCCAGCTTAGATCTGTCTGCTTTATTGACAATCATCATGTGCCGGCCAGCTTAGATCTGTCTGCTTTATTCACAATCATCATGTGCCGGCCAGCTTAGATCTGTCTGCTTTATTCACTATCATCATGTGCCGGCCAGCTTAGATCTGTCTAGTTTATTGACTATCATCATGTGCCGGCCAGCTTAGTTCTGTCTGCTTTATTCACTATCATCATGTGCCGGCCAGCTTAGATCTGTCTGCTTTATTCACTATCAGCATGTGCCGGCCAGCTTAGATCTGTCTAGTTTATTGACTATCATCATGTGTCGGCCAGCTTAGTTCTGTCTGCTTTATTCACTATCATCATGTGTCGGCCAGCTTCGATCTGTCTGCTTTATTGACTATCATCATGTGCCGGCCAGCTTAGATCTGTCTAGTTTATTGACTATCATCATGTGCAGGCCAGCTTAGATCTGTCTAGTTTATTGACTATCATCATGTGCTGGCCATCTTATATCTGTCTGCTTTATTCACTATCATCACGTGCTGACCAGCTTAGATCTGTCTGCTTTATTCACTATCATCATGTGCCGGCCAGCTTAGATCTGTCTGCTTTATTCACTATCATCATGTGCCGGCCAGCTTATATCTCTCTGCTTTATTCACTATCATCATGTGCCGGCCAGCTTAGATCTGTCTAGTTTATTCACTATCATCACGTGCTGGCCTGCTTAGATCTGTCTGCTTTATTCACTATCATCATGTTAAGTTCTCTGCCTGTGTCTTCTGTTGTTAAGATCTATGTCTCTTCTGTTGTTAAGTTCGTTGTCTCTTCTGTTGTTAAGTTTTCTGTGTCTTCTGTTGTTAAGTTCGTTGTCTCTTCTGTTGTTAAGTTCTATGTCTCTTCTGTTGTTACATTCACTGTCTCTTCTGTTGTTACGTTCTCTGTGTCTTCTGTTGTTACGTTCACTGTCTCGTCTGTTGTTACGTTCTCTATGTCTTCTGTTGTTAAGTTCTCTGTCTCTTATGTTATCAGACGCATCCGTTGTCAGCATGATTTCAGGATTACTTGACCGTTCATAGAATTTGAGTATCGCTTGATATTACTGAAATTCCTGAAGTACCGTTTGAAGTTACTGAGATTGCTGGAGTATCGCTTGAAGTTATTGAGAACGTGATATGAACGGATTTCTGTGCAGATAGATTTATATATATATATATATATATATAGAGAGAGAGAGAGAGAGACCAATACTTTCTTCCGTATAATATTTTCTGAAGGAGAGAAGAATCAGAGAAAAATATTGTACAAGATAGAAGGAAAGATAAAGTAATGGTAGAGAAGAGTGAATCGACCGCCATAGTTGGATGTATTTGGTCATTGGCGAAATTTGCATTCTCCAGACTGCATTGTACTGGAAATCTAGTCGGACTATTGTCTTACTATATGAAGCATCCAGCGGGAGTTTGAGAAAGAACGAATGAACAGTGAATCTAAGGAAAAGAAATTGAATCAGAGATAGAAAAGGGCACAAACTGGGTAGAGTGAGGATTGCCTTTATTTTACAAGTATTGTCCTATGTATAAACCGTGTCTGACAAGACGGGCATGCAGCCTGCTCAGAGTACTTCTAATAACTCGTGACTGTCACGTGGCTGTCACGTGGCTGTCACGTGGATGTATTACTTCTAACGATAATCCCCGAAGGTTCATTTGAATATCCACTTTGTCATAAGCTAGATTCGAACTCGTGACCTTTCACGTATAGAACGAACAGCTTAACCACTACGCTACTAAGATCCCATAGCAGAGATATAAAAATGGCATAATGAAGTTAGAAACAAAACTGAGAGAAAGGGTTAAAGTGACAAATGAAAGGAGGATTAGAAAACAAGAAAGCAACTGCAACAGAGAAAAATACAATAGAAGTAATGCAAGTTCATGAGAAATTCACAAATAAATCACACAACAAACAAACAGCACAGAATTCACAAATAAATCACGCAACAAACAAACAGCACAAAATTCACAAATAAATCACGCAACAAACAAACAGCACAAAATCCACAAATAAATCACACAGCAAACACACAGCAAAAATGTTCACAAGAACCGAGAACCTCAAAAGGAAATAGCCAGTCCAAAAACATGATTGCTATAAACTCTGCTCTAATTTTACGTAAAGAGAAGAAACATGTTGTGAAGTGTATCATCTCACGCCACAGCGCAGTAAATCGACAAGTATTCCACGATTTTTTATCGATTAGGTTATCCTTTCTGCGATCCCAATTTAAAACTAAACTTAATGCCTACACATACCGTTATTCTTCGTCTGCATCGCCAAGTTAAAATCTGTATCTTATAGCATATGAAAGAACAGTAAAAGTACAATGAAAGAACAGTAAAAGTACAATGAAAGTACAGTAAAAGTACAATGAAAGAACAGTAAAAGTACAATGAAAGAACAGTAAAAGTACAATGAAAGAACAGTGAAAGTACAATGAAAGAACAGTGAAAGTACAATGAAAGTACATTGAAACAACAGCGAAAGTACAATGAAAGTACAATAGAAGTACAATGAAAGAACAGTGAAAGTACAATGAAAGTACAATAGAAGTACAATGAAAGAACAGTGAAAGTACAATGAAAGTACAATAGAAGTACAATGAAATAACAGTAAAAGTACAAATAAATAACAATGAAAGTACAATGAAAGTACAGTGAAATAACAATGAAAGTACAGGGAAAGTACAATGAAAGTACATTGAAACAACAGTGAAAGTACAATGAAACAACAGTGAAAGTACAATGAAAGTACAATAGAAGTACAATGAAAGAACAATTAAAGAACAATAAAAGAGCCAAGAAAATACAATGATTGAAAAATGAATAAATAAATGAGAAATCAATGTCAGAGCAGTGATAGAACAATCAAAGAACAGCGAAAGAACAATGAAAGAACAATACAAGCAATGTTATAAATGCAACGACAATGTATAATTAATATATGTCTGCCTGGTTAATGAAACAACATTGCAATATCTATGCAAGTCAGATAGGGACATAACAACATTAATGGAAGTTTATTGCCGGCATTCAACTTATGTTGGAGGCCAGTCTGAATATTTCATGTCTGACAACCAGACAATAAGTGGGGGGGGGGGGCATTTGATTGGGTGATCTCTAGGGGCCATTTGCTGCCACCAAACAGTCCGTTTAGTACGAAGGCAGATTCCCAAACAATCCATCTCTCTTTCTGATCGTATGCATGGTTATAGATTCACAATCATCCCACTTCTCTCTCTCTCTCTCTCTCTCTCTCTCTCTCTCTCTCTGTGATAAATTAATGCATAACTTTCCCTGCTGATTTCACTCAGTCGGTACACAATTTTCCTGTGAATTCCTGGTATCTACTCAATAGAAAACTCACCGTTCACTTAATCTTTTCTAACGAATTTATCTTCTTTTTCTCCACACTACATTCTTCTACTCCACGCCACATTCTTCTACTCCACGCCACATTCTTCTACTCCACACTACATTCTTCTACTCCACGCCACATTCTTCTACTCCACTCCACATTCTTCTACTCCACTCCACATTCTTCTACTCCACGCCACATTCTTCTACTCCACTCCACATTCTTCTACTCCACGCCACATTCTTCTACTCCACGCCACATTCTTCTACTCCACGCCACATTCTTCTACTCCACACTACATTCTCCTACTCCACACTACATTCTTCATGAGTGTTACATTCACTATCATCCCCTGCATAAGTACTTCTCACCGCCGCACCTAAACTAACAGACGCACTCTCACACATGTACCCTAGAACAGACATATTCTCATACCGCTACTGTAACACATCTCCAACTGACCTACACGACAGATCCTCATACCGCTACTGTAACACATCTCCAACTGACCTACACGACAGATCCTCATACCGCTACTGTAACAATTTTAATACATACCCATCAAATATCAACAATAACACACACTCCCTCCTTTCTCCATATGAACACACACACTTCATATCTCATTATTAACAACACACCCTTCATATCCCATTATTAACAGTACACCCTTCATATCTCATTATTAACAATACACCCTTCATATCTCATTATTAACAAAACACCCTTAATATCTCATTATTAACAATACACCCTTCATATCTCATTATTATCAATACACCCTTCATATCTCATTATTAACAATACACCCTTCATATCTAAATATTAACAAAACACCCTTCATATCTCATTATTAACAAAACACCCTTGATATCTCATTATTAACACACCCTTCATATCTCATTATTAACAACACACCCTTCATATCTCATTATTAACACACCCTTCATATCTCATTATTAAAAACACACCCTTCATATCTCAATATTAACAACACACCCTTCATATCCCATTATTAACAGTACACCCTTCATATCTCATTATTAACACTACACCCTTCATATCTCATTATTAACACACCCTTCATATCTCAATATTAACAATACACCCTTCATATCCCATTATTAACAATACACCCTTCATATCTCATTATTAACACACCCTTCATATCTCATTATTAACAACACACCCTTCATATCTCATTATTAACACACCCTTCATATCTCAATATTAACAATACACCCTTCATATCCCATTATTAACAATACACCCTTCATATCTCAATATTAACAATACACCCTTCATATCTCATTATTAACACACCCTTCATATCTCATTATTAACAATACACCCTTCATATCTCAATATTAACAACACATATCTCTATGCCAACATGAACATACCCTCCTATCTCACCTATACCACACACCCTCTATCTCGGCGATAACACACGATTTAACATATTGGCGTCGCTAAAAGCTTCACACTTCACTGAATAAATCATTGTCGTCATTCGATCGTGTCAAATAGCCACACAATACTCTCAACGCCCGTATCCTACTTGATTTCCCTCATTCTATATTAATCATTATCAATCTATACAAAATCTTTGACTGATTCGTCAATATAGGCACCACCCTAGTCTCTGGCATATTTCCACAGCCCCGCCCCTGTATGAGTTAATCTGTATTAGTGAATAAATAACAAGCATGTTCTTCCAGCTCATCTATCACCATGGTAACAGATTACCAAAACTATTCTTGCTGCTTGTGACAAAAGCTTGCGTGTATTACTTTATTCCGCAATCGTCCATTTTCTACATTGTTAATTATTTATTTCATTGTTTTTATTTATCCATGTTTGAGATGTTAATTCTTTTCTATCATTCGCGCGCTTTCGTTGTCAATCGAAATCTTCCAATGTTATTCCATATCCTGAAACTGTTTCCTTTCTATTTCATTCGCCGTATAGTTTTGTCATCTGTGCTTGTTCAATATCTCCAGTCCAGGGTGTAATCCGCGTAACCGAAATAATCCTTAGATGTTTATAGATTATGACGATGAGATAATCCCTTTACCTGCGAGCAGGTAGTGTACACCGGATGATGATGAAATAATACATTTAGCCGTAAGCAGGTAAATACCATCATCGTCTCTATTAAACCGTGAGCAGGTAGTTTATTAAAAGTCCATGCTTTTTGGGAAAACATAGGGCAACTTCAGCGGTGTAACCAAGGTGACACTCAAACGTATAAAATGGGTTGTGTCAAAGAAGTGGTTGTGATAAGTAGGGTTTATAGATTTATGTTTGGTCTCTGAAGAAAGGTATTCCAGTGTGGCAGAACCCGAGGAACATCACATCCTACCGCAAGAGTAGCATACACGTTTGGGCTAACTAATTTATCATCCTTCTGTCAGATCACTTGACCCATCTGTAGTGGTGGTGCATCTAGTATCCTTCTGTCCGATTGTTGGCCCATCTGTAGTGGTGTCTAGTATCCTTCTGCCCGATTGTTGGCCCATCTGTAGTGGTGGTATATCTAGTATTCACAGCTACCTGGAACCCACACAAAAAGACAAAAGTGCAATGCCCCCTGTCTTGCTTCTCTTATTCATCAATGTGGATAATCAGACAGAAAATAAAAGTAAGCAATCGAGGCAAAACATACCGTGACATACAATTTTCACAGATAACCGGTTGTCAACCCCCATCCCTCAACGTCTCTTAGTAGCCTCCTGCGAGACGCACACATGGAAAGAAGATATTGACCTTACACATTGAACCCAAAACTATAAGCCCATGCCCCTGTTGCCGCAGTTACGAGGTTTATAGATAGGCTGAGATGTTTGTGTGTGAAACAGCTATATCAGTTGTTTTTTCAACATCAATAATGTGTATCTATGTAGACTAAACGTAATGTGGAAAAGCCACATCAATGTTAGGGTGACAATCAAACTTTATAACTCATTAGTGTTTTCTGTTGTGATGTATGGTTTTGTTAGTTTGACTCTCACTGCGGACATGAAGAGACGACTACTAGCCTTGAAATACAAATGATACAGACAAATCCTACAAATTTTCTATAGAGAACATTAAACGAATGTGTAAGTAAGAAATAAAATAGAGATGTATACAATTTGACTAGAACCATTGATGTCAACAGTGAAACGATAAAAACTAGCATGGTTTGGACATGTATGCAGACATGATTCCTTGTCAAAATCAATACTGAAGGAAACGGAGCGGTCGAGGGTGGAAAAAGCATAAGAGAACAAAGAAACACATGAAGAGACAACAACATCAAGAAATGGACAAGACAACATTTTCCCCCCATAAAATGAAAAAATAAAATATTTAGCTGTTTGCTTGGTAAACTCCCACATCTACTTACAGAAAGTTTGTTACAGTCCTAATGTTTGGTTTGATCCGTGACCCATCTAAAAATAAGGTATAACATCAGAACTTTCACAAAGCAGAATCAGTCTTCGCTGTGTGTTTGTTGTGTGATTTATTTGTGAATTGTGTGCTGTTTGTTTGTTGTGTGATTTATTTATGAATTGTGTGCTGTTTGTTTGTTGTGTGATTTATTTGTGAATTGTGTGCTGTTTGTTTGTTGTGTGATTTATTTGTGAATTGTGTGCTGTTTGTTTGTTGTGTGATTTATTTGTGAATTGTGTGCTGTTTGTTGTGTGATTTATTTGTGAATTGTGTGCTGTTTGTTTGTTGTGTGATTTATTTGTGAATTTCTCATGTTTTGTTTTTGTTGCTGCGATTTTCGGTGGTCACTATTTTTATACTCTGTGTCGGCCGAATGTTGGTTTTTAATGCCTCTCAATAAAATGTACGGGAATAATGAAAACATCACCAAAAAGACGTGATTGAATTCTGTATGTAGGCCATTATATTGGAAATGTCACGGTCTGATGGACTATGCATAATCTTCCGCATGTCGAATCTGTACATGGACAACGGAGAACTATCTATGAGATAGACATACGCCACTCATTTGTTGATGCTTTGCCCAATCTATTAAATGCCATAACTTATTTGTTATTTAGTGTGCCATTGTCATCCATTATATGTGGCATATGCCATCAAAGATCAATACTGAAAAGGCATACATAAATGCCAGATGAGTCAGTGAATCGATGTAATGTGTTTCTGTTGTGTGATGTCAGTTCAAATGATAGCTCCTTTGATGTGCGTAGCGCGAGTGAACTTTTGGCTGCAGATATTTGCTGGTATTTCTATAAATTTGATTCTTGTAAAAGTGCAGTCCGGTATTTGCTTAATGGTTTGTGAGTTTGGAGAGCTGTTCACACCGTATGATAAACACATCATGAGTTTCAAACAAGAGGATGAACAGTCAGATTACGTGCTTTTACTGGAAACAGGTGTACAAACTAAGCATCATTCATTCCTTCATTCATTCATTCGTTCGTTCATTTTCCTTTATCGCGGAAGATAGCGCATGGCGCAGAGGTTAGATCTAGCATGAAGCATAGGGATTCATAAACAGTGGAGTGAAACATATTTGTTTGAGTTCATTCATTCATTCATTCATTCATTCATAAACAGTGAAGTAAAACATGTTTGTTTGAGTTCATTCATTCATTCATTCATTCATTCATTCATTCATTCATAAACAGTGGAGTGAAACATGTTTGTTTGAGTTCATTCATTCATTCATTCATTCATTCATTCATTCATTCATTCATAAACAGTGGAGTGAAACATGTTTGTTTGAGTTCATTCATTCATTCATTCATTCATTCATTCATTCATTCATTCATTCATTCATTCATAAACAGTGGAGTGAAACATGTTTGTATGAGTTCATTCATTCATTCATTCATTCATTCATAAACAGTGAAGTGAAACATGTTTGTTTGAGTTCATTCATTCATTCATTCATTCATTCATTCATTCATAAACAGTGGAGTGAAACATATCTGTTTGAGTTCATTCAGTCAGTCATTCATTCATTCATTCATTCATTCATAAACAGTGGAGTGAAACATGTTTGTTTGAGTTAATTCATTCATTCATTCATAAACAGTGAAGTGAAACATATTTGTTTGAGTTCATTCATTCATTCATTCATTCATTCATTCATAAACAGTGGAGTGAAACATATCTGTTTGAGTTCATTCATTCATTCATTCATTCATTTATTCATAAACAGTGGAGTGAAACATGTTTGTTTGAGTTCATTCATTCATTCATTCATTCATTCATAAACAGTGAAGTGAAACATGTTTGTTTGAGTTCATTCATTCATTCATTCATTCATTCATTCATAAACAGTGGAGTGAAACATATCTGTTTGAGTTCATTCATTCATTCATTCATTCATTCATTCATTCATAAACAGTGAAGTGAAACATGTTTGTTTGGGTTCATTCATTCATTCATTTATTCATAAACAGTGGAGTGAAACATATCTGTTTGAGTTCATTCAGTCATTCATTCATTCATTCATTCATTCATTCATTCAGTCATTAATTCATTAATTAATTAATTCATTCATTCATAAACAGTGAAGTGAAACATGTTTGAGTTCATTCTGACACTCCAAACTGAATTTTTCTAGCAACAGAACAGTGGTTCTAAAAGGGGCGTGCGGTGACAATTCTCAATGGGGACTAGGTTTTTTTCATTAATGACAATTGGATATAGTTACCTCTAATAAGCCAACCGTTATTTCCCATTCTAATTTACCTGAAGGAGAATGAAAAAAAAACAAGTCATTACAGTATCTATTGTGTCACTTTTCGTGAACCAGCCGTTATTTCCCTTCGATTTAATGTATCTGTAGGTTCATGATAAAACAAGTACCACAGATTACCCCCCCCCCCACAACTACTACTGTTTCCATAGTGTACTCTACTTCTGACTTCTCTCACTCCATGCCTATGTTTTATTCGATTTACTGACCAACAGCAATCAATCACGTTTATCTTCAACGTCCAGTACATGAACACAACCGCTTTGTTTTAATTTCTTCCCGTCTGATCCAAGATTAATGATTCCATTAGAAACGAGATTTACTCTGCTTGTTGTTAGATACGATTCTGCTGATCAGAAAGAACGACTCTGTGTCTACAAGAATCTGTGTCTACAAGAATCTGTGTCTACAAGAATCTGTGTCTACAAGAATCTGTGTCTACATGAATCTGTGTCTACAAGAATATGTGTCTACAAGAATCTGTGTCTACAAGAATATGTGTCTACAAGAATCTGGGTCTGCAAGAGTCTGTGTCTACAAGAATATGTGTCTACAAGAATCTGTGTCTAAAAGAGCCTGTGTCTACAAGAATCTGTATCTACAAGACTCTGTGTCTACAAGAATCTGTGTCTACAAGAATCTGTGTCTACAAGAATCTGTGTCTACAAGAATTTGTGTCTACAATAGTCTCTGTCTACAAGAGTCTGTGTCTACAAGAATCTGGGTCTACAAGAGTCTGTGTCTACAAGAGTCTGTGTCTACAAGAGTCTGTGTCTACAAGAGTCTGTGTCTACAAGACTCTGTGTCTACAAGAATCTGTGTCTACAAGAATCTGTGTCTACAAGAATCTGTGTCTACAAGAATCTGTGTCTACAAGACTCTGTGTCTGGTTTTTATATATTTTCTATAACGGTGTATGTCTCTATCGCAATAGCATACATTTGTTTCTGTTTTGTCCTTTCAAAACTACGTATACGATGGAATCCGTGGCAAAGGGGTTAGTGGGTGTGAAATAGTCCGGACTTGTTGTTTGACAATCACAAGTTAGATGATGACCATGTGTTACATCTACTTTAGAAATTCAGTTAGAGTTATGTTCTCAGCCATGAGTTCGTAAATGGCTATTCAGCTATATTCGAGCTTCAAATGTCCTTGGACATTCCAGACATGGAATGATCAGTAAACAGATTTTGGTTTATCCATGACTTTCTAGCTACTCTTCGCTGTTGAGCTGCTGCATTTCTCCTCTTTGCACAAGATGATGCCCTCTCTTTGACTTTAGAGCTCAATGGAGATATATTTTGTGCAGGTTCTTCCAATATATCTTGTTCTTTTTAAAATATTTTCAGTGAGCTCTTTAACGAGTCCTTGTAGCACTTTCTGTGGACACTTTAAGATCGTACACCATTCTCCAGCTCACCATAGAGAAGTATCTTTAGTAAGCGATGATCTGGTCTACGTACCAGGTGACGCGCTCAACCAATCTGGCCTACTGGGAACATGAAGATCAACATACATCTAGCCGTTTCACATAGCTTTTGGCAAGGTTTCAGAAACTTATTAACACGTTTGATATAAATCTGTCAGAGTTCCTGAAACATACATATATTTAGCAGTTTGCCTGTGCCCTGTCAAGGCTCCTGTTTCATATTTGTGGTGCTCTTTCAAGGCTCCTGTTTTATATTTCTGGTGCCTGAGTATTGTATTAATACTTGAAAAGTAATGTTCTCTGCATTTTATAATTCTTACTCTGTGATTGTTCTCAAAATCCCATGCGTTACCATGAGAAAATGATAAATATAACTAGAGAGAATGCAGGATATGTGGAAAAAAATCATAATGTGGTAGAAGGGATTTAAACAAGACCTGTTCAGCTGATCGCGCCTGGGTTCAAATCCCGTCTAATACATTCCGAGTTCCAGTGGTTAGCACGATTTATTCTAATACGTTATGACACAGCAATTACTTTGACTTGACATTTCCGCTGACAAAACTAACTTCAGCAGAAGTTTTCGTTCAAGTGCCCGTTGGGTATGACACTCGGTTGATAGCTTCCGCAGTCGCCTCCTACGACATACATTACAGACCACTGTCATTACTCTGCATACCCCTAAAAGACAGCGAAACATTTCTACATGATATTCTTCAACAATTTCCTTAAATTGGGTATTTCTCATTCTCTAACATCTTCTTCTTCTTCAACCTTCATTCTCACACCTGCTGAATCTCTCTCTTTTAGTAGGACAATGATCCTACTAGATTTCTTCTCACATTTCCGCTGGATCTTTCTTGTAGCAGGTCATTGTTCCTACTAGATTTCATCATCAAACTCCCGCAGGACCTGTCTTATAGCAGGACATTTTACCTACTAGATTTCATTCCCAAACTCCCGCAGTTTCTCTCATGTAGCAGGACAATGTTCATACAAGATTTCCAGCAGAATGTAGTTCAGAAAATGGAAATGCGTTGTTTCGTCGTTTTACTTGCACTATAGGCCCGACAGATCCATCTTCGGTGGTATTATCTAACTCAAAGCTAGAATTGCTTGGGGTCATCTTACAGGTGACATAGAACGATTTGGTGCAATTTAATTTAGTACATTAAGAACATGTTTACTTTTCAGTTTATGTAAACAGGTTTCCACTTTATATTCCACTCGTATACACATATTCTACCCCAAAATATATGTTTGAGAAAAGCAATCAAAAGAACGACAATTCTTTTATCATGAAATATATTTAATGTTAATCCTTTAATGTAGTGAAAGTAATGTTACTCCTGTAGTGTAGTGAAAGTAATATTAATCCTGTAGTGTAGTGAAAGTAATGTTCATGAAAAAATAGAAAGTGTATAGAAAATACTGAGATACACAATGCAGGAAATTGTTGAACAGGTATTTGATTACTGAATCGATGACTTTGAGATGTGTAAATATCTAGAACAATAGGAGAAACGTAATGGAATGAAACAAACAACTGGAGGACACGATTTATGCCTTCGAGTTGCGAATATATTTTTCCTTGTATGCTCTTCTGAAGCTGCACGTCTTGTGTCACCACATATTCAGTGTTAGTTCACTTCCCTAATTCAGAAATTCCCCCATGTATGTATCAGTTTTCAGAGATGATAAATACCAAATCTTGCGGCATCTGGTATAAACCTTATTTATTGAGTGGAAAATGTTCACATTTAGTCTCTTGGGTCTGATACATTCACTTTTTTAAATCTCTGGAGCATCATTGAAGACATGGTCAAATAGCTTCGCTGATCACTGGAGGGATACAGAAAAACACATATCGACGTTTCGATTAAAAGGACTTTATCAAGAACACAATATAGCTCAACGTTTCGTTCAAACGAACACACTAAATCACGAACACATCATAACAACTTTCTCATATCATAGTTTTTCCTTTATTCATTCATTTTTCTTTTCCGCTAAAGTTAGCGCAGAGGTCAGATCTCTCCAATTCTATATGTTCAAAGCTATTCTGTGCAGTTCTTGAATAGTATGAATATTGGTTGTTTTACTTTCTCTAAGTATTGTTCTTCTGAGCGTTTCTTTTGGTCTACCTCCCTGCTCTTTTACCTGTAGGTATCCATGCAAGAGATTGGTGGTGTATTCTGTTGATGTCTGAGCGTAGGACATGCCTGATGTAGAACCAACGGCGTTATATCATAGTTTTACAGTAGTTCTATTTCTCGGCCCTTTAACATCTACGGTGCAGGTTCGAAATCTATCATCAACATCTAGTTGACATTTACAGTTCTATTTGTATCTACCACGAGATAATCGCAAGTTAGTTAGTTAGTTAGTTGGTTGGTTGGTTGGTTGGTTGGTTGGTTGGTTAGTTAGCTAGTTAGTTAGTTAGTTAGTTAGTTAGTTAGTTGGTTAGTTAGTTAGTTAGTTAGTTAGTTAGTTAGTTAGTTAGTTAGTTAGTTAGTTAGTTAGTCGTCGGATCATTATCACTGCAAACTGGACACGTCCATAGTTGCTCCGATCTCTACTTTTGTGTATCCGCCATTACACTTCTGCTGACAGTACCGGTCCTATGCTGGTTGAACATCATTCTTCTGCGACCTCCAAAATGTTCACTTCTAGCAACACCGCCATTTCAATCCCTGATCTTTAATCCTAGCCATTGAATAGGAATCATCATCCACATTATTCGAAAGTGTTACTAATCTAATAATATGTCATCTTTTCTGACGATATGAACATGCAAACTCTCAATTACACATACATTTATGTGTCTCTTTGGGCAATTCTAATCATATGAAATAAATCGTTACTAAAAATTACTAGCGTGGAATAGATTAGAGGGAACATTACCACTTGATTGATCCCGCGTAGCCGAAACACCAGCTTTGTGATCTACCATTACACCGTGGTCATAAAATCAATACAATCAATTAACGCATTGATAAAGACTTAGAGGACTCTTTCACCTGAACAGCGCTTTCCCTCTTACAACCCTTAAGCTGCTTACGTTTAGCGACATGACTATTTTACGGTACGTCGATTCACTAAAATCGTTTAAGGAATTCGTTTCCAGTGCTACCACTGACGTTTTAGAAATAACACCAGCAGATCCCTCTAGAAAAAACCCACATATTTACTAATAGTATATAACTCAGTGTAACATATATAAGGCCAGATTCTTATTAAGGAAGTGAGTATTGATAAATAAATCACCTAATTGTATGCTTAATTCCATCTTATCCATGGCATTTTTGGTGACTCGGTGGTGAAAATCGTTATGGGGAAGAGCGGTTTACCCGTCTTTTGGCAGAATTTCTAGGATATTGTAAAATAAAAAAAATTATCCTAGATTAATGTAATTTTGGCCTAAAATCCACATCACAGAAGACGACAACTAAAAAACCCCAGCTCTGATGAAAAATAACTTCAACTGTGGTATCAATGTTGGTTTCCATGGATTTGTAACACTCAACATGTTTCTATTTCTAGACTGCGCATGTGGGAATCTATATTATTGTTGATGTTTAGAAGCTGTTCAATTCTTGTTTAAATGAGAATAAGCACACATAAAAACTATTGACAACGAATGAAACTCAATACGAGGCTTGAGCTATTTTTATAATTAAGTCGTCGTCGTTCATCAATTTCGCATTGGTCATTTCTAATCTTGGAAATACACAAATAAATGCGGTTTTACGTTTCAACAGAGGAAATCCATTTTGAGGGTTTCCTGTGACGACATATGGGTGTGAAGCATGGACACTAAATAAAACAGTGGCCAAGAGAACAGCATCATTTGAATTAAAGTGTTATCGAAGAGTTCTGTGAATACCATGGACAGCAAGGGAAACAAATCAGGAAATGTTAAGAACAAAAATCGTACAGGAAGACTGGGCTCCTAAACAGATTTTAAACAAAAATCTAGTTTTTTTCTAGTGAGATAAAGAAACACAACTGCATGTTGGAATGATAGAAGATAACAGGGGCAAAGGCAGGCCAAGACGCTGTTAGACAAAAGACGTTCAAGAATTACTGTGCGTGTCACTAAAATGGCAGGACAACTTGCTCAAGACCACAGAGATTTCAAGAGATACATAAGGAAGACTACGTTGTGCACAGAATATGTCACATGATGCTGACGTTGTGCACAGAATATGTCACATGATGCTGACGTTGTGCACAGAATATGTCACATGATGCTGACGTTGTGCACAGAATATGTCACATGATGATGACGTTGTGCACAGAATATGTCACATGATGATGACGTTGTGCACAGAATATGTCACATGATGCTCACGATAACCCTTAACATCTAAATTGATCGTGAAGTTAACATCAAAGTTGATCTTCAATATTAGACTGCGAGTGTTGTTACACAACTTCATTTATTTTAGTTGCTGTTTTCTTGTCAATATTATAAGAATATATTCGCTACTAATTTACTGTTCTGTAAGATAATTTTCTGTAAGATAATTTTCTGTAAGATAATTTTCTGTAAGATAATTTTCTGTAAGATAATTTTCTGTAAGATAATTTTCTGTGAGATTCTTTTCTTCTCTGCGATGTTTTATTCTTTTCTTCGTGGTATAATTGCTTGTCCCGTCCCTTAGAGATCAACGTCACCCAGGAGCTATGCTAAAGTCGGCTAATTCCGATCTAGAGGCGCATATATCGCAGCCACACTGTAAATCATAAAACAACATATTCCATTGGCTGGACTACTTTCTGCTAATTTGTAGGAGTTTGACTAGGAATCGCAGAATAATAAGATATACAGTGATCCCTCAGTTATCGCGGTTAATAGGCACCAGAACCGGCCGAGATAAGTGGAAAACCGCGAAGTAGTGTCATCCTCTCATTTTTAACAAACGTACATTTTTTGTGTATGTATAATATCAATAAGTGTATATGAAACCATATAAGTTCATATGTTATCGCTAGAACATTAAAGAATAGTTTCAAACATGTAAATAAAATATTAATAGTATAAATAACATACATAAAATAATGTATAAATAATATAAATATGATACGTGTGTGTGTGTGTAACATACGTAGATGTAATTAAAGTGTACAAACTGTAAATATGTTTTTAGAAATCCGCGATGTACTGAGGCCGCGAGAAATGAATAATAACTGTATTGCGTATATTATTTCCATCGACAATATGCTTACCAAATCATATATAAACAATACACTTATTTAATATGTTAACAAATTATATATTAACAATATAAATAGTTAATATGTTAACAAACTTTTGCGTTAGTTCTCACAATCCTGCAGACTTGCATGATGTAGACCGGAGAATGGAGTGTGTAGTGTAGTGGTTTACAGCTTAAATATTAGATGCGATATCTGCATATTTCGTCCTAACATACTCGGCTTACGGATCATTTTGACAGTATATGGTATTAGTTAGCTAACTCAACCCCAGTTAACAAACTATATGTTAACAATTATACTTAGTCAATAAGTTAACATATTTAAATAATTATGCTTAATCAATAAGGTTAACATACTATACGCTAGCAATTATTCTTAGTCTGTAAGTTAACAAACTATATGATAACAATTATATTTAGTCAATAAGTTAACAAACTATATGTTTACAATTATACTTAATGAATAAATTTAACAAACTATATGTTAACAATTAAACGTATTCTGTAAGTTAGCAGACTAAACGTTAACAACTGTTGTTACTGTATATGTTAACACATCAAACAGTTAACAATACACCTAGTCAATATGTTAAAAACAAACTATAATACTTAATACATGTTATTTCTTGTGTATTTCTCTAACCAGGATCCACGCTACAATGACGATTTGGTCAGAATTACAGGATACCAGGCGGAGACACTTCTATGTATGCCAATCAAAAACGCGGATAATGAGATTGTTGGTGTGGCACAAGCCTTGAACAAGGGAAGGGATGAAGGATTTACACAAGACGATGAAAAAGTGAGTTGTTTTTGCATTGTTGATTCAATAGAAATAATCATCTTTAATCAATGTGTTGTTTAATCTCTGTCTCATGTTGTGATATTGATTTAGCAAGCCCTTGATAACATAGTTTTTTGACACATGATGATGATGAAATAATCCCTTTAGGTATGAGCGGGAAGCTCTTGACACATGATGATGATGAAGTAATCCCTTAACTGTGGGCAGGTATCTCTTGACACATGATGAAGATTAAAAGACCCATAATCAGTGCTGAAGATGGATGTGTCTGCCCTAAAGATGTAAATATCTCTACGAAGCTACAAACCATGACACAACCATATTTTTGATGTCTGGGATAAATCCTACAAATCTGCGGGAGTTTGAGAAACACACAGAAGAAAGAGAAGAATGTATTATAAATACATTGTATCCCTATAGTTTGTGTGATAGGTTGTGTGATAGTTTGTGTGATAGTTTGTGTGATAGTTTGTGTGCTAGTTTGTGTGATAGTTTGTGTGATAGTTTGTGTGATAGAATGTTGATAGTTTGTGTGATAGTTTGTGTGATAGTTTGTGTGATAGTTTGTGTGATAGAATGTTGATAGTTTGTGTGATAGTTTGTGTGATAGTTTGTGTGATAGTTTGTGTGATAGTTTGTGTGATAGTTTGTTGATAGTCTGTGTGATAGTTTATGCGATAGTTTATGTTATAGTTTATGTGATAATTTATGTAATAGTTAATGTGATAGTTTATGTGATAGTTAATGTGATAGTTTATGTGATAGTTTATGTGATAATTTATGTAATAAATTACTTTATGTGGTAGTTCATGTGATAGTGCATGTGATAGTTTATATCATATTTTATGTGATAGTTTATGTGAAAGTTTGTGTGATATGTTGTGTGATATTATATGTGATAGTGTGTGTGATAATTCACTGGTAAGTCCCGCAGACGTTGCACAGGCGACCATGCTCTGATGGTGTTTCATGAAAATGTTGATCTACTACAGCTAGATTCCCCACATTATCAGCCAGGAAAAGATGACTATTCCGACATTTTCAGCAGAAGATAAGATGACTTTTCCGACATTTTCGGCGAATGACAAGATGTTTGTTCCCACATTCTCAGCCAGAAACAATATAACTTTTTCGACATTATCAGCCAGAGAAGATGATTGTTCCGTCGTTATCAGCCAGAGAAGATGATTGTTCCGTCGTTATCAGCCAGAGAAGATGATTGTTCCTTCGTTATCAGAAAGAGAAGATGATTGTTCTGGTATTATTGGATTGTTAACATCAAAGTTGATCGTTAAATTTTAGATTGTTAACATCTAAGTTGATCGTTAAGTTTATATGACTCATGGGTCATGATTTATTATGAGCCTCTGGTTAAAATCTCAAGTACATTGTCCTGCCTTTGAACCCCGCTAGAACAAATTCGGAACTGATATTCTTCGCTGAAGAGATTTTGCCCTCCTGACACGATGGGATTGAAACAGCGGCCAGGAAAGTCAACCCGTCCTGTAAAATCAATAATCTGACTCGAGTGCCAGAATATCTCTAGATTAGACCGAAAGTTACTGGATTTAGTTACCTAATTTACCGCTTACATAAACATCTCATCTTTTTAATAATCTTTTTTGTTGAAGAGAAGGTAAAATCCCGAAAGATATGCGAGACGCGAAGACAGTAAGTCACTACAACAACAAGTGTGACAAGGATGACTTCAACAAATACAGAGTACAAACACAAGCATCATCACACCATCAAGTATCAATATAGAGAAGTCAGCAACAACCCTTTTTACACTTTCACCAAAACAAAGAGCAGGAAATATTTATGTAAATAAAACTATCTTAAAGGTAGATGACCAACCCACATATCTTGGTGTAACATTTGATGCCAAAATGACATGGAAACATCATATCAGCAAAACAGAAACAAAGGCTAGAAGGAAGATAGCTATACTAAGAAAACTGAGTGGGACAACTTGGGGAGCTAATGAAAGAATTCTAAAAAATGTATACCAACAAGACATTCGACCACACTTGGAATATGGTTCTACAGCATGGAGTTCATCATCAAACAGTACACTACAAAACCTAGATAGAGTACAGAACCAAGCACTTAGAATCATTACAGGCGCAATGAGATCCACATCAATCATAGAAATGCAGAATATCGAAGGGATGCAGTCATTGAAAGAGAGTAGAGATACTAAAATTATAATTCATGGAGAAAAGTTCCTTTCCCACCATAGTCACCCAATGAAGGAAAGATTCCAGAATCTGTTACAAGGACGGCTTAAAAGAACCAGGAAGAACCTTAAAAGAACTTCAATTACCAGGCCAAGCGTCTACCAGAGGTAACAATACTACTGATATCTCAACCAGAACACACCCCATGGGAAAAACGGACATGCTTACCAGTGACCATCCAAACAGCAATAACAGGTGTGCATGGGGATGAATCTCAGAATATTCTGTAGAAAAGGGTAGCAGCTCTCAGCTTCCTCGATGAAGCTTACCCAAGTGATCTATGGACCAGAGTATATACAAATGGATCAGCACAGACTTCAGTAAGAAATGGGGGAAGTGGTGTATACGTGGAACACCCAGATGGCACCACTGATACCACTTGTATACCAACGGGAAATTACTGCAGCAACTATGACTCTGAAGTCAAAGCTATTTGTACAGCTACAGAGAAACTGTTAACATTGGTCAGGACCTCACAAACTATTGTAATACTTACAGATGCAAGATCAGTACTAGAGGCATTACAATCCAATAAGCTACCAGAGTTAAAAGAGTCCATAGTGCAAAATAGGTGTGGAATTATACTACAATGGATTCCATCACACTGTGGAATAGCAGGAAATAAGAGAGCTGATCAACTTGCCAAGGAAGGTGCTAACATGCAGCAACCGGATGTACCAATCAGCTATCACCAAAAGAAATCCACGATAAAGGCACAACGAAAGCCTAACTTACCTCCACGGGACGACTACCACCTACTTAACAGACAAGAACATGTCATCATATTTCGACTCAGAACTGGACACAATAGACTAAACAGCCATATGTATACAAAATTTAAAATTGGCATAACAGCAAAGTGTAATTGTGGACAAGCCAACCAGACTTCAGAACATATCCTTCAAGAATGTGCAAACTATGACACATTAAGGTGTACATACTGGCCTTCTGATACACCTATGAATGTTAAACTTTATGGTACAAAACAAGAAATGGAAAACACTGTCCAATTTATACAAGAAACAACACTGTAGATATAGACATTACTAGCGAACGAAAGAAGAAGAAGAAGAAAAAAATTAATTGATATGACAAAATCACTAACATGGAAGTGTTGCGTAACAATCAGCTACCATCTGGCATGGAAACACTTAACATAAATAGATTGAGTTGGCTGGGTCACGTCCGCAGAATGCCAAACTGTCGCATACCAAAATACGTACTATTCGGAGGACTGGCTGAAGACCATCGAACCCGCGGTAGACCAATGTTGAGGTATACAGACATCTGTACATCCTCAATGACAGGCTTCCACATAGAATCCAAAAACTGGGAAAACACGACCGAAACTCGGAATGTATGAAGGCAGAACCTGGTGATGGAGCATCATTGTTCAGAAATAATATGTTTAAAAATATGGAAGAAAAAAAAAAGGTAGACGGGGAACAAAATGTCCACTGTTGTGATATTGATCGCTTGTAAAGTCACATTTCTGAGAAAATATTCAACGGATTCCATCTTCTTATTGCTAAATGGCCGTCTGCAGGATGCACAAGTCCATACAAACATCTCAAAATTATGGGTTTCTACAGCGCTGACGTCAGTGGGGTCTGATTACACAAACTTTTGAATGTCAGAGCAAAGAATTATGCAAAAGTGAAAGAAGAAGATAGTATCCTGAACAACATTGGTATCACATATCAGACCTCATTAGCGCAAACTTGATGTCCAAACTGTATGTTAGCATCAGTGGAAGGCAAGGAGTAGCTTTCCGGACTAAAATTCAGAGATATCGAGTTAGGCAGTTATTCAAAACGATCGATAGGGACAGATGCGTAATGAGAAAAACAGTATTGTTGACATTATTGCCAGATATAATTCTAGTTAGTTCGTGTATAACACCGTTTTCGTCATCAAACACTTATCAAATATATTTTTACCTGCGAAGACTGATGTGTCGGGCCATGTGATCAATTAAAACGACACAATGCATTTCAATTCGCTGATCTACAATCTGCTGGAAATCAAGTAGGACATCTACAATCTGCTGCAAATCTAGTAGGACAATTGTGCTGCTATCAGAGACACACAACGACAGTTTGAGAATGAAAGCTCAAGAAGAAGAAATATGTTCTCTGTTCCTTGCTGAGCGTCACTTATCTTGGATTTTATTTTTGCGCAGTCACTACATTTTATCTTGAATGATTTACCATGTTTGCGTACTTGTTATTGTCTGTGGGCGTCAAGTATATCCGACATTGACCAATCATCAATCACACCAGCTGCGAGGACTGACTCCATCACGTTACTTGTATTGTGTAGAAAAGTTTGGCTTGAAAACACCTCATGGAGAGAAAAATGACTTTTCTGGTCGAACACTGAAACGTTTAAGAAAACATTACAGATAACTTTAGATAGAGTAATATTGGCGCAGGAAAACATGTTACGTAATGTAACAATTGTAACTTTTACGAAGGGAAACATTGAATGTGAAGTAACATTTGTAAAGTTTACTAATGAATGTTTGTAAGTTTGATATTGTATTCTTGTGATCACCGGAGCCTGAACTAGAGTCCGTGGTGCAGATAATAGGGCTACTGTCTTCTTTCCAGGCATGTCGTAAGAGGCGACTAAGTAATTTGGGGATATGCTTACAACCCGTCACCTGTTTGAAAAATCATCATTGTCATATCTTATCTAAACTTCTTACGTTTGTCTTCTATCACACAATCGGCACGGAGGATGAAGTGTTGCTGGTTAGATGACATTGAAACTTGGTCATTCTGTTGCCGACTCCTTGGTGACGGGGAACACCAGAGCCAGCTATCTCTGTGGGATGTTGAGACAGATCTGATTGTCAACAAATCTGACTGAAGAATGTTAAGATAGTTCACAAGGAGTATGTACTACGCTCCTGACAATCCTGTGACATTAGCGAACTCTAGTATGTACTACGCTCCTGACCATCATGTGACATTAGCGAACTCTAGTATGTACTACGCTCCTGACAATCCTGTGACATTAGCGAACTCTAGTATGTACTACGCTCCTGACAATCCTGTGACATTAGCGAACTCTAGTATGTACTACGCTCCTGACAATCCTGTGACATTAGCGAAATCTGGTATGTACTACGCTCCTGACAATCCTGTGACATTAGCGAACTCTACTATGTACTACGCTCCTGACAATCCTGTGACATTAGCGAACTCTACTATGTACTACGCTCCTGACAATCCTGTGACATTAGCGAACTCTAGTATGTACTACGCTCCTGACAATCCTGTGACATTAACGAACTCTAGTATGTACTACGCTCCTGACAATCCTGTGACATTAACGAACTCTAGTATGTACTACGCTCCTGACAATCCTGTGACATTAGCGAACTCTAGTATGTACTACGCTCCTGACAATCCTGTGACATTAACGAACTCTAGTATGTACTACGCTCCTGACAATCCTGTGACATTAACGAACTCTAGTATGTACTACGCTCCTGACAATCCTGTGACATTAGCGAACTCTAGTGTCGTCCTTCTGGGAATAAGATGTGTACATGCATACCTTTGTGGCAACCTTACATAATCCATCTTGTACATGCATACCTTTGTGGCAACCTTACATAATCCATCTTATACATGCATACCTTTGTGACAAACTTACATAATCCATCGTGTACATGCATACCTTTGAGACAACCAATATGGAACATTATCCACATCCTGGTAAGTTCAAGGTAAGGTCAAGGAAAGTTCCAGGTAAGCTCGAGGAATGGTGCTATGTCTACAGAAAGGTACTGAAGTGATACTACTTGCCAGATTTGCGGTCAGGAATCAAGTTGTCCGATGACCACTAATGATTCAATAATTTCAGTGTAATGTTGTTTTCTAATGAAACAGAATGTTATGATGTACAGGTGTACGTGTATTCCTTCAGATGCTGGCCACTTACCTGACTTTCTGTGGTATAGGTATACACAATGCGCAGATATTTGATGCATATTCCAAGGAGTATGAGAGAAATCGGGTGAGTACTGCACGGCACATGTCAATAGTGATGTCAGTAGTTGATGAAAGTACATGATGGGAGTAGATGATGTGAATAGCTGATGAAGTAGATGATGGGATTAGATGATGTGAGTATGTCATGTGACGTATTCCTTCCAGAACGTTGTCTTCCCAATGAACTTTCTGAACCTCACTCTGTCTTGGGCGATGTGGCTTGCATTTTCTAGCGATGTATTCATGTTATCTTTGATGTCGTCAGTCCATCGTCTTCTTGGTCTTCCCTTTCTCCTCCTCCCAGGTACTCTTCCCTCTTTATATGACCAAACAGGTGTAGTTTTCTTTTTGTTATTGTGTTTAGTAAGCAACACTCTGGAATCTTCAATGTGTTTATAATATCTGAGTTTCTCTTTTTTTCCTTCCATCAAATTCTAAGAATCTTTCCGTAGCATTTCAGCTCGAAGGCGTTGATCTTCTTTGCCATCAATGAAATAATGATGGCAGTAGATGATGGCAGTAGATGAGAGAATGTGACATTAAATGTGGATCTAAGAATTGAATCACCATCATGAACTGCCGTCTCCGTAATGAAGGTTGTCTGCAATGAACAACATCCTCTGTCGTGGCGCACTCTGCTAGACTAAGATCGGAATATCAGATGTATGCGAAAGAATTAAAATATTAGATGTAAATTGAAGAATAGAATATTAAATGTAGATGGAATAATAGAATATTAAATGTAGATGGAATAATAAAATATTAAATGTAGATGGAATAATAGAATATTAAATGTAGATGGAATAATAAAATATGAAAGAACAGAATATTAGATGTAGATCGCCCGTGTGTTGTCGGGGCCCGAAAGGGGAGCAAAGAATAGTAACACTGTTTACCTTCCATTCATGTCGTACGAGGCGACTAAGGAGGTTATGGGATGGAGTTGGCTGCGCCATCTCATATGAGGTCAGTGACCCAAAGCTATGCTGAAGTCGGATGTGTCAGGCCGAAAGGCGCAGATATCGCAGCAATGCTGTAAACCATGACACAACGCATTCCGTTCTCCAGACTACATCCTGCTAATCTGCAGGAGTTTGAGAACGAACGCAGAAGATGAAGAAATTCTATTTCAGCAGCTTAGTCAGTGGAAGACCAACTACCGCCTGATTAGTCTCGTCTACCGTCCGTCCTCGAAAGCGATGGTACCATTCCTCCTATAACAAGAGCATGAGCATTGGTAGATTGCCTGATTCAGCATCGAGTGTCCTTTTCAATGTATAACACATATATCCAGTGGATCTGGACACTCGGATCGACTTTTCGGCGAGCGACTGACTAGTCTCCATCCATCTCCCCGATAAAAACAGACATCGTTCTATGAATTTGAAATGATTAAAGCGATGATTAAAAAGGATTAATTCTCCGGTGTTCTCCAGAAATGTTATATATAACACGAACAAAATCAATTATTTCCTAAAGCATCTTGTAAATCTGATCAATATTTGAATGCAGTCTATTTTAAAAATTCCCAATATAATATGGATAAAAACGAACTTTATCTGTAAACATAAATGGATACATTTTATGAACAGAATATTTCTCTGAAATGATGGTAAAAAATATAATTAGAATAGACATCTAAATTTAGTTTGTGAGAGATGACATCTCTACAGACCGCCACGTAGCAGATACGTATAGAATTTGATGACATGAGGAAAATAGTAACATCTAAACACATTACAAACATGTTAAAAATGAGAATCATACAATGCTACATCTATTCTGAGGAGCCCGGTAACCCAGTAGATACTGAGCTCGCTTGCTATCATCTGGTTACAGCGTGCCAGGTTCGAAACCACATCCGGACATAAAAAAAACCGGGTTGTGATTTCTCACTTGACACGACCAATCCTCCAGTCGACTCAGCTGTAAATGAGTACCTGACGCATGAGTTAGGGGAGGTAAAGTCAGCAAGGAAGGGAACTGGCAACCACACATAATAGTTGCTGCGGCTTAGTACATGAAGAGTTATCTTCATCTCCGACGGAAGATGCCATGGGACCTACCTTAACGCGCTTTACATCTATTCTATATTAATGTATGGCTCAGAAACATGGACACTAAATAAACAATTAGAAGATGGAATTGATGCCTTTGAGATGTGGGTATATAGAAGAATAGGGAGAACATCATGGAAAGAGAATAAAACAAATAAAGAGGTGCTAAAGTCACTTAATATGAAGAAAGAATTACTAAGAGAAATAAAGATCAAACGAATAAAATATTTTGGACACATTAAAAGACATGACACTTTATTGAAGACCTTACTTGAGGGTAAAGTCAAAGGGAAGCGAGCAAGAGGTAGACATAGATACAAGTGGGATAGTAACATCACACGATGGACAGGTTACAGTCTAGCAGAGTGCACCATCAAGAAAAGAGACAGGGGATGGTGGATATCCTTTGCGGCCAACATTCGTAACGGAGACGGTACTTGATGATGATACAATTTGAACTGAATTCTGAGAGCCTTTAATTGGTTAAATTTACGAGACATGTAATTCCTACATTTCACACATGAGTGATTCCCCCGGTAGGCTAGTTCCTAAATCTCACACATGAGTGATTCCCCCGGTAGGTTAGTTCCTAAATCTCACACATGAGTGATTCCCCTGGTAGGTTAGTTCCTAAATCTCACACATGAGTGATTCCCCTGGTAGGTTAGTTCCTAAATCTCACACATGAGTGATTCCCCCGGTAGGCTAGTTCCTAAATCTCACACATGAGTGATTGCCGGGGTAGGTTTTATGGTGATATTTCCTTATCTATATTCAATTAATTTCCTCTCGGCTCTGTTGAACAGTCCCAAGGGAAAGACAATGATAATAGGTTTAGAAATAAGCCGATGTGCAGGAGATAACAGGAAATGGTTTAATACTCTATCGACTACTTTAGGGTCTCACCTCCAGATTTTCTGTAAGGATTTACTTCCTTGCCCTGAGGCACTCCTGTACAGAAGTGGAGATTTTTTATAGGGATGCACTTTATTTAGTCTGTGTCATTCCAGAGCTAACATGTAATAGCATGTATGACCGCCTACGCCAGAAGCATGGCACATGATGATGATGATGAAACTGACACAGAGTAAAGAAGTAAGAAAACAAAATGCACAGAACAGGGACGCATTGGCAGTGTCAGCTAGTATATGAATCTTTGCCATGGTCCTGCCACATACGACAAGAAAGATCTGGAATATTGCTTATGTAATTCACATCGTTATTTTAACTATCTTACTTGTCAGGAAGGGGGCGCTCTTTTCATATGTTATGACGGGGGCGCTCTTTTCATATGTGAGGAAGAGGATGCTCTTTTCATATGTGTTGTTGGCCATTCTGTTTGTTAGTGGGAGGTCCTGCTTTATTCACTAAATTGTTTCTGTTTGTTACTGGGAAAGGGGGGGGGGGTTATTCACTAAATTGTTGAGCAATCTCTTTGTTACTGCGGGTCGCTCTTTATTCACTAAATTGTTGGCCAATCTGACTCTAGTGTCTATTGATTATAACTGGGAGCACTATTCTCTATTGATAAACGATCTTTCTAATTGGAAGTTCTACTCTCTAGTGATAAACGATCTTTCTAATTGGGAGTTCTACTCTCTAGTGATAAACGATCTTTCTAATTGGGAGTTCTACTCTCTAGTGATAAACGATCTTTCTAATTGGGAGTTCTACTCTCTAGTGATAAACGATCTTTCTAATTGGAAGTTCTACTCTCTAGTGATAAACGATCTTTCTAATTGGAAGTTCTATTCTCTATTGATAAACGATCTTTCTAATTGGGAGTTCTACTCTCTAGTGGTAAACGATCTTTCTAATTGGGAGTTCTACTCTCTAGGGATAAACGATCTTTCTAATTGGAAGTTCTACTCTCTAGTGATAAACGATCTTTCTAATTGGAAGTTCTACTCTCTAGTGATAAACGATCTTTCTAATTTGGAGTTCTATTCTCTAGTGATAAACGATCTTTATAAATGTGGGGTTCTTTCCTCTCTATTGTTAAACAAATACATTTTTTACCAGCTGGGGGTGGGGGTGGTGGGTTTACTCTTTCTATTAATGAAAACTCATCTTCATAACTAGATGTTCTTTTGTTTCGGTAGATCAAGATTATTTATTACCCATGGTTCTTTTCCTTTTAATAGGGTCAGCATTATTTATATCTCGGGGTTTATTTTCACTTTATTTATTGACCTACACTATTTATCATTGGGCTCGTTTTTCACTTCCGAGCACACTCAACGTCATTTCTGTGTTAATCACATGTTTCTATGTTAATCACATATTTCTGTGTTAATCATATGTTTCTATGTTAATCACATATTTCTGTGTTAATCACATGTTTCTATGTTAATCACATATTTCTGTGTTAATCATATGTTTCTATGTTAATCACATATTTCTGTGTTAATCACATGTTTCTATGTTAATCACATATTTCTGTGTTAATCACATGTTTCGGTGTTAATCACATGTTTTTGTGTTAATCACATGTTTTTGTGTTAATTACATGTTTCTTTGTTAACTCTTTCCGGACCAATCGCCAGTATACTGGCTTTATACTATGGGTCTACAGGACCAATCACCAGTATACTGGCTGTAGGAGAAGACGATCCAAAATTAATTTGGTTCAAACCTAAACATAATCAAGTCCTGAAAGAGTTAATTACAGGTTTTTGTGTTAATCACATGTTTCTGTGTTAATCACCTGTATCTGTGTTAATCACCTGTATCTGTGTTAATCACATGTTTGTCACTTCCGAGAACACTCAACTTCATTTTTGTGTTAAATCACATGTTGTTTTATTTCATTGATTGTCCCTCTCTTTATAATCACTGTCCACTTGTTGGACTAAACATGTCTGAACCCAGTCAACGTCTGAAACTTATTCTAATGTGATCAATCACACCCAGTACCAGAATCAGACGTTAGAAATATCACGGAGATCGGCTTAACTGTATTCCCATAGTTCACTTAACCGTTCCCTTCGATCTAACCTCTTCCACACAGAGATCGGTTTTTGTCCAGGATTTCATCTGACCCTATTCGCGTCTCATGTTTTGAGAATCAAGTTGGATATTCCCTCGACTGGTTCACTTTCCAGTGTGTCGGGCATAAGATATTTTCCTCCTCCGTCTGAGATGCTAAAGACACGGAGTTGAGATTTTGAATCTTGATATTTCAAGTTTTCTCTCCAGTTCTCTCGGTCAAAATCTCTTCCTAAATCTCCTTCTCTCTCTTTCCACCGCTCTCGCTAAATCTCCTTCTCTCTCTTTCCACAGCTCTCGCTAAATCCCCTTCGTTCTCTATCCATTACTCTCCCTAAATCCCTTTCTCTCTCTAACAATCTCACTCCCTAATTCCCTTTCTCTATCTATATCCACATATCTCTCTCTAACTCCCTCTCTCTCTACCCACTTCTCAACCTAACTCCCTTTTTTTCTACGCACCTCTCTCCACAAATATCTTTCTAATTCTCCCTCTAAACTTTTCTCCCTAACCTCTCGAGTCTCTGTAACTCTCTCGCTAGTTAACTCTCTGTCTAAATCTCACGCATATTTCTCTCTGTATACTCTCAACTCCCATGCATTGCCGTGGCAGGAAAGGTTTTAAACACAATGACATGTCATTCATATCGTTAGAAGCACCTAAGGTGGATTTAAATATAATATTGACTGCCCAAATCTCATAGATAGGGGCCTGACCTAAGTTTGATCATCTCACCTCATAGATAGGGGCCTGGTCTAAGTGATTATCTCACCTCAACGATAGGGGCCTGGTCTAAGTTTGATTATCTCACCTCAACGATAGGGGCCTGACATAAGTTTGATTATCTCAACTCATAGATAGGGGCCTGAAATTACATTGACATCCCCATCCATAGAAAGGGGCTTGACCGAGGATTTACTGCCCCATCCTTTAGAGAGGGGCCTTACCTAAGATTGACTGTCCCATGCCAAATAGGGGCCTGAACTAGTATGGACTGTCCTATCCCATAGATTGGGCCTGACCTAGAATTTACTGCCCCATCCATGAGATAAGGGACTGACCTATGATTGATTACCCCATCACATATATAGCGGCCTGACCTAGAAGCCCTATAAATGTCAAAGTCCAGACCGAAATTCGAAGAGAACTCTCCTGGGAGGTACATAATTATACAACACTTTCCATTCTTCCGACTACATCCTGCAGGAGGTTGAGAACAAACGCAGAAGAAGAATGTTGTTTTCCACCTTCTATCTCTCCATGATATTCTCTATGTATCATTTATTTTCTTTCACTCTTATTCGTTCATTTCTCCTCCTTCATTTCGTCTTCCTTCCTTTTGTCTTCCTTCCTTTTGTCTTCCTTCCTTTTGTCTTCCTTCCTTTTGTCTTTCTTCCTTTTGTCATCCTTCCTTTTGTCTTTCTTCCTTTTGTCATCCTTCCTTTTGTCTTCTTCCTTTTGTCTTCCTTAATTGTCTCCTCCTTTATATTGTCGTCCTTCCTTTTGTCTTCCTCCATATTGTCTTGCGTGCTTTTGTCTTCTTTCCTTTAGTATTAATTCTTTTGTCTTCCTTCCTTTTATCTTCCGTTATTTTGTCGTCCTTCAATTTATCTTCCTTTCTTTTGTCTTCCTTCATTGTGGCTTCCTGCATTTGTCTCCCTCCAGCTGTTTTCCTTTATGTTAGCTTCCATCATGTGTCTTCCGTCATGTGTCTTCCTTCTTTTGTGTTCCTTCCCTTGACTCACTTCATGTGTTCTCATTCATTTGTTTTCATTTGTTTGTATTCATTCGTTTGTATTCATTCATTTGTATTCATTCGTTTGTATTCATTCGTTTGTCTTCTTTCCTTTTGTATTCCTTTATATTTATTCCTTCAGTTGTCTTCCTTCCTTTTGCATTCCTTTATATTTATTCCTTCAGTTGTCATCTTTCTTTTGTATTCCTACATTTGGCTTCCTCCATTTGTCTTCTTTCATTTCTCTTCCTTCCTGTATCTTTCTTCATTTATCTTTCTTCATTTGTCTTCCGTCATTTATCTTTCTTCATTTGTCTTCCTTCGTGTGTGTTCCTTCTTTGTCTACCTTCATTTTTGTTCGTTCGTGTGTCTTCCTTCATTTGTCTTCTTTAATTGTTTCTTCTTTCATTTTTTCTTCCTCTATTTTGTTTTCCTTCATTTTGTTTTCCTTAGGTCCTTCATTTGTCTTCCTTCATATTTCTTCCTTCAAATGTCTTCCTGCATATGTTGTCCTGAATTTGTCTTACATAATTTGTCTTCTGTAAGTTGTGTTTGTCCCCTCATTGTTTATATTCCAGCCCATCAATCTTTTTATTTGTGCATGTCTATCTGTAATACTTTCTGTCCCTGAGTTCTCTCTCAAGAACATGTCTATACCTCGATCGTATGAAAATCACCCACACAAAGCTCAGCTATTGGCAAGATTAATGCAAGTAATACATCAGGAAACTGTCTTTGTATGACCTCATTCAATTATTCCATCCACTGCTTACATGCTTTCTTCCTGATCACAATTTTTATAATCTGATGTTTTTAGATAGAATTTCAGTTGCTTATCCGGCAAATTCAAGCGCATAATTTCAATTTCAATTATCTATCTATCTATCTATCTATCTATCTATCTATCTATCTATCTATCTATCTATCTATCTATCTATCTATCTATCTATCTATCTATCTATCTATCTATCTATCCATCCATCCATCCATCCATCCATCCATCCATCCATCCATCCATCCATCCATCCATCCATCCATCCATCCATCCATCTATCTATCTATCTATCTATCTATCTATCTATCTATCTATCTATCTATCTATCTATCCAATCCTTCCAATCCTTCCAATCCATCTATCTATCCATCTAATCTATCCATCCATCCATTCATTTTTCTTTCCATCTCTTCATCGATCAATCTGTCCATTCCTCCATTCATCCTTCAATCCATTCATGCATGCATCCATCTATCCATTTTCTGTGTAATAAATGGTATAATAGAGAGGTAAATAGTGTAATATAATGTTGAATGGTGTAATAGAGGTTTTAATGGTGTAATGGAGGTTTGAGTGATGTAATGGAACTTTGAATGGTGTAATGGAGGTTTGAATGATGTAATGGAAGTTTGAATGGCGTAATAGATCGTTAAATGTGTAATATGGTTAAAGAACAACCCATATCGGGCATTGCGCTTCAAATATTTTAGTATTTATAAATTAATCTGTAAATGGCAGCAATCTTGTCTCTCTCGAGAAGCGCCGAAACTTAGCTGGAAGTGAGTTTCCTTGCTATCATCAGGTGACAGTGTGTCAGGTTCAAAGTCACGTATGCACAGATAATAAACCTCGGGGTCGTGATTTCTCGCCTGACACAGCCATTCCTCCAATCAAACATGCTGTACATGGATACCTGACTCATGCGGTAGAGAAGGGTAAACAACAGCAAGGAAGGAATGAGGCTACTCGTCAAATAGTGATGTCTCCGGAAACTGATAAACATATACAAATAGTGATTTAAGAAACAAAACACACCAAAAATATGTTTCAAACATCATAAGAAAACGCAGATGGAAATACCGGGGTCACGTTTTAAGACTAGATGAAAACAGAATAAATTAACAAGCCCTTATGTGGACACCTCATTGGGAAAAAAAACAAACGAGAAACCACTAAAGCAACCTTACATAAAAAACCGTACTGAAAGAAGGGGAATTAATAGGCTACAAGACCATACAAGAAATACAACTGCAGGCAGCGGACCGCAACACATGGAGAATGAAAACCTCTGCCCTATGTGCCGTCTGCGGCACGAAATGAACAAACTAACTCACTTAGTAGTTGCAGCGGCTTAGTACATGAAGAGTTGTTTTCATCCTCGACGCCAGGCTGCTACCATTGGCATCTTACTTTCCCTTTGTGAAGCGACTCATGTGGCTCGATCTTCACAGAACGGCACACTCCCAACCAAGTTCCCTTATGTAGAAACTATTGAATATCTCTCTAACTCTGAACAGACACGGACATATCAGCACAGACACAGACAGATTAGCACAGACACAGACAGATTAGCACAGACACAGACAGATTAGCACAGACACAGACAGATTAGCACAAACACAGACAGATTAGCACAGACACAGACAGATCAGCACAGACACAGCAGAACAGCACAGACACAGACAGATTAGCACAGACAGACAAAATATAATGACTCATATGAATATGTATATGTTGAATTATTGAACCAAGATTTGTTGGTTGTTGTTCTCTTGTCCAGGCACTATTGGAAGTTGCCCACGAGATATTTACAGAACAAACGTCGGTGGACGATGTTGTACTCAAGATCATGCAGAAGGCACAGTCTTTACTGAAATGTGAACGGTGTTCCTTACTTCTCAAAGACAAAGATAGCAACTCGGAGGTAAGAACATCTGCTTACCTATCTACCTACTTACCTACATACATTGGTCAGGTAATTTCATTTAAATTTCATGTAATTACCATATTTTGATCAAGTTACTAGTACCGAAACTCATGCGCTTATTTCTTAGTGGTTACAGTTTGAATCCTCAAACCCCCTCCATCCCCATTATCTACGGGCGTGTATCCATCAGATTAGTTAGCCAGCTTTCTTCTGTCCACTCTATTCTTCTGTTTATATTCTCGCACAACATTTCGTTCCGCTTCATTGGTCTTTCTGATCACCGCTGGTCATTGAAACGTTCCTTTATTCATCCATGCATAAATCAATCCATAAATATATCAACCCCGTCCTCAAATCGTTATCTTTCTGTCTACATGACTGTATTTCCGTCTGACTTGATTCTTGATTAGAAAACTGGCCTCACAGCACTTGGGGCATTCCTAAAAGTGATCCGCTCTCTGTTCCAGCAGCCATACGACACGATGGTGTTTCGAATCCCTTGCGACAGGTTTCTTTGTTATTCCGTCCACTCACGCCAGCACGTAACTAGTTCAAGCACAACGTCGGCCTGTAGGAACAACATGGTAACTATTATCGAAGGTTACGACTACGGGATTGTATAGATGGCATGCCATGAAGCTTCTATAAGAAGATAATCTCAATATAAAGGCATGTCATCTACTAAGGTTTTCTGTTGCATGGTTGATTTGTCTAGTGAGCCATTGGTGAGACCCACAGACGCAACTGCATGCGTCTGACTGTCTGTCTATATGTCTGTATTCCCGTTACAACGGCTCCCGGGTTGACCCTGCCTTAAATGGGTACCGGATTAATCCGGGAAGTAAAGACTGCAAGGGAGAGGAGATGGCTACCGCCCTCATTTGCAGAGCCTCTGAAATGTGAGATCGCTAACATCTCACATCCCTACGGCATTAATAAATGATATGGGTTACTTTACTTTTACTATTCCCGTCAGATTGTCTGTCTAGCCATACCTTTATAACTGAATTATTACCCCCCATATGGGGATTATTACGAACCTGCTCGAGTGCAGTGTATTGCTTTCAGATTCGGATGAAGCAATTCTTGTATGTTTAAATGTATGTTTGAATGTATGTTTGAATGTATGTTTGAATGTATGTTTGAATGTATGTTTGAATGTATGTTTGAATGACCACATTTGTTTTAATACGATTAAACACATTCGAAAATCGTATTTTACATTAAACTACATATACACCAACTGTTCTTCACATCAACTGTTCGATACACAATCTGTTCTATACACAATCTGTTCTATACACAATCTGTTCTATACACAAACTGTTCTATACACAATCTGTTCTATACACAATCTGTTATATACACAATCTGTTCTATACACAATCTGTTCTATACACAATCTGTCCTATACACAATCTGTTCTATGCACAATCTGTTATTTACATCATCTGTTCTATACACAATCTGTCCTATACACAATCTGTTCTATACACAATCTGTTCTATACACAATCTGTTCTATACACAATCTGTTCTATACACAATCTGTTCTATGCACAATCTGTTATTTACATCAACTGTTCTATACACCATCCATCTATACGCCTTATGTTCTTCACCCCATCTGTTTATGTGTTTGATTTTATCCCCCGACACCATGCGGAGATCACTGTTATACATCCATTTTTTTAAATTTTTACACAACTAAAACATCTGGTAGAAACAGGACGCTCAGCATTCGAACCACCAGCTAATTATAACCACCAGCTAATTATAACCACCAGCTAATTATAACCACTAGTTAATTATAGCCACTAGTTAATTATAGCCACTAGTTAATTATAATCACTAGCTAATTATAACCACTAGCTAATTATAACCACCAGCTAATTATAACCACTAGCTAATTATAACCACTAGCTAATTATAACCACTAGCTAATTATAAGCACTAACTAATTATAACCACTAGCTAATTATAACCACTAGCTAATTATAACCACTAGCTAATTATAACCACCAGCTAATTATAACCACCAGCTAATTATAACCACTAGCTAATTATAACCACTAGCTAATTATAACCACCAGCTAATTATAACCACTAGCTAATTATAACCACTAGCTAATTATAACCACTAGCTAATTATAACCACTAGCTAATTATAACCACTAGCTAATTATAACCACTAGCTAATTATAACCACTAGCTAATTATAACCACTAGCTAATTATAACCACTAGCTAATCTCTATACATAATATTCACAATACAGAAGGAGAATTACTAACTTCGATCTCAAGACAAGCTATTTTTAATTTCAATCGAACTTCCAATCACTGATTTAATGTGCCATTGCGGCGTATTATCAATGCGAGTTCATTTTTTGAAATTATACAATTTGGCACTTTTCTTCGTTACGACGGTGTCATAAATTACTGCTTATAACTGTGTGTTATAATTACATAATGAGTGGTTATCAGATCAAATATAGAACAAATAATCTACTCTCATTACCGATACACATTGAACATTGAAATGATTTTGTAAGCCATCTCTTTGAAGAAAAATGTTTTAAATATTTGCATTTGATCAAATTAATATTTGATATTTATATGCGTCATAAATGTATGTTCACTTTGCTACCTAACTTAGGTAACTTATGTTCACTTTGCTACCTAACTTAGGTAACTTATGTTCACTTTGTGACGTAACTTAGGTAACTTATGTTCACTTTGTGACGTAACTTAGGTAACTTATGTTCACTTTGTGACGTAACTTAGGTAACTTATGTTCACTTTGTGACGTAACTTAGGTAACTTATGTTCACTTTGTGACGTAACTTAGGTAACTTATGTTCACTTTGTGACGTAACTTAGGTAACTTATGTTCACTTTGCGACGTAACTTAGGTAACTTATGTTCACTTTGTGACGTAACTTAGGTAACTTATGTTCACTTTGTGACGTAACTTAGGTAACTTTTGTTCACTTTGTGACGTAACTTAGGTAACTTATGTTCACTTTGTGACGTAACTTAGGTAACTTATGTTCACTTTGTGACGTAACTTAGGTAACTTATGTTCACTTTGTGACGTAACTTAGGTAACTTATGTTCACTTTGTGACGTAACTTAGGTAACTTATGTTCACTTTGTGACATAACTTAGGTAACTTTTGTTCGCTTTGTGACGTAACTTAGGTAACTTATGTTCACTTTGTGACGTAACTTAGGTAACTTATGTTCACTTTGCGACGTAACTTAGGTAACTTTTGTTCACTTTGCGACGCTTATGTAGCGATGACGACGATTTTCTCGACAAATCCTCTGAGATGATTGAGTTCTTCCGTAGACGCTCCTTCCCTGGCAGTTTTCTTTCGTCGGCTTGGCTCCGTGTACGCCAACTATCTCGCCTTGATACCTTGAATAATTCCCAGGGCTCTTCCTCCTCTTCTGATAGGGTTAAACTGGTTCTTACCTTCCATCCCCATAACTCGACTGTCCGTCGCATCCTGCTTAATCATTATTCCCTTCTTCAGTCTGATTCTGACACCCGTGACGCTTTCCACAAATTACCTCTGGTGGCCTATAGACGCGACAACAACCTGAAGGACATCTTGGTCCACAGTCACCTCAGGTCCTCTGCACCTGACCATTTTGGTATCGTTCTTTGCTCACGCGGTCGTTGCTACACATGTCCTTATGTGGTTCAGATGCGCTCCATCTCATTCCCTAAGGCTAGTTTCTCCATCGATGAGGCTTTTACATGTGAATCCCGTAATGTTATTTACGTGATCATATGTAAACCCTGTGGTAAGCAATATATCGGTGAGACTGGCCTTAGACTGAGCGACCGCTTCTGTAACCACCTGCATGCTATCAAACACAGAACACCCACTCCTGTGGCTAATCACTTCAACGGCATTGGCCACCGTGGTGTCCTTGACATTCAGGTCACTGCCTTCAGATCCTGCACCACCGATGATATATCTAGGTACGCCCTATAAAATCGTCTCATTTTCGAGTAGGGTAAGATCAAGCCATTTGGACAATTCCGACCACTCTTTCGCTTAGTTCTCGGTCGTATTGGTCTTTGTTGTTTTTATTCATTTTGTACCGCTATTTACGTCATCGTTTTGTTCCTCTCGTTCCACCTGTATTATCGTCTTTGTGTACTTCCTGTTCGTATGCTTCCGGTATCTAACTACCATATTTCACTCGGACACGCATTCATTTCTACTTGTGGTTGTTTTATGTTTGTATGTTATGTCCGTATCTTGAAAAGGTCCATTTTCGAAACGTCGAAACGTCGCGTTTGTCCCGTGTAGTGTCATTTGTATGATTATATTCTGTGTTTTGTTTTGTTGTATTTAGCATATTTTTTCATGCTAACCTTCACTAGTGATAGTGTGTAGTGTGTTAATTGTCATTTAGTAGGACTTCATTACCTGTCTCCACGTGAGTATTATTTTCAATGATGTTCTACTAGCAGTACCACCTTCTATTGGTAACTTAGGTACCGTACTATGTTTTAGTAGAAACAGTAGTATCAGTAACGGCTGATTCTAGAGGGCAGAGTGTCAGACGAGACAATAAGAGGAAACACTAGAAGACGACGGACTATCGACACCGATGAATGTATTCACATTTCTCTGGCTAACGTGGTCTGCTCGCCCAGAACAGAGAGGCGTGTAGAGTGATAACCAAGATGAAGACAACGTTCTAGAAATAATGTCACAATATAGTGATAGTAGCTATAGCTGCAGATGTAGTAGTAGTAGTAGTAGTTTTTGTTATAGTGACAGCAGTGGTTGATGATGATGTTGTAATAGTTGTAGTAGTGATATTTATATTACCCTTAGTAGTCAGGGCTGTAGACACGTTGTGGGTATTTTCTGTACTTATCTTGGAAAATGTAATGTTTTCGTTTTCTTGTGTAGTTTCGACATTTACCAAAAAATATGTGGTAATGTATATGTGAATTGTGGTAATGTATATGTGAATTGTGGTAATGTATATGTGAATTGTGGTAATGTATATGTGAATTGTGGTAATGTATATGTGAATTGTGGTAATGTATATGTGAATTGTGGTAATGTATATGTGAATTGCCATCAAGAACAGGGGGCATGGGTTTTACCAGTTCTTTAATTAGCTTTATAGTATTGAGTTTGGATTTTTTTTAATTCGGGAAAATTTGAACCCGAGTATCCATGAGATTTGTAGAAGTATTCATTGTAGATGTAGTAGTCGTTTTAGATGTAGAAGTACCATTAGTAGTAGTAGTAGTAGTAGTAGTATTAGTAGTGGTGGTGGTAGTAGTAGTAGTAGTAGTAGTAGTGGTGGCTGTGGTCGTCGTAGAAGTAGTGGTAGTAGTCGCAGTAAAAGTAGTTGCTGCAGTATTGGTAGTGACAGTAGTGGTAGAAGTACTAGTTGTAGTAATATTAGTATTAGTTGATGTAGTATATTGGCTTCAGTGTCTGTCGTAACAACAATATTCATTTGTCGTTATAACAATATGCACGTGTCATTAAAACAAAATTCACTTGTCGTTATAATAATATTGGCTTGTCATTATGACACTATTCACTTGTTATAATAATATTAACTTGTCGCTATAACAATATTCGGTACATGTCAAACAAATGTGACCTCTTTTTTAACGAAACAAATACATACATTATAAAGCGAAACGAATTATCGTTAAGTTCTTATTTCACAGAAGCCATGTCTACTTGCAGATACCTTGTTGATCTGCCCGCTACACACTAAGAGCTTCCAACCCCCGCTTCGGATGACCCTGGGACAATGGAGATAGGGAGGTGCGGCTCTCAGTGTGTAGCGCAGTTCGACTCACACCTAGCATCATTTTAATTCGAATTCAACTTGATCACGAAATCCGAATGAAACTGCGCATAATATTTTTTAAAAATTGGACTTATCACGTGACTGCCACGTTTGCTTAAAACGTAGGCCTACCAATATTGACTACTCGTTGTAACAACGTTTACTTTCCGCGGATCTCCACTAATGCATGCGATAATCAACTATAAGTAATACACCAATTAATTTAATTTGATTCTCCCGTCATATTGATAACCGGACAGTGGCTACAACCTTTACAGTTCATAGACTTTACATGGCATCACCGTATTGTCTCTTCCATCACAGGACGCATAATGTAATATCACAGACATTTCTCCTCACCGTCTTCTAAGTATATTGAAGTCAAAATTGCTAGCCAGAACATAAATTGATGACATTACAAGCATCACACGTCAACTATAAGGCTATTCATGTTTCGTGCGTCACTCCACAACGCATCTGGAAGAGTTTACCTGCTCGGCCATAATCATGTGTAATCTATCTATCTATCTATCTATCTATCTATCTATCTATCTATCTATCTATCTATCTATCTATCTATCTATCTATCTATCTATCTATCTATATATCTATCTATCTATCTATCTATCTATCTATCTATCTATCTATCTATCTATCTATCTATCTATCTATCTATCTATCTATCTATCTATCTATCTTTCTATCTATCTATCTATCTATCTATCTATCTATCTATCTATCTATCTATCTATCTATCTATCTATCTATTCTATCTATCTATCTATCTATATATATATATCTATCTATCTATATATATATATATATCTATCTATCTATATATCAATCTATCTATATATCTATCTATCTATCTAATCTATCTATCTATCTATGTCTGTCTGTCTTAATTGTCTCAGCACAATTGTCTGTTCACTCTATCCCTTTTCTGAAGTCAATATGGGTCTTGCTTAGCTATTTCTCCATTATTGATCTGGGTCTTTGTTCTTTAATTTGTGCATACACCTTTCCTGTGTTGTTAAGTAGAAATATTCCTCTGTATGTTTCACTCTCTTGTTGCCTTTAGTTTTCTATATTGGAATAATAATTGCTTTCTGCTAGTCTTCAGATACTTGTTTATCTGCCCTTCCATGCTATATTGAATATTTTTGAGTCATCTTACTCCAGTGTCACTCGGAGATACTCGGAGTGTCACTAAGAGATAGAATTAGCAACGATACCATCAGACAGATAACAAAAACAATACCAGTATTGGAACACATCAAAAGACAACAGATCAAGTGGTTTTCACACATTTCCAGACTACCAACAGACAGTATGCCACAAATGACCATGACACATAGACATCCGGCTATAAAGACAGAGGTTGACAATGTAAAAGATGGATCACAGAAATCAAAGAAGCCACAGGAACAAACTTCAGTCGTTATGGCATCTAGGCCTGGTGTGAGCCTACTCCTAGACGTTTCATCAATAAGGTGCTTATTAAGAAATGATACCGAACAGACATTGACCTTTATATTATTCTGATAGAGATTGTATTGTCAAAACGTCGACATAACGTATTATAAATACGGTTAACTATATTGTATGGTGATGTAGTATTTGTAGCAATATTCTTCCGTACTCCCATATTACAATCCTTCTGTAACAAATGTCTTTCTTGTTTTTTCTTCGTGTATTGCTAAACTCCTGGGCTGATTATCAGCAGGAAGTCCTGAACATTTTTGTGATAGTTTACAGTTTGACAGCGATGTATGCCCTTGTCGGCTTCAAACATCCAATTTCAATATGGTGTCTTGGTCACGACCCTAATGGGTGTGAAGCCAACTCCACCCCAAGACACCGTCTTAGTCGCATTGTACAACATGCATTGCAGGTAACAGTGATACAATTCTTTGGTGCCATATCGGGTCTCCTCAATAAACCGGCTGATAAATTTTCTTTTGTTAGCCATTTTTACATTGTGCTTTATTAATACACGCAAGCCGATACTGATTGCTCCAGCGCACACCTAATTGAACAGGTAATGTGATCTTATATTCTATAGACCAGCACAACAGGACACAAATCTGACACAGCAATAGAAATAAGCTAGCGTGGTTATGTTACCGTAATAAATCCGTCCTGCTGTTGCATTCTTTTCTTTGTATTGATTACCAAATGTTGTACGTCTAGAATTTTTGTTGTTGTTGTAATGTATTTAAAACAAGATTGAGACTTGAACTTGTTTACATTTTATCACATTGTTGATTATTTGGTAACGCGCTGATATGTCGGTCCATGAGCTCATTCCATATAACCCAATGTCATTCTGTCATCTGTAATGTCAATCTGTCATCTGTAATGGCATTATTGTTCTGAGAAGTATATGGATTTATTACCCACCCCGTGCCAGAGCCGGAAAATACGTGTCATATCAGATATAAGGTAAGTTTATATTTATGCATTGCTACACTTTTTCTATAAACCGATAAACCGTTAGGGTGGTAGGGGTACCACCTTGGATACTCTAGCACACAGTCTCCTCCAGTGATCTCTATCTTCAACGATGCGGATGAGTGAGGAAAAATCTTGTCCTGTCCCTTCCTTGATATTGTCTCTCCATGCCTTTATTCTTCCTCCTCTTCTTCTTCATCCTCGACAGTTCCCTGCAGTATTGTTTTTGAAAAGGATTCGTGTCAGCATACACATCCAAACCTTTCTTGTTTTCGTCGTTTCACTATTGAAAGAAATGGTTCCTGAACACCTGTACACATCTCTACTTTATTTCTTACGTACACATTGGTCTTATGTTCCCTATAGGAGATTCGTAGAATTCGTTTGTAGTATGTGTACTCGAAAGCCTGTAATCTTCTCTCCGTGTGAATGTCCAACTCTCACAACCACACAGCAAAACAGAAAGCACCAATGACTTATAGAGTTTGACTTTCACTCCAACACTGAGGTTGCTTTTCCAAATCACCTTTAGCTTTGACATAGACAATAAAGCCATCCCCAGCCATATTTTTATTTCACTTTTGTATTTTCTATCGCTGCATATGCCAGATCCGAAGTATTTGACAGTATTCATCTCCTCAAGTTTATATCTATTCATCATGATGTTGGGTCTATTCTTCTGTGTCTCTGTTGTTAACCAAGATCTTGCACTTTTCTTGCCACCAACCGCCTATCATTCACAGCCACCAGTTGCCTATCATTCACATCCACCAGTTGCCTATCATTCACATCCACCACCTGCCTATTGGTTATGTCCAATTCTCTACGACTGCATGCATGAATCCATCTCCCATCGACATCACTTGTCGTCTCCGCAACGCTGGTTGGCTGCTACGGACTTCCAACATCCCCTATCTCTTGCTTGGTGGTGCACTCTGCTAGACTTTAACTTGTCCATCTCGTTATGTTTCTTTCTCACTTGTATCACTGACTATCTCTTGCTCCCCTCCTCTCTACCCTACCCACAAGTAAATTTATCAACAAGGTGTCATTTACTTTAATATGTCCAAAATACTTTATTTATTTGATCTGTATTCCCTTTAAAAGTTTCTTTTTCCATACAAAGTTTTATTATAAGCACATCTCAAACACATCAATTCTATCTTCTAATTGTTTATTGTCCATATTTCTGAGCCATTGATTAATATAGAATAGATGTAGCATTATAATATCGTTCTCAGTTCTAGCTTGTTTGTAATTTGTTTAGATGTGAATGTTTACCTTATGTCACAGAAAGTACTTGTAGCCATTTGTGTTGACATGTTCACTTGTTGTTTCAAATCTACCGTCACATGTCGAGTATTTGTCCTGTATGTAAAGCAAGAGTGTGATTTGAACTCATTTAGTTTGCATCGCACTGGGATGAGTTATCTTAGTTTTTTTTTTTTTGATACAAAAATAATTTTATTTCATATACTCACATTGTCATGTATCCGCTTTCCCTGATATCTACTCTTCTGTCGCTAGTTGAGCAGTAAAATGTCAGAATTTGTTGGGCACCAATCGTCACTGACCATAAATTATGTCCACCGTTATATCAAATTATGCGGGCGAGATTGGTGAGGGTAGTGTGATCTGGGAATGTATTGACACGGGGACGAGGTTTGACAATGGTTGACATGAATATAACTGCTTTTATGCAGAAATTAATTTTTTAATTAATTTGAATAATTTTTCTAAAAATTTAAAAAAATTATGAATTTATTCAAATTGCTTTTTTCTGCTTAAGTATTTTTACAGGGAAGATTACATTTTTTGGACATAATTAAGAAAAGGGAGTGACGACCCTTAATTCCTGACAGTTATTGACAAGGGCAGGTGTCAAACATTGGTATAACATTGTGGAAGTAATTAAGTGAACAGTCCGTGTGTAAAGTCAAGCACACAATATAAACGTAGATTTATTAAAGCAAAAATACGACACCTCAAAGAAGGCGAGTATGAAATGTTTACAGTCACTTGTATTATTGTTACAGTGTTTCTACTAATTGTGTGTGTGTGTGTGTGTGTGTGCGCGTGCGTGCGTGTGTGTGTACTGATGATGATCGTGTCTCGATGGCTATAAGCTCCCACTAATTGACTTAAGTAAACAATACGTGTACGCTTTACAGTAAAGTACTACTATATTAGGCTATTATATTGTAGATTTTCTGTCCAAGATAATGATGATGTTGTTGATGATGGGCTTGATTATATAACTAAAAGTGAGTGTCAGTTCACCGCTCGTCTCCTCCATGTCAAATAGCTATTCTCGTACTTCTGTCTACTCAGGATGATGATTAACATATAGTTCTACTGTCAACTCAGGATGATGATTTTCTGGCGTCTATTTTAACTTGCATATTGTACGTAACGTTCGCAAGTTCTAACATTAGTCGCTATAATTATACATTTTGTGAAAGCCAATGAAAGCTCTTGTCACTATAATTATACATTTTGTCACAGCCAATGAAAGCTCTAGTCACTATAATTATACATTTTGTGAAAGCCAATGAAAACAAATTGACTGAATACGTCAAACGACTTGTTTTCTCAGTAACCAATAGGTCATATATTCCCAGGGACATGGACCAGTACATCCTTCCACCAGAAACACTACCCCTTGTTACTATATTCCCACATTCACATTGCTAATTCTAGACATCTTTGTCCCATATTAATGACACATATTTATGTCACATATATATGTCACATCAATACGACTGATGAAATTATTCCGAAATTCAAATTACACATTACCTTACTGTCGAAGATGTTACATTTTGGTGAGAAATATCGATACAGTGACCCAAGCAATCAGAAATCTTCAAGAATATATACATACAAAGCAGATTAGATCGACATCTTCGAATATATTCTCTGACTTTGGATTTATATTATTTTTTTTATCTGCTGGTACTTAATGTTCGTTTTGTTTCCTTGTGTTTGTTTTTTATTGGGTGAATTTTGTCTTTGCTTGATGGCCTGGCGTGTGAGGTCCAGGTTGAAGGATTTGATAACTTGCGGGGTTGGCTTGTATCTGGGGTCGGCGGTATATATTTATTGGTCTTGAGTATGGTGGGGGGGGGTTGTTGTCAGGAGTGCCTTGACAAAGATAGGTGAGTCGTGACTGTCGTATAAGTATAGCAGACCTGTGCACAGAAAGTAAACTAGCCTTCATTCATCCTATTTTTATTATTGTAGTGATTTTCATTGTTCACTATCGCCTATACTATTTTTAGAATGCGATTTTACGTATATAAAGAATGACCAATGAAATTCACGATAATATCAAACACGTAACGGATGATGGCGTGTTTACTTTTTGTGCACAGGTCTTCGTATAGAATCAAGGCAGACGATCAAGGTTGAGCTGTGTTTGCTTGCTGGACTTCTATCTTACCGGCTTGAGGACGGCGTCAGGTAGTCTTGCGACTAGGCGTTGGTGTTATTGACTAACCTTGATATGGCTACGGAGGCTTATGTCAACCAGTTAGTGGTTGAGAATCATTGATATGACTGCGGAGGCTTATGTCGACCACTTAGGCTTCAATAGATTATATAGCAGATAAAACATTGATGAATGAAACCAAGGTAACACATCTGGCCTTGGTATAACATCTGAAACTCTCTAATATGTTGATGGCAGATGTGCGTCTAAACCTGAACTTAACGCAATCAGGGTAACACATCTGAACCTACCTGACCGGGACTCTGAGTCTACATACACTAGGATGGCTGCTGGAACGGAGGGCGGATCTACTGTTGGAACGGAGGGCAGATCTACTGTTTTAGGTAGTGGTATGGTCAAAGACACGAAGACACACACCGTTGTGACTCAAGTCGCAAGGCGAGTATGTGTCCTCTTAGCGACGTCGTCGAAATTCCTTTTCCTTCATTATCATTTTTCTCGTATATTTTCATTCCCAGAACACTGTAAAACAGTAGACTGTAACATCACATCATTAATCTTATGTCAACCTTGCTAATCCTTTGTGCTTTATTCTCCGCAGAATTCATTTGACAAAGTATTCGATCTGGCTTGTCCGATGAAAAACGGACATTCAGTTACCAGGTCAGTTGAGATATATCATGTGTTTATTGTATTACTTCAGTCTGCATGCATGTTTCTATATATTTTTTTTTTAAATGTGTGTTTGTGTAAATGTGAGTTGCTGTAGTAGCGCCGAAGTCGGTTGTGTCGGCAACGATCAAATAAAACGGCGAAATAACGTAATTATGTTCTACTAAGTCCATCCTGGTAGAAATCTAGTCGAACAAATGTCTAGTAGAACAAATGTCTAGTAGAACAAATGTCTAGTAGAACAAAAGTTTAGTAGAACAAATGTCTAGTAGAACAAATGTCTAGTACAAGAGAGAACAAGTGGGAGTGTGTGAAAACGAATAAAATAAAATAGATGTAGTATATACTATTTTATTCCTCTTCAGTGTTTATTCTCAAACTCCCGCTGGATCTCTCCTGTAGTAGTACTACTAGATCTCCAGCAGGATGCAGTCCAGAGAATGGAAATGCGTTGTGATGCCGCTTTATTTTCGCCAATGGTCCGACACATCCGTCTTCGGCGTAATATACGATTTAACTAGTCTCGTTTGTATATTATTTGTGTGTCTGAATTCCGTGATGTTCGTGAACTGGTTTAGGTTCAAGATGAAGTGAAGTATTTCTGAGACAAATTAATTCTGTCAGTAACAATCCAGCATGTTAGAAATGTCAGGGATGTGTTAATACAGAACGAATATGAGTATAAACTGAAATAGGTAAAGTGGAGCCTGAATGAAATTATATTGAATACTATTATACCTCGGAGGCTGCATTTCAGTGAAAAAACTCAAGTAGGAAGCAAGATAAAATATTAAAAATTATTGAGACTAACGGAAATTGAACAAGATTCGTTCTAACGGCACCGAATCGCATTGCAACTCGAGTAAACGGGTTTTTCCGTGCTTGACCAACCGCAACTCTAAGAAAAGATGCGATTTTGTCAAGACATTCATACTGTGTACTCAAGTAACCGAGAACTGAATTATCGAGACAAGGAATATTACACGAACATATCAAAATGAACAAAAATATGTATATGTGTTATCAAAATAAATCATAAAACAACCTGGGCGGAGATATATCGGGAGATAATGTTACGGAAAAAATGTCTAAATTTTGTTCCGAATACCGCAAAAACGGTCGGTAGACTCTTGTTTAGAGATTGTACCTACTACAATATTTCAATCATACACTGCATATGACATTCTAAAGTCCTATAGGACATTGCCTGTCCTAGCTACTGCATATGGCATTCTGGCGTCCTGTAAGGCATTGCTTGTCATGTAATGTTGCAATTCTATGTACCAATAAAACCATTCAGTAACTTTGCTAAAATTACACGAAGCGGGTCGATTTACATTTCGCTCGAACCGCTACTAAATTTCAACGAGTTCAGACTGTTGAATTGTCTCGATTCCGTAGAAATGAAACCCGGCTTGTTTGAATTCATTAAAGTGAAACCATTAACTGAAGATGCTAAACGGCTTGGTGGTATATGTAGGCGGAGGGTAGAGCTAGATGTATGAAGGGTACTAACCATAAAATTTAGAATACTAAAATATCAACATAAAATTTAGAATACTAAAATATCAACATAAAATTTAGAATACGAAAATATCAACATAAAATTTAGAATACGAAAATATCAACATAAAATTTAGAATACTAAAATATCAACATAAAATTTAGAATATTAAAATATCAACATAAAATTTAGAATATTAAAATATCAACATAAAATTTAGAATACTAAAATATCAACATAAAATTTAGAATACTAAAATATCAACATAAAATTTAGAATACTAAAATATCAACATACTTGTAACAGAATACATTGGCAATGTTCTTTGCTCTACAACCCCCCTCCCCCCGCGGACTAATCACGAAAGTTTTTCTCGATACAAGTACTGGAAATGTAATTGTTTTCTCAAAAAGCTTCCCTTAATCTGTTCTCTGAATCTGTTCTCTGAATCTGTTCTCTGAATCTGTTCTCTGAATCTGTTCTCTGAATCTGTTCTCTGAATCTGTTCTCTGAATCTGTTCTCTGAATCTGTTCTCTGAATCTGTTCTCTGAATCTGTTCTCTGAATCTGTTCTCTGAATCTGTTCTCTGAATCTGTTCTCTGAATCTGTTCTCTGAATCTGTTCTCTGAATCTGTTCTCTGAATCTGTTCTCTGAATCTGTTCTCTGAATCTGTTCTAAAATTTCCACTGATTAGCAGGATATAGTGCACCAATTTATATCATGTTTTACAGCTACCTGCGACTTCTTTACCTTTGGACCTGACACATCCGACTTCAGCAAGGTTTTAAGTCAACGTGAACTATAAGTTGGGATATCCACATTCACCCTCAAACATTCTTAGTCGCTCATTACAACACGCAGAGCATGTCTCATTGCTATTATTCTTTGTTACTATTTTCAGCGTGGGCAACACACGCAATCTGAAAAATATCCGTGTATGTTTTATAGAGTTCTTTAGTTCTAACTCCCCCCCCCCCACCATACCAAAGTCGTAGCTGGGTCCCTTGCTAGACATTCCACCATTATCCAAAAAATGGAAGAAAATGTAAACGATATTATTCTAAAAGTAAATACAAGATTAGGACGGTTTTAAAACCCGTTTGCTTGTCTCCTTGGTGATCCTCAGATCTTCACAGGCAGTCCAGAATCCAATCCTCTCTTACAATTCGCTATTTGTCTTGCTAGTTCAGACAAGACAGACGCACATTACACAAAAGTCTGTCTAGCCGAAGTGTTTTGTATACTTTCCTGTTTCCATTTGTTTTCTTTATATCTTGTCCTTGCTCTGATTTCATTGTTGTATGATTATTTTTGTAGCATCGTTTCATATTTGTAATCCCCGTTGCTGACAATTACAGGGTGGGCTTAGTTCTAGCAATAACGTATTGAAAGCAACTCCATCTCAGCGGTAAGCCTGCCCAATTACCTGTAAATTATACATTCAATAATTTGTAACGCTAGAAACACAATTCTTACCACTAAATATCACCGGGGGGGGGGGGGGGGGGGCTGTCCATAAATGTGCTCAGCAATCTTCACAAAGTATTGATACGCTCCATCTTTGTCAACACCTGGCAAGAATTCAGAGATCCGCGTTTTAGTTATATGAAAGAATTCAGAGATCCCCGTTTTAATTATATGAAAGAATTCTGAGATCCCCCGTTTTAATTATATGAAAGAATTCAGAGATCCCCGTTTTAATTATATGAAAGAATTCAGAGATCCCCGTTTTAATTATATGAAAGAATTCAGAGATCCCTGTTTTAATTATATAAAAGTCGACATTCCACGTCAAATATTTTATTTGCAGAACAAAATTATATAGAATTGTGATTTTTCTTTTTCACAATTTTTAGTTCTTTTTCCAAATTTAAACATTTCATTTGTCAATAGCAGTCCAAGTTTTCCCGACCCTCTTTCCTAACCTATTTAACGTATGGACAGCTCCTAACTGGACAATGATAAACTATTGAACAGAAATATTACTGGAGAAACACACAACATAATTGTGTTTTGAAGACGATGCCGTGAATATGGTATACAATAGACATTCTAGACATTTGATTCCTTACATAGCAGGTCTGCCCCCTAAATTAATATCAGTGTCTGAATTATTTGGTTCCCGATTGTGATAAATTCCTTGAAAGTAAATCAGTCTGTGTTCATATTTGAAGTGACATCAGTACAGAAGTTGGTGACACAAGATATGGCTTGTTTATTTGATTAGCATTCCTGCCAGGCTTGGCTTGCTTGTTAGAGGTCACAGGTTTGTGTGCACGATGTCACCTACTTGCCCGTCAGAGCTGAGAGTCTGAAAATCAAAGATTTAATTAATGTTTGATTAATGAAATGTTTATAGTATATAGATGATAGTTCTGTGTGCCTAATATCTTCCTACCTGTTATTTTACCTGTCTGGGAGCATGTCCATTTGTTTATTTAACTACCAGCATATGTGTGTGCAAGTCTGTCCGTAAGTATGAAGATCTATATATCTATCTATCTATCTATGTATCTATCTATCTATCTATCTATCTATCTATCTATCTATCTATCTATCTATCTATCTATCTATCTATCTATCTATCTATCTATCTATCTATCTATCCATCCATCCATCCATCCATCCATCCATCCATCCATCCATCCATCCATCCATCCATCCATCCATCCATCCATCCATCCATCTATCTATCTATCTATCTATCTATCTATCTATCTATCTATCTATCTATCTATCTATCTATCTATCTATCTATCTATTTATCTATCTATTAATCTATCTACCTGCCTGCCTGTCTGTCTGTCTGTCTGTCTATCAAATCTGTCTGCTTGTCTCTCCATCCTGTCTCCGAGAAGCGTTGTGTATGATTTTGTGTGCCTCTGTATAAATGTATGTTCTTAAGATCTTGTGTATGTGTGTCCCCGCGGGTATGTATGTGTGTGTCCGCGGGTATGTATGTGTGTCCCCGCGGGTATGTATGTGTGTGTCCGCGGGTATGTATGTGTGTCCCCGCGGGTATGTATGTGTGTCCCCGCGGGTATGTATGTGTGTGTCCGCGGGTATGTATGTGTGTCCCCGCGGGTATGTATGTGTGTGTCCGCGGGTATGTATGGGTGTGTCCGCGGGTATGTATGTGTGTGTCCGAGGGTATTTATGTAATATTATCACACTCTCTCTATCTCTATATTCAATCGTTGATACATCAGTTTAATCATCTATTACTTAATCCAGGCATCCACTTTTTCAATCAGTCATCCATCTATCCATTCATTCTTCCTTACATACCACTGAACCACATAGGCGCGTAACCCATACACCACATCACTATACATACATATTTTCACTATAAACATTCAGACGTATCATACAAACACCACACTACATAGTATATACCCCGAAGACGGATGCTTCGGGCCTTTGTCGGAGAAAAAAAACGTCGAGAAAAAGTATTTTCTTGGAAATCTAGTAGGACCTGCTACATGAGAGAACCAGCGGGAGTTTGAGAATTAACGATGCCGAACAAGAACTAACTATGGAACCACAAACAGCACAGCCATAAACACATCTGCGCAGCCATAAACACATCTGCACATCCACTTGATCCAAATCGAGTGTCTATTTTCAGCACGTACTGAGAATTTCAGGCATAACGTTAATAGGGCATCTTTTAAGAACGATCGCGAGGGCAGAGTCAATATAACGATATCTTTAACGTTTACATTTCCGTAATCAGACATGGCACTTGAGAAATCGAATGATCGGGGTAATGTTATGTCTGCGTGATCTGTTGCATCAAGTGTAGTTGAAGAACTAATCGTTCTGGAAGTGTTTGTGTGGTTCTGGAACTGATTGTGTAGTTCTGGAAGTGATTGTGTAGTTCTGGAAGTGATTGTGTAGTTCTGGAAGTGATTGTGTAGTTCTGGAAGTGATTGTGTAGTTCTGGAAGTGATTGTGTAGTTCTGGAAGTGATTGTGTAGTTCTGGAAGTGATTGTGTAGTTCTGGAAGTAATTGTGTAGTTCTGGGATTGATTGTGTAGTTCTGGAAGTGAATGTGATTACAGAAGGAAAAGTAGAAGAGGAATGAATGAGATGATGTAAGAAACGAAAGTAGATTGAATGACTAAGATAACTTAAGGACAGATAGAAGATTCAGAGACTAAGATAACTTAAGGAAAGATAGAAGATTCAGAGACTAAGATGACCCCAGCAGCGATAGATAAATACAATAGTATAAGAACGTAGACACCTACAAGAAAGTACTGGAAGAAAGTAGAAAGATCGATGAAAGCAAACATCAGCCTCTATCCGTTAAATACTTACCACAGTTAATCTCATCTTGTATTCATTACCACATTCTGTCTCTCTTAACGGTATTCACTTTCTGAACTGCGTGTCATCTCGCTTAAATGTCCAGTGTCCTTCTCGACACTATCCAGAGAATGTTCTAGAATCCGGGTCAATCTCCTGGTGTGAATCTGACCTTCTATAGAAGACTTATCAACTCTTGTAATAAATTGTCTCACGGGAAGAAGGATGTGCGCTAATTCAATTTCTGTGTCGAAGATATATGGAGGACCTGTTGATAATAGAGAATAATGGTAAATCCTTACACGGAGAGTACATTACCACTCAAAGTTAAACTGATGTTTAGTAACGTTGACACGGTTGGGGGGTATTGAAGATGCAGTGTGTGGGTAGGTAGATAAACAATTCATATATAAGACGATTTAAAAACTAAATGGTTACAGCTAAATCCCAGTATAACAACGTGGTCCTGTACGATGACATATGTAACGTAGAAACAGAAGCTTGCTAGACACATTCTTCATCATTAAGTGCAGTCTCCGCAATGAAGGTTTGGCTGCAACGTATCTCCGACATCTTCTGTACATGAATAAATATAGTTGGGGAATTGTAAAATGTGTTGTTAAATCGGGAAAAATGTTATAACAGGATGCGCTATAGAAGGACCAACTTATATAAAACTACTAATGTTAATATCTAATGTTGTGTATTGGTGTGAGAAGTAAACAACTACAGCGGAAATAGCGAGATAACAAGATTATCTCATGGTAATGGTGAACCGTGAACAGAAACATCTGATTGTAGTGGTGAAAGGTTGCAAACGTTTCTAATGTGGATACTTGTTGAGACATGATTCCCTTTCCACGACTTCTGTGAGGAAACGTTTGATGGGAGGAGAATAATAAAAGGCAGTAAAACGCACGCATGGATTAGAAATTTCTGGGCTGGAGTGATTGCCTCCGTGAGGTCATGGTGACCAGAAGCCATGCTGAAGTGGGATGTGTTTGTCCCAAAGACGTAGATATCAGAGCTTAGCTGCACACTTTAACACAAAGCAACTCGTTCTCTAGACAACATCCTGCGAATCTGCAGGAGTTTGAGAAGCAACATGGAAGAAGAAAAAACATTCACAATTGTAAGACCGGACAGGAATACACTTCCAAACACTCAAACAATAAACTGAGAACAAAGAGACATGACTGGATGTTCCTGTTGGTGCTTCTCAAGTAGCACTGGCAACGATCCGGGTTGGATTATGGGTGATGATGATAATATTGCTGTCTGGCTTCATATACCACTTTACTACTTTATTTATTACATTTTATACCACTTTACAACTATATGTATTACTTTATATACCACTTTACAACTATATGTATTACTTTATATACCACTTTACAACTATATTTATTACTTTATATACCACTTTACAACTATATGTATTACTTTATATACCACTTTACAACTATATGTATTACTTTATATATATATTACTTCACAACTATATTTATGACTTCCATGTATCAGTGCTGGCTCTACGTAGCACCGACGTACTTGTTGCTTCCGTATGTCTGTACCGGTTCAATGTGTCACTACATAATTGTCTTTATGGCGTTCCGCATGGCAATGCTGGCAATTTGTAGCCATGAAACTATACATTATTTTAGTTTCACAAACACAACCGTATTGAGTGTAATAGAATGTCTGAGATAATGTTTGTGTGACATATCGTCCAGTTCCAAGAAAATCGATGTCATGAATAATAATAATAATAATAGCAGCACGTCCCATAACCGTTAGGGTAATAGGAGTGTCACACTGGACACGTCATCACATCAGGGTCGTAGGAGTTCCACACAGGAGACATGATGGTTGTAGGAGTTCCACACAGGAGACATGATGGTCGTAGGAGTTCCACACAGGAGTCATGATGGTCGTAGGCGTTCCACACAGGAGACATGATAGTTGTAGGAGTTCCACACAGGAGACATGATGGTGTTAGGAGTTCCAGACAAAAGACATATGGGTCGTAGGAGTGCCACACTGGAGACGTCAGTACAAAAAGTTCTCCAAATATTTATATTCTCAATCAGTGGAAGCAGTTTAGAAAGATAATGTCCATATCATCCATTGTTTTTCCTTACCTCCTTTTCTCTTTACACCCTCTTCTCTTTACACCCTCTTCTCTTTACACCCTCTTCTCTTTACACCCTCTTCTCTTTACACCCTCTTCTCTTTACACCCTCTTCTCTTTACACCCTCTTCTCTTTACACCCTCTTCTCTTTACACACTCTTCTCTTTACACCCTCTTCTCTTTACACACTCTTCTCTTTACACCCTCGACACTTCCTTGTAAAATAATTGAAGAAGGTGAGTCGTTTCCCGTTACATGTCCACACCAAACACACTTACGCCGTCTCACTACTGCCAAAAGTGGTTCTTGATAACCTTCAAGTCTGTTTATTTGCTGCCGGACAAACATATTTGTTTTGTATTCATATATAACTAATTCTTAATAAACATCTTTAGCACTTGTTTTCAAAAGCCTGAATCTTTCCTTTGTGTCTGTATTGAGTGGTCAGTGTCCACAGCTGTGTAACAGTATAATTATAACTTGCCATCTGAACAGATTTATCTTTACTATAACACTGATCTTACTTTACCAAATCATATTTAACCTTGCCATGGAACCCCTCAGGGAAAATAGAAATAGATAAATAACCGTAAACAGGAGACGAAGAAATGCTTATAATCCCCAATATATGCCACGATACTAAAATAACATGAACAGCACTGGAAGGTTTAATATAATAAATAGGGCTAGAAATGAAGTAGATGAATAACTCTATTGTATTTAAGTTACCCAATATATATTTCGTCCCTCTCAGGGAGCCAGCACCCTACATTTATTAATATCAGGCCTGATTCAGAAACTTCAAGCAATAATCCCCAGTGATCTAAATAATATTGAAGTTATAAACACATCATTGACATCTGGAATCGAACAGATGACCTCTTTACAACATAGTAAACAGCTATGACAGGATCTTTCAAGTATAATGAAATCGTTCCGTAATGTTTGTTGTCTACGGTGGGTGTGCTCTGTTGTGTTAGTAGTTCAATGATTCTTTCTATATGTGTGTTTATGTTTCAAGTTATGGTAGGTTGAGTTAAGTCATTTTGCACGGTTTGCAATAAGTGCTCAACTGTCTAGTCAGTGGTTGACCAGAAACATAAGTACTCAGCTGTCTAGACATTGGTTGACCAGAAACATAAGTGTTCAGCTGTCTAGTCAGTTGTTGACCAGAAACATAAGTGTTCAGCTATTAGTCAGTGGTTTACCAGAAATCTCCTGACTAGAGTCACCTACTGCACTTTCTCATTAGCACTGGTTCCATTCCTCCATCTATCCGTAGCATGAACCCTGGTATACTATTTCATTATGGCTAGATGAACAATCACAGTAAGTCTTTACTTCAAACCACAAATATCGAGTAAATTTTAAATTAGGATCTGTTGATCGGCGGGCGAGTGACTTCAACACATCTGTACCACGAAGAGAGTAGTGGGTGCGTGTGTGTATATCACAACGACAGCGTTATTATGTTTCTATGTATGAACGTGATGCTATTTCTGTGAAGGTGGTTTAGTAAGTAGTGACGCCATCACTAGTTGTACCCGCGACACTTCTCCAGACATTCCGAATATAATCTTCAGTGTACCCGTCTGCTCTTGTCTCCGACAGTTTCAGTACAATACTATTTAATGAATTCCTGCTGTTATCCGATTGTATTCATATCAAATTTTTCCACTTGTTCCCGTGAACCCGTACAGTCAGGACGTGAATGTGTCATTCAAACCTATATGGTTTACCAGTGTGAACAATCTTCCAAGTATCGATCTGAATATTAGTTCGATCCAATTAATTAAAACCGTCATCAGTGTTCAACTAGAAGTGGTGTTTGTGTGCGTGGGGGGGGGGGGGGTGCGTTAGAGGCTATATTTTAATTATCCTCAATGCGAACGTACTGACACATAGTCAGGTAATCAAGGTTCAATTCCCAATTCATCTGGAAATATGTGTATATCACCACGTCGTTAGATTGTCTCAGCATACGAAAATGGGTACCAGATCTTCTGAGAAATTAAAGGCAATTGGCGTGATGCTGAGAACATCATCAGTTGGTATGTCAATGGTCAATTACAAATACTATACGGATACTTTATCCCATAATTTATACTTACTTATAATTTATACTTATAATATATACTTATATTTTATACTTACTTAAAATGTTTTCTTATAATTTATACAAATAATTTATATTTATAATTTATACTAATAATTTATACTAATAATTTATATTTATAATTTATACTAATAATTTATACTAATAATTTTTACTAATAATTTATATTTATAATTTATACTAATATTTTATACTAATAATTTATTTTTATAATTTATACTAATAATTTATACTAATAATTTATATTTATAATTTATACTAATAATTTATACTAATAATTTATACTAATAATTTATACTAATAATTTATACTAATATTGTATACATGTAACTCCTGCATTATTACAAAAGACGCATATATAGGGAATTATATAGGGAATTATATAGGGAATTCACAAGCCCCACCCCTCCCCACTTCTCCATCTACTGTCCCTAGTAATCTGTCCTGACATGTGATTTTGACGCTAGTATGTTGGCTTTCCTATTACCCTCAAGTCCAGTGTGACAATTTCAGTTTCCACTACATACTTGGAGGTAGAGGTTTTGCCATACCCATGAAAGGGAGGTCGTGGCACTCCCCCCTCCCCAGGAAATCAGAGCATGATTTAGAGTACTTATAACGTGAACAGATTGTGAGAACTAATGTGTGAACAAAATGTGAGAACTAATGTGTGAACAAATTGTGAGAACTAATGTGTGAACAAAATGTGAGAACTAATGTGTGAACAGATGTAGAGTCACGTATTTATCCATCAAGAGAATGTATGTACGGCCAGATGTAGACAAGCATGAATGATTGTGAGATGAATGAATGTGTGGACTGATGTAGAGTCATGTATTCATCCATCAAGGGAATGAATGTGTGGACCGATGTGGAGTCATGTATTCATCCATCAAGGGAATGAATGTGTGGACCGATGTGGAGTCATGTATTCATCCATCAAGGGAATAAATGTGTGGACCGATGTGGAGTCATGTATTCATCCATCAAGGGAATGAATGTGTGGACCGATGTGGAGTCATGTATTAATCCATCCTTACACCAGATATTATCCTTCCGTTCATTTAAGGAGATTATCTCTAGAATTTCCCAACCTGAGCCACATATTGTTCAATCCATGATGGGCTAGCTTCGTTATAAGACTTGCTGGTTAATTGAAAATTCAGCCTTCTTTCTGACTCATAGACTATTCCCTTGAATCTTATTGGATGCCACACAAAGTATAATTTTAAGGACTAATAAACATCGCGGAAATAATCACCGATTCATTAAGAAGGCTGGATTCCCAAATAGCGAGTAGGTCGTTTATTGTAAACTGTCATAGACCAGCAGTTCGACACAGATATTGACGTTAGGAGATGACGAGCCAGTGAACAATGGTTTAAATTAATTCTTTTAGGAAGTAGGGCTGGGGAGAAGGTGTGGTTTTTGGAACTATACACTGAAGGGACTAGATTAACTGTGTGAAACAAATTTCATATTCGGTCACAATATTTTAGATAAAATTATTTGGTAAGAAAACAATCAGCCATGAAATCAAAATTATTACCGTGTGTCTGCTGACCGCTCGTACTCCAATCTGTACATATTCCAATCAGTGCATATTCCAATCAGTGCATATTCCAATCAGTACATATTCCAATCAGTACATATTCCAATCAGTGCATATTCCAATCAGCGCATATTCCAATCAGTTCATATTCCAATCTGTACGCATTCCAATCAGTGCATATTGTAATCAGTGCACTGAATCCTCTAAGCTGCAGGAGTTTGAGAACGAACGCAGAAGAAGAAGAAGAACTAAACATAAACATTCGCTCATCGCATTCATATTGTGACCAATGTTTGACCTGTCAAGAGAAACATGTGACAACGCCACCCTACTACACGTCACTTGCTTGTCGGCAATCAATGTGACGTACGAAGTAACCCCTAGCAGTGACGCGTAATAGGCTTGCGTAGTGAGTGTTTTTGTCGATAGGTCAAGGAAGGCCTCAGATGTTTACCAGATAGTTGTCCCACATTCTTCATAGTTAGCCGTGAAGAAGTTTACAAACACCATTCTTGACTGTTATATCTTCCCCTTCTTCTTGTTCTTTAGCCTTCATTCTCAAACGCCCACTTGATCTCTCTTGTAGCAGGACAATGGCCCGGTCCTTTTAGATTTACATGAAGATATAGTCCAGTCAATGGAAATGCATTGTGTCGTCGATTTATATGCGCTAATAGTCCGACACATCCGTCTTCTCCGCGTCCTATTTTCAATCATTTACTTGCAATTAATCCCGTAGATATATCTTATGTAAAGAAGGAAAGGGTGGGGGTGTTTACTTGAAATACATGTATAATAGTAACGAATTATTTTAGGGGACTTATTATTATTGTTATTTTATTTTAGAAGAAAAATCAATAGCCATGCGGGGGGGGGGAGGGGGATTAGTATCTAGTTTGCTTGATTGTTTGTACAAACACTGACTGCGAAGTTGAATAATACAAAGCATGCCAATGACGGTAAAGGTTCCAAGTTGAAAACTCCCCCTGCAGGTAACTATACAATCGAGCCGTTCATAAAGCAATGACAACCTGCTAATCGTATTGATATTGACTCGCAAATTACTATCATCCAAAACTACTGGGTTGATTTCCACGTCCTCAAAATAATTTCTTATTAGCATTAAATCTCATTATTCCATTTCTTATTAGCATTAAATCTCATTATTTCATTTCTTATTAGCATTAAATCTCATTATTCCATTTCTTATTAGCATTAAATCTCATTATTCCATTTCTTATTAGCATTAAATCTCATTATTCCATTTCTTATTAGCATTAAATCTCATTATTCCATTTCTTATTAGCATTAAATCTCATTATTCCATTTCTTACTAGCATTAAATCTCATTATTCCATTTCTTATTAGCATTAAATCTCATTATTCCATTTCTTATTAGCATTAAATCTCATTATTTCATTTCTTATTAGCATTAAATCTCATTATTTCATTTCTTATTAGCATTAAATCTCATTATTCCATTTCTTATTAGCATAAAATCTCATTATTCCATTTCTTATTAGCATTAAATCTCATTATTCCATTTCTTATTAGCATTAAATCTCATTATTCCATTTCTTATTAGCATTAAATCTCATTATTCCATTTCTTACTAGCATTAAATCTCATTATTCCATTTCTTATTAGCATTAAATCTCATTATTCCATTTCTTATTAGCATTAAATCTCATTATTTCATTTCTTATTAGCATTAAATCTCATTATTCCATTTCTTATTAGCATTAAATCTCATTATTCCATTTCTTATTAGCATTAAATCTCATTATTCCATTTCTTATTAGCATTAAATCGCATTATTCCATTTCTTATTAGCATTAAATCTCATTATTCCATTTCTTACTAGCATTAAATCTCATTATTCCATTTCTTATTAGCATTAAATCTCATTATTCCATTTCTTATTAGCATTAAATCTCATTATTTCATTTCTTATTAGCATTAAATCTCATTATTTCATTTCTTATTAGCATTAAATCTCATTATTCCATTTCTTATTAGCATTAAATCTCATTATTCCATTTCTTATTAGCATTAAATCTCATTATTCCATTTCTTATTAGCATTAAATCTCATTATTCCATTTCTTATTAGCATTAAATCTCATTATTCCATTTCTTACTAGCATTAAATCTCATTATTCCATTTCTTATTAGCATTAAATCTCATTATTCCATTTCTTATTAGCAATAAATGTCATTATTCCATTTCTTATTAGCATTACAAGCAATGTTATTCTTTTATTAGTATGAAGGGGTAAATAGATGAACTCCCACCCCCCACCCCCCGGTCAAACATCTTCTTTATGTACGGGCTTGCCTTCAGTTTGCGTTTTTGAGATCTTTCAATTTTCTTTAAATCTGACACATTATCATGGACAATCTCCCATATTTCGTGAAATCATCCCATCTCTGAATGATGGGACCGGTTGCGAAAGGGCATCACTTCCGAAATCAATAACGTCTTCCCCGTACCCCTCCCCCCTCTCCTGGTCAACTTGCCATTCTTGCCACATAGACTCAATTCATGCACACAAGATCGATGGACATATTTATGTCATCTAACCTTGGTTCAGGGTTGCCAGTTTTGCACTTTTTAATTGTCATTTCATTTAAATTGAATGTTTTAGTCACTTTCTTAATATATGATACATTTTAAAAACCACAAAAAATTAGAAGTTTAAAGACATTTTCGGATAAACAATAGGGATAATATTTTACTCGAAATGAGATTTTATTTAATTTTAGGACTCTGGAAACATTGTCCAGTTTCTTCTTTGGAGATAATTCCTATAAGTTATCATTTTCATATTCAATCAAATCTCCAGATAAAGTAGAAGTTGATTGTAACAATGAGAAGAATAGAATCTGGTCATTTTCCTATCTAATCTAATCTAATCTAATCTAATCTAAGCTAATCTAATCTAATCTAATCTAATCTAATCTAATCTAATCTAATCTAATCTAATCTAATCTAATCTAATCTAATCTAATCTAATCTAATCTAATCTAATCTAATCTAATCTAATCTAATCTAATCTAATCTAATCTAATCTAATCTAATCTAATCTAATCTAATCTAATCTAATCTAATCTAATCTAATCTAATCTAATCTAATCTAATCTAATCTAATCTAATCTAATCTAATCTAATCTAATCTAATCTAATCTAATCTAATCTAATCTAATCTAATCTAATCTAATCTAATCTAATCTAATCTAATCTAATCTAATCTAATCTAATCTAATCTAATCTAATCTAATCTAATCTAATCTAATCTAATCTAATCTAATCTAATCTAATCTAATCTAATCTAATCTAATCTAATCTAATCTAATCTAATCTAATCTAATCTAATCTAATCTAATCTAATCTAATCTAATCTAATCTAATCTAATCTAATCTAATCTAATCTAATCTAATCTAATCTAATCTAATCTAATCTAATCTAATCTATCTATCTATCTATCTATCTATCTATCTATCTATCTATCTATCTATCTATCTATCTATCTATCTATCTATCTATCTATATATCTATCTATCTGTTTGTCTCTCTATCTATCTATCTGTCTGTCTGTCTAATCTATCTAATCTGTCTGTCTGTCTAATCTATCTAATCTGTATGTCTGTCTTTCTGTCTGTCTGTCTGCCTGCCTGTATATCTTTATGTCTGTCTGACTATAGAAATGACAAATGCCAGAGTGACCAGTCTCAAGTGATGTCTGTAATGAAAGATATGAAAGCTGACAATCATCAAACGAGATTCGAATATATTGAAGTATTGCGTGTTAAGTATATAGATCTATGCAAGCAGTGTATGTGTTTGTGTTCGGGTTACACGTGTGTATGAATAAGTCTGTATGTGAGTGTGCAAGTGATGTGTTTGCTGTATGTGTGTGTGTGTGAGTGTACGTGAGTGTATATGAACCCACGTTTTTTGATTATAGTAAAGTGTGTATGATTAGACCATCAATGGTTACCGTGTGGGTGTAGCGTGTGTGGGTAGTGTATCGTGTGTGGGTAGTGTAGCGTGTGTGGGTAGTGTATCAGTGATCAAGCCGCGACTGTTGCATGTGTATGTGTGAGTGGTGTATCACTGTTCACTTCGTGAGTGTTACGTGTGTATTTGTAATATACATGCCCATCTATGTACACGTAGTGGCTATACTTGGCAACTTTGCGAGATTTTTATGCATGCATGTGCTGTGTGTATGAAATGCTAAAATGTGAAGGACATTCTTAAATGAACATTGCTATTCTTCTTCGTCTTCTTCTGTAATCGATCTCATACTCCTGCATACTAGAAGGATGTAGTCCAGAAAAATGGCATGCGCTAAGCCATAGTTTACAGCTTAACAGCGATATATGCGCCTTTCGACCATTCACATCTGATTTCAGCTTGCACTCTGAGTAACTTTCACTTTTAATGAAATAAATAAAAAACCAACTCCACAAAACTTCCTTAGTCGCCTCTTACGACATTTATGAGATGTACACTGTGTTGATATTGTCTGCTCCCTTTCGGTCACCACCAACACAAGACGAGCTAGACTTAGATATTGGGCTACGTCAGCACAGACAATGTTGAGCTTGACAGGAAATTATGTAAATTAGAGTGTTAAACAAAATGGTAGCATATTCTATTCAGAGTGTAGCTATCAACTCTGCATTTTAGCTCTTGTGATTTTCTAGGCAATATAAATACATTCAGTAGTTTGCTATTGCTTTCGGAACGATCCGGATGCACAATTCCCACCAGCGGAATTCGAACCCGGTAGCTGTGTACTGTTAGCTTGTGACACATGATGATGATGATGATGAAATAATCCATTTAGCTGTGAGCAGATATGGTACACATGATGATGTTGAAGTAATCCATGTAGCTGTGAACAGGTATGCTACACATGATGATGATAAAATAATCCCTTCAGCTGTGAACAGGTATGCTACACATGATGATGATAAAATAATCCCTTCAAGTGTCAGCAGGTAACTCATGACAATCTGATATTTGTACACGATGTCCAGTTTTTGTGCACGAATGACATCCGTTGATCTTTGTCGGCATACTAATTATTGTGTCTCGAGAAACGAAGTTGACCACTATAGATATTACACCGGATACAACCTTAAACCCCGTCTGTCTTGTGTACGACAGTACAAAATAGTCATATTTCACGTTTAAATAATGTCAAATGTATGATAAATAAATGATGTGTAAATAACATCATATAATTGATTGTAAATACTCAGATGTTTGTGTAAATAACATGATATAATTGATTGTAAATAGTCAGATGTTTGTATGTGAGAAGTGTGCTGACAAGTAGAATTTGATTCTCTATCGCAAATAAACGAAAATTGAAACTAGTGAATGAAATTTAATGAAAAACAAATAATTCATGCCTATACAATTTTCAATAAAAACTCAAAGATTCATATTAAAAGCTGTGTATATTTGCTGAAATAAATCATTTTAAAATTGAACAAACAAACAAAAAAACAACTGGTTATACGTGCTATAATTGTCCCATACTCCCGCTTACTGCGTCCTGACATTAAAATATTTGCATGTTTTATCTGAGTGAGTTATTGTTTAATGCAATTTGTGACTCACTTTTTGATGTCATTTCGTAAATGTGTTTGTATGCATGTTTTAATCTCATATAACCTTATTATTTAAATACATGTCTGATATAAGTCAATTGTTTTCTTCATATTGTTGTAGAAACATGCATGTGTCTTCTCTTACTTGTTTGTTTGACTTGATATTTTCCCACGCAATATTTGCATAGTACTCACAAAGGAAACGTAATGAAGTCTAATTGAACAACGACTAAACGCATTATCACTGTAGAATGCTCACGTGAAATAATACACACACCACTACACATGATATATTAATACAAATAACAGTATACGTGACATAATCGACGTTTCGACCACAAGGCCTTTATCAAGATAAGCACACAATATCAAAAGACGAGTTGAATGTCGTTATTATATCATGTGTACTGTTGTGTTATTTTTTTCACGTGAATATCCGACAGTAATAGTGTGTTAGTCGACGTTCAGTAAGACTTTATTGTCTGTTTGTACGTAAGTATTATATTCATACAGTTTTACAGCAGAGTTATCGTTTATTGATTGTCAGCCAATATTTAAGACATTTTTCTAAAACATTTATTTTCTAGTGAATGTTTTTTCTTTTTTCTTTTCCATTACCTATGTTGTTTACCAACTTTTACAACTTTATGTTAATACGGGTATTACATTGGAGTTAACTTTCACAACTATATGTTAATACGGGTATTACATTGGAGTTAACTTTCACAATTATATGTTAATACGGGTATTACATTGGAGTTACACAGTCGTAGTTTGGTATCTTTCTGTTTGCATGCCTCCCACACACATTTGCCTTAGCAACCATTTTAAACTTGGTTGCTATGGTTTTGTTTAAGCAATATTGTAGAGTTGAGACTAAAAGCACGAACACTTGTTATCACAAACCCCCTGGAAACTACAACAATAAAAAACAAGTATGACGCTGAAGGTGATATCGTCGGTGACCAGGGTATTGATACTAGTGGAAACTCACAGATCTACATATGTCTGCTTTCTCATTCTATGTGTATGTTTAGAACTATTCCGTCGGACTTTCGTAGATAGAGGCTACTCTGTCTGACCAGAAGTTTTGCTCTCATTGTTGCGCCTAGACATGTGAGACCGTCTATCTATAAACCCAGAACCCGTCAGTGCTGTAGTGGTACTACATTCATCATCATCATCATTTGCCTTTAGCGCTGAAGTTAGCGCATAGGGCAGAGGTCAGATCTCTCCAATTCTATCTGTTCAAAGCTATTTTGTGCGGTTCTTGAGTTTGTTTTACTTTCTCTAAGTATTGTTCTTCTGAGTGTTTCTTTTGATCTACCCCTGGCTCTTTTGCCTGTAGGTATCCATTCAAGAGATTGGTGGTATATATTGTTGAATTCTGAGCGTAGGACACGCCCGATGCAGGACCATCGGCGGTTTTTAATAATATATGTAACGTAGTTTATATATGCCTCTTCTCTGATTTTATCATTTGATATAAGTACGAGACCACATTGGCATCTAATCTTCTATCCACTAACTAAACGGATAGTTAGCCATCCAATCACCAAACTAACAAATAGCTAGCCAACCAATCACCCAACTAACGAATAGTTAACCAACCACTCACCGAACTAACAGATAGTTATCCAACCAATCACCGAACTAACTGATAGCCAACCAATCACCGAACTAACTGATAGCCAACCAATCACCAAACTAACTGATAGCCAACCAATCACCGAACTAACTGATAGCCAACCAATCACCGAACTAACTGATAGCCAACCAATCACCGAACTAACTGATAGCCAACCAATCACCGAACTAACTGATAGCCAACCAATCACCGAACTAACTGATAGCCAACCAATCACCGAACTAACTGATAGCCAACCAATCACCGAACTAACTGATAGCCAACCAATCACCGAACTAACTGATAGCCAACCAATCACCGAACTAACTGATAGCCAACCAATCACCGAACTAACTGATAGCCAACCAATCACCGAACTCACTGATAGCCAACCAATCACCGAACTCACTGATAGCCAACCAATCACCGAACTCACTGATAGCCAACCAATCACCGAACTCACTGATAGCCAACCAATCACCGAACTCACTGATAGCCAACCAATCACCGAACTCACTGATAGCCAACCAATCACCGAACTAACTGATAGCCAACCAATCACCGAACTCACTGATAGCCAACCAATCACCGAACTAACTGATAGCCAACCAATCACCGAACTAACTGATAGCCAACCAATCACCGAACTCACTTATTACCTGAGAAGTCAGAATAAACTGCTATAATAGTTATATAATGTAATTTTTATTGGTGAGTAACTGGGACCAGTCATATTATGTATTATTTTTTGCGTACATTATCAGTTTTCTGTAACTTGCTGTTGTACATAATTTACCTCCGCAACTTTTCGCCAATGTTTGACTATCTTCACGTCCTTGTCAACAACTGTTTGTGAATTCAGGGACAGACCCCCCATTCTAGTACATTACGTAAATGTAATTTACTCCCCACCCCCCTTTCCTCGCCAAAATTATTATTTATTTTTTTTTGGACAGAAACAGTGCGTTTAAAAAATTTATTTTCTGTGATATGTTTCGAAAGAAATTTAATATTCTAACAACTTAATTGGCGTCTAAAAATAATATTATTGACGTCAACTTTTATCTAATCCCACCTCCCCCCTGTGAACAACTAGTAAACCTTTTATGAACACCTTCTCCCTCCGCTAATTGTTGTCAAGGATATTCACACTACTCTCGAGATTTATATGCAATGACATCTTTATTTTGTTCAGGTTTAAGATTAAAACTAGCGATCACTTGTATCTGTAAACAGTGGGCGAAATTTGTACGAGTTATGATCGCAGGTTATCATCGGACACTCACAGGTCCATAGATGATCCGACCCCCGTGCACATAAATCCATTAATGTAACGACTTACAGCAGAACTGTGAAAAATGATATTGAAGCATCCTTTATGAGGTTTTATAGAAGAATATTCGGAGCACCATGGACAGATACAAAGCGTAATGAAGATATCTTGAAAGAAATATAAAAAAGAGAGCTGGTTACCCTCATTATAAATAGACAGTGTAGATCTCTGAACACATCATGAGAAGAGAAACGATAGAACACATTGTAGCAACATGCATGTTGCAGAGTAAGATAGCACGGGAAAGAACACGAGAGAAGAGTTGCAGAGTAAGATAGCACGGGAAAGAACACGAGAGAAGAGTTGAAGAGTAAGATAGCACGGGAAAGAACACGAGAGAAGAGTTGAAGAGTAAGATAGCACGGGAAAGAACACGAGAGAAGATATTTTGACAACCTAGAATTAGGCATGGGAGAATATCGGTATCAGAAATGATTGACAGCACAGGAAATAGAAAGTTATGGAAAGACATGATAACCAGCGTCTGACATCATTAACCATAAATTGGCGAAGAAGCGGTTCACAGTTTCAGAGCGGTGTTCAGTTATCTTTATCGTCATAAATCGATTACTTTTCTTGTTCCGGACCGTGTCAATCTTTGATCTAATCTCCCTCAATATTGAATAGGCCTGAAATAAGAATAATCAATTAAAAAATCTTCAATAATAGTTTTCCTACCGACAATTTTCTTCATCGAAACTCTACAACATATAACCTTCGAAACTCTACAACATATAACCTTCGAAACTCTACAACATATAACCTTCGAAACTCTACAACATATAACCTTCGAAACTCTACAACATATAACCTTCGAAACTCTACAACATATAACCTTCGAAACTCTACAAGCTTCAACCTTCGACACCCTACAATCTGCTAATTCATTAAAATAATTTTTAAATTAAATGGAAACATTGTATGATTCTGAAATATTGTGGTAATTTGCTTCAAAAATAAACCTTACACTGTTTTTAAGCATTCCTTTTTGACTATCTGTTTTTAATCACAAGACTGACATTTGGGAATTCCATTTCCGTATGCATTTATTTGTTATGTGTGATGTCCGACATGTTGAAGGTCTCATTACCAGCACGGAACGTCATATGAAACCAATAATTACTAGTGTGGCGCATGTTCTAGAGTGTATAACTTTGGTCTAATTCCCGTGAAGTTCAGAGTTCGGACCTCGATATGGATTTGAGTTGTTTCTGTGGACTGTAAATTAAAAAAAAAATTAAAAAAACTCTTCCTGAACAGGACATGACGATAGCAAAAGCAATCAGTCTGTATCACACAAACACTCTAATCTATCCTGCAACTCCATAAGGGGGGAAATGCAGTACTGTTCGTTTTCCTTAAACTATGCAACAGTAATCTCTTCGTAGATAGCATCTCAATCTAGTGCAGATTTTCTCGTGTGGAGCCTTAAAGGATTTCCTTACTGCAATTAGGTTTCTCTCTGTGGTGGAACTTTCAGATAACTCAACATTCCACCTAAACAGCTTCAGCCTTGCTGTCGACGTGTACATATTGCCCTGGCTCTGAGCAGCTGTCACATGAGGATGTGGTTGTAAGCAGCTATGCAGGACGTGATAAATCACTGGGAGAGCCTAGAATCAGGAAAATTCATTAGCACTGAATAATTGAAGAACTCTTATAGAGGGCTGGAAGTGCATAGCTAGCTTCCCCTTCCATCCCACTGACCATGTCTTAGAGCTGGGCTGCTGGGGATACCACTGATATGACATTATCTTGGCTGGAAAGATGAAGTTCATGACACTTACTACATTTTGCAGAAACGTATAGAGAAGCCACAATTCTTCTAGACTTTACCCACTCTGATTTACCCACTCTGATTTACCCACTCTGATTGCAGTTGAAGCTCATATAGAAAGCCACAAATCTGCTATAATTGACCCCTCTGATTGATCCACTCTGAATTACTCACTCCGATTGACCCACTCTGATTGACCTACTCCGATTTACCCATTCTGATGACCCACTCTGATTTACCCACTCCGACTAACTCATTCTGATTGACCCACTCCGACTAACCCACTCTGATTAACCACTCTGATTAACACCCTCTGACTGACCACACTCTGAGTAACCCACTCTGATTAACCCCCTCTGACTGACCACACTCTGATTAACCCACTCTGAATGACACACTCGAATTTACCCACCCTGATAAGGGATGAAGCTCATGTAGAGAATCAACAATTCTCTTAGAATGTACCCACTCTGATTGACCCACTCTGATTGACCGGCTCTGATTGACCCGCTCTGATTGATCCGCTCTGATTGGTAGACAGACTACTTCTCAAAGCATGGTGCACCCACTAAGAGTTCCAGTATTCGTGGTATGAAATGAAACTCTGAGGAAACTACTACACTGTACATACGAAAAAAGAACTACATTTTTGTAATTTCCGGGCATCGATGAAACAATAATCGTCCTAGTGTTACCGGGGGCAGAACTCGAGGAAATGAACAGCGACACTGCTATCTAGCACGTGCGTCACACGAGGCGAGTGAAGAGTTTTCTTTGAGGAGGGGTTGTAAGGGGTAGGTGATGGAGTTAGCAGTCTTATCCTATTGTAAATCAAGTGACGTGGAAGCAATGTTTAAATCGGATGTTGCGGTTCAAGACGTGCATATATCACAGTCAAACCGTAAACCATCAACAGTGCTTTCCGTTTTGTGGACTGTTCATCCTAATGTAGAGAAGTTTGAAAATTAAATAAAACATTGTTTTATCAATATTATACATTGAGACTACAATACAGCCACGACACTGTACCCACCAGGTGCATAGGTCGCAGCATACATCAAGGCTACAATTAATCCATGACATAATACCCAAAAAACGCAGAAATCTGCCTACATTCTGACATTGCAACACACGATCATCTACTTCTATACCAAAGTAAAGCGACCAACTTTATTTTTTAGACAAAAACCTACCTCTTTCGAAAGTTACTAACGGCCCTGCTCCCAAGGGTATTTAATTGTGACAATGGAAGACCTGCAAACAGAATCACAACAAGCCTTCATACGTAAATATTTTGATTATTATCGTACTGTTCATTGATCTCTATGTATACGCACTGTGTAGCCTCGCAAAGCCGACCAACAACAATCACGACAATGTTCGAACAAATGAAGTCACAAGGCGTGTTGTTATTCTGTTCGTGGGTTCTCTATTGGCGAGAATCATGATCTAAGATGCGATATGCAAGTTAGATGTTTCTTGTACCTTGGACATTACCTAAAACTTGTTTTATCTAAGAACTATATAAATGTGGGCTTGCTATGCACATTCTTTTATTGATATTACCATTTTCCTTTGGATGTTTCATATTTTCTAAGTTAGCTCAGTGGTTCTACATACCCCATTTTTAAGATAAATCCTCTTTCGTTGTCGAATTGGTGGATATCAAAGAAACATGTTTTGAATTTTCTGTGCAAATCACTGAAATTTTTAAGCGTTCTCGCTGTTAATTGTGTTGCTTATTGTTCAAATTTGTGTCTTCCTCTACCCAGTTCTGTACGGGGTTGTGGCAGACACATTTTTATTTATTTTCTCCGTTGCCCCCGTCAAGTCAGCTCAGCCATCAGAAGTGCGTATGGACTTGGTTTGAAACCACTGATTTAACTGAGTAATTTCAATGTTTGCTTATGCACCCACTGCTTACAATATATTTGTTGTGTCTGACGATTCCAGGCCACGAGGAATTAGCAAACAGGAGATTGCCAACCGCTTCCGTGCTCAATCCTACACAAAAAGGTAGGCTTGTACGACATGGCTAAGTTTAACCATGGTCAACTTTTTCAGACATGGCTTAGTTTAACTAGGGTCAACTATTCCAGACATGGCTAAGTTTAACTAGGATCAACTATTCCAGACATGGCTAAGTTTAACTAGGGGTGAACTGTTCCAGACATGGCTAAGTTTAACTAGGATCAACTGTTCCAGACATGGCTAAGTTTAACTAGGATCAACTATTCCAGACATGGCTAAGTTTAACTAGGGGTGAACTGTTCCAGACATGGCTAAGTTTAACTAGGATCAACTGTTTCAGACATGGCTAAGTTTAACTAGGGGTGAACTGTTCCAGACATGGCTAAGTTTAACTAGGATCAACTGTTTCAGACATGGCTAAGTTTAACTAGGGGTGAACTGTTCCAGACATGGCTAAGTTTAACTAGGGTCAACTGTTTCAGACGTGGCAAAGTTTAACCCGGAGTGAACTGTTCGAGATATGCAAATCGTAAGTAGAGAAAAACGTACATAATATATGATAGCTGCGTTAAACAGAGAAAGTAAATAGTAGATGATAGCTTCGTAAAACAGTGGATTATACTAGTATAATATATATGTATAATACAGCGGAATTGTAGATTATGAACGTATAAAACGGTGAATTGTAGATCATTTCTATATAAACTACAGGATTGTAGATAATTTAAGTTTGTAGATTGTAATTGTGTTAATTAAAAGTTAGCATATAATGAGTAGATTTAATACAGAATATCAGGTGTTGCTTTAGAGGAAATCTAGATTCCGAAAAACGGTGGTTAAACAAACATACACTACCACAAACCCTGACAAACCACAATGGAAGACCCTTACCAACAGAATTCAATCAATTGTTGTTTCTCTGCCTTGCTAGTCTGTTAAACTGTCTCATATTTTCTCACGCTGTCGCTCTCTGTCTCTGTTGCCATCAATCCTGCCTGTTGTGACTATGTTCTCCAAATAACCTTCTCTCATAACTTGGCCAAAAAATGAAGACTTTCTTTTTCTTATAATATTGATTAAACTCCGTCTTGCATTTGACCCTTTCAACACATCCACTTTAGTTTTTTCTGGGTAATGTTTTCTGGGTAATATTTTCTGGATAATGTTTTCTGGGTAATGTTTTCTGGGTAATGTTTTCTGGGTAATGTTTTCTGGATAATGTATCTGGGTAATGTTTTCTGGGTAATGTTTTCTTGGTAATGTTTTCTGGATAATGTTTTCTGGGTAATGTGTTCTGGGTAATGTTTACTGTGTAATGTTTTCTGGGTAATGTTTTCTGGATAATGTTGTCTGGATAATGTTTTCCATTATTTGTTGTGCGTTTCGTTGGTCGAAGCTCGCTACACAACGTTTATAAATAGTAACCAAGGAAAAGCATAGCAATAATTAAAAAAATCACATATGATTCTGCTTTGTTTTGATTCTGTTGTTAGGTCTTATTTGACGTTTGACTTATTTGAAGGACCCTTCTACTCAGAGGGGGTACATGTCACGAGACGAGCTGATAGTTTGCCTGGGTCACCTATTGGTTGTCTGTTTTCCGACGAGGCGCTTCGCAGCCAGCGAGATGATCCTCGTGTAGGAAGACGATTCCATTACCACCCTATGTGGCCCTAGGTCTCAAACCTAATTTCTTCCGCATGAGCCGTGTTCGGTAACGGCGACGGTCGAATGATACACCTTCCTAGACAAAGTTTTGCTTTGCAAACACGTCGGGGGACTGGGATGTGACCTGTGAATTTCTCAGGTCACTCGCCTCGTCCGCTTGAGATGGTCTTCCAATCCATCGCCTTGTGCAGTCTGTGTGTTTTGACTCTTCACAATTGTGTATATTAACGAAAAACTTAGGTAAAATATCCATCTCGGACAATGATCATAGGGATAGGTATATACTTAGTCGTCTCGGGCGACATGCACGGTAAATGACAGTGTCAGTATCATATACTCCCCTAATGGGCCTCGACAATATACCAGAGTTACATTTATATCATTTCTAAGCTTCCATATATTAGTTAACAATACTAATAATAATATAAACGTATAGTCAACTATCCTATCACAAACAAATATATGTATTCTTTGTTATTTCAGTGATATTCACTTTGAAATTGTTTTTTTTTGTTAGTGTTTTTTTCCTAATATTTTTTTGGCTATTCTAATAATCATGTCACAATATCCGGATGTTTTATTCATATTCCCAATTCACCGAACAAGCAGTTCACGCGTAGAAAACATTTACCCAACTACAATATCATCACAATCTATCACTCAACTTTGTGCTTACCGAATTGTTTATTGCAGTGTTGCAAATCAACATACATCACTAGATCATAACAACCATCACATCTTTAACAAACATGTGACATCGAAACAAACATCACAATATTAACACACGTTTACGTCACAGCAACCATCACATTAACAACACACATCGTGACACCGAACAAAGATCACATTATCAACAAACATCGTGACACCGAACAAAGATCACATTATCAACAAACATCGTGACACCGAACAAAAATCACATTAACAACACACATCGTGACACCGAACAAAAATCACATTAACAACACACATCGTGACACCGAACAAAAATCACATTAACAACACACATCGTGACACCGAACAAAAATCACATTAACAACACACATCGTGACACCGAACAAAAATCACATTAACAACACACATCGTGACACCGAACAAAAATCACATTAACAACACACATCGTGACACCGAACAAAAATCACATTAACAACACACATCGTGACACCGAACAAAAATCACATTATCAACACACATCGTGACACCGAACAAAAATCACATTATCAACACACATCGTGACACCGAACAAAAATCACATTAACAACACACATCGTGACACCGAAATAAAAACCACATTAACAACACACATCGTGACACCGAACAAAAATCACATTAACAACACACATCGTGACACCGAACAAAAATCACATTAACAACACACATCGTGACACCGAACAAAAATCACATTAATAACAAATATTATCATAATACAGCAACCATTGCATTATCAATATCATAACAACCATCACTTAATCAACAATCATACATACATCACAACAGCCAGACAGCTTATCAGCAAACATCATTACATCACGGCAGGCATCAAACTATAAACATCTTTCGGTAGCAGGCATAGAATCTTTCGAGAGAATTGCTGCATGGGAGAACATATCGCACTATCATAAAACAGTGCACGCCATCACATCATATTAGAGCATTATACAATCTCCAGTCATAATAGTCCATTATACAATCTCCAGTCATAATAGTCCATTATACAATCTCCAGTCATCATAGACCATTATACAATCTCCAGTCATCATAGACCATTATACAATCTCCAGTCATCATATACTATTACACAATCTCCAGTCATCATATACTATTACACAATCTCCAGTCATCATATACTATTACACAATCTCCAGTCATCATATACTATTACACAATCTCCAGTCATCATATACTATTACACAATCTCCAGTCATCATAGACCATTACACAATCTCCAGTCATCATAGACCATTACACAATCTCCAGTCATCATAGACCATTACACAATCTCCAGTCATCATAGACCATTACACAATCTCCAGTCATCATAGACCATTATACAATCTCCAGTCATCATATACTATTACACAATCTCCAGTCATCATAGACCATTACACAATCTCCAGTCATCATAGACCATTACACAATCTCCAGTCATCATAGACCATTACACAATCTCCAGTCATCATAGACCATTACACAATCTCCAGTCATCATAGACCATTACACAATCTCCAGTCATCATAGACCATTACACAATCTCCAGTCATCATATACTATTACACAATCTCCAGTCATCATATACTATTACACAATCTACAGTCATCATATAATATTACACAATCTCCAGTCATCATATACTATTACACAATCTTCAGTCATCATAGACCATTACACAATCTCCAGTCATCATAGACCATTACACAATCTCCAGTCATCATAGACCATTACACAATCTCCAGTCATCATAGACCATTACACAATCTCCAGTCATCATAGACCATTACACAATCTCCAGTCATCATAGACCATTATACAATCTCCAGTCATCATAGACCATTATACAATCTCCAGTCATCATATACCATTACACAATCTCCAGTCATCATAGACCATTACACAATCTCCAGTCATCATAGACCATTACACAATCTCCAGTCATCATAGACCATTACACAATCTCCAGTCATCATAGACCATTACACAATCTCCAGTCATCATAGACCATTACACAATCTCCAGTCATCATAGACCATTACACAATCTCCAGTCATCATATACTATTACACAATCTCCAGTCATCATATACTATTACACAATCTACAGTCATCATATAATATTACACAATCTCCAGTCATCATATACTATTACACAATCTTCAGTCATCATAGACCATTACACAATCTCCAGTCATCATAGACCATTACACAATCTCCAGTCATCATAGACCATTACACAATCTCCAGTCATCATAGACCATTACACAATCTCCAGTCATCATAGACCATTACACAATCTCCAGTCATCATAGACCATTATACAATCTCCAGTCATCATAGACCATTATACAATCTCCAGTCATCATATACTATTACACAATCTCCAGTCATCATAGACCATTACACAATCTCCAGTCATCATATACTATTACACAATCTCCAGTCATCATAGACCATTACACAATCTCCAGTCATCATAGACCATTACACAATCTCCAGTCATCATAGACCATTACACAATCTCCAGTCATCATAGACCATTACACAATCTCCAGTCATCATAGACCATTATACAATCTCCAGTCATCATAGACCATTACACAATCTCCCGTCATCATAGACCATTACACAATCTCCAGTCATCATAGACCATTACACAATCTCCAGTCATCATAGACCATTACACAATCTCCAGTCATCATAGACCATTACATAATCTCCAGTCATCATAGACCATTATACAATCTCCAGTCATCATAGACCATTATACAATCTCCAGTCATCATAGACCATTATACAATCTCCAGTCATCATAGACCATTATACAATCTCCAGTCATCATAGACCATTATACAATCTCCAGTCATCATATACTATTACACAATCTCCAGTCATCATATACTATTACACAATCTCCAGTCATCATATACTATTACACAATCTCCAGTCATCATATACTATTACACAATCTCCAGTCATCATAGACCATTACACAATCTCCAGTCATCATAGACCATTACACAATCTCCAGTCATCATAGACTATTATACAATCTCCAGTCATCTTATGATATTACACAACATTTAATCATCATAGACCATTACACAATCTCCAGTCATCATATACTATTATACAATCTCCAGTCATCTTAGACCATTATGCTATTTCCAGTCATCTTATACCATTGGACAATCTCTAGTCATCTTATACCATCAACAATCATTACCAATCACCATCAACAATCATTCACTAATTACCATCAAAAATCGCACAACTCAATGAAACACGTCAAAGTTATACATTTTCTGATCCATGTTGCATGTTTTAATGTGCGCACATGTTACTCACCTTGTAATGTACTCACTTCAAACTGTTCACAACATGACCATCTACGATGTAAGACTTACGGCTAATGGAAAATCTAGCCTTCTGAATGAATTATGTGTGATTGTGTCACTTAGAAAGTTACTGATAAGGTTGACTACTCTGACAACAACAACTTCGTGTTGTTATGCAGCAAAGATTGTTGTTGTTGTTTGACTCTTGATTATATATTATCTGTTAGCCAATGAAAATCAAGAGATAGTCAAATGAGCTATTCTAGAAGGTTTGATTACCCATTAGTCCATATGTCTTCAACTGTGGAGAGTCACATTTGACAACTTAACCCATTTAAGTGTTACTCACGTGCTATGTTGTTTATTATCACAGTTTTATTTAAAAAATGTGGTTTGTTTTTGGAATTAACATTATTGTCTGCAGTTACATGTTTCATCTATTGTCCAGGTATTGCGATAGTGTAGTGGTCACTCACTCGAACGACGGCCAGTTGACCCCGGCCTAGATTTCACTCGTTATTCCTGTTTTCAATTTTGAAAAAAATTAATCCCGTGGTTAGTAGTTCGTCTATTGACCGTCGACGATAGAAGACCTACTGTGAGATGAGAACCATCAAGCTTTCTTAATGACTCATTTCATTATTCCGGTACTTTCATTGGTCGCTATGATTAAACTTTGTGTAACAGCCAATGAAAATCGAGGAAATAATCAAATGGTTTATTTTAGAAGGTGTTTAATTTCATATTTCTCACTCTGAAACGCCACCGTATCACTCCGTCTCAAGCAACTAGACGTGGCACATCCCCCGGTGACCGATGGTCATTCAATCCTGCGTCTCCTTACAGCTAACTCACAGAGAAAGTGCAATAGATGATAGACAAATAATTATCCTATTGGCCAACATGTTTTATCTTGACTAGGGTCACGATCATACGAAAGTAGGGTGCCAGGGCTCAGGCTTATGAAAGGTGGAGAGATTACGCGATCACTGCTGATCAAGCACTGTAGGGGTTACTGAGTTTTTCCCCCTTTAATGCCACAAGTGATACATAGGGCAGATGATTTGATAACTCATGCGGTCCACTGCCTGTAATTTATATTCTTGTATGGACTTGCAAGCTATTATCTCTCCTTCTGTAGCATGCTTTTTAGGGTAATTTAGGGTCTTCCTCTTTTTCTTTCCCTCTGGTGTCCACATAATGGCTTGCTGGTTCAGTCTGTTTTCAGCAAATCTTGTAGAACGTGTCCCAGGCATTTTCATTTGTGTTTTCTTAAAACATTTGAAACATATTTTTAGTGTGGTTTATTTCTTAGGTCGATATTTGTGAAGAAAATTTTAGTGTGGTTTATTTCTTAGGTCGATATTTGTGACGACATTTTTAGTGTGGTTTATTTCTTAGGTCGCTATTAGTGACGAAATTTTTAGTGTGGTTTATTTCTTAGGTCGATATTTGTGACGACATTTTTAGTGTGGTTTATTTCTTAGGTCGATATTTGTGACGACATTTTTAGTGTGGTTTATTTCTTAGGTCGCTATTAGTGACGAAATTTTTAGTGTGGTTTATTTCTTAGGTCGATATTTGTGACGACATTTTTAGTGTGGTTTATTTCTTAGGTCGATATTTGTGAGGAAATCGCTCCATTTTATGTTAATAATTTTCCGAGACATTTATTTTCAAAGCTGTTCAACTTTCGGTTGTTGCCTGTGTTGATTGGCAGCTTCCATTACCATAAGTTAATGATGGACTAACACAGGAGTTGAATAGTTTTAATTTGGTATTTACGCATGTGGTTGCGTCTGTGGGTCTCACCAATGGTCAACTAGACAAACCACCCATGCAACAGAAAACCACAGTGGATGGCATGCCGTTATAATGAAGTTATCTACTTATTGAGGCTTCATGACAAATCATCTATACAATTATGCTTCTCATGTTTTTATTTTGCTGTTGCTATGTATTTTATGCTTTGTATTTGTTTTATATATATGCACCCTCTGTGGTTGGGAGGGAGCCAGAGATGTACTGCACAGGACTGGGAAGGAGGAAACGAACAGCACTGTTGTTCCTATGTCTGAGGCGCATCATAGAGGCATGCGCCCATGGATCAGCAACCAACCAACCAACAAACCAACTTGGTGTTTCTTCAATGTCATTGAATTTCCAGATACTCGTTAGTTTAATGAATATGCAAAGGAGTTACTACTACTCAGAAAGATATGTTCAGTTGCTGTTCAGTTGCTGACTAGGAAGCCGAAACTTTATGTGTGAACTGTGTACTGTAACGCGGGTTCACAATTCACATTAACGTTAGCTATAAATTGTCCGTCCATCTTGCGTGTAAAGACGTTTTCACATAATCAGGCAATCATGCACATAGGCAGATATTCGTGCATACAGGCAGATATTCGTGCATACAGGCAGACATGTAAGAAATATTTAACTCGAGACGATGTACATACATATTTGAGGAACAGACAAGCGTAAAGACAAACAGACAAATCGATAGATAAATGGTTTGATCCATGGTTGAATACATCACTGGGAAATCAGGCATGTAAACACATATAGCTAATAACGAAGATTCAAGAGAATGTCTAATTAAAAAAAAGGAAGGGCTACATCAACACAAATGGAAGGTGGTATGATTAAGATATGAAATAATATTCTTCAAAAAAATGGTATAATTTTAATGAAAAAAAAAGATTATAAATGAACAATTTATAACAATTTATATTCATCTTTCACAAATTACATTTCATTTTCTCCATCATAGTATTTATATTTATATTATATTAATTTGTTACATTATCAGTATTTATAGCAGCCAAACAGGTCAACAATCATCAGGTGCCATGCCGACTGGCTTAGACATTCATCACAATTCTCCATTTCCAGTATTTAAAATAAAATCTTTTACATTTTTCCATTTTAAAGAAAAATCTTTTAAGAACTTTTAAATTAAAAAAAACCCACTAATTTACTAAATTCCTAGTAGTTTACTTTTTAATCGAAACGTCAACCATTTTCGTCCTAATTTCTTATCATTGATTTTAATAACTTTGTATTTAGTAGTGCTGTATATTTGCAACACTAATTAACTTATTCACTGTTATCACCTTGGCGTTTATGTTACTAAGATTCCAACCTGATTGTTGGATCTTCTCTCATTTTATTGTAATTAGATTATTATTGTATATTATGCTGGCGTAGGTGAAAGCACTGGTGCATTTCATTTGAACAAAGTTATATATTTCCACTCTCAGTTTTGGGCAAGGTTTTGAGAAAAAATGTCATATTTGGAAGCGGTTATACATAATTGTGTAGAAGATGTCTGTGAAACTGAGACAAATAATCCTTCTCCAGCTGCAAATCTATGGTACAGCATCCAGTCCAATATGATCTTGTATAGTAGAGTGGGTTGTGTTAGGTCGTCTTTAGTTCATGAAGTACGCAACAATTGATGACTCAACTATACCCGATGCCACGCTACAAATGATGACGCTACTACATCGAGACAGCGCAACACATGATGACGTTTCTATAACGATACTGCACAGTTGATGACGCTTGTATACTGATACTACACAACAAATGATGACGCTTCTATGTTGATATTGCACAACAAATGATGACGCTTCTATGTTGATATTGCACAACAAATGATGACGCTTCTATGTTGATATTGCACAACAAATGATGACGCTTCTATGCTGATATTGCACAACAAATGATGACGCTTCTATACTAATATTGTACAATAAATGATATTGTTTAACATATAGGTACCGTACAGGACGTTAGATACGTTTTCAGCGGGGGAGGGGTGAATATGTAAGCAAAAATAATTCGCCTTTTTTCGTGTGCAATTCCCTCAGTTTGATGTAAAACCTGATGACCTTTGTGTGAAGTAGGGTTAAAATGCGATTGCGTCTGTGGGTCTCACCAATGGCTCACTAGACAAACCAACCATGCAACAGAAAACCTTAATAGATGACATGCCGTTATATTGAGGTTATTTTCTTATAGAAGCTTCATGGCACGTTATCTCTACAATCCCGTAGTCGTAACCTTCGATAACAGTTACCATGTTGTTCCGTCAGACCGACGTTGTGCTTGAACTAGTTACGGGCACGGCGTGGGTGGGCGGAACAACAAAGAAACCTGTCGCAAGGGCCAGAGTTGTGCCCTGATGTCGACCTCTGTTTCGGCGGCATTAGACTCGAAACACACCATCGAGGCGCATGGCTGCTGGAAAAGAGGGCGGAGCACTTACGGTAATGCCCCACGTGCTGTGAGGCCAGTTTCCTATCAAGAATCTATTTCTTCAGCGTTCATTCTCAAACTCCCGCTGGATCTCTGTCCTACTAGATTTCCAGCAGGATGTAGTCCAGAGAATGGAAATGCGTTGTGTTGCCGTTTTATTTGCACCAATGGTCCGACACATCCCTCTTCGGCGGGTTATCAAGAATCAATAATCAAGGGTTAAAGAGTGACGTTAGCCACCTTTTGGCTCCACTCCTGGTAATAAATATTGCTTTATTTGCTATGAGGGGGGGGGGGGTGTTGAAAACTCAGACCCCGACATCCTTATCTACGGCGTTGTTTACACATATTAACTGGCACAGAGACTGACAGACAGACTTCTAGACATATACTCAGACAGACTTAAATATATATATATGTAAACATACAGAAAGATAAACAGTAAGTCAGACACATTATTCCATCGATGATGTATGGATGTGATTGATGTATTTCAAATATCTAACTAGTATATAGAGGTAAAATGTCGCTCAAAACGACGTTAACAAAATATGTATCAGAGTCCTTAAATATGTTCTTGGTTTCAGCAGAGTCGAATATTTTTTCAGGGGTGCCAGAACCGAGAATTTCTCAGGGGGCACCAGATCGAGAATTTCTCAGGTGCGTCAGAATCGAGAATTTCTCAGGTGCGTCAGAATCGATAATTTCTTATAGGCGTCTATAATTGGTATATTATTTTATACAAATTGGTATTATATTTTATGGACGATGTAACCATCAACCATGAATTTGTTTCGATGTAGTGATTTTCTAAACAAATTTAAAATCATTTAGTAGTTTGCCATTGCTTTCTGAACGTTTCGAATGCATATCTTCATGCGGCAGACTTTAACCCGAGACTTTTGCTGTTGCAGAAACACACTGTACCAATGACCACTTTCTTGAAATAATATTTCATGGGATTAATTGTACAAATACATATTTATTGATTAACGAATTTACCATATGGTTAACACAATCATTGATTGATTATTTGTGTTTTGTGATTGACACTAAAATGTTAATAGATATACTGATTGTGTGATTGATTGACAGCTTAGATAAGGACAACAATGTCAGAGTTACAAACAAGATTGCTGAGCTGGTTTTGATGACAGGCGAGACAATTAACATCACGGACGCTTCGCAGGACCCTCGGATTGAGCTCGAGGTTTGGCTGTTGTCTAACAAATTGTCTTAACTTGTACATGAATACTATAACATAGAATGATTGATGATTTATTATTTAGAAAATAAATCATAGTTCAGTAAACGGAATTGAAATCATATCCTCTCAGAAGGCACCTACTCACCTCGCTACTTGAGTTAACACGTTTTACGTATTCGACCACACGGGATCCACATTTGATTCGCAACTTAGATGTTATCGATGTCAGATTGATATTCATGATTAATGAACTGGTTTGACTGACATGGGACGTTTGAGATGTTAAAAGTAATTTCATTGAAAACTTGCAGCAAACAAGTGGGAAAAGTAGATGATGTGGTGGTTAAAGAAAAACATAAGAACAAGTCATGGCATGAATTTTCCCGTATGGTTGAGAATAGGAATTTTTTACGTGGTTCTAGTGCTAATAGTTCCAATGTTTCACCACTTTACCTCTAAGTGTTACTGATTTATAAGATTACTACTGCAGATGTTTTCATTTGCATATGTGTGTGTGTGTGAGAGAGAGTATGTGTGTGTGTGTGTGCGTGTGTGCTTGCGTGCGTGTGCTTGTGTGTGTGTGTTGGCTGGAAAAATGTTTCGTCAAACAAGGACATAAGAAAAGGCATCCAACAGAAATATGTTACCACAACATAAAGGAGACAGTAATGGAATTATATTGGAAATGTACTTTATAATTTATGAAAGCAGTCTGTTCACGAAAGACATATCGAAAATGTACATATGATTTATGGCAATCAATCAAAATTAATACTGCTAGTAAAAATGTATGAAAATTGTACTTACGTAGAACACAGGTTGTGTAGATTTACTGAACGATAGCTAACATATTATCACTGTAGGATGCTGGCGTGAACTAATACACACAAAGAGTACACAGGGCATAATCATGTAAATAACAGTACACAGAACACAATCGATGTTTACACCAAAAACCTTTATAAAGATGATACGCACATAACATAACATACGACGAGTAGGAATGACAGAACGACGCTCTAACGTGCCCGATCGAAACGAACAGTAAAAAAAAAAGAGAAATATTTAGGTACCTAGGTAGATAGATAGGTTGGTAGTTAGATAGATACACAGATATATAGGGAGCTATGCAGATACTATAGAAAAACAGACAATAAACAGATAAAGAGATAGATATTTTAAAAATATGAAATAAATCTATCTAAAAAATCTATCTAAAAATAAATCTATCTAAATATAAATCTACCTAAAAATAAATGTGTCTAAAAATAAATCTACCTAAAAATAAATGTGTTGACCACGTTTGTTATGCACTTTCATTTCTACCCTCCCAGGATGAGACTGTTAAAGGGATTCGAACACGATCGGTCATGTGTAAGCCAGTGAGAAACCGACACCAACAGATCATCGGTGAGTACAACAATATTTATACATAATTATTTATACTTAACAGTTGGCTCACAATCTGACAGTACAGACCTCGGGACATTTCTGAAACAAAATGTCTGACTGACAGTACAGAACTCGGGACATTTCTGAAACAAAATGTCTGACTGACAGTACAGAACTCGGGACATTTCTGAAACAAAATGTCTGACTGACAGTACAGAACTCGGGACATTTCTGAAACAAAATGTACGAATGTGCATTCCATTGTTTGACTATCTCATATCTACATTTCGTATAGTACTCTGGACACATCCATATGTGCTATAGTACTCTGGACACATCCGTATGTGCTATAGTACTCTAGACACATCCGTATGTGCTATAGTACTCTGGACACACCCGTATGTGCTATAGTACTCTAGACACATCCGTATGTGCTATAGTACTCTGGACACATCCGTCTGTGCTATAGTACTCTGGACACATCCATCTGTGCTATAGTATTCTGGACACATCCGTAAGTGCTATGGTACTCCCAGAGATAACGTGCAGACTAAAATGACTAAACACATTTTCTGCCTCCAAAATACATGAAAAACACAGATTCGGACTCATCGACACAAAAACACAGATTATGACTCATCGACCCAAAAACCCAGATTCTGACTCATCGACCCAAAAACCCAGATTCTGACTCATCGACCCAAAAACCCAGATTCTGACTCATCGACCCAAAAACCCAGATTCTGACTCATCGACCCAAAAATATTACCAAGATGTGTTGTATGTTCACGATAGAGCTTATTTCTGACAACTCCGCCTGTCAAGCCCAGTTCATGTATTCTAGACATGTAGACGAAATCATCACCATCATTAATATCATGGTCCCGTGTTGTTTCTCGTTTGGAATTCGATATGTGGGCGCGAGCCAGCCATTACTTTACCGCCCTAATGTGGTCGGGACCAGGAAGGTGAGTTTAACATGTTATAAGAGACGGTTAAGGAGGGGTAAATGTATCGTTGTGTGTCATATCAAGAGGAAGGTTAATGTGAACTCAAAAGGTCACACTGAAACAGAATTTGTCGTGTCAAAATGCGCAGTTATCGCAGCCATAATATCAACTGTAATACTGAACTGTAATAATGAAGACATGATTACTTCAAATTCATGATCACGTGAGAGCAGTCGATGATGACGTCACATTGATGATCACGTGAGAGCAGTCGATGATGACGCTTCATTGACGACAGTGTGAGATTTCAAAACATCAGACTTTGATTGTAGTCCCGGTGAAGACCGATGTGTCCAGCCATAGGCGCAAACAAAACGGCGATGCTACGCGTTTCTATTCTCTGGACTACGTCCTGCTCAAAACCTTGTAGAACCATTCTTCTGCAACAAGAGAGACACAGTGGGAATATGCGGATAAACGATGAAGAAGAAGAAGAAGACGAAGAAGAAGAAGATTGTAGCAAATAGATTTGATTAAACAACTATTTTATAAATCCGTTAAATTAGAAACGATGTCATAAGATGTCATAAGATGTCATAAGATGTCATATCAATTCTACAATACATAAAACACCAACAGATACAATAGTTTGGTCATCTGGAAAGAATGCCGTGTGATTCATTAGTTTATAAAGCATATACGAAGAGAGGAGAAGCAGAAAGAAGAGCCAAGGGTAGACCTAGAGAACGATGGATCAACAACATCAAAGAGACATTACACGAACACCAAATAACATTATCTGAAGCTGCCAGAAAAGCGAGAACAAGAACATTGTATCTCCCTCGACACTCGTAAAAGGTAAAAGAGGAAGTAAAGAAGAAGAAGAAGAATTCCGTTATCGTGACTCATCATCACTAGTTACTGCCGTCTCATCCATGTTTGGCTGCAACGTTCCTCCAACAACATGGCTCTTGCATTAATTACATATGTATTTGTTTAATCTCATGTTGTTTCAACGTTCCTCCAACAACATGGCTCTTGCATTAATTACATATGTATTTGTTTAATCTCATGTTGTTTCAACGTTCCTCCAACAACGTGGCTCTTGCATTAATTACAGATGTATTTGTTTAATCTCATGTTGTTTCAACGTTCCTCCAACAACGTGGCTCTTGCATTAATTACAGATGTATTTGTTTAATCTCATGTTGTTTCAACGTTCCTCCAACAACGTGGCTTTTGCATTAATTACAGATGTATTTGTTTAATCTCATGTTGTTTCAACGTTCCTCCAACAACATGGCTCTTGCATTAATTACATATGTATTTGTTTAATCTCATGTTGTTTCAACGTTCCTCCAACAACATGGCTCTTGCATTAATTACATATGTATTTGTTTAATCTCATGTTGTTTCAACGTTCCTCCAACAACATGGCTCTTGCATTAATTACATATGTATTTGTTTAATCTCATGTTGTTTCAACGTTCCTCCAACAACGTGGCTCTTGCATTAATTACAGATGTATTTGTTTAATCTCATGTTGTTTCAACGTTCCTCCAACAACGTGGCTCTTGCATTAATTACAGATGTATTTGTTTAATCTCATGTTGTTTCAACGTTCCTCCAACAACGTGGCTTTTGCATTAATTACAGATGTATTTGTTTAATCTCATGTTGTTTCAACGTTCCTCCAACAACATGGCTCTTGCATTAATTACATATGTATTTGTTTAATCTCATGTTGTTTCAACGTTCCTCCAACAACATGGCTCTTGCATTAATTACATATGTATTTGTTTAATCTCATGTTGTTTCAACGTTCCTCCAACAATGTGGCTCTTGCATTAATTACAGATGTATTTGTTTAATCTCATGTTGTTTCAACGTTCCTCCAACAACGTGGCTCTTGCATTAATTACAGATGTATTTGTTTAATCTCATGTTGTTTCAACGTTCCTCCAACAACGTGGCTCTTGCATTAATTACATATGTATTTGTTTAATCTCATGTTGTTTCAACGTTCCTCCAACAACGTGGCTCTTGCATTAATTACATATGTATTTGTTTAATCTCATGTTGTTTCAACGTTCCTCCAACAACGTGGCTCTTGCATTAATTACAGATGTATTTGTTTAATCTCATGTTGTTTCAACGTTCCTCCAACAACGTGGCTCTTGCATTAATTACAGATGTATTTGTTTAATCTCATGTTGTTTCAACGTTCCTCCAACAACGTGGCTTTTGCATTAATTACAGATGTATTTGTTTAATCTCATGTTGTTTCAACGTTCCTCCAACAACATGGCTCTTGCATTAATTACATATGTATTTGTTTAATCTCATGTTGTTTCAACGTTCCTCCAACAACATGGCTCTTGCATTAATTACATATGTATTTGATTAATCTCATGTTGTTTGAACGTTCCTCCAACAACATGGCTCTTGCATTAATTACATATGTATTTGTTTAATCTCATGTTGTTTCAACGTTCCTCCAACAACATGGCTCTTGCATTAATTACATATGTATTTGTTTAATCTCATGTTGTTTCAACGTTCCTCCAACAACATGGCTCTTGCATTAATTACATATGTATTTGATTAATCTCATGTTGTTTGAACGTTCCTCCAACAACGTGGCTCTTGCATTAATTACAGATGTATTTGTGTAATCTCATGTTGTTTCAACGGCCCTCCAGCAGCTTGTCTCTTGCATTGTGTGTGTGGTCTCACAGATTTATCTCGATCATATCATAATGATTCCCTCCCCCTATGTATCTCTTTCTAGACATTTTCTTATTTCTTCTAAACTCTTTCTTACGTAAACTAACTTGAAGTTCGCCATCCCATGGTATTCCTTTTTTTGGAAGTGAGGCATCAATGGAGATTTATGTTTTCGAATTGCGGCATCCCTGGGGATTATGTTATTTGAAGTGTGGCATCCCTGAGGATTATTTTACCTAGTTTATTTCTCCCCATCTCCCTATCTAGTTTTGCAGCTGGTTGTCAGAACATCTTTTTTTCTATGAAGTTCATCACATTATTCCAAATCTTCTGCTTCGTCTTCTGCGCGCTCTCTCTCTCTCTGATTAACAACGCAAAGGTTCGAGTGATTTCTGCGTGAAGTACATTGTACTGCTGGTTTTCCGACGGCGCTGCGTTTCTCATGCCTCTTCAGATCCAGAACATCCGTTGTCATCGTGCATTCTATGTAATACTATTATTAAAACCAATAACCCGTCAGGGAGCATCGGGGACATCAGCACCGAAGATCCTCTAGCCACCACTATCATCACCCATTCGGAGAAGTGAAGAACATCGATGAATGAAATCCTTCTTTAATTTTGTCAGTTCAGGTTTTTCTGTTACCGCCTCTTCATCATAATTGTTCAACTGTTCCTTGCAAAATTAGTTTAAGAAAAGGAGTCGTACTTCATTACACTTTCGAAATAAGCTATTTTACACCGTAATCCAACGTAACTTTTCAATAAGCAGCATTTTACGTGGCGGTGTTCAGCTCCTCTCCGAAATCGTCTTTGTTCTTTAAGCCCTCCTATTACATACATCATTTGTGCTTACTGATTTTAATATTAGCAGAAACATACATGTTCTACATTCTCAAACTCCTGTCGGTTCTCAGGAAGCAGTCCGGAAACCGGAATTCGGTTTTCAAGTTTTTCGGATTAGTTGCGATATTTGCTTATTTCAGAGAGACACATCCGATTTCAGCATTTCTTCTCGGCAATTTGACGATATATAGGACCATACAGACAAATACACCCCCTAAAACCTAATTTTTCAGCTCTTGTGACTTTTGTGGAAGGTGAAATATGTTGATGTGTTATTGCATAAACCCCGTTTAGCTCCCTTCAATAATCTGTGACAGACATCAGTAACACTGTCTTCTCTAAACCCTAAACGTGATTAGTTTACCGCCAGTATCTGTCTCTTATCATCACCACAGTAACGTTTATCATATTTGTATATGCAACTTGTTAGCCAATACACGCTGTTTGATTAAAACTTTTTTGTGTTGTTTGTGGTTTATTTGTTAGTGGTTTATTTGTTAGTGGTTTATTTGTTAGTGGTTTATTTGTTAGTGGATTATTTGTTAGTGGTTTATTTGTTAGTGGTTTATTTGTTAGTGCTTTATTTGTTAGTGGTTTATTTGTTAGTGGTTTATTTATTAGTTGTTATATTTTGTTAGTGGTTTATTTGTTAGTGGTTTATTTGTTAGTGGATTATTTGTTAGTGGTTTATTTGTTAGTGGTTTATTTGTTAGTGGTTTATTTGTTAGTGGTTTATTTGTTAGTGATTTATTTGTTAGTGATTTATTTGTTAGTGGTTTATTTGTTAGTGGTTTATTTGTTAGTGGTTTATTTGTTAGTGGTTTATTTGTTAGTGATTTATTTGTTAGTGGTTTATTTGTTAGTGGTTTATTTTGTTAGTTGTTATATTTTGTTAGTGGTTTATTTGTTAGTGGTTTATTTGTTAGTGGATTATTTGTTAGTGGCTTATTTGTTAGTGGCTTATTTGTTAGTGGTTTATTTGTTAGTGGTTTATTTCTTAGTGGTTTATTTGTTAGTGGTTTATTTGTTAGTGGTTTATTTATTAGTTGTTATATTTTGTTAGTGGTTTATTTGTTAGTAGTTTATTTGTTAGTGGATTATTTGTTAGTGGTTTATTTGTTAGTGGTTTATTTGTTAGTGGTTTATTTGTTAGTGGTTTATTTGTTAGTGATTTATTTGTTAGTGATTTATTTGTTAGTGGTTTATTTGTTAGTGGTTTATTTGTTAGTGGTTTATTTGTTAGTGGTTTATTTGTTAGTGATTTATTTGTTAGTGGTTTATTTGTTAGTGGTTTATTTTGTTAGTTGTTATATTTTGTTAGTGGTTTATTTGTTAGTGGTTTATTTGTTAGTGGATTATTTGTTAGTGGCTTATTTGTTAGTGGCTTATTTGTTAGTGGTTTATTTGTTAGTGGTTTATTTGTTAGTGGTTTATTTGTTAGTGGTTTATTTGTTAGTGGTTTATTTATTAGTTGTTATATTTTGTTAGTGGTTTATTTGTTAGTGGTTTATTTGTTAGTGGTTTATTTGTTAGTGGTTTATTTGTTAGTGATTTATTTGTTAGTGGTTTATTTGTTAGTGGTTTATTTGTTAGTGGTTTATTTGTTAGTGGTTTATTTTGTTAGTTGTTATATTTTGTTAGTGGTTTATTTGTTAGTGGTTTATTTGTTAGTGGATTATTTGTTAATGGCTTATTTGTTAGTGGCTTATTTGTTAGTGGTTTATTTGTTAGTGGTTTATTTCTTAGTGGTTTATTTGTTAGTGGTTTATTTGTTAGTGGTTTATTTATTAGTTGTTATATTTTGTTAGTGGTTTATTTGTTAGTGGTTTATTTGTTAGTGGATTATTTGTTAGTGGTTTATTTGTTAGTGGTTTATTTGTTAGTGGTTTATTTGTTAGTGGTTTATTTGTTAGTGATTTATTTGTTAGTGATTTATTTGTTAGTGGTTTATTTGTTAGTGGTTTATTTGTTAGTGGTTTATTTGTTAGTGGTTTATTTGTTAGTGATTTATTTGTTAGTGGTTTATTTGTTAGTGGTTTATTTTGTTAGTTGTTATATTTTGTTAGTGGTTTATTTGTTAGTGGTTTATTTGTTAGTGGATTATTTGTTAGTGGCTTATTTGTTAGTGGCTTATTTGTTAGTGGTTTATTTGTTAGTGGTTTATTTGTTAGTGGTTTATTTGTTAGTGATTTATTTGTTAGTGATTTATTTGTTAGTGGTTTATTTGTTAGTGGTTTATTTGTTAGTGGTTTATTTGTTAGTGGTTTATTTGTTAGTGGTTTATTTGTTAGTGGATTATGAGTTAGTGGTTTATTTGTTAGTGGTTTATTTGTTAGTGGTTTATTTGTTAGTGGTTTATTTGTTAGTGGTTTATTTAATATAAATCGACATTCATGTACTACTACTACTATATCAACAACTACTACTACTAGAACCACTAATACTGCTACTACTACTACTATAATTACTACTACTACTAATACTACTACTACTACTACTACTACTACAACTTCTCCTACTACCATATTTAATACCGAATCCCTCAAATCTCTTCCTCGATGTCTTATCAATCGCTGTGTACGCACGTATCCAGTATGCCCTCATAAACAAGGCTCAGCACATCCCCCATTTCTTTTGTCAACATTCAGTCTATTTTTTTTCCAGAGATGCAAGTATGTCTGCAGTCTAATTACCGGGAACATCTGCGTGTCATTAGAGTAAATTCTTATGATAATAGTCGTCATCATCATCAGGTGCCATGCCGGCTGGCGTAGGCGGTCATGGCTCTCCACAGCTCTCTATCCACAGTATTATGTATCAAAGTCGTTATGGTTTCCCTGCCATGCCAGGTTGTCAAATTGTCCAATATTTTCTCACGTTGTCGCCCTCTGTCTTTGTTGCCTTCAATTTTGCCTGTTGTGAATATCTTCTCTAAACCTGCCTGTCTCATGAAGTGACTAAATAAAGAAGATTGCCTTTTTCTTATATTATTGATTAAGGTCCGTTTCGCATTTGACTCTTTCAACACCTCTACATTAGATTTTCTGGCAGTCCATGGTACTCTCAGCATTCTTCTATAATGATAATAGTAATAACATAAATTATGTATATATGCTCGTATACTGTTCTTCTATGTATAACTCAAAATTTCATCAGTTCTGTCTTCGTGCTGTCTGTTGGTCATCCATATTTGTGATACATAAAAACTTGCATCTTTACACAATTGTATAACATGACTCAAACATCATTAGATATAACATCACTCTAACATCATTAGAAATACCATCACTCTATACCGAATCAATGAAAGAAAGCTTAGAGAAATCTCCACACTGTACATAGGAAGCAAGAGCTAAAAGCTCGTAATTCCTGGGGTTTGAAAACAAACAAATAATACCGACTAATTAGATCTACAATCAATACGGCATTTCTACATTCTTACGTCGATTGATTGTTTCGGTACATCTGTTTTATTTCACTTGAACAAAATCAATGAACCCACTCAGGATTCTATATTTGGACATTCTAAGCTGTAAACTAGAATCAGGAAGTATTGATAAACAAAATTAATCGGTAAAAGCCAAATTCTTGAAAGATTTTTCAAACATGAAGGTAGATTTGTTGACATTTTCTCTAATTGTACTGCGTCTGTGTTTACTTAAACCAATTTCTGTGTGATCTTGTGTCACGTGGCCAAATCCATTTTTCCGAATAGTCTAACGGGAGTTTTAGCCGATTCGAATTGTCCGTGTTTATCTTGTATATAGTTTGTGACGCCATTCCAGGACTATCGTCGTATCTATTCATTATTCCTTTTCTAGAATTATCCAAGATCGACATACAGGACAATTAGAGAGAAGGACTTGAGGATAACTAATCTGCAGATTGATGTCTGGAACTGACGTCATTAATTTGGTTAATTTCAGAATGTAATACTTGAAGAGAAATGTAATATTTGAAGAGAAATGTAATATTTGAAGGGAAATGTAATATTTGAAGAAAAATGTAATATTTTAAGAGAAATGTAATATTTGAAGAGAAATGTAATATGTGAAGAAAAATGTAATATTTGAAGAAAAATAGAACATTTGAAGAGAAATGTAATATTTGAAGAAAAATTTAATATTTGAAGAACAATGTAGCATTTGAAGAGAAATGCAATATTTGAAGATAAATGTAAGATTTAAATAGAAATGTAATATTTGAAGAAAATGTAATATTTGAATAACAATGTAATATTTGAAGAGAAATGTAATATTTGAATTAAAATGTAATATTTGAAGAGAAATGTAATATTTGAATAAAAATGTAATATTTGAAGAGAATTGCTTGATGAAAGATGTGGGAGAATGTGTATGTTAATTATGAAACTATGAAAGTTATGATGGGAAGTAATGACGAAATTGCGGAAAGTAGATGATAGGAGGTAATGATGAAATTATGAGAATTAATGATATGATGTTATGATGGGAAGTAATGAGGAAACGATGGGAAGTAATGAAGAAAGGATGAGAAGTAATGAAGAAAGGATGGGAAGTAATGAAGAAAGGATGGGAAGCAATGAAGAAAGGATGGGAAGTAATGAAGAAAGGATGGGAAGTAATGAAGAAAGGATGGGAAGTAATGAAGAAAGGATGGGAAGTAATGAAGAAAGGATGAGAAGTCATGAAGAAAGGATGGGAAGTCATGAAGAAAGGATGGGAAGTAATGAATATCTAATGAGAAGACATGTACACCAAGGTGATCACGACTGCCAGGTTGAGAACCCATGTGTAAGGGGTAGCTGCTCGCTAACAAGATCTGATTTTATGATGATATAGTCTGTAAGAAGAAATGTTAAATGGGTGGTCCAAGTCTGGAGCTCACAAGTGGATAATTAAGGTGGCCCACATGAGGAAGATCTGTTGATGAACAGTGGCGGTTAAAAATATGTAGCGGTTAAAATGAAAATTAAGTTAAGAATGAGAATTAATGAATGCTATATCTATTCTATATTAATGTATGGCTCAGAAACATGGACACTAAATAAACAATTAGAAGACAAAATTGATGCCTTTGAGATGTGGGTGTATAGAAGAATATGGAGAACATCATGGAAAGAGAAGAAAACAAATAAAGAGGTGCTAAAGACACTTAATATCAAGAAAGAACTACTAAGAGAAATAAAAATCAGGCAAATAAAATTTTTTGGACACATTAAAAGACATGACACCTTATTGAAGACCTTACTTGAGGGTAAAGTCAAAGGGAGGCGAGCAAGAGGTAGGCAGAGATACAAGTGAGAGAATAACATCTCACGATGGACAGGTTATAGTCTAGCAGTGTGCACCACCAAGACAAGTGACAGGAGATGTTGGAGATACGTTGCAGCCAACCTTCGTTGCGGAGACGGCACTTAATGATGATGAATAATAATAACAACATTAGCAATAATAATAATAACGACTTTAGTAATACTACTGACATCAGTAATAATACCATAATAATAATAATAATAATAATAATAATAATAATAATAGTGCTAACGACATTTGTAATAAAAAGAACATTAGTAATAATAACAATAATGTATTATTTATGAATCGGAATGAAGATAATAAATGTATTTGTTGTGAAGAATATTATCTGTGCCATTACTTATGAATCGTGGTCGCCTACACCAACTTATGCCGCGGATAATGTAGTGTAGCTGTAGTGATAATAATGGGAGATAAGTCGTCCAGATTGTAGTTCCGATCTGAACCCACTTTCTTGTTGTTAGTTGCGTCCCCTACATGATAAATAATTGTGCAACGACTAAGCCATTCACATCGGAAAGTCTTGTTTCGATCATGACCCGAGGCATCGTCTGACATTTTGCTTGGACTAAATAGATCTTTTCCACTCGTAGAATGGCTAAAATGTGCCGCAAGGACGAAGGAAAAGCATTTCCTGACCCCCCTAAGGGCACTGTCGCAAACACTGTTTTGTTTGGCAGATCAAATTTATCACGGAGTTGCACAATCCAATAGTACTCAGTTACCAATCTATGTCGGATTACTTTCCATTTCGTCTCAGTCGTCATGTTTTCTAAGAGAGATATCATTACTTTTTTCTATTACTCTGATTGTACTGCTATTTTCTGTTATACTCTATCTAAAACATAAATAAATTATACCATATAAAGTTATACCTAAATAAGTCATACCTAAATAAGTCATACCTAAATAAGTCATACATAAATAAATCACAAACTAAATAAATCACACTTAGATCAATCATACATTAATAAATCACACCTAAATAAATCACACTTAGATAAATCATACAAAAATAAGTCATACCTAAATAAATAATGCACAAATAAATCATACAAAAATAAATTATACTTAAATAAATCACAAACTAAATAAATCACAAACTAAATAAATCATACATAAATAAATCACACTTAGACAAATCATAGAAAAATAAATCATACCTAAATAAATCATACATAAATAAGTCTTACCTAAATTGCATACATACAACATGAAAATCTATAGCGTTGTCAAAGAAGACCAGGACAGTGGATTGTACAGAAGACCAGGACAGTGGGTTGTACAGAAGACTAGGACAGTGGATTGTACAGAAGACCAGGACAGTGGATTATACATAAGACCAGGACAGTGGATTGTACATAAGACTAGGACAGTGGATTATACAGAAGACCAGGACAGTGGATTATACAGAAGACCAGGACAGTGGATTATACATAAGACCAGGACAGTGGATTGTACATAAGACTATGACAGTGGATTGTACAGAAGACCAGGACAGTGGATTATACATAAGACCAGGACAGTGGATTGTACATAAGACTAGGACAGTGGATTATACAGAAGACCAGGACAGTGGATTATACAGAAGACCAGGACAGTGGATTATACATAAGACCAGGACAGTGGATTGTACATAAGACTATGACAGGGGATTATACAGAAGACCAGGACAGTGGATTTTACATAAGACTAGGACAGTGGATTATACAGAAGACCAGGACAGTGGATTGTACATAAGACTAGGACAGTGGATTGTACAGAATACCAGGACAATGGATTGTACAGAATACCAGGACCATGGATTGTACAGAAGAACTGGACAGTGGATTGTACAGAATACCAGGACAGTGGATTGTACAGAAGACTAGGACAGTGGATTGTACAGAAGACCAGGACAGTGGATTATACATAAGACCAGGACAGTGGATTTTACATAAGACTAGGACAGTGGATTATACAGAAGACCAGGACAGTGGGTTGTACATAAGACCAGGACAGTGGATTGTACAGAAGACCAGGACAGTGGATTGTACAGAAGACCAGGACAGTGGATTGTACAGAAGACCAGGACAGTGGATTGTACAGAATACCAGGACAGTGGATTGTACAGAAGACCAGGACAGTGGATTGTACAGAATACCAGGACAGTGGATTGTACAGAATACCAGGACAGTGGATTGTACAGAAGACCAGGACAGTGGATTGTACAGAATACCAGGGCAGTGGATTGTACAGAATACCAGGACAGTGGATTGTACAGAAGACCAGGACAGTGGATTGTACAGAATACTAGGACAGTGGATTGTACAGAATACCAGGACAGTGGATTGTACAGAAGACCAGGACAGTGGATTGTACAGAAGACCAGGACAGTGGATTGTACAGAATACCAGGACAGTGGATTGTACAGAATACCAGGACCGTGGATTGTACAGAAGAACTGGACAGTGGATTGTACAGAATACCAGGACAGTGGATTGTACAGAAGACCAGGACAGTGGATTGTACAGAAGACCCTAACTAGCAGTGCGATGAGTCACATAACTAAAATATTACTGAATATTATACTTGAAGACATTAGAAGCAAAATAGCAGATTCATGTCGTTGACGAACATTTTGATTTTAGGAAGAACAGAGGCAAAAGAAAAATTATCTTTAATATCTGACTATTCGTCTGTCTATCTATCTATAGGCTGTGGCTCTTGTTTGCCTTGCTGCGTCAGGGGTAGAAGAGTTCTCTGGAGATGGCCTTCTTGTGCGCTGTTTGTAAGTTTGTTCCTGTGGCTTCTTTGATTTCTCTGATCCATCTTTTACATGGTCTACCTCTGGCTTTATAGCCGTTGTGTCTATGTGTCATGGCCATTTGTGGCATGCTATCTGCCGATAGTCTGAAAGCGATTGAAAACCGCTTTATCTGTTGTCTTTTGATGTGTTCCAATACTGGTATTGTTTAGACTGCTAGTAGATAAATATATTACCTCGTATATCCAGGAAGTGCCCCAAATGTCGACATTTTATTCATAGAATTATAGCGAGGTTTCTTACACAGCCCAACATGAAAAATGAAATCAGTACCTCCAGAAAAAAAATATGTTTAGATAGAACAGATATCGCTTTGGTTAAATATATACAATGGGAACAAACTGCATTAACAAGAACTGACCGCTGTAAAACCAGATGGTTCCTACTACCAAAAGTCACGCAAATAACAAATTACTTTCTTCAGACTACGAACTGACCACAACAAACTGAGAAATCACGGTTGTGTAGTGTAGAGTTACGGTTGTGTAGTGTTGAGTTACGGTTGTGTAGTGTTGAGTTACGGTTGTGTAGTGTTGAATTACGGTTGTGTAGTGTAGAGTTACGGTTGTGTAGTGTAGAGTTACGGTTGTGTAGTGCTGAGTTACGGTTGTGTAGTGTAGTGTTACGGTTGTGTAGTGTTGAGTTACGGTTGTGTAGTGTTGAGTTACGGTTGTGTAGTGTTGAGTTACGGTTGTGTAGTGTAGAGCTACGGTTGTGTAGTGTTGAGTTACGGTTGTGTAGTGTTGAGTTACGGTTGTGTAGTGTTGAGTTACGGTTGTGTAGTGTTGAGTTACGGTTGTGTAGTGTAGTGTTACGGTTGTGTAGTGTTGAGTTACGGTTGTGTAGTGTTGAGTTACGGTTGTGTAGTGTTGAGATACGGTTGTGTAGTGTAGAGTTACGGTTGAACCATGATCTTCTCTTTCACAGACCTTTCAACATAATTAATTGGGACCCCATGCGTTACGTAGTTTAAATATTGTTGGGATCCGGTTGGTCACTATTTACATACTTGAAATCAAATGCTAAAAATAGCCAAGGCTACTCTAAATTTATACATGGTGAACACCCAAATGTCCAACAATATGTTTTATTCACTAACTGAATGGGGTTCCAATTAATTCTGTTGGAAGGACGTTTATACTGCTAACGTTTCAGTTGAACATACAAACCGGCATAGATGTTGCGATGCTGTTGTCACAATGCAACGTACAAACCGGCATAGATGTTGCGATGCTATTGTCACAAGTTGAACATACAAACCGGCATAGATGTTGCGATGCTATTGTCACAAGTTGAACATACAAACCGGCAGAGATGGTGCGATGCTATTGTCACAAGTTGAAAGTCACAATACATACATATACAAGATATCAGGGTTATGCTGAAGTATGGTTGTAAGAATACATAAGGTTAACTTTTTGAGGAAGTTTGAGAATCGCTGAAGGTTAGATGATTCACACAGCAGATGTACTTTAACTATTACCAGGCAAAATGTGGTCAGGGATTGTGTTCAAGATTCCATCTTGTTTAGAGAAAAGTGCGCTGACGTCATATACTGGAACGTGTGTCTCGCGACGAAAGTCCGAGTTTGGATTCTCATTAAGTGATTAGAATGTTCCTGACGTCTCTCGAAACAGCCTCGTTGTTTGAATAGATTAATTCTTGTTAGAGAGCGAGAGAGATTTTATGTGATAAACGTAAGCACAAATCTCACAGAATCACGGAGAGGAGATGAACATATCGCGAGAAATATTATTCAGATTAAGGCCATGTCGTTTGTCAACAGGGATGACGATTTGGAGATATGGCGTACTTTAATTATACAAGTTTATCTATGTCTGTCTGTGTAGATATTTATAAAATTGGAATTCTACAAGACATTTGAGGATGTCTCATGTCCTTTTAGCGTCTTAGATAGCTGATAGTTGGCTGGTTTGAGTAATTTATTTTATGAACATGTTCACATATGTGGGGGGGGGGGGGGGGGTTAAGAATGGTATACACATGTTAAGGTACGTAGGACATAACATTTTAGTCTTCTAGCGAGTAGGGACAATATATCACATATTTTAGTCTTCTAGCGAGTAGAGTAGGAACAATATATCACATATTTTAGTCTTCTAGCGAGTAGGGACAATAGATCACATATTTTAGTCTTCTAGCGAGTAGGGTCAATAGATCACATATTTTAGTCTTCTAGCGAGTAGGGACAATAGATCACATATTTTAGTCTTCTAGCGAGTAGGGTCAATAGATCACATATTTTAGTCTTCTAGCGAGTAGGGTCAATAGATCACATATTTTAGTCTTCTAGCGAGTAGGGGCAATAGATCACATATTTTAGTCTTCTAGCGAGTAGGGACAATAGATCACATATTTTAGTCTTTTAGCGAGTAGGGACAATAGATCACATATTTTAGTCTTTCAGCGAGTAGGGACAATAGATCATCTATTTTAGTCTTCTAGCGAGTAGGGACAATAGATCACATATTTTAGTCTTTCAGCGAGTAGGGACAATAGATCATCTATTTTAGTCTTCTAGCGAGTAGGAACAATAGATCACATATTTTAGTCTTCTAGCGAGTAGGGACAATAGATCACATAATTTAGTCTTCTAGCGAGTAGGGTCAATAGATCACATATTTTAGTCTTCTAGCGAGTAGGGACAATAGATCACATATTTTAGTCTTCTAGCGAGTAGGGACAATAGATCACATATTTTAGTCTTCTAGCGAGTAGGGACAATAGATCACATATTTTAGTCTTCTATCGTTAGGGTCAATAGATAACAAATTTTAGTCTTTTAGCGAGTAGGGACAATAGATCACATATTTTAGTCTTTTAGCGAGTAGGGACAATAGATCACATATTTTAGTCTTTCAGCGAGTAGGGACAATAGATCATCTATTTTAGTCTTCTAGCGAGTAGGAACAATAGATCACATATTTTAGTCTTCTAGCGAGTAGGGACAATAGATCACATATTTTAGTCTTCTAGCGAGTAGGGTCAATAGATCACATATTTTAGTCTTCTAGCGAGTAGGGACAATAGATCACATATTTTAGTCTTCTAGCGAGTAGGGACAATAGATCACATATTTTAGTCTTCTAGCGAGTAGGGACAATAGATCACATATTTTAGTCTTCTAGCGTGTAGGGTCAATAGATAACATATTTTAGTCTTTTAGCGAGTAGGGACAATAGATCACATATTTTAGTCTTTTAGCGAGTAGGGACAATAGATCACATATTTTAGTCTTCTAGCGAGTAGGGTCAATAGATCACATATTTTAGTCTTCTAGCGAGTAGGGACAATAGATCACATATTTTAGTCTTCTAGCGAGTAGGGTCAATAGATCACATATTTTAGTCTTCTAGCGAGTAGGGACAATAGATCACATATTTTAGTCTTCTAGCGAGTAGGGACAATAGATCACATATTTTAGTCTTCTAGCGAGTAGGGACAATAGATCACATATTTTAGTCTTCTAGCGTGTAGGGTCAATAGATAACATATTTTAGTCTTTTAGCGAGTAGGGACAATAGATCACATATTTTAGTCTTTTAGCGAGTAGGGACAATATATCACATATATTAGTCTTCTAGCGAGTAGGGTCAATAGATCACATATTTTAGTCTTTTAGCGAGTAGGGACAATAGATCACATATTTTAGTCTTTTAGCGAGTAGGGACAATAGATCACATATTTTAGTCTTCTAGCGAGTAGGGACAATAGATCACATATTTTAGTCTTTTAGTGAGTAGGGTCAATAGATCACATATTTTAGTCTTCTAGCGAGTAGGGACAAAAGATCACATATTTTAGTCTTCTAGCGAGTAGGGACAATAGATCACATATTTTAGTCTTCTAGCGAGTAGGGACAATAGATCACATATTTTAGTCTTCTAGCGAGTAGGGACAATAGATCACATATTTTAGTCTTCTAGCGAGTAGGGTCAATAGATCACATATTTCTCCATCTCATAAAGATGGAAAACACACAAATAAATAAAAACTAGTGTCAGATGATGACAGTCCGGCGAAGAAGGATGTATCGGGCCAATGACGTAAATAAAAATGTGACACAACGCATTTCCATTCTCTGGACTATATCCTGCTTGAAATCTAGTAGAATCATTGCCCTGCTGCAAGAGATAACCAGTGGGAGATTGATAATGAACGATAAAAAAGAAAAATAAGAGTTTATCAAAATTAATGTGTTCTCGCAGAAATTGATATAAGGACACCTGGGCCTAGACGTCCTAGGTCCTGAAGCAGAGAATAGGTCAACTGTCTTCGTTCAAGGGATATTGTAGGGGAAGGATACTGAAAGTTGGGGAGAAGGTGACGACAAGCTGTAACATTTAAAGAAAGAATTATTGTCACTCCATGTCTTGTCCCGAATTGTCACTTTTGCATTCTGTCAAAGGGTCTCCATGTATGACGGAGAGATGAACACAGGCATTACACGTTTGGTTTTTGTGACAGATTCCTAGGTGACTAGAAATGCTAAATGTACCATCACTGGAGATGTGCCATCACTGGAGATATGCCATCACTGGAGACGAGTGATCAGAAAAATGATGCACTATTGTGCCCAAAAATATATGCCCCTTACCTTCGAGGACGTGACGGTGCTAGAATGGTGCCCCTTACCTACCAGGACGTGACGGTGCTAGGAGAGTGCCCTTACCTGTCAGGACGTGACGGTGCTAGGCGAGTGCCCCTTACCTGTCAGGACGTGACAGTGTTTGGAGAGTGCCCCTTACCTGCTAGGACGTAATGGTGCTCTGATAGTGCCCCTTACATGTCAAGACGTGACGGTTCTCTGATAGTGCCCCTTACATGTCAGGACGTGACGGTGCTCTGATAGTGCCCATTATCTGTCAAGACATGTTTACTGGTTGCCAAGAACTACCAGCACACGGATAAATACATGATATCATCATTATTATCTGTAGCAACGATGTTGAAGACATACAACTTTTCGTAATATAAAATACTGATTTTCGTGCTATCATTATACTATTATAAAATACTGTTATTTGTGCTATAAAAACATTGTCATTTATGATATGAAATACTGTTATTTGTGCTATAAAAACATTGTCATTTATGATATGAAATACTGTTATTTGTGCTATAAAAACATTGTCATTTATGATATGAAATACTGTTATTTGTGCTATAAAAACATTGTCATTTCTGATATGAAATACTGTTATTCATGGTATAAAGAACTTTTATTCAGAATCGTATTAAAATACGGTTATTCATAGTATAAAATACGATAATGTGATTCTATCATTAAGTACATACATTCACGTCCTCACATTTTATATAACCCCTATACTAACATATGGGTGCGAGTCTTGGACAAACAACAAACTGGAAAGTGGGAGACTTTAGGCAACAGAGATGTGGTTCTACAGAAGAATGCTGAGAATACCACGGACTGCCAGAAAAACTAATGTAGAGGTGTTGAAAGAGTTAAATGCGAAACGGACCTTAATCAATAATATAAGAAAAAGACAGTCTTTTATTTTTTGCCACTTCATGAGAAAGACAGGTTTAGAGAACATAGTCACAACAGGTAAGATTGAAGGCACCAGAAACAGAGGGCGACAACGTGAGAAAATATTAGACAGTTTGACAACCTGGCACGGCAAGGAAACAACAACGACTTTGATACATAATACTGTGGACAGAGAGCTGTGGAGAGCCATGACCGCATACGCCACCCGGCATGGCACATGATGATGATGAAGTAAATACATTTTTTTGTGCTATTAATTAAATACTGTTATTTGTGCTGTTAAATACTGTTATTCATGTTATAAAATACTGTTATTCGTGGTCTGAAATACTGTTATTGTGTATATATTGTTATATATGCTATCGAATACTGTTTATTGTGCTATTAAATACAATCTATCAAATTTGTATTAAAAATTCATAGCACCGTTTTTGGGGGGAAAAAATAAACGAACTTTTGTTCCTACCAAAACGCAGTTTTTTTTACCAAATATGTTTTCCCTAGTAAATGATATTTTCCTCACAAAATAATTCATTTACTACCGAAATCTTGATTTTCTTTTGAAAGAGAATGGTGTAACATCATTTCGTAAAATACCTCGCTGTTTTTTCTCTGCCATCAAATTGTATTTTCTCTAACAGGAACTGAGTGTAATTATATTTTCTTTTTCTAGTCAATGTCAGTGTGATAAATTTGCTTCGAAGTGCAAGTAATGTGAGTTTGTTTACACCAGCGAAACCGACTTTAATCAGCCATTGTAACACCACGTGTTCATGTGCATCGTGATGGTACGTGCAGTACTGTGTCGACATCCTCAAAAACAATATTAGCATATTAAAAGAAAAGTCAATAACTATTCTAATTTTTATATAACACGTCGAAGGTTGTAATGGAAGACCCATATACTTGTCCTAGGATTTCTTAATTTCTCAGCAAATAAACAGATCTTAATAAAAGCCACTGATGATGATGAAGCCACATCAAATAAACACCAGTGGTGTCGATGTTGAACCCACATCAAATAAACACCAGTGGTGTCGATGTTGAACCCACATCAAATAAACACCAGTGGTGTCGATGATGAACCCACATCAAATAAACACCAGTGGTGTCGATGTTGAACCCACATCAAATAAACACCAGTGGTGTCGATGATGAACCCACATCAAATAAACACCAGTGGTGTCGATGTTGAACCCACATCAAATAAACACCAGTGGTGTCGATGTTGAACCCACATCAAATACACACCAGTGGTGTCGATAATGAACCCACATCAAATAAACACCAGTGGTGTCGATGTTGAACCCACATCAAATAAACACCAGTGGTGTCGATGATGAACCCACATCAAATAAACACCAGTGGTGTCGATGTTGAACCCACATCAAATAAACACCAGTGGTGTCGATAATTAACCTCAAATAAGCACCACCGATATCTAAAATGAGAATATCTTAAATAAGAGATATTGTGTTCAAATCTCAGTAACAAGAGATCAGAAAGCATGTCTATAAGAAAGCGTATCAGGAAAACGTTACATTGAATTCCCCCGTTTTCCCACCCCAACTTACGTATGATCGTGAGCAAACCATTAAAATCTCATCCAGCCAAATCATTAAATCAATGCTCACCGGCAGACATAAATGGGCAAATAATAACGGCTCAACTGATGCGCTAAAATAACAAGCCCCATCTAGCGCTGTATTTTACATTTACTAAAGCATCATTGCCTCCTTCACAATGCCAGAACTGGGAGCGCGCTGAATCCGCGTTCATCAAGTGATGATTGAGTGCGCTATTTCTGCGAATCATTGTGTATGACAGTTGGACCTGTGCTAAAAATCTATTTATGGAAAATAGATGGAGGCCAGTCTTGTGCTATATTTTCCTCTTAAAAATAGCATTATCTAGTTTTCTGATAAATTAGACTATGGCAAAATAATAGAAATTATTGAGCAAATTATTTCAAAACATTAGAATCAATAAATGGAAAGTAATGATGATGAATAAATGAACATTTTTGTCACGTTGTTTCCTGGGTTCAAGAAAATAAAAGTGTGCCTAATGGTGAAAAGTGAGATATAGGGTGTCTAAAAACCAAGATAAGGATAGATAAAACAGATACCATGGCAATAGGAAGGAATACACACAATCTAAATATAACAGTGGAAAATCAAGTTATTAAACAAACCAACACCTTTAAATACTTAGGCGTAACATTCTCTTCAGATGGAAAGATGGACACCGAAATAGACATTCGTTGTAGCAAAGCGAGTCAAATACTGGGTCAATTATCCCCTTTATTGCAACACAAAATGCTGCCAATGTCAACAACAAAAACACATCTTATCCAAAGTATCTTCATTCCAACCCTGTACTACCAATGTCAAACATGGTCCTTAACAACAAAACATACGAGACAACTGGTTACAACAGAGATGAGATGTCTGAGAAAAGCCACAGGAGTGACCAGAAGACACAGAATTAGAAACGTTGTCATAAGAGAAAGAGTGGGTGTCATATCAATTCTACAATATACACAAAACCAACAGATACAATGGATTGGTCATCTGGAAAGAATGCCGTGTGATTCATTAGTTTATAAAGCATATATGAAGAGAGGAGAAGCAGAAAGAAGAGCCAGGGGTAGACCTAGAGTACGCTGGATCGACAACATCAAAGAGACATTACACGAACACCAAATAACATTATCTGAAACTGCCAGAAAAGCGAGAACAAGAACATTGTATCTCCCTCGACACACGTAAACGGTAAAAGAGGAAGTAAAGAAGAATAAGACAAAGAGAATGGCGCAAGGAGCTAGAGAGTGTATGATGTCAATAAAGATTGTGAGAAAAACAAAGATGATCTGTTTTTGATAATAATAGATAAGAATAAAGATAAGAGTGAAGTGTCAGGCAGGAAAATATTTATTTAGATGTGAGATTAGTTAGAATAGCGGGTGGTGCCACTGGTTTGAATAGCGGGAGGTGCCACTGGTTTGAATAGCGGGAGGTGACACTGGTTTGAATAGCGGGAGGTGCCACTGGTTTGAATAGCGGGAGGTGACACTGGTTTGAATAGTGGGAGGTGCCACTGGCTTGAAGAGCGGGTGTAACGGCGCATTGTTATGTTAATTAAGAGTCTCTATTATCTAAGTGTTTGAGTTCTTAAAATTAGCTGACAAAATGCACATGAGATGGGGGGGGGGGACTCTTTTGTTATTTATATTAAAATCATTGTTTTCGTTGTTCTTCATGGACGTGATGTATTTTATGGCCTGTCGCAAAAATTAAATTATCCATGTACGAACATCAACACATTTCATAATGTTGAAAGCTGGGGTGCGGATATATATATATATATAAATGCCTACGTACCATTATGAATGTTAAGAGGAGTGACTTTAAATCTAAGACTACTATAAGAGAGGAAAGCAAACAAACCTATATATCTTCCGTCATTAGACAAAGGCGTTGGACTTACATCGGTCATGTTTTCAGAATGAACAGCCTAAGAATTCCCATAAGTCACTATATTGGTTCGCCCGTGAGTTGTCGGAGCCCGAAAGGCGAGCAAATAATAGCAACACTGTTTACATTACATGCATGTCGTACGAGGTGACTAAGGAGGTTATGCGATGGAGATGGCTGTCCCATCACATATAGGATCAGTGACCCAAAGCCATGCTGATGTCAGATGTCTCATACCGAAAGGCGCAGATATCGCAACAATGCTGTAAACTATGACACAACGCATTCCGTTCTCCGGACTACATCCTGCTGATCTGTAGGAGTTTTAGAACGAACGCAGAAGACTATATTGGGTGCCACCGGCAGTAAGAAGAAGAGGGAGACCTAGAGAAACTCTACTAAGAACCATTAATAGAGAAGGCATGTCAATGAACCTAAACAACACGCAACAATTGAAAGACCTGGAAACACAAAGACAGAAATGGAAAGTTATGGTTTCTGTCCTATACGCTCTAGATGAACATAGCATAACATAACATAACATAACATAACATAACATAACATAACATATATATATATACAAATGTAGAGAGAGAGAGAGAGAGAGACAGACAGAGAGAGACAGAGAGAGAGACAGAGAGAGAGAGAGGTACTTTATGACAGCTTTAGAATATAACAAGCAAGAGATTCATAATCTGTCAGCATCCTATGGGGTGCCACAATGGAGACAACAGAAGACACCCATACATCTCTACCCTCACTCATTCGGGGGAGTAGAGAAAACTCTCATGTCTAGACCATCCATTGATGTTATCAATCCAAGAATTTGTGTATCCGTTATTTCTCCTTCCACTTTGACTATTTCTTGAAAAATAATTTGAGAAAGTGAGTCTTGCGTCGTTACATTTTCTAACTAAACAAGATTACCCCGTTTCACTGCAGCCAAAAGTGGTTCTTGATAACCAGCAAGTCTGTCTATTTGCAACTAGACAAATATATTTATCTTGTGTTATATGTAACTAATTCTGAATAGACGTCTGTAACACTTGACAACTTTGCGTACATATACAGATTTGTCTACTTCATAATTTTGTAGACATATATACTTGACAAACATAATATTGTAGACATACATGACAAACATAATATTGTAGACATACATATTTGACAAACATAATATTGTAGACAGACATGACAAACATAATATTGTAGACAGACATGACAAACATAATATTGTAGACAGACATGACAAACATAATATTGTAGACATACATATTTGACAAACATAATATTGTAGACAGACATGACAAACATAATATTGTAGACATACTTGACAAACATAATATTGTAGACATACATACTTGACAAACATAATATTGTAGACATACTTGACAAACATAATATTGTAGACATACATACTTGACAAACATAATATTGTAGACATACTTGACAAACATAATATTGTAGACATACATACTTGACAAACATAATATTGTAGACATACTTGACAAACATAATATTGTAGACATACATACTTGACAAACATAATATTGTAGACATACTTGACAAACATAATATTGTAGACATACTTGACACACATAATATTATAGGCATACTTGACACACATAATATTATAGGCATACTTGACACACATAATATTATAGGCATACTTGACACACATAATATTGTAGACATACTTGACATAATATTATAGACATACTTGACAAATAAATGATGACATAATATTGTAGAGTTGTATCGACAACATCAAAGAGACATTACACGAACACCAAATAACATTATCTGAAACTGCCAGAAAAACGAGAACAAGAACATTGTATCTCCCTCAACACACGTAAAGGGTAAAAGAGGAAGGAAAGAAGAAGAAGATAATATTGTAGACCTGCCTGTTATAATGAAGATTGTTTTTAAGTAAAATGTACTTCTTATAGTGATTTACGATACTTTCGACCACAGACGTTAGTCTAATTTGGTTATATCAGAGCTGTGCAAGCATACAAAAAATAGTGTAGGTCGTGGTTCTGGTAATTCATTCAATACAACCTCCGGTTTCTCGTTTCTAGTAAAGAGATGACATATTATGTTTATTAATTTTCAGCGTTTGTTGCTTGTTCAGTGTGGGATTACAGTCTCTTGTCGAGGCACGAACCTTTCAACCTAAACCCGAAGTCTATGTCAGTTATATCGGCCCATGTTAAATTTTACTTTATGGTCTCCGACAATTAAACGAACGTGCGTGCAACTATTGCCACAGAAAATCCATAGCGTCAAGTGTCCTCTGTGGTAAGCATCCGTCTGCTCAAGTGGCTGGGAAAACTGTAGATATCCTGAACAAGAGTGGGAATGTTGAAAAGTACCAAAAGTCACGAAAAGTACCACAAATCATTAAAAGGACCAAAAGTCATTAAAAGGACCAAAAGTCATGAATATGAGCAAAATAAAAAGGACCAAAAGTCATGAAAATTACCAAAATGAAAACGACAAAAAGTCATGAAAAAGACCAAAAGTCATGAAAAAGACCACACGTTATGAAAAGGACTAACTTGTAATGAATAGGTGATAGTCTTGATACTGGCTAGAGAAGTACCGGTTGAAGTCTAGCTGAAAAGGACTGATGGAAGTCGAGAGGGGAGGGGTCTTGAAAGTAAACGGAGGGTAAAGTGTTGGCGCTCATAGTACTTGCAGACTCAGGATGATTTAGATATACAAGATGGGGTAAAAAACATTTACTAGAAAGATATCACAAAGATAACAGGGCACTGTAACAAATAACACAATGTAACAAGCAACATACAGTAACAAACAACACACTGTAACAAAAAGTACTGAAACACACAACACGCTGTAACACACACTACACTGTAACAGATAATATACAGTAACAGACAACACACTGTAACACAACGCACTGATACAAACAACACAATGTAGCAAACAACATATTGTAACACACAACACACTGTAACAAATAACACTGTAACACACAACAAACTGTAACAAACAACACAATGTAACAAACAACACACTGTAACACGCAACACAAAGTAATAAACAACACACTAACAAACAACACACAGTAACAAACAGCACAATGTAACACACAACACAATATAACTAACAACCACTTGTATTTTTATATTGTATCTGTCAGTTTGGTAAACATTTAGATTAGAAATTTCCATCGAAGACGGATATGTCAGGCCATTTGTGCAAATTAAACGGTGAGACAAAGAATTTCCATTCTCTGGAAATCTAGTAGGAACATTGTATTGCTACAAGAGAGATCCAGTGGGAGTTTGAGAATGAAATCTAGTAGGACCATGAACCTGCTACAAGAAAGATCCAGTGGGAGTTTGAGAATGAAATCTAGTAGGACCATGAACCTGCTACAAGAAAGATCCAGTGGGAGTTTGAGAATGAAATCTAGTAGGACCATGAACCTGCTACAAGAAAGATCCAGTGGGAGTTTGAGAATGAACGCAGAAGTAGAAGAATATTAGAACTTTAGTTCCGATGATCAAGTTTTGAGTTAGATTTTGTCCATTTTTTGGCACATAATGGCCAATCATATCAATATTTGGCATGGAAACACATCCACACTTTTAGAATGCTGCAAGAGAAACAACTGCAAATAAAAGAACGCATTACCTCCCCATCTTGTTATTACCAGGAACAAATGGACATTCACGTCAATTTTCTCTTTGGGATGTCTTCGTGAGTGCCACTTTTTCAGGTCAGGGTGATCTGACTGTCATTACTCCTGTAGTTTTAACACAAGGACAACCCTAAGAAAGCTTGCCATGAGCTATATCTGTTCCAAGAAACATATATATAGATAATTCACATGTCGCTTAATTAGTGTGATTATTTCTTCTGTTTCCTTGCCCCCTTTCATGGCCTGACACGTTATATCGTTTTTAAAGTTATTATCATCAAACTTGACTTGAAACACGTCAATCCATTCTCGAAATAAGATTTGTTAAATTGTGTACAATATTGCAGTTTCCATGTCCCCATATGTTTATAATTTAAAATTACGCAACAGTAATGTTGGCTATCTTACATATTCACTATTCTTTGATCTTAAGCAACAGAATTATTTGATTTCTGAACAGATAAACTCATGTACTATAATTTATATATTGTAATGACATTATTTGAGTTATACTTCTGCCGAAATTTCTTCAGTGAGTGGATTCCACATATATATTTATATATGTATATGTATCCACTGTAATGCTTCCACCTCGTACGTCTTTGGGTTTCTAACCTCTAATCACATTAAAAAAACATCGTTACAACGGATGGTTTGGTTCATAAAGCGCAAATATCCTGACAAAGAGGTACGCGGTCTTGATTAACATTCAGGGCAACCTACTCTAAATAGGTAAGACAACCTCATCTAAATAGATAAGGCAACCTCATCTAAATAGATAAGGCAACCTCATCTAAATAGATAAGGCAACCTCATCTAAATAGATAAGACAACCTCATCTAAATAGATAAGACAACATAAACTAAATATCTAAGACAACATAAACTAAACTAAAATAAACTGTTTCCGTCACTAGCCCCCCCCCCCCCGCATGTCTATTCACTCTTTCCTTTAGTGTGGTTGAGGTAGTCAATACCCCACTGTTCTCTTCCACGTTTAGTTAAGGTAATTAATAATCTACTAATCTCTTCCCAGGTGTCATTCAGGTAGTCAATAATTGAATGTTATCTCCCCAGGTGTGGTTAATGTAGTTCTTAATCGACTGCTCTCGTCTTTTACATGTGTTCTAGGTAGTCTATAATTGATTGATCTCTCCCCAGGTGTAGTTCTAGGTAGTCTATAATTGATTGATCTCTCCCCAGGTGTAGTTCTAGGTAGTCTATAATTGATTGATCTCTCCCCAGGTGTAGTTCAGGTAGTCTATAATTGATTGATCTCTCCCCAGGTGTAGTTCAGGTAGTCTATAATTGATTGATCTCTCCCCAGGTGTAGTTCGGGTAGTCTATAATTGATTGATCTCTCCCCAGGTGTAGTTCGGGTACTGAGTAATCGAATGCTCTTCGATCAGGTCTGGCTCAGGTAGTTAATGATTACACACACAGATCAACGGGGAGATCTCACCTGCATAGTGGATAAACCGTTCACTGCGTACTCACGATGTTGTGGATTGATTCGTGCTCATGGTGTCGTGTTTACAATGTGAATGTGTTTTCTGATATCCCAGAAGACTATGTACTGAAGCTACGCAGTTACGTGCTATGAGCGATGCTACTTGCAGGTTGAATGGAAATCAAGTATCCCATGTTTGAATGAATGGGATGAATTATACCATGTTTGGTTGAATGGAATAAAGTATCCCATATTTGATTGAATGGGATGAAGTACATATGGGAATATTCGATTACGGTCAATGAATACTCAACTATTCTTTCCCCAGGTGTGGCTCAGGTAGTGAACAAATCAGACGGTCTTCCATTTGACGATCATGATGATCTTTTGTTTGAGGTAAGTGCACAGGTGTGTTTGAGGTAAGTGCACAGGTGTGTTTGAGGTAAGTGCACAGGTGTGTTTGAGGTAAGTGCACAGGTGTGTCTTTGAATCCTACACATGTTTTCTTCATATTTCTTTGAAACCGTTTCAAAATGCACAGAGGATTGACTTACTTGTACTCAAACCAGCACGCCATCCATCCGAGTTAATAAATAAGATCCGTGTAATGTTTAATTGTTGCCGCCGTAAGAGCACATTCCCTTCTTGATCTCATCATACTGGTTTATGTTTGATAGACGTTGTTCAATGACAGCGGTATCCGCAATCTTATCTTGTCATCTGATTGTCATCACATTTTTGAAAGTAAATGATGTGGAAGTGATTGAATTTCATCACATTTTTGAAAGTAAATGATGTGGAAGTGATTGAATTTCATCACATTTTTGAAAGTAAATGATGTGGAAGTGATTGAATTTCATCACATTTTTGAAAGTAAATGATGTGGAAGTGATTGAATTTCATCACATTTTTGAAAGTAAATGATGTGGAAGTGATTGAATTTCATCACATTTTTGAAAGTAAATGATGTGGAAGTGATTGAATTTCATCACATTTTTGAAAGTAAATAATGTGGAAGTGATTGCATTTCATCACATTTTTGAAAGTAAATGATGTGGAAGTGATTGAATTTCATCACATTTTTGAAAGTAAATAATGTGGAAGTGATTGCATTTCATCACATTTTTGAAAGTAAATAATGTGGAAGTGATTGAATTTCATCACATTTTTGAAAGTAAATGATGTGGAAGTGATTGAATTTCATCACATTTTTGAAAGTAAATAATGTGGAAGTGATTGCATTTCATCACATTTTTGAAAGTAAATAATGTGGAAGTGATTGCATTTCATCACATTTTTGAAAGTAAATAATGTGGAAGTGATTGAATTTCATCACATTTTTGAAAGTAAATGATGTGGAAGTGATTGAATTTCATCACATTTTTGAAAGTAAATGATGTGGAAGTGATTGAATTTCATCACATTTTTGAAAGTAAATAATGTGGAAGTGATTGCATTTCATCACATTTTTGAAAGTAAATAATGTGGAAGTGATTGAATTTCATCACATTTTTGAAAGTAAATGATGTGGAAGTGATTGAATTTCATCACATTTTTGAAAGTAAATAATGTGGAAGTGATTGCATTTCATCACATTTTTGAAAGTAAATGATGTGGAAGTGATTGAATTTCATCACATTTTTGAAAGTAAATAATGTGGAAGTGATTGCATTTCATCACATTTTTGAAAGTAAATAATGTGGAAGTGATTGAATTTCATCACATTTTTGAAAGTAAATGATGTGGAAATGATTGAATTTCATCACATTTTTGAAAGTAAATGATGTGGAAGTGATTGAATTTCATCACATTTTTGAAAGTAAATAATGTGGAAGTGATTGAATTTCATCACATTTTTGAAAGTAAATAATGTGGAAGTGATTGAATTTCATCACATTTTTGAAAGTAAATAATGTGGAAGTGATTGAATTTCATCACATTTTTGAAAGTAAATAATGTGGAAGTGATTGAATTTCATCACATTTTTGAAAGTAAATGATGTGGAAGTGATTGAATTACATCACATTTTTGAAAGTAAATAATGTGGAAGTGATTGAATTTCATCACATTTTTGAAAGTAAATAATGTGGAAGTGATTGAATTTCATCACATTTTTGAAAGTAAATGATGTGGAAGTGATTGAATTACATCACATTTTTGAAAGTAAATAATGTGGAAGTGATTGCATTTCATCACATTTTTGAAAGTAAATAATGTGGAAGTGATTGAATTACATCACATTTTTGAAAGTAAATAATGTGGAAGTGATTGAATTTCATCACATTTTTGAAAGTAAATAATGTGGAAGTGATTGAATTTCATCACATTTTTGAAAGTAAATAATGTGGAAGTGATTGAATTTCATCACATTTTTGAAAGTAAATAATGTGGAAGTGATTGAATTACATCACATTTTTGAAAGTAAATGATGTGGAAGTGATTGAATTACATCACATTTTTGAAAGTAAATAATGTGGAAGTGATTGAATTACATCACATTTTTGAAAGTAAATAATGTGGAAGTGATTGAATTACATCACATTTTTGAAAGTAAATAATGTGGAAGTGATTGAATTACATCACATTTTTGAAAGTAAATAATGTGGAAGTGATTGAATTACATCACATTTTTGAAAGTAAATAATGTGGAAGTGATTGAATTTCATCACATTTTTGAAAGTAAATAATGTGGAAGTGATTGAATTACATCACATTTTTGAAAGTAAATGATGTGGAAGTGATTGAATTACATCACATTTTTGAAAGTAAATAATGTGGAAGTGATTGAATTTCATCACATTTTTGAAAGTAAATAATGTGGAAGTGATTGAATTTCATCACATTTTTGAAAGTAAATAATGTGGAAGTGATTGAATTACATCACATTTTTGAAAGTAAATAATGTGGAAGTGATTGAATTACATCACATTTTTGAAAGTAAATAATGTGGAAGTGATTGAATTACATCACATTTTTGAAAGTAAATAATGTGGAAGTGATTGAATTACATCACATTTTTGAAAGTAAATAATGTGGAAGTGATTGAATTACATCACATTTTTGAAAGTAAATAATGTGGAAGTGATTGAATTACATCACATTTTTGAAAGTAAATGATGTGGAAGTGATTGAATTACATCACATTTTTGAAAGTAAATAATGTGGAAGTGATTGAATTTCATCACATTTTTGAAAGTAAATAATGTGGAAGTGATTGAATTTCATCACATTTTTGAAAGTAAATAATGTGGAAGTGATTGAATTACATCACATTTTTGAAAGTAAATAATGTGGAAGTGATTGAATTACATCACATTTTTGAAAGTAAATAATGTGGAAGTGATTGAATTACATCACATTTTTGAAAGTAAATAATGTGGAAGTGATTGAATTACATCACATTTTTGAAAGTAAATAATGTGGAAGTGATTGAATTACATCACATTTTTGAAAGTAAATAATGTGGAAGTGATTGAATTACATCACATTTTTGAAAGTAAATGATGTGGAAGTGATTGAATTACATCACATTTTTGAAAGTAAATGATGTGGAAGTGATTGAATTACATCACATTTTTGAAAGTAAATAATGTGGAAGTGATTGAATTACATCACATTTTTGAAAGTAAATGATGTGGAAGTGATTGAATTACATCACATTTTTGAAAGTAAATAATGTGGAAGTGATTGAATTACATCACATTTTTGAAAGTAAATAATGTGGAAGTGATTGAATTACATCACATTTTTGAAAGTAAATGATGTGGAAGTGATTGAATTACATCACATTTTTGAAAGTAAATAATGTGGAAGTGATTGAATTACATCACATTTTTGAAAGTAAATGATGTGGAAGTGATTGAATTACATCACATTTTTGAAAGTAAATAATGTGGAAGTGATTGAATTACATCACATTTTTGAAAGTAAATAATGTGGAAGTGATTGAATTACATCACATTTTTGAAAGTAAATAATGTGGAAGTGATTGAATTACATCACATTTTTGAAAGTAAATGATGTGGAAGTGATTGAATTACATCACATTTTTGAAAGTAAATAATGTGGAAGTGATTGAATTACATCACATTTTTGAAAGTAAATAATGTGGAAGTGATTGAATTTCATCACATTTTTGAAAGTAAATAATGTGGAAGTGATTGAATTACATCACATTTTTGAAAGTAAATGATGTGGAAGTGATTGAATTACATCACATTTTTGAAAGTAAATAATGTGGAAGTGATTGAATTTCATCACATTTTTGAAAGTAAATAATGTGGAAGTGATTGAATTTCATCACATTTTTGAAAGTAAATAATGTGGAAGTGATTGAATTACATCACATTTTTGAAAGTAAATAATGTGGAAGTGATTGAATTACATCACATTTTTGAAAGTAAATAATGTGGAAGTGATTGAATTACATCACATTTTTGAAAGTAAATAATGTGGAAGTGATTGAATTACATCACATTTTTGAAAGTAAATAATGTGGAAGTGATTGAATTACATCACATTTTTGAAAGTAGATAATGTGGAAGTGATTGAATTACATCACATTTTTGAAAGTAAATGATGTGGAAGTGATTGAATTACATCACATTTTTGAAAGTAAATAATGTGGAAGTGATTGAATTTCATCACATTTTTGAAAGTAAATAATGTGGAAGTGATTGAATTTCATCACATTTTTGAAAGTAAATAATGTGGAAGTGATTGAATTACATCACATTTTTGAAAGTAAATAATGTGGAAGTGATTGAATTACATCACATTTTTGAAAGTAAATAATGTGGAAGTGATTGAATTACATCACATTTTTGAAAGTAAATAATGTGGAAGTGATTGAATTACATCACATTTTTGAAAGTAAATAATGTGGAAGTGATTGAATTACATCACATTTTTGAAAGTAAATAATGTGGAAGTGATTGAATTACATCACATTTTTGAAAGTAAATGATGTGGAAGTGATTGAATTACATCACAATTGTGAAAGTAAATGATGTGGAAGTGATTGAATTACATCACATTTTTGAAAGTAAATAATGTGGAAGTGATTGAATTACATCACATTTTTGAAAGTAAATAATGTGGAAGTGATTGAATTACATCACATTTTTGAAAGTAAATGATGTGGAAGTGATTGAATTACATCACATTTTTGAAAGTAAATGATGTGGAAGTGATTGAATTACATCACATTTTTGAAAGTAAATGATGTGGAAGTGATTGAATTACATCACATTATTGAAAGTAAATAATGTGGAAGTGATTGAATTACATCACATTTTTGAAAGTAAATGATGTGGAAGTGATTGAATTACATCACATTTTTGAAAGTAAATAATGTGGAAGTGATTGAATTACATCACATTTTTGAAAGTAAATAATGTGGAAGTGATTGAATTACATCACATTTTTGAAAGTAAATGATGTGGAAGTGATTGAATTACATCACATTTTTGAAAGTAAATAATGTGGAAGTGATTGAATTACATCACATTTTTGAAAGTAAATGATGTGGAAGTGATTGAATTACATCACATTTTTGAAAGTAAATAATGTGGAAGTGATTGAATTACATCACATTTTTGAAAGTAAATAATGTGGAAGTGATTGAATTACATCACATTTTTGAAAGTAAATAATGTGGAAGTGATTGAATTACATCACATTTTTGAAAGTAAATGATGTGGAAGTGATTGAATTACATCACATTTTTGAAAGTAAATAATGTGGAAGTGATTGAATTACATCACATTTTTGAAAGTAAATAATGTGGAAGTGATTGAATTTCATCACATTTTTGAAAGTAAATAATGTGGAAGTGATTGAATTACATCACATTTTTGAAAGTAAATGATGTGGAAGTGATTGAATTACATCACATTTTTGAAAGTAAATAATGTGGAAGTGATTGAATTTCATCACATTTTTGAAAGTAAATAATGTGGAAGTGATTGAATTTCATCACATTTTTGAAAGTAAATAATGTGGAAGTGATTGAATTACATCACATTTTTGAAAGTAAATAATGTGGAAGTGATTGAATTACATCACATTTTTGAAAGTAAATAATGTGGAAGTGATTGAATTACATCACATTTTTGAAAGTAAATAATGTGGAAGTGATTGAATTACATCACATTTTTGAAAGTAAATAATGTGGAAGTGATTGAATTACATCACATTTTTGAAAGTAAATAATGTGGAAGTGATTGAATTACATCACATTTTTGAAAGTAAATGATGTGGAAGTGATTGAATTACATCACATTTTTGAAAGTAAATAATGTGGAAGTGATTGAATTTCATCACATTTTTGAAAGTAAATAATGTGGAAGTGATTGAATTTCATCACATTTTTGAAAGTAAATAATGTGGAAGTGATTGAATTACATCACATTTTTGAAAGTAAATAATGTGGAAGTGATTGAATTACATCACATTTTTGAAAGTAAATAATGTGGAAGTGATTGAATTACATCACATTTTTGAAAGTAAATAATGTGGAAGTGATTGAATTACATCACATTTTTGAAAGTAAATAATGTGGAAGTGATTGAATTACATCACATTTTTGAAAGTAAATAATGTGGAAGTGATTGAATTACATCACATTTTTGAAAGTAAATGATGTGGAAGTGATTGAATCACATCACATTTTTGAAAGTAAATGATGTGGAAGTGATTGAATTACATCACATTTTTGAAAGTAAATAATGTGGAAGTGATTGAATTACATCACATTTTTGAAAGTAAATGATGTGGAAGTGATTGAATTACATCACATTTTTGAAAGTAAATAATGTGGAAGTGATTGAATTACATCACATTTTTGAAAGTAAATAATGTGGAAGTGATTGAATTACATCACATTTTTGAAAGTAAATGATGTGGAAGTGATTGAATTACATCACATTTTTGAAAGTAAATAATGTGGAAGTGATTGAATTACATCACATTTTTGAAAGTAAATGATGTGGAAGTGATTGAATTACATCACATTTTTGAAAGTAAATAATGTGGAAGTGATTGAATTACATCACATTTTTGAAAGTAAATAATGTGGAAGTGATTGAATTACATCACATTTTTGAAAGTAAATGATGTGGAAGTGATTGAATTACATCACATTTTTGAAAGTAAATAATGTGGAAGTGATTGAATTACATCACATTTTTGAAAGTAAATAATGTGGAAGTGATTGAATTACATCACATTTTTGAAAGTAAATGATGTGGAAGTGATTGAATTACATCACATTTTTGAAAGTAAATAATGTGGAAGTGATTGAATTACATCACATTTTTGAAAGTAAATGATGTGGAAGTGATTGAATTACATCACATTTTTGAAAGTAAATAATGTGGAAGTGATTGAATTACATCACATTTTTGAAAGTAAATAATGTGGAAGTGATTGAATTACATCACATTTTTGAAAGTAAATAATGTGGAAGTGATTGAATTACATCACATTTTTGAAAGTAAATGATGTGGAAGTGATTGAATTACATCACATTTTTGAAAGTAAATAATGTGGAAGTGATTGAATTTCATCACATTTTTGAAAGTAAATAATGTGGAAGTGATTGAATTACATCACATTTTTGAAAGTAAATGATGTGGAAGTGATTGAATTACATCACATTTTTGAAAGTAAATAATGTGGAAGTGATTGAATTTCATCACATTTTTGAAAGTAAATAATGTGGAAGTGATTGAATTTCATCACATTTTTGAAAGTAAATAATGTGGAAGTGATTGAATTACATCACATTTTTGAAAGTAAATAATGTGGAAGTGATTGAATTACATCACATTTTTGAAAGTAAATAATGTGGAAGTGATTGAATTACATCACATTTTTGAAAGTAAATAATGTGGAAGTGATTGAATTACATCACATTTTTGAAAGTAAATGATGTGGAAGTGATTGAATTACATCACATTTTTGAAAGTAAATAATGTGGAAGTGATTGAATTTCATCACATTTTTGAAAGTAAATAATGTGGAAGTGATTGAATTACATCACATTTTTGAAAGTAAATAATGTGGAAGTGATTGAATTACATCACATTTTTGAAAGTAAATAATGTGGAAGTGATTGAATTACATCACATTTTTGAAAGTAAATAATGTGGAAGTGATTGAATTACATCACATTTTTGAAAGTAAATGATGTGGAAGTGATTGAATTTCATCACATTTTTGAAAGTAAATAATGTGGAAGTGATTGAATTACATCACATTTTTGAAAGTAAATAATGTGGAAGTGATTGAATTACATCACATTTTTGAAAGTAAATGATGTGGAAGTGATTGAATTACATCACATTTTTGAAAGTAAATAATGTGGAAGTGATTGAATTACATCACATTTTTGAAAGTAAATAATGTGGAAGTGATTGAATTACATTACATTTTTGAAAGTAAATAATGTGGAAGTGATTGAATTACATCACATTTTTGAAAGTAAATGATGTGGAAGTGATTGAATTACATCACATTTTTGAAAGTAAATAATGTGGAAGTGATTGAATTACATCACATTTTTGAAAGTAAATAATGTGGAAGTGATTGAATTACATCACATTTTTGAAAGTAAATAATGTGGAAGTGATTGAATTACATCACATTTTTGAAAGTAAATAATGTGGAAGTGATTGAATTACATCACATTTTTGAAAGTAAATAATGTGGAAGTGATTGAATTACATCACATTTTTGAAAGTAAATAATGTGGAAGTGATTGAATTACATCACATTTTTGAAAGTAAATAATGTGGAAGTGATTGAATTACATCACATTTTTGAAAGTAAATAATGTGGAAGTGATTGAATTACATCACATTTTTGAAAGTAAATGATGTGGAAGTGATTGAATTACATCACATTTTTGAAAGTAAATAATGTGGAAGTGATTGAATTACATCACATTTTTGAAAGTAAATAATGTGGAAGTGATTGAATTACATCACATTTCTAAGACAAATTGTCTAGAATTGATATGACTGTCATAGCGTGATATCTCTATTACTATATATATTTTTCCAGTATACAACAGAACTGGAAGTACTGCCGGTCTGTAACCTTGAACTTGGGCTAATGATATTTCTGTCATCAAATTCAATATAAGGTCCGTCGAAAGTGTTGCTTGCCTTGGATATCCTAGGATATACTTAATCATCAGACGTGGTTATTTTGTGGTAGTCTACTGCCTAGCATTATAAAAATCTGTTCAGCACTTTCCATGTGACAACATTAACGTTTATGCAGCGGTGTTCATGATATATTTGTCTGGGTGCTGGTTGGAATAAAATGTATGTTTCTTCTCTGTATATGGTGGTATATGGTAGTAAGTGCAAACAGGTGGTACAACTTGTCTATGGTGATTTGATTTGTACATCCGTCGTAGAGTTAGCATTCAGGACAGTCATCAGAAAATCTAATCTCTAATTATGTGCGATTTGATTTTGCTGGAAACTAATGGAGGTTGAACAATTTTCCGTCAATGCAATATATTATGTGTATTCTCACGTTCACATCTCTGAGTGCATCATCGAACAAAGCAGAGTACATGATGTTGAACAGGGTAGCAGCAAATATATATATATAGGTACATGTTTAATTTCATTTGAGACAGGAAAAGACAGAATGTTTTCCATGATCGTGAACTCTACATTTCATTCCATCATGCAATTGTTGCACCATTGTGATACATTTATGTGGGCAATGATACGTTGCCATCATCTTTCGCACATCTTCCCTGTTTAATGTGTCAAATGCTTTTGTTAAGTCTGTGAATGTTGTGTGTAGATCACGTTGTTGTTCTTGACATTTTTCTGCAAGTTGTTTTTCTGCAAAGACCGTATCAGTGGTTTTATGCTCTTTCCTGAGTCCCCTTTTACTTTTGGGTAACAATCTTTTATTAAGCTGTGACGCAAGACGGTTAACAAGAATTCTGGCAAATATCTTCCTTTTAATGGGCAGTAGAGAAACGCCTCTAAAGTTATTACAGAATTAGCGCTTGATGTGTGTTTATACAGGTATATAATTGTTCCATTCATGAAATGTTCATGGGACAGTTACAATTTCCCATGGCTGTTGAAAAATCATGAAAAGTGTCTGAATTAGATTCTTATCATCATATTTATGTTTGGTATGATTGTATGCTCATGTAAATCTGACCATTGAATTCACGCACTAACTCACATTCATACACTCACCACTCATTAACACACTTATTCACACACACTCACTCATTCGCACACTAACTTTTTCACACACTAACAAAAATGCCAACAGCACAAACAAAAACAAAGTCTAGTTTGTCATTTCTAATTCAACTTTCCCAGGCATTCGCAATATTCTGTGGTCTGGGAATCAACAACTGCCAGCTGTATGAACAGGTATCTGTAGCAGCTGCCAGGCAAGCTGTAGCATTAGAGGTAAGAAGTAAACATTCTATATCACATCAATAACCATCGGCAATAGATTCGATCAGTGATTCTCAAATAAATATCAGGAAAGTGATTCTTAACATAAATGTAAGGTCAGTGGTTCTTAAAATAAATATCAGGTCAGTGGTTCTTAAAATAAATATCAGATGAGAAAATCTATCATAGAACAGAGCAGTTATTCTTCAACATAGAACAGATCAATAGTTTTCAAATATAGATGTGATTACATATTGGCATACAAAATATCAGGTAAGTGATCCTGAAACATGGATAAGATCAATGACAGATAGATCTATCATTCCCAAACATGAAATGAGATCAATGATTCTCAAACATAGATCAGATCAATGATTCTCAAACATAGATCAGATCAATGATTCTCAAACATAGATCAGATCAATGATTCTCAAACATGAAATTACATCAATACTTCTAAAACACATCATTCGTCATTCGCAGATATGGAGCAGACTAATAATAATTCTCAAATATATATATATATATGTGTGTGTGTGTGTGTGTGTGTGTGATAATTGCCGAAGACGGATGTGTCTGGCCATTAGCGCAAATAAGACCGTGACACAAAGCATTCCAATTCTCTGGACTGCAATCCTGTTGGATTACTAATATGACCATTGTCCTGCTACAAAAGAGAATGTCAGCGGGAGTTTGAGAACGTACGCTGAAGAAGAATATGAGACAATGTTTTTTCAAACACAGATCAGAGTACTGATATCTCACACTACAATCAGATCAACACATTTTCACACAATAATCACATTTTAATCAATTTTAAATTAATGCATACATTATGTCATAATTATGTTTATATGTTTCTTACAATCACATTTTAATCCCTAGCTACGCTGTAATCACATTTTAATACCTAGCTATGATGTAATCAAATTTTAATCCCTAGCTTTGCTGTAATCACATTTTAATCCTTAGCTATGCTGCAATTACATTGTAATCCATAGCTATGCTGTAATCACATTTTAATCCCTAGCTATGCTGTAATCACATTTTAATCCCTACCTACGCTGTAATCACATTTTAATCCCTACCTATGCTGTAATCACATTTTAATCCCTAGCTACGCTGTAGTCACATTTTAATCCCTAGCAACGCTGTAATCACATTTTAATCCCTAGCAACGCTGTAATCACATTTTAATCCCTACCTATGCTGCAATCCACGTCATCAGCATGTGGCATATTCTTTCTAGAACGTGGTATTCATTATGGATTCTCTGAACATTCCGCAATTCTGGGCGAGTTGTACTGCCGCAGCTAGAGAAATATAGAACATTTAATTGTGTTAGAGACCACGTATATAGAACTATAGAACATAGATCAATTTGTTAGAGAACACGTATATAGAACTATAGAAAAATAGAACATATTTAGTTCTGTAACACTTTATTTATTTATTTTCAAAAATCCATATAGAGATAATATATAAGATTGTTTAAAAATTCATCTCTTGATCTTTCTTGACTTGATTAAACACTGCTTGTTGATGTTTCTTGACTTGATTAAACACTGCTTGTTGATGTTTCTTGACTTGATTAAACACTGCTTGTTGATGTTTCTTGACTTGATTAAACACTGCTTGTTGATGTTTCTTGACTTGATTAAACACTGCTTGTTGATGTTTCTTGACTTGATTAAACACTGCTTGTGATGTTTCTTGACTTGATTAAACACTGCTTGTTGATGTTTCTTGACTTGATTAAACACTGCTTGTTGATGTTTCTTGACTTGATTAAACACTGCTTGTTGATGTTTCTTGACTTGATTAAATACTGCTTGTTGATGTTTCTTGACTTGATTAAACACTGCTTGTGATGTTTCTTGACTTGATTAAACACTGCTTGTTGATGTTTTTTGACTTGATTAAACACTGCTTGTTGATGTTTCTTGACTTGATTAAACACTGCTTGTTGATGTTTCTTGACTTGATTAAACACTGCTTGTTGATGTTTCTTGACTTGATTAAACACTGCTTATTGATGTTTCTTTACAATTAAACACTGCTTGTTGATGTTTCTGTTTAGGTGCTGTCCTACCACGCTTCAGTGCCCCCAGACGAAGTGTCCAGAATCAAGGTATCATCACTACTTCTTCTGTGCTCCGTTTATTATGTTATTCTAGTTAGACTATCCTGCAATCTAAGATTCATCATCATCAAGTACCGTCTCCGCAATGAAGGTTGACTGTAACGGACTTCCAAAATCCCCTTTCTTTTGCCTTAACGGTGCCCTCTGCTAGACTGTAACATGTCCATATCGCGATATTTCTCTCCCTCGTGTATCTCTGCTTACCTCTTGATCGCCTGCCCTAAACTCAAGCATCGATTAAGATGTCATGTGTTTTAATATGTCCATTCAACTTTATTTCTTTCTTCTTCATTTCCTTTAATAATTCCTATGTTCATATTAAATGTTGTTAGACGCTCTTCTTTGATTTTCTCTCTTTCCATTATGTTCTCCCTATTATTATATATATCCACATCTCTATATATCCACATCTCTATATATCCACATCTCTATGTATCCACATCTCTATGTATCCACATCTCTATGTATCCACATCTCTATATATCCACATCTCTATATATCCACATCTCTATATATCCACATCTCTATAAGAATAAGCAGAGTCTCGGCATATGCCCAAGAAATCTTGCCTGTCTGCCCCTAATGTTTGATATAATTGCTCTTCTTACGTCAGGTTCACAGAGAACCTCTGCATTCGTTTTCTTAGCTGTTCATGGTATTTTCATCATTCTTCTCAGAAATCACATCTCTGTAGCCTCAAGTTCGTCTTGAATGTTTCTGTTTTCTGTCCATCCATAAAAAAGGAATTGGTTCGATATAATATCTCCAATATAGGTCGTGTCCAGATAATGTAAATTCTATGGACAAACCAAGAAACTGACAGCATGGACAAACGAATTATGGCACGAATGCTGCTAAAGTAGTGTCAAAGTTGAAAATATAAACAAAAATTGTACACAAAAATAACAAAATGCAATATCTGCTAGCACGAATCTCGCCGTTATCCATGACGATTATTTGTCAGAAGAAATAAGTTAGAAAATGGAGACAATGTTTGATGATATTTTTACAAGTCATATATTATCAGCTTATCTCACACGTTTTTCCAAACATCTATCTATTCGCTAAACCCTTTGTTGCCTTTCAGCGTATGAGGTAGTAGAGTTTTCTGGAGTTTTCCGAACATCAGACAAACCTTATTCGCCTCCTACAACATGCATGGAAAGAATAAAATTGATTTATTCTGTGCACCCTGGATTACAAGTCCTGGCGCCCGTTAACTTATGGGCGATATAAACATAGATGAAGAAAGGGAGTTAACGTGATAAAAAGAACTGCTTTGGGACACCTCAATGTTTCGAAAATAAAACATATTTAAAACTGATTCTTAATGTATTTTTTCAGCCTCAACTATTTATTTGAAGCAATAAAAACACATTTAAAACTGATTCTACCTGTTTTCAGCATCAGCCACTGCCTGAAGCCAAAGACCTGAACCTTCTGGATCTATATTTTAACGACTTCTCCTTGGACAACGACCAGATGATGCTGGCTGCAGTACGCATGTTTAACGACCTGGGCCTAATCAAGAAGTTCAGAATTGATTATGAGGTGCTGACATATTTTTCCTACATAATTATGTTAGTAGTTTAGAGGTTCTCAAAGTGGGCTATATGGCTATCAGAGGTGTGGTCATGAGAGTCACGAAAAAGAAATTGGAGGAGTGGACAATAATATGCCCATCTAGACGAGAAAGGGGCATAGTAACATATAAATGTAACATAGTAAGATATAAATGTAACATAGTAACATATAAATGTAACATAGTAACATATAAATGTAACATAGTAACATATAAATGTAACATAGTAACATATAAATTAATTTTTCGCACCAATTATACTAAGCCATTTAATATTAATATTGATACAGGCCTGCAGGTATTTTCTACAGTTCAGAGGGGCTACGAAGGTGTTTTGTACCGAAAAAATGGAGCTACGGTAGACAACATTTCGAGAACCACTGAGCTAGTTTATTAATGATTATTAAGAATGTTTATGTTTATATTGAATACCTTATTTTATGAATAGTCGTGAGTAGAATCTATTATAACCTGTTTACAAGTTGTGTGTGGCGCATTACCGAGAATTAGAGCGTTGGTCTCACATCCGTCAGATCCAGAGTTCGATATCGGGTAAGGACTAAAATTGTTAATGTCCTAGTGTAAATTAAAAAGCTCGCCAAAAACAAGACGTGACGACAGCAAGTGGATGTGAACTTTATCACACAAAACACTCGAACCATCTCTGTAACTCATAAACGGGAAAAGTGAGGCATTGACAGGTTGTTTTATAAGTAGCCTTAATTTGGCCATTGCAGTAATGAGGTTTACTGACACTTACTAATGTTTAATGTTTGTGGTTCTGGAGAAATGTACATACTTGTACAGTGTGTGCATCATTTTCTGTATTTCAATCGATCCGAACACATTGATAGTAGCTTAAGAATATACACGTTGGAAGGTTTGAAGTCGATTCTGACTAAAATCGCATCTTTTATATGGAAAAATAAGAGCGAAACGTGTTGATTCAAGTTGCCAGGCGAGTGGGTGTCATCTAAACTGATCTGGTTTAATTTCTGTTTGCTGTATTATGATGTTTCTTTAGCAGATGCTCGTATATCATGAGAACATTGCTTATCTGAGACTCTCTTTGCAGACTTTGTGCCGGTGGTTGCTGACTGTCAGGAAGAACTACAGGAATGTTGCCTACCACAACTGGAGGCATGCCTTCAATGTCTGCCAGGTGATGTTTGCAATACTGCAGGTAAGATACCTACTTTCTGCCAGGTAATGTTTGCAATACTGCAGGTAAGATACCTACTTTCTTCGAGGTAATGTTTGCAATACTGCAGGTAAGGCACCTACTTTCTGCCAGCTAATGTTTGCAATACTGCAGGTAAGACACCTACTTTCTGCCAGGTAATGTTTGCAATACTGCAGGTAAGAAACCAATTTACTTTTACATGTGTGATGTTTGTATGTGGCTACTTCATTTGATTGTTCATCTTGTTTCCTTGTTAAGGAATTACGACAAATATAACTCTTTCATCCTTTTTCACAATGGAGAGGTGTCTCCAGAGATGTATTTTATACTCAGAAGACACCGTCGATCTCGGATGTTTCCGGCGATAGGGGCAAATAATATCGCATTTTCATTATCTGGACACATCTGTTGGCAGTCTAGTAGAACTATTGTCCCACTGCAAGATAGAAATAGCGGGAGTTTGAGAATGAGTTCTCAGCCAAGTTCAATGTTTGAAGGAGAATCATTGCACGAACAGTGTCCAAAGACGCAATTGCATACATGACTTGTGCAGGTTCCTCAAGAGTACAGACTTATTATATGTGCATGCTACCTTCTAACGGTGCCAAGTTGCATGATGGACAACTTCACATGCCTTCACATCTTCCTCTGCAAGAGGTGAATCCGATTAAAAATATTTGGTAATTTTTACATTGACAATAAAGAACGCAATACACTAAAGTAATAGTGAAATATTCATTCTCTACAAACATACATGATAGTGATGATGGTAGTGGTGATGATAGTCATGATTATTTGATGATTATGATTATATAACCACGAGGAAGTACGAACTAGGATGATTATTTGATGATTATGATTATATAACCAGGAGGAAGTACGAACTAGGATGATTATTTGATGATTATGATTATATAACCAGGAGGAAGTACGAACTAGGATGATTATTTGATGATTATGATTATATAACCAGGAGGAAGTACGAACTAGGATGATTATTTGATGATTATGATTATATAACCACGAGGAAGTACGAACTAGGATGATTATTTGATGATTATGATTATATAACCAGGAGGAAGTACGAACTAGGATGATTATTTGATGATTATGATTATATAACCAGGAGGAAGTACGAACTAGGATGATTATTTGATGATTATGATTATATAACCACGAGGAACTACGAACATGGCACTCCCGTTTCCTGTGCCGTGCAATTAATATTTAATTGTATCTCTAAACTAGTGTTTCACTAAATTATTTTTTATGGCCCAGTTATCAACATTTATTTCTGACTATTGTATATACTGTCTCCGTGGAAGATGTTTCCCCATCTGGATAGTTTACTCCTGAGGGAAATATGATACCTCCTTAATATCCTCTTACTTCATGCATTGCCTTCTGCAATGCTACTATTCTCTGATCAACATCAGATCCAGCCGAGGTTACTTTTAATCTACATGGTTCACTGTCACGCACTGCGCCAGAAGTTTCCGCGCACAAAATTTACACTCCTCGCAAAACTTCCAGAACTTCGGAACTAGAAATATTTCAAGTGCTGTCTCAAGAGGGAGTTCTACAAGCGATTTAAACGTTGCTCAACCCGCAATGCTATCTGTGCACTCATGATTATCTAGTCGAAGGAATGGGTACAAGAAACACTGCGCTGATATTCAAATTGTATATTCTAATCGTACTTGTTTTTAATGTTATTCGCTTTGACTCGGAACTTGTAACAAATAGGTATCGAGACGTGTCAAAAATCGATCCAGGTTTTTTCCTGTTAACATTGTGCTGCCTTCTCGCAAGAAACAAGCCTCGTTACTATCTGGGTTGATCATTATTTCTGCAAAATTAATTATGTCTTAGCTATGTCGTTCGCTGTCACTTGCTAACATCACCCAACTGTCGCATAAACCAACTATCACTTGCTACCATCACCCAACTGTCGCATAAACCAACTATCACTTGCTACCATCACCCAACTGTCGCATAAACCAACTATCACTTGCTACCATCACCCAACTGTCGCATAAACCAACTATCACTTGCTACCATCACCCAACAGTCGCATAAACCAACTATCACTTGCTACCATCACCCAACTGTCGCATAAACCAACTATCACTTGCTACCATCACCCAACAGTCGCATAAACCAACTATCACTTGCTACCATCACCGAACTGTCGCATAAACCAACTATCACGTGCTACCATCACCCAACTGTCGCATAAACCAACTATCACTTGCTACCATCACCCAACTGTCGCATAAACCAACTATCACTTGCTACCATCACCCAACAGTCGCATAAACCAACTATCACTTGCTACCATCACCGAACTGTCGCATAAACCAACTATCACGTGCTACCATCACCCAACTGTCGCATAAACCAACTATCACTTGCTACCATCACCCAACTGTCGCATAAACCAACTATCACTTGCTAACATCACCCAACTGTCGCATAAACCAACTATCACTTGCTACCATCACCCAACAGTCGCATAAACCAACTATCACTTGCTACCATCACCCAACAGTCGCATAAACCAACTATCACTTGCTACCATCACCCAACTGTCGCATAAACCAACTATCACTTGCTACCATCACCCAACAGTCGCATAAACCAACTATCACTTGCTACCATCACCCAACTGTCGCATAAACCAACTATCACTTGCTACCATCACCCAACAGTCGCATAAACCAACTATCACTTGCTACCATCACCGAACTGTCGCATAAACCAACTATCACGTGCTACCATCACCCAACTGTCGCATAAACCAACTATCACTTGCTACCATCACCCAACTGTCGCATAAACCAACTATCACTTGCTACCATCACCCAACAGTCGCATAAACCAACTATCACTTGCTACCATCACCGAACTGTCGCATAAACCAACTATCACGTGCTACCATCACCCAACTGTCGCATAAACCAACTATCACTTGCTACCATCACCCAACTGTCGCATAAACCAACTATCACTTGCTACCATCACCCAACTGTCGCATAAACCAACTATCACTTGCTACCATCACCCAACAGTCGCATAAACCAACTATCATTTGCTACCATCACCCAACAGTCGCATAAACCAACTATCACTTGCTACCATCACCCAACTGTCGCATAAACCAACTATCACTTGCTACCATCACCCAACAGTCGCATAAACCAACTATCACTTGCTACCATCACCGAACTGTCGCATAAACCAACTATCACTTGCTACCATCACCCAACTGTCGCATAAACCAACTATCACTTGCTACCATCACCCAACTGTCGCATAAACCAACTATCACTTGCTACCATCACCCAACTGTCGCATAAACCAACTATCACTTGCTACCATCACCGAACTGTCGCATAAACCAACTATCACGTGCTACCATCACCGAACTGTCGCATAAACCAACTATCACGTGCTACCATCACCCAACTGTCGCATAAAGCCCCCGGCAGATGAACACCGATACAAGACAATACAGATATATTGTAAATTAAATACAGATACAACACATTACAGTTTATGACACACAAACACATCACATTCTGTAACAAACAAACACATCACAGTTTGTAACACACAAACACATTACAGTTTGTAACACACATACACATTACAGTTTGTAACACACATACACATTACAGTTTGTAACACACATACACATTACAGTTTGTAACACACAAACATATTACAGTTTGTAAAGCAGAAACACATCACAGTTTGCAACACACAAACACATCACAGTTTGCAACACAAACACATCACAGTTTGTAACACACAAACACATTACAGTTTGTAACACACAAACACATTACAGTTTGTAACACACATACACATTACAGTTTGTAAACACAGACACATTACAGTTTGTAACACACAAACACATCACAGTTTGTAACACACAAACACATTACAGTTTGTAACACACAAACACATTACAGTTTGTAACACACATACACATTACAGTTTGTAAACACAGACACATCACAGTTTGTAAAACACAAACACATTACAGTTTGTAACACAGAAACACATTACAGTTTGTAACACACAAACACATTACAGTTTGTAACACACAAACACGTCACAGTTTGTAACACACAAATACATCACAGTTTGTAACAGTTGTAGTTATATCGCAATTTGCATGATAGACCTTCTCTGCAAATTGAGTGAAGAGGTGGTGGTCAGCACAGGTCATTCCCACAGGAGTTCCATCTCTTTCAACAGTTGCCCATATGTTTTCAGCTGATAATCCCCGTAGCTCACTAATTCTATATTCACAGATTTTAACAAATACAACCGTTCTAATGTGAGTTTCATCTACAGGGTTGCCAAATTCAGAATAGCCTGACAGACAACGAAATGTTGGCACTCATAGTTGCTTGTCTGTGCCATGATCTGGACCACAGAGGGACAAACAATGCCTTCCAGCAAAAGTAAGTCAATATATATTAGTATTCTTCTTCTTCAGCGTTTACTCTCAAACTCATATTGGATCTCTCTTATAGCAGGATAATGGTTAAAATATATTCTCAGCAGGATGTAGTCCAGAAAATGATAATGCTTTGTGTCGCCGATTTATTTACACCAATGGTCCCACACATCCGTCTTCGGCGGAATATATTAGTATGATGATGATAATCTGCATATTTAGCAGACGGTATGGGCATGACATTGAAGAGAAAAGTAACATTAAATTTGCTGGTGTCCTTCGATAGTTCAAGCCAGAGTGATAGTCCACGATTTACGTCACAACGTCAGGCCGTGGGTTGTGAAACACAGTGGAAAGAAATGATTAATGAAAAGAATGGAAGTAGTCGGAATGGCCTAAAGATGTGATACTGCTCAGAGGCAAGTTATAACGGAGGTCATGGTTTGGTTTTAGTGAGTCTGTCCTCCTATGATAAGATCAATACGGGCTCTAGAAATCATGTTGCGGTGTGAACAGGAATGGAGTAAATCTGATTTGATGGAATACAGTCTGACCTTTTCTTTTATTGTTGTTTTTTTTTTAATTTTCTGCAGTATAACATCACAAATATCTAGATAGAAAGACAACACACACACACGGAGCTTAATCACTGTAAACACAATGAACAAAACACAAAGACAGACGTTTCGGGGAAATGGATTTAAACAGAACACAACACACGACGAGTAAAAGAACGGCCCTATCCATGATCACGTTCTTAAAGTGGATAAATGTCGAAAGTTTGAAAGAATATGATTGAATATGATAACAATATCATTTAAAATTAAATACTAAGGATATAGGGATGAAACAAAACAAACCCAGAAAAATGAAAGATATTGCTAAAAATTCATAAAAGTAACGATTGTACTTGTATTCTAGCTAAGCGATAGGGGAGATCATTCGATGTTTTAATCTTTGATTACGACACATTTTGTATTCTTGTCTCCCATTTTTATTATTATATTTCAAATTGTAATTTTAAGTTCTTACTAGACATTAAACATCCGTTTCTCTACAAAGACGGCAACGACAAAGACGGATTCGTCGGACCACTGACGCACATAAAACGGCAGCACAACGAATATCCATTGTGTGCACTACATCTTGATGGAACACTAGTAGGACAATTGTCCTGTTACACAAGAGATTTAGCGGGAGTTTGAGAATGAACGCTGAAGAATAATAAGACATAATAAGTCCGTAGAGACATCGAAACAAGAAGTCAGAAAGTTAATGCTATGACATACCAGTAAATATTGCAGGAACTGGACATGTCAGTAAGCTTGTCAACGATATGGTAGATTTTGTGGAAACGGGACATTTCAGTAAACTTGCCAAACAATATGGTAGATTTTGTGGAAACTGGACATTTCAGTAACCTTGACACCAATGTGGCAAATATTGCAGGAACGGGATATTTCAGTAAGCTGGTCATCAATATGGCAAATATTGCAGGAACGGGACATTTCAGTAAGCTGGTCAACAATATGGCAGATATTGCAGGAACGGGATATTTCAGTAGGCTGGTCAACAATATGGTAGATTTTGTGGAAACTGGACATTTCAGTAAGCTGGTCAACAATATGGTAGATTTTGTGGAAACTGGACATTTCAGTAAGCTTGTCAACAATATGGTAGATTTTGTGGAAACTGGACATTTCAGTAAGCTTGTCAACAATATGGTAGATTTTGTGGAAACTGGACATTTCAGTAAGCTGGTCAACAATATGGCAGATATTGCAGGAACGGAACAAGTTTTTATTACCTGATGTTGAGTAAAGTTGGAAATAGTTTGTTATACTCGTACATAGCATTCCAGCACAAATGTAATTTGAACCCTAAGTCACAAAAAAAGATGGACAGTAAACAAAATACCCTCCACCAGTGGATGTATGCGAAATACATGAGAGAAACCGTTACGTATTGAGATAGTGTAACAATATCCTGACTTGTAAGATGTATCACATTGCTTAGGGGGAGGGGGAGAAATAATGTGAGCAAATTATAGATAATGATAATTGTGTTATTTTTGTTCATTCAATCACAATCGATTACCAGCAATTTTCTCCTACTTTATGTGTGCTATGTGAAGTTTTCTCAAACTTTCTTTGTGCTATGTGAAGTTTTTATTTACTTCATGTGTGCTATGTGAAGTTTTCTCGTATTTCTGTGTGCTATGTAAAGTTTTCTCATACTTCCTGTGTGCTATGTGAAGTTTTCTCTCACTTCCTGTGTGCTATGTGAAGTTTTCTCACACTTCCTGTGTGCTATGTAAAGTTTTCTCACACTTCCTGTGTGCTATGTGAAGTTTCTCTCACTTCCTGTGTGCTATGTGAAGTTTTCTCTCACTTCCTGTGTGCTATGTGAAGTTTTCTCTCACTTCCTGTGTGCTATGTGAAGTTTTCTCACACTTCCTGTGTGCTATGTGAAGTTTTCTCACACTTCATGTGTGCTATGTGAAGTTTTTTTCTCCTACTTCATATGTGTTATGTGAAGTTTTCTCTCACTTCCTGTGTGCTATGTGAAGTTTTTTTTCTCCTACTTCATATGTGTTATGTGAAGTTTTCTCTCACTTCCTGTGTGCTATGTGAAGTTTTCTCACACTTCCTGTGTGCTATGTGAAGTTTTCTCACACTTCATGTGTGCTATGTGAAGTTTTTTTTCTCCTACTTCATATGTGTTATGTGAAGTTTTCTCACACTTCCTGTGTGCTATGTGAAGTTTTCTCCTACTTCATGTGTGCTATGTGAAGTTTTCCCCAGATCTTTATTTCATAACCAGATAATTTAAACTCTTATCTGTTGGCAATGCTTTAAAAAGTATTATTGCTGTGAGAATTATTATTGCTGTGAGAAGTATTATTGCTGCGAGAAGTATTATTGCTGCGAGAAGTATTATTGATGTTAGAAGTATCATTGCTATGAGAAGTATTATTGCTGTGAGAAGTATTATTGCTGTGAGAAGTATTTTTGCTGTGAGAAGTATTATTGCTTTGAGAAGTATTATTGCTGTGAGAAGTATTATTGCTGTGATATGTCTCATATTCAGAGTGTGTAAATTGGAGAGTTGTGTGACTTCTCTATCTGTACACAACTTACAGAGTTGCATTAATGTACCATATGCTTCAGCTTCTCTGCCAAGCATTCTGCCGTGTCAGACATGAATATAGCAAGCCTGGTCTGGGTCATGATCACTGTGATGGGTGGAAGAGCTATCAGACGGGCCTTTCCAATTATGCAGAGCTAACATATTCACTTGATTCTGGACTCACTCGGGGAATTGTCCCGTTCATAAAAGAGTTACTTTTCACTACACCAGATTCCCCACACCACATTCATTACACGACACACCACATTCACCACATCACATTCACAACACTACATTCACCACATCCTATTCACCACATCACATTCACCACACCACATTCACCACATCATATTCACCACACGACACACCATATTCACCACGTCACATTCACCACATTACATTCACCACACCACATTCACCACCACGTAATAGCTGGGACACAGCGTACACGTTTGCAGCCAGAATGATGGTCACTGCCAGAGTCATCATTGCTGGTTCCCTCTGGGTTCCGTGAATAAAGGACAACAAAGAGACACGTTATTGTATACATGCAGTGCTGTTGGGGCTTCCAGAAAAAGAAAACCTCACTATATTGACATATCATTTGCTGAGATTGTACAGTTGTAGAATGGTTAGTCTGGTAGTTCGATAGTGTGGTAGTTCAATAGTTTGGTAGTTCGATAGTTTGGTAGTTCGATAGTTTGGTAGTTCGATAGTTTGGTAGTTCGATAGTCTGGTAGTTCGATAGTTTGGTAGTTCGATAGTCTGGTAGTTCGATAGTTTGGTAGTTCGATAGTCAGACCTACTGCACGCGGAAAATTACATATTGCAATCTTGATTTCTAATATGATTTCAGGTCAAGTTCAGCTCTGTCTCAGTTGTATGGAACCAAAGCAACGCTAGAATATCACCATTTTAATCACGCCATAATGATACTAAACGGAGCGGTATGTGTGTTTGTACGATGGATGCAGTTGTTATTCATTTCTTAGTCTTTTTGTTTCAGTGCTGCAGTTATGATGTTTTGCTAATCGCTGGTAACAAACATCCTAACTCACAAACAAACCAACGCTTCATTCAAAAGGCCTGTATGAAGACATTTTTGTTAAGGGCGTTTTGGTCGAAATGCCGATGAGTTTGTGTGTTACTATGTTTGCTACCAGTAATTAGCAAAACTTCATTACCCGGTTCCAAATGTCGCTTGTTGGATTTCAGTTTTGCTGCAGATAGTGCATTATATCGGAAACAGTTATCCTTGTTCTGTCATTATTGTTCTATTATGAATGCATTATCTGATCTCAGCGACCAAGTCTTGATGTACTCTGATCTCAACGACCAAGTCTTGATGTACTCTGATCTCAACGACCAAGTCTTGATGTACTCTGATCTCAGCGACCAAGTCTTGATGTACTCTGATCTCAGCGACCAAGTCTTGATGTACTCTGATCTCAGCGACCAAGTCTTTATGTACTCTGATCTCAGCGACCAAGTCTTGATGTACTCTGATCTCAGCGACCAAGTCTTGATGTACTCTGATCTCACCGGCCAAGTCTTGATGTACTCTGGTTCGCGTCTCAATAAAGATATCAGAATCTGATATTTCACAGTTGAAGTTCTATGTTGATTTATCAGTTTCTTCGTATATTTATGACGTTTGCTTTTCAATATTTTCCAATCCTTACACCAATTTCACACAATCCTGATAGCAAACGTGACTCACACGTAATAAAACCGAATGTACGGGCAAGGTCTCTGAATTCACTGATTATGCCAGAACGATACATTGATATGTACCTTTATACACAGTGACCGTTTTCGCCAATGTATCGGATCGTTCCTTACCTTCAACACCCTCTTATCTGTGCACGAATATAAATATAGTTTATTCTGGCTAGATTTTTGTCAATAAGATAATCCTGTGATGAGGAAGGATATCCGTTTGATCTTTGCTGAGTATTGAGTAACTCATCATCATCATCATCATGTGACATATTCTATCCAGAACGCTGTCTTTGGAAAGTGATGTCCTGAACCCGACTCTATCCTGTGCCAATCTGCCTGCCTCCTACAATGATATCTTCATACATTCTTTGATGTCATCTATCCATCTCCTTCTAGGTCTACCTCTTCTTCTACTTCCCTGAATTCTACTCCTCAATATGCATCTTAATTGAGTAACAAGTATGCATATGTGGGAATGATCCTGTGGCACTAGTCATGGATGGAATAATAAGGGCAATCTGATTGACTACAGAATGAAGAAGACGACACAGGTGAAAATAAAATGCATATACACAGAATCATAGAAATAGTGGTAACCAGTGGTGACCAGTGGTGAGGGCAGAATGTGTGTCCTCACTTGAAAGATTCAAAGCTCACATAATCAACATCTGAGACTTTGAGTCTCCATACTAGTGGATGACTGTTGAAAATGGAGTTAGGCACTTATAAGAATGTACCTCGTGCAATAATGCTGGTTTCTAAGAAAATATCCAGAAAAATTAGCCATGAGAGTGCCTCAATCACATATCTCATATCCACCATACGACCGTCCTTTCTTTAGATATAAACATCGAGGGATTGTGACCATCAACACTATACAGTCTCTATACTATTTTTAAGACATAACTCTAAAACGATTCTTTAGACGTTTACTCCTTATTTCCCTTTATCTACATAAAATATATAGAGTGTAACCATAACCCTAGCTGTAACCCCAGCCCGAGCCCTAATTTTAACCCTAACCACATTCTAACTCTAAACCTAACTCTAAATCTAACTCTAAGCCTAACCCTAACTCTAAGCATAACTCTAAACTTATCTTTAAACCTACCCTAACCCTAACTCTAGCTATATCTCTAACCCTAACAATAACCTTAACCCGACCACTAAACATATATCTAAACCTAGCTCTAATCTTAACTCTACCTCAAACACTAACTTTAACTCTAATCCTAATTGTAACCCTAATTCTATCACTAATCCTAAATCTAACACTAATTCTAACTCAAACACACACTCTAACAGTAACTCTTATCATAGTACTAACCCTAACTATAACCCTAACAGTTATGCTACATCTAACCATAACTCTATCCATAACCCTAACACTAACGCTAACCATAACTCAAACGTGCTCTCTAATCCTAACCATAAATGTAACTCTAACCCTAACTCTAAGTCTAGCGGTATCCCTAACTTTATCCCTAGCTAAAACCATACCCTAACACCACACACCATACACACACCATACACACACCATACACACACCATACACACACCATACACACACCATACACACACCATACACACACCATACACACACCATAATTGCATGTTTGATAGCCACTTTCTGAATATAATATGTTACCAACTTTACAAAAAATATGAAATGACAATGTCTAGTTGGAAAATGTGTTTCTGTAATGGTAGAAATTCTACAATATATACAAAACCAACAGATACAATGGTTTGGTCATCTGGAAAGAATGCCGTGTGATTCATTAGTTTATAAAGCATATACGAAGAGAGGAGAAGCAGAAAGAAGAGCCAGGGGTAGACCTAGAGTACGCTGGATCGACAACATCAAAGAGACAGTACACGAACACCAAATAACATTATCTGAAGATGCAATAAAAGCGAATATAAGAACACTGTATCTCTCTCGACACTCGTAAAGGGTAAAAGAGAAAGGAAAGAAGAAGACGAAGATTGGTAGAAAATTGTTAAATTATGAGGAACATGTGAGTTTTATGGTAGAAAGAAGCTATCTGTTTGTGTTAATGGTAAATATAACATATCTGTTTGTGTTAATGGTAAATATAACATATCTGTTTGTGTTAATGGTAAATATAACATATCTGTTTGTGTTTACGTTAACCGCCGAAGACGGATGTGTCGGGCCATTGGCGCAAATCAAACGGCGACACAACGCATTTCCATTCTCTGGACTACATCCTGCTGGAAATATAGTAGGACCATTGTCCTGTTACAAGAGATATCCAGCGGGAGTTTGAGAATGAAAGCTGAAGAAGAAGAAGAAGTTTACGTTAAAAAGAAGGAGATTTTGAGGACGGAGTTGAATGTGTCATCCTTTGGATGGTCAAAGTGACGGCTAGTCTAAGCCGAAGTTGCATATATGTATATGGCCAAAAGTATCTAATATCACGACGAAGTTGTAAACCACGACAAGCCACATTCCATTCTCTGGACTATATCCTGCCAATGGGCAGGAGTTTAAGAATCTCTGGACTACATCCCTCCAATGTGCAGGATTTTGAGAACGAACGCTGAAAAAGAAGAGTCTATATGAAGGTCTTCATGTTATACAAGAATACATATAGTTGTTTTTAAAATATGATACAAAATATGTTTTTATGCATATGTTTGCTGTATAATCTACAGAATAGGTATTTTATTTCCTAGGGAACAAATCTGTTTGGAAACTTGGGCTCTGAAGACTTCAGTGAAGTTACCAAGTTACTCAAGCACGCTATTCTAGCTACTGATCTCTCACTCCACTTGCAGTAAGTTTTGGGTTCGAGTGTCACTTCATCCTTCATTCACGAACATTGCAAACGGTGAATTAAAAGATCAAAACAACAACAAAAACAATTAACATGGCACACGTATCACTCAGCCATCAAATATCACAACGACATCTCAAGCAGACATATGGCACATCTGTAGCATCAACAGTAACATCGGGGGTTAGACAGTTGTTTTATTTATTGTATCGTCATTACTGTTTAGTATTTATTTGAATAATATTTATATGGGTACTATTTATATGGGTACTATTTATATGGGTACTATTTATATGGGTACTATTTATATGGGTACTATTTATATGGGTACTATTTATATAAATAATATTACAAAAGCAGTTAAAAACAGCAACTTACATTTAGCATCCTAATGACCTAACTAAACTATTCTTTGCTGACAATCATTGCATAGGTCACAGTTCAAGTGAAGAGCTGCAAGATTACAAAAACCTACTCAGGGAAAGTTGCATCAATCACAACATGAAGATCAACAATAAGTAATGTCTCTATCAATCACAACATGAAGATCAACAATAAGTAATGTCTCTATCAATCACAACATGAAGATCAACAATAAGTAATGTCTCTATGCAGAGAGCAGAATATAATCAACATAAAGATAAATGACCACGTACTGAAACAATTGCAGGAATTTAAATATCATGGAAGCATTTTTACAGACAACGGAAAAATGAACAGAAAGATCAAGCCAGGAGTTCACACAAAAATCTACGTAAATTATTACCTCACATCAATTTTGAAACACAAATATGGAGACCAAAAGGCAAATCATAAATTTAATGTTCATACTAACATTGTGTTATCAATTTCAGACATAGATAAACACACAAACAAGAGAGAAAACTTACTACGTGTGAAATGAAATGTCTAAGAAAAGCAGTAAACAGAACAGGAAGAGATCATGTGAGAAACGAGATTAGAAGAATTGTTGGAACATCAGTGGTCAATTATATTGAAAAACAGAGACTCAAATGGGTCAGCCATATAATAAGAATGAAGCTTTATTTGTCAGCAGAACGACCATACAACAAGAAATTGGAAACAACAAGATGCAGAGGAAGAATCGGATTGAAGGAGTTACCAACATTCTGACCCTCGGTATTGTAAGACATACTAGCTAATGAGAAACCATGCTTTAAATAACTCATTTGATTATCCCCTTAGTCGCCATTGACTGTCACATATAGTTGAGTCATACTGACCAATAAAAATCGACGTAATAGTCATATGATTGCTTAAGATGGCTTGTTTCACCATTCGATAATAGGTAGTAAATACGAGTATAATGTGGACGGACGATCCTACCACGTCATCAATTTCAGTGTACTATTACGAAATGCTGAAATCATAAGACTATTTGTCTTACGTCACAATAACTCATAGTTCTATTGGTAGCTATATTTAGCTGACATTACGTGATCCCTTGACAGATTGCGGGACAAGTTCTTCTCCCAGGTCAACTCAGGTCAGAGATCATTCGATGACCGCGCTTCCAGAGAGACATTTCGGAGTATTCTAATGACAACATGTGACATTGCTGGCATTTCCAAACCTTGGGAAGTTCAAAGACAGGTAAGGATTAAGTACTGAAACGAAACATTTATATATATATATATCAATAGACCCGTAACCCTTCAGGGTCGTAGCGGTACCACATTGGATGCCTCAGCACACAGAGTCCTCCAGCGAATTCTATCCTCCGCGATGCGGATGAGTGTGGAAATATATTACCCTGTCCATTCCTTGATGTTGTCTGTCCATGCCTTTATTTGTCCTCCTCTGCTCCTCGACAGTTCCCTGCAGTATTGTTTTTGACAAGGAATATTGCCTGTAAACAGGTCCGAACCATGCTAGTTTTCGTCGTTTCACTATTGAAAGCAATGGCTCCTGAACACCTGCACATATCTCTACTTTATTTCTTACGTACACATTGGTCTTATGTTCCCTATAAGAAATTCGTAGAATTCGTCTATAACATTTCTACTCGAAAGCCTGTAATCGTCTCTCCATGTCCGCAGTGAGTATCCAGCTCTCACAACCATACAACACAACAGAAAGCACCAGCAACTTATACAGTTCATTTTCACTCCAACACTGATGTTGCTTCTCCAAATCACAGTTAGCCTTGACAAGGACGCTAAAGCCATCTCCAGCCTTATTTTTAGTTCTGCTTTGTATTTACCATCGCTGCATATACTGGATCTGAGGTATTTGAGGTGTATATATATATATATATATATATATATATATATATATATATATATATATATATATATATATATATATATATACTAGCACAAAGTAAAAATTCATCAAAAGCGATATTTGTTTCCTTGCTTAAATGTTTATGTAGGTGTGTAAGGCTTCAACCCAGAAAGCATGCGAGTGATGAAGTTCTTGCAATTCTGTTTTTTTGTCGATGTGATGTTTTTTTGTTGTTGATTGTGTACTTCCTGTAAAAAATAGCAAAGACAGAGCTTCTGATTCTAATTAAATCATTTGTTTCTGGATGTGAAGCATGGACTGTAAAAAAAAATTCAAAGTGAATTAGAGACTACAGAGATGAGGTTTCTGAGCAGAATGATGGAAATACCATGGACAGCCAAGAAAACTAATGCAGATGTTCTCATTGATGCTGGCGTCAAAAGTTTAAACATTAGGGGCAGAGTCAAGGTTTCTGGGGCATGTGCTGAGAAGAACACTGCTTGAACACTTAATAACCACTGGAAAGATCAAGGGGAGAAGAGATACGAGACGACAGAGATAAAAGTTGCTACATGGACTAGCTTTGTGGCACGGTAGAAATTCACCAACCGAGCTTATTGATAACAAGAGACAGAGAGTCACGGAGAAACATGATCGCCTACGCCATTCGACATTACACTTGATTGATTACAACATGAATCCAGTTGGACTGTTTCCGTCCACTGAGCTGTACAGCTGTGATATACTGAATTATAGTAAAAGCATGGTGTTATTAGAACGTGTCGTGGTTGCGTATATGTATATGCGAAGCTGGGGTTATCCATTGCTGTTATCGTTGATGTTATCACTTTTGTTATTGTATGAACTTATCATTACTCAGGTGTCTGACCTGGTTATCACCGAGTTCTTCGATCAAGGTGACAAAGAGAAACACGAATTGAACATACAACCTCAGGTAATTTTGTTTTCATTGCTTGATATCGCTTCATTGTTATTGATTTTAATATCGATACCGCTAAATTTTTATTGATTTTAATATTGATACTGCTTCACTGCTATCGATTTTAATATTGATACGGTTCATTGTTATTAATTTTAATATTTGTATCGCTTCATTGTTATTGATTTGCTCTCATCGCTTGATATCTCTTCATTACTATTGATTTGAAAATCGAAATTTCTTAATTATTATTGATATGTTCTCATCGCTTTAAATCGCTTCATTGCTGTTGCTTTGAATATATATCTATCTATAGATTCGCTAAAATGTTTATTGCATTTCAGCGTCAGGGGTAGAAGAGGTTTCTGGAGATAGCAATCTGGGGCATCTATGACAGATCATATTGAACCACAATATTGTTTCTGGTTGTGTCATTATTATAACTATGCCCGTCTCTATGTTAGTGAGGTTCCGCGTTTGTATCGGCCAAGGTACCAGGTTCACTTCCCGCTGCGAGCAGTCTGCAGCCGTACCGGTCAGAAAACAATTGCGGGATTTGAATTGCGTACTTCGACTATCACAGACACGTTCACTTCCTCGCCACCACCCAGCCGGACTTCCTCGCCACCACCCAGCCGGACTTCCCCGCTACCACCCAGCCGGACTTCCTCGCCACCACCCAGCTGGACATATGCGGACACCAATGAAAATTATGTAAAAGTGAAACAAGTCATTTTAGAAGGTTGTTTTCAAATTAGCCAACATATCGTGTATACAATTACAGGTTTCACCTGAGTGCTACCCCACTGCATGTCACTGCGATATAGTAATCCGACATTTCCTGAGAAAGTCGGAGATGCCAGGTCGAGAGGCGCACTAAAAGTCATAGTATCACAACAACATAACTAGATAAGATGTCTTCACAACAAAACACGGCTAGATAACATGTCTTCACTATAACAACACGGCTAGATAAGATGTCTTCACAATAACAACACGGCTATATAAGATGTCTTCACAACAAAACACGGCTAGATAAGATGTCTTCACAACAAAACACGGCTAGATAAGATGTCTTCACAACAAAACACGGCTAGATAAGATGTCTTCACAACAAAACACGGCTAGATAAGATGTCTTCACAACAAAACACGGCTAGATAAGATGTCTTCACAACAAAACACGGCTAGATAAGATGTCTTCACAACAAAACACGGCTAGATAAGATGTCTTAACAACAAAACACGGCTAGATAAGATGTCTTCACAACAAAACACGGCTAGATAAGATGTCTTCACAACAAAACACGGCTAGATAAGATGTCTTCACAATAACAACACGGCTAGATAAGATGTCTTCACAACAAAACACGGCTAGATAAGATGTCTTCACAACAAAACACGGCTAGATAAGATGTCTTAACAACAAAACACGGCTAGATAAGATGTCTTCACAACAAAACACGGCTAGATAAGATGTCTTCACAACAAAACACGGCTAGATAAGATGTCTTCACAATAACAACACGGCTAGATAAGATGTCTTCACAACAAAACACGGCTAGATAAGATGTCTTCACAACAAAACACGGCTAGATAAGATGTCTTAACAACAAAACACGGCTAGATAAGATGTCTTCACAACAAAACACGGCTAGATAAGATGTCTTCACAACAAAACACGGCTAGATAAGATGTCTTCACAATAACAACACGGCTAGATAAGATGTCTTCACAACAAAACACGGCTAGATAAGATGTCTTCACAATAACAAAATGTCTGATAATAATATCATGTTCAATTATGATAATAAATTTGTTTATCTTTTCTAAACTCAAGGCGTGCATGGATAGAGACAAACAAGATGATGTGGCGAAGTTACAGATTGCATGGATTGATGGAATATGTCTTCCTTTATATCAGGTACAGTATAACCATTCTCTCTTTATATCTGGTAAAATATAACCATTCTCTCTTTATATCTGGTAAAATATAACCATTCTCTCTTTATATCAGGTACCGTATAACCATTCTCTCTTTATATTTGGTAAAATATAACCATTATCTCTTTATATCTGGTAAAATATAACCATTCTCTCTTTATATCTGGTAAAATATAACCATTATCTCTTTATATCAGGTAACGTATAACCATTCTCTCTGTATATCAGGTGCCGTATAACCATTCTCTCTTTATATCAGGTAACGTATAACCATTCTCTCTTTATATCACGTAAAGTATAACCATTCTATTTTTCTGCCATATTTTCTTATTGTAGAGATCCCGTGTGGCTCCTGAACGATAGATAAAAGAACCAAAAAAATGTCAATGAGTATATAATGTTGAGGATCTACTTTCTTCTTCTGCGTTCATTCTCAAGCTACTGAACTGCTGAATTTAGTTATGAGAACGGAATGCGTTTTGTCATGGCTTATAGCTGTGCTGCAATATCTGTAGCTTTTGGTCTGACAAATCTGTCTACATCATTATTTTTCGGCATTTTGACCCTATATTGAATGGGACAGCCAATTTAACACCATAACTTCATTAGTCGCCTCTTATGACATGCATGGAATGTACAAAGTAATGATATTCTTTGCTCCTCTTTCGGGTCCCGTGTATACACGGGCAATAAATTTATAAAAAGGCCAATAAAATCTCGATAGATTTAGTATATTGAAGAATTATTTTCAAATGATAGGGAACAAAACAAGAATGGTTACATTTCTGCAATCACTTGTTAAACATCCAGTCCATTATTGTTCATCTCCAGATCGATTTGTTTTAGATCATCCAGGGTTCCTGATACTACAAAAGAAACAATCACCCTTCTATACCGATACTACACAACAATTGATGACGTTTCTATACCGATACTACGCAACAATTGATGACGCTTTTATACCGATACTGCGCAACAATTGATGACGCTTTTATACCGATACTGCGCAACAATTGATGACGCTTCTATACCGATGTTATTGTTTTACTCGATATCCAAATGCTGATGATTAATGCTACTCTTGTCAGCTCAATGCCATTCTTAAAAGAAGTGCTGGTCGTCTGAAGTTGACTTAGTGATCCATACAGTAAGTTAGTGACTGTAGAAGTTTTGACTTGGCAGTTGTAAGGTAAGGGCAGTCAATAAGGAGGTGTTCTACTATTTCATTGGGATGAGAGAAGTCTCTACAAGTGAGTAGTTGATAGGGTTTGATACGGTTTAAATGGCTATAGATCCTTTCATGTTCTATTTGAAATTGAACGATAAGGGATTGGTTTGTCCTTGCAAAGTCTGTTTTTGCTGTCATTGTCCTTTGGCTGTTTCATTTCACTAAATGCACTTCGACCAGTCAACTAATTTGCCCATTTGTTCAGCACTTTTTCACTGGTGATGTTTCTGATAATATGTTTGACCGTGTCCATTCTACAGGTTCTTTGTTTTTGTTGTTATGAGGCGCCTCTTTTGGCACGTCTGTCCGCTACGTCGTTTCCTGCTATATCGATATGTCCAGGCTATGTCTGATATTAAATGATCAAACTGATTGGATATTCAGAGATAAGACTGTGCGCTGTTCTTGCTATGTGGAGAATATCGTGAAAACTGACAGTCTGAAAAAAATGATTATATCTGATGGTTTTTGTTCCATGAGATCATACTTTTTCTGGAATAACTCAACGGTGTTCTTGATGGTATCAGCCTCTTCTTCACAGTTTGAACACTTTTTTTACGACAAGAGTCACAGAATTCGCTGGCAGATCCATCAAGGTATCGTATATGGATGCCATATCCTGCAAAACATGTGGCCCTGAATGTTGATACATCAGTGTAGGCCCCGACTCCGATGATGAGCAACTGTTTATAGTCTCTAGAGCATATTTCCTCGGAACATTCCCTTATTAGCTGTTTTATTTAGTAATTCATTTGATAGTTGGTTGGTGCACGTTCTACAAAGGGGGTGATCAGAGGTATTCTATACCAATACTATGCAACAATTAATGACGTTTCCACACCGATACTACGTAACAATTGATGACGCTTCTATACCGACACTACACAACTATTGATGACGCTTCTATAGTGATACTACACAACAATTAATGACGCTTCTATACAGATTACTTTTAGCAATAACTGACCATTTCTGTGACGTATGCATGTTGACATTTTGTAATCAACATTTTTGCTAATTAGTGCTCATGAATATTTTAGAAAATATTTTGGAAAATGTCCTAATATTAATTGTGAACAAGCAGATTCCTGAAATATTTGTTAACAGCCAACTGTTTGAATGGCGCCGCTTCAATTCCTTTTAAATCAAGACGTCCGTGAATGAATGAAATTGTCATGTTTCTCTATCGTAATAGTACAGTATGCCAAGTCACATAACTCTCCTGATATGCACTGTGTGTTGTGTATATACGGTATCATCAATCTGGGCTGATCTATTTGATTAGCACATATAATTGGTCACTTTGCGTATAGGCTGCGTCTCCCAAATTAATCTTTGATCGGCCAAAATAAATAGGTGCCTGACCGACACACAGGGCATACAGATCCATATATAGGACGCTTTTTTTTTGGGGGGGGGGGTTTCAGACCACACCCACCCCTTCCCTTAGCAGATCGGAACATAGCTTGTAGTACCAGGAACTTGGCCTAAAAGATGGAGGAAAAGTCAAACTGTCGCAACTCCCCCCCCCCCCCTCCTCCAATAACGATGTTTCAATAATAGGTCATCAAATTTGTCATAAGCAAGAGGTGACACTTGAATATGCACGAACGTCATTTGTTTCTGTAGGTAAACGCCCGTCCTCCCACATGTGGAGATATCTACGGCCCTGAGGGCTTACTTTGAGAAGAATAAGACTCAGCTGTGTTTTGTAGTTGAACTGTATCATAAATGCTTATACCTCTATATACAATATTCCTAATCTCTGGTGAATTTAACGTTTCCACAGACACTGGCCAAACTGAATCCTGTGTTCACGCCGATGCTAAATGGTGTTCTTGAAAACAGAGTTCGTTGGGATGAACTTGACAAAGAGCAACAGTGCAAACCTGTCCTGCTAGAGACAGGCGTATGATCACTGACATCTTGTGATTTTATGACTGGTAGAGCGCAAGTCTTCAGTCACATGACTGATTTTATATATGACTGTATATATGAATGATTAATTTCTGAGCCTGGAATTTATATTAGAATATTTATTTCATTAGAGTAAGTTAAAGTATTAACTTGATTCGTTGACAAGGCGGTCTGTGTGACAGAGTAGGTATGTTCCCACTGTGGTCTGTGTGACAGAGTGGGTACGTTCACACTGTGATCTGTGCGACAGAATGGGTATATTGGCACGGTGGTCTGTGTGACAGAGTGGGTATGTTGACACTGTGGTATGTGTGACAGAGTGGGTATGTTGACACGCAGTTCTGTGTGACAGAGTGAGTTTGTTTACAAAATAAATTCATGAAACAGTGGTTTCATTGACAGTGTGGATTTTCTAATCCACACTGGATCATAGTCAATGTTGTTTGTTAATAGTGTGTCGTTGCTACAAATTTATTTCGCAGATTCGGTTTCCGAAAACTGAACAAAATTTTTCCATACATACTTTGTTCAAGTGATATGTTTCACAGTTTGTGCTTAGATGTGGAGACATACAACTTTATAATTACTCATAGAAAAAAATGTATGGATGTTACTTAACATAGCCATGATGTCCCGTTGTGAACACAATCTCACAGAAAACAAGCACTCATCATATACAGTTTGCCCAGTCATCACGCGTAGCCTCACTAAATTTGGTATATTTGAATTGTATTGTAAATTGTCGTTGGATAATCACACAAAGTATGTTCAAAATAATAGATGATCTGTCACATTAGCTCAGATGATGTCGCAATCTATCACATTAGTTCAGAAAATGTCACATCTGTCACATTAGCTCAGATAATGTCGCATCTGCCACATTTTCTCAGATAATGTCGCAATCTATCACATTAGTTCAGAAAATGTCACACCTGTCACATTAACTCAGATAATGTCACACCTGTCACATTAACTCAGATAATGTCACACCTGTCACATTAACTCAGATAATGTCACACCTGTCACATTCGCCCAGATGAGAAACGCCGTATGACATTATAATGATGAATTATTCTGAAGAATAACGTTGTAATTCATGGGGGAATCCCCGGTAAACACTACATAGGGGAATCCCCGCTACATTTGATAACATTCATTCATTCTATGACATCTGTACTTTAGCCGTTCATATATCTAGACGCCCATTTTCTTGTATATATATATATATATATATAAACCTATGATCTTGTATAAGACCATGGATTAGTATATATATATATATATAAACCTATGATCTTGTATAAGACCATGGATTAGTATATATATATAAACCTATGATCTTGTATAAGACCATGGATTAGTATATATATATAAACCTATGATCTTGTATAAGACCATGGATTAGTATATATATATAAACCTATGATCTTGTATAAGACCATGGATTAGTATATATATATAAACCTATGATCTTGTATAAGACCATGGATTAGTATATATATATATATAAACCTATGATCTTGTATAAGACCATGGATTAGTATATATATATAAACCTATGATCTTGTATAAGACCATGGATTAGTATATATATATATAAACCTATGATCTTGTATAAGACCATGGACTAGTATATATATATATAAACCTATGATCTTGTATAAGACCATGGATTAGTATATATATATAAGCTCATAACTCCCCCCCCCCACTTTGAAATCAGAACATCAGTTTTATTGTTAGTGACTTAATTCAAAATGTTCCTCGAATTGATTGAAAGTCGTACTCAGATGTTGATGATGCTCTGCTCTGAGAACATCTGATTGATTGATTGATTGATTGATTGATTGATTGATTAATTGATAGAACCTGTATGTGCTTAAATGCAACTGTTAGCTAATTACGACAAATTCATGTGCATACACTAAGTGAATAATTCAAACATAAAACAAGGAAATATTAAACGTTTTTGCTTTATAAAACATGTCTAGACGAAATTGTGATGGATTCATACAAGAAAATAATGTCTTAATATGTCACTGAGTGTGTCATACAAGAAAATAATGTCTTAATATGTCACTGAGTGTGTCATACAAGAAAATAATGTCTTAATATGTCACTGAGTGTGTCATACAAGAAAATAATGTCTGAATATGTCACTGAGTGTGTCATACAAGAAAATAATGTCTGAATATGTCACTGAGTGTGTCAAACAAGAAAATAATGTCTGAATATGTCACTGAGTGTGTCATACAAGAAAATAATGTCTGAATATGTCACTGAGTGTGTCATACAAGAAAATAATGTCTGAATATGTCACTGAGTGTGTCATACAAGAAAATAATGTCTGAATATGTCACTGAGTGTGTCATACAAGAAAATAATGTCTGAATATGTCACTGAGTGTGTCATACAAGAAAATAATGTCTGAATATGTCACTGAGTGTGCCATACAAGAAAATAATGTCTGAATATGTCACTGAGTGTGCCATACAAGAAAATAATGTCTGAATATGTCACTGAGTGTGTCATACAAGAAAATAATGTCTGAATATGTCACTGAGTGTGTCATACAACAAACTTGTGAACATTAACATATTGAACTAAGAATGTAACGTCTGAGTATTAATATGTTGTACATTCGATTAATGTTTCAGCAACAGCGGATTCATTCATGCAACAAATTAATGTTATACGTTTCATTAACTACAACATAAATTAATGTATAGTCATTGACTCACGACATCAATTAATGTATAGTCATTGACTCACGACATCAATTAATGTATAGACATTGACTCATACATCAGAAAAATGTCTAGACATCAACTGTTTGACTCATATATGAAATAATTTTCTAGATATTTACAACTTGACTCATTCATCAAATTACTGTTTAGATATGACAAAGATCACAACTCAAGCATCAAATTATGTCAAGAAATCTACCATGTGACTCATGAATCAGTTTATCATAAAGAAATCTACCATGTGACTCATGAATCAAATCTGCGTCTAGACATCAAATCTGCGTCTAGACATCAAATCTGCGTCTAGACATCAAATACTACTGCCATTGCATCACATTTACTTAAATACACTGATCATTGCACGAAATTAAGTTAGCGTCTGAATTGATTGTTCTTTAGACCTGGCTTAATGATGAATGTTGCAACTACTTCTTCTTCTTTCCTTCCTCTTTTACCCTTTACGTGTGTCGAGGGAGATACAATGTTCTTGTTCTCGCTTTTCTGGCAGTTTCAGATAATGTTATTTGTTGTTCGTGTAATGTCTCTTTGATGTTGTCGATCCAGCGTACTCTAGGTCTACCCTTGGCTCTTCTTTCTGCTTCTCCTCTCTTCGTATATGCTTTATAAACTAATGAATCACACGACATTCTTTCCAGATGACCAAACCATTGTATCTGTTTGTTTTGTGTGTATTGTACAAATGATATGACACCCACTCTTTCTCTTATGCCATCGTTTTTAATTCTGTGTATCTTCATTCATATACCATTATCATATCGTATGGTTACAATTTAATTACTATCCAAGAGTAAAAAGTTGTTACATATTATTCTCATGTTATTTAAATATTTCTTTGTTCATTTGTAATCATTAATTGATTATTATAAAATTTGGTATTATTGAGTACTTGATTATTTCAATCAATTAGGCGTAATAAACACATGACCTGATGACGATTACTGATTGGAAATACATTATTTTAATTAATCAATCATAATTTGTGAATCGTTGTTTTAATTAGTAATATGCAAGATGATTGAGAGTAAAAAAAACTATTAATATAATTTATTGTTGTTTGATTGTTGATTTATCGTTATGTGATTGTTGATTTATCGTTGTTTGATTGTTAAATTAACGTTGTTTAATTGTTGATTTATCGTTGTTTGATTGCTGATTTATCGTTGTTTGATTGTTGATTTATCGTTGTTTGATTGTTGATTTATCGTTGTTTGATTGCTGTTTGATAAATGTTTGATTGTTGTTCGAGAAATGCTGTTTGAATATTGATTAGAAACCAGTAATACGACAGAAGCGGTATTTCCACAAATGCTCTGCTTACCATTTTATAATCCATCTAAACGTATAGAAACCCAGTGTCCCAATCAATTGTTGAATCTGAGTTCTTCTATGTTTTCCAGTGTGGTCGCGAATTGTTCTTACAACTTCACAAAACATTTCCGTGTTGTGTGTGTAGTCTAACAACAGTCGTGCTAACATATTATTTATTTTAACTTAGGGTATATTTGTTATATTTATTCACAGTTCATATAAACCTGATCTATATTCTCATGTTGAACGGATGCATGTGACATTTTTGTTCACAGTTCATGTAAACCTGATCTGTAATATTGTAACCGTTACTGTATGTTGACCGTGTAACATATTTGGTGTATTCTGTGAACAGTGGTTCTCACTTCGTTAATGCTGTCTCGTATAATCTAATAATAATCTCGTATAGTATTTTCCTTCACTGTTGTGGCCTCAGAAATCTAGGTATCAGATTTAGTTCCACATTCAATCAATCAATCAATCAAGAATCATGCCGAATGGCGTAGGCGATCATGTTTCTTCGTGACTCTCTGTCTCTTGTGTTGTCAATAAGCTCGGTTGGTGAGCTTCTACCGTGCCATGATACAAGCCCATCAAGTAACTTTTCTCTTTGTCGGCCCCTATCTCTTCTCCCTTTGATCTTTCCAGTGATCTAAGTAGCGTCGAAGCATAATGTAATCTAGGGTTATTTACAGTAGTAGTTTCCCCTTGCTTTCTACTGGGTTGTTTATGGTGTTCTCCACGAGCCTTTGACTAAATAGCCTGACCTACAAGGCAGTAGTGGTTTGATTTTAGAGTGGCCTTCTCTTAGATTAGTTGTCCCACCGCAACTAACGAACTCCATCTATCCAGAATGCACAATGAAAATCATCACCGATAGCCATATTTCGAACTATTGTGTCACACTAACAAACAGGGTCATTTCACAGTCCACACGCACAAATCGCACATAAACAAAAGTTAACACGCTATTGTAAGTCGAACTTGACAACATCCATTATGTCACCGAAATATATCACAATAGCACAGGAAAAACAGCTTCAGATAACACTGTCTTGCTTAAGCATTCGCAAGTTATTTGAAGAAATTTTCACTTTCGTCCAAATTCAATGGTCAATGTAAACCAAGAGTAAAACACTTCACATATATGTATATAAATCTCTCTCTTCAAACATGATCACATTTCAACAACATCATCATCACAAACATGGTCGGAAGAACATCAGACTCACAACACCACTTACACGTTAATATTCACATACGGCGGACAGCTAACTCTGAGATCCCCCCTTTTATTTGGAAGAGAGAAAATAAGGTGAAACAAATAAGTCCAACCTCAACTATACCACTGTTAATTAACCTGGCCCAGTCAACACGACATCTGTCAGTTGTGTCTATGCGTCCTTCTTACAATTGGAATTCCAGTTCGGAAATTAATCCAGGTCATCCGTTTGATTAGAACTAATCACATTAAGGACTGTCAATCCAAGTTAGGTTAATCGCTCGTTAACGGCTGATATCTTATATATGAAACATGATTGGTTACTCTATAATCATATATGAAGCATGATTGGTTACTCTATAATCATATATGAAACATGATTGGTTACTCTATAATCATATATGAAACATGATTGGTTACTCTATAATCATATATGAAACACGATTGGTTACTCTATAATCATATATGAAGCATGATTGGTTACTCTATAATCATATATGAAGCATGATTGGTTACTCTATAATCATATATGAAACATGATTGGTTACTCTATAATCATATATGAAACATGATTGGTTACTCTATAATCATATATGAAACACGATTGGTTACTCTATAATCATATATGAAGCATGATTGGTTACTCTATAATCATATATGAAGCATGATTGGTTACGCTATAATCCAGAACAGTCGATAAATTCTTAGGGATCTCTGAATTCAGCAATGTCGCTAGGTGGTCCATCGGTGTTAGTAGAACAGGGTAAAACCTCCAATGACTTCTAGCTGGTCCTCTACTTGACGGGAAGACCACTTGAAGGTGAAATATGATTGTCAAGCATCTAATAACAATTGTTAATCATGAAATATACTCCAATCTGCATGTTCGGGGGCAGTTGATTCGAATTTCCATGTAGATTAACTATGCACATAACCAGATGTCAGGTTGATCAAAATACATCAAATTTGTCGATAAAACTCATATCTCTTCTTACAATTTCTTGTGAGTGATGAATGAAACACAACTTATATATACAAGCGGTACTCTTCAAATTCAAAAGATCCACCAATCCAGTTACATCATCGACCTAAACTTTCATGTTGGCACAATCCAGTTACATCGTCGACCTAAACTTTCATGTTGGCACAATCCAGTTACATCGTCGACCTAAACTTTCATGTTGGCACAATCCAGTTACATCATCGACCTAAACTTTCATGTTGGCACAATCCAGTTACATCTCCGACCTAAACTTTCATGTTAGCACAATCCAGTTACATCTCCGACCTAAACTTTCATGTTGGCACAATCCAGTTACATCGTCGACCTAAACTATCATGTTGGCACAATCCAGTTACATCATCGACCTAAACTTTCATGTTTTCACAATCCAGTTACATCATCGACCTAAACTTTCATGTTTTCACAATCCAGTTACATCGTCGACCTAAACTTTCATGTTGGCACAATCCAGTTACATCGTCGACCTAAACGTTCATGTTGGCACAATCCAGTTACATCGTCGACCTAATTTTTCATGTTGGCACAATTTTGACTACATGATGATTTAACTGCATCTCCGACGGCAGGATGCTGCGACTGGACCTATTTTTACCGTTGGGTATTCTCGTGATTTCATTAGTCACAATGATTATATTTTGTGTGACAGCCAATGAAAATCAAGGAGATGGTTCTATGACAAAATATTACCAGACAAAATATATCGGACACAATGTACCAGGCAAACGAGCCCCACGACAAAATTTCGCCAGACAAAATATTCCCAAGACAAAATTTTCCCAGACAAAATATTCCCGAAACAAATATCTCAAAAACAAATTACAAAGATAATATATTAAACATTTTATACAAACTGTAATAAACATTAATAAATAATATAACTAGAAAATAATTATAATCAAGTCTTCAAAAGATATGAATTGTCTCATACATAACCGAAATGAAATTAAGTTCATTGATTGGGTCATCAACGATGATGAAGTTTCTCCTTCGCAAGCGATGATGAGCATGGCATGAAAAACAATAAATGTGGTGAACAAGCAGGAAAAAAAAAACATTTGTGATTGTCTAATTTGGTTTGTGAGTTCGTAGATGCCAGATGAGTTCAGTTCGTGCCAGGAAAGTTTTATTGCAGTACATGCAGGAATGCAGAGGGCCCGGTGTAGGAGACTTTTTTGGATTTGTTCTTCCGCTCCCGTCGCTTGTAAATTTCTCGCAGTGTTCCTTCTTTTTTCAAATTTCGTGATGTCAGTAGTGATCTGGGTGTGCCAAGCTGAGCGACCAAGGGATGTAGTCTCCCAGGAGCTAGGATCTGGGTGTGCCAAGCTGAGCGACCATGGGATGTAGTCTCCCAGGAGCTAGGATCGATGCTGCAGTGCTTGAGATATCTTTTTTTAGGTGATAGTTGAAGCGGTGTTTTTTTCTATCCGCCTCTTGAACATTTACTTTCGATGGTGCCCAGCAAGGAAAGCAGCCCTTGCCCAACTCTAATGTCGTGCTTTCCTATATCGAAAAGAGAGACAGAGATCAGAGACAGAGTGCTCGCAGAGAGAACGGGTTCCCTACCCGATGTGCTCAGGCACAGGCGGGACAATGAAGGCAGCCCTTGCCCAACTCCACAGCTAACTTTCTTATACCGGTAACATGCTAGCAGAGAGAAAGGGTTCAGTACCTGATATGCTCAGGCACAAATGGGACAAGGTCGTTCAGTTGAAGAACATATCTTGCTCCCAAACGCGTGGTGAGACTCGGACTTGGACGAGGGTTCACAATGTCGGTGAACAACAGTGTGTTGGCGAAAGAGCCCGGGTCCAACTCATCTGTCGAGTTCTTCCTTAACCAGAACCAGGTTCGTGAATGAGAAAAGGCTTAGTGCCCGATTTTGACAAGCACATAACGTCTAATTACAGGAGGCAAGTTCACTATGGTACACCTCGAACAAGATTCCTGTTTAGGGTTGTTACTCTACACTGGAACATTTATCCCGTAGGAAGTGAACGACAATCGTTTCGGCGAAGAGTTATTACCCTCCCCCTCGCGCCCGTCCACAGTTAGGTAGGCTGTCACAGGCTAGGGAAGCCTACAACTAAAACTAAAGGTATGTCGAAAACGGATGTACTGGATCTCGAATGTCCGGGCCACATTGTGAGCTAACAGAGGCACAAGCAACAAAGTTAAACTGTGTTCCCACAACGTACTTCACAACGTACTTCACAACGTTCTTCACAACGTCCTTCACAACGTACTTCACAACGTACTTCACAACGTACTTCACAACGTACTTCACAACGTACTTCACAACGTACTTCACAACGTACTTCACTCTCCCCGGCGGAAATCACACGATATATTCGCTGTGGTTATAAGAGAGCAAATGCAGAAGAAGAAGAAGAACAGTATATACTCATTTCAAAAATAATAAACAAAATGGAGAGATGGCTTTATAGTAAAATAGTTTGCGTATTCCACCTTGTGGTTATGAGTTGTGAAACTTGTCATTTCTGTTATTTTGTTTTTAATGAAACTGTACACCAAGTTCTGACAAGTTAATACATTGTCTAACGTCAAGTATCAGATGAAACATGTTCTATTGTCTGTGATTATTATGTCACATATTGATTTGTAATTGATCAAAATAAAATATCTGGTATGTTCACAGTTCACATTTTGGTAAACTCAATCAATCAATGTGCAGGTAGACGGTCGTAGGCGATCATGTTTCTCCACAACTCTGTCTTTTTTGTGTTAGTAGATTCAGTTATATATATTGCTTATTTCGTGCTGCCGGGACAATATCGTTGTCTTCCTCTGTTATTTCTTTCACTCTATATTTCCTGTTGTTATTAATTGTTGTTGTTCTTCTTCTTCAGCGTTCATTCTCAATACCCGCTGGATCTCTCTTGTAGCAGGACAACATTCTCAAACTCCCGTTGGATCTCTCTTGTAGCAGGACAACATTCTCAAACTCCCGCTGGATCTCTCTTGTAGCAGGACAACATTCTTAAACTCCCGCTGGATCTCTCTTGTAGCAGGACAACATTCTCAAACTCCCGCTGGATCTCTCTTGTAGCAGGACAACATTCTCAAACTCCCGCTGGACCTCTCTTGTAGCAGGACAACATTCTCAAACTCCCGCTGGACCTCTCTTGTAGCAGGACAATGTTCTCAAACTCCCGTTGGACCTCTCTTGTAGCAGGACAATGTTCTCAAACTCCCGTTGGACCTCTCTTGTAGCAGGACACATTCTAAAACTCCCGCTGGATCCCTCTTGTAGCAGGACACATTCTCAAACTCCCGCTGGATCCCTCTTGTAGCAGGACACATTCTCAAACTCCCGCTGGATCTCTCTTGTAGCAGGACACATTCTCAAACTCCCGCTGTATCTCTCTTGTAGCAGGACGCATTCTCAAACTCCCGTTGGATCTCTCTTGTAGCAGGACACATTCTCAAACTCCCGCTGGATCTCTCTTGTAGCAGGACACATTCTCAAACTCCCGTTGGATCTCTCTTGTAGCAGGACAACATTCTCAAACTCCCGTTGGATCTCTCTTGTAGCAGGACAACATTCTCAAACTCCCGTTGGATGTCTCTTGTAGCAGGACACATTCTCAAACTCCCGCTGGATCTCTCTTGTAGCAGGACAACATTCTCAAACTCCCGCTGGATCTCTCTTGTAGCAGGACACATTCTCAAACTCCCGCTGGATCTCTCTTGTAGCAGGACAATGTTCTCAAACTCCCGCTGGACCTCTCTTGTAGCAGGACAATGGACCTACAAGATATCCAGCAGGATGGAGTCCAGAAAATGAAAATGCGTTATGTCACAGTTTTTTTGCGTCAATAGCCCGACACATCCGTTTTCAGCGGTATTAATTATTCTAACTGAGCTTAACATAACACTAACACATAACACTAACACATAACACTAACACATAACCATCTACAATAAAACGGAGGCATTCAGAATAACTAGTTGACATTCACCATAAAATGTAGAGATTCGCAATAACTATTTGATATTCACAACTAAAGTAGACATTCACCATAAAGTAGACATTCACAATATTTAGTTCACATTTATAATAAAACGTAGGCATGCACAAAATCCAGAACCGTGCATTAGATTTTATCAATAAGATGCAAGTCTTGAAAATGACGCCCCTTAAATGTATTTTGTGTGGTGCCAATTGATGCTGCCGCCTCTCTGTATTATAGCGCGACACGGTCCTGACCTGATAATGACAAGACGACATTCACAATAACTGGGAGATATTCACAATAACTGGGAGACATTCAAAATAACTGGGAGATATTCACAATAACTGGGAGATATTCACAATAGTTAGTTAGTTTGTTTCTTTCGTGCCGCAAGCGTTACATAGGGCAGAGGTTTTGTTTCTCCATATGATGCGGTCCGCTGCATGCAGCTTTAGTTCCTGGATGGTCTTACAGCCTATTAATTCCCCTTCTTTAAGAATGGTGTTTTTAAGGGTTGTTTTAGGTCTTCCTATATATTCACAATAACTAAGAGACATTCACAATAACTAGGAGACATTCACAATAACTAGGAGATGTTCACAGCAACAGACACCCAAAATAACACGTAGAGATTTACAATACAAAAATGGGATTCACAAAAACAAAACATTCGGAATAACAAATAGATATTTGCAAGTTGTAAAATCTGTACTCCATGGATGGAATAAATTTGTCTGATTGTATCTTATCTGAGCATAAATTTATCTTTGTTGTTTGGTGTACGTGTGAGCAGTTGACAAGATGGTGTTCAGTTTAGTCGCTAATGCCATTGTGAATGAGTGGGGCTAACTTCTAGTTTCTTACACAAAGTTCAATTGGAGGTTCAGTGTCAGCTTTTTTAGTTAGCTCTTACATGTTCATGGTTTGATGCTGGCTAATTTTATACATTGTAATATTTCAGTGGACAGAAGATTTAGCTGGTGGCGCCCATCACCTCTTCATTTACTCCTGATATATATATATATATATATATATCACAGACTCAATATATTTCGATAACATGAATGTATTAATCAAGGACTGACACGTCTATGTCAAACAGTCCTGCTTAATATATTTCTACGCATGTATATTACCTGCTGTTCCGAATACACGTGTATATATATATATATCATTCTGACAGAACTCATCTTTCCTTCTACTCATCTCACAGATTCCATCTGCTTTTTGTGTGTCAAAAACATGAATTCACGTCTCATTGGTCGCCTTATCTTAATGACATATGTTTATGAATCTATTGTCGCTTTATTATTTTACGTTTGTTTTGCTATTTATTGCGAGTTCTTGTTTCATTAAAATAATATTTGTATCATTTAGTGTTTATGTTGCTGTTCCAGGGGCACACGATTGATCTGGAGCTGGATATGAGGTGTTTGTTTAAACAGCAGAGGAGAATGTTCATAATTAGGAATAACCAAACTGTCAGAGGATATCCGACAAGTTGGAGTATGCTGTGGTAACAAACTGTCAGAGGATATCCGACAAGTTGGAGTATGCTGTGGTAACAAACTGTCAGAGGATATCCGACAAGATGGAGTGAGCTATGGTAACGAACTGTCAGAGGATATCCGACACGGTGGAGTGAGCTTTGGTAACATAAACAAGAAGCGATAACAAATATGATAATGTAATATTGTTACTGGTAACTAATGCAACTTTGTTACTTTCCTGCTGTAAGCGTCATATATGGCAGATGTTTTCATTCTCCATGTTTTGCAGTCCGATGCCTGCAGTTTTAGTTCTTGTATGGTCTTGTAGCCTGTTATTTCCCCTTCTTTAAGTATGATGTTTTTTAGGGTTGCTTTAGGTCTTCCTCGTTTTCTTTACCCTCAGGTATCCACATAAGAATTTTTAGGAACCTAGTTCATTTCTCTGCATAAGGAACACAGTCCATACCTCTGAACAACGAACCCAGTCCATGCCATGGAATGACCACTGTAGACAGTTTTTGGTCTATCCGTGACTTTCTAACTACTCTCCGCTGTTGTACTGATACAATTAATACGCAAACATTAACCACACCATCATTGGGGAAACAAATGGAGCATTCTGAGATATTCAACTTTCAAAGTTTAATCAATGCAAAGTTCAGTCAATGCAAAGTTCAGTCAATGCAAAGTTCAGTCAATGCAAAGTTCAGTCAATGCAAAGTTCAGACAATGCAAAGTTTAGCCACTGCAAAGTTTAGTCAATGCAAAGTTCAGACAATGCAAAGTTCAGTCAATGCAAAGTTCAGTCAATGCAAAGTTCAGTCAATGCAAAGTTCAGTCAATGCAAAGTTCAGTCAATGCAAAGTTTAGTCGATGCAAAGTTTAATCAATGCAAAGTTTAATCAATGCAAAGTTTAGTCAATGCAAAGTTTAGTCAATGCAAAGTTTAATCAATGCAAAGTTCAGTCAATGCAAGTTCAGTCAGTGCCCACAACAAAGCTACACTAACAGTGACAACTATGTTCTGCATGAATTATTACTGTTCACTTTTGTTTCTGTACCCTTAGAAACTTCAAAACCTCTACTGACTACATCACACCACGTACCCGTACAGCAACATCTGTCATCTTCCTAGTTTCGGATACTCAGTTCAACAATCTGATTGTTGCTTTCATCTCCATACAACAAACGTTATTTCATTTTTTTTGTTTGTTTAAACAGATCAGGTCGCCGTGAACAATTTAATATGTTTATATTCATATTGAGCAATGGCGCAGTTTGATATCAGTGAGTAGAATGTGTGCAAATGTGAGCGAAAATGATACTTCACGTCTCATTAGAATGTAATTTCAATAGAATAATCTAGTCAACCAATCAGAGACGAATCTCCTGTAGAAGGAAACACTTTGCAATCCAAACATGAACTTCTCAGAGAAGGAACGTACTGTCCTTCCTATAGAAGCAGGAAAGTTGAAAACCATGCATGAACTGCTGGGTGAGAGTCGGTGCCGTCCTATAGAAGGAAGCACGTTGAAACTCATGCATTGACTGCTGGGTGAGGGTCGGTACTAGGATATGTACCATGCCTCTAGGTTGCAAGAAAGTCACGTAACGAAAGTAACAGATTATATTTTCACATAATACATAACACATGTTGAGAAATATCAATATTCAAGAAGGTTGGCTTGTAAGCAGCAAACTAAGAAGGAACCTAGGATTTTTCCAGCATGCGAAGAGGCTCGATGAGTATGGGCAGTGTTGGTGAAAGAGGAGATATAAATCAGTAGAGGCAGAGGCCGAACAAGACGCCCTTGGACATGAAATATTCAAGAATGCATGCACATGTCCCTAGAGGAGGCTGGACAACTTGTCACGGACCGCGGGGATTTCCGAAGATTCATAAGGAGGACTACGTTCTGGAAAGTCACATGATAAACATACTACATGACCGTCACAGCTTCCATGTTCACATGATAAACATACTACATGACTGTCACAGCTTCCATGTTCACATGATAAACATACTACATGACCGTCACAGCTTCCATGTTCACATGATAAACATACTACATGACTGTCACAGCTTCCATGTTCACATGATAAACATACTACATGACCGTCACAGCTTCCATGGTCACATGATACACACTATAGAACTGTCTCAGCATTTATATGATAGTATATGATAGTATATGTATAGAACTCTGAGATGGTTACCCAAAAGTAGAAATATAACATAGATCTCTGAGATGGTTACCCAACAGTAGAAATATAACATAGATCTCTGAGATGGTTACCCAACAGTAGAAATATAACATAGAACTCTGAGATGGTTACCCAACAGTAGAAATATAACACAGAACTCTGAGATGGTTACCCAACATTAGAAATGTAACATAGAACTCTGAGATGGTTACCCAACATTAGAAATGTAACATAGAACTCTGAGATTGTTACCCAACAGTAGAAATATAACACAGAACTCTGAGATGGTTACCCAACAGTAGAAATGTAACATAGAACTCTGAGATGGTTACCCAACAGTAGAAATGTAACATAGAACTCTGAGATGGTTACCCAACAGTAGAAATGTAACATAGAACTCTGAGATGGTTACCCAACAGTAGAAATATAACATAGAACTCTGAGATGGTTACCCAACAGTAGAAATATAACATAGAACTCTGAGATGGTTACCCAACAGTAGAAATATAACATAGAACTCTGAGATGGTTACCCAACTGTAGAAATATAACATAGAACTCTGAGATGGTTACCCAACAGTAGAAATATAACATAGAACTCTGAGATGGTTACCCAACAGTAGAAATGTAACATAGAACTCTGAGATGGTTACCCAACAGTAGAAATGTAACACTGAAGTCAACAACAATAAGCCAGCAAAAAAAAATGTATATCACACTCTCCAGGATTTATTGCCTCATTTTTACACATCATTAAAAAAAAATATATTCATCCCACTCCATATGGATAACACATCGCTGTAAGATTGCTATCATGCCATCCATCCGTTATCACACACATCTATTTTAACAAGTGTATAGTGACACCTATTGTACAAGTATTACTGTATGCCATATTCGGTGCAGTAGCCAATTTGTCATTACGTAGCTCGGCTTATTACAAAAACAAGCTTCTCTAACTGACACAATCACAGAGGGGAGTACAATCTTACAGTAAATGCATCATTGGCTTGTACCAATACCCTGCTAAATGTACAAGAAATTGTAATGTAAGAAAATTGATACTTGTCTTGGTCTGCGAAACACAATATTGTTAAGACAATTAACAGATTAGGGCATTCTGACACTAGTATAAGCATAGCTATATAAGCCGTTGTATTTCTTTTCTACGATTCGCGTCGAGGAACTTTGGCGGAGCTACGAGGTAAGTGATCAAATACATATTAATAAATCGTGATAAATCTAAGAAATATAGGTTACAAAAATGAGTGGAAATACTGAGTGGCACTGAAGATGTTATTTATGTGATGTGTGATATTCAGAGTGTTTCTCACTGCCAATCTGTAAGCCTCTCAGTTCTGTGCAGCTGTCCAGTCTTTTTCGGACTCAATTTCAGAAGAAGTTCGATATCATATATCCATCTTAGTCTTAGTCTATCTCTTGCTCCCTTTATTTGGAACATTTCCTCGAAAATTAATATTTCTAAATCACGTTGTCATTTTATATATTAGAAATATGTTCGTTTGGTGTTTTTTTGTTGTTGATAGATTTAAGAAGCTATACTTGTTCTATGATTAGATCTTTGACATATTTGAGGGGCTAGACTTGTTCTATGATTAGATCTTTGACATATTTGAGGGGCTAGACTTGTTCTATGATTAGATCTTTGACATATTTGAGGGGCTAGATTTGTTCTATGATTAGGTCTTTGATATATTTGAGGGGCTAGACTTGTTCTATGATTAGGTCTTTGATATATTTGAGGGGCTAGACTTCTACTTTTACATAGCGTTATATCGAATCATTTCTTCTACATGGACGTGAAGCATGGAGCTGACAGTAAATATGATCATGGTGGACTTGGTTACTCCTGAAAATGTGGTTGTTGAGAAGGCTGACGAAAATACTCGGGATTACAACAACAACAAATACGACAACAATTATAGATCTCATAAATTCTGGAGTAATATAAGACATTATTTTAAATAATTAGTTCGACATTTATGATTTTTAGCACTTGGAATGATAAATGAACAAAATTTGAACATGTTGTAGGTACCAGAAAAAGAAACAAAATTTAACATGTTGTAGGTACCAGAAAGATTAAAAAGAGAAGAGACAGAGGAAGACAAAGAGAGAAATTGCTGGATTATTTCTCATCAAGACATGGATGAATGCACCAACTGAACTTGTGTTACCACACCTACACAGAACAGCTTAGAAATATGATCGCGTACATCAATCGGCAGGATATGTGATACATTGATCATCAAAACGTACTTGATTGATATCAATATTCCTCAATGTTAAATTGTATTGATGTAAGTTGCAATCAACACCAGATTTGATATGCTTATCTTCGTTCTAAACTTGTTTATAATCTGAATTTATCACTAATCTACGAACGATCTATAAAATTGTTCAAATCCTCGATGAAAGAATCAGTTTTACGGTAACACTTTATTTAGCTACGGAAAAACGTGCTCTAGTTGGGTCATTACCTACTGATGACTTCATATTTAGTTATTCTTCATTTATTTTACACGACATACAACTTTAGTGTAGTGGATGTACAACTTTAGTGTTGTACACAACATATAACTTCAGTGACGTGAATACACAGGCAGAAAGTCTTGACCGCGCCACATCTTTTTTTGGGGGATGTGGTTGGTCAAGTACGGAAAACCTGTTTACTTGTGTTGCGAAGCGATTCGGTGAGGCTAGAACAGACCTGGTTCAATTCCCGTCAGCTGTAAGAATTATATAACTTTAGTGTTCTTCACGACAAATAACTTTAGTGTTTTACACAACATAAAACTTAAGGAAGCAGGATGTATAGCCTTAGCGATGTACACGGCATATAACTTTGTGTACACGACATATAACTTTGTGTACACGACATATACCTTTGTGTACACGATATATAACTTTGTGTACACGACATATACCTTTGTGTACACGATATATAACTTTAGTGGTAATATTCTAGTGCATGTTAGCGACATAAATGATTAATTATTTATTAAAATACATCATGATGATACATCAGTCTAGGGTGATACATCAGTCTAGGGTGATACATCAGTCTAGGGTGATACATCAGTCTTGGGTGATACATCAGTCTAGGGTCATACATCAGTCTAGGGTGATACATCAGTCTAGGGTGATACATCAGTCTAGGGTGATACATCAGTCTAGGGTGATACATCAGTCTAGGGTGATACATCAGTCTAGGGTGATACATCAGTCTAGGGTGATACATCCGTTCAGAATGATACATCAGTCTAGGGTGATACATCAGTCTAGGGTGATACATCAGTCTAGGGTGATACATCAGTCTAGGGTGATACATCAGTCTAGGGTGATACATCAGTCTAGGGTGATACATCAGTCTAGGGTGATACATTAGGGTAATACATTCGTCCAGGGTGATACATCCGTGCAGTATAATACATCCGTCCAGTACGATACATCCGTCCAGGGTGATACATAAGGGAGACACATCGGTCCAGGGTGATACATTAGGGAGACAAATCAGTCCAGGGCGATACATTAGGGAGACACATAGGTCCAGGGTGATATATTAGGGACACACCTCCGTCCAGGGTGATAGATCCGTCCAGGGTGATACATCCATCTGCAGTTAGGGAAGGGGAGGTTATACATAAAAAGATGCCATTCATGAAGCATCACTATCATGTGACATATTATTGTCAGAAAGTAGTCTTCCTTATGTATTCTCTGAACACATGGCGATTCTGGGCGAGTTGACCTTCAGCAGCTAGAGACATGTTTAAACATTCTGATATATCACTGCAGCATCGTCGTCTTGGGCGCCCTCTTCCTGTGTTGCCATTAATTCTGTCTTCTGCTATTAATATTTACATGCTGTTATGTCTCTTTATATGAATAGAAAGCACAGCTTTAGAGTTCAGATGTTGTTCACAAGTCAACCCTTTAGAGTTCAGATGTTGTTCAGAAGTCAACCCTTTAGAGTTCAGATGTTGTTCAGAAGTCAACCCTTTAGAGTTCAGATGTTGTTCAAGAGTCAACCATTTTTGATGTTTATAGATCTTAATACTTCTTGGTCTGTCTGTTTAGCTGTCCATGGTATACGTAATATTCTTCTGTAGCATCTCATTTCGAAAGGAGCGATTCTCTTTGCTATTGTTTTATTTAATGTCCATGCCTCACAACCATATCTTGCCACTGGAAATACGCATGTTCTGATCATACACAGTTTAAATATGCTGCTGGGAGCTTTCCAAGTAAGTTTTTTTCATTTGCGCAAGTGTTAGTGTCGCCATTGCAATTCATTGCACTCATCACTAGTCATTGCAATTCATTGCATTCATCACTAGTCATTGCAATTCTCACTTTTTATCATTAGATTTTCTATGACCTACTTGCAGAAAATCGTGAGGGGAGAGCGAAGGTCCCTCCCCCAACACACAGGCTAGGGAAATAGATTATTTAAAAGGTTTGCTTTCGCAGACACTTTTTAATATCTATCTAAACTGTTACGGTAATTACGTAAAACATAAAATCACATCAGATTCACAACGTACACACTATGTCTATCAGACCACTGGCCACGGACTTGAAGAAAACACAGACGATGTCATACAAGAAAGTGTCAAAGATTGAACCTTGAGGTATTTTTTTCACCAAGAAAATGTACAAGACAAACGGTGAACAAATAGTAAAAATAATAACACTATCACAAAACCATTACATGGCAGGCATTTAGCAGCTGTGACGTACACGGCAACAATGACGTACGTATACGCAAGAATTTGTTATTTAGACGTACATTAAAAATCTGGGAATTGAGAACGAAATAAACCAAGTATTACTTGAAAACACTGTCCGTGTCACTTATTCTTGCCTGTCTCAACTAATGATCGATATGCGCCGTACACTTGATAAGAACCAAAATATAGCCATGAAGTATGCATTTGTTGAAGTCAACAAGGGTTATTTACTAACATCAGAAGACAAATACATTTCGTGATCCGGATATGAGACAAGTGCGTTCGGAAAACAAAGATAGCGGAAAAGATTCGAGGTGAATCATGGCGAAAACGTCGACAGTATAGCAATGTAGAGGTCAGAACGTTAACAACGATTCTCATTCTAGATATCAGAGACAACAAAGTCTGCAGGTCTATGATCGTCTTCGCAAGTTACCATGGCACTTGATGATGGTAAAATGCACAAGGAACGTCATTGATCGTCGTCAGTATGAGATTGGAATAAGATCTTGTTCACATTTGCCTGAGGTTTGAGGAGGACGATTCGAAATCAGGGCACCCTGGATTTATGGATATTGTCCTCATTCTGCACAAGGATAACTCATTGTCTAAATTTCATATAAAAAACAGCATTGGTGGTCCATAGTAGAACAGACAGTGACATCAAAATGATAGTCGGTAGTACTTTCTCTTTGCGAGCATGTTTCCGGTATAGGAAGACTCGACATTAGAGTTAGACCAGATCTTTTTGCTTTGCTAAGCGCCCATTATTGGCTATGGGTCTCTGCCTATAAGGAAAACTGGAAACTAGAAGCTTGTCTTGAGCTAACAAAGCTTGTAGTTCCCATTTCCGTAATCGTTTCACTATCTATTTGCAATTGGCGCTGCCCTCTAGCGCTGTTCTGCCATTTCATTTTTCCATTGTACTCAGTATGAAATCTATCTGTCTTTCGCCATGCATCCACCTTTTCATGCTTTTTCATTGGCCGCCCCTCCAATGTTCGGACTGGAATAACTAGCTTCACTGTATGTCGACAGTGTCGCTGTATATGGTGTTGCTGGTGGTGCTGGAGATATTGTCTGCCTCTTATGCAGTCAAATCTCTTTCCATCTGCTACCTCCACACTCTCAGACACGAAAATAAGGAGTATAACACACGAGAATAAATTTTCTAATAAAGTATGCAGAGAAATTTGGATTATTTTCCAACGCGAATGACCAGCTCTCCTTTTTATGTTACATATTTAAAAATATCTTTATTTTTGGAACTCTCAATTTCAAACATATTTCTATAAAACCACATATTTTCTGCCTGCACACAATATTTTACTATTCTGATGAGAGTCTCAGATACGTAAGAAATATTTCTGTATAACTTGACTAACTTTTTTTCACTGCAGTTGATAATGATATATTACATAGGGTACTCTTCACTTTGTGAAAAGGGAAAAATAGAACAGACAATGAACTATCTTCTTCTAAGACTGTACTCTTCATGAGAGCAAAGCCTCAAAATGGCGGTGAGCCATATGATCTTCTGAGACTGTACGCTTCATGAGACCAAAGCCTCAAAAAGACGGAACCATATGTTTTAAGACTGTCCTCTTCCTAAGATCAAAGGCTCGAAAAGTGTGCTCAGTCACGAAGGGGAATGACTACATTGTTTTCGGGTTACACCCAGGTAGACTCCGTTCTACCTCCTTTCTAAACTCCAGGAAGACTGCTGACGACAGTAGCTGTTGTTAGTCCATCACATGTGATGATGACAATTTGTGACTTCAGAATTTCAATTATATGTATTGAACCATCTATCGTGAGTACCGCCCATAGCACGTAACTCGGTAGCCTCAAGCTATAATCCCCACGGATTTCCGAAAAAAATCATATTATACAGAAGACATCGCAAGCAGGATTCAAACCCGCGATCACTTGAGCACATAGGCAACAGGTTAACGACTAAGTGAGGGGGAACCTCCTTCGACTTTCATAAAACAGAACAGAAATTTTGCTTTCTCCGTTCTGTCTGAAGAAAAAAAAAATTGTCTCAATGTGCCAAACCTTACACAGACCACCACCTTATTAAGAGAGCTCATTACAGTTGTATTAGTGAAACGAATGAAGAAGAAAGATATGCCCTTCCTTCATAAATAAAAATAATATAAATAAACAATATGTCAGAGGACGTCCGACAAAGTGGATTGTACCGCATTAACCACACAAAAATATATAAGATATAAATAAGATTAATAAGCTTACTGTTACATTTTGTGATTCCGGCAATATTTGTGTCTGTTTTCGTCATAGATAAGGAATTATACTTTGCATGTTTGTCTGTCTTTGATAATGAAATACATACACTTCTGATACGAACCATTTCCTGGGACAGTGTTAGTCATCGACGTGTTTCGCGTACTTTGAGGTCATAAATAATCATAGTGACGTCATTGTCAGGGGGGGATAGTCCAATGTATTGTTGTAATATTACACGTATGACAACTTGAACCTGATCGATAACGATAAATCTAAAATCTATAAATTACTCAACCATGAGCTATTTTTATTAGAGTTTCCAGCAGGTGACTTTCTGATTGTGTTAGTAATTAATTGCTGGATTTGAACACTATTTCAGAGTTTGTAAAAAGTTGCACTAGTTTATGTTGTTTTTTTGGTGGCAATCTGTAAGCGTTCTACAATGTGGGTATCATTATGTGAAGTGTGTCATATGTTATAAGATTTAGAAGCAGCATTTATTTATCTATGAAATTCTGCAATCGAAATATAACAACGAAAAACACAGATTATTTAACAGTGCAGTTAGCGCAGTTTTTCACGAAGTCTGCATTGTTTTCATTAGACCGGTAAAACTGCAGCTAAACTAGCATCCAACAGATCAAATTGCAAACGTAATTAAAAAAAAATACAGAAACATAACAAGATGACACGAAATGAAATGTTACAGCTTCACTGATCTTGTATACTTGGGAGGTGTGTACAGTGTATGATTGACATATAAGGTACACAAGCTATAGCTTAGACTCCCCGACTTTCCTAAACAATTGCCATATATATACTTAAATATATTGCCGCATTATTTGTCCCAATGCCGCACTTCCAGAAAGCTTAGGGCCTTATCAAGTCTAAATCCGGCCCTGGTTGTGTGATTCTATACTTCATCCATTATGTGTATGCTCTCACCTCTGATATAACCACATTACACTAATGTCTTTGGTTGAAAATAGCGCACGGCAACACAAGAAATACGTTTGTTTTTCTGGCCACAAAACACCTACTACTTGAGGATTAATTCGACATACCACATAGCAATCAATACAGTTTCAAGACGTTTTGATCAAAAAGCATTTACCGAGAACACAATATTAGCACAGTACAAATAAAGACTTGCATTGTTGTACAGGGAATCCGAAATATCAGAAACAGATGAATAATAATGGTGATGTAAAAATAATGTGCAGCAACAGAAACGAAACAAAATCAACTTAAAATTTACAGAACACACTATGATGTATACACATACGATTCAGTGTTTGAATCTGAAGATCGCAAGTCTCCTATTGTATGATGTACCGGTCCCCAATTGCAGAGTCCTGTCGTCTGATTAGCATAATTTATTCGGTGGCCATATGAACATGCTGATAATTTTAGTCTAAATTAGGCAGTGGAGAGTGATGCGAATAGGTCGGGGGGGGGGGGGGGCGAGGGGCGCAAAAATTACTCTCCGGACGATATAACTGAAATTAATTAAGTTAAAATGAGATACAAGAGTTTGCACAAGTCGATAAAAATACTAGTATTAAAGTTAAGGTTTTATCGTTAAAAAATCTTGGTATTAAAGTTAAGTTTTTATCGTTAAAAATCTTTGCATTAAAGTTAAGTTTTTATCGTTAATAAATCTTAGTATTAAAGTTAAGTTTTTATCGTTAAAAAATCTTGGTATTTAAGAAAGTTTTTAATCGTTAAAAAATATTAGTAGTAGAATTAAGAACACTGGTTTCTGTCACATGAACAATATTTGCTGAATAAATACAGATAGATAGACAGGAATATAGACAGGCAGACGCAGACAGATAGGCAGATAGGCATACCGACAGACAGAGAAATATATAGATAGATAGACAGAAACAGAGAGATAGTCAGACAGAAAGATAGATAGTCAGACAGAGCCAGAAAGAAAGACAGACAGAAAAGCAGACAGACAGACATATAGACAGACAGCAAGAGATACAGATAGACAGACAGGCAGGCAGACACACCGACAGACAGACAGATATATATATATATATATATATATATGGACAGACAGACAGACAGACAGACAGACAGACAGACAGACAGACAGACAGACAGACAGACAGACAGACAGACAGACAGACAGACAGACAGACAGACAGACAGACAGACAGACAGACAGACAGACAGACAGACAGACAGACAGACAGACAGACAGACAGACAGACAGACAGACAGACAGACAGACAGACAGACAGACAGACAGACAGACAGACAGACAGACAGACAGACAGACAGACAGACAGACAGACAGACAGACAGACAGACAGACAGACAGACAGACAGACAGACAGACAGACAGACAGACAGACAGACAGACAGACAGACAGACAGACAGACAGACAGACAGACAGACAGACAGATAGATAGATAGATAGATAGATAGATAGATAGATAGATAGATAGATAGATAGATAGATAGATAGATACATAGATAGATAGATAGATAGATAGATAGATAGATAGATAGATAGATAGATAGATAGATAAAATAGTCGTGATGGCTTCAACAGTTCTCATACTTCTTCAGATGCATGCATGTGTTATATTTGTTGTTGTACATTATGGATAGCTCCAAAGTCTATTGCTATCAAGAGGTCAAAAACCATTTTCCCCTTCCCCCCCCCCACATCCACATACGGGAACAGAAACTCCTGCTCAGCTGTCAGATTTGTTAAGTATACCGAGTGCAGTTCATGTTCCCAGGACCATGGGATTAAAAATCAGCTTTTCACAGACAATTTTACCTTCGATAATTTTCCCTTGCATAACATATCATATATCTGTTTTCTAACCGGTCCATTTTTTTTATCTTTATTATTAACACAAAAATGTTCTAACACAAAAATGTTCTATGGTTGATATTCACGAACAATTACTGGATAATTCAAGTATTACAACTGGGCAAGTTAATTGCTCTTGGCGGTGTTAATTTGGTACAGAAAGGTGAAGACTCATATTCAAACCGTAACAGAAGATGAATGTCAAAGTATTTGAATGTGATTATCTCGATGTACTCTGTTACTGTGCGATCTGCATAATTATGTCGATCAGTTAGCGTTCATCGTTCATTTGTCACGGCATAATACATACGGTGAAGTGTTAAACCCAATGTTATAATAAATACGGTGAAGTGTTAAGCCCAATGTTATAATAAATACGGTGAAGTGTTATACCAAATGTTATAATAAATACGGTGAAGTGTTATACCCAATGTTAGCATAAATACAGTGAAGTGTTAAACCCAATGTTATAATACATACGGTGAAGTGTTAAACCCAATGTTATAATACATACGGTGAAGTGTTAAACCCAATGTTAGCATAAATACAGTGAAGTGCTATACCCAATGTTATAATAAATACAGTGAAGTGTTATACCCAATGTTAGCATAAATATAGTGAAGTGTTATACCCAATGTTAGCATAAATACAGTGAAGTGTTATACCCAATGTTATAATAAATACAGTGAAGTGTTATACCCAATGTTATAATAAATACGGTGAAGTGTTATACCCAATGTTAGCATAAATACAGTGAAGTGGTATACCCAATGTTATAATAAATACAGTGAAGTGTTATACCCAATGTTATAATAAATACGGTGAAGTGTTATACCCAATGTTATAATACATACGGTGAAGTGTTAAACCCAATGTTATAATACATACAGTGAAGTGTTAAACCCAATGTTAGCATAAATACAGTGAAGTGCTATACCCAATGTTATAATAAATACGGTGAAGTGTTAAACCCAATGTTAGCATAAATACAGTGAAGTGCTATAGCCAATGTTATAATAAATACAGTGAAGTGTTATACCCAATGTTAGCATAAATATAGTGAAGTGTTATACCCAATGTTAGCATAAATACAGTGAAGTGTTATACCCAATGTTATAATAAATACAGTGAAGTGTTATACCCAATGTTATAATAAATACGGTGAAGTGTTATACCCAATGTTAGCATAAATACAGTGAAGTGGTATACCCAATGTTATAATAAATACAGTGAAGTGTTATACCCAATGTTATAATAAATACAGTGAAGTGCTATACCCAATGTTATAATAAATACAGTGAAGTGTTATACCCAATGTTATACTCCTTGCTTCGCACACAGTATTGAAGCGAGATCATCAACACTAGGTGCATTCCCTGCATTGAAGGTTGGCTACAGCTGTTCTCCAGAATCTTCTTTCCATGGTACTGTCCTCTGCTAAAGATATTCCCTTTAACCTAACGATGTTTATCTTCTGTTTGCATCTATCTCTTGCTCTCTGCCCTCTCAACTCTACCCTCAGGTAAGATCTACAATATGTTGATTATGTCTTTTAGTATGTCCAATATGTTTGGAAATGTAATATTTCTTTTATCAGTGGACTGTGTATTACACCATCTTTTGGCATCTCCTGCAGTTCTGTTTTTTTCAATGCCGATACGTACTGCCCTTTCTTTAGTACTAACCCACACAGCTGTGATGGGGGGAGGATTGTTAGACTATCTGTTTGGAGATACGATTCTTGATTCTTGATTAGGAACAATCGTTACAGCACTGGGGGCATTCCCATATATGCTCTGCTTGCCGTTCCGTCAGCCATATAAAGGTGTATAAGCTCAGTGTTCCAGTCAGTTGTTGATTACGTGTTCTTCTGATCTTTCCGGAGAGGAAGCATTTTCTCCCATCACCTCTAGTCATTCCCATTTCTACCATTCTCTGAATATGTCCATTGTCACGTTCGACTTCCTCCTTGTCTTCTCGTAGGTTATCCATGACTGCTCTAATCAATTCAATCCTGTCTCTTCTTATCTCGGTGCTGTTCATCAAAGCTTTACCAGCAATCACATCGGCTCTTTCGTTTCCCCTAACCCTAGTATGACCTAGACAGTAGACCCATGTAATACTCTGCGCATTGTCGAGAAGAGTGACCCATCCAGTTCTGATCATACACTTTTCTATCTTGCGCAGCATACTTTGAGAGTCCGATAGAATCACTGAGTCTGCTGGTGGTTGTGTTGCCAGCCAAGTGAGAGCTGCTGTCACCGCTTCTATTTCAATTCTCATACTCGATGTTGTAGTGGGGTACGCAGCAGACTTCTCAGTTAATTTCATGCCATTTTAGTATGCCACGAAACCCAACCACACCTGTTTGTTTCTTGCGTTACTGAGCCATCTGTGTAAATTATTGCATCGTGTGGCTTCGAGTGCTGCAGTTTGAGTTCTTGGATCATTTTCTTGGACACTCTCCTCCCATCTGTATCACAACTGTTGTCAATAACGTTCTCTCTTTGCCAAATGTCATCCATTCACAGCCTCTTCCCACTTCCCCCAGCTCACAATATCTGATTAGGGTATCTTCTGCTTCTGCCATGCATGACCTCCCTCTATTTACATGCTTTCATTTTGTTCTGTCTAGAGATTGGTGTAAGACGTGATGATCATTATTGGCGACCTTTAAGTATTCTTTAACCTCAGCTATGTATGTCTTGATTTGATGCTCGGTAGGTCTAGGAGATAGGATTGTGATGCTATCTGTTTGGTGATAGAATTTTGAGTTTTATAAAAGGTATTCCCTGATTGGACATCATTTAACCGATCGACTTCCAGGAAAGTTCCAGGAAAGAGAACGAGGCAGACCAAGACTACGATGGAAACATGACATTGAAGACCTTCTGAAAATGACACTGGATGAAGCTGGACATCTTGCACAGTGTTCTGTGTCCAGATTTTGTATAAATTTAGATGACCAAGGATTATTCCACACCCAATCATTATTATCCGTCTTTTCCGACAGGCACAACAGGTTTCAGTCCTACTATTATCTAGATCTTGTCGATCCATGTACCGAGTACCGTTTCTTCAATTTTGAACACCTTTTACTTACATACAAACTTAATGAACACAGGTGGCAGCGTACTAAACTATATGATTCAGACCTATACTCATGCAGTTTTTTCTACAATTTAATTACAGTATTTATCTCACGCTCCAGCACTCAATGGGTCACTCATTAATTGACCACCTATCCGATTTATTGAATGACTCATGAACACGATGTCCAAAACATCCATTCTCAGAGAAGTAGATATGACTTGGAACTTTGCCTCCGTGATTAATCTTTCACAACCATTTTGTTATGAGATATATCAAAAATATGTCAGTTTGTGTGGGTTTTTTTTAATTTATATTTATGAATGGGCCATTTTTCTTCTATGTTTAAGTCTTTGCGAAAATCTGCTTTGATTTGTCGTTTTTTTCCTATGATATTCTTAGGACCTTTCTCTAAGGTTTAATTTTCAATGTCAATGTTTTCTTTTTTATTGTGAATGTCATTGACCCACGATTCACGGCCAGATGTTGTCACTAGAAAACAAAATAGTTACGTAATACCTGCATCTTTGTTTTTATTTTTGCAATTTGAGATTCATTTTTCATGCGTGATGTTTTCTGTAGACTAATTGCTAATCTATGGGTGATCTATACTGGGGAATCTCTTGTGATGTTGATGGTTGAACTGAGATACCGATCTTTGCTGACACTAGCTAGTAGTTCTTTGTCAATGCATATTACACGCGTGAGTTCGTCTCTGTTTACATGCAATAAGACAAAACACTAATGTTGCAGTCAGGGTCGGCCCTAACAATTGCGGTGCCCAATGCGAAACGGATTGCGAGGGGCCCAGTCTGGGTAGGGAAGAGGATAATAAAATAAATTCTAATATGAATTTTTGGACCTATGAAATAAGAACCCACTGCGGCAGCATAGGTTGCAGTGGCCTAATACCGGCCCTGGTAGCAGTTGTTGAGCGTGAACAATAAACACAGATTCATGTAAAATTGGCCTTCATACACTCAGGTCTGCTGCAGAAGTTTGCCAAAGTCCCCAGATCTAATAAGGAAACATAACTCCTGATATGCCATCTTAGGCCACCATCTTAATATATAATAGGCAAATAACAGCAACAGAGCCAGCACAGAAAATGAATGGGAAATTGAAAGTAAACGTGAAACTTCGTCATAGTCTTCTTAACTGCAATCCCGCCCCCACACCACCCATTCATTTTTGTGTTGGTTTGTACATCAAAGTTTCAGTTGTACAAGAAATTCATGATTGTTAGATGTAAATTTATGCGAAGACGCTTGCGAGCACTTTTTAACTAACATGGTGTGAGCACTCCGTGTCACTGCGCGACTATCATGTCGCTGGCGAACACAACGCTGAGAACGTCTGGTCTGCAATATAAAATCTACTGACTTACTGGAAATCCAATATTCTTATTTAATGGATAATTTGCTGATTAATGTGATTTTTATTACATCCTCTGATTATACTTTGTCCGACAGCCAATCATAATCAAGGAAATAATCAAATGAGTTACTTTAGAAAGCTAGATTTCCACTTAGCTAACAGATCGTATACTGTAGGCGGCCATGGATGGACCGGGTACATAAGCCGAAACGCATGTACAAGACTCGAAGTTATTTCACAACCGTATGAGGCTCGGGGATTATAAATAACAGGTGAACAATTGTTATTCACAACACCTAAACACACCTACACACTACCAACGTAAACTTTATTACTCACACACTGTCACTTTGCACACTGTCACACACTCACAAACATCACTTTACATACACACAGATTTCTTTCTAACCACCAAAAACGTACGCACAGACACATTTTCTCCTAAACACACTCACACATTATATATTAAATTAGCATTTGTCCTCGGTAATAAATATACATTTGTTCTGGTCAAAATATCACTTCCTCAGCGCAAGGCTTACATTTTGGTCACAAGTATTACATCCTCAGCGCAAGGCTTACAAATGTTGCTGAGACAACATCTACTCGCTCTGTGGTCGATGACAGCCGTCTTCGTGACTGGAAGTTGTGGCACTATTTCTGAGACGAGAACTCATTCGCAGAGAACCATCACTGGACAGAAAACGCAGACATCAGTAAGTAAACGTAATATTCTTCCTAGTAATTGTTCAATTTGTACATTTTCAAAAATCTGAATTGTAATCATCTTTCTGTTCGGCATGACGCATAGATATGCACCATCAATTTCAGGTTTTCAAATAAACATACACCATCAAATTTAGATTTTCTAATAAACATACACTATCAAATTTAGATTTTCTAATAAACATACACTATTAATTTTAGATCTTCTAATAAACATACACCATCAAATTTAGATTTTCTAATAAACATACACCATCAATTTTAGATTTTCTAATAAACATACACTATTAATTTTAGATCTTCTAATAAACATACACCATCAATTTTAGATTTTCTAATAAACATACACTATTAATTTTAGATCTTCTAATAAACATACACCATCAATTTTAGATTTTCTAATAAACATACACTATTAATTTTAGATCTTCTAATAAACATACACCATCAATTTTAGATTTTCTAATAAACATACACTATTAATTTTAGATCTTCTAATAAACATACACCATCAATTTTAGATTTTCTAATAAACATACACTATTAATTTTAGATCTTCTAATAAACATACACCATCAATTTTAGATTTTCTAATAAACATACACCATCAATTTTCGATCTTCTAATAAACATACACCATCAATTTTAGATTTTCGAATAAACCTACACCATCAATTTTCGATCTTCTAATAAACATACACCATCAATTTTAGATCTTCTAATAAACATACACGATCAATTTTAGATTTTCTAATAAACGAACACTATCAATTTTAGATTTTCTAATAAATATACACTATTTATTTTAGATCTTGTAATAAGCCTACACCATCAAATTTAGATCTTGTAGCAAGCCTAAATCATCATATTAGATCTTCAAGTAAGCCTTCACTATCAGTTACCATGCGAAGTTATTCATATCTGTGTACGGATGTGTCTGTGCCGTATGATGTAAATCATTACCAATATCGCTGTGCCCGATTTTGTCTAAATATCCTGTTATCTCTTGCTTCTCCCTTATCCTCCAGTTCTTGTAACTTGTATATTGTATACTTGTAACTTGTATATTGTATACTTGTAACTTGTATATTGTATACTTGTAACTTGTATATTGTATACTTGTATATTGTATACTTGTAACTTGTATATTGTATACTTGTAACTTATATATTGTATACTTGTAGCTTGTATATTGTATACCACGAGCTGTATTTTCATTTGATTCTCGTGGGATGCCCAATCATGTAGATTGTCTTCTACTGCCCACTGGTCAGCAACTATCTCCTTCTTTGAATTCAATTCTTTCAATATTTATACACTTTAGTTGTTTGTGTATATTCTTAACATTACATCTTCTATACAACTTTATCTCTGTTGAGTCTACATTTTTCCTGACTATTTCACTGATTACCCGTGAATCACCTTTCATAAGATGGAATTTTTATTATATATAACTACTACATAATTTCTCACATACAATGACAGATAAATATTCAGTTTCTGACATACAATGACAGATAAATATTAAGTTTCTGACATACAATGACAGATAAATATTCAGTTTCTCACATGCAATGACAGATAAATATTCAGTTTCTGACATACAATGACAGATAAATATTCAGTTTCTGACATACAATGACAGATAATCGAGTTACATATGATGAACTTCAACTTTGATTCAGTGATGCCTTTGCCTAGGCAATTCTACATTTGGCTTCTTTATTACATGTTTCATCTGATGTTGTTAATGTACCCAAAATATTTTACTATGTTGACTTCCATCAGACAAATCCAGTCTACTTTGTGGTTGCTTTCTCGAGAATGTGTGATATATTTTTATGACCATTACTTCAGTTGTTCTGTTATCTAACAGAATCTAAGCCACTTATAGTGACATTCACTTACAACTCTACACTTAGTATGTGATTCATGTCTTGTATAACAAGAACTCCTCATTGTTAGGACAAAAACCTAACGTACAAAAGATGTGAGTCTTGTGCAATACAGAGTATTGAGGGTGATGTGGGGGGGGGGTGATAGAAATACGTAGGAAGTGTTGCAGCGAAATATAATGCATTATAACGACAGTAACAAAAACTAAAACGTTTCGACTAAAAAGTCTTCATGAGGACACAAAGGTAAAAAAAAATATTACAGTGAATCATGATATAAGAGGAGAGAGTAAGAAAATGATAAGGAGATAACACGAGAGAAAGAACAAAAAACAAAAGATACTCCCGAAAGAACAGTACAGAGAGTGAAATGAAAATTAATTTAACAAGTATATTAAAGTTGAAAAACCTAAGTAATCTAAAAAAAACACTTACCTGAAATCCGGTGTAGGCGAACAAAATGGTTGAAGTAAATGTGGTTAAAAGTGATAGTAAAATGGCTATCATGAACAACGTTCACAATACAGGAGGGGATTGCGTGAAGTGGAGCAAATAAGGCAAAGAAAAAGGTGATGAGGAAAATTCGCAAAAAACAAATAAATTAAATACCATTTCTACGGTAGGACAACTCCACACTGCATCAGTCTCATAACTAACATGTTTCACGTAAAGTATTCTCTCCAGAACGTTGTGACAACCCCACACTGCATCAGTCTCATAACTAACATGTTTCACGTAAAGTATTCTCTCCAGAACGTTGTGACAACCCCACACTGCATCAGTCTCATAACTAACATGTTTCACGTAAAGTATTGTCTCCAGAACGTTGTGACAACCCCACACTGCATCAGTCTCATAACTAACATGTTTCACGTAAAGTATTCTCTCCAGAACGTTGTGACAACCCCACACTGCATCAGTCTCATAACTAACATGTTTCACGTAAAGTATTCTCTCCAGAACGTTGTGACAACCCCACACTGCATCAGTCTCATAACTAACATGTTTCACGTAAAGTATTCTCTCCAGAACGTTGTGACAACCCCACACTGCATCAGTCTCATAACTAACATGTTTCACGTAAAGTATTCTCTCCAGAACGTTGTGACAACCCCACACTGCATCAGTCTCATAACTAACATGTTTCACGTAAAGTATTCTCTCCAGAACGTTGTGACAACCCCACACTGCATCAGTCTCATAACTAACATGTTTCACGTAAAGTATTCTCTCCAGAACGTTGTGACAACCCCACACTGCATCAGTCTCATAACTAACATGTTTCACATAAAGTATTCTCTCCAGAACTGTTGTCTTCCCAAAGTAAGTTCCGTGAACTCTTCTCTGTCTTGGCCCATGCGGATTGCATTTTCCAACGACGTACTTATGTTATCATCAAATCAACATTTTCTCATCATCAAATCAACATTTCCTCATCATCAAATCAACATTTTCTCATCATCAAATCAACATTTTCTCATCATCAAATCAACATTTCCTCATCATCAAATCAACATTTCCTCATCATCAAATCAACATTTTCTCAATATCAAATCAACATTTTCTCATCATCAAATCAACATTTCCTCATCATCAAATCAACATTTTCTCATCATCAAATCAACATTTCCTCATCATCAAATCAACATTTTCTCATCATCAAATCAACATTTCCTCATCATCAAATCAACATTTTCTCATCATCAAATCAACATTTCCTCATCATCAAATCAACATTTCCTCATCATCAAATCAACATTTCCTCATCATCAAATCACCATTTCCTCATCATCAAATCACCATTTTCTCATCATCAAATCACCATTTTCTCATCATCAAATCACCATTTTCTCATCATCAAATCAACATTTTCTCATCATCAAATCACCATTTTCTCATCATCAAATCAACATTTTCTCATCATCAAATCACCATTTCCTCATCATCAAATCAACATTTTCTCATCATCAAATCAACATTTCCTCATCATCAAATCACCATTTCCTCATCATCAAGTCAACATTTTCTCATCATCAAATCAACATTTCCTCATCATCAAATCACCATTTCCTCATCATCAAATCACCATTTCCTCATCATCAAATCAACATTTTCTCATCATCAAATCAACATTTCCTCATCATCAAATCAACATTTCCTCATCATCAAATCAACATTTTCTCATCATCAAATCAACATTTCCTCATCATCAAATCACCATTTCCTCATCATCAAATCACCATTTCCTCATCATCAAATCAACATTTTCTCATCATCAAATCAACATTTTCTCATCATCAAATCAACATTTTCTCATCATCAAATCACCATTTCCTCATCATCAAATCAACATTTTCTCATCATCAAATCAACATTTTCTCATCATCAAATCACCATTTCCTCATCATCAAATCAACATTTTCTCATCATCAAATCAACATTTTCTCATCATCAAATCAACATTTTCTCATCATCAAATCAACATTTTCTCACCATCAAATCAACATTTCCTCATCATCAAATCAACATTTCCTCATCATCAAATCAACATTTTCTCACCATCAAATCAACATTTCCTTATCATCAAATCAACATTTTCTCATCATATATAACGCTACATATACTAACCCGCAGCAACTATTAGCTAGGGTTCCCTCCCTTGATATCCTTACCTACACTAACTGAAGCGTGACGTACCATTCACAGATGGGTTGGCTGGAGAAGCGCACGTTTCAGCAAGAAACGACAACGCGGATGTTTCTGTCCGGACGTGGTTTCGAATCTTTAACTCTGTAACCCGATGATAGTAAGAAAGCTCATTATCAACCAGACTACTTCGGTCATCGTTTCCTGGGTTCATTCTGCTGTAACTTTTGTAAGATCAATTATCCGGTCAAAGTTTGAGAATGAATGTCAAAAAAAGAAGGAAAAAAACAACTATTCTCCATGTCACTGTGAGCAGCAACCAATCAAGTAAATGCTTTACCGCGTGACCTATCCTGGCGTTTCAGTTTCTATACAACTCTTTGTCGGTTGTTTATTTGTGTTGTTCATAAGTTCAGTTGTGTTGTTCATAAGTTCAGTTGTGTTGTTAATATGTTCAGTTGTGTTGTTAATATGTTCAGTTGTGTTGTTATTAAGTTCAGTTGTGTTGTTATTAAGTTCAGTTGTGTTGTTAATAAGTTCAGTTGTGTTGTTAATAAGTTCAGTCGATGACTTCTCATCATGCCAATGTGACAATCTATCCAGCAACTTCTATCTTTGTATTCCTTTGTCTATTTTCCCCTTGAATTTACCTGTGTTACAAGTTAATACCTGGTCTAGTTTAGCTCTGTTTGTTACATGACTTGATACAAAAACGCTGTGCGTACACTTTCAGCAAACCTGTATCATCATGTGTAGGCGTTAAATAGATCTATGCTATCAGTTTCATAATGTCAGTAAATGACACTATTAACGTCAGGTCATCATTGAACAAACACCGCCACCTACCTGTGTGTTCTACGTAAAACCATTATTGAATTCTTCACTATTTCTGTCAATACCTTACTGGAAAGGAAATATGAAGTTCTTTTAAAAACTCTCCTAAAGCACACTCATTGCTTCTATTTACATATCCTGTGCATATATTTGTATATCTTGTATAGTGTTTGTTGAAAATTAAATCTTGACATAATGTAATTCAGTCATTGAAGTTTGGCAACATTGGACACAATGTTTCCACATTATCCCCCCACAAAGTGTTGTAACCTGCTTCTGTAGATTATGTGTATAGATTTATCATATTTGTAGTCTTCATGAGAATTCATTGTTGCAGTAATGTATATATTTCTTCTTCATCTTCTAATAGTTGGTTTGTTGGTTGGTTGGTTGGTTTGTTGGTTGGTTGGTTGGTTTGTTGGTTGGTTGGTTTGTTGGTTGGTTTGTTGGTTGGTTGGTTGGTTGGTTGGTTTGTTGGTTGGTTGGGTGGTTGGTTGCTGATCTAGCGGTCCAACTTGGTTTCAGCATCATTAAGTGCCGTGCCGAATGGCGTTTGCGATCATATCTTTCAATGTACGTCGATATCTCATATATGTCATCATCTTTGACTTTTTCTTATATTATCAATAATGCATCTTTTCACATCCATCCTTCTAAGACATTCTTCATTAGTTCAATCTTTGCTGTTCAAGGAATGCGTAACATTCTTCGAATAAACCACATTTCTGCTGTCTCCAATGATTTTTGTGATGTCTTATTTATTGTCCATGCTTCACTTCCATAGAGAAGCACTGGTTCAATGTAGCATTTGAGGACACGTTTTCTAGTATCCGTCGATATTGACTTGCTGCACAGGATATTTTTCATTTTATAGAATGCTGCTTTTGCTTGTCCTATTCTGCTTATAATTTCGGTCTTGCATTTACCATCTGAAGTTATTAATGTTCCTAATTATTTGAAACTATTCACCTGCTTTAAGTTTTTCTCATTTAATACTATTTTACTATTTGGTTGGGTACTATTTCCTGATATTATCATTTTCTCTGTCTTTTTTATGTTTAAACTAAGACCATTTTTGTTCACTTTCTATCACTGTCCTGTTTAACAGATCTTGGAGATGTTCTTGGCTTTCTGCTATCAACACAGTATCATCTGCATATCGTAGATTATTGATATTGTGTCCTCCTATTTTAATGCCTGGCATATTCTTACTTGGATGCAGTGGACTAATAAGCAGGATAACGTGTAGATGTTAGATGTCACATGATGATAGTGATTTGTGCATGTCTTCTCCAACTACCTGTTAGCAGGATGTTGCCTGCAGAACTTGTGTTCTCCAACTACCTGTTAGCGGGATGTTGCCTGCAGAACTTGTGTTCTCCAACTACCTGTTAGCAGGATGTTGCCTGCATAACTTTTGTTCTCCAACTACCTGTTAGCAGGATGTTGCCTGCAGAACTTGTGTTCTCCAACTGCCTGTTAGCAGGATGTTGCCTGCAGAACTTGTGTTCTTCTGTACAACGTAACTACGCTACATAATTCATTAAGCACATCCGACTTCAGCGCGTCAATAGTTTATCACTTTTACCTTCTCCAGAATCGGATGACGGGTCAAGTGTTCAACATCCCTTAGTATTCTCTAGCCACATTCATGGCCACAATACACATATTAATCCCATTTGATGACCTTGAATTCCACGGTTGGTACGGAAACAATTTGTAGAATATTGTGCTAAAGACCATAGTTTAGGGGAGGGAGAGGAAAGTATTTGAGATGTGCAACACCCGCCCCTTTTTCTACTTAGAAAATTGAGATGTGCAACACCCGCCCCTTGTTTTACTTAGAAAATTGAGATGTGAAACACCCGCCCCTTGTTCTACTTAGAAAATTGAGATGTGCAACACCCGCCCCTTGTTTTACTTAGAAAATTGAGATGTACAACACCCGCCCCTTGTTCTACTTAGAAAATTGAGATGTACAACACCCGCCCCTTGTTCTACTTAGAAAATTGAGATGTGCAACACCCGCCCCTTGTTCTACTTAGAAAATTGAGATGTGCAACACCCGCCCCTTGTTATACTTAGAAAATTGAGATGTGCAACACCCGCCCCTTGTTCTACTGAGAAAATTGCAACATGACAGATTGTAATAGAGAACAAATTTTACAGGTGGGTAATCCCTTCCCCCCCCCTCACTCTCTATAATGGTTCGCTGAAAAAACTTAATACACATTCCACTAATAAGATGAAAGTTTCCGTTATTACGTATACTACCCCCCCCCCCAATTACGGGCTGCGTATATTATAAGCCCCACTTACAGAAGGCGCATCATATTTTCCCCACCCCCCCTCCCACATATTACAGACTGCGTATCGTATAGCCCCCACCTCCAATTACGGAAGGCGCATCATATATCGCCCCCTCTCAAATGAAGGAAAACGTTTCGTCTACCACCCCCCACCCCAATTACGTAAGGCGTATGATTTAACCCACCCCATTACGTAATACGTAATACCCCTATACCCCTCTACTATAGAGGGCGTATCGTATACCCCTCCACTACAGAAGACGTATCATTTACCCACCCAATTACGTAAGACGTATTATTTACCCACTCCCATTACGTAAGACGTATTATTTATCCACCCCATTACGTAAGGTGTATGATATACCCCCACCCCACCATTAAAGGATGGCGTTTCGTATACCATCCCCCAATCTTTTTGGAAGGCAAATATAAATAACCAAATGGCCAGAGGGTGTCCGACAAAGTGGATGGTGCCGCAGTAACCTAATGAACAAATAGTAATGCAAAATGATGTAAAAAGGTTACTAAAACACTTACCTCGCCTATTAATAAAAAATATATTTTTAAGAAAAAAAAAAAAAACATACAATAAAACTAAACAGGACAATTCTCAACGTATCGGCTCAAATTGAACCTTTTTCAAGAGACAAACAACAGAAAACGACAAAATAAAAAAATAAATAGATGTCTATATATCATCAAGCCCTCGTCTCCATAATAGCGCAGGGATGGCAACGCATCTAGTCAAAGTGAAAATGCGTGCATTCAGTATAAACAAACCGAAAGTGGGAAATTAGAGACACTATAGATGAGTGCAAGAATAATAAAAGAAAAAGATAAGAAAAATACCCCTTTTGTCACTCTATCAGACAGGCAGGTATTAAGAACATAGTCACAACAGGCACGACTGAAGGGAACAGAGACAGATGGGGACGTGAGAAAATATTCATGTGACAACCTAGCAAGGCTTGGAAACAACGATCCTGATAACAATACTGTGAACAGAGAACCATGGTCACCTACGCCAACAAGAATGGCATATGACAATGATAGATGAGTAATGATGAGGTTGTGTGGTGGTGGGGTGAGTGGGATTGGGGAAGGAAGGATAGAAGAAGAATCAACATTAGAAAACGCATGGAATGAATGTGAAACCAAATATAGACATAAACATATATATAAAACCAAACCTAAACATACATAGAAATGTAAACACACACCAAGAGTCTAGAAATAAACACATAACAAGATGGACACAGATGTGTGAAGGATACCCACACAAAATGCACAGGCATGTAAATGTATCCACACACAGGAAAAGGCTCACACCAGAATAGGTATACATATTGACACAGAATGGAGATATGTGCATTAACATAAAAAAGCGCTCACATAAATATACATATATATATGTATACACAAATATGAACATTCATGCACATAAACACTTTCTCGTATAAATAATAACATGAACATTCATACACATAGAAACATATACATATATTAATGTAAATATAAACGTTCGTTCACAGAAAGATAATGCTATAACAACTGCATATGTATACATACAAATGTGTGGCCCAAAGTAATTGTGTGGATACATAGAACCATGTAAAACGAAATGCATATACAAATAACTATATATGTGTGGGCACCCATCGAAGAGACAACTGCAATAAAAACGAGGAAATCAAAATCGAAATATGTAAATGATTTAACAATAACAAAATGGCAGAGTACAAAATAATCACATATTGACATACACAAACGAAAGAAGACAGAAAGGACTGATATAAAAGAACGGCAAACACAAAAATAATTATTATTCACGAAAGTATACAAAGACAAATAATTACAAGAATCAGTGCAATACGGGAGTAGAGGGTATAAAGAAAAGGTAGGTAACTCAAACAAAACGGTGATTAATGTTCATTCCGTTTGGTTGCAAGACTCCCATAAGACAAATGAGACGATATTCCAAGGACTGACGTTGCCGGTCACCGGTATAACAACGTAACAAACCGGTTACAGAGACATCAGAGCTACCATGATGTGACGGGCTGTTAAAATGATTAGCCACTGGGGAGTCACGATGATTCGTGATATCTCTCAAATGTTCGGCGAATCTATCAGCTAAACGTCTACCAGTCTCACCAATATACTTCATATCACAACGCTTACATATGATAGAGAAAAACAACGTAACCGGTTTGTTACGTTGTTATACCGGTGACCGGCAACGTCAGTCCTTGGAATATCGTCTCATTTGTCTTATGGGAGTCTTGCAACCAAACGGAATGAACATTAATCACCGTTTTGTTTGAGTTACCTACCTTTTCTTTATACCCTCTACTCCCGTATTGAACTGATTCTTGTAATTATTTGTCTTTGTATACTTTCGTGAATAATAATTATTTTTGTGTTTGCCGTTCTTTTATATCAGTCCTTTCTGTCTTCTTTCGTTTGTGTATGTCAATATGTGATTATTTTGTACTCTGCCATTTTGTTATTGTTAAATCATTTACATATTTCGATTTTGATTTCCTCGTTTTTATTGCAGTTGTCTCTTCGATGGGTGCCCACACATATATAGTTATTTGTATATGCATTTCGTTTTACATGGTTCTATGTATCCACACAATTACTTTGGGCCACACATTTGTATGTATACATATGCAGTTGTTATAGCATTATCTTTCTGTGAACGAACGTTTATATTTACATTAATATATGTATATGTTTCTATGTGTATGAATGTTCATGTTATTATTTATACGAGAAAGTGTTTATGTGCATGAATGTTCATATTTGTGTATACATATATATATGTATATTTATGTGAGCGCTTTTTTATGTTAATGCACATATCTCCATTCTGTGTCAATATGTATACCTATTCTGGTGTGAGCCTTTTCCTGTGTGTGGATACATTTACATGCCTGTGCATTTTGTGTGGGTATCCTTCACACATCTGTGTCCATCTTGTTATGTGTTTATTTCTAGACTCTTGGTGTGTGTTTACATTTCTATGTATGTTTAGGTTTGGTTTTATATATATGTTTATGTCTATATTTGGTTTCACATTCATTCCATGCGTTTTCTAATGTTGATTCTTCTTCTATCCTTCCTTCCCCAAACCCACTCACCCCACCACCACACAACCTCATCATTACTCATCTATCATTGTCATATGCCATTCTTGTTGGCGTAGGTGACCATGGTTCTCTGTTCACAGTATTGTTATCAGGATCGTTGTTTCCAAGCCTTGCTAGGTTGTCACATGAATATTTTCTCACGTCCCCATCTGTCTCTGTTCCCTTCAGTCGTGCCTGTTGTGACTATGTTCTTAATACCTGCCTGTCTGATAGAGTGACAAAAGGGGTATTTTTCTTATCTTTTTCTTTTATTATTCTTGCACTCATCTATAGTGTCTCTAATTTCCCACTTTCGGTTTGTTTATACTGAATGCACGCATTTTCACTTTGACTAGATGCGTTGCCATCCCTGCGCTATTATGGAGACGAGGGCTTGATGATATATAGACATCTATTTATTTTTTTATTTTGTCGTTTTCTGTTGTTTGTCTCTTGAAAAAGGTTCAATTTGAGCCGATACGTTGAGAATTGTCCTGTTTAGTTTTATTGTATGTTTTTTTTTTTTCTTAAAAATATATTTTTTATTAATAGGCGAGGTAAGTGTTTTAGTAACCTTTTTACATCATTTTGCATTACTATTTTTGGAAGGCATAAATACGGCCGTTATTATTGATTATTGATGTTTCTATGCGGCTTCACCGCGGTCTCTGGGTAACGTTGAACCACTAAGCGATGGAACAGCGAGATCTAACATTCACTCAATATGGGATCATCATCATCATGTGCACATATTCTTTCAGAATGTGGTCTTCTTTATGTGAATTCTCTGAACACTGCGGTTCTGGACGAGTTGACGTGCCGCGGCTAGAAACATGTTTAAACAATCTGATAAATCATTGCACCATCGCCGTCTTCGGCGATCTCTTCTCTTGTCGCTGTTAACTTGGCCATCAGCTATTAATCTTTCCATGAACCAATTATGCGATGGAACAGCGAAATCTGCACGGTTATATCTGCACGGTTATATCTGCATGGTTATATCTGCATGGTTATATCTGCACGGTTATATCTGCATGGTTATATCTGCATGGTTATATCTGCATGGTTATATCAGGGAATATTATTTATTGTTTCTGAACCGGCGTTATTGAACTCCGTCCACACCAATAATCTCTGTGTCTCCATGAACATCTGTCGAAAAACATTCATAATTATAGATTATGTGACCTGTTGATTAAACACAGACGCCACAGTCTACCAGGCAGATGTCAAATTTTATTTATACCAGGTGTAATATCGAACTAACCCAATCGGTCACTTGATCCGTCATCAATCGCTGTGTTTACACCTAACAGGTTGTCTCCACCTTGTAAATAAAGGGTTAAGAAACGTTCTTTTAACGAATAAAAAGTGTTTAAAATATCGACATTTATTAATAAAATAACGATAACAAGCAATAACAATAAAATAAATAAGGACGAAATCGATTGCAGAATGTAGTTAGGGAATGTAGAAATTATTCAAATACCAACAATATAAGCTAGACAAAAACAGTTTTTCTCTAAGATAGATTGCAAGGTTGTTTTAAATACAGCGTCATTTCCCTTGATATATGCGACTTCTCCGTGCGTTTCTTTGTCTGGTTATACAAAATATACGTAAAATGGTCAATGATTCGAAGCATCAGCCAAGAGCGGTGACGTTGTGTAAGATCAATAATCCGGAGAATCGGCCAAGACCAGTGACGTTGGATGAGAACAGTACGTGTGACGATTTTGGAGAAGAATTCTCACAGGTTGAACATGAGAAAAAACATGCAAATAAACAGTATTTGAATCAGGTACGTTCACACCTGTGTGTTGTCGGGGCCAGAGAGGGGAATAAAGAATAGCAAGACTATTTACCTTCCATGCATGTCGAAAGAGATGACTAATGAGGTTATCTGATATAGAGGCTGTCCCATCCCATATAGGGTCAAAGTCATCCATGCTGAAGTCGGATGGGTCAGGCCGAAAAGCACAGGTATCGCAGTAATGTTGTAAATCATGACAACGCATTCCGTTTTCCGGACTAGATCATGCAAATCTGCAGGAATTTGATAATGGAAGCAGAAGAAGAAGAAGAAGAACAAGAAGGCACGATCAGATGACACACAGTCGCCATGAGTAAACACGTCTTCGGACCTCTATTACATCGTATTTCTAAAAAAAATACGATTTTAGTCAAGACTTTGAACGCGCATATTCCCAAGCTACTATGGAATGATAAACGTGCATGTGGTTTATGAGAAGCTTACATACGTGTGCAACGTGAGTACTGCTGTTTACTGTGTGTCGATGGATCGATCCATATTTATAGAGATGTTGTCGAAGACGGAACATATGTTGACGCACTTTGCGAGACGATTGGGTGCTATCCGAGCGGATCCGATTCAGAACCGGTTTGCTCCATAATTTTTTTCGATTTTTAAATACTCGATCTATATTTTATTATTCATTTAAAGATTGTACATGAAATCCCGATTTATCTTTTGGGTAACAACCGACTCTTTCTATGACGTTCTACACGCACTTTTAAAATCCTTTTAGATGTCCTTGGCTGAGGACATGTAGGGAAATACCAATTCAGTGACGTCAATCTCCAACGCATTTTACATTATTTTACTTCAAAACAACGCAATTTTCTGCCTTAAGATACTATATATTTTTTCCCACATTTGCGAATGTTACGAAATTTCAAAGATGCAATCTTTTCTGTGCGACATATTACATTCTTGGTATTTCCGGGCCAGAAGTGTTCAACACTTGAACATATTGTTTGCACATACTTAAATACATGCACATTTGCACAATTACTAAACACACTTCAACACAGTTATTCACCCAAATACAATCTCATTATCTACAAAAGCTGTGCAAATACAGCTAAACAATCACCATAAAGCACGATGCATGTCACTGTATCACCACTTCCATAGCGCCTCAGTATTATCAAGGAAATTTAAGTAGGAAGCATGGTTCAATTCCCGTCAGCTGTAAGAATTGCTTTTATTTATCCTCATGCTTCCTACTTGAATTTACTTGTGTAAGATATTATTTGAAGCAACATTGTCGTGTTTATTTATTTATTTATGTTAACAAGAAGGCATTTAGGTCCTTGTAGTAGGAATATGAATGTTTTGTATTTGTGTTCCTCGGGATAGTTAAATACTTGTATGGGATGTTCGTTGGTGTTGTAATAGTTCTTGTCTGGATGACCCATTCTCAGTGACTTGAGTACACATATTGAATGCCTTGACGAGATCACATGTTGTTGTTTTTTATGGGGGGGGGGTGTGGTTGGTCAAGTACAGAGAACCTGTTTTCTTGGGTTGAAGGGCGATTCGTTGTCACTGGAGCGGATCTGGTTCAATTCCCGTTAGCTGTAAGAATTACTGTCAAGGAGCTTTTCAATCTGTCTTCTCAATTGTTCATGCCGTGGAAATATTTTTCATATCATTTCTGCTCATAATTTGTACATCACATCTGTATCTCATAATCACACATCACAGCTGTGTCTCATAATCACACATCACATCTGTATCTCATGATCACACATCACAGCTGTATCTCATAATCACACATCACATCTGTATCTCATGTTCATATTTCACAGCTGTATCTCATAATCACACATCACATCTGTATCTATAGCGTAAAGCAAGTTGTTTATACTATGCTATTCGCCTGATATTCCGAGCACATCTTGTATGGATTTCACTGATTTTTTCACTGATTATTTCACTGTATTACAATGAACAAATCGGATAATATCACACATTCATGTTAATCATCATGTTGTGAATGTGTAGAAGACTAGTGTGTAGTCACGCTGATCTATATACTCGTAGTAGTTCTCGCAAATTTCCTTTCATATAAGTTAGCATTATTATACATTTTTCTACGCCGTAGACTGATTTATTGTACATCGTCAGCATCATTACCATCATTATCATCATTAACATCATTATCATCATTGTCATCATTAACTTCATTGTCATCATTAACTTCATTTTCATCATTAACTTCATTTTCATCATTAACTTCATTATCATCATTAACATCATTGTATTCATTAACATCATTGCCATTATTATCATACATCCTTCTTGCCTTTTACCTGCCTATTCTAACTCTATTCTTCAAACCACCTGTCTCGTAACGTGTCCAGACCTCTCTGTCTCATAACGTGTACAAATCTCCCTGTCTCACATTTGATTCATGCAACACCTCATCCTTAGTCTTTCTATCTGATACTATCCATGATACTCCCAGCATTCTTCTATAGAACCACATCTCTGTTGTCCATGATACTCCCAGCATTCTTCTATAGAACCACATCTCTGTTGTCCATGATACTCCCAGCATTCTTCTATAGAACCACATCTCTGTTGTCCATGATACTCCCAGCATTCTTCTATAGAACCACATCTCTGTTGTCCATGATACTCCCAGCATCTTCTATAGAACCACATCTCTGTTGTCCATGATACTCCCAGCATTCTTCTATAGAACCACATCTCTGTTGTCCATGATACTCCCAGCATTCTTCTATAGAACCACATCTCTGTTGTCCATGATACTCCCAGCATTCTTCTATAGAACCACATCTCTGTTGTCCATGATACTCCCAGCATTCTTCTATAGAACCACATCTCTGTTGTCCATGATACTCCCAGCATTCTTCTATAGAACCACATCTCTGTTGTCCATGATACTCCCAGCATTCTTCTATAGAACCACATCTCTGTTGTCCATGATACTCCCAGCATTCTTCTATAGAACCACATCTCTGTTGTCCATGATACTCCCAGCATTCTTCTATAGAACCACATCTCTGTTGTCCATGATACTCCCAGCATTCTTCTATAGAACCACATCTCTGTTGTCCATGATACTCCCAGCATTCTTCTATAGAACCACATCTCTGTTGTCCATGATACTCCCAGCATTCTTCTATAGAACCACATCTCTGTTGTCCATGATACTCCCAGCATTCTTCTATAGAGCCACATCTCTGTTGTCCATGATACTCCCAGTATTCTTCTATAGAACCACAACTCTGTTGTCCATGATACTCCCAGCATTCTTCTATAGAACCACATCTCTGTTGTCCATGATACTCCCATCATTCTTCTATAGAACCACATCTCTGTTGTCCATGATACTCCCAGCATTCTTCTATAGAACCACATCTCTGTTGTCCATGATACTCCCAGCATTCTTCTATAGAACCACATCTCTGTTGTCCATGATACTCCCAGCATTCTTCTATAGAACCACATCTCTGTTGTCCATGATACTCCCAGCATTCTTCTATAGAACCACATCTCTGTTGTCCATGATACTCCCAGCATTCTTCTATAGAACCACATCTCTGTTGTCCTTGATACTCCCAGCATTCTTCTATAGAACCACATCTCTGTTGTCCATGATACTCCCAGCATTCTTCTATAGAGCCACATCTCTGTTGTCCATGATACTCCCAGCATTCTTCTATAGAACCACAACTCTGTTGTCCATGATACTCCCAGCATTCTTCTATAGAACAACATCTCTGTTGTCCATGATACTCCCAGCATTCTTCTATAGAACCACATCTCTGTTGTCCATGATACTCCCAGCATTCTTCTATAGAACCACATCTCTGTTGTCCATGATACTCCCAGCATTCTTCTATAGAACCACATCTCTGTTGTCCATGATACTCCCAGCATTCTTCTATAGAACCACATCTCTGTTGTCCATGATACTCCCAGCATTCTTCTATAGAACCACATCTCTGTTGTCCATGATACTCCCAGCATTCTTCTATAGAACCACATCTCTGTTGTCCATGATACTCCCAGCATTCTTCTATAGAACCACATCTCTGTTGTCCATGATACTCCCAGCATTCTTCTATAGAACCACATCTCTGTTGTCCATGATACTCCCAGCATTCTTCTATAGAACCATTTGTCTGTTGCCTCTAAGTTTCTACTATCATGTTTATTTCTTGTCTCACATTAAGACTCACATCCGTAAGTTAGAATCAGTTTTATTTAGCTCTGAAGAACTCCCTTCCTCTTCTATATTCTATGTAGCTCTGAAGAACACCCTTACTAAACTATATTCAATGTAGCTCTGAAGAACACCCTTACTAAACTATATTCTATGTAGCTCTGAAGAACACCCTTACTAAACTATATTTTATGCAGCTCTGAAGAACTCCCATGTTTACGTAATATTACCTACAGGAATAAATGGCATATTCTAAATTGTGCAAATGTTGTTGTGCCTGCCCTATTCTCTTTCTTTTCTGTGTTGAACTTATTCCATCTGATGTCATAGTTTCTCCTAAATATTTGAATTAGTGATGGTCTGTGTCCGTTGTATTGAGTCAGTGACTCTGATGTATCTGTGTACGTTGTATTGAGTCAATGACTTTGATGTATCTGTGTACGTTGTATTGAGTCAATGATTCTGATGTATCTGTGTACGTTGTATTGAGTCAATGACTCTGATGTATCTGTGTACGTTGTATTGAGTCAATGACTCTGATGTATCTGTGTACGTCGTATTGAGTCAATGACTCTGATGTATCTGTGTACGTTGTATTGAGTCAATGACTTTGATGTATCTGTGTATGGTGTATTGAGTCAATGACTCTGATGTATCTGTGTATGGTGTATTGATTCAATGACTGATGTTTTTACACGCTGGGGATTTTGTATCCTACAAACATCACTTCTGACTTTTTTGTTATTGTGTATCCTACAACCATCATGTCTGGCTTCTTTTTTTTGTTAATTTATGAGCAAGCTTTTTTTCTCTGTCCTATCTGGCTACTACTACGTTGATTTGTTCTTGTAGATCTTTCTCACTTTTTGCAATTAAGACAGCTTCATCCGCATAACTCAAGTTATTTATGTTATGTCCATCCACCGATATTCCTGTAACGAATCAATGTTTCTATAATCTATTTATCGATTTATGTCTATTCTACAATCCCTTTAAGTGTCCGGATCATGGAAAACCACAACATCAACACACAACAGAGTCCTCCAGCGATTTCTACCTTCAACAATTCGGGCGAGCGAGAACACATTTTCTATTGTCCAGTTCTTGATGTTGCCTTTCCACGCATTTATATGTCCCCCTCTGCTTCATCCACCCTCGACGGTTCCCTGCAGATATTAAATAGCACAGCAGATCCCTACACCTCAAGTAAAACACACACACACAAATTACTCCGCGAATCATATACTTTACATAAATGATATTAATATCACGCAACAAATATTTTACAGTTTACAGTACTTTTGAATAAAATTAGACACTACGCGTAACCTACACAGAAAACTGGACTCATTTCCCTTTCTTTTGATGGACAAAAATACGACACAAGACAGTGTCTTATCCCAGACGAGACCGAACCAATGCTCACAGTGTTTTCTCTAGCAATAGGTTTTTTATTTCCTTCAGAAAAATGTTCGCATATCGGTTTGTCCAGTACAGAGAGGTTAAAGGGCATACATGAATTGTCCAGTACAGAGAGGTTAGAGGGCATACATGAATTGTCCAGTACAGAGAGGTTAAAGGGCATACATGAATTGTCCAGTACAGAGAAATTAAAGGGCATACATGAATTGTCCAGTACAGAGAGGTTAGAGGGCATACATGAATTGTCCAGTACAGAGAGGTTAGAGGACATACATGAATTGTCCAGTACAGAGAGGTTAGAGGGCATACATGAATTGTCCAGTACAGAGAAATTAAAGGGCATACATGAACTGTCCAGTACAGAGAGGTTAGAGGGCATACATGAATTGTCCAGTACAGAGAGGTTAGAGGACATACATGAATTGTCCAGTACAGAGAGGTTAAAGGGCATACATGAATTGTACAGTAGAAAGGTTAAAGGGCATACATGAAATGTCGAGTTAAGAGTGATTCAATGGGATGAATAATTTTTCATATTTTTTGCAAAAAAACCAACTTGAATAATGACGTTTGTATGTGTGTGTGTTCCTGTAATGTAGTTTTTCTCCATGTCAGTATAAAGTTTCAGAATTGTTCTGAAAGTTTACACATCCGTTGTTTTGGTTGTAGATTGTATTTTTGATATACCAGTATTTAACAGGATTGCTTTGTACATGTCTAATTTTTCTGTCGTGTGCGCATATTTTTGATGTTTGTTTTTTGTCTCATTGTTAATGATATTGTTTCTGTTCGTGCACTGAAAACATATGCGATCTTATGTTTCATATGGGTAGGTTTCACACAGTGTGTGACTAATTTTTGTGTTTAGTTTGTTACATTCAACGTGAAAATAGCATAATATACTAATATTTTTGTATGATTGTAAAGTATAATTGTAAAGTAATTGTACGATTGTAAAGTATGATTGTAAAGTAATTGTATGATTGTAAAGTATGATTGTAAAGTAATTGTATAATTGTAAAGTATGATTGTAAAGTAATTGTATGATTGTAAAGTATGATTGTAAAGTAATTGTATGATTGTAAAGTAATTGTATGATTGCAAAGGACTTGATGACATGGATATCAATGGTTGTAAAGTATGACTGCAAAGTGATTGTATGATTGTAAAGTAATTATATGATTGTAAAGTATAACTAAAAAGTAATTGTATGATTTCGAAGTAACTGTATGATTATAAAGTAATTGTATGAGTATAAAGTAATTGTATGAGTGTAAAGTAATTTTATGATTGTAAAGGAATTGTATGATTGTAAAGTAATCATATGATTTTAAAATAATTCTATGATTGTAAAGGTTTGATAACATAGATCTCCACTATGTGCTGATGGCTGTACCGCTCTAATATAACTAAATTGGACTGACATCCGCGGTTGAAAATAGCGTGCCTCATCAATCATAGAAGGTATATTTCACTTAACCATGCCATACGAACGAATACACAGGTACTGTTGAATACACATGTACTGAATAATACACACTTATAGAACAATACACAGGTTCTGGATCATACACATGTACTGAATAATATACAATTAGAGAATAATACACATGTACTGAATAATATACAATTAGAGAATAATACATAGGTACTTAGTAATACCTAGGTAGAGAATAATACGTAGGTACTTATTAATATGTAGGTACAGAATAATAGGCATAAGTGGCTGGGAACATAGACAAGGCTTGATTTTGGCCAGGTAGAATATAACATCGTCTTCAGCTCTCATTCTCGGTCACCTACTGGAACTGACTAATGTATCTCACAGGACAATGATCCTACTAGATTTCCAGCAGATTGTAGCCCAGAGAATTGAAAAGCGTCGTGACGCCGTTTTATTTACACAAATAGTTCAAAACATCTGTCTTCGGCACTGAAGTTGAAATCAAGGAAGTAAATAAGATAGCAAATCAAATAGCAATATGTGTCTACAGCATCAAAAAATTTCCAACATTTCATTAGAATAAATGAGAACAGACAACGAATCACACATGAAAATGTCTACATGAGATGACAACAGAAAAAAGTGAAAGATCACATTCACAACAGAAACAAAAGTTTACTGATTATTTAAAAGTAAACTTTTAACATGTTTTATTGAACTCGTACGTGTTTACTCCCATCCTTGTCTAACTCTATTCATTTCATTCCAATGTCTTATTGAAGACCGAAGCGGGAGTAGAGAATAGTGGCAGTATGTCCTAACATACATGTACAAAAAGACGAATAAGCTTTCTAAAATTGGATCTGACTGTTTCATTATATGTTAGTTCATTGTTAACCAGAAGCCAAGCTGATCTCGGATGTGTCGTTGCGAAACTGACAATTATCGTAGCGACGCGTTAGCTCATGTCACAAAGTACTTATCTATCCGGGACTACTTCCTGATACTCTGCAGGAGTTTGAGAAAGAACTCATAATACGGCCGTTTATTTCTGATATGTGTGCATATTTATGTTCATATTTAATAATGATTCATTTGTCTTCACAATTTCTCACGTAAATTCCTCTTCGGCGTTTACCTCAAAATCCTGTAGATTAGCAGGATGTAGTCTGGAGAAAGGAATGTGCTGTTTCAAATTCCTGCAGATTAGCTTTGCTGCGATATCTACACTTTTCGGCTAGACACATCCGATTTCCGCATGTCTTATGTATCACTTTTACACTATATGAATAATAGAGTAAAAACTCGTCGGGAATTTATTATTATAGACAAAAAAAATCATACAACAGCAAATGGGATTTAAACAAGCTCCACTCAGATGGTGAGTATTCGCCTCACAATCTGCAGCCACATGTTTTTCGCACTCGACTAATCCGCATCCCTAAGAATCTCGCTTCCCTTGTGCGAGGTGAATAGGTGTCATCTTAACGGCCCAGCTTCGAATCCCGTTGCTGCCTATGATTTTTTGATAATATATGCATTGGGACAGACAACTCCTTCCCATTACCTCCTTAGTCGCCTCTTACCACCCACATTGAAGGTAAGAAATGTTGCTATTCTTTGCTTCCCTAACGGGTCCCGGCAACTCACACGTATCACGTACTTACATTAATCCAACATTTTTAGTCCCTTATCAAAATGTTTATTTTAATCTGTGCAGAATGGCAACTATGACGAATCAATTCATACTAGAGACGTGACCCATCCAGGATACGCAGAGGAAAACATTGACGATGACACAATTGGAACACCATACTTCAAAACACAATTGAGCAGGTAACAAAATATTGTTTTTTTCATAGAGGTCGCCTTGCACCTGTTGAACAGTTCACCTGTTGAAACAAAAAGTTATCAGTATTCCATTGTACTAGTACAAGTAAGTACACGTCCAATTATCGTTTACACATACACCTGACAGGTTAGGCCACGTACATCTAAATTACAAAAGCTCAAACTACTGCGTCATAGAATGGGTCGGTTATAACAAAAACAATAGTTGGAATCTCCTGTACAATATTTACCAAAACCTTCTTTCAAATATCCTTGTGTGCTGATCTCATACATCGTCACTTATCTTGGCTGATAAACATGAGCATTGATGTATTTTTTCATTATTGTGTGCCCTCGGACAATATAAAGCAAAGAAAAAATGTCCGAATAGTAAAGATAAGTGGCACAGTGTGAGATCAGTATGCATGACTATTCTCAAGCAGGACTTGATATACACTAGACCAGGGGTCGGGAACCTTTTTGTCTGAGAGAGCCATGGACACCACATATTTTGAAAAGTAATTCTCTGAGAGCCATACATTATGTTTAAAACTAAAAATTCAAGTAAATGTGTGCATTTTGTGTAATTTCAACACTAAAAGTACAATAATTATGTCTCTGAATTCTTTTTAATAACATTGTGATGCTGTTGCTAATCAATAATGAGTATTTCTTACCATTAATGCGACTTCTGATGCTGAGCTGCAGTAGACTTTAGCTCATTTGTAGAATGAAATATTGATATGTTATTAATACGTAGATCAAAGGAGTCTTTAGAAACATTTTTTGTATAATCGAACATTTGTCTGCGAGCCAAATGCAGCCATCAATAGAGCCACATCTGGCTCGCGAGCAATGGGTTCCGCACTCCTGAAGACGAATACAATTTCCGACAATACTCATGAGGTATGGTTCAAGGAAAGGACGTCCTGAAAACGTTCTTGACAACTGACCCTTACTGTGAAACCGTAGTTAGACCTTGGTAATGCTTCTAGGTGTCCTTACAACTGGACACAGAACCGTTATGAACATCAGATGGCAAGACAAGATTCCAGATATGTCCGTGACAGTTCTGGTATACTTAGCCTTGACACTATTCTGGTGCAGACACAGATTCGTTGAGAAGGTACAACACGCTGATACAATCACTATTCAATCACGCCCACAAGACCGCTTCTATCCAACACGCTGATATAAGCACTATTCAATCACGCCCACAAGACAGCTTCTATCCAACACGCTGATATAAGCACTATTCAATCACGCCCACAAGACCGCTTCTATCCAACACGCTGATATAACCACTATTCAATCACGCCCACAAGACCGCGTCTATCCAACACGCTGATATAACCACTATTCAATCACGCCCACAAGACCGCTTCTATCCAACACGCTGATATAACCACTATTCAATCAAGCCCACAAGACCGCTTCTATCCAACACGCTGATATAAGCACTATTCAATCACGCCCACAAGACCGCTTCTATCCAACACGCTGATATAACCACTATTCAATCACGCCCACAAGACCGCTTCTATCCAACACGCTGATATAACCACTATTCAATCACGCCCACAAGACCGCGTCTATCCAACACGCTGATATAAGCACTATTCAATCACGCCCACAAGACCGCTTCTATCCAACACGCTGATATAAGCACTATTCAATCACGCCCACAAGACCGCTTCTATCCAACACGCTGATATAACCACTATTCAATCACGCCCACAAGACCGCGTCTATCCAACACGCTGATATAACCACTATTCAATCACGCCCACAAGACCGCTTCTATCCAACACGCTGATATAAGCACTATTCAATCACGCCCACAAGACCGCTTCTATCCAACACGCTGATATAAGCACTATTCAATCACGCCCACAAGACCGCTTCTATCCAACACGCTGATATAACCACTATTCAATCACGCCCACAAGACCGCTTCTATCCAACACGCTGATATAACCACTATTCAATCACGCCCACAAGACCGCGTCTATCCAACACGCTGATATAACCACTATTCAATCACGCCCACAAGACCGCTTCTATCCAACACGCTGATATAAGCACTATTCAATCACGCCCACAAGACCGCTTCTATCCAACACGCTGATATAAGCACTATTCAATCACGCCCACAAGACCGCTTCTATCCAACACGCTGATATAACCACTATTCAATCACGCCCACAAGACCGCTTCTATCCAACACGCTGATATAAGCACTATTCAATCACGCCCACAAGACCGCGGCACTGATAACACATCCAAATGCATAGCCACTTATATAAATATGTATATATTATCCTTCCTAAGTAGAATTCAACCGCTCACATTCACTACAAGTTTGCTTAGTTCTCGTTGTACGCAACCAGGCCCGTAAACGGGAGGGGGTGGCCAACCTCCCCCATCCCTCCTATTTGTAAATCGGATCATGATTATTGCTAACCGTGGTTTAAAAAAATCATTCAATTCTCAAAAGAAATATTTGGCACACAAACACGCACAAATGGCCTTAATTTATATTTCAAATTTAACCCCACCCCACCCCACCCCCCTTCCTTTATATTGAACAAATCATTTCTATGGCTATGTACGCAATAGTTATCAAAGTTAAAATACCTTATAGATGACCAAATCTATGTGGCTTAGCTTCAGTGCAATTGGAATTACACCCTTGCAACTGATAGCGTTAGAACGCTCAAGTCCTGTACATTCGTGCGATGCCCAATAAGATTAAAAGTAACTATAAACGTACTTACATCGACAATTTATAATCCTTTCAAATATCAATTATAAAAACTTGATTCGTATTGACGAAATAATTAATAACAGAAATCCGTAATATCAATTACAAACAATAAAGTAGATAAATAATTGTGTTAACAAGTGTTGTTACACAGGACAATGTGTTATAAACGGATGCGGTATAGAGATATTACACTGTACTATGACAGTATATTCTTCGTCTTCTTCTGCGTTCGTTCTCAAACTCCTGCAGATTAGCAGGATGTAGTCCGGAGAACGGAATGCGTTGTGTCATGGCTTACAGCATTTCTGCGATATCTGCACTTTTCGGCCTGATACATCCAACTTCAGCATGGCTTTGGGTCACTGACCCTATATGGGATGGGACAGCCAACTCCATCCCATAACCTCCTTAGTCGCCTTTTACGACATGCGTGGAAGGTAAACAGTGTTGCTATTCTTTGCTCCCCTTTCGGGCCCCGGCAATACACGGGCGCATATGACAGTATTAATTAAATCATTCTCGTCGCAATCAGCGATCAATTAATTAATTTAGATAGTTGACTTGCTATAACTTTAGATAATTCGCTTGCTATAACTCTAGATAGTTGACTTGCTATAACTTTAGATAGTTGACTTGCTATAACTTTAGATAGTTGACTTGCTATAACTTTAGATAGTTGACTCGCTATAACTTTAGATAGTTGACTCGCTATAACTGTGTACAAGTTTCCAATGGTTTCATAAATCAGACAATATATTTTTCCCGTTTTCCACTGCATCTTTGTGTCAATATCAAAAAAGTATAAGAAATAGATCTTTTTTATCCGTTTTTGTAATGTGGGTGAGCGGAGTTTTTGAAAGATTATTTCTTGTCCACAAGACTCCAACTCTCCTAGACGGTGCATTGTTTTGGGAAGACCCTTCCTACCTCAGGAAAGCATAATCAGAAGTGTTTAACCTTTCTTGTGCCAGAATTGAACAAGTTATCATCTTCTGTACCAGGACAGGACAGAGCTGAGAAAGTTATCATCTTCTGTACCAGGACAGGACACAACACAGATTAAACAGCCACTTAAATAGATTCAGACGGGTTCTATCACTCTGTCTTCGTGTGGGCAAGCAGCACAGGCTGAGAGAAGAAATTCTGCAAGACTGCATAACACTAATTGAGGTAAGAGCACTGGCTCTTAGAGACAGACATTCACGTCAAAGGTATGGGAGTCTTGGAGACAGACATTCACGTCAAAGGTATGGAAGTCTTGGAGACAGACATTCACGTCAAAGGTATGGAAGTCTTGGAGACAGACATTCACGTGAAAGGTATGGGAGTCTTGGAGACAGACATTCACGTGAAAGGTATGCGAGTCTTGGAGACAGACATTCACGTGAAAGGTATGATAGTCTTGGAGACAGACATTCACGTGAAATGGGATGGGAGTCTTGGAGAAAGATATTCACGTGAAAGGAAAGAGAGTCTTGGAGACAGACATTCACTTGAAATGTATGGGAGTCTTGGAGACAGGCATTCACGTGAAAGATATGGGAGTCTTGGAGAAAGACATTTACGTGAAAGGTATGGGAATCTTGAGGATCTTTCAAATGCAGCAAGATTTATAAAAAAAACCAGAGTTACTGTGTAGACTTGTGAAACTGTATGGCAGCCTTGAGTGTAACCAATTCAATACACTCAAGCCTTTTGGACTCAATTCCGACCACTCGTATGTATAGTGCTGGGTTGGTGTGGTCTTTGTCTTTATTATTTTTGTTCCGTTATTTACTCATCTTTTTGTTCGTTTAGTTTCCACATATATTTACGTTTTTAATGTACCTTCTGACCTTCCGGCATCTCATTTCCATATTTCCGTTGGATGTTGTGATAATTTTTCCATTCGTCGTATTTTGATGTTTTGTTTGTGTCTTGATAAAGACCTTTTGTGTGAAACGTTAAATGTGATTTGTGTATTATAATTTTTATGATTTTTTTGTGTGCAATTCATTCATTACCTACTAGTTTTAGCTATAGTCTGTCGTGTCTCATTGAAACGATATATAGACCTGTGTTTTACCTAAGTCTAATAGCCGAGGATAGAGATGTCTGGAACCCTTTTTGTGTGCTGAAGTCATAAGTGCGATATCCTTGCGAGTCTAATGGTTGTTTGGCGTTATTATTATTATATATTTACATATTGTTTTTGTTTCCCATTTTTTTGTTAGGTGGTTAGCACTTTATGCCAAATCAAATCTAGTAGATATATATTTTTTTTCTATTTCAGCTCTACATTGTAACATTTTTTGCGTGAATAGGAAACCTCATCACTGATACCTTATACTTGTACCTTATCACTCATACCTTATCAATGATACCTTATCACTGATATCTAATCAATAATTCACAGATCTGGTCACAGTCTTGACATCTCCTACATAGAACATTCTAGCAGAAAGAGGAGAGGAATACATAATTCAAAAGAGCAATGGCCGCATATAATTCCTTACGTAATCGATGCTACATTCACTAGACACGGTAAGAACATCCCAAGCGCATTCAGCACTGTCTTTATTTCACTCATCAAATATTTGATTCAATTACTTTTATGTCTTGCATATTCGTGTATCTACCATTGACATATGATCTGGACAATATGATGTCCGTGTTAAACTCATGAAACGTAAACACACGAACCAGAGTACAAATATGGTTAAAACATATTTCTAAAAGTTATATTAAAAGCAGAAAATCTAAAAATTGTACTTACTGCGCAAAGAAAAATCCAACAGGTAGATCCAGGAAAAAGGTAACTTAGTTTCGCTAACACTAGATAACACACACAATGACACACACAAGTCAACGTTTTGACCAAAAGGCCTTTGTCAAGACAGACAGTAAACCTAAATCATATAATAGAAAGCGAACAGTAATAATATCAACGGTCACATAGGTATGGGTAGTCTGGATTGACCGGAAGAGTTGAAAAGACACCGGACAAGGAAAATACAAAAATGACAACAAACATGTGGCACGAAACAAACAGAAACTATGGAAAGACTAAATTAATAAACAAGCATGTGGTGAACATTATGTTATGAAGGTTAGACATGGACACTAACTAAAGAACAAGAGAGAAAGCTTAATGTGTGTGAAATGAGATGTCTAAAAAGAGCAGCAAACAGAACAAGACGAGATCATGTGAGGAATTAAAATATCACAAGAAGTTATCACGTGAGAAATGAAGAGATTACAAGAAGTTATCACGTGAGAAATGAAGAGATTACAAGAAGTTATCACGTGAGAAATGAAGAGATTACAAGAACTGTTGGAACATCGTGAAGTATGCTGAAAAACAAGAGACTAAAACAATTTGACCACTTAATACGAATGAACCCTAATTGGTCAGCGAGATGCAGGGGATGTCCAAGAAGATGGTGGCTTGAAGGAGTGACCTACGCCCTGAGAAAACACAATATTACTGCATTTCAAGCGACCAAACGTGTCATAGCCCATAAAATGATTTTCAATCCTGCGACACCTTACAGCAACAGCAGTGAAAACATCATGATGAAAAAATGATGATGAAAACATCATGATGAAAAAATCATGATGAGAAAAACATGATGAAAACATCATGATGAAAACATCATGTGTGATTTTACACATACATACTATTTAGTGTGTTTATATATGCCTGTGTGTACAGTTGTCATCATTGACGTGAAGCATTCACTTGGATGGTTTAACACCCATTAATCCTTCTGTTGTAGTATTTCTATTTCCTCGCTCTATTTCTATTTTTATCTATCAATATTTCGTCAAGTACAGGCGAACACCAATGTTGCCTGTAACTAAACATTGCTACGAATATTTCTTTTCCTAATAGAGTGATATGGACTGTGAGACCACATTTGTACATTGATAACTGTCTATGTGTTTATTTCTTATTTGTATGTGTTTACTTCTTGTTTGCATGTGTTTATTTCTAATTTGTATGTGTTTATTTCTTGTTTGCATGTGTTTATTTCTAATTTGTATGTGTTTATTTCTTGTTTGCATGTGTTTATTTCTAATTTGTATGTGTTTACTTCTTGTTTGCATGTGTTTATTTCTAATTTGTATGTGTTTATTTCTTGTTTGTATATGTTTATTTCTTGTTTGTATGTGTTTATTTCTTGTTTGTATGTGTTTATTTCTTGTTTGTATGTGTTTATTTCTTGTTTGTATGTATTTCCTGATAAAGGTCCCTATTGTAAATTAACGTTGAAAAAATTCTTGTTCCTTTCATGTTTGTTATGTCTCATTGACATTTGTTTTATTATTTGATAGTTACATTAGTATATTAGTTACTTGTAACAATATTACATTGTCGTAGTTATCTCTTCTTAGTTTGTTTTGTTACTGAGATTCTCCACTTCTGACAGATTGTTACTGCCGCACTCACCACCTTGTCAGGTAACCTTGTTTACTTATACTAGTTCATGACAGCTCGTAAACTTTCTAAACTAAAAACAGGTAATCAGTGGCTCCCGACAATAGAAGCCTCCTAGCTGAATTAATTAGGGCCCAATTAAAAATAGCAAAGGCGATTTCAAGTTTATAAATAGTAACCAACTAAACAGTTAAAAATAATCAAAACACGTAATCAGTAAAGTCCAACTTATTTAGCAAACAGTTCTTCTACCGGAGCCCGGTCATCGGTCATTCTCAGATGTTCAAATAATAACCTCAGATGTTAAGTGATAACTCAGATGTTAAGTGATAACTCAGATCTTAAGTGATAACTCAGATGTTAAGTGATAACTCAGATGTTAAGTGATAACTCAGATGTTAAGTGATAACTCAGATGTTAAGTGATAACTCAGACGACGCAAGCGATTGTCAGATGTGTTCTGTTATATTCATTTTTAGAAGAACGGTTAAACTTTCAGTTTGTAGCTAATAGATGGGCAGCTAATAGAGGGATAGCTAATAGAGGGGAAGCTATTAGAGGGGCGGCTAATAGAGGGTCAGCTAATACAGGAGCAGCTAATAGAGGGGCAGCTAATAGAGGGGCGGCTAATAGAGGGTCAGCTAATAGAGGAGCAGCTAATAGAGGGGCAGCTAATAAAGGGGCGGCTAATAGAGGGTCAGCTAATAGAGGGGCGGCTAATATAGGGTCAGCTAATAGAGGGGCAGCTAATAGAGGGATAGCTAATATAAGGATAGCTAATACAGAGACATCTAATGAGGGGCAGCTAATAAAGGTAATGTAGAAGTCATCGGAGATGCTGGAGTTAAAATACAAGTTATAGCAATAATTAAATGAAGACAGTCAACAATTTGAAATCATATGAAGTGGAGAGCAACATTTGAACATATAGCAACAATGGTAAAGTAAAGGGTGGAAAAGAGAGAGGACGACAAAGAGACGTTGCTGGATGTGATGTCACTGTGCCACGAGAGAATGCCACTAACTGAACATATTAACAACACACAAATGCCGTGTTATAAACAACAGTTATGGAGAAACATCATCGTCTGTGCCATTAGGCATGGACACTGAATTATTGATACCACCCCCCCCCTTTCGTATTTTTTTTCCTTCCAAGACTTCAATGGGCGACCTTGTTGAGAAAAAATCTTTTAAAACGTCTTTTTTTTCTCTTTTATCCAGTTCCGACATATTACCAGATAATAAAACGTCTTTATTTATCTTTTATCCAGGTCCGGTAGATTACCAGATAATAAAACGTCTTTATTTATCTTTTGCCCAGGTCCGGTAGATTACCAGATAATGAAACGTCTTTATTTATCTTTTATCCAGATCCGGTAGATTACCAGATAATAAAAGGTCTTTATTTATCTTCTACCAGGTCCGGTAGATTACCAGATAATAAAACGTCTTTATTTATCTTTTATCCAGGTCCGGGACCTATTCAGATACTAAAACGTGCTATGCAGAATATCATGGACAACGTCTGCGTAACTTATCATGACGTAACTACTACATTGAACAAGACAAACCCTAACTGGCTCAGTGAAAATGGTTTTGAATCAAATTCTTACCTTCGAATTAAGGAAGGTTCTGGGTATGCATTGCAAATGTTCAATTATATTACCTTGTATAAGGAAATGTTCTAGGTATGCATTGCAAATGTTCAATTATCTTACCTTCGTATTATAGGGAATGTTCTAGGTATGTATTGCAAATGTTCAATTATCCTACCTTGTATTAGGAAATGTTCTAGGTATGCATTGCAAATGTTCAGTTATCTTACCTTGTATTAGGGAATGTTCTAGGTATGCATTGCAAATGTTCAGTTATCTTACCTTGTATTAGGGAATGTTCTAGGTATGCATTGCAAATGTTCAGTTATCTTACCTTGTATTAGGAAATGTTCTAGGTATGCATTGCAAATGTTCCATTATGTTAGTTTTCGTTTCCTGTGTTGTGGTTGCAACGATCTCATAACAGCCGTGCATCGTAGGCGACGATGATAACAGTTTCAGGGGTGTTGTTCCATCTCTCTAGTGTGTGTGTATCTGTGCAATGCAGGCGATGAGAACAGTTTCTGACTTCTGTTGTTGCAGCTCTCTGGTGTGGGTGAGACCCACATAGCAGGCGAGGATTAGAACAGTTTCGGACTTGTGTTATTGCATCTCTCTGGTGTGTACGAAGATACCCGAAGATTCAAATCCTGGCATAGAACCTCCTGCTACATTTGAGCATCACTTTTTCTCCGTTCGGCCCAGATGTTATGCATCTCTGCGATGCAACCGCCTCTGCTGGTGTTTCTGCACCACACTGGGAGATTCTGAGCAACAGGATCATGGAATGTTGAAGCTCTTTAGAGACACATTCATGGTTTTCGTGAAGAGGTTCATCTGCCGAACCTGATGGATTCAACTTTATATACATATGATGCCTGCTTTTTATGTAACATTGACACTTGTAAGTTTGGGTTTCTCTAAGTGGGTGATGAGATACATTGTGTGCATGATGATACACTTTATGTGGGAAACGGGACATTTTAGGTGGTCGATGGGACACATGGTGCAGAGACAATCAAAGAAACATTACATAGATACGGGCTTACCATGGCCAATGCACCTCAAATGGTAAATGACAAAAAAACTCCGAATTCTCCCTACGACACTTAAAGGCACAAGTGGAAATGACAATAGAATAGATAGTTGGGTGTTAAATCATGAGTCCCGCCGAAGACGAATGTGTCGGGCCATTGGCGCAAATAAAACGGCGACACAACGCATTTCCATTTTCTGGACTACATCCTGCTGAAAATCTTGCAGGACCATGATCCAGCTAGATCCAGTTGGAGTTTGAGAATGAACGCAGAAGAAGAAGAAATCATGAGTACCTTTGTTTTAATCCAGTGTAGGGGAAGTGAAATTTTATGCATGCAATTCTAGATATTGGCATCCATAAATCACATAACATGTGAACTGAAGTTCTACAATTTCATATTTTCAACTCCATAAATCACATACCATGTGAACTAATGTTCTACAATTTCATATTTTCAACTCCATAAATCACATAACATGTGAACCAACGTTCTACAATTTCATATTTTCAACTCCATAAATCACATAACATGTGAACTAACGTTCTACAATTTCATATTTTAAACTCCATAAATCACATAACATGTGAACTGAAGTTCTACAATTTCACATTTTGAACACCATAAATCACATCCCATGTTCTACTTGTAAACAACTAACATTTCTCTTGATCTCATTTAGCTGCGCATCCAGCTCTGGACAAGGAAAGGGCAGATCCGAGATGCCTGTCTTCCCGTGCCGTGAATATGTAAGTGCCAATATTTATATTATTTTATCGTTTTATTTATAGTTGTAATGTTATTATTTATATTTATTTATAGTTGTAATGTTATTATTTATATTTATTTATAGTTATAATGTTATTATTTATATTATTATTGTGATAAAGATGATATACCGCCTTCGCTAGCGAAGATGAGCTTGGCATGAAATTGACAATTTATATAGTATATATCAGTCCAGATTGTTGATTGTCCAAGATTCGCATCCATATGCTAGTATAGGAGTTATATAGCACTGCAGAACTCTCTTCCTCACCTCTAATGACAAGGTCATATTACACATTATATTTTTCATTTTTCTGAATGTTATTTTTGCCTGTCCTATTCTACTTCTTATTTCTGTTGAACTTCTTCCATCTGCTGTAATCATTGTGCCTAAATATTTGAAATGGTGCACCTGTTTTAATACTATATCATTCACCTTGATTTAGTAGAGTGTTACAGTTGGGAATGTTCCTGTTCTTCCTATTTATGCGTTATCTTTAGCGTTAATTCCATTTGAACTTCTAAATCCATTTCCACCCACTTCTGTAGACCCATGACAATATAGTCACGTGATGTATAAATTTGACAAATCTACCAAACGTTTTTTTACTATTTAATATACATATGATAAAAGTGTATGACATTTTGGGTAAATATGGTTTATGGTTTATGGTTTATGGTTTATGGTTTATGGTGTTCAAATCTTACACATCTCAAGGAACTCATTTCTGAGCACCCCTCCCCAATTACACGCTTCTCGTTCAAGTCTTACCAAAAAAAATCGGCACGTGCAAACCCCCGCCCCCCACCCTCATCACACCATCTATTACATGTCTAATGAACACAATTAATGAAATTATAGATTTTGAAATTTACATTAGTATACATTACAACATGAACATTACAACATGAACATTACAACATGAACATAACAACATGAACATTACAACATGAACATTACAACATGAACATTACAACATGAACATTACAACATGAACATTACAACATGAACATTACAACATGAACATTACAATATGAACATTACAATATGAACATTACAACATGAACATTACAACATGAACATTACAACATAAACATTACAACATGAACATTACAACATGAACATTACAACATGAACATTACAACATGAACATTACAACATGAACATTACAACATGAACATTACAACATGAACATTACAACATGAACATTACAATATGAACATTACAACATGAACATTACAACATAAACATTACAACATGAACATTACAACATGAACATTACAACATGAACATTACAACATGAACATTACAACATAAACATTGCAACATGAACATTACAACATGAACATTACAACATGAACATTACACCATGAAATTTACAACATGAACATTGCAACATGAACATTACAACATGAACATTGCAACATGAACATTACAACATGAACATTACAACATGAACATTACAACATGAACATTACAACATGAACATTGCAACATGAACATTACAACATGAACATTACAATATCAATATTGCTATACTGATTTGTGTATGCGTAATCAATCAATTACATATCTTAAAGTAATGCCATGATTCCAAACTTTACATATCTTGAAGTAATGCCATGATTCCAAACTTTACATATCTTCAAGTAATGCCATGATTCCAAACTTTACATATCTTCAAGTAATGCCATGATTCCAAACTTTACATATCTTCAAGTAATGCCATGATTCCAAACTTTACATATCTTCAAGTAATGCTATGATTCCACACTTTACATATCTTGAAGTAATGCCATAATTTAAAACTTTACATATCTTCAAGTAATGCCATGATTCCAAACGTTACATATCTTGAAGTAATGCCATGATTCCAAACGTTACATATCTTGAAGTAATGCCATGATTACAAACTTTACATATCCTCAAGTAATTCTATGATTCGAAACAGAAAAAAAATCGCATTTCTTTGTATCAAGTGAATGTTTTGTATCAAGTGAATGGTTTGTATCAAGTGAATGTTTTGTATCAAGTGAACTCTTTGCTTTTTTTCAGAAAATAAACACACACGAAATGTTGCACACTCTGTTTGCCACACACACACAAGAGATTCGTCGGAGAGATAATTACATCACCATCAACCGAGACAACATCCTACCAGGTATTTTTCTGATAGTTATGCCGTACCATGTTTATTATAATGTTGTATTCATCCTTATACATCCAATAAGACAACCCTTTAACTAACCCACTATTCCGATAATCCAATACGACAACCATTTGAACTAACCCACTGTGCCGGTAAGCCAATAAGACAACCACTTAAACTAACCCACTGTGCCGGTAAGCCAATAAGACAACCACTTGAACTAACCCTCTGTGCCCATTAAGTCAATAAAAGCTCCATTGTGCAATGATTCTACGCATACGATAACCGTACATGAAGACCAGTATGAAGAATTAGAGTTAAACAGTTGATTATTGCCATCCACGAACTTCTACGAACATCCACGAACTTCCACGAACTTCCACGAACATCCACGAACTTCCACGAACAACGAAGCTGATTTCTAAACGAAAATAAAACCATTTATGCTACATGATGTATGCTGTCATGTGGGTAGAAATTATGATAACCGTAGCAAGCCTCGTTGACCGTCAAACATTCATGAAATTGATAATAGGTTATAGCTTTTAGCATTCAGATTGATGAAAAGAGCCACTGTCCAGTGCGAGCATAGCTGTTGAACATTTTACATTGCATGGTTGATCTATTAGCGTTAAAGCTAATACGAACGCTCACAGATCAGTTGAAGTGATAAAACACCGGACATATTACACACTGTCGCTGAAACACTGGACGTATTAGAAACTATCACAGAAACACTGGACGTATTCGAAACTATCACAGAAACACTGGACGTATTAGAAACTATCACAGAAGCACTGGACGTATTAGAAACTATCACTGAAACACTGGACGTATTCGAAACTATCACAGAAACACTGGACGTATTCGAAACTATCACAGAAACACTGGACGTATTCGAAACTATCACAGAAACACTGGACGTATTAGAAACTATCACAGAAGCACTGGACGTATTAGAAGTGTCGCGACAGACTCATTTAACTTGAGAATGCCTTTCTATCACTCTGACCCATGTGATGGGACAGACAACACTGCCTTCGTCATCTTGTACTACGTGTTTGGCAGGCTTCAATGTCCTTACTTCTCTTTCATATCTCATGCGATATAATCTACCAATTGAGAATTAATGTTTTCAACCCTTCAGATCGCATTATATCTTCTATTTTACAATAATTACATGCCTCCATATTCGATTCTCTGTCGGCTTCTCTGTCTGTCTCCCTGTCGTCCTTTCTGTCTGTCTCTCTGTCTAGATAGATGTATCTAATCTATGTTTCTTCAGCGTCGAATCCCCGGCACATGGCATAAACTAGAGGACTCCAGTTCGAAGTGATGCAGCTATGCATAATCATGCAGCTAGTTAGTTAGTCGTCGGATCATCATCACTGCACACTGGACACATCCATAGTTGCTCCGATCTCTCCTTGAGTGTATCCGCCATCACACTTCTGCTGACAGTACCGGTCCTATGCTGGTTGACCATCATTCTTCTGCGCCCTCCAAAATGTTCACTTCTAGCAACACCGCATTTCAATCCCTGATCTTTAATCCTAGCCATTGAAAAGGAATCATCATCCACATTAGTCTCACTCTCGCGTGTTATATCTCTTAAGGAGTTCAAAACATCAGCGCGATCCATTGCCCCATCGCCCTGTGCCACAATCGCGCACGATGCCAGTTGATCCGCTCTTTCATTGCCTCGAACGCCCACATGTCGCGGCACGAAAATAAATGTACAACTTTCAAGCTCGCATTTCTCAAGGCCTCAATCCACTGTTCGCGAACGAGACCCGCTTGTACCCGCTTCTACCCTCTGTGTGCGTAGCCACTCAAATGCCTTGGTCACCGCCATAGTCTCCATGGTCATACTACTCGTAGTGACCGCAAAGGCACCATTTTCCTCCTTGATCGTTTTACCTGCGCACTGAGCTGTAAATGCCCAAGCACTGCGAACATGCCTAATTACAGATCCATCAGTGTATATAATCACATCCCCCTCTTTAGTATTCTCACTGATTAAGCCTGCACTTCTTTCTCCGCTGTGGAGAATCATGCAGCTGTGTGTAATCATCCAGTTGTGTGTAATCATCCAGCTGTGTGTAATCATGCAGCTGTGTGTAATCATGCAGCTGTGTGTAATCATCCAGCTGTGTGTAATCATGCAGCTGTGTGTAATCATGCAGCTGTGTGTAATCATGCATGCTGTTGAGACCCATAGCCATATCCTCTGTGATGGTTATTCTGTGAAAAATCTCTCCAGATCGTCTTCATTAACTGTTGCCATCTGGTACCCATTTTAATAAGTATAGTGACAGTCTATTGTGTTCATTCTAAGTACATTCCAAAATAAGCCAAATGTTTTCTTCTTAAATTTTCTCGAACAATTTTCCTGTTTTTTGTGTTTTCTTTTACTTGCTTGTTTGACTTGAATTCTTCGCAATATTTAAGAGTTTTCTAAGACATTTATTTTCACATGAATCTATTTTTTTCTCCAGTCATTTTGTTATTTTCCAAACAAAGTTATTTAATCTCGTACCTTACAGTTCGAGTAAACGGCGAAGAGTACCTTCAATGACACGAGGAAAATATTAACATTTAAACAAATTACAAACAAGTTTAAAATGAGAATGATAAAATGCTATATCTATTCTATATTAATGTATGGCTCAGAAACATGGACACTAAATAAACAATTAGAAGACAGAATTGATGTCTTTGAGATGTGGGTGTATAGAAGAATAGGGAGGACATCATGGAAAGAGAAGAAAACAAATAAAGAGGTGCTAAAGACACTTAAAATGAAGAAAGAACTACTAAGAGAAACAAAGATCAGGCAAATAAAATATTTTTTACACATTAAAAGACATGACACCCTATTGAAGACCTTACTTGAGGGTAAAGTCAAAGGGAGGCGAGCAAGAGGTAGGCAGAGATACAATTGGGAGAGTAACATCACACGATGGACAGGTTACAGTCTAGCAGAATGCACCACCAAGACAAAAGACAGGGAATGTTGGAGATCCGTTGCAGCCAACCCTCGTTGCGGAGACGGCACTTGATGATGATGATGACCTTACAATTATTTCAGAGTACCAGTACACATATGATATAAGTATCAGACTTGACTTTAATGAATCCTTAACCTTAACATTGTTTCAGCTTACCAGTACACGTATGACAAGCGTTCAAGTCCTGACTTTTTTGACGAAGGGTTTGACGCTGTCTCATCTTTACTTTACATGAACACGGTAACCATAGATTGTATGTTGTTGTCTTTCAGTGCGTGTTGGTTATGAACACGGTAACCATAGATTGTATGTTGTTGTCTTTCAGTGCGTGTTGGTTATGAACACGGTAACCAGAGATTGTATGTTGTTGTCTTTCAGTGCGTGTTGGTTATGAACACGGTAACCAGAGATTGTATGTTGTTGTCTTTCAGTGCGTGTTGGTTATGAACACGGTAACCATAGATTGTATGTTGTTGTGTTTCAGTGCGTGTTGGAATGTGGCCATTCAGACAAAGTCTACAAATACCATGGGCAAATGATCAATCACATTATGTTTATCGAATTCGATTCTCATAAATTACTAGTTATGAATGAAAGACCACGTAGAATCGATAAAAAGAGTGGTCAAAAGCATACAGGGAAGAACAAAACCTTCAATTAAACATACAGAAAACCAAGATCATGACAACAGATAAAACCAAAGTAGCACCAAGAATTAAAATAGATAAATGGAACTGGAAAATTTCAACAAGGTTGATTATCTGGGTGCAAATATAAATAGATTAGGTGATTTTACAATGGAAATTAGGAAAACAATAGAAATAGCGATAACAAAATTAAAAGAAATGAAAAATATATAAGGAAAAAGTGTTACAAAGGGAAACAAGTTATACTTCTTAAATCATACATTTTTTCAATTACAACTTATGGCTGCGATACTAGGACAATAATTAGAACAAGGGCAAAAATAATATCAGCTTATTAAGAATTTCCTGGACACAAAAGTTACCGCTATTTATTGTTCCCTTTGCTAAATTAAGAATCGGTTTACAAAAGTTACTGCTATTTATTGTTCCCTGTGCTAAAGTAAGAATCGTTGTACCAAACTGACCGCTATTTAGCTTTTCTCGTTATTTGAATTGGTCATTTTGGATCAGCGACTAATTAAACACACGGGAATAATAAAATAGTGTGTCTTTAGTTATAACGATTAAGCCAAAATCGGATGCTTCCAGGTATTGGTTCTAATAAAATGCCGACACAAAGCATATAGATTCTTAGAACTACAACTTGCTGCTGGTCTAGTGCTACAACTTGCTACAAGTCTAGTACTACAACTTACTGCTCGTCTAGCACTACAACTTGCTGCTGGTCTAGTACTACAACGTGCTGCTTGTCTAGTACTACAACTTACTGCTCGTCTAGTACTACAACTTGCTACAAATCTAGACTACAGCTTGCTACAAGTCTAGCAGGTTCATTTCACTGCTAAGAAAAGAAATGCAGAGGGAGTTTGAGAATGAACGCTGAATAATAAAATTAAAGATGGATGATAACCGATGCGTCCACAGGACTGTAATATCGATGAATCGGCGAAACACGTTTTTATCAGATGTATCCCCCTTGGTTATATGAAAACGTATTACTAGTATACGTTTTCGAATGTCGCTGTTCCTAGTGTTTTTTGCATCTGTATTTTCTTCCTATTTTTGACATGTGTATTTTCTTCCTATTTTTGACATGTGTATTTTCTTTTTATTTTTGACATCTGTATTTTATTCCTATTTTTACACCTGTATTTTCTTCATATTTATGACGTGTATTTTCTTCCTATTTTTGACACCTGTATTTTCTTCCTATTTTTGACACCTGTATTTTCTTCTTATTTATAACATGTGTATTTTTTTCCTATTTTTGACATGTGTATTTTCTTCCTATTTTGGTATGTGTATGTTCTTCCGTTTTTTTTTCATCAGACTTGGTCCCGGAATGGCTTGGAGACCTACTCATCAATTAGGGACGATGTGTTTGATCTAGTTACCTCTATCTCCTCTGAGAGAACCGTGTTTTACGAATTAACGAAAGTGTTCAGGTGTAATGGTAAGTTGTTATATTGTAATACATTTACAGGTAAGTTGTTACAGGTTTATACACTTACAGGTAAGTTTTAACAGTTGTTGAGAGGTATTTTTTCGCATGTTTGAAGGGTTTAAAAGCCGTAGAAGATTGACTTCACAGTACTCGGTTTCCCATATGTACTCCATCACTCTCAACGAAGTTGCACGCCGCCTGCCAGAGTACCACTCATAGCACATAAATCCGTAGCTTCAAGTGATAATCCACAGGGATGTCCGAAAAAAACCCACCTTATAAATATTACGACACGAGCCGGATTCGAACCCGTGACCTCTTGAACACAAGGCGAACTACGCCAGGAAGATCCCCTTTTTGAATGTATATTCGTGATATCGATACTTTACCTCGTAGTCTGTTATCGATCAGAATTATATAAATATATGATCAGTTGCGCTGTGGCTGGGATGCAGTGAGAATGTCTCATAATCGGAGGCAGATATATATATATATATATATAGTATTAGTTGTCTTTAGATTTAATATAACTTGTTCATTTATATTTACATATATTTATTTATATGTGTATTGTTTTATGTATAGGTTTCTGTATTCGTGTGTGTCTGTACAAATGTATGTGATATCATTCACTTTAAATCTATAAACCCGTAACCCGTCAGGGTCGTAGGGGTACCACATTGAATGCTTCAGCACACAGAGTCAGGGTCGTAGGGGTACCACATTGAATGCTTCAGCACACAGAGTCAGGGTCGTAGGGGTACCACATTGAATGCTTCAGCACACAGAGTCAGGGTCGTAGGGGTACCACATTGAATGCTTCAGCACACAGAGTCAGGGTCGTAGGGGTACCACATTGAATGCTTCAGCACACAGAGTCAGGGTCGTAGGGGTACTACATTCAATGATTCAGCACACAGACTCCTCTAGCAATTTCTATCTTCAACGATGCGGATGAGTGAGGAAATGAATTCTTCTGACCATTCCTTGATGTCTGTCCATGTCTTTGTGATTATCCATTGTAGTATTTCAGTGAGCGAAAGGCTTAGCCAGTGGTGCCCATCTCCACCAAGCTGACCTCACAATGTGGCTACATAGATGTGCTTTTTTCTCGCGGTCTTCATTGCACTTTACAGATGGTGGCACTGCTCATTTTGAATACGTGGGTGTAAATGGACCCCGTGAATGTCCTGGACCCTGTCGGTCGACACACATACAATGTGTATTTTCTCAAACTACTATATCCTGGAACCGTTCGGTTGACACACAGAGACAAACAACACGCACACATCACATGTATGTAAATCCCGCAAACGTTCTTCTTAGAAAGCCAAGGGTAGACCAAACACCTTCTACAATGTTCACCCCATGCCCGAACTGTCCAAGGACATTGCGGCCAGAATAGCTCGTATTAGCGGACTGCGAATTCATAACCATGGATATGTTTTAAACTGAGTGATGTAACAAATTAACATTATCACTATCATCATGTGGCGGGCGAGTAATACATTTTGTAAAAAAAACCGTGTGTCACATCGTGTGGGTCTCAAATATTCTGTATACCTGACTTCCCCGAAGTAACCTGTATAATCTACGTATTGTCAATCATATTTCTCTGACACAGAGCTGTACTGCAATAATGTGAAGGTGGACTGTGGTTTGGGCTACCATACATTATACAAGGGAGTCTGCCAATGTGTGTGTCCACCAGAGTTTGATTCGGATTCTAACTGCCAAAAATTGGTCGATTCACGTATGTATACTGTATCATATTTCATCACTATAATAAGTTTATCGTGTAATAACGTCATCGTCATTGCCAATAACGATATGTCTGTCAACATCGCCATCGTTATCACAAACCATCAACATCATCATCCATTGCAGACTTCGCAAAGAATGTTGGCTGCAGCTGACCTTCAAAATTGTATGTTTCTTGCCGTGGTTGTCACTCTGCTATACTGTAACCTGTCCATCTGATGATGTGTCTCTCCCACTTGTATCTCTGCCTACCTCCCACTTGTATCTCTGCCTACCTCCCACTTGTATCTCTGTCTACCTCCCACTTGTATCTCTGTCTACCTCCCACTTGTATCTCTGTCTACCTCCCACTTGTATCTCTGTCTACCTTCCACTTGTATCTCTGTCCACCTCCCACTTGTATCTCTGTCCACCTCCCACTTGTATCTGTCTACCTCCCACTTGTATCTCTGTCCACCTCCCACTTGTATCTGTCTACCTCCCACTTGTATCTCTGTCTACCTCCCACTTGTATCTCTGTCTACCTCCCACTTGTATCTCTGTCTACCTTCCACTTGTATCTCTGTCCACCTCCCACTTGTATCTCTGTCTACCTCCTTCTTGTATCTCTGTCTACCTCCCACTTGTATCTCTGTCCACCTCCCACTTGTATCTGTCTACCTCCCACTTGTATCTCTGTCTACCTCCCACTTGTATCTCTGTCTACCTCCCACTTGTATCTCTGTCTACCTTCCACTTGTATCTCTGTCCACCTCCCACTTGTATCTCTGTCTACCTCCTTCTTGTATCTCTGTCTACCTCCCACTTGTATCTCTGTCCACCTCCCACTTGTATCTGTCTACCTCCCACTTGTATCTCTGTCTACCTCCCACTTGTATCTCTGTCTACCTCCCACTTGTATCTCTGTCTACCTCCCACTTGTATCTCTGTCTACCTCCCACTTGTATCTCTGTCTACCTCCCACTTGTATCTCTGTCTACCTCCCACTTGTATCTCTGTCCACCTCCCACTTGTATCTCTGTCTACCTCCTTCTTGATTCCCATCGACCTTGTCCTCAAGTAAGGTCTTCAACATGGTGTCATGTTATCAACATCAATACATTCGTAGTCATTATAGCCACCTCAATTTTTACCATTCTTAGAACCGTCACCATCAAATATGATCATTAGCATACATCGTACAAACATAAATGGTGGAGCAATCAATCAATCAATCAATCAAGTGTCATACCAAGTGGCGTAGACGAGCATGCTTCTCGCAAGTCTTTGTCTCTTGTGTTGTTGTTCATAAGTTCAGTCGGTGACTTCTTTTGTGCCACAGTGACAACACATCCAAAAATATCTCTCTTTGTCTTCCTTTGTCTTTTTTTCCATCTTTCCGGTTGTAACTAAATGTTCAAATTTAACTTTCCTCAATCACGTACTATAACAACATTGATTGTCTGTGTCTAATTGTCGCTATTACTTTGTCGTTTTACCCCAGCATCTCGGAGAACTTCTACATTAGTTTTATTGGCTGTCCATCTCGGAGAACTTCTACATTAGTTTTATTGGCTGTCCATCTCGGAGAACTTCTACATTAGTTTTATTGGCTGTCCATCTCGGAGAACTTCTACATTAGTTTTATTGGCTGTCCATCTCGGAGAACTTCTACATTAGTTTTATTGGCTGTCTATCTCGGAGAACTTCTACATTAGTTTTATTGGCTGTCCATCTCGGAGAACTGACGCCATCATGACGCATATGATGGATACTGACGCCATCATGACGCAGATGATGGATACTATGTAGAAATCAATCACTTAAAATTATGTTGAATATTTAGAAACGGCTAATGTACCCCATCCGGCTCTGTTTCTTTGTCATATAGTTTAATTTGTGGAGATCAAGTTACCGGGCTCAAACTCCGACACGGACTACTGTCCATCTGGACCATTCTGAAAGAAATGGTAATCTACTGAAGGTAGATTGATTAGATATACGCGGACAGCTCCTTGATGTGGAAAAGGAGCTTAGTCTAGTCCTATATCTATATATTCGCTAAACCCTTTGTTGTCTTTCAGCTGTAGGGGTAGAAGAGTTTCCCGGAGATACCACAGCGTGTTAGAGATGGCCACGTGTCCAGTCAACAGAGAATAGAAACTACGATTGATTGGGACATTCCTTACATCTAGCAACACCTCAGTCCTGCTCCAACAGGCACATGTGCTGAAGTCAGAAATACCAGGCCAAAAGGCGCACTGAATTGAATAAATATAATATATAAACTAATAACTAATATTAATTAAAACTAATATTTTATTTTAATATTAATCTAATTAGAAAATAACTAATACTGAACAAAGATGCACGGAGATATTCTGCTCTAGTCTAACCGATTCTTATACCCAAGACGCACAACCACAAATGATGGTGGATATGACACAGGTGAAATATAGGTAGATGTAACACAGGTGAAAAATAGGTACATGTAACCCATGGGAATATAGGTAAATATAACACAGGTGAAAAATAGGTAGATGTGACACAGGTGAAAAATAGGTAGATTCGACACAGGAGAAAATAGTTAGATGTCACAGAGGTGAAATATAGGTAGATTTGACACGGGTGAAAATTGGTGGATATGGCACAGGCAAAAAATAGGTAGATGCGACACATGTGAATAATAGGTAGATGTGATACAGGTGAATAATAGGTAGATGTGACACAGGTGAAAAGCACTTGCAGTGATATGAGGAAATTATTAACATTTAAACAAATAGAAAAATACAAAAATGAGAATTGTAAAGGTATACATACACTGTTCACTATTGTATGGCTCAGAAACATGGACAATGAACAAACAACTAGAAGACATAATTTAGTCTTTGAGATGTGGATGTATAAACGATTAGGACGAATTTTGTCAAATAAAATTTCTCAAGAAGAAAGATATTCTAACGAGACTAGGAAAATGAAAAGAAAATATCAATGAAGGAAATATAAATAGTATAAATATGAAACCGATTGTGTAAATAAAAGTAAGGAATACTCTTTTGAAGACCTTACTTGAAGGTTCAATTTTGGGGGATAAGCAAGACATGGACAGAAATACAAATGGTGGGAAAGAATCAAAGGATGGACAAGATAAAGTCCATGAATGTACATCATAAAAACTTGATAATGTTGCAAGTCCTTTCTAGCCAAAATTCACAGCAGAGGCGAAACTTGATGATCATTAGAAAGTTGATGATCATTAGAAACTTGATGATCATTAGTCATTCCAGTTTTTATTTGTTTAAATTGGTAACACTTATTAATTACTTTTGTATTCTTTTGTATATCTTTTGTATTACGACTGTTTGCATTCTTAAACAGCAAATGACCGTCTTACGTGGCCACGTACACCGATGGCCTTACTTGCCGGTGGACCAGAAAATCTATGTCCAAAAGGGTTTAACTCCAAACCAGGTTGGTTTACATTCGATGGTATCGCCAAGAACCTACAATATCAAGTGCCGGTACTGATGCCAAGTGAAAAAAAACAACTTTCGATTCCCATTTGTACTAATGATGGACCTAACCCTGAAGAAGTTGATTGGGATTCGTGGCCACACGGCGGTACTTTCTGCATTCTAAAACATAAAAGCTCTTCATGTGGAGGGGGTAAGATTTTCATTAGGTTTTATTGTTGGTTACTTGAGTGCATAGCTTGGCTAGGTATAGCCTTGTATTCCTATGTGACTCATTCAAACATTTTAGTTTCCTACTTGGAGTATTATTAATATATTAAGAGTATTAATTAATATATTCACTGGAGACTGAGCGAAAACAATGTAAAATAGCAAGCTATTTCATCCACGCTGTAAAGTTCGTTGCGAGACAGTGTTAGGTAAGAAAACATTAAGTTAAATCTTTGATTATTCTAGTTTATACTTATTCATTATTGTTATTCTTCGTCACATTTTTATATTTGATATGAAGCCACATGTTCTGTGTCTTGAAGGTGCAAATATATTAACGGGAGAGGTAAAGAAAGAGATACAACACTTGAAAAACAACAAATTATCGCGTCCGGATAAGATTACAAAAGAAGAATTAGAATCTCTGTGAGATTATGGTCTTGAAATTATCACCAAAATGTTAAAAGACATCTACAACAGTGTATTCCATCTGATGTGCTACAATCAATTTTCATAACCCTACCACAGAAACCTGGTGCAGGCGAAGACCACAGAATAATTAGTCTTATGAGTCAGATGACCAAGATTCTACTGCGTATAATAATCAGGCGTATAAGAGGGAAAAACACCAGAAATTGCAGAAGAACAATGTGAATTCAAAGTCGGAAATGGCACAAGAAATGCCCTATATATAGTAAGAACATTAATGGAAAGTGCCATAGAAGTACAAGAAGACTTTTATCTGTGCTTCATAGATTACAGCAAAGCATTTGACAAGGTGAAGTATTTGACAAGGTGAAGTATTTGACAAGGTGAAGTATTTGACAAGGTGAAGTATTTGACAAGGTAAAGCATTCAGAGATTATAAAACTGCTAGAAAGTCTTAACATTGATGGGAAAGATCTAAGAATAGTAAGAAATATGTATTGAAAACAAACAGCTGCGATGAGAGTTGACAACACTATAGGAATATTTAAAAAGATAGAAATTGGTGTAAGTCAAGGTTGTCTCCGGGTTGTATTTATGCAAAATAAAGACGATATGCCAGGAATAAAAGTGTGATAACTAACATAATGTCGGATTATGTGTCCAAGATGTTAGTGATATTCTACATAGGAAAAATCCTACACGGTGCAAAGATGACCGATTTAAATTGATTGAGATGCATTTTAAATACACGTGCTTACATGAATGATTGTTTCTCTTACATGAATGATTATTTTTCTTACAGCTTTTACAGAATTCTCTTGGTGGTTTCTGTCTCAAAAAACGGTATATTTCAATGGAAGTTTAGGAGACACTGAGGTTAATGGTAACAACATTACACTGAGAATGTGCTGCAAGAAGCTGGAGCCGCCGAGTAAGATCATCGATTTACCAAACAGTCAACCTTTCAGACTTATTCCTATCGGCTCCTGTCCTATAGTTCGAGGTAATATACAGTACACATAGATGTGTATGCGTCATTGTGTACACATGATAAATAGCTAAAACAATATAGATTTGTATGTGTCAATGTGTACACATGATAAATAGCAAAAAGAACAACAAGAATATAGATTTAGAGGTTCACAATAACAGTATATGTACGCAATATTTCACACACAGACTTTATCTCCCATCTCCCACTGTCACTTCTTTCATTGATCTATTCTTCTCATCTAGCTGTTTATCTATCTATCTATCTATCTATCTATCTATCTATCCATCTATCTATCTATCTATCTATCTATCTATCTATCTATCTATCTATCTATCTATCTATCTATCTATCTATCTATCTATCTATCTATCTATCTATCTATCTATCTATCTATCTATCTATCTATCTATCTATCTATCTATCTATCTATCTATCTATCTATCTATCTATCTATCTATCTATCTATCTATCTATCTATCTATCTATCTATCTATCTATCTATCTATCTATCTATCTATCTATCTATCTATCTATCTATCTATCTATCTATCTATCTATCTATCTATCTATCTATCTATCTATCTATCTATCTATCTATCTATCTATCTATCTATCTATCTATCTATCTATCTATCTATCTATCTATCTATCTATCTATCTATCTATCTATCTATCTATCTATCTATCTATCTATCTATCTATCTATCTATCTATCTATCTATCTATCTATCTATCTATCTATCTATCTATCTATCTATCTATCTATCTATCTATCTATCTATCTATCTATCTATCTATCTATCTATCTATCTATCTATCTATCTATCTATCTATCTATCTATCTATCTATCTATCTATCTATCTATCCTGTCTGTCTGTCTGTCTGTCTGTCTGCCTGTCTATCTGTCTGTCTAGTCTGTCTAGTCTGTCTAGTCTGTCTTGGTCTGTCCTGGTCTGGTCTGGTCATGTCTGGTCTGTCCTGGTCTGGTCTGGTGTGGTCTGGTCTGGTCTCTGGTCTGGTCTGGTCTGGTCCTGGTCCTGGTCTGGTCTGGTCTGGTTAGTCTGGTCTGGTCTGGTCTGGTCTGTCTGGTCTGTCTGGTCTGTCCGTCCGTCCGTCCGTCCGTCCGTCCATCCATCCATCTAATCCATCTAATCTATCCACCCATCTATCTTTTCTATCGATGTTGTTTCAGCATCAATTATTGTTCAGAGGGAATAATTAAAAGCTCTCCAGTTCTAGCGATATGATGCGACTGTGTGTGTAATTGTATGTTGTTGAGACCAATATTCATACCCACTTTGATGGTTGTTCTGCGAAAATTTTCTCTTGGTCGTCCTCTTTTTTCTTTTATCATCTTGTACCCATTTTAATGTTTGCAGTGGCAGTCTGTCTTCATTCAAATAAAGGTACATTCCTGACATAAGTATATGGCTATCTTTCTTATTGTTGTCGAAACATATCCCTATAACAACCTACAGCATCAAGTCATTATCATCAGGTAGCATATCCTGAACAGGATCTAGCAGTCATCACAGCCTTTCTAAACTTTTGTCAATCTTGATCAGGACTTTTTGTTTCTGTTCTGTCATTTCCAGGTGGCAGTTGATGTCTTGCGTCCATCTCCTTCTTGGTCTGCCTCTTGTTCCCCCCCCCCCACTTTCAAGTGGTTTCTCATTATATGCGCTAAAATATTACAATATTTGTATCTATTGTTTTACATAAGTGCTCGTATAATTCATCTCCTTCAGAAATCATAAGAGAGATCATGTGTTGGTGAGAAGTAAAATAGAGATTATACAGACCCACAAGAACCATCAAACGACGAAAACATGCCTGGTTCGGACATGTATGCCGACATGATTCCTTGTTAAAAACAATAGGGAATGCTCGAGGGTGGAAGTAGCAGAGGTGAACAAATAAAAGCATTAACAGAAACCATCAAGGACTGGACAGGAAATATTTTTTTCCTGATAGTCCATTCTTTGAAGATAGGAATCGCTGGATGAGTATGTTCATGCAACCAATGTGATACCCCTAGGACCCAGATTCTGTGTGTTGATGCAACCAATGTGGTACCCCTAGGACCCAGATTCTATGTGTTGATGCAACCAATGTGGTTTGGTACCCCTAGTACCTTGACTCTGTGTGTTGATTCAGTCAATGTGGTGTGGTACCCCTAGGACCTTGACTCTGTGTGTTGACTCTGTGTGTTGACTCTGTGTGTTCACTCTGTGTGTTGATTCAGTCAATGTGGTTTGGTACCCCTAGTACCTTGACTCTGTGTGTGTGTGTTGATTCAGTCAATGTGGTTTGGTACCCCTAGTACCTTGACTCTGTGTGTTGATTCAGTCAATGTGGTTTGGTACCCCTAGTACCTTGACTCTGTGTGTTGATGCAGTTAATGAAATAGCGACGGTGACGAGTTACTGTTGTATAGATGATAGATCCGTGTTCGAGTTGTATAGATGATAGATCCGTGTTCGAGTTGTATAGATGATAGATCCGTGTTCGAGTTGTATAGATGATAGATCTGTGTTCGAGTTGTTCGAGTTGTTACACGAGTGTTATGTTACTGTTTGTTACACGAGTGTTACGTTACTGTTTGTTAGCTAGCCTTCGTTATTCCCACTGGACCTATCTTGAAACAGGGCACTGGTCATATTCTAGATTTCCAGCAGGATGTAGTCCAGATAACGAAGCTCTCAATGTGTCGCTTTTTATTTGTGCCAATGACTCGTTATATCCGATGTCGGTTGCGATTTACTGATGTAACTAAGATAACAGATTTGTAACGTGGAGGATGTCTGTTACATTAGTGATGTTTGTTATATGTTTGATGATTGTTAAATTATTGATGTAGCATACTTGACTGATGTTTGTTACATGAATGACATCGTTTGTGTCTGATGTTTGTTAAATGGATGATTTATCGTTTGTGACTGAACGTGTTAATGTAAATCAATATTCCTAATTAATTCAGCTTGTTAAATTGTGTTTTATTCCGTGACTGGTGATTGCTACGTGATTGATATTATTTATTGTGATTGTTACGTGATTGATATTATTTATTGTGATTGTTACGTGATTGATATTATTTATTGTGATTGTTACGTGATTGCTATTATTTATTGTGATTGTTACGTGATTGCTATTATTTATTGTGATTGTTACGTGATTGCTATTATTTATTGTGATTGTTACGTGATTGCTATTATTTATTGTGATTGTTACGTGATTGCTATTATTTATTGTGATTGTTACGTGATTGCTATTATTTATTGTGATTGTTACGTGATTGATATTATTTATTGTGATTGTTACGTGATTGATATTATTTATTGTGATTGTTACGTGATTGATATTATTTATTGTGATTGTTACGTGATTGATATTATTTATTGTGATTGTTACGTGATTGCTATTATTTATTGTGATTGTTACGTGATTGATATTATTTATTGTGATTGTTACGTGATTGATATTATTTATTGTGATTGTTACGTGATTGATATTATTTATTGTGATTGTTACGTGATTGATATTATTTATTGTGATTGTTACGTGATTGCTATTATTTATTGTGATTGTTACGTGATTGATATTATTTATTGTGATTGTTACGTGATTGATATTATTTATTGTGATTGTTACGTGATTGCTATTATTTATTGTGATTGTTACGTGATTGATATTATTTATTGTGATTGTTACGTGATTGATATTATTTATTGTGATTGTTACGTGATTGATATTATTTATTGTGATTGTTACGTGATTGATATTATTTATTAGCCTAACCTAGTAGTTTTCACGTAGAAGATTGTGAATTTTGGGTGAAACAGACCAAAAAGGACCAGGTGGGGGAGGGGACGGGTTTAGAGGTGACTTTTTAACTATGAATTAAATTGTAACAATTCTTTTTTTTTTAAAAGGCAAAGTTGTTATGTTATACTCCGTGGTGTTCATATGAAAAACTTTTTTTCAGGTTTGAGTCATGTGCCGAAAATAGTTGAGAACAGCTTGTCTAAGCACACCTAATCGAAATATCGTCTTCCCCTAGTGTCTCTCTACCCAGTAGTGTGCCGTTGGAATGATTGGTCAGCTTGAATCCTATGTCATACTTGTATTTGTTATATCGGTCCGAATTTTCTTTACTTTTACTACTAATTATCGTAAGAAGAATGTCCATTATTGACAGCTATATTTGTTATCTAGGAATGAGAGAGTACAAGGGACTGTTGGACTTTTACGCAGACACCAAAGGAGCCAGTGGAGTTCTTGCACCGAGTTATGCATTCTTCACTCGTGAGATTCAGTTCTATCAGTGTTACTACCTACCACCACAATATGGTATGTATTGTTATCCAATCTTTCTTCAATCTATCATCAGTACACACTATCTACAATCTTCAATCTATCATCAGTACACACTATCTACTTTCTTCAATCTATCATCAGTACACACTGTAAGTACCTGTTCTTGTTTCCTTCCATCTATGACCAGTACCTGCTCTTGTTTCCTTCCATCTATGATCGTGGTCAGATATCGTCAGATCAGTGCGTGTATTAAAAGTATGAACAGAATAGTACAACATCGATAATTGAAAAAAAGAATAAACGTAACGAGGCCCGACAGTTGTTCCGCATCTGAAAACCTTCATTCATGTGAACACTGCAACAGGTTTCTCAGGGTTCACAATTTTACTCCACAACTATCTGTGCACTCACAAAAATTAATCATAAATGATATTTTTTTTAATATTGTCATCTTTCCTTGCGAAGGAGGAACATTTTCAGCATAATCAGTACTCACCCTCACAGTCTATATCTCATAGAACTTTAGTCGATTTTCGTATATAAGGAATTGCAGATACTTCACCCAGATGGCAACCAGACTCATATCATCAGAAGATCATCACAGGAATTGTTCATATTTCTATAAATTATTGTAACTAAGGGAATGTTGACATTCTATGTAAATTATTGTAACTAAGGATCGAGGAATTTTTAAAATTTTCTGTAAATTATTGTAACTAAGGAAATGTTGAAATTTTATGTAAATAATTGTAACTACAAAATTGTTGGAAATGTATGTAGACTGGTGTAATGAATGAACTGGTGATAATTTATTGTGTATACTGTCACTAGAAATGTTTTGATATCTCTTCATCAGGTTGCAACTCTCATGTTGTTTTGAATAGCAGTAAAAAATCTGTAACAATCAACACACCAGGATTCGATGTTGCTAGGGAACCCAACAGACGGTGTCTATACTACTTCGATGTAAGAATAATTCTGTCTTCTGTTTATATGTCATCTGTTTTTATATCATCTGTTTCTGTATCATCTCTTTCTATACAATCGGTTTCTATACCATCGGTTTCTATACCATCTGTTTCTATACCATCTGTTTCTATACCATCTGTTTCTATACCATCTGTTTCTATACCATCTGTTTCTATACCATCTGTTTCTATATCATCTGTTTCCATATCATCTGTTTCCATATCATCTGTTTCCATATCATGTTTCTATACCATCTCTCACAAATGCTATTACTACTTCAGTATATGAATGCTTCTATACCATCTGTTTCTATACCATCTGTTTCTATACCATCTGTTTCTATACCATCTGTTTCTATACCATCTGTTTCTATACCATCTGTTTCTATACCATCTGTTTCTATACCATCTGTTATTATGTTATTTGTTATTATATCATCTGTCATAAATGGCACTTTCACTATAAGTTTATCTTTTTTTGGAATTAACAGAGAAAAAGATAACCCAATTTATATTAGAGCATAAAACACAGAAAATATGAATAAATCAATTGTAGAAATTAAACCAAGAGAAATTAACTGAAGGATACACATAACAACTGCATTCGAAACTTGAATCAGAGTTGTGAAGTGTTGCTAATCTCTAGCGAAACTTGAATCAGAGTTGTGAAGTTTTGCTAATCTCTAGCGAAACTTGAATCAGAGTTGTGAAGTTTTGCTAATCTCTAGAAACATACATAGCAACATCCACAAATCAACGTTTCGATATCTAGACAATTGCCTTGTAGTCGAAACGTCAATTTGTGTGTCTTAGCTGAATCTCTTACTTCTATATTACTTTTTTTGCCAGTTGTAGCTTATACCAGTTACAACGAAAAGCAAATATCAGAGCACCCCAGACTAAAGCAAAGCCACCCCTTCCCTCCCCCCAAATTTTGCCAGATATTTAAAAATATCAGCCAAATTTCAGGTAAAATGGCTCCGCAAAAAAAGAAATATTAACTGTTAAACATTATCTAATTACTCAGAGCTGCAAAAATAAATAAATAAACATAAATTTCATACTGAATTTCATTTAATAAAGACAAATTTAAATAATCCCGCTCCGAACCACTCTGTAAGACACTCATCAGAGTTAAGGTATCATAGTTTCTGTTGGCTGATGGTGTAGCAATATTTTCACATATTTCTATCCATCTACCAGTAACCCATCAGTGTCGCAGGCCTCCTACTCCATAGGTTGCTTCAACCCAGAAATTTCTCCAGCGAGTTCTATCTTCAACCATGCGGACGATTGTTGAAAAATGTTTTCCTGTTCAGTCCTTGATGTTGTTTGCTCATGCGTTTATTTTGTTCAATTACTTTTCATATATTCATTGCGCACTTTTATCCGTGTATTTCCACACTTTAGCTAAACATCTTAGAGAGATTATGAATCTCGCTTCTGAGAGTTCGCTTACCGATACTCCATCAGCAAGTTGACCATGTTCATTAATATACCTCTCATGGAGAGATTGCGTTCACCAAACTGTCAGCTCCTTCCTTGTTTACTTACACCCGCATGTCTGTAAGAGAAAAACGAAGGTAATGTTTCTTGTATAATATAAATAAATTCAACTGGATCTAGAGTGTGTCTACACATGCGTGGATGGGCAAACAACTAACCACCAGATTGCTCTAACGTCTCCGTCCACTGCAGACGGATAGCCCCCGTATCAACACTGCGGAGTATTTTTATATACTTTCTTAGTTGTGTAAAAGTTACTATTCACAAACTCCTAAATCTCGATTATCAACCAGCATCCACCGCACAACGGACATTCCCATAAACCATCTGCTTCCCTTCCTTCCGCCATCTAAAATCATTTATTTCAAAATGCAGATGATGTCAATGAGGTTGAGAACGTACACATACAGAGAATGTTAGAAATGGGAGTATCTAGAGGTGAGGGGAGGAAAAGTACATTTTTTGGAAAGTCCTGAAGATCACACAATCAACACTTGACCGGGACTATGAGTCTACATACACTGGGATGGCTGCTGCAGCAGAGGGCGGACCACTTATGGGAAATGTCCCGCGTGCTGTGAAGCAAGTTTCTAATCAAGAATCAACCGCCATCTAAAAGTATATAAGTTCAATGTCCCAGTGAGTTATCGGTTGTGGCTTCTTGTGCACTTTCCTGTGAGGACGCACTTCCACCTCTCCCCTTGGCTCGTACATCGTAAATCTAATAAAGTATTACTTTTTAAAACATAAATGTTATATTGCGATTAATTATAATCAAATGTATATTTTCTAGGTACCAAACAACTCAAAGATCAGAATAACATTCAACAAATACGATCTATCCACTGACGATGAATTCTTGGTCAAAAAAATTTATCAATGGCAGGAACCTCTCAGGTAAATATTTATGTTAAGACAGGTAACCTCTCAGGTAAATATTTATGTTAAGACAGGTAACCTCCCAGGTAAATATTTACGTTAAGACAGGTAACCTGTAAGGTAAATATTTATGTTACGACAGGTAACCTCTCAGGTAAATATTTATGTTAAGACAGGTAACCTGTCAGGTAAATATTTATGTTAAGACGGGTAACCTCTCAGGTAAATATTTATGTAAGACAGGTAACCTCTCAGGTAAATATTTATGTTAAGACAGGTAACCTCTCAGGTAAATATTTATGTTAAGACAGGTAACCTCTCAGGTAAATATTTATGTTAAGACAGGTAACCTCTCAGGTAAATATTTACGTTAAGACAGGTAACCTCTCAGGTAAATATTTATGTTAAGACAGGTAACCTCTCAGGTAAATATTTATGTTACGACAGGTAACCTCTCAGGTAAATATTTACGTTAAGACGGGGAACCTCTCATGTAAATATTTACGTTAAGTCAGAACAGTCTATGTTTTTTTTCTGTTTTAAATTGACAAGTTATTACATATTCATATTCCATGTCTATAAATTCCTTTCCATAAAATCATATCCGTAAATTCATATCCATAAATTCATATCCATAAATTCATCTCTATACATACAAAATCTATATCCACGAATTAATAATCATAAATATATTATATATATATGAATATTGCCTGTTCTCTGTTTCAAAGTGAATGATGGTTGATCGTATTCACACATGCCGTTAAGCGTAAGGGCGGTAGCTTAAGCTGCGTTCCAAGGCCACATGTGTCGCCATGTTTACATTTAGTCCATGTTTGATCAAGGCTATCTTGATGTTTCTTTCCACCGTTTTCTTGATGTACCTTTGGCGTTATGGCCTGATATTCTTGCGTTGTGTCAATTCGCTCAGCCATTTGTTGCCTTTCAGCGTTAAGGGTAGAAGAGGTCTCTGGAGATGGCCCTCGTGTGTGCTGAGTATATTGTGGAATTTCTCGTCTCTTTTATTTCGGTGGTCCATCGTTTTCTTTTGTTATTTTCCCTTATTGGTCCGGCTCTTGTACTAGCAGATCCGTCTTTGTGGCGAACTAGTACAGCGCGCGTCCATGACGGCCAAGGTACCGAGTTTGATTCCCGCCACAGGCAATTGTGCATCCGGACCACTCAGACAGCAATGACAAACTACTGAACGTATTTATATTGCCTAGAAAATGTCCACAGCCAACAAATGTTTTGAACTACGTCGCGAGTTCGATTACAATTCCTGTTGCCTTCTAGAAAAATTAATTTCTTTAGAAATTTCGGTTATTCTCTTGAAGCTACACAATGGCGTGGCACTCCTAACGCTCAGTGTAGTACTTCGCTAAGAGGAGTGGAGACAATATAGACGAAATTAGGTGAATTCTTCACGCCTGTTGAGCCCATTTCTCCAAGAATATAACATGTTCATCCAAATCAGAAACTTAGTCTTGTGATACATTGTTGTGATACAACTTAGTCTTCTGATACATTGTTGTGATACATTGTCGTGATACATTGTCGTGATACAACTTAGTCTTGTGATACATTGTCGTGATACAACTTAGTCTTGTGATACATTGTCGTGGTACATTGTTGTGATACATTGTTGTGATACAACTTAGTCTTGTGATACATTGTTGTGATACATTGTTGTTATACATTGTTGTGATACAATTTAGTCTTGTGATACATTGTCGTGATAAATTGTCGTGATACATTGTCGTGATATAACTTAGTCTTGTGATACATTGTTGTGATAAATTCTTGTGATACATTGTTGTGACACATTGTTGTGATACAACTTAGTCTTGTGATACATTGTCGTGATATAACTTAGTCTTGTGATACATTGTTGTGATAAATTCTTGTGATACATTGTTGTGACACATTGTTGTGATACAACTTAGTCTTGTGATACATTGTCGTGATACATTGTTGTGATACATTGTTGTGATACATTGTTGTGATACAACTTAGTCTTGTGATACAACTTAGTCTTGTGATACAACTTAGTCTTGTGATACTTGAAATACATTTTTAGGATTGATAACGCCCACTGGCCTGCACAGTTTATTAGTGAGAGAGAGTTTCTACTGCTGGAGTACTGGTCATCGTATACCACAGTGAAAAACAAGGGGGTCAGCTTCACAGCTGATCTTATCAGTGGTAAGTATTGACATGTTCCCTTTGATGTTGCTGGATTTTTTCTTGTAGTTGACGGGCAGCAAAGATCATGTCCAATGCCCCGCGACTAGTATGAAATCCGCACTGACTTTAATGCAGAAGATCATATGTGATTGTCTGTATAAGTTGGTTCAGCATTACACGAGCCAATATCTTACAAGCTATGGATAGCAACGATATCCTTTGGTGGTTGTCACATGACTGTTTATATCATTTACCCTTATATAGGTGGACAATTGAGGGATCTATCAGGTTTTTAAGGCAGGGTTCCTGAGCCTCAGCACGTAACAAAGATATTTGCATGCATCTGGGTAAGCACTTCTCCTATCCTGTAGATGTCTACTCGCAAAGCATCCATATCAGGAGCTTTTCCACGCGACATTTGTCCACTGGCAGTCTGTACTTCTTGTTAAAAAAAAAAAAGCAGACACGGGGATTGAACTCTGGACCTCACGGGTGTAAATCCAACGCTCAAACGTTTCCGCCACGAATTACACAAATGGAAACACTAAATAGAAAAATATTACGTTGGCTGGGTCACCTCTGCAGAATGCCAAACTGCACTACAAAACAACAATTGTACTTACGTAAAACACAGGTTTTTATAATATTTTCACTCAGACACGACGGACTATAATCAAAACTGGTGGGTAATGATGTGGACACAAGAAAACATACAAATTACAATACACAAAACATACTCAACGTTTCCACCACAAGGTCTTTATCAAGATACACTATCCGACAAAACATCAAAAGACGACGAATGGAAATTATCAAAACACACAAATAAACTATTTTAAAAACTATTTAAAAAAATGTGTTTTAGTGTTTTACGTAAGTACAATTGTTGCTACGTTTCACTCAGTTACCTTATATTGATTGTTGTACTCCAAAACAAGTACTATTCGGAGAACTGGCTGAAGATCGGCGAACCCATGGAAGACAAATACTTATGTATAAATACATATGTAAATCCCCAATGAAAAACTTCTTCATAGACCCCAAAATCTCGGAAAACACAGCCGAAACTCTGGCTGTCTCTAGGCATAACCTGCGTGCTGGGACACGTTGTTCGGAAACGGTATGTTTAAAGATACGGAAGAAGGAACAGAAAGACACAAACAAAGTTCTTCTATTGCTGTAACGTCATTTCTCAAAATAATCCTGAATCAAATCGAACAACATATGGACAAAGAAATCCCTAAAGTCCAGGTCGGTTTATATACAGGATTACGGTAACTCAGTATGACAGCGTCAATGTGAAAAAATATGTCATAGAACAGAGATGTCCATAAAATACGCCAACAACTAGCTTGGGGAGGGGGGAGGTGGAGAAGGTTAAAAGTTTGACAGTTATTGATAAGTAATATTGATATTTCATGTGAATATGAAGTGTGAAAATTTCGTGTGAATATTATGTGTAAATGTTACGTGTGAATAATATGTATGAATATATTTTAAAAAATAAATATGTGTGAATATAAAGTGTGAATCTGAAGTGTGGTTATGAAGTGTAAATATGAAGTGTGGTTATGAAGTGTAAATATGAAGTTTGGTTATGAAGCGTGGTCATGAAGTGTGAATCTGAAGTGTGAATCTGAAGTGTGGTTTTGAAGTGTGAATATGAAGTGTGAATATAAAGTGTGAATCTGAAGTGTGGTTATGACGTGTGAATATGAAGTGTGAATATGAAGTGTGAATATAAAGTGTGAATATAAAGTGTGAATATAAAGTGTGAATATAAAGTGTGAATATAAAGTGTGAATATAAAGTGTAAATATAAAGTGTGAATATAAAGTGTAAATCTGAAGTGTGAATGGAATTAAATTAGATTTACTCATTATTATAAAGTATATCTTGTAATGCATCTCCCCCCCCCCCGTAGTTAAGTACTGATATTGTCCATGTGTTATTGTGACCTGAAAGCGGATCAAATAATAGCACAACGTTTTCCCTTATACACATATATTAATAAGCGACTAAGGATATTATGGGGTGAAGTTAACTGTACCATACCATATATGACCACAGTGACTTTACCTAGAAGCCACACTCAAATCGGATGTATCTCGCAAAAGGCAATGATATTGAAAGCAAGGTTTAAACCATGTCACAGAGAGCACCGTTCTCTGGACAACATTTTACTAATTATTTGGAGTTTGAGAACATATGCTGAAGAAGAAGAAGACCTAATATGATTTCATATATCTATCTATCTATCTATCAATCTATCTATCTATCTATCTATCTATCTATCTATCTATCTATCTATCTATCTATCTATCTATCTATCTATCTATCTATACTCTGTGGTTCTTGTTTGCCTTGTTGTGTCAGAGGTGGAAGAGTTATCTGGAGATGGTCTTCTTGTGTGCTGTTTGTAAGCTTGTTCATGTGGCTTCTTTGATTTCTGTGATCCATCTTTTACATGGTCTGCCTCTGTCTTTATAACAGTTATGTCTATGTGTCATGGCCATCTATGAGGTGATGTTTATTGGTAGTCTGAAGCGTGTGAAAACCACTTGAACTGTTGTCTTTTGATGTGTTTCAATACTGGTATTGTTTTGGTTATCTGTCTGATGTTATCGTTTCTAATTCTATCTCTTAATGACATTCCGTGTATTCTTCGTAGAAATGTCATTTCTGTTGTCACTATTTTCTTTTGTCTTGTGCTGTCATTGTTCATGTTTGGCACTGGTAACATAGTGATGGGATAATAATAGTCTTGTATACTGCAACTTTAGTGTCTATGTTTACATTTTTGTTCCTGAAAATACGTGTCATCTGTCCTAGGATCTGGTAAGTTTTGTTGCATCTATTTTGTATCTCTTTACTGCTTTTCCCTTCACTCGATATAACGCTTCCTAAGTAAGTGAACTCATTTACCTGTTTAAGCTGTTTATCATCGATCGAGATAGTGATATTTCTGTCTTTCTTTGCTATTTGCTATATATTCCATACATACATATATATATTATGCTAACCACTAACGCGCTACCTTCCTCAACATCCACAGCCGATGACTTCTGCTACAACGTAGCTACTAACGGTGATGACTACGTCGGGGACACGTCTATCTCTGAAACATATGAGCAATGCTTGCCTTGGTCAGAAACTACAGAATGTACTGACTTCCCAACCAAAGGGTATGTATAACTTTATCCTTCGTTATGTTAATGCTTTTATTGGAGTTGTCTATCTTAAGATTGCTATCCATACACAATCCAAATACAAGTACATAAGACCAAAATGTTTTCACGGGATAGAATTCATGTAGTAGAAATTCAACAAAATGTTTTTTTGCTTGACATAATTCATTTATTTTAGCAAATCAACAAGAACTACTGTTAACAATCCTGAAAACGCTGGTGTAACGCACTCGCGATGAGACATTCCTCGGTGATAAAATATATTCTTTACGGTACGGTGGAGAGTGGAAGAAGACCAAGTGCTAGAAGAACACATGTAAGTATAATATCAAGGATAGGACTGGATGTGAAGCTTCCAATCAGAACGGTAGAGATGCATGGAGATATTTTTTGGAAAAAATGTCTCAATGTGACGCCGGTACGACCGTGACATGTTATGAGTTGTGTTATTATTATTATTATTATTATTATTATTATTATATATTTGTATCTGAGCAGTTCTCAACTTCATACAAGACTTAATGTGACAAAACTCACAGGGAGCATGAGTTCGATTCTCTTCTTTCCTAAACTAGGTGCTGATGTTTTACCTTAAGTTCCACGTTGGTTTTCTTTTCTGGCATATAGTTTTCTGTAAATATCGTTGAGAAGAACTTTCAAGTGTCCAATTGTCCTTCATGTGGAAGGTCAAGGGTCCCAGTATTAACGTATTAAACCAGTCATTGTGCAACATTATGCACTCACTGTAGTAAAACTGAAATCCAACTGGCAGAACTGCGAGCAGGGTAATAACATTTTGCTAATCACATGAAAGATACATAACAACATGGACAAATTGACGTTTCGACCACCAGGCATTTATCAAGAATATTTTCACATCAAATAATGAGGAGTAAGAACGACAATATTGACGTGTATACAGCAGGACTAAATATAGATATGAGAATTGCCTGCCTCATATTAGTATGTCTACCCTATATTTATAGCTAAATATAGATGATTTAAAAAACCGGAAGAATAAAATCTAGAAGGCCAGAGGTGAAACAAAATGAACAGAAAACAGACAAAATACATTGAAAAATCGCGAAAACATTTATACATATTATCGATGGAGCGTTTACAAGAATTAGCAGTTGAGAAAATAATTAAGACTCTCAGAGATTTACATTACATACAAAAATATGAAAAGGAAATTTATTAATAGGACAGATGGTAGAAAATTCGTTAATTTTCCAATACCCGCGTGAAGAGACTTCATTTACTGATTAATCAATCGATCGATTGGAATTTTTGACAGATTGATTGATTGAATGATTGATTGAACGAATGAATTAATGAAAGAATGTTTGATTGATTTATCGATCGACCGATCGATTGATTGATTGATTGATTGATTGATTGATTGATTGATTGATTGATTGATTGATTGATTGATTGATTGATTGATTGATTGATTGATTGATTGTATAGACACGCAGATTGGAAGAACTGTTTTACATATGTATTTATTCTTTTATTTCTCAAGAAATTTTGTAACCACGCTTATATTAATCGATAATGATATAACGATAAGTTTGGTGTGTAATCTCAAAATCTCATGTTTCTTCTAGAATAACTCCAGTTCGGCTTATAAACGGGAACAACAAGTGCAGAAATTTTGGTGGGGAATTGTTGCAACCGTGGTGCTACACGCACGTGAATGGAACCAACTGTCGGAAACGTTACTGTGATGTTTGCAATTTATGTGAGATGTGTTTTATCTTATTTACCTTTAAATAAAAATCATTCATTTTATCATCAAAACAAGCATAGTTAAAACAAGCAAAGTTGAAACAAGCAAAGTTGAAATACGCAAATTTCAAACACGTGAAGTTTTAATAAATGAAGTAGAAATAGTGTAACTGAAATGAGCAAATTTTAAACAAAAAAAGTTTCTATCTAATCGCTAAACCCTTTATTGCCTTTCACAACAGGGGTAGAAGAGTTCTCTGGAAATGGTCCCCGTGTGTACTGCGTATATGTCGAGTGGACCATTGCTGAGACCTACAGAGACATTCCGCATGAAATACCATGAGATGTTGTCGTTTGTCCATCACATGATGATGATGACCATTTGTTACATCCATTTTTGCAATTACAGTTATGTCTTTCCATATGAATTCCAAGATGGCTAGTGAGCCCCCTATTCTAATCACAAATGTCCTTGGAAAATTCGAGGATGGGACAAGCAATTTAGATAATTGTTGGTCTACCCGAGGTTTTTTTAGCAATTCTCCTCTGTTGATCTGATGCATTTCAGCTCACTTTTTTCCAAAAACATACAAGACAAGCAGTGAACAAACAGTAAAAACAATAACAATAATTTCCCAATCGCAAAAAACATTATACGGCAGACAAGTAACAGCAGAGACAACGCAGAGAATAATGACGTGCTTATACACAAGTGTTGTCATAGAGACAAAAATATGGGGGATGAAAACGAAATAAAATAACTATGACAACAACATGAAAGACAACACAATCTTCACAATTATCAGAACAGAACAAACAACATGAAAGACAACACAATTTTCACAATTATCAGAACAGAACAAACAACATGAAAGACAACACAATCTTCACAATTATCAGAACAGAACAAACAACATGAAAGATAACAATCAGGTAACATTGTAACATGTATCCCACAGTGAAAGTGGTTGATGTACTTGACACGTGTTCAGATCTGAAGGATCAAGACCCTCAGTTTTGTAATTCAGGTGTACAAAGGTTTGGCTGTTACAAAACCTGCGATTATGGCAGGTGGCGAACAACACGAGGTATGTCCATTGTATTTGTGTTTGTTTGTGTTTGTGTTTGTCGGTGTGTATTTGTAAGCTTCCATTTGCGTGTTTGAGAATGTCTGATCAATGCAGACACTGACAGAAAAGAAGGACAACAATAACCACTTTTAGCAGTCGGTGAAATAGCGTAAACTGGTTTGTTCTGAACGTGTAAAGTGATAGGACTCACAATCTAAAATTATTCTGTAAATAGCAGTCGAGGGTGGAAGGAGAAGAGGATCTAAAGAATCCTGGACTGATAACATCGAGGAATGTTGTGGGCATGCTTTTTCTACATTCCTCCAATGACTAAAAATAGAGATTGTTTGAAAGGTTTTTCGTGCTGATGTCTCCCGTGCGATACCCTACGACCCTCATGTCTCCAGTGTGACACCCTACGACCCTAATGTCTCCAGTGTGACACCCTACGACCCTAATGTCTCCAGTATGACACCCTACGACCCTCATGTTTCCAGTGTGTCACCCTACGACCCTCATGTTTCCAATGTGACACCCTACGACCCTAATGTATCCAGTGTGACACCCTACAACCCTCATGTCTCCAATGTGACACCCTACGGCCCTGATGTCCCTAGTGTGAATCCGTAATCGCGGTTACCTCTAAGAGTGGTTTTGTTTGTTTGTTTTTCGTTCGCTCCATTGTAACCATCACGGATATCCGTTCGATTTCCGCCGGGAGCGTGATTACGTTGTGCCACCGTTATGCGCCTTGTAGGCCTAGCACATCCGATTTCGGCATGCCTTGACAATTCGGGTGGGCTACCCTTAGCCTGTGACAGCCTCTATATCTGTCTCCAGGCACGCGTAGTGGAGACTCTTCGCCCAGACTATTTTCTTGCTCTTAGTCTGACTCAAACGAGGTGTTCCACTGTCTATGAACTTGTCTCGTGTAATTGGACGTGCTGTGCCTGTGCCCATTGGGTACTGAACCGTTTCTCATCCGTGAGCCTGGTTCCTTAGGGGAAGAACTCAACAGAGGAGTTGGACCCTGGCTCTTTCGCCCTCTTAGCCGAGGTGTCATTCACCGACATCGTGTACCCCTTGTCCAAGTTCGAGTCTCACACCACGCGTTTGAGAGCAAGGCGTTCTCGAGCTGAGCGTCCTTGTCCCAATAGCGCCTGAGCCCATCAGGTACTGAACCCTTTCTCTCTTCAAGTGTATATCCGGTGTAGGAAAACCTGACAGTAGAGTTGGGCCAGGGCTAAATCGTTGTCCCTTTTGTGCCTGAGCGAATCGAGTACAGAACCCTTTCTCTCTGCAAGTTACTTCCGGTATAGGAAACCTTGACAGTAGAGTTGGGCCAGGACTGCCATCGTTGTCCCTTTCTTGCCTACACCCATCGGGTACAGAACCCTTTCTCTTTGCAAGCATATTTCCGGTTTAGGAAGGCTCGACATTAGAGTTGGGTTAGGTCTTTTGCTTTACCAAACGCCGATGGATTGGTCTGGGTCTCTGCCTGTTAGGAACTCTGGTAACTAGAAGCCCGTCTCGAGCTGACGGAGCTTGTAGTTCCCTTTCCTAGGGACTTTTCACTTTCTATTTGCAGTTCGCGCTGCCCTCTAGCGCTGTTCTGCCCTTTCATTGTTTCATTGTACTCTGTATGAAACATATTTGTCTCTTGCCATGCATTTACCTTTACGTGCATTTTACATTGGCCGCCCCTCCAATGTTCGGACTGGACTGACTAGCTTCACTGTATGTCAACAGTGTCGCTATATGTGGTGCTGCTGGTGGTGTCGGAGATATTGTCTGTCTCTTGTGCAGTCAAATCTCTTTCCATCTGCTACCTCCACATTCTCGGACACGATCCCCAAATGATTTGGCCAGAATCAGCACGAGCTGCTGTATTTCTGTTTCCAGGGTGCACCACGTGGAGGTACATTTGGGATCTTGGTTATCTGCTAACCCTGGGTCCGCCTAGAGCAATGCGTTCCCTTTGCACCCCTCTAAGAGTGGTGATCAGCGCGAAGGTTCAGGAACCAGTTCTCTCGTACGACTAATCAACTATACTAGCAATATGGTCACAGACGTCCATCGTTCAGTACAATTGGTTAAACACACTTAATGTATTAGATACTAAAGCTTAAATCGGATGTTTCGGGCCATTCACGCAAATAAAACGACGACACAACTAATTTCCCGTAATATGGACTATATCACGCTAGAAATCTTGTAGGACCAACCTCCTGCTATAGTACAGATTCGGTGGGAGTTTGAGAACGGACATAACTAAAACTTTATAACGATTGTTGAACTTATTTGACAGGTGAATAAAAGACACTCTAATACAAATACATTGTGAATTAACTAATTATTATATTCACAAAATATCTGACAGAATCATGCGGCCGTCCAAACGTACCATCAGACGGTATTTTGGTAGGAGAAACCAAGTCCAGATATTTGGAGGGAGAGAGGGTTATAGTCAAGTGTAAAACAGAGCAGCTGAACTCAACTGAGAGTGAGATGTTGTGTACTCAGTCAGGCTGGACTGATCTGGAGTACGCATGTAATGGTGAGTACCACTTGGATAATACATGTGTGTGCTTGTTCATCATTTCCATGATCGTACTACCATATTCTTTATTTACACCAATTACATGACAATGTCCGTGTTTCCTGTACCGAAAGGGGAGAGAAAATAAAAGCAATGATGTAACATGCCATTCATGGTGTAGGATGCGAGTAAGGAGGTTTTGGGAGGAGTAAATGCCTACTCTATTCCGTAGAGGGTCAAGATGGCTTAGAAGCCATGCTGAAGTCGGAAGTGTTTGAACGAAAGGCTCATAAGACGCAGTGAAACTGAAAACCATGATATGTGGCAGTCTGTTCTGTGCACTGCATCCTGCTAATCTGCAGGAGTTTCAGAACTGTCGCAGATGATACAGAGGAAATTCACTTCAACCACGTGCAATATTTGTTACACTCACAAGATGTGCAATATTTGTTACACTCACAAGAAGTGCAATATTTGTTACACTCACAAGAAGTGCAATATTTGTTACACTCACAAGAAGTGCAATATTTGTTACACGCACAAGATTGACAGTAAATTATGATTGTGTTTAACATAATAACGAGTTACCACATCAATACATTTTTGACACATTAGACTAACATATAACACACTACACATCAGACGTACATATGACACACTACACATTAGACGTACATATAGCACACTACACATCAGACTTACATATAACACACTACACATCAGACTTACATATAACACACTACACATCAGACGTACATTTAGAACACTACACATCAGACGTACATATAACACACTACACATCAGACTTACATATAACACACTACACATAGGACTTACATATAACACACTACACATCAGACTTACATATAACACACTACGTATAGTAAAATTAAATTTACTTCTATCTGTCATCTTTCTTCTGGTGATAACTTGAAACATTTGAATTTCTAGTTGTGTTTCATATACCAGTATATGAACGTAATTCTACGATGATGAACCCTTGCCTGTCCGATTCTCTGTGAAATGTTCGTATATGTATATAAAACTTTCAATGATTAGTTTCAGAATTGAATGAAGCATACCAAGCATCTTCATGTATACAAAATGCATGAACTGTGCGAGTAGAAAGCTAACATTATATCGGGTATTTATGACATTAATATTCATAATTGATTATCAATTCCAATATGTTATATCCCTAAGTCTGCAGCAGATAGCTGTGTGCAATACGTGTATATTCTAGTTACTGTAACATATATTCTAGTTACTGTAACATATATTCTAGTTACTGTAACATATATTCTAGTTACTGTAACATATATTCTAGTTACTGTAACATGTATTCTAGTTACAGTAACATATATTCTTGTTACTATAAAATATTTCCTAGTTACTGTAACATATATTCTAGTTACTGTAAAATATATTCTAGCTATTGTAAAATATTCTAGTTAATGTAAAATATTCTAGTTACTGTAAAATATTCTAGTTACTGTAAAATATTTCAGTTAGTGTAAAATATTCCAGTTACTGTAAAATATTCTAGTTACTGTAAAATATTATATTTACTGTAAAATATTAGTTACTGTAAAATATTCTAGTTACTGTAAAATTTTCTAGTTACTGTAAAATATTCTAATTACTGTAAAATATATTCGACAATTTAATTTAGTATCAGATAGCACAATAGATCTCAGGTCAAGATGGCGAGAGACAATGTATGTGTTTTCCCTGGTGTTAGTTTAAACCGGATGTTCCTCCTGAAAGCAATGATAAACTACTGAAGTATAGTGTTTAGAAAGTTTCTATAGAAGTGCTGAATAAACATAAATAATGGCAACTGACAAAATTAAATCAAGACACAAAATTAAACCGGCTAAATAATTATGGCAGAGTACTAACATAAGAAACAAAGTTGTGATTACTACGAATATGTGTGTTTCCTGTGACGACATATGGATGTAAAGCATGGACACTAAATAAAACAGTGGTCAAGAGAATAACATCATTTGAACTAAAGTGCTATAGAGGAGTTCTGAGAATAACATAATTTGAACTAAAGTGCTATAGAGGAGTTCTGAGAATAACATCATTTGAACTAAAGTGCTATAGAGGAGTTCTGAGAATAACATCATTTGAACTAAAGTGCTATAGAGGAGTTCTGAGAATAACATCATTTGAACTAAAGTGTTATAGAGGAGTTCTGAGAATAACATCATTTGAACTAAAGTGCTATAGAGGAGTTCTGAGAATAACATCATTTGAACTAAAGTGCTATAGAGGAGTTCTGAGAATAACATCATTTGAACTAAAGTGCTATAGAGGAGTTCTGAGAATAACATCATTTGAACTAAAGTGCTATAGAGGAGTTCTAAGAATAACATGGACAGCACGGAAAATAAACCAGGAAGTGTTAGGAACAGTTGACGTCCAGGAAGGCTGGCTTCTGAACACCATATTATAGAAAAGTTCGTTTTTTTCGGTCACATTAAAAGACACAATGGCATGGAGAGAGTATTTTACTGGAACGGATGATAGGGAGCAACAAGGGCACAGGTCGCCCAAGACGCCGTAGGACAAAAGACGCTCAATAATGCCTGCGTATGCCACTAAAAGAGGCGGGACGATTTGCTCAAGATATTTCAGGAGATTCATAGGAAATACTAGCTTCCGGAAAGTATATGTCACTTGATCATGATGATAGTTTAGTAGTATCGTTGAAGTCAATAAATTTTATGAAACCCTCCCCCCCCCCACTTGTCAACAAATCTAGCCAAACCCTCCCCCTTTGTCAACAAAGTTAGCCAAACCCTCCCCCCTTGTCAACAAATTTAGACAAACCGTCCCCCCTTGTCAACAAATTTAGACAAACCCTTCCCCCTTGTCAACAAATGTTAAATTGTTCAAGATCCCCCCCCACCATAAGTTTTGAAGTAACTATTGGGCAGTTGTATATCAATCCAGCACCGTGCTGAGTCTCGTAGGCGATCATGTTGCTCCACAACTCTAGTGTAGTTAATAAGTTCATTTGGTGACATATTTTTGTGCCACACTGACAACCCATCTATAAAATGTTATTTTTATCTTCCTCTGCCTCTTCTCCCCTTGTTCTTTCCTGTTGTTACTAAATGTCCACGTATTTCTCTTCTCATCAAATGCCCTACACTTCTTGAATGTCTGCAGCTAATGTTTGTTATAATATATTCTTTTGTATTTCAGCATCTTTGATTACTACTAGATTAGTTCTCTTGGAACATTACACACTGATATGCCCTACAAAACTTTTTTATGTTCAGGTTTTTCCGGACATCTGGTTTTACGGACATCTGGTTTTACGGACATCTGGTTTTCATCATTTGTCTATCAATGATGTTATTAAGTCCTTTCTATTGAATGTATGATTTAATACTGATATATTCTTGTAAATTGCGGATGACATTGCCAAAGTCTCACAACCATATGTTACCACTGGATAGATATAGTTTATTAATAGTTGTGACTTGGTTTTTATGTTTGCCCCTTGCGATATACTTTCCACCAACTGCCATAATCTGCCACCAACCGCCGCAATCCGCAACCATCTGTCACCAGCTGCCACCATCTTCCATCATCTGCCACAATCTTCTTCCATTTTCTATCAACTAACTTCAACTACCATCATCTGCCACCATCTATCACCATCTTCCACAAACTACGACGATACTGCCACCAACTATCACCATTTTTCACCAGCTGCCATCAATTTTTATAATCTGCCATTATTTACCACCATCTGCCACAATATATCACCTTTTTCCACCTACTGCCCCCACCTGCCACCAAAATTAATATATCTTTCTATTTCTCATTATTAGTTACTGTATTTCTTCACTTTTCACAAATCATCACAAAACTTCACATTATGTAATTTACTTCACCTTATATCACAAAACATCACATTATGTACCACTGCTCGCAGGTTGGTCGTCAGACCATCGTGACAACACTGCAGACCAGTCCGTATGTGCTCCGTTCTCATGTTAATTATCTCCATCCGCGTGTTGTAATTACCTGTTTCAGATCTGTGCTGGATAAAAAACTTTTGTCTTCACTCCCAGACCCTACATTCTAGCCATGGATACGGAAGAAAAACACACTCCCCTATCATCCAACTGGTGTAACCCCTTGATTGCATTCAAAATATCAGCATGGTTTGTTGAACTATCACGAGTTATTGGAACCACCTTGACAAGTCTGTCTGCTCCTTGATTTTCCCTAACACCCGCCTATCCAGCTAAAAATATGAAGGCAGCTTTTTTCAGCACAGACTTTGTCATCGACTTTAACCACTGACGTCGTACAACAGACACTTGAACTGGTCACAATCTACGGCCATATCATCGCTCTGACTACCGCCATCGTCATACTACTAATGTTTGTATAGGAAACACCACTATCATCTCCAAAACACTTCTCTCGCCACTGACCTGTGAATGCACTCTTTACATGCCAAACCACAGATCTGCTGCATGTGCAAGAATAGAGCAACTCTCACTGATGAGAGTCTGAACTTCTGAATCTAAACTCACTGGAATGTTATTGTCACGTTTCCTGGAAAGTGTGATGACCAATTAAATTGAATTATAAACTTGGCAGAATTACTATAGGCCTAATACAATTATAAACTTGGCAGAATTACTATAGGCCTAATACAATTATAAACTTGGCAGAATTACTATAGGCCTAATACAATTATAAACTTGGCAGAATTACTATAGGCCTAATACAATTATAAACTTGGCAGAATTACTATAGGCCTAATACAATTATAAACTTGGCAGAATTACTATAGGCCTAATACAATTATAAACTTGGCAGAATTACTATAGGCCTAATACAATTATAAACTTGGCAGAATTACTATAGGCATAATACAATTATAAACTTGGCAGAATTACTATAGGCATAATACAATTCTTCTTCTATGTCTTCTACTTGGTATAATTTGACGTTTAACTGAACATACTGCCAAGTATAATTTGCTTCTTTACTGTACACTACTTAATTGAATTTCTCTCCATTTCATATTGTCCTTAAATTGTTATCTTTATTTCTTATAATCTATACTATATAATTTGCCTCTTTACAATTTCAAATCTTAGTATAATTCGCCTCTTTGACACCTCTTATGACTTACTGAATGAAATCCTAATATAATGTGCCTTATAAACAACCTCACATCAACTTTGAACAAATATTCTAACAGCCTCACATCAACTTTGAACAAATATTCTAACAGCCTCACATCAACTTTGAACAAATATTCTAACAGCCTCACATCAACTTTGAACAAATATTCTAACAGCCTCACATCAACTTTGAACAAATATTCTAACAGCCTCACATCAACTTTGAACAAATATTCTAACAGCCTCACATCAACTTTGAACAAATATTCTAACAGCCTCACATCAACTTTGAACAAATATTCTAACAGCCTCACATCAACTTTGAACAAATATTCTAACAGCCTCACATCAACTTTGAACAAATATTCTAACAGCCTCACATCAACTTTGAACAAATATTCTAACAGCCTCACATCAACTTTGAACAAATATTCTAACAGCCTCACATCAACTTTGAACAAATATTCTAACAGCCTCACATCAACTTTGAACAAATATTCTAACAGCCTCACATCAACTTTGAACAAATATTCTAACAGCCTCACATCAACTTTGAACAAATATTCTAACAGCCTCACATCAACTTTGAACAAATATTCTAACAGCCTCACATCAACTTTGAACAAATATTCTAACAGCCTCACATCAACTTTGAACAAATATTCTAACAGCCTCACATCAACTTTGAACAAATATTCTAACAGCCTCACATCAACTTTGAACAAATATTCTAACAGCCTCACATCAACTTTGAACAAATATTCTAACAGCCTCACATCAACTTTGAACAAATATTCTAACAGCCTCACATCAACTTTGAATAAATATTCTAACAGCCTCACATCAACTTTGAACAAATATTCTAACAGCCTCACATCAACTTTGAACAAATATTCTAACAGCCTCACATCAACTTTGAACAAATATTCTAACAGCCTCACATCAACTTTGAACAAATATTCTAACAGCCTCACATCAACTTTGAACAAATATTCTAACAGCCTCACATCAACTTTGAACAAATATTCTAACAGCCTCACATCAACTTTGAACAAATATTCTAACAGCCTCACATCAACTTTGAACAAATATTCTAACAGCCTCACATCAACTTTGAACAAATATTCTAACAGCCTCACATCAACTTTGAACAAATATTCTAACAGCCTCACATCAACTTTGAACAAATATTCTAACAGCCTCACATCAACTTTGAACAAATATTCTAACAGCCTCACATCAACTTTGAACAAATATTCTAACAGCCTCACATCAACTTTGAACAAATATTCTAACAGCCTCACATCAACTTTGAACAAATATTCCAACAGCCTCACATCAACTTTGAACAAATATTCTAACAGCCTCACATCAACTTTGAACAAATATTCTAACAGCCTCACATCAACTTTGAACAAATATTCCAACAGCCTCACATCAACTTTGAACAAATATTCCAACAGCCTCACATCAACTTTGAACAAATATTCTAACAGCCTCACATCAACTTTGAACAAATATTCCAACAGCCTCACATCAACTTTGAACAAATATTCCAACAGCCTCACATCAACTTTGAACTTTGTTTTGATGACTCGTGTTTGCGAATATGTACCGATTTATACTGGATTTCTATTGAAAATACTGCAGATCTACTAGTTTGCCTATACTTGTGTTTGCGCATGCGATTGCATATCACAAATAATTACAAATATTAACTAAACAGTTGGGATATATCTGATTTGAAACTTGCAGAGTGTTCTAAAGGTTGGGTACCATACGACGATCGTTGCTTCTTTATATCATCTGAAAAACTAAGTGTCAGGGAGTCGCAGAAGAAATGTGAAAGCTTTGCTCCATCTGGAAGCTTGTTTCAGGTTGAGAATGAGAAAGATACTGCTTTCCTAAGGAAATACAAACAGAAAATGAAGGGACAGTAAGTTTTTGCTAATTTATTTTGTTCTTGTCATTTTAGTATGAGCCTCATAAGGCTGAGGCGCGATTATTTCAACCCAATCTTCTACTTATAATCTATGCCGTGTGGCGTGTGGTATCAAATCTATCCCACACAGTGTGTCTGGTACACTTTCTTATGTCATTTGTGTAGACCCATCTGCGGTGATGGCCCATCTAGCATTCATCTCCACATTTGTGTAGACCCATCTGTGGTCATGGCCCATCTAGCATTCATCTCCACATTTGTGTAGACCCATCTGCGGTGATGGCCCATCTAGCATTCATCTCCACATTTGTGTAGACCCATCTGCGGTGAAGGCCCATCTACCAATCCTCGTTATGTTCATCATCACCATGTGCCATTTCTGCATCGAATGTTTGCTGCAACAGACTTTCACCATCTTGTTTCTTGCATTGGTAGTGATAAACTGAGATGTGTCCATCTCATGATGCTTTCCTCTCACTTGTATCTCTATATGGTGGTCGCGGCTCATCGAATTGGCCTTCATCTAATGTCTTCAACACGTTGTCATGTTTAATGATATCATCTAATATGTCCAAAATATTTTATATTGATTTTTCTTTTTCATAAATGTATTTTTTTAAATTTATAAATGTATTTGTTTTTATTTATTTTAATGGTTATTTGTTTCATAGACATGGTTGTCAGAACTTTGTTTGTTTTCTTCTCTCTCCATGTTTTTCTTCTATTGCTTTATGATTGCACATCACAAAAGCATCAATTATGTCTTCTAGATATTGTCTCATTGTCCATGTTTCTGAGCCATATACCCATGTAGTTTAGTAAGAGCTTTTTATAATTATGTCAACATGTTTGTAATTTATTTCAATGTCAATATTTTCCTCATGTCATTTAAAGTTCTTTTAGCGATTCCTATTCTCATTTTAACTTCTGTTTCACATCTGCCATCATTTGTGATTATATGTCCGAGATACAAGTACCAATCTGTGCGCTGTAACATCTGTCCATGTATTTTTATGTTTACATTTGGAGTCCAATACATTCCATTTCACCTGCAAGCCCATACCCCCTCGGGGTTGTAAGGGTGCCACATTGAATGCCTCAACACAGTCATCCATCAATTTCTATCTTCAGAGATGCGGATGAGAAGAAAATGCCGACCTGTCTAGTCCTTGATGCCATCTGTTCATGTGTCTTCCTTTCCTTCTTTTACATTTTACCGTATCCTGTTGTATCGTTTATGACATAGAATCATGTCAACATGCATTTCCAAACCATGCCAGCTTGTTCTTCGTTTCACTATTGAAACCATTGCTTCCTGTGCGCCTATATAAATCTCGAATTTATTTCTTATGTACACAATTGTCTTTTATTCTCTACATGAGATACGGAGATATGAGAGTAACATTTCTACCCAAGGACATGTAACCGTCCTTCCATGTCTCCGAAGAGAGTGTCCAACTAACACAACCATACAGCACAACAGAAAGCACGGTAATGAGTTATAAACTTAGATGTTCACTCTAACACTGGGGGACGTTGCTTTTCCACATTAATTCTGTCGCGGCATTGCAGCAATGAGCAAATTGCAAAAACATCCGGCTCTGTGGCGAAACAGTACAGAGCGCGTCTGTAACGGCCAAGGTACTGAGTTCGATCTCCACCACAGGCAATTGTGCAACTGGACCGTTAGAAAGCAATAGCAAACTACTGAACGTATTTATATTGCCTAGAAAATCACCACAGCCAAATAATCCTGGGTTCATAGCTGTATAGTACTGCAAAGGATATGCTACCATTTTTTTTTATTGCAGCACTATCCATCTCTAGCCTCCATGGTTACAGGAGGTAACCATGTAACCATCCCGGCACAAAGTTGGACGTTACCATGTAACCATCCCGGTACAAAGTTGAAGGTAACCATGTAACCATCCCGGCACAAAGTTGGAGGTAACCATGTAACCATCCCGGCACAAAGTTGAAGTTCGCAAAAAAGGGGCAGTCTCTCAATTTATACATTAAATATATGCATGAATTCAGGGATTAATGATATATTACAGGATTAATGCGTGGATATGACTAGTACATATATGTCCAGATGGTTATTATTGTCCCAATTATTTTCAGTTACGGTAATACAGCTTGGATAAGCGGTCAACGAGGTCCCAACAACACTTGGTATTTTACAAACACAAATACCACGATCAAGAACTTTTACTGGTCAAAAAAACATGGTAAAACGCATGCCATCCATCATTTGATTGGTTAGAAAAGTCAAGATATAATTCATGTTATTATTATATTTTATAGTAAGTGGTTACAAAAAAATGAAAACATGTATACGAACATTAATGTTATTGGTTATAAAACCAGGATCAAATCCATGTCAGTATTATTGTTTAGAGTACCAGGTGACAAAAACCGGTTACATGGTTAAAAACTATGTACTTATAATAGTTTAGAATAACCAGTTGCAGAGTAAAACCCGTGTAACTATTATAATTTATAGTAACAAGTTACAAAAACTGGTTACAGGGTAAAATGCTTGCAAAAATTACTTTTGTTTTACGTTTGTTCTCATACTCCCATCGTATGTCTCTTGTAGCAGGACAATTTTTTTTACTAGAGATTACCTGCAGGATGTAGTCCAGATAACGAAAATGCGTTATGCCCACGTTTTATTTGCGCAAATGACCTAACACATCTGACTTTGTCCGTGGTAACTAATAGGTTGAGTGTTTCTGCTACTTAGACTGAACACGGTAGACATATGTAACCATATCGCTAGTAGGAATTACGTATTGTTTCTATCAGGCCAATGCTATAAGTAGCAGGTCTAATCTAGTCTGTAGTTCACTGTTACCATACGGCTGTTTCACATAGATTCAGTGCCATTTATCTAGTTAGTTAGTTAGTTAGTAGTTAATTGATCGTCACTGCACTCCGGAGAAGTCCGTAGGTGCTCAGATCTCTTCTTGTATATCCGCCATTACACGTTGACTGGCGGACCTTGTACGCCGTTGATTAACCTTCATTCTTCCTCGCCCACGAAACCGCTCCTTTCTAGCGACACCACATTTCAAACCAAGCTTCCCCTTTTCTAATCATGGAGCAAGAGGCATTGTTACTTATACAGTCATTTGTTCGTGCGATTTCTCGTAGGGAGTTCAAAATGTCTGCCCGATCCATCGCTTCGCCAAAAGCCGTAGTGTCCGCGTGTACGGTCAAACTTATCTGCTCTCTTATTACCCTGGACTCCCGCATGTCCCGGTACAATAATAAAAGTCGCTTTACACACACACAAGAATTCTTCACTGCATCCAGCCACTCTTCCCGAATGTACCCAGCCTGCACTTACACAATTATGCTCATCGAGTCACTGAATATACAGGCCTGTGTTGCTGTTTGCGAGCACACGATTTCAAAGCCTTGGTTACTGTCAAAATCTCCATTGTCATGCTGCTGGTCGTCTGAGCGAATGTACCACATTCCTCTCTGTTAGTCTTCTACCCTCTCCCCTTTGAGCCGTGAAGGCCCAGGCACTCCTGATGTGTCTCTCAGCCGACCCACCTGTATATATAATTATATCACCTTCCCTGGAACTCTCACCCATCAGATCCAGCACCTCCGACTCCACCACTGTCGGCATGCTCTATTTAGTGGTGTTATTAATTTGAAGGCTGTCGGACACTCTAGGGGCAACACTCCATTCCGCACCAGGTAGCACATTCACCAATCTGCACACCCTCTGTATAATATTCACTGCATCCCCAATCCACGACTTCCCTCTCTTAAGTCGACTGTCTTTCACTTTGAGAATTTCAGGTACATGATGTTCTTTATCAGTGGTGATTTGTAGGTAGTCCCGTGCTCTTCAAATACAAACACCAGTCCGGCAAATCTACAAATACATTTCTATTCTTTACTCTGCAGTTGGGCAATCAAGTAAGTGTCACATTACATATCTCCCTGTAGGCAATCAATTGGTATGCGATGATAGTGTATGACATATTCCATTAAGCAAATAGTCGGTGACATATTCCATTACGCAAATAGTCGGTGACATATTCCATTACGCAAATAGTCGGTGACATATTCCATTACGCAAATAGTCGGTGACATATTCCATTACGCAAATAGTCGGTGACATATTCCATTACGCAAATAGTCGGTGACATATTCCATTACGCAAATAGTCTGTGACATATTCCATTACGCAAATAGTCGGTGACATATTCCATTACGCAAATAGTCGGTGACATATTCCATTACGCAAATAGTCGGTGACATATTCCATTACGCAAATAGTCGGTGACATATTCCATTACGCAAATAGTCGGTGACATATTCCATTACGCAAAGAATTGGTGCCATATTTTATTACGCAAATAGTGTGTTTTTTATTGAAAAACTGAACTTTATGTAAGTAAACACCAAAAAGGAACAGTGTCAAGTTCAGACAGGCCGTAGACAAATATTTGGTAAATGAAGGGTTAACCTCACAAATGACATTTTCTAGTTTCACGGATATATCTTGTGTATAAGTTTTAATTTTTGAAAAACTATTTAAGAAAACCGAAGGAGGGAAAATATTTCGCCATTTTTTGTTTTATTTGCACTATCTGATGATAGTCTGGAAGCATGTACAAAACACTGAATCTATTGCCTTAATGTGTAATGTAGGATTGTTATTGTGTTTGTTAGTCTTCTGAAGTTTTGGTTTCTGATGTATCTATTATTGTGGCTCCGAAGATTCTCCGTAGACAAGTCTCTTCTGTTGCAACAAATTTGGCTTTCGTTGTTAGTGTCCATGTTTGACATTGACAACATAGTAATGGTATGGTGATCGTGTTCTACAGTTAGTTTTGCAGTGTAGATGGTTGATCCGAGATATTTCAAGTTGTTGACATGTTCTATGTGATCTTTGTCAATGACTGTTGTTGCTGTATGTTCACGAAGTTCCTTCTACTCTGAAGTATAGAATCGAAAATTATTCTTTTGCGCTAATTATTAAATGTCTGCATGTCGCCAAAAACGGATGTGCTGGGCTATTCGTGAAAATAAAGCAACGACACACTGCATTTCCATTATATGGACTACATCCTGCTGGAAATCTAGTAGGATCATTGACCTGTATTGATTGTAAGAAAAATCCAGCGGGAGTTTGAGAATGTACGGTGAAAACGAAGATATTCCTGCAAAGTAACCGGATAAAGTCCAGAAAAGGGAATGCTTTGCGCCATGTTTTACAGCTTAGCTGCGATATATGCGCTCTCTAATATTAAACGATGTCTTGAGATTACTATAATACGTAACATGTTGTAATTGTGATAATTTGCAAGAGTATTTCTTGTTTGTCGTTTTCTCAGCCAGAAGAATAAATGATGTATCATATAAGTGCGCAATTATGAATGGTGAGGCGGATTCAGAACCTGGAACATGGAAACCCAAGGGGTGTGCGACGCCTCGTGACTTCAGAAACTTTATTTGTCAGATAGACAATATTTGTAAGTACTGAGAGTGAAATCGAAAATATTCGCATGCTGCTTTTTTTTAATCGGCATGTTGCTATGCTCAGCTTGAGAACCTGCTTTACTGATTGATGTGTGTCCGCTAATTTGTTGTGTGGTCCTGACAATATCTGATTACCACGGAAGTAGACGCCATTTTTGGAAAACTTTCTATAATATAGATCATATAATAAAATGTCAACACATTTTTCTGTAGTGTACGGGTATCTGGTCACTAGTGTGTTATTTGGTGCGCTGATTTTAATTAGGTTCTAATAAGGTGTGCATGATTGTTGGTGTTAACCCACGAATGTCAGTTGTAGCATGTGCTTAGGTTTGTTGATTATTTATGGGTGGGGTTAATTTTAGTCGTGTGATTTCCGGTTTTTGGATGGGGTTAATTTTAGATGTGTGATTTCCGGATAATTGTTGGGGTTTATTTTAGGTGTGTGATTTACGGTTTCTGGGTGGGGTTGATTTTAGGCGTGTGATTTCGGATTTATGGGTTAGTGTTTTTGCTTAGGATTAAATATAAAACTAAAAGGGATTGACATAGGATTAGACAGGGGAGCGCCTAGTGCAGTAAAAGAGCTCTTGCTTCGCACATGAGTGGTCCTGGGTTCATTCCCATTTGAGGCGGAAATGTTTGACTTCGGCTCCAGGGTCGACCCAGCCTTAATTGCGTACAGGATTATCCTGGAAGTAAAGACTGCGAGGGAAATGAGATGTCTACCACCCTCATATAACAGAGCCACTGAAATATGAGATCGCTAACATTTCAATATCGCCTACGGCAATAATAAATAATATGGGTCAGCTTGACTTTAGACTATTCGTTGTAGAATGTTAGTGTTACACTTAGGGTTAGGGTTAGGTGTATGGTTAGACTTATGTAGGTGACCAATAGTGGGCAATGTTACGTTACTAGTAGAAAAAAGAGGTTAGAGTTAGGGCTGAAACGGATATGGTTTCGGTTAAGTTGTGCCTGTAAGACTATTCGATGTATAATTAATTCTTTGGATTAGGATTAAACTATATACGTGGTTAGTTCTGAGCAATGTCTCGAAGAGTGGGCCACCGTAGACGGAGAATTGGCTGTTGGAAAACTGAATGTGTAAGTATATTTTGTAATAATGACGTCATTTTTAAAGGCGCACAAAATTCCCGTGATATTGTTGACACACTCAATTATTATCAATATTTAGAATATGTATACACGCAATCATGTTATATTTAGAATATGTATACACGCAATTATGTTATATTTAGAATATGTATACACGCAATCATGTTATATTTAGAATATGTATACACGCAATCATGTTATATTTAGAATATGTATACACGCAATCATGTTATATTTAGAATATGTATACACGCAATCATGTTATATTTAGAATAAGGAAGATTTGCGAGATTAAAAAATAGCAGTACCGAATTTGTATTGTTGAATGCTGCCTACTAATTAAGACTTAAAGAACCGCTGTACTGCATGGTTAATAGTAAGACAAACTGGAAATGAAATAGAAAGAAAATATACTTGTTTTGGGCCGGCTTGCTGATAATGACATCTTGAAACCTGTTTTATCGCATGATTCTTGCTAGTTCATATGATTGTGTGTCTCTTTTGTATTGCCTGCTAACTAAAAGTCTAAGAACCGTTGAATTGTATGGACAAGAGTACTTAATGTTCAAGATAAACTATAAATATGTTTGTTTCATGCCGGCTTGCTGAAAACGACAACTTGAGAACCAGTTTTAATACATGACCACTATCCGTTATTTGATTAAATTTTCATTTGTACATGTTTTCTCCCGATTTATTAAGGGGCATTTAAATATTGTTTGAGGACCACTATAGACGATTAAGCTGAAAGCAGAAGCCTCCTGAGTATGTAAGAAAGCTGAAGCCTCATGGGTATGTAAGAAAGCAGAAGCCTCCTGAGTATGTAAGAAAGCTGAAGCCTCTTGGGTATGTAAGAAAGCAGAAGCCTCCTGAGTATGTAAGAAAGCTCGGAGAAACCTTCCCACTTGATTCTTGATCGATTCTTGATTGATTCTTGATTGATTCTTGATTGATTCTTGATTGATTCTTGATTGGTTCTTGATTGATTCTTGATTGATTCTTGATTGATTCTTGATTGATTCTTGATTAATTCTTGATTGATTCTTGATTGATTCTTGATTGATTCTTGATTGATTCTTGATTGATTCTTGATTAGAAACTGGCATCACAGCACGTGGGACATTCCCATAAATGCTCCGCCCTCCGCTCCAGCAGCCATCCAAGTGTATGTAGACTCAGAGTCCCGGAAACCTCCCCTTCTCCCCGCCCCACTTCACATAGGAAGTAAGAGGTAATCGGTCGCAATTCATGGGATTCGCAAATAAGAAGAATATTTCACATGTCCTCCATGTTTGTCCTAATTAATAATGTGTTGGTAATCATATTTTGAGAACCGTTTTGCATGCTTGTGGTAGATTTGTTATTATTAGCTAGTATTATTTGATGGGCTACCAGTTTTATGTTAGTATTGGCTAGTATTATTTGATGGGCTACCAGTTTTATGAACAGATGTATTCTGTTGTGTTCGCATTCTATTGTGAAAACTTCGATTGCGTGTAGTGAACGGTTAATTAATATTGGGTTAATATGTGTGTTAAAATGTTAATATTGAGTTAATATGTGCGTTGCTGAATGAATAACAGCACCACTGATAGACAAAAAGTGAAGTGAAGATATCTTGATAGAAGTTCATGAAGATATGTTTTTAAAAAAGGATCGCCCACTTGCTTTTAGAAAGAGATATTCCGCAAATTTTGGAAGTTGAAGAGAAGGCGGTGTAGGGGACGACAAAGGGAGAAGATTCTAGACAACCTGGCACTGTCATGGAAGAACATTGGTGTCAGAGATGATTGACTGCCCACGAATCAGAACACTGTGAAAAGACATGATAACCAACATCACGTGACCTGGACTATAAGTAGTGATGGCGAACTGGTTCTTAATAAAGATACTTAAATTTATTTTATTTCGGACTTGTGGTGAAGGAATTACCTAAACCACAATCTCCATTATCGTTGATGGCCAACAATCTGTGATATCATCAAATCGAACGTGTCTGTGTTGGTCATCTGTTGTTGGATACACTGATGTCTTTATGTTGTTGTTTTTTAGCTCTTTATCTCCCACTCCCAATGGATCTCCCTTGTAGAAGAGCAATGAGCCCACTCTATTTCCAGCAGGATGTAGTCAGGAGAATGATGTAGTCAGGAGAACGATGTAGTCAGGAGAACGATACGATGTAGTCAGGAGAACGATGTAGTCAGGAGAACGATGTAGTCAGGAGAACGATGTAGTCAGGAGAACGATGTAGTCAGGAGAACGATGATGTTTTGTGTTGCCGTTGTTTTATTTGAGGAAATGATCCAATACAGTCATAATTATATTGTAGCCGTTTTATTAATAATATTCTGGTAGAAAATCTTCTTACAAGTATGCTGCAAGATTGTATATAAACTGGTAGAAAATCTTCTTACAGGCATGCTGCAAGATTGTATATAAACTGGTAGAAAATCTTCTTACAAGTATGCTGCAAGATTGTGTAAACTGGTAGAAAATCGTCTTACAAGCATGCTGCAAGATTGTATATAAACTGGTAGAAAATCTTCTTACAAATATGCTGCAAGATTGTGTAAACTGGTAGAAAATCTTCTTACAAACATGCAGCAAGATTGTGTAAACTCCTTTAAAACGACTATTTTTCGTGCATGGTTCTGTCTGGTTTGGTAATAATGAATCTTTCTTCATCTACGTTCGTCCTCAAACTCCTGCAGATTAGCAGAATGTAGTCCGGAGATCGAAATACTTTGTGTCATGGTTTACATCTTTGCTGCGATATATGCACCTTTCAGCCTGACACATCCGATTTCTACATTGCTTCTGGGTAACTGACCATGTATAAGACGAGTCAGCCAACTCCACCCCATAACCTACGTAGTCGCCTCGTACGACATGCATGGAAGGTGAACAGTGGTGTTATTCTTTGCTCCCCTTTCAACAACACCGTTCGGCAACACACGAACGATAACGATTCCTCTTCTTCAGCGTGTATTCTCAAACTCCTGCTTTATGTGTCATGTCACGTAACAAGACAGTAATCCTACTAGTTTTCTAACAGAATGGAGATCAGAGAACGGAAATGTATTGTGTCACGGTCTAATTTTAATCCTACTAGTTTTCTAACAGAATGGAGATCAGAGAACGGAAATGTATTGTGTCACGGTCTAATTTTAATCCTACTAGTTTTCTAACAGAGTGGAGATCAGAGAACGGAAATGTATTGTGTCACGGTCTAATTTTAATCCTACTAGTTTTCTAACAGAATGGAGATCAGAGAACGGAAATGTATTGTGTCACGGTCTAATTTTAATCCTACTAGTTTTCTAACAGAATGGAGATCAGAGAACGGAAATGTATTGTGTCACGGTCTAATTTTAATCCTACTAGTTTTCTAACAGAATGGAGATCAGAGAACGGAAATGTATTGTGTCACGGTCTAATTTTAATCCTACTAGTTTTCTAACAGAATGGAGATCAGAGAACGGAAATGTATTGTGTCACGGTCTAATTTTAATCCTACTAGTTTTCTAACAGAATGGAGATCAGAGAACGGAAATGTATTGTGTCACGGTCTAATTTTAATCCTACTAGTTTTCTAACAGAATGGAGATCAGAGAACGGAAATGTATTGTGTCACGGTCTAATTTTAATCCTACTAGTTTTCTAACAGAATGGAGATCAGAGAACGGAAATGTATTGTGTCACGGTCTAATTTTAATCCTACTAGTTTTCTAACAGAATGGAAATCAGAGAACGGAAATGTATTGTGTCACGGTCTAATTTTCGCCGATGGCCCGATACATCCTTCATCGGCGGTATTGATGATTCAAGAGCATTTATTCTCACATTTTGATAGCAGATTTCTAATGAGTTACCGATTCAGTCAATAATTTCATGCATTTTTGTGAATTGTTACCTAATAAATGTGATGCTAACACTTGTACGTACGGATCGTTCAGAAGGCAATTAAAAACTCATGAACGTAAATACTGCCTATCAAATCACCACAGCCCAAAAATGTTAAATTGATGGCTACAACCTGAACAGGATATATCACCGTTTTATGTCCATGCTAATATCGAAGACTTTATTACGTTTGTATTTTACTGATTTATATTCTGCATATCAACTCATTCGAGGACATTGTCAAACGGTTAAAGTCTTTCATCCCGTGCTAGTTACGCCTCGTATTCACACAAAGGTAAGAACTTAATTTTTTACCTTCGGGGACATATTTAAAATTCACACTGTACACGTCGTGGTCACAGCTACTGTAAATGTCTCTTTTTTCCACAGTATATATCCTTCTTTTCTTCTTCTTCTTCTTCTTGATGTCCATGGCTACACATCCAACATTGTCCGGTAGTTGGTAATGTAGATAGAGAATTTGTCTTATCTCTTTGTAAGCTACACACAACATAACCTACACAGATGCTCATTTGTAAGCTACACACAACATGACCTACACAGATGCTCATTTGTAAGCTACACACAACATGACCTACACAGATGCTCATTTGTAAGCTACACACAACATGACCTACACAGATGCTCATTTGTAAGCTACACACAACATGACCTGATGCTCATTTGTAAGCTACACACAACATGACCTACACAGATGCTCATATGTAAGCTACACACAACATGACCTGATGCTCATTTGTAAGCTACACACAACATGACCTACACAGATGCTCATTTGTACGCTACACACAACATGACCTACACAGATGCTCATTTGTAAGCTACACACAACATGACCTACACAGATGCTCATTTGTAAGCTACACACAACATGACCTACACAGATGCTCATTTGTACGCTACACACAACATGACCTACACAGTTGCTCATTTGTAAGCTACACACAACATGACCTACACAGATGCTCATTTGTAAGCTACACACAACATGTCCTACACAGTTGCTCATTTGTAAGCTACACACAACATGACCTGATGCTCATTTGTAAGCTACACACAACATGACCTACACAGATGCTCATTTGTAAGCTACACACAACATGACCTACACAGATGCTCATTTGTAAACTACACACAACATGACCTGATGCTCATTTGTAAGCTACACACAACATGACCTACACAGATGTACCTATCATGTCGATATAACCAAGCAAGCTGAAGATCGCCGTGTATGTAAGACTCATTTTGTACACCTCAATAGAAAAATATGTGTTACCGCGTAAAGATCCACTTGTGGCATGTATTAAGTGTAAAACCTGTAAGAGGTACATACTTACCTGTTACCAGACTTACTTGTACTTCCTGCAACATTTACCTATCATCCTGTTATCAGACACCTATAACACCTCAACAGATTCTTATCAACCTGACTTAGATTAATACCTGCAAGTGTTATCTTTCAACATGTTACCTGACCTACCTTTGTTACCTCAACAGTTACCCATCACTCTGTTACCTAATCTAAATGTACTACATGTAACAGTTACCTAACCGATACCGATACCACGCAATAAATGATGACGTTTCTATGATGCTATCACACAACGTCTATTATGAATAGTGAAACATCCTGTCCCAATATTTGCCATGTAGAAAGCGATTTCTTTTAAGTCATCTTGGGTTCCCAATAACTTATTTTAGGCAATCTTGGGTTCCCAATAACTTATTTTAGGCAATCTTGGGTTCCCAATAACTTATTTTAGGCAATCTTGGGTTCCCAATAACTTATTTTAGGCAATCTTGGGTTCCCAATAACTTATTTTAGGCAATCTTGGGTTCCCAATAACTTATTTTAAGCAATCTTGGGTTCCCAATAACTTATTTTAGGCAATCTTGGGTTCCCAATAACTTATTTTAGGCAATCTTGGGTTCCCAATAACTTATTTTAGGCAATCTTGGGTTCCCAATAACTTATTTTAGGCAATCTTGGGTTCCCAATAACTTATTTTAGGCAATCTTGGGTTCCCAATAACTTATTTTAGGCAATCTTGGGTTCCCAATAACTTATTTTAGGCAATCTTGGGTTCCCAATAACTTATTTTAGGCAATCTTGGGTTCCCAATAACTTATTTTAGGCAATCTTGGGTTCCCAATAACTTATTTTAGGCAATCTTGGGTTCCCAATAACTTATTTTAGGCAATCTTGGGTTCCCAATAACTTATTTTAGGCAATCTTGGGTTCCCAATAACTTATTTTAGGCAATCTTGGGTTCCCAATAACTTATTTTAAGCAATCTTGGGTTCCCAATAACTTATTTTAGGCCATCATGGGTTCCCAATAACTTATTTTAGGCCATCATGGGTTCCCAATAACTTATTTTAGGCAATCTTGGGTTCCCAATAACTTATTTTAGGCAATCTTTGGTTCCCAATAACTTATTTTAGGCCATCATGGGTTCCCAATAACTTTTTTTGCAGAGAAACTGCGACAATCAAGCAGTATGTGTTCAAGTGTCTGCGTTTATGTTCCGCAGATTCAGACCTCAGAGTCGCTGATACCGATTCGGTGTACGTGTACTTTTAGACGGAAGTGTTATCGATTCTCAGTCGAAATATCGTGACTTCTTTATTTCTGTTCATTTTGTTAATGTAGTCTTGCTTAGACTATAGTTTCCACTTAGTTTTCTACACTAAAATAACGTAGATTATTTTATCAGATATTTTACGTCCCTGAAGCTTAAAGGTACGCGGGGCTGAGGGAATGTGTTTCCTCTTATTGTAATTCACCTGCTTTGTTAACTGTCTGTCCCGTGTATGAGACACGTGGTATGTATCCTTCTTCTTCTTTTTCAGCGTTCATTCTCAAACTCCCGCTGGATATCTCTTGTAGCAGGACAATGGTCCTACTAGATTTCCAGCAGGATGTAGTCCAGAAAATGGAAATGCGTTGTGTCATCGTTTTATTTGCGCCAATGTCCTGACACATCCGTCTTCGGCGGAGTATGTATCCAAAAATTAATGTCGACAAGTTCATCTCTCTTTACAACAAAGACCATTACAAGTTCGACAGGCCGAAGGTGTTTGTACTCTTGAAACATAGGTTATTAAATTTTAAAACTCCGTAATATTATTTCAGATAAATGCCAGGACAAGATCTCGACGACACTTTGCGAGAAAACTATGACCCTATTTCCAGAATACTGTACTCAACCTCGTTTTACTGCCAGTGCTCATGAGAACTGTAGGAAGTCGTGTGGTGGGTGTGCAGGTGAGTTTCTATAATAAATAGCATGCGCACAAGCAGGGCCGATCTTAGGCCATTGCAACCTATGCGGCCGCAGTGGGTCCCGCACTTCATAGGCCCATAAATTAATATTATAATTTATTTTATTATCCTCTTCCCTACCCAGACTGGGCCCTGCGCAATCCGTTTCGCATTGGGCCCCTTAATTGTTAGGGCCGGCCCTGCGCACAGATGATCTACTATGTATTAGATATCTTGAGTACATAGAAATTGTACAGGTGTGTTGTATATTAGAGAACTGTGTACAGGTGAGTTGTATATTAGAGAACTGTGTACAGGTGTGTTGTATATTAGAGAACTGTGTACAGGTGTGTTGTATATTAGAGAACTGTGTACAGGTGTGTTGTATATTAGAGAACTGTGTACAGGTGTGTTGTATATTAGAGAACTGTGTACAGGTGTGTTGTATATTAGAGAACTGTGTACAGGTGTGTTGTATATTAGAGAACTGTGTACAGGTGTGTTGTATATTAGAGAACTGTGTACAGGTGAGTTGTATATTAGAGAACTGTGTACAGGTGTGTTGTATATTAGAGAACTGTGTACAGGTGTGTTGTATATTAGAGAACTGTGTACAGGTGTGTTGTATATTAGAGAACTGTGTACAGGTGTGTTGTATATTAGAGAACTGTGTACAGGTGTGTTGTATATTAGAGAACTGTGTACAGGTGTGTTGTATATTAGAGAGCTGTGTACAGGTGAGTTTTATATTAGATAACTGTGTACAGGTGAGTTTTATATTAGAGAGCTGTGTACAGGTGAGTTGTATATTAGTATGTGTACAGGTGAGTAGTATACTAGAGAGCTGTGTACAGGTGCGTTGTATATTAGTATGTGTACAGGTGAGTTGTATATTAGAGAACTGTGCACAGGTGAGTTGTATATTAGAGAGCTGTGTACAGGTGTGTTGTATATTAGAGAGCTGTGTGCAGGTGAGTTTTATATTAGAGATCTGTGTACAGGTGAGTTGTATATTAGAGATCTGTGTACAGGTGAGATGTATATTTGAGAGATGTGTACAGGTGAATTGTATATTAGTATGTGTACAGGTGAGTTGTATATTATTATGTGTACAGGTGAGTTGTATATTAGTATGTGTACAGGTGAGTTGTATATTAGAGAGTGTGTGTACAGGTGAGTTGATATATTAGACAGCATGTGTACAAGTCACGGGCCTGACACATCTGACTTCATCATAGTTTTTGAGTCATGTTTACCAATGTGGTGTGATATGTAACTCCACCACTGAAACTCCTTAGTCATTTCTTACAATATACATTACGTGTCACAGTTTTATATTTTTAACTCCCCTTTTCAACAATGGCATGAGTGAAATGGCATCAGAAAGAAAGACAAACGTGAATCCTCTCCCAGAAAGGTAAGCCTTGGACATAAGACTCTATACAGAAGACATTGTCTGAATAATGTCTACATGAAATCTTATCTTTACATGAAATCGTCTCTCTACATAAAATGTTATCTCTACATGAAATCTTATCTCTACATAGAATCTTATTTCTACATGAAATCTTATCTCTACATGAAATGTTATTTCTACATGAAATCTTCTCTCTACATGAAATCTTATCTTTACATGAAATCGTCTCTCTACATAAAATGTTATCTCTACATGAAATCTTATTTCTACATGAAATCTTCTCTCTACATGAAATCTTATCTTTACATGAAATCGTCTCTCTACATAAAATGTTATCTCTACATAAAATGTTATTTCTACATGAAATCTTATCTCTACATAAATCTTATCTCTACATAAAATCTTATCTCTACATAAAATCTTATCTCTACAAGGGTGTTAATCTTCCTTCATATATTTAGACACCATTCTACAAATGTCACTGTATGACACATAACTGAAAGCTTAGAATATAAATGTACAAGAGGGATGTACACACAGGCAGACTTAGAAGATAAATGTACAAGAAGGATGCACACAGACAGACTTAGAATAGAAATGTACAAGAAGGATGCACACAGACAGACTTAGAATAGAAATGTACAAGAAGGATGTACACAGACAGACTTAGAATAGAAATGTACAAAAGATACACAGTCTCAGAAGATAGATGTACAAGAGATAAACACACAGACACAGATTTAGAAAATAGATGTACATGAGATAAACACACAGACACACAAAACTAGGAGAAATGTGTATCGCTATCTATTCATATTTGTCTATTATTTGTCCCAGAAAATACAGCCAGATGCGAGCAGCCTAAAGGTAAACATTTTACAAGAACATCTGATGCAGAGTCTATATCCGCGGGTGAAGTCATGACATTCTCCTGTAAATCGGGATTTTACTACGAGTCTGGAGACATTAAACGTGCCTGTTCTTCATCCGGAGTCCTACTTGGTCAAGAGCTTCAGTGCAAAAGTAATATTTGATTTGTTAAAATACTCAGTAAACTAGTCAATTAGCTTTAGAAATGTCCGAATATAAATCAACGTTTACGAATGCTTAAGCGGTACACAGTTATTATATTTTCTTATATGCCCGTTGGACAGGCACATTTTTGGGAATTCTTTCAAAGATGTGATGTGGGTTAATAATAAACAATCCTTAATGGAATATTAAAATGAAATAATAACAAAAGACAACAAAAGGGATAAGAAAAAAAATTCACAATTCAAACAATGCAACTTTTTCTTGATTTGGAAATGCAATTTTTGTGATAATTCATCTGTTGCTAGTCTGTCTATATATGAAATATGTTGATTTAAATTCTGTACAGAAAAACCAGTCGCTGTGGATGTGAACCTAAATGCTGTGATACCACGCACAAGTACTTTACCAGCTGAAGTGGTTATGTTATTGAACGAGACCAGTTTGAGGTTAGTGTGATACTTGTCCGATAGGAGATGTGAAGTAGATAGTTGGTGTCAACAGTTAATGGATAAAACTTCTGTAAAACTGCGATCAGATCCTGCACTCCTGATGATAGATCTAGATACTCCATTGAAAATATTTTATTTTTCGGTTTGGTACCTTAAAGCCTAAGGCAATTAATTCAGATCATTCATTTGTTTAAATTTTGGATGGTGTGGTCATCGTTTTATTTCGGCCCGTGCTGATTTCAGTAATGGTGTTGTTTTTTTTAAAAACCCGTTCTCATTTCCTGTTTCCTTTTTTTTAAACCCGCGTCATGACAACTTGTGTACATGTATCTTCTCGTCACCTTGGACATCTTACAGCTGAACGTCTGCGTTCTAGTACTCTGTAACAGTACCATTGTTATTACTGTTTTTTAGTATTTATTCAATATTCGATTTGTATTTTCTTAAAAATGACCGTACAGATGAAACGTTGAGGATATCTTGCATATTGTTATTTGTATGTTCTCGTATGTATATCTACAAATCACATAGATATGAGATTACGGCTCTGAGATATGAGATTAAGGCTCTGAGATATGAGATTACGGCTCTGAGATATGAGATTAAGGCTCTGAGATATCACATAAACTCTAATATATGACATCAAGGCTCTGAGATATCGCATGAACTCTGAGATATGACATTAAGGCTCTGAGATATCACATGAACTCTAAGATATGACATTAAGGCTCTGAGATATTGTATGAACTCTGAGATATGATATGATCGCTCTGAGCATGATCATAGACTGTATAAGACTTAAGGGTTAACTGGAAAGACAGCCTTCTTATTGACTATGTGTCTATTCTCTTGTTGTTCATTGGATGTCACTCAAAGTATAATTATAGAAAACCAATCAAAATCACGTGTGTAGTCACATGAATCATGAAGAGGAGGACGATACTCCAATAAGGTTAAAAGTAAAGAGTGTTTAATCATAAGGAAATAGTAGAGGTCGCGATCCAGTCGCCACGACCACCGGGTTCTGTTTCATGTGAGCTTGGACTTTGAAACTGAGAATATCTTTTGACAATATTTCGTTGGTGGTTGTGAATGATAATTAAATTATCTCAGTTTCCATAAAACCTTGACTCGTCCATGTCGAAGGGGTACAGCATTGATGAGCTCACATAGTCCTTCTTCTATTTCTATCTTCATCGATGTTGATTAGTGAGGAAACATCTCAAACTACCTGGTCCTTGATGTTGTCTGTCCACGATTTTCTTTGTCTTCCTCTGCTTCTTTCACCTTCGACTGTTCCCTTGTAGTATCATTTTGTGAGACCAAATTAATTTTAATTACATTCATAATAATAAAACCCACAACCCGTCAGGGTCGTAGGTGTTGTCACATTGAGACACAACCCATCAGGGTCAGGGTCGTAGGTGTTGTCACATCGAGACACAACCCATCAGGGTCAGGGTCGTAGGTGTTGTCACATCGAGACATAACCCATCAGGGTCAGGGTCGTAGATGTTGTCACATCGAGACACAACCCATCAGGGTCAGGGTCGTAGGTGTTGTCACATCGAGACACAACTCATCAGGGTCAGAGTCGTAGGTGTTGTCACATTGAGACACAACCCATCAGGGTCAGGGTCGTAGGTTTTGTCACATTGAGACACAACCCATCAGGGTCAGGGTCGTAGGTGTTGTCACATTGAGACACAACTCATCAGGGTCGTAGCTGTTGTCACATTGAGACACAACTCATCAGGGTCGTAGCTGTTGTCACATTGAGACACAACTCATCAGGGTCGTAGCTGTTGTCACATTGAGACACAACCCATCAGGGTCAGGGTCGTAGCTGTTGTCACATTGAGACACAACTCATCAGGGTCGTAGCTGTTGTCACATCGAGACTTTTGGTGCAGAAAGATGTCCACGCATATCTATACTGATGAATTTGAATACTTCCCACCCTGTCCAGTCCTTGATATTCAACAAAATCTTCTTCGGGACACCTCGTCTTCTGTCTTCTTCTACCGCATCTTGACGAACATCTTTTGCCATCGAGAAATCACTCATCATGTACCTGTACCACCGACGTTTACACACCCACACGACTTTTATATTATAAGTGGTTCTTATACATGAATTAGAAATATATATAAAATAGATTTTCACAAAATGTTTTGATAATCATGACATTAACAATATGCTGAAATATGATAGGGTCCCTTTCAACGGGCTGATTGTCAAGTGGTATTATTACTGCAAAACTCCTGGCACAATCTACTTCATGGTTTTTCGACCAAAAATGTGAGTACATCATTGATTCTGTCTTGTTTACTATTGCATGCATTTATCTATCTCTCGTTTCATATATCTATTATGCTATAGATAACGCGATGATAATCTGTGTAATTCTTGCTTGTTGTTAAGAACCATACTTTCGTTTACCCATACCCTCTTTGACGGTTTTTCTGCAAAGAGTCTCTCTTGTTCTACCACTTTCTTTTTCGTCATCTGGTACCAATTTTAATGCCTTTAGCGGCAGTCTGTTTTTGTTCATTCTAATTGTGTCATGTGACGTATGTGTGTGTGTCATGTGACTTATGTGTGTGTCATGTGACGTCTTCTCTCCAGAACGTTGTCTTTCTAATGAACTCCCTGAGCCCTTCTCTGTCTTGGGCGTTCTGCTTGCATTGTCCAATGATGTATTCATGTTATCTTCAATGTCGCCAGTGTTCTCAGCCCTCCATTATTTGTCTTTCTAAACAGTTGTGTCTCTTTATATGACCAAACAGGTGTAGTTTTCTTTTTGTTATTGTGTTTAGTAACCAACACTCTGGAATCTTCAATGTGTTTATAATATCTGAGTTTATGATTTTTTCCTTCCATGATATTCTAAGTATCTTCCTGTAGCATTTCATCTCGAAGGCATTGATCTTCTTTGCCGCTATTTTACTTAGGGTCCATGTTTCATAGCCATTTGTTGCCACCGAAAATAATAAACGTTCGCAACATTAGCACTTTCGTTTCAATTTTGCTGTTTTTCCACATGTTTTTCAATTGTGTTATTTTATAATATGCCATTGCCAATTTCTTCCTTATTTCTGCCATGCAGTCTCCTGCACCGTTGATGTTTGTTCTTAAGTATTCGAATTCATCCACACATTCTATCTCTGTATTGTCTACTCTGATTTCTGGTTGTTGTGTTGTTATATCTGTTGACAGGATGTTGTTGTTGTTTTTTTTGCGTTCTTTAATATAAGCTTTATGATTTGCTCTATTCCTGTGTGTTCTTGATTCGTTGTTCCTAACCTTTATTTCATTATAATTACATGCCCGATATTGTAGAAACATTGTTGTTTTGTTGTTGTTTGTTTTGTTTTTTGTCTCTTATCGTCCTTTGCTTGTTTGATTTAAAATCTTGCCAACCAATATTTAAGTGTTTACTAAGACATTTATTTGATACATAGCCATGCAGAAATTGGATGTGCAGTGCTGATTGGCGAAATTAACGAAGATCTGTTGTAAAAATAGCGGCATGTCGTGTTTTTTGTTCAAGATCTCACGCTTAAAAAACTTCACCAAAAAATGAATGTAAATTCTGACTATTTGAGAGACACAGGGAGAAAAAATGATGTGGAAGATGCATAGAGAAAAGGAATCAATAAAAGTTTTTATCTGACAAAGTTCACCCGTGTGCCGCCGGGCCTGAAAGGGGAGCAAAGAATAGCAAAAATGTTTACTTTCCACACATGTCGTAAAAGGCGACTAAGGAGGTTATGGGATGGAGTTGGCTGTCCCATCCCATATTGGGGAAGAGACCAAATCCATGCTGAAGTCTGATGTGTCAGGCTGAAAGGCGCAGATATCGCAGCAATGCTGTAAACCATGACACGGCGCATTCCGTTCTCCGGACTACATCCTGCAAATCTGCAGGAGTTTGAGAACGATTGAAGAAGAAGATATGACAATGTTAAAGAGATTTTTGTTTTGTAATAGATTGAATACCTAGGAATTACATCAAGGGGTTATCCATAATTTGTGTGAAAATATTTTGCGCAATGTTTGACCCTTCCAACACCGACGAACACTAGTTGATAGTGAGCTTCCTTGATGTGACCGGGTTGCAGCGTGCAAGGTTCAAAACAACGATCGTACTAAAATGAAATTCAGGGTCGTAATTTCTCGACTGACGCGACAGTTCCTCCAGTCGACCCAGCTGTAAATGGGTACCTGACGCATTTCTTGGGGTAAACATATCAAGGGAATGAGGCACTCAACCCAACTAAAAGTTGAATAGAGAGTTATCTTCATTCCCGAATACATGTTGCTTCTATGGCACAAACATTTACTACTGTTATCTCGTCAACAACCTGTCACGAATTTAGGGACTCCCCGCCCCCCCCCTCCTCTTTTTTCATCCTGATAACATTTCCCCTTCCCCTCACTTTAATTCCCAAATGAATATATTGCAGTAAAAGTCTGAAGAAAATCACATAATTCTTAAGTTATTTAGAAAATAATGGCATATAGATACAATTAGTGCAGTGTAAAATTTGTAAAAATTGCAGTGTAAATATTGCAGTGTAAAAAACCATATTTTTGACGTCAACTTTTTTCAACTGTACGATAATGTGTACAGATGTTTTAGAGTGTATATTGTTCATCTTCTTAATTTGTATTCACATGGCCAGGTCCGTATACATCTACATAGGCTCAAATAGTGTTAAGTGTGTGCCAGGATGGAAGTGGTCTTTGAATGTTCCGAAAGACGAACAGATTGCTGTTCTGGAAGATGACAGCATTGCAGTATACTCGCGTGAAAAGAACACGTTGGTTGTCAATGATTGCTCCAGCGCTCAGGAGAAGATCATGAGAAATCCGTTTGCAGCAGCAAAGAGCGATGCTGAATTCATCTCTTTACAGTTTTCAGGGGAGAAATACCTGATTCCTTCAGTTGGTTTTCGTGTTGCACCAGGTGAGATTTATCTGAAATCATTAGTATAATAACCTCTTGTCCCACATCAGAGATAAATGCATTTAGTATAATAACCTCTTGTCCCACATCAGAGATAAATGCATTTAGTATAATAACCTCTTGTCCCACATGAGAGATAAATGCATTTAGTATAATAACCTCTTGTCCCACATGAGAGATAAATGCATTTAGTATAATAACCTCTTGTCCCACATGAGAGATAAATGCATTTAGTATAATAACCTCTTGTCCCACATGAGAGATAAATGCATTTAGTATAATAACCTCTTGTCCCACATGAGAGATAAATGCATTTAGTATAATAACCTCTTGTCCCACATGAGAGATAAATGCATTTAGTATAATAACCTCTTGCCCCACATCAGAGATAAATGATGCATTTAGTATAATAAAAGGTGTCCCACATGAGAGATAAATAATGCCTTTAGAATAATAAATGTGTCCCACATGAGAGATAAATAATGCCTTTAGAATAATAAATGTGTCCCACATGAGAGATAAATGATGCATTTAGTATAATAACCTCTTGTCCCACATGAGAGATAAATGATGCATTTAGTATAATAAAAGGTGTCCCACATGAGAGATAAATGATGCATTTAGTATAATAACCTCTTGCCCCACATGAGAGATAAATGATTCATTTAGTATAATAAAAGGTGTCCCACATGAGAGATAAATGATGCATTTAGTATAATAACCTCTTGCCCCACATCAGAGATAAATGATGCATTTAGTATAATAAAAGGTGTCCCACATGAGAGATAAATAATGCCTTTAGAATAATAAATGTGTCCCACATGAGAGATAAATGATGCATTTAGTATAATAACCTCTTGTCCCACATGAGAGATAAATGATGCATTTAGTATAATAAAAGGTGTCCCACATGAGAGATAAATGATGCATTTAGTATAATAACCTCTTGTCCCACATGAGAGATAAATGATGCATTTAGTATAATAACCTCTTGCCCCACATGAGAGATAAATGATTCATTTAGTATAATAAAAGGTGTCCCACATGAGAGATAAATGATGCATTTAGTATAATATTTTGCGAGCTCTGTTGTTTCTTTTTTATTTTTTTGCGCCATTTGGATATACGCCACACCTTCCTTCAGTCTGATTTCATCTGTTCTAAAAGATAAACGCGATTTTCTACCCGTTCGGTTTGTAGATGGCCAAGGTTGACAAGGTGGCCAAATGATGCGCTACAAGCACTCATTAAGGATCTCAATGAAAGACTTTAAAATATCCCTTTTTGACGGCCATGGTAACGGATTCGAATTCCACCACAAGCAACTGTGCATCCTGACCGTTCAGAAGCAATGGCACACTTCTGAACGTATTTATATTGCCTAGAAACTCACTGCATGCCAAATGCGCTGGGTTAATGGCAACGTCCTAAATAGGATATGCTACCAATTTATTTTATTTGTTATCCTTATTTTATTTGTTATCCTTATTTTATTTGTTATCCTTATTTTATTTGTTATCCTTATTTTATTTGTTATCCTTATTTTATTTGTTATCCTTATTTTATTTGTTATCCTTATTTTATTTGTTATCCTTATTTTATTTGTTATCCTTATTTGATTTGTTATCCTTATTTTATTTGTTATCCTTATTTTATTTGATATTGCTATTTTTTATTATCATTATTTTATTTGTTATGATTATTTTATTTATCCTTATTTTAAATTATTTCATATTTTTGTTTTCATTGTTATCACAATTTCATCTGAATTCATCTGAATGTTATGACAATGTGTCATTTTTTTGTTTCAATGCTATCTCGTTATTTTATTATTGCTTCGTAGTTTTGTTGTAATTATTGTCTCTTTTTTTCCATAGGAAAGTCCTAACAATCTCAACGTGCACGATTTTTATTAAAAACAGACAAGGATCTTAACAGACATTTCCTGTTGACTCCGCACAACAAAAGAAAACAATTGAATCAAATACCATAAATGTTATCAACATTTCTTTTCTTCCTCTGTCTTTCCTGGCGATGATGTCTTGTGTGCTATGATGGCTTTGCATGGTTGGATCATGTTGTCTGTTTACAGAAGAGAGATGGTTTATTAAAACAGAATTTTCAAACTCTTATCACTTTCTCGCCATTTTTGTATGCGTCATTATTGAACTCAGACTTTATAACGTTCACAAGGTTTTTTTGTGTTGTTTTTTTCTTTGTTTGTTTTAATAATAAAAAACCCATAGCGTATCAGTGCCTTGAAGGTGCCACGCTGGAGACATCAGTGCCATAAAGGTGCCAGGCTGGAGACATCAGTGTCATGAAGGTGCCACCCTGGAGACATCAGTGCCATGAAGGTGCCACGCTGGAGACATCAGTGCTATGAAGGTGCCACGCTGGAGACATCAGTGGCATGGATGTGCCAAGCTGGAGACATCAGCACAAAAAAGCTCCCCAAACATCTGTATCCTCAACCATTCAGGGAATTTACAAAATAATTATGCCCAGACTATTCTGTGATGTTACCAGTCACAAATGTCAAGAAAGCACAATTTTGAAGCTTGGCTTCTAGAGACTTAAGCCCCCTGTAAGATGGGGGGGGTGACTTATTTCTTCTCCAAAAATTGCTGAGTGTCACAATGCTCAGAATGTGACAGAAACCTCTGGAGAAATCAACGTTGCACATTGTACAAAAACACTGTAGCTTCCTTCTTATGATGGTATCTAGAAACCGTATGTACCAAAGAATTTATGAAAATTAGTTTATCCGGTAGCTGGAAACACAATTCTATATAGTAATAGTCTGTCTTGTTAAAATGTATTCACAAGTAATGTGTGTACGCATCAATCGATCAATCAATTAATCAATTAAGTGTCATGACGATTGGTGATGGCGATCATGCTGCTCAACAACTCACTGTCTTTTGTGTTGTCAATAAGTTCAGTTGGGGACATCTTTTTGTGACACAGCGACAGGGCATCTTGACATTTATCTCCTTTGTCTTCTTTTGTCTCTTCTCTCCTTGATCTTTCCGATTGTTACTAAATGTTTAAGATTTGCTTTTCTCATTACATGCCCTAAACATCTTGACTGTCTGTTTCTAATTTTTGCTATAATTTGTCTTTTTACTCCAGCATCTCTGGGTACTACGCTTTTATCTATCAGTTTACCCGTTGAGATATGAAATCGTTGAGATATGAAATCGTTGAGATATGAAATCGTTGAGATATAGTGAGAAATCAGCTCTTACATTTGAAAATAAATATTTAAGACCCATTTTCAATGTGAACGTTTTCCTCACTGCAGCTCTGTAAGCCTCACGGTTTTCTGAAAACTGTCCTAATTTATAGACGCTTTATTCTCATATCTTTTGTATAAGAAATAAATCCGGAGCACAAATTCCTGTCTGTGGAGAGTTCAGGAAGGATAATCTAAATCAAATTATCTGCTTCCAGATAATAATTATTTCATCAGTTACTTCCCTTAGATCATTTGCTATACCGCAACTCATTGTCTGTCTTTGCCGAAGACTGATGTGTCGGGCCATTGGCGAAAATAAATCGGCGACCCAACGTATTTCCATTATCTGGACTACATCCTGCTGGAAATCTAGAATGTATCATGGTCCTGCTACAAGAGAGATCCAGCAGGAGTTTGAGAATGAACGCTGAAGAAGACGAAGAATTGTCTGTATATGGAGAGTGCTTCTACTTTTCTGTCTGTCTATCCACCTACTTATCTAACTATCTACTATATATTTATCTATTTGTCTACCTGCGAACTGGTATAGCTCAGTGGTATGTGAACTGCCTTCGTGTTCGGGTGATCCAAGGATCAAGTGGAAATATTTTTAAATCATTAACGGCTCCTAGGTCAAATTAGTCAAAGGAATGATTACCAGATATTCTTGAGAAAGTAAAGGCGGCGGGCTTTATGCTGACCACTTCCTCTTCATGTGGTAAATGAAAAATACTGAACTAAGACTTTACTTGACATTCATGATAATGTCAGGTCACAAGTATTAGTGTGCGGTAGATTTCTGAATGGGGACTAGGTTTATTATTACTATAGGCTATAGAGGTAGAAAAAAAAAGTATTCACTTTTTTTAGCCTAAATTTCAATTTGTTTTAATGGTCCTGTGTAAGCAACATCAATTTTTCGTGTGAACGAGACAGCTATCTCACCAATATAAATATATTCTTACACTCAAAAAACATATTTTTCTCTAAATCACCTGATTCTGTACTCCAGCAACAGATTATGTACACCAGCAACAGATTCTGTACACCAGCAACAGATTCTGTACACCAGCAACAGATTATGTACACCAGCAACAGATTCTGTACACCAGCAACAGATTCTGTACACCAGCAACAGATTCTGTACACCGGCAACAGATTCTGTACACCAGCAACAGATTCTGTACACCAGCAACAGATTCTGTACACCAGCAACAGATTATGTACACCGGCAACAGATTCTGTACACCAGCAACAGATTCTGTACACCAGCAACAGATTATGTACACCGGCAACAGATTCTGTACACCAGCAACAGATTCTGTACACCAGCAACAGATTCTGTACACCAGCAACAGATTCTGTACACCAGCAACAGATTCTGTACATCAGCAACAGATTCTGTACACCAGCAACAGATTCTGTACACCAGCAACAGATTATGTACACCAGCAACAGATTCTGTACACCGGCAACAGATTCTGTACACCGGCAACAGATTCTGTACACCAGCAACAGATTATGTACACCAGCAACAGAGTCTGTACACCAGCAACAGATTATGTACACCAGCAACAGATTCTGTACACCAGCAACAGATTCTGTACACCAGCAACAGATTATGTACACCAGCAACAGATTCTGTACACCAGCAACAGATTCTGTACACCAGCAACAGATTCTGTACACCAGCAACAGATTCTGTACACCGGCAACAGATTCTGTACACCGGCAACATACTAGAAAAATATAGTATCGATGTTGGCAATAAATGTGAAATATTTCTGGCAGTACAAGTAGACACCGATCAGTCTACATACCGATACCGACGACGGGAAATCAAACACCATGCACCAACTACAGAAACATTGCACTGATCAGTCACTCCAGTAAAATACAACTTGGTATCATCATGAAAATACTACAACATAAGCTGGAAGAAAAGTTAAATGAAGCACAGGCAGGTTTCAGACAGGGCAGAGGCACCAGAGACAATATTTTTTCAATATGTGGAACATCATAGAGAAATGCAGAGTTTAATGTCGACATCTACACATGATTTATTGACTACACTAAATCATTTGGTTGTGTACAACATCAAAAACTTTGGAATGTCATGAAGGACATGGGTTTCCCGCTACCACCTAATCCGCGTCATAAAAACATTATATCAAGACCAGCAAGCAGCCGTGAGAGTAAATAGTGAAACATCTGATTGGTTCAGCGCGGAAAAAAGGAGTCAGACAAGGATGTGTCCTATCACCATATCTCTTCAACATTTATGCAGAGAACATAATGAGAAATGTAAGAAATGCCCAACGGAGACAGAACTTCTATCCTCTCAACATCAGATGTCACGAGATACCAGAACTAAGATATGCTGATGATACAACATTATTGGCACACAGTCAAGCAGGTCTCAAACATCTCATAAACTACATTCAAGAACATAATGAAAAACAAAACCTATTTCTAAATGGAAAACAGACCAAGATTATGACAAGTGACAAAACCACTAGCAAGTTCTCAATCAGTGCCAACAACAGCGAGTTAGAAAGAGTTACCTGTTTTGAATACTTTCGTTCTCTTATCAACAGTAATGGGGATTGCTATGAAGAAGTCAGAAGGAGGTTGGGTATCACGTCAAAGAAGCTGATACACATGAAAAACATTTGACTCAGCTACGACAAAACAATAAAACTAATATTCCTAAGTGCTTGCATATTCCAATATATGGGTGTGAATCTTGGACAATCACCAACAAAGTGAAAACATTAAACGGCAGCATTTGAAACAAAATGTTACAGAAAAAAAACCTTAGAATACCTGGACAGAAATAATATCTGGACTGAAATAATACCATGGACTGAAAAAATACCATAGACTGAAATAATACCTGGACTGAAAAATACCATGGACTTAAATAATACATGGACTGAAAAAATACCATGGACTGAAAAATACCATGGACTGAAATAATACAATAATACATTGGACTGACAAAATACCATGGACTGAAATAATACCTGGACTGAAAAAATACCATGGACTGAAATAATACCTGGACTGAAAAATACCATGGACTGAAATAATACATTGGACTGAAAAAATACCATGGACTGAAAAATTACCATGGACTGAAATAATACATTGGACTGAAAAAATACCATGGACTGAAATAATACCTGGACTGAAAAAATACCATGGACTGAAATAATACCTGGACTGAAAAATACCATGTATCTAAAAAAATACCATGGACTGAAAAAATACCATGTATCTAAAAAAATACCATGGACTGAAAAAATACCATGGACTGAAAACAATCACAATTGTAGTCATCCCGCGAAAAATGAATGTAAAGGAAAACTGGCTAAACAGAAGAGTTCTTTCCAGAAAACTACAATATTTTGGCCATATCAAACGCCATGACAGCCTAGAGAAGATCATAATGGAAGGGATGATGTCAGGGGGACAAACAAGAGGCAGACCAAGAAGAAGATGGACGCGCACGACATCAAAGACCACCTGAGCATAGCAGTAACAGAAGCAGAAATACCGGCTCAAGATCGACAGACGTTTCGAAGGTCTTTGATGACTGCTACATCCTGTTCAGAATATACCACCTGATGATGACATTACACTATGGAAACTACGATCAAAAACTGATTGCTATCTCTCAAGCCAGTTATGTAATATCTACAACAGCTAGTCTTTCATTGCTATCTCTCAAACCAGTTATGTAACCTCCACACCAATATATGACAGTTGTCGACAAGTAGTAGGGGAGGTGGATGACAAAAGCTGATATCTGTTAATACTGTGTTTAATTCAAACAATACTGTTTTTATACACAAAAGTAATTGTATAAATTTGAAATATTTTTCTATAAAATTCACAATAAAATAATGTAGTTTGTATACTTTTCTAATAACAAAAACTTGTTGAAGTACATTTGGACATAACTAATTAAGGAAATTTCAGAATTTTTGGCAGGTGTTGACAAGGGGTAGATGAGGTCCCTGAATTCTGTACAGTTGTTGACGATGTCAGATTTTGTTCACAGATTGAACCAAAAATTGTATTCAATATTCTTCTATACATTCCGTGATACCGGTTTATAATTTAAAGGAATAATATCACAAATCTACGGGTGACATATACTTTTAGGGGGTCGGGGTGACATGATTACCTGAATCGCTCTCCTCATTATTTTTTGTCCCATAACCATGATATAACCAAATTTAACTCAGGTTTGCTGTTTAAAAAAGTGTACCTAAATACACAAGGTACAAATTTAACTCAGGTTTGCTGTTTAAAAAAGTGTACCTAAATACACAAGGTACAAATTAAGTGACCTGACCTGTGAATGGTGAGATTTTACAGAATCATATGACACAGTTCTTGAATATATAAATAAAACACGTAAATATATCTGGAATATATAAACAAAACACGTAAATATATCGGGAATATATAAACAAAACACGTAAATATATCTGGAATATATAAACAAAACACGTAAATATATCGGGAATATATAAACAAAACACGTAAATATATCTGGAATATAGAAACAAAACACGTAAATATATCTGGAATATATAAACAAAACACGTAAATATATCTGGAATATATAAACAAAACACGTAAATATATCTGGAATATATAAACAAAACACGTAAATATATCGGGAATATATAAACAAAACACGTAAATATATCTGGAATATATAAACAAAACACGTAAATATATCTGGAATATATAAACAAAACACGTAAATATATCTGGAATATATAAACAAAACACGTAAATATATCTGGAATATATAAACAAAACACGTAAATATATCTGGAATATATAAACAAAACACGTACATATATCTGGAATTTATAAACAAAACACGTAAATATATCTGGAATATATAAACAAAACACGTACATATATCTGGAATTTATAAACAAAACACGTAAATATATCTGGAATATATAAACAGAACACGTAAATATATCTTGGGATATATTATAAATCACAGAAAGACACGATGTTTTGATAACACTCTGTGTTAGAAATCAAGTTATATACTACAACAGATGTGAAGTGTGTGGTAGAGTAGAGATACCGACACTAAATCTTGATGTTCGACAAGAGATGTGAAGTGTGTGGTAGAGTAGATATACCGACACTAAATCTTGATGTTCGACAAGAGATGTGAAGGCATCATTATAAGTGTGTGGTGTCATGTGACGTATTCCTTCCAGAACGTTGTCTTCCCAAGGAACTCTCTGAACCTCTCTCTGTCTTGGGCGATGTGGCTTGCATTTTCTAGTGATGTATTCATACGAGTATTATCTTTAATGTCGTCAGTCCATCGTCTTTTTGGTCTGCCCCTTCTCCTCTTCCCAGGTACTCTTCCCTCCATTATTTGTCTTTCTAAACAGTTATGTCTCTTTATATGACCAAACAGGCGTAGTTTTCTTTTCGTTATTGTGTTTAGTAACCAACACTCTGGAATATTCAGTGTGTTTATAATATCTGAGTTTCTGATTTTATCCTTCCATGATATTCTAAGTATCTTTCTGTAGCACTTCAGCTCGATGGCGTTGATCTTCTTTGCCGCTGTTTTACTTCCATGTTTCACATCCGTATGTTGCAACCGGAAAAATAAAAGTTCGTAACATTAGCACTTTCGTTTCTATTTTGTTGTTTTTCCATATGTTTTTCAGCCGTGTTATTTTGCAATATGCCATTGCCAATCTCTTCCTTATTTATGCCATGCAGTCTCCTGCACCGATGATGTTTGCTCCTAAGTATTCAAATTTATCCACACATTCTATCTCGGTATTGTCTATTCTGATTTTTGGTAGAATGTGTGTGGTAGAGTAGAGATATTGGAACAATGAATCTTGTCACTGTACACCATGAACACCCTATTAGAAAAAAATTTCACGTTTATGACAGCAACTTTCAATAAAGTATAAAGAGATACAGAACTACAGAACGAACACTTTCGTAGCATCTCCTGTTTGAACTTTCGTAGCATCTCCTATTTCAACTTTCGTAGCATCTCCTGTTTGAACTTTCGATTCTGTTGTTTTATTTAATCAATAATTTTTTTTAAACATCATTTCCGTCCTTTCAAGAATAACATTTCGATCTCGACGAAACTCTGACCAATATACTGAATATCTTTTTCCCTTAATACCCCAGACTCCGTTGAGATTAACATACGGGCTGTCAAAGTTATACCACCAGCCACCACGATTCAGTTCTGCCAGTCTAAGAACCCCAGAATCAAACGTCGAGAAGTTGAAACCTGAATTATAGGACATCCCATAGCCAAGATCATCGAATCCTGTTACGTACAGCCGGTATCCATTCGCTTGCCCGATAGAAAAACTATGATAATTTTTCGTGAAGTTTTTCCCAGAATTCATTTCTGTAATCTCAATCCGTAGTTTGTTTTTGTCTTCATTTTGAATTAATAGGCGTCGAATATTTTTTAGACCTAGCCAAAATTCGCCATCTAAGTTGCCAAATCCGTTCTCGTAATCGCTGAAATTTCTATAAAAATCGACACTGCCATCAAATCGTTTCTGTATGACAGTCCACATTTCACGCGGTTCCCTTCCTTCGCACACAACAGGAATCGGTCCGAGACCATCATCTGGTTCTACATACACAACTCGCTGACCAAGTTCGAAAAGTGCGCTGTCGCAACTGTTCGGTTTTCTACACTGTGTATTTCGTAGTTCGTTAATCATCTGATTAGTTCCTTTCAACATTTGCTTCTTTTCCTCTTGAATCTTTAAATGTTCTAGTTCCTTATCATACATCTCAAAGAGAATCTTGACAAGTTCTTCTCGTTTTGGATGTGTCCAAGTGAGGTAGAGATGTTTGCTAAAGAAAACTGGATGACCTTGCGCATTAACACCGGATCCTTCACATATAAACTCGCCTGCATCAGCGTTTGTAATATTACCCCAAGAAAGTTCAAGAACTGTTCGATTTTCATCCATTGTGCCGTTAAGAGAAGCTTTGAATGCTCCAGTTAACACTGCCTGTCCTGATTCAAGTTTAATTCGAGCAAACTGACACTTAATTCCATTTTGTTGTTTGAATATTTCCAGAGACGCTACTTTAATTATATTAACAGCTGAATGATCGGGCAAGGTGCATACAATCTGTAACTTTTGAGTAATGTTTGTTGTGATCACGCTTGGAATAGCTACCATTTGAAGACCAGGACGTTCAGTTTTCACAGTTATTTGTTGACTAAATGATTGTGGAATGAAATCTATATCAACAGCGTACGCCTCGCAGGTGTAGTTCCCATCTAAGGAAGATTGTGGGTCTCTCCAGACAATTCTTAGATACTGAGGAGTGGAGATGTTATAAGACAGATGTCCAGACACTTTCGCTTCTGGTACACGTGATAGTGGACTGTTTTGGTCACAGCGAGGAGAAACTGATGCGAGGACGCTGCGGGAGCCAGCGTTCTGTCTTGCGATTACTAGACCATCCAGATTCGACAGTCTGGAAGACGGGTGAGCAACAAACCTGCAGATAATATCGAGTTCATCTGGTCTGTGTTCTTGATAGAAGCGAAGCTGGGAGGCTGAAAGAAACAACACAAATATTATAAAATAGGTGTATCACAGTTCCGGGAAAACAAGATTAACATTTAGAGGAAAATTTATAAAGACATTAGTAATCTTGTGGTTGATTGGTTGTTTGGTTGATTGATTGATTGTTTGATTGATTGATTGATTGATTGATTGATTGATTGATTGATTGATTGATTGATTGATTGGATGGTGAGTTTTGTTAGTTAGTTGGATTGTTTAATAGGTGATTAGCTGTTATTTGAATGATTGGTTGATAGGTTTGTCTATTAGTTGGTTTGTTAATTGTTTGGTTGTTAGGTTTAGTTATTGATTACCTGGCTTAATGTGTTGATTGGTTCGTTTATTGATTGGATGCTTCGTTAATTGTTCCTCTGGTTTGTTGGTTGGTTTATTGGTTGGTTGTTTTGTTGGTTATTTGATTGGTTGATTCATTGTTCAGTTGATTGGTTAGAACGATTTTTGGTTGGTCAGTTCGTTGATTAATTGGCTGGTTGATTCATGGTTGATTGTATGATTGATTGATTTGTTAGTTTGGAGTATGTTTGGTTGGTGGGTCGATTAATTGATTGATTGGTTGTTAGCTCAATGATTGGGTGGTCAATTTATCACATAATTATAAAAGGAATATAACATTGTAAAGACATTTTATGATTGTTCGAAGTTGGAGTCATTGATAAGATCTTTACGTGATAGAATTTGATAAATATTAGAAATAGTTGTGTGTGTAAATATGAAAAATAGTTGTGTGTGTAAATGTGAGAAATAGTTGTGCGAGTAAATGTGAGAAATAGTTGTGTGCGTAAATGTGAGAAATAGTTGTGTGCGTAAATGTGAGAAATAGTTGTGTGTGTAAATTTGAGAAATAGTTGTGTGTGTAAATATGAGAAATAGTTGTGTGTGTGTGTGTGAATGTGAGAAACAGTTGTGTGTGAGTAAATGTATGCATGACAGGACAAATTAGTGGATATGTGAATATTTGAATATTTGGAACCGCGGATATATAGTAGTACTTGTATATCATCGTGGCGGGCCAGAGAAAATGACTTGTTCGGTTGGTTGTGCCACACGGGCTGCATTTTGTCACCAACTGTGTACAGTTAGACTTCTAGTTGTTATACAATACAGTTCTATCACTATAACATTTGTTACTATACTACAATATTTATTACTACTATACTACAATATTTACTACTGTACTACAATATTTTCTACTGTACTACAATATTTACTACTACTATACTACAATATTTACGACTACTATACTACGATATTTACTACTGTACTACAATATTTAATACTGTACTACAATATTTACTACTGTACTACAATATACTACTACTATACTACAATATTTACTTCTACTATACTACAATATTTACTACTATACTCCAATGTTTACTACTGTACTACAATATTTATTACTACTATACTACAATATTTACTACTGTACTACAATATTTACTACTACTATACTACAATATTTACTACTTTACTACAATATTTATTACTACTATACTACAATATTTACTACTATACTACAATATTTACTACTATACTACAATATTTACTACTGTACTACAATATTTACTACTACTATACTACAATATTTACTATTACTATACTACAATATTTACTACTGTACTACAATATTTACTACTGTACTACAATATTTATTACTACTATACTACAATATTTACTACTGTACTACAATATTTACTACTGTACTACAATATTTACTACTGTACTACAATATTTACTACTGTACTACAATATTTACTACTGTACTACAATATTTACAACTACTATACTACAATATTTACTACTGTACTACAATATTTACTACCGTACTACAATATTTACTACTACTATACTACAATATTTACTATTACTATACTACAATATTTACTACTACTATACTACAATATTTACTACTACTATACTACAATATTTACTATTACTATACTACAATATTTACTATTACTATACTACAATATTTACTACTACTATACTACAATATTTACTACTACTATACTTTCTTATAACCATAAATCAACAACTACGATGTATATGTCACATTCCGCACATGGTCATTTGAATTTGAATTTCAATTTGTGACTAAATATTCACAATGGAATGCGCTTCACTTTCAACCCTAGATTATAAAATACCCTTGGTTATGTTAGAGAGCATTCGGTATTGCAAGTGTACATTTTATTTGGATTTATATATCAATATTTAAAACTCTTTTTTATTTTTGCATTCACAACTGACGCTTCTTTTTTTGGCGCATGTAATGTATATGTAAATGGCACGTGAGTATATAACATTTGTGTGTTCATGACACTACTGTGTACAAAAAATATATGTGTACAAAACAAGAATAGTTACTAACTAATAACAAAGTAACGACGCTCTGTATCCAGTTATGTCTAGTATCATTCCATACCGTTGTAAAGTGCATACTCTATTGAAGATGAAATGATTCCCACGTGAATAGTACCAGCACTGTACTCACAAGCACTTTACCACCAGCACTGTACTTACCAGCACTGTACTTACCAGCACAACCATAGATTACAGCGAGGATGATTATAATGCCTGCCGACTCATTGCTGATTGAAAACATTATTCCAGAGTTCTTGTGAAAATATTTGATGAAATATGTTGTCAGACTTCACGACATGCTTCGTCCTTTCTTTTTTTTATGAACACAACCCTGGCACTCGTAGAGTTTTCTAGTTTTTCTTGCTCGATCGAGTCTTAGATTAGATAAACAATATCAAGTTCCTGGATGTCTCCTCACTCGTGCAGATGTCCGTTTGACCTGCATTACACTTTGCACTATGACGGAATAGAGGCATTGATACATTTACAAGAGTACATTGTCTGGAGTGAAGACATGAAGTCGTTTGAAATGTGTAACGAGACGCAACCCATGTTCTAAATTTATTTTCAAGAAACAATTGAGGGTTGAAGGAGAAGAGATAATGAAAGAAAATCATGGGACGTTATCATCTATCAATGCTCCGGACACGATTTTTCTACTCCTCAGAATGACTGGCGATAGAGATGTTTAGGGGACTTTTTGTGCTGATGGGTCCATTGTGTCACCTCTACGACTTGGACGAGTTCCGGGTCTTATTAATATTATTAAAGGATCTGTGCGGTCACTAGTGGTCAATAATGATGCCATGATTTTCTTACAGATTTCCATGCGATTGTATGTTCGCAAATTTCTTCTTCTTCAGCGTTCATTCTCAAACTCCCGCTGGATCTCTCTTGTAACATGACACATTCTCAAAGTCTCTCTGGATCTCTCTTGTAGCAGGATGCAGTGCAGAGAACGGTATTGCGTTATGTCGCCGTTTTTCTTGCCACAATGGCCTAAAACATCTGTCTTCGGCGAAGAATATCTGCATAAAAATTGACGAAATAAGCCTTCTACATTAACACTCCTGTGAGAATGAGGATTAATGATGATATTGTATTGCTCACAATTCATGGGCACTTGATGATGATGTTGTATTGCTCACAATTCATGGGCACTTGATGATGATGTTGTATTGCTCACAATTCATGGGCACAGATACAACAATATATATTTAGGTGACCGTAAATAAAAATCGGTCAAATATGCTCTACTCGTTTCAAAAAAACCGAATTCTAAATAATACCAGGGACTCAAAAGTAATCTGTTCTGACGTTTAACTGAGTAGACAGACTTGTGACATAGTCTTTAGAAACATGTTGTATCGTAGAAGACATTGTGTTCGGGATAATGTGTAATGATGTTTTCAGGATAATGTGTAATGATGTTGTCAGGATAATGTGTAATGATGTTTTCAGGATAATGTGTAATGATGTTGTCAGGATAATGTGTAATGATGTTGTCAGGATAATGTGTAATGATGTTTTCAGGATTATGTCTAATGATGTTGTCAGGATAATGTGTAATGATGTTTTCAGGATAATGTGTAAATATGTGTTCAGGATAATGTGTAAAGATGTTTTCAGGATAATGTGTAAAGATGTTTTCAAGATAATGTATAAAGATGTTTTCATGATAATGTGTAAAGATGTTTTCAGGATAATGTGTAAATATGTTTTCAGGATAATGTGTAAAGATGTTTTCAGGATAATGTGTAAAGATGTTTTCACGATAATGTATAAAGATGTTTTCAGGATAATGTATAAAGATGTTTTCAGGATAATGTATAAAGATGTTTTCAGGATAATGTATAAAGATGTTTTCAGGATAATGTATAAAGATGTTTTCAGGATAATGTGTAAAGATGTTTTCAGGATAATGTGTAAAGATGTTTTCAGGATAATGTGTAAAGATGTTTTCAGGATAGTTTGTAAATATGTGTAGCACATATAACTCGAATCTAATTATATTTCTAAACGAATGAACAAACTTGAGTATTTGTAAGCCAGGGTGTGTGTAATCAGAGAAGGACATGTCAGAGTGTATCATCTGTCCTCATTTCAAGACCTGGTTTCAAGTGCGACATTGAGACCACAGTTCTCAGCCAGAAGATGTCCCACTTCTAGCTAAATGTATTTAGATTCAATCTTAAAGTAATTACAGATAACTTAATAGCGTGTGTGTGTTTTTACTGGTAACAACATCTACGTCTCTGTGTTACAGAGTATGTGTGGGTGTGTATGTGGCAGGGTAGGTGGGTAGTACAGTAGATATATGTCAGTGTGTGGTACAAGTTGTAGGTGGTAGTGTCATAGTGTATGAGTGTGTATGAGTGTGTATGAGTGTGTATGTGACAGTGTACTTGTGTGTATGTTACTGTGTATGAGTGTGTATGTTACTGTGTATGAGTGTGCATGTGACAGTGTATGAGTGTATGTGACAGTGTATGGGTGTGTATGTGACAGTGTATGGGTGTGTATATGATTTGATAGCTAGATGACGTCAGGGAGAGTAGCAGGACAAAAACATTGAGAAACTTCGCATCACTTATCTACAGTGTAAGCAGTGTTGCCATTATTCATCATTTCGTGGCCAAATAAATACAATTAAATGCCATTTCTTACTATCACTAACATTTTTAAATATATCTTCAATTTCTAGTTTTTATTTAGTTTGATCACTTGTGCCTGCTTCCTGTATTATATGGATATACTTCTCAAGTTATTCAGGGGTTAAACACAACGGAAGAGCAGACGAATTGGTGAGCACTGCTGTGGTTGATGACAAAGTAATGAAAAGTGATAGGGCCGACCTAACAAGGTCAGTCATTGATATACTTGAGAGTGACACAAGGATGTCATCAGTATAGGTGATAATGTCTACAAACAAAGAAATGCAGACATATAGATAACCAGGAGTGAGGGAAGAAAACGTGTTTTCTCTGGAAAATTACTAAGATCCCATAATGGACATCTTACGGAGAATTTTAATCTGCATACTCTAGGATGTCTTATGGTACGGAGAGTGTAGCACTTATGGGAATGTTCCATGTTGCCAGTTTCTAATCAAAAATTAAACTTGCTTACTGTTTGTTAATACAAACCTGCATAGAATTATCACAGAAATAAACAATGCTACTGTAGACATAATTTGTTTCTCTCGTGGTCTTTATGATATCAGTACATACAAAAGATTAATTCAATTTATTCATTCATTAAATCATTCAATTTATTCATTCATTAAATCATTCAATTTATTCATTCATTAAATCATTTCATTTAATCTACTAGATACTTTTATTATCATTGGAGTTTTTATCATTCTTCTCTACCGAATTGAGTAAATACATAATCGTATATATATATAAATATATATATATATATATATATATATATATATATATATATATATATACTATATTTCGACCAAAAAAGTCTTCATCAGAATAGGAGCAGACAAACCACGTATATGAACCACTGAGACAAGCGAAGACTACATATAACCATGTAAACACCATATGTGCATGTATTTCCCCACTAAATTATAGCGTTGTTTATAATATTTCTCATTTTTAATACAATTTTGGAGATTGACCATGTTGTGGTTATTTGTTACTTTAATTATAGACAATTAAAAATGTGTGGCAACCCTGATAGAAAACAACTGCATAACGAAACAGCTATACAACAACCAAGACTCCTGTATGTTTCCATTAGTAAATGTTTTATTTTTAGTAAATAGTGTTACGTCTTCTAGTAAATAGTGTTACGTGTTCTAGTAAATAGTGTTACGTGTTCTAGTAAATAGTGTTACGTGTTCTAGTAAATAGTGTTACGTCTTCTAGTAAATAGTGTTACGTGTTCTAGTAAATAGTGTTACGTGTTCTAGTAAATAGTGTTACGTGTTCTAGTAAATAGTGTTACGTCTTCTAGTAAATAGTGTTACGTCTTCTAGTAAATAGTGTTACGTGTTCTAGTAAATAGTGTTACGTGTTCTAGTAAATAGTGTTACGTCTTCTAGTAAATAGTGTTACGTGTTCTAGTAAATAATGTTACGTGTTCTAGTAAATAGTGTTACGTGTTCTAGTAAATAATGTTATATGCTCTAGTACATGACGCTATGTTCTTGTAAATAGTGCTATGTGTTGGATGGATGGATGGATGATGGGTGGGTGGATGGATGGATGGATGGATGGATGGATTGACGAACAGATAGATAGAAATATAGGTAGGTAGGTAGGTGGGTAGGTAGAATGAGAAGTTATGTGGATAATACGACTTGCAAAACAAGTCATTTCAACATGAGAAAAATATTATTATCGAAATAAATCACAAACAACACAAGAGTGAGTATTGTAAAATGCTATATCTATTCCACATAATGTATGGCTCAGAAACATGGATAATTAACGAAGAGACAATATACATAATTTGTGTCTTTCAGATATGGTATATAGAAGAAAAGGAAGAACTTTATAGAAAGAAATTACAACAAAGAGACTGGCAACACTGCGTGTGAAGAAAATATTAACGGAAATAAAAATTAAATAAATAAAATATTTTAGACATATTAAAAGACATGACAGCTTGTTGGAGACCTTACTTGAGGGTAAAGTCAAGGGGGGGAGCATGAGGTACGCAGAGATACGAGTGGGAGAAAATCAGTGCGAGATGGAAAAGTTGCTGTCTATAAGATAATACTGGAGGTCCTTTGAAGTCAATTATTTTTTATGCGGAGACGACACGCTGTGAGCTTTCTTTTTTTTCGTGCATTTTGAGAATACACCAGTAAATCGTTGGTGTTATCCATCCATCCAAAGTGTGTACGTCTGTCTGTGTGTTTATTTTATCTATCCATCCAAAGTGTGTACTTCTGTCTGTGTGTTTATTTTATCCATCCATCCAGAGTGTGTACTTCTGTCTGTTTATTTATGTTATCCATCCATCCAGAGTGTGTACTTCTGTCTGTTTATTTATGTTATCCATCCATCCAGAGTGTGTACTTCTGTCTGTTCGTTTGTTAGTATTGTGAGGAGATATTTGATATTTTGATGTCTGACAAAGGTTAAAGTTCAAATTTCTCCAGAAAGGTCAAGAGACGAGTCTTTACTCGGCTTATAATTTGCCCATCTCCACCAGACAGCAAAATTCCACATCTTTATTTCTCTTTGTGAATCGATTTTCTGGGGGGTTTTCTTGTTGTTTGCTGCCAATGTCCATTCACTACTTATCCTGAAATATTCTTTCTTTCCCTGAACTTCTAATGTGATCTCTGCTACACCATGCGTTGTCTATGTGCACAACTTGATCCAGCAAAATTCACAATTGTGAACTCTGCTTCCACTTAATCGATGCCTCATCCTCAGAGATTATGGCCACACGAACAAATGTTACTCGACCTGTATTCTTTTGCTATGGTAATCCAGGGAAGCAGTTCTGATTCTTAATATTTTTAAAGTATGGGAAAGTCATGGTTTGTCACATGCCAGCAACCTGCCGTGGGAGATGAAGCTAACTCATCATGTACTACGCTGCAGAAACTATTAGGTGAGGTGACCAGTTCCCTTATTTGATGTGTTCATCTTCCCTAACCCATGCGAAAGGTATCCATTTACAGCTGGAAAATCGAAAATATTTACTCACTTCGCAAAACTGAAATCCGACAGGTAAAGCATAAACGAGGTAATAAAATTTTGTTAATAACACAAAACACACATAGGCACACACACAAATTGACGTTTCGACCAAAATGCCTTTATCAAGAATCAGAAACACATATAAATCAAAGACGAAAAGTAAAGACGACACAACTTGCGTTCCCATTACTAAATCAGTATCAATGTCACTTCAGAGTGTGTTTATATTGTTTTAAATTACAATTGTGCCGTATCTATTGCTTAACTCAGTCTGTTCATATATCTGTCAAGTTTTCTTTACTGTCAATGGTAATGACATTTCTTCTAATCTTCCTAGACTTCCAGATAGTCTCACAGGTTCCGATCCACTAATCCAAGCAAACTTGAAGCCAAACACAGAGGACAGATCTAATCCATTGCATAACATACATTTCTCAGATCTACAATCACACCCAGGTGATATTCGGATATTCGTGTAATTAAATATTTCTCAATCGTGACCTTTGACAAAACTATAAGACCTCTCAACAGAAAGTAAACATGACCTAGAAGGCTCATTTTTCATAATTTCCGTGCATTTCGTTGATATGTCATAGCTCTCTTTGGAATGTGACTTCAAGTATATAAATAGTCACCAACAAAAATCACAACAATAATGAAAAACATTAATCTACCAGTCACTGCTCCTCAATACTTGATGACTTCGACTTTAATCTAGCAGTCAATGCTCGTCAATGCTTGTCAATGCTCGTCAATGCTTTTCAATGCTCGTCAATGCTCGTCAATGCTCGTCTACGATTAATGACTTCAGCCTCTACATTATGAATCTGTGCTGTTCATTGTCAGTTGCTCAGTGTTGCTTTATAAAATCTTATTTTCTGCGTACATTCTCAAACTCCCACTGTTTCTCTATTTCAGCAGAAGAATGGTCCTACTAGATTTCCAGCAGGATGTAATTCAGAAAATAGAAATGTGTTGTGTCGCCGTTTTATTTACCCACATGGCCCGACACATCCATCTTCGGCAACAAAAATATAATCAATGCATGGGTTGCTTGGAAAAAGGGCAGACCTTAAATCTTGTAGAGCAGGTCGGGAAATAATAATAATAATAATAATAACAACAATAACAATAATAATAACAATATTAATAATAATAATAATAATAACAACAATAATAATAATAATAATAATAACAATAACAATAATAATAATAATAATAATAATAATAATAATAATAATAATAATAATAATAAGACACATAATCCGTAATGGGCGTAAGTGTCAACTGGAGACATCAGCACAAACAATTCTCTAAACTCCTCTATCAGCTATTCGAGGTGTATAAAAATCCTGTCTATACCATTTCTTGATGTTAGTAATCAATGATTTTCTTCACCGCCTCTCCTCGACTGTTCCTTACCAAATAATAATTAGAAAGTGAACCGTGTCTCGTTTATATCAGAGCAGAATACCGCTCATCGTTTGTGTTGTCTTGGGTTCTATTCCCACAAGACAACCACTATTTATACACTTACCTTCATCTCCCTGACACTTTATCTCTCTTTTTCTCAGTTGATTCTACATGATAGTTCCCTTATCTCTTCTCTCGCTCAATCCGTCTATCGTTCTCAGAAAATTGCATTATAATAATATCTGGAACGTTAGGGAGTATTTTGGTCGAACTAATAGACACTCAGCATGCACTGTCAGACCGGCTGTATAATCGAAGTCTCTTGAGGGGCAGAGTAGCGATCAATCGGATGTGGAAATATGTTGGAATACTGAGAACAGTCCATGGTCACCTCGTCCGCATTAGCAGAAAAGATTGACAGTTTCTTTGAGATAGAGATATTCGTTGCGCAGTAGCTAAGGCGATGTCTATCGATTACGTCAGCAAGTATGGGGGGTGGGATAGAGGGGATTTGAAAATTTTTGACAGTTGTTGACAAGGTTTGGGGGTGGGGGGGCGAGGGGAGAGAGACTTTGACAAAGATTAGTGCAAAAAATTTGGAGTTTGAAATTTTTTTAACAAATTGTTAACCCGCCGTAAGGAAAACACATTCATTTTCGTCGGTAATTTTGGCGGAAGTTTTCTACAAATTACAAATTACAAATAAGATTTATAAAATGTAACATGTATTCTATATTTCCTCAGAAACGTGTAAAAGGGAAATAAATATCTAACAAATAAAGTACTTTGGACTCAACAAAAGACATAACACTTTGTTGATGATTTTACTTGAGGGTAAATTTGATGGGGAGTCGAGAAAGAGGTAGGCAGAGATTCAAGTGGGAGAGAAACATCACGAGATAGACAGGTTGCAGTCTAGCAGAGTGCACCATCAAGACAAGAGAAAGAGGATATTGGAGATCCATTACAGTCAAATTTCGTTGCGGAGATGATACTTGATCATCATGACTTTTGATGGACAAACAACAAACAACAAACAAAAACATTGCCTCATTTCTTTGACCGAAAATGAAAGATCACACATCTCAATACATTCCCTTATGTCACGATGACAATATTTCTATAATTTTTGATTCGATCTATCTATCTATACGCTGTGTCCCTTTTTTTCCTTGCGGAGTCAGGGTTGGAAGAGTTCTCTCGAGATGGCCTTCTTGTCTGATGTTTGTAAGCTTGTTCCTGTGGATTCTGTGATTTTTGTGATCCATCTTTTACATGATCTGTCTGGCTTTATAGCCGTGATGTCTATGTGCCATGGACAGCTGTAGCAAGGTGTCTGGTGATAGTCTGGAAGTGTGTAAAAGACCCCTTGATCTGTTGTCTTTTGATGTGTTCCAATACTGGTATTGTTTTGATTATCTGTCTGATGTTATCGTTTCTAATTTTATCTCTTAATAACTTTCCGAGTATTCTTCGTAGAGTATTGATTCGATTACATGTATAAAACCTTCAATATAAATAACTTGCTATTTGTAAAAATCTTACAATGAATTAATTTTATTGAACACCTTTTAACGATCATAACCATATTTACAAGATTTGGAAAAACCTAAAAACTGGATTCACGTCAATGTAAAATCTGGCCACATGAATATTTCTCATATCAACATAACATACGTCATTTGTGTATACACCTTGTGTAGATGATGTTGTTAACTATGAAACTTCTTTTGAATACGTGTTTGTTTCTGAAGCCCTGAGTTGCTTCTAAGGTCACCCTGTTTCTATTCATATTCACTTTCTATGTACGTACTTGTAACTTGCATTTATAATCATTTCAAAAAATTTATCTTTGATGCATCCTTTCAGTGCTGATAAACTAAATGAAACTTTTACCTTTTCATATGCGCCAACCATAAACACGACTTTTATCTAAAATGACGATAAATAAAAACATAGAATCATGAATCATTTATGCCTTGTATTACTAGAACTTTCCTTAAGGGGGTGGAGTCAAAATGTTTTCTTTTTCCGGTGGACAAATAATTCACCTACACATAATAACGTGACCCATTTCTGTTAAGCTAGGTTTGGAAGCGATCCATATCTCATTTTATTGATATACAAGAGCTCTAACCGCTTGGCTAAATCATTTCGACGCCTGCTACTACACACAGGAAAATAAATCTGGCAGTTACAACTTCCAAAATTCAAAATGTTGTTTTAAACTGAGCTTTGAATACTTGTTCAGGATAAATCAAGCGTGGGGAATGCAGTTAGCGTATTTGTAAGAAACCAAACCCGTGTTTTTAAATATCCATTAGTGGTAGTTTCCAGCAACTATTCATTTTACATGATAAAGGAGAAAATAAATGTCCAATACATGCGGTAAACAATGTTACAACTGACGTTTTATAAATAACCCCAGATCGCCCTGTAAAAAACCCAGATAACCCCCCAGACTCGTGAATTCAATATACATAAGACCAGGATAGTAATATAATGTTGGAGAAAAAGTATAAATAAAACCATTATCAGCCCATTTTCGTGTGTTATCTAATAGTTTTCGTTTGTTACCCTATAGTTTTCGTGTGTTATCCAATAGTTTTCGTGTGTTACCCCGTAGTTTTCATTAGACTTTCAGCGACCTAATATTGAAATTCGGGAGGATGTGCTCGATTTTTGACTAAATTTATATGATTTCCTGAAAAAATTCCTGATTAGTGAAAATATTGCCTAAATAACCCCAGCACCCCAGACGACGACGAAAATTTCAGATTCTCTAAACAATAACCCCAGATGTACCAACGATGGTAGTAAATATGACGAAGATGTTAGAAACAGTGACAGCAGAGTGAAGAAACACCAACTCAGTTGGTATGGAAATACATTATATGTTTATTACAAGAAACGAGGTGAGCACACATAAATCTAACAATTAAGTACAATATAATTGTAGTTAGATGTGAGACTTTCCTGTATGCCTGTATATGGAATCTGTATAATGACAAATTATATTGTGCAGTTGAAAATTGTCGAAACATCTACCGTGGTGACTCCAGATTGGGAAATACGTGAATAAACGTGTGTTTTCATTGGTTTACAACGTCCATCCCTGGTCATCAGTATCAGCTCGCCGCTTTTTTGTACTTATTTATAGGACGCAGTATCCACTTCTTTGGTTGGGTTGACCATGGACCCCTGGTGTCTATTGTCTTTCCACGCGTGAATAATGGTTGGTCGTGTTGTTGGTAATCAGAGGGATGGATGCCTCAGTTGTCGTTTCAATGCCAGACATGTTGCCTTTATCTGCGCTGAGTCCATGTTTTTTCAGGGCTATCTTGATGTTTTCTATCCACCGTTTTCTTAATTTATCTTTAGCTAAATATCCGGATATTCTTGTATAATATGTTCTTATTGGTATTTGGTTTGGCTTCATTCTCATAAGGTGACCGAAGCATTTCACTTATTGTCTCTCAATATGTTCAATACGTGATATTATACTAACTCTTTTCCTAATTTCTTCATTTCTTATTTTATTGAGTTTCGTAACCATTGCAGCTTTTCTCAGGCAATTCATTTCACATGTAACGATTTTATATTGCTGTGGTGTGGTTACATGTCATATTTGACATTCGTAGCACAGTGTTGGTATAAAATATGTTGGAATCTGTCTCGTGATATTATCGGTCTTTGGGTGAAGAAGTAATGGTGAAAGTTGGTAAGTTACTGCGTTTGCTTTATGACACAGTGTTTCTCTTTCTTTGTCTAGTCTTCAAGTATCAGAAAAATGCTGCCTAGATATTTAAATTCTTTGACTTTCTTCAATTTGGCGGTATTTCTTCAATTGTCAAACATTCATACCCATTGATATTATCTATTGTTATATCCATTGATGTTATTTATTGTTACATCCATTGATGCAGTTTATTGTTATATCCATTGATGTTGTATATTGTATACAAGAAATCATATCGTTATACGTCTTCAAGAATAAAGACAGTGTTTCTGTATGTCCCACAGACCCTGAATGTTGACAAAAATAAGAAGACAAACAAGTGTTTAAGCAAGTGTATCCGAAAATTTCAAAATAGTGCACTTGTTGTATATTTTACAAAATAGTGCACTTGTTGTATATTTTACAAAATAGTGCACTTGTATATTTTACAAAATAGTGTACTTTTATATTTTACAAAATAGTGTACTTTTATATTTTACAAAATAGTGTACTTTTATATTTTACCAAATTTTACAAAATAATGCACGTAGTCCTGGTCCGATGTATAACCTAATCCCTGAAAAGCAAGGAAATCCCTCCACCGAATCCCTCCACCGAATCCCTCCACCGAATCCCTCCACTGAATCCCTCCACCGAATCCCTCCACTGAAATGGATTTCCATAAATTATACAATTATTCTTCGTCTTTAAATATTGCGTTAATTCCTACTCGTCGAAACGTCCATTTAATGTTCTCTTGTGTTTTTAATAAGAAACTATATCAGTTCGCACGTTATAGTGATCGTACGTTATAGTGATCGTACGTTATAGTGATCGTACGTTATAGTGATCGTACGTTATAGTGATCGTAAATTATGGTGATTGTATATTATATTGATTATACGTTATAGTGATTGTATGTTATATTGATCGTATGTTATAGTGATTGTACGTTATAGTGATAGTACGTTATAGTGATCGTCTGGGGTATAAAAATCATATCGCGGTCGTATATAATCAACAGGAAAACTTCCAGACCACATTTTTGCCTCTGGCACTATTCGGAATTTTGTGTCCAATTGGTCTGTCTGTAAATGGAAATATGATGTCAGTAAATCAATACTTGAGATGGAGTTACTGCATTAATTGTTACATTGTTACATCAGTACCAACTGTGGTACTATCACTTTCATTACATCAGTACTAGAGACAGAACTATCAGACACATGACTACATCAGTACTAGAGACAACTATCAGACACATGACTACATCAGTACTAGAGACAGAACTATCAGACACATGACTACATCAGTACTAGAGACAGAACTATCAGACACATGACTACATCAGTACTAGAGACAGAACTATCAGACACATGACTACATCAGTACTAGAGACAGAACTATCAGACATATGACTACATCAGTACAAGAGACAGAACTATCAGACACATGACTACATCAGTACTAGAGACAGAACTATCAGACATATGACTACATCAGTACAAGAGACAGAACTATCAGACACATGACTACATCAGTACTAGAGACAGAACTATCAGTCACATGACTACATCAGTACAAGAGACAGAACTATCAGACATATGACTACATCAGTACTAGAGACAGAACTATCAGACACATGACTACAACAGTACAAGAGACAGAACTATCAGACACATGACTACATCAGTACTAGAGACAGAACTATCAGACATATGACTACATCAGTACAAGAGACAGAACTATCAGACACATGACTACATCAGTACTAGAGACAGAACTATCAGACACATGACTACATCAGTACAAGAGACAGAACTATCAGACATATGACTACATCAGTACTAGAGACAGAACTATCAGACATATGACTACATCAGTACAAGAGACAGAACTATCAGACATATGACTACATCAGTACTAGAGACAGAACTATCAGACATATGACTACATCAGTACTAGAGACAGAACTATCAGACATATGACTACATCAGTACTAGAGACAGAACTATCAGACACATCACTACATCAGTACTAGAGACAGAACTATCAGACACATCACTACATCAGTACTAGAGACAGAACTATCAGACACATCACTACATCAGTACTAGAGACAGAACTATCAGACACATCACTACATCAGTACTAGAGACAGAACTATCAGACACATGACTACGTCAGTACAAGAGACAGAACTATCAGACACATCACTACATCAGTACTAGAGACAGAACTATCAGACACATCACTACATCAGTACAAGAGACAGAACTATCAGACACATGACTACATCAGTACAAGAGACAGAACTATCAGACACATCACTACATCAGTACAAGAGACAGAACTATCAGACACATCACTACATCAGTACAAGAGACAGAACTATCAGACACATGACTACATCAGTACAAGAGACAGAACTATCAGACACATCACTACATCAGTACAAGAGACAGAACTATCAGACACATCACTACATCAGTACTAGAGACAGAACTATCAGTCACATGACTACATCAGTACAAGAGACAGAACTATCAGACACATCACTACATCAGTACAAGAGACAGAACTATCAGACACATCACTACATCAGTACTAGAGACAGAACTATCAGACACATCACTACATCAGTACAAGAGACAGAACTATCAGACACATGACTACATCAGTACTAGAGACAGAACTATCAGACACATCACTACATCAGTACAAGAGACATAACTATCAGACACATGACTACATCAGTACAAGAGACAGAACTATCAGACACATCACTACATCAGTACAAGAGACAGAACTATCAGACACATGACTACATCAGTACAAGAGACAGAACTATCAGACACATGACTACATCAGTACTAGAGACAGAACTATCAGACACATGACTACATCAGTACAAGAGACAGAACTATCAGACACATGACTACATCAGTACAAGAGACAGAACTATCAGACACATGACTACATCAGTACAAGAGACAGAACTATCAGACACATGACTACATCAGTACAAGAGACAGAACTATCAGACACATCACTACATCAGTACAATAGACATAACTATCAGACACATGACTACATCAGTACAAGAGACAGAACTATCAGACACATCACTACATCAGTACAAGAGACAGAACTATCAGACACATGACTACATCAGTACAAGAGACAGAACTATCAGACACATGACTACATCAGTACAAGAGACAGAACTATCAGACACATGACTACATCAGTACAAGAGACAGAACTATCAGACACATGACTACATCAGTACTAGAGACAGAACTATCAGACACATCACTACATCAGTACAAGAGACAGAACTATCAGACACATGACTACATCAGTACAAGAGACAGAACTATCAGACACATGACTACATCAGTACAAGAGACAGAACTATCAGACACATGACTACATCAGTACTAGAGACAGAACTATCAGACACATCACTACATCAGTACTAGAGACAGAACTATCAGACACATGACTACATCAGTACTAGAGACAGAACTATCAGACACATGACTACATCAGTACTAGAGACAGAACTATCAGACACATGACTACATCAGTACTAGAGACAGAACTATCAGACACATGATTACATCAGTACTAGAGACAGAACTATCAGACACATGACTACATCAGTACTAGAGACAGAACTATCAGACACATGACTACATCAGTACTAGAGACAGAACTATCAGACACATGACTACATCAGTACTAGAGACAGAACTATCAGACACATGACTACATCAGTACTAGAGACAGAACTATCAGACACATGACTACATCAGTACTAGAGACAGAACTATCAGACACATCACTACATCAGTACTAGAGACAGAACTATCAGTCACATGACTACATCAGTACAAGAGACAGAACTATCAGACACATCACTACATCAGTACAAGAGACAGAACTATCAGACACATCACTACATCAGTACAAGAGACAGAACTATCAGACACATCACTACATCAGTACAAGAGACAGAACTATCAGACACATCACTACATCAGTACAAGAGACAGAACTATCAGACACATGACTACATCAGTACTAGAGACAGAACTATCAGACACACGACTACATCAGTACTAGAGACAGAACTATCAGTCACATGACTACATCAGTACTAGAGACAGACCTATCAATTACTTATTTCTATATAATCTACTAATTCCGAGAACATTTTTAATCCACGTCGTAATGGTAATTGTTATACGGTTTCTTACTAATTATGTGGTATGTTATTATGTGGTATGTTATTATTTACATTGTTTCTTGTGTGTACGTGTTTTGTCACTATTTATATGGTCTGTTATGTTTATATGGTTAGCAAGTGGTTACATGGTTAGTGTTAATGTTGTATGTTACTGGCTATATTGTTTGTTATTAGCTTTACCTAACGTCAAAATGATATAACTCATTAAGTGTATAGCGTATACAGTTGCAATTTTGTGTGTGATTTTAACATGGTATACACGCTGTGAATTAAAACTTTCATTGAAATGCAGACCACGCTTTGCTGTTTGTTTGTTTTTTTTAGTGTTTTTTTATGTTATGATTTTTTTCCATGCACGTTTTGTTTATTTGCGATATACATCAAAAGTCTACTTGTGAAATCACATGTTGTGGATATTTATTTAAATGTTTATAATCAGTTTTAAGATGGAATTTACACTATTTCTTTATCAAACACTTGACATGATTTAGGCGTGAAATCGCACTATTTTGTACTCTTGAACAATAAAACAGACGATGTTTAAGGTTGTATCCAGTGTGAAGTGATAAAGTTTGTTTTCTCTAGACAACAATTAGTATGTCGAGAACGATCAAAGAATTTCATTAGTTTATAAAAACTGGACATGATGCACAAATATAAAGTATATATTTATTTAGTATAACCAAATATGACATTATATGCAGAACATGACGTTAGACGATTAATCAGATAATTGCATTTTTGTTTGAAGGGTAAACCTTGTGGTACAACTTATTTCTCTCTCACGATTCATCGGTTTCAGCTTTGTATGGCACCTGCAATAAAAATCAAGCTATAACTAATAACATATGTCATAAAACCGAGAAACATGGTTGCTTATCAGAAGAATCATCTTGCACCTAACACAAAACGTATTTATGATTTCTTTTTAAAGAATTTGGTAGAGTGGGGGGGGGGGATCCTTACAAAATATCCAATCCGTATATTCAATCAAATAAGGCTAGATTTCTTATTTCGTTATTAATGTGCCTGATAATCCTATTTTAAGCTGTTTCTTTTCAAATATATCCCTGGAATATACTAGTTAAATCTCAACAATACATCGACCCTCGCTACAAGTACATAGTTAGCACACTCGATTTATCGCTCGGGATTTAGTACTGCCTCGTGTCTTGTTTGCGGAAAAGAAGTTCCGTCGCAAGTGTACAGGCTCATTCATACACTTGAATACTTATGGGTGTATCTTGAAGTGCGGTAGGAGGAGAAGGGTTATTGGGTGTGGACGTCTGTTTCGGAGTTGTTGATTTTGGATATTGACGTGTTACAGGTATGTACACTTTTTGAAAAATTCGATCTGGTGAATGCGATATACCTATTTGGGAAAACAGTTACAGGATTATGTGTATGTCACATCCGTGGAAGGTTAGCTGTTATTGCAACTTGTTCTTAGTGGAGTGGTCAAATCCGTGGAAGGTTAGTTGTTATTGCAACTTGTTCTTAGTGGAGTGGTCAAATCCGTGGAAGGTTAGTTATTGCAACTTGTTCTTAGTGGAGTGGTCAAATCCGTGGAAGGTTAGTTGTTATTGCAACTTGTTCTTAGTGGAGTGGTCAAATCCGTGGAAGGTTAGTTGTTATTGCAACTTGTTCTTAGTGGAGTGGTCAAATCCGTGGAAGGTTAGTTGTTATTGCAACTTGTTCTTAGTGGAGTGGTCAAATCCGTGGAAGGTTAGTTGTTATTGCAGCCTGTTCTTAGTGGATTGGTCAAATCCGTGGAAGGTTAGTTGTTATTGCAATTTGTTCTTATTGGAGTGGTCAAATCCGTGGAAGGTTAGTTGTTATTGCAACTTGTTCTTAGTGGAGTGGTCAAATCCGTGGAAGGTTAGTTGTTATTGCAACTTGTTCTTAGTGGAGTGGTCAAATCCGTGGAAGGTTAGTTGTTATTGCAACTTGTTCTTAGTGGAGTGGTCAAATCCGTGGAAGGTTAGTTGTTATTGCTACTTGTTCTTAGTGGAGTGGTCAAATCCGTGGAAGGTTAGTTGTTATTGCAACTTGTTCTTAGTGGAGTGGTCAAATTTTGATGTCCAATGTTCAATTTAAAAACATTTTGATGACATACATTTTTTTTTACTTCATTTCGAACAGCGTTGGTTTCCTTCAAGCAGTCTATAAATGAGTCTTCATCTGGCTCGATCGTAGCGCAGATCTATGAATGAGTCATTTGGCTCGATCAAAGCACAGACAGCATAAGCTGGATTAGCCAAACTCCGCTAATGCTGCTCGGCTAGTTATAGTTATATTGCACGTCAAGTGACAATATTTCCTAAGCCAGTTCTAGTTATATTGCACATCAAGTGACAGTATTTCCTCGTCCAGTTCTAGTTATATTGCACATCATGTAAAATTATTGTTATTATATTACTCCATTTCTGACCCTTATAAACAAGCAAGTGTAAAAATTAGCAACAGAACAGATATAGTTTGCCTCAATGTAGACTAAAGCTTTATTATTGATTAGGAACAAGCGTCACAACACTGGAGGCATTCCCATATATGCTCTGCTTGCCGTTCCGTCAGTCATCTAAAAGTTTATAAGCTCAGTGTCCCAGTCAGTTGCTGATTACGTGTTCTTCTGATCTTTCCGGAGAGGATGCATTTTCTCCCATCTTTTCTAGTCACTCCCATTTCTACCATTCTCTGAATATGTACATTGTCACGTTCGACTTCCTCCTCGTCTTCTAGTAGGGTATTTATGACTGCTCTAATCAATTAATCCTGTCTCTTCTTATCTCGGTGCCGTTCACCAAAGCTTTACCAGACAACACTTCCTAAGCCAACACAACTAAGACTTAAGCTAGACTTGCTTAGCAATTTTTATAATCAGCAAAAGAATAGATATATTTTACCTCAATGTAAGCATATGACAATGTGACCGTGTTTGACAGGTTGTCGTGATACAGATGAAATAGGACCAATATAGCTCCTGTACTCCTTCTTTGCCATGTGGAGCGCGGGAGTTTTATCTGGCACTGTCGCTAGATAAATACATCGCTTATGTTAGATATCTCACAGAGTTCTTAGAAGAAGTGAGATCATTTATGTAAAAAGATAAATCTGGCAGACTTGATAGAAGAAATCAGATCATTTATCTAGTTAAAAATCTCTAACCGAGTCTCCAGAAGTAACGGGTCATGTATCCTCTAAGAGACTAAAGTCTTAAATAGGTACGTTTCGTTGTGCAAGTCAGAAGCGCCCTAATTTAGTACAGTCTCAAATACGTTCGTTTCGCTTTTCATATTTAAAGCGCCCTCTGAAGGGACCCGAAAGGGGAGCAAAGAATAGCAACTCTGTTTACCTTCCACACATGTCGTAAAAGGCGACTAAGGAGGTTATGGGATGAAGTTGGCTGCCCCATAGCATATAGGGTCAGTGACCCAAAGCCATGCTGAAGTCGGATGTGTCAGTCCGAAGGGCGCAGATATCGCAGCAATGTTGTAAACCATGACACAACGCATTCCATTCTCTGGACTACATCCTGCTAATCTGCAGGAGTTTGAGAACGAACGCAGAAGAAGAAGAAGAAAGCGCCCTCATTTAACTCAAATAAATTCCTATAGCTGTGCGAGTCTGAAGCGCTACTTGTTTAGCCATATCTCAAATACATTTTTTTTGATGTGCTTGTTTGAAACGCCCCGGCATTGGCATTGTCTCAAATAACTTCATTTCGCTGTGCATGTCTGCAGCGCCCCCTTATTTACTTAGATCAAATACGCAGATAAGAAGGGCGCAAAAAAAGTTTTTAGTATTCAACCCCTCCCCCAGTTCACATTGTAAAGAAAAATAAAATATCATACCGCACGTGGAAGAATTCTATTGTAGTTTAAATACTCCATTTCACTTAAAGATATTTTACAATAAAATTATCAGAAATCTCACAAAATCGCAGTGATCCTACTTTTTTTTTTTAGAAAACGCTGACCCCCACTTATTACGAAAGTCGGATCTACTGGTCTGTTTTACCCACATAACACTGTTCAGTTGTTGTTGTTGGTAATTTCTGTTTCTTGTTGTCTCATTAATAAATATTATTCCATTGCATCTCTCTTCATGAAATCATCTTACTCGCTCGTCCTATGTCAGAGAGAGAGTCCATGATAGCATTGTCAGAGAGAGTCCATGATAACACTGTCAGAGAGAGTCCATGATAGCACTGTGATATGATAGCACTGTCAGAGAGAGTCCATGATAGCACTGTGATAGGATTCTAGTTGGTAGTTAGATGGATATGTTCCTATGCAGTGGTGTCTATGGTTCTCACCAATAGCACACTAGACAAACCAAACATGCAACAGAAAACCTTAATAGATGACATGCCTTTATATTGAGGTTATCTTCTTATAGAAGCTTCATGGCACATCATCTATACAATCCCGTAGTCGTAACCTTCGATAACAGTTACCATGTTGTTCCGACAGGCCGACGTTGTGTTTGAACTAATTACAAGCACGGCGTAGGTGGGCAGAACAACAAAGAAACCTGTCGCAAGGGCCAGAGGTGTACCCTGATGTCGACGTCTGTTTCGACGGCATTAGACTCGAAACACCATCGAGTCGAATGGCTGCTGGAACAGAGGACGGAGCACTAATGGGAATGCCCCCCCGTGCTGTGAGGCCAGTTTTCGAATCAAGAATCAAGTTCCTATATTTGAAGAGACCTATGCACATTTAAACTGGATAAAGATCAAAACATGGATGTCAGAAAGTCAATGCTGTGACATGAAAGCTGTCACCACAACTCAAACATCCATCAATCTGCATGGCTAAAAAATATAATTGACAAACAATATTTTTATACCAACTCCGTGTTACCAATGTCAAGCATGGTACTTGACAAAGACATTAGCGAACAAGATCACTGTGTTTGAAATGTGCACAGAGTACCAAACATATACTTCAAGATTGTTCTGAGCATAAAACGATGAGGCAGACATATTGGCCAGAGGAAACAACACTGGAATCAAAGCTCTATGGGACACTGTATGAACTACAAAAGACAGTGAGTTTTATTAAGGAGACAGAATTACAGATATAGACATGTTTCAAGTGAACGAAAGAAGAAGAAGCTCAAGTTTCAGAACAACTGCTTATAAAGAATATGTTTAATTTAGTTTGAAATGAAAGTAATGTATCGTATTAAAGACATATTTGACAAACATTCCTAGAACAAGACAATGTATTTCTCATACTTTGTACCGTATTCAGAAGCTCTCATTTCTAGCAACTGAAAAATAGAGAAGCAAATTCGTATAGCCTCCCTTAGTTCATCTTCCGAGTTACATTTCCTCTTGTCTCCCTTGTTTTATCTCCGGAGCTACTGTCCCAGAAATAGACATTGATTTACATTACAAAGTCTATTTACGGTTAAGGACTACAGGGTCTATTTATATTAAATCTATTAAGTGAATTTCCCCGGAGCTGTCCCTGAAATAGCTTCATATATTGCCGACCACACACCAAACATTGGAGCTTTCATATTGCTTTGTGGACATTTTGTGAAATATTAAATACAATTTCTTCTGAAGAAAAGTGAAATGATAACATTTGAAACAAACATGAGAATGCTGTAACTCTATATAACGTAAGTTTTTATTTTACATAAATCGACATCGTGTTATCTTATAATATATAATTATATATTGTATAATTTCTGTACACCCCGTGTCTATGTTACATAATTTTATATCGATTTTCATGTCTATATTATACAATTATATTTTATATTAATCATTAGAATGATATTATGACAATTATATTCATTTACAAACGTGATCGTGCATAGTTCAATTCCTACTTTTTTGGGAGGGGGGGGGCGCATAAACGGGTTCCTGGTTAATCCAGTCTCATGAAATGTGTAAATTTTTTGTTTGTTTGTTTGTTTGTTTGTTAGATGGGGGGTTTGTCTTGGTATTTCAAGACACGATTGTTTCAACCGCAGATGCTACTCCTCTTGGTTATATCGGGCGAATTATCTGGCCTAATATCATGGGTGGTCCTGCGGCGGGAGACTACTAGTTTGATCTGCGGTCTTGTATGTTTGTCAATAATGACAATAAATTTGGGGGAGGGGGGGGTGAGATCTAACCCTAAGTAGGACTTGTTACATGGTATTGACTGAATTGACTGTTTCTAGGTCCCTACTGTTTCTAGGTTCCTACTGGTTCTAGGTCCCTACTGGTTCTAGGTCCCTACTGGATATAGGTCCCTAATGGTTCTAGTTTCCTACTGGTTCTAGGTCGCTACTGGTGCTGGGTCCCTACTGGTGTTGGGTCCTACATGGTGTTGACTGGTTTTGGATCCCTACTGGTTCTAGATCCCTACTGGTTCTAGGTCCCTACTGGTTCTAGGTCCTTACTGGTTCTGGGTCCTAACTGGTTCTGAGTCCATACAAGATGTTGACTGGTTCTAGGTTCCTACTGGTTCTGGGTTGCTACTGGTTCTAGGTCCCTACTGGTTCTAGGTCCCTACTGGTTCTAGGTCCCTACTAGTTCTAGGTCCCTACTGGTTCTAGGTACCTACTGGTTCTGGGCCCCTACTGGTTCTAGGTACCTACTGGTTCTGGGCCCCTACTGGTTCTGGGTCCCTACTGGTGCTGGGTCCTAACTGGTTCTGGGTTGCTCTCTCCTCCTCTTAAGTTACATGATATTGACAGAGATGACTGATTCTGGGTCGCTGCTGGTTCTGGGTCGCTGCTGGTTCTGAGTCGGTCTGTTGAGTCTCCTCCTGAGTAACGTGGTACTCACGGAATTTGCCGTTTCTGGGTCCCTGCTGTTCCTCGGTCGTTCTGTTCAGTTTGTGATCCCTTTGTAAGGTAGCTCATTCTGTGGCTTTCCTGGGGCATGGGTTTCTTTTCTTGGTCTTAGTTTTTGTATAAATGGGTAAATCCACATATGCTTCACAGGTTATTCCATTTTGAATATATTTGGAATTTTTGTCATTGCCCACATCTCACACCCACGTCTCACACCCAGGTCTCACAGTCACATCTCACACCCACGTCTCACACCCACGTCTCACAGTCACGTCTCATACCCACATCCCACACCCACGTCTCACATCCACGTCTCACAGTCACATCTCACACCCACGTCTCACACCCATGTCACACAGTCACGTCACACAGTCATGTCGCCGAGGATTCTCAAAGCCATAACAAAGGGTTAGTCCTGGCATTTATATTGTATAGTCTAGGTCTGGTACGAGGCTGTCCATGGATTATGTCAACAATTAGATGACCGTCTGTTAAAGTTAGACAGTTGTTGACAAGAAGGGGTGAAGGGGGCAAGGGTTGACAGAATTTAACGTCAACAGCAGTGCACTTTATGCACCAATTCCATAGATGGAATTTTGTGTTTTCAAACTGGAAAAAACCCTACCGATATAGTACTTTAAATGCAAGAAAAATGCGAAAAGAAAAATACTTTTTTGTTAATTTATCTGCAAATAATGTGGGGGAAAAACCACTTATTTATTTAGTCCTTTATCTGCAAAACAATGTGAAAAAACACTTATTTATTTAGTCCTTTATCTGCAAAACAATGTGAAAAAACACTTATTTATTTAGTCCTTTATCTGCAAAACAATGTGAAAAAACACTTATTTATTTAGTACTTTATCTGCAAAACAATGTAAAAAACATTTATTTATCTAGTACTTTATCTGCAAAACAATGTGAAAAACATTTATTTATCTAGTACTTTATCTGCAAAACAATGTGAAAAAAACACTTATTTATTTAGTCCTTTATCTGCAAAACAATGTGAAAAAACACTTATTTATTTAGTACTTTATCTGCAAAACAATGTAAAAAACATTTATTTATCTAGTACTTTATCTGCAAAACAATGTAAAAAACATTTATTTATCTAGTACTTTATCTGCAAAACAATGTGAAAAAAACACTTATTTATTTAGTCCTTTATCTGCAAAACAATGTGAAAAAACACTTATTTATTTAGTATTTTACTAAAATTTGAACTTTAGGTCACAATTGGTATAAAAAAATTGTGAACGTTGACATTCATTACCACTATTCATATTTAAGACATTACTCCCCACCCACCCAACCATATTTAAGACATTACTCCCCACCCACCCAACCATATTTAAGACATTACTCCCCACCCACCCAACCATATTTAAGACATTACTCCCCACCCACCCAACCATATTTAAGACATTACTCCCCACCCACCCAACCATATTTAAGACATTACTCCCCACCCACCCAACCATATTTAAGACATTACTCCCCACCCACCCAACCATATTTAAGACATTACTCCCCACCCACCCAACCATATTTAAGACATTACTCCCCACCCACCCAAACATATTTAAGACATAACTCCCCACCCACCCAACCATATTTTCTCAACAATAGCGACATCTCTGTTTGTTTTAATCTAATTTTTATTTCATCCGAGATGTTTGTCTTGTACCCGAGTTGTACCAAACATGCTAGACTTGTACATAAATTGACCAACATTCCTCTGAATGTAACCCTACAACTGTGACGTATATAAGACAATGGTGTTGTTCTTATTGTCATAGAAACATATTCATGTTTGCTGTCATTTATTTGATTTCAATTCAAACAAGCAAGTAAAAGAAAACACAAAATAGTCACATGTTTCTAGAAGAATAAGAAAAAAATGATGAACTTATATCGCACATGTACTAAAGAATGAATGATGGTAACAACTATAAGCATTAAAATGGGTACCAGATGAAAAAAAGAGGGATTACATGAAAGTCTTTTCACTGAACAAAATCAAAGATGGTTCTCAACAACATTACATGGCATCACTCAACAACATGACATGACATCACTCAACAACATGACATCACTCAACAACATGACATGACATCACTCAACAACATGACATCACTCAACAACATGACATCACTCAACAACATGACATTACTCAACAACATGACATCATTCAGCAACATGACATCACTCAACAACATGACATGATATCACTCAACAACATGCCATGACATCACTCAACAACATGACATCATTCAGCAACATGACATCACTCAACAACATGACATGACATGACTCAACAATATGAATGTATTGAATGTATGAATATTATCTAGAAAATGACTACAGCCAAACAATGCTGGATTGATGGGCTATATCCTGAGTAGGATAAGTTACCAAATTTATATTTTTATATTTTCATGGTACCGATGATAGCATATTGACCAAAACACAAATTCTACAGATTGTCACTCATTTAACCAGTTTTATTTCATTTACGAAAACAACAACCACCAATTTTTAATTCTATCTTTAAAAAAAACTACCAGTTGCTGGGATACACTTGTGAGGTATTGATCCTTGATCGCCCACTCTTCTAGTCTTTGCCAGGAATAGACTGCTTGCCACATTCCTGTCTGCTTACAAAGATGAACAAATTGACGATCTGTGCAATTATACATACAGAGGAAGCCAATCCTCTTTCCTTGAAAGCCTCATGCATTACCTCTGGGATTGTTCCTAACTTAGAAAAGATAACATAAAAGTATGGCAATGTTACCCAAAATAAGATCAACTCAAGTGTTAATATTAAGAGAAAATTAGTGTTAAAATATAAGGTGAGTATCGTTAAAATAAGTGGACACTCGTTAGAATTAGTGGCAAATAACTATGGGATGAAAATAATGTTTAGTGAGAGAAAAATTGTGTTAAAATTAGAAAAAATATAGTGTTAAAATTATAGGAAAATATTGTTAAAATTTGAGAAAAAAAGTGTTAAAATTAGAGAACAATGGTATAAAAATTAGAGAAAAACAGTTTTAAAATTAGAGAAAAATAATGTTAAAAAAGGAAGGAGAATACAGAGAGTGTGTTGCATGGCTCAAAAAGGGTAGCAAACAATAGCTACACTGTTTACCTTCGTTGCATGTCGTGAAAGTCGATTAAGGAGGTTATGGGGTGGAATTGGTTTATCAATTCCGCGAAAGGTGAAAGTGACCCAGACGACATGATAAAGTCCAATGTGACCGACGCAGAGGCTCAGATATCGCAGCATAACTGTCAAGCAAATCATGAGAAGTCAGTTCTCCGGATCACTTTCTGCTAATCTACAGGCGTGTCACAACGAACAATGAAGAAAAAGAACTAGAAAAATGCTAAAACAAGAGTAAATGTGTTAAAATTCAAGAAAGTAATAGTAAAATATTAGGAAAATAGTGCTAACATAAGGTGGAGATATTGTTAACATTGTTAGAGCGACATTGTGGCTGCAGTACCGATCTTTGTTGGCAGTGCCGTTCTTGCTTGTCGTATCGAAACTTTATGAATTTTTTCTTTATAACGAAATGTTGGTTGAAACGTCAATTTCCGTGTATTGCCATGTATAATCTACGATTACTAAAATGTCATCACATTGTTTCCTTGTTTCGCCTTTACTTCTCCAGCGTTCATTCTCAAACTCCCTCTGGGTCTCTCTTGTAACAGTACAATTAACCTACCAAATTTCAAGCAAGACGTAGTATCGAAATGCAAATGCGTTATGTCATCTTTTTATTTGATCATGTGGTCCGACACATCTGTCCTCGGTGAAGACATGTTTCTGGAGGCTGGTTTTGCTTTCTGTTCTAGAGTAGTTTATCTCTTACATTCTTATTTTTGGATAGTTGTTCAAGTCTGAGACGACAATATGGATGCTCATTTCTGCTTGTGTACGTCTGCTCCACCCTATTGTCTACTGTCTTTTCCCAAAGGTTTGTTATCCACTCTTGTCATTAAGTTTAGGAGTGATTGGAGCTCGAGCGTGCGTTCCAAGTTAAGATGTGTCGCCTCGGTTGTGCTATGACAGTTTTTGCTGAAGATGTCCCTGACGGTTTCTAACCATCTTTTTCGTGGTTTTCCTCTGGCTTTATACCCTGATCTCATTTGGTTATATGCTTGTACGGGCAACTTGTCGTGATGCATTCTCATAATGTGGCCAAACCACTTGATCTGCTGCCTTTCTATGTATTATGTGCACGATGTTATAGCTGTTCTTTTTCCTGATGTCTTAATTTCGTAATCTATCAAGCCTGGTAAACCCTCAGCCGTCCTCAAGCATTTCATCTCACACGTAGCGCAACTCTACCGGGAAATTATGACCGTTTGGCTTTTTGTAATTGTAGCATAGAGTGCGAGGAAATGGAATATCATTGGTGGTAATGGAGCTGGAAAATCTTTGGTGGGAATGGAGCTAAAAGATATCTGATTGGCAAGAGGCTAAATTATCTCTGATAAGCACTTTGCCGAGACTTTCTGGCAATCTGGAAACAAGTTGCAGATTAAATTATTTATTCTATTCATTCCAGATATTGCTCTTCGGCAGATTTCATATCATCTGAGTCCATGGAGTGTGGGTCCCCCACTCACCTCCATGTTAGCATGAATCTTCATCGTGCAGTCTTACGCTCCTACATATTATCAGGATGTAGTTTATAGAGCGGATCATGGTTTGTAGCTTAGATGCGATTTCTGTAACTTTCAGCCTGAGACATCCGATTTCAGCTTGGTTTACGGATCACTTTGACCTTGGGACGGCCAATTCCATCTCCCAGTATTCCTTAGACACTTCTTACGACATACATGGAAGATTACCGTGTCACTATTCTTTGCTAGACTCTATTTGTGTCTTCCCTGCACTTATCTCAGACTCCTGCAGCTAAGCAGGATGTAATCCGAAGAACAGAAAGCACTGCAGTGGTTTACAGCTTGGCTGAAATAGGGGCTGTCCATAAAATATGTCAACACATTGTTTACCTTCTTGCCCCCCCCCTCTAATATTGTCAACAACGTGCCAGGAATCCAGTGACCTGCACCCCACCCCACAGCTTAATTATTATACAAACATGTACTCCTTCCCAATTAAAATGTTTGGTTCAGAAAGAGTGAGGAGAATAAAAACTACATAATTGTTTCACATGTACGGGAATTTGGTCTGTTTCACATGTACGGGAATTTGGTCTGTTTCACATGTACGGGAATTTGGTCTGTTTCACATGTACGGGAATTTGGTCTGTTTCAAATTATTTAATTTTTTGTTGACGTCAATTTTTAATCAAGTCTCCCCGACCCTCCCACCGCCTTTCCCAACAACTGTCAAACGTTTTCAGAACGCCTCCCCCCCCAACAGTTGAGGTACTTTATGGGCAGCCTTATATGAACATCTTTCGGCCTGGCACATCCGACTTCAGCATGGTTTCTGGGTTACTTTTAACACTGATGAATCACCAATCTCCACCCCATAATCTCCTTAATAGTTTCTTACAACATGCATAGAATCGATATGTCTATCAAGAACTTTCATGTTACATGTCGTCAACACACACAACACAACTCCACAGATAACATGAACAACTCCACACAACACAAATCCACAGATACCATGAATAACTCCACACAACACAACTCCACAGATAACATGAACAAATGCACACAAGACAACCCCACAGATAACATGAACAATTCCACACAAGACAACTCCACAGATAACAGGAAAACCCACACAACACAACTCCACAGATGACATGAACAACCCACACAACACAACCTCACAGATGACATGAACAACCCACACAACACAACTCCACAGATGACATGAACAACCCACACAACACAACTCCACAGAAAACATGAACAACTGCACACAACACAACCCCACAGAAAACATGAACAATTGCACACAACACAACTCCACAGAAAACATGAACAACTCCACAGAAAACATGAACAACTCCACAGAAAACATGAACAACTGCACAGAAAACATGAACAACTGCACAGAAAACATGAACAACTGCACACAACACAACTGCACAGAAAACATGAACAACTCCACAGATAACATGAACAACTGCACAGATAACATGAATAACTGGAAGCTAAAATCGCACTCGAAATCTCAAACAGATTTAACAGCAGGACTCAACATGAACAAAGCAACAACCATTCATTGGATTTGTCTAATACTGCACAAGAGTCTTAACGTCTGTCTTAACCGCGGGTGCAGGCTTATAATCCGTGTCTCAATCTCTGGACATCTGAGCTTAATTACCGTCAGTCACGCTAGGTAGTTTTTGAATAAATTCACAATGACATTTTTCAGTCACTGCTGACACACAAGGTGGAATGCACAGACGCCTAGATACCAGGTCGTAAAACGGGATTTGAAACGTGTAAATAACAGTTGGTTGTGAACGCATATTACCGTGAGTACCCTAGCGATATAATTATTTACTAATTAATTAACATCAAGTATCGTCTCCGAATTGAAGATTGGCTGCAACAGACCTCCAACGTCCTCTGCTTCTTGCCTTGGTAGTGCACTCTTCTAGACTGTATCCGGTCCATCTTGTGATGTTTTTCTCACCATTCGTTTCTGGTACCTTGTTACTCGCCTTCCCTTGACTTTACCCTCAAGTAAGGTCTTCAATAAGGTATCATGTCTTTTAATATGCCCAAAATATTTTATTTATTTAATTTTTATTTCCGTTAATAGTTCTTTGTTCATTCGCAGTGGTGTCAGAACCTCTTTGCTCGCTTTAATCTTTTCCCACAGAGTTCTCCCTATTATTATTATTATTATTATTATTATTATTATATAATTATATTACTTCTAGTCGTGTGTTCATTGTCCATGTTTCTGGGTCATACGTGAATGTAGAATAGATGCAGCATTTTATAGTTCTCATTTTTATTTTTTTTGTAATGTGTTTTGATATGAATATTTTCTTCATGTCATTGAAATCACTTCTAGCCATTCCTATTCTCCTTCCAACTTGTGTTTCACATCTGCCATCATTTGTGATTATGTGTCCAAGATATTGGTGATGTTCTACTTGTTGCAGTTTCTCTCTATGTGTTTGTATGTCCATGTAGAGAGTCCAGGTAGAGAGTCCAGGTAGAGAGTCCAGGTAGAGAGTCCAGGTAGAGAGTTCAGGTAGAGAGTTCAGGTAGAGAGTTCAGGTAGAAAGTCCAGGTAGAGTGTCCAGGTAGAGAATCAGAGAGTGTACAGAGTCAATTTTCTAGTTTCATTGATTTTTTTTAAAAACTGTTCTCATGAATTTGTAGCACGCTTAAGACTGTCTCCATGACTTTGTAACGGACTTGGCACTCTCTCCATACCCATGTAACGGACTTGAGACTGTCTCCATGACTTTTTAACGGACTTGGCACTCTCTCCATGACCATGTAACGGACTTGAGACTGTCTCCATGACCATGTAACGGACTTGGCACTCTCTCCATGACCATGTAACGGACTTGAGACTGTCTCCATGACCATGTAACGGACTTGGCACTCTCTCCATGACCATGTAACGGACTTGGCACTCTCTCCATGACCATGTAACGGACTTGAGACTGTCTCCATGACCATGTAACGGACTTGGCACTCTCTCCATGACCATGTAACGGACTTGAGACTGTCTCCATGACCATGTAACGGACTTGGCACTCTCTCCATGACCATGTAACGGACTTGGCACTCTCTCCATGACCATGTAACGGACTTGAGACTGTCTCCATGACCATGTAACGGACTTGGCACTCTCTCCATGACCATGTAACGGACTTGGCACTCTCTCCATGACCATGTAACGGGCTTAAAATAGCTTCACTAGTATTGCACACACAAACTTAAACGAAATCTTTATCACTGTAAAAGGAACTTGATAACCAACCAACTGGTATAGACGCGACAAATCCCGTAATATATCCTGGTATTCAGGGATCCATGTAGAGTAGCAATGCATATTTGTTTAGCATGTCTGTGGCTTACATTTTTTATTATTATTTTTTTTTGGAGGCGGAGGTGGTTTCGTCGAGTCTTTCGTAGATTTTACAGTCCTGCTAGCTCATAGGAATGTTCCTTCTAAAGTGACTCTGATGTTTTTCGTGTTGTTGATTGGTCAATTGTGTGTAATTTGTGTCCACATCCAATGAAAATGGAAGACAAAGTCAAATGTGTCACGTTAGAATGATGACTCCCCAACTTAGTACACATGTCTTATAAATTAATGGTTACGCTTCAGCAGGATGTGCGCCCTCATTTAGCTGTGTTTACGTTCATATTTCCGTCTGTTTGGAAATAGGCATACTAGCTAGTTACATGAGGAGAATTGAAGTAACGTAGTGGCAGTAGTAGTTTTTTGAAGGAAGTCATTTCTAGATTCTTGATTATCAGCAAGCATCAATGCACAAGAGGTTTTCCCATAAGTGCTCTTCTCGCCATGTCGTAATCAGTGTAAAAGTATAGAAACTCAGTATTCCAGTTAGTTGCTGCTTGTACGTTCTCGTTTCCCAGAGACACTTTCTTCCATCTTCCTTGCTCACAGAAATTTCTCTCATTCTCTGAATATTAACATTGTTTCTCTCAGCATTCTCTTCATTGTTTAGCAGTGTGCCATTGAGTTCCCAATTAACAGCAAATTTGTATCGTCTCTTCGACTTGTCATCCACTATAGCTTGATCTGCCAAATACTCAGCTATTTTATTTGAGCTGACTTCCACATCGACTGGACAGAAAATATATGTGTGCGCATGCGGTTGTGTCTGTGGGTCTCACCAATGGCTCACTAGACAAACCACCCATGCAACAGAAACCTTTGTGGATGACATGGCTTTATATTGAGGTTATCTTCTAGAGAAGCTTCATGGCACGTCATCTATACAATCCCGTAGTCGTAACCTTCGATAACAGTTACCATGTTGTTCCGGCAGGCCGACGTTGTGCTTGAACTAGTTACTGGCACGACGTGGGTGGGCGGAACAACAAAGAAACCTGTCGCAAGGGCCAGAGTTGTGCCCTGATGTCGACGTCTGCTTCGTCTGCATTGGACTAGAAACACGATCGAGTCGAATAGCTGCTGGAACAGAGGGAGGAGCACTTATGGGAATGCCCCACGTGCTGTGAGGCCAGTTTTATAATCAAGAAGATATATGTAATGTTGTAGGCTTGTTGTAGAGGGAGACCCAACCCTTTTTTTATCATGCACTTTTCTATCTTGCGCAGCATACTCTGGGAATCTGATAGCATCACTATGGTAGTTGTTGGTGGTTTCGTCGTGAGTCAAGTCAGAGATTCTGTTGCTGTCTCTGTTTCCATTCTCTTATGTTCCACGTTATTGCGAGATATCCAGGAAATTATTCTCCATTGCTTTCTTACCATTTTAGTATGCGACAAAACCACATCCGCATCTGTTTTTATTTTTTATTTTACTATCTGAGACATATGTTTGTTTATCACTTGTTAATCAATCTCACTTGTGAATTGCGTGGTTGTGATAACCTTCATATCATGTCAGTGAAGTTTCTGATAATGGACTTCGCTTCTTGAAGGCAAAGCTTAGAACAGGGTAATTAATTTATGCTAATAACTGGAAACACACATGATAACACACAAATCAAACCTTGACTTCTGGAAGCGATACTCGTTTTTTTATAATTGTTATTTTCGCCTGTGACATCCAAGTTTGGCTATAAGATCAAATTTCTCATTTTCTCTTATTTGTAAACGACAGGGAATCCATTGAAAAATTATCTATTTTGTGGGGGTTTATTTAGCAGCCGAAATGTTTCTTCGTAGAAATCGATAGCAGACATCTAGATTTTTGTGTATCCTTCTGTCAACTTGTTAAGCTAACATTCACCCTGATATTTCTAGTGATGTTAATAAATGATAACGTTTTGTTATTTGAGAAAATAATACCTTGTTTTCTGTTATCGGTAATAACATTTGTTTTATCAACTCCAAGGCAAGCGTCAATTTTGGCAGACTGTACGCAAATGTGCGACACATAAATGGCATATATTATGCCCCATAAAATGCCCCGCTATTTGTATCTTCTTCTTTATCCTTTGTTTCTTCTTTTTCAATTAAATGGTGTGCACTAAGTTCAATATTGGTTCGGTATAGATCGATGTGTTTTATGTCATTGTCAGTTACAGATACAACGCAACAATTGATGACTATAAAATGTTACTACACAGCATATGATGACGTTTCTAGACTGTTACTTCAGAACAATTGATGACGTATCTAAACTGTTACTACACAGCAATTGATGACGTATATATACTGTTATATATTACCAAAACGACAGAAAAGATCCAACTTTCAGGTGTAAAGTCCACAGTAATACAACTTCACTTCCATCATTTGCCGTTTGTTGCAGAGACTACCTTTATTATTTTCTTAGTTAGTTTCAGAATAATATTATTTCTGCATTATTTGCTGTTGTATTAGTAATCATCTATTCAGATAGAGATATTATGATCGATAAGTTATCTGTTTTCTATTTTTTTATTATTATAGTTGTTTTCATCATATTTTTATTAGTAGTGATAGGTATGTGATAGGTATTACTTTATCTCAGCTGTTATTATGTTATCACACATAACTGATGACGTACATATCAGTATTACCACCATACAGCGTCAGTTATAAATTGATATGCGTGGAGTCCGATATTCGCCATGTATAGAACGATTTGCTTTAGGACGCTCTGGGTTCCTCAAACATTATTTTCACAGACGTTCCTCTGGTCCAGAATCGCTGTATTAGTAATTTGTTATATTAGTGAATTGTTATATTAGTGAATTGTTATATTAGTGAATTGTTATATTAATTAGTTTGTTTGTTCTTATCATCCCTCAGGCGGCACATAGGGCAGAGGTTTTTATTGTTATATTAGTGATGTGTTATATACGTGAATTATTACATTAGTGATGTGTTATATACGAGAATTATTACATTAGTGATGTGTTATATACGTGAATTATTACATTAGTGATGTTTTATATATGTGAACTGTTATATTAGTGATGTGTTATATACGAGAATTATTACATTAGTGATGTGTTATATACGTGAATTATTACATTAGTGATGTGTTATATACGTGAATTATTACATTAGTGATGTGTTATATATGTGAACTGTTATATTAGTGATGTGTTATATACGAGAATTATTACATTAGTGATGTGTTATATACGTGAATTATTACATTAGTGATGTGTTATATACGTGAATTATTACATTAGTGATGTTTTATATATGTGAACTGTTATATTAGTGATGTGTTATATACGTAAATTATTACATTAGTGATGTGTTATATACGTGAATTATTACATTAGTGATGTTTTATATATGTGAACTGTTATATTAGTGAATTGCCGTATATTAGTAAACAGTAGCAGTATTACATTATCATTAGTGTTATCGATTGACACAGTGAACTTTGCGTGATTCACTCATTTAAATCGGATCTCCAATCCTCAATTGTCATTTATCTCTTCGTGCCCTCCCCCACTCACCCCCTCCCCTCAGAAATAAAACCATCTCCCCTGGAGTATCATGTAGTTCTAGTTGAAAACTACAAATCTTGTAAATCTGAAGACTACAGACTATTTCGAGTATCGATCTCTGCTTAGTCGCAACAGATGGAAGATCTCCCCGTTTAATACTTTCAGCCAGGCAGGCTGCGAACTAGTAGAAACAAAATCAAAATAACATTTAAATTATGTTATAAAAATGTAACATTGTATTGACGCTGATGAATTGAGTAATGAATTGTAGACAGCGTTGCCACAGCTGGTATTTTTTTTTACAAGATCGGATTTTTTTAATCGTCGTCTGGGGGGTTTTGTGGACAAATTTCATTTCATCGATGCTTCTTTTTAAAGGAAATTATAGGAATTTAGCCCAAAGACATGTAAACTCTATATATGTTGAACGATTGTTTTAATGTACACTCGCATCCCTTACTGGGCCTTAGGTACAAATTTATATTCAATTATACAGTTTGGGGTTATCTGGTGGTTTTTTTCCAGGATGATCTGGGTTTATTGCTAAACCGTCAGTGGTAACACTGTGTGAAGACCTTTCGATTCTCCTGTCGACAATTGAGTGTCGATGTCGAGCACTATGGGATTCCTTTTCTCTCGACTAATAATTATTATGTTATTCAAAGACTTTCCTGTCTCAATTTCTGATCACATGACATTGCCAGTGTCGGGAGTGTCGTATTCTTTGATCGAGAAATAGGACAATAGTTGACTTCATCGAATCTTTTAATCGGATAAATAACGGAAAAAATCCACTGTGTCTACTTTCGATGTTATTTTCCTTCTGACAACTCGATGCAGCAGTTCAGGATTAGTGAATAAATTTTCGATAAGGAAATGGGATACTGGGATGGGGGGGGGGGGGGGGTTAACGAAAACAAAATTGCCCGCTATCTGTATGCTTTACCATTTGTATGTTGTACCATCTGTATGTTGTACCATCTGTATGTTGTACCATCTGCATGTTGTACCATCTGCATGTTGTACCATCTGTATGTTGTACCATCTGTATGTTGTACCATCTGTATGCTGTACCATCTGTATGCTGTACCATCTGTATGTTGTACCATCTGTATGTTGTACCATCTGTATGTTGTACCATCTGTATGTTGTACCATCTGTATGTTGTACCATCTGCATGTTGTATCATATGTATGTTGTACCATCTGTATGTTGTACCATCTGCATGTTGTACCATCTGCATGTTGTACCATCTGTATGTTGTACCATCTGTATGCTATACCATCTGTATGTTGTACCATCTGTATGCTATACCATCTGTATGCTGTACCATCTGTATGTTGTACCATCTGTATGTTGTACCATCTGTATGTTGTACCATCTGCATGTTGTACCATCTGTATGTTGTACCATCTGTATGTTGTACCATCTGTATGTTGTACCATCTGCATATTGTATCATCTGTATGTTGTATCTACTGTATGTTGTACCATCTGTATGTTGTACCATCTGTATGTTGTACCATCTGTATGTTGTACCATCTGCATGTTGTACCATCTGTATGTTGTACCATCTGTATGTTGTACCATCTGTATGTTGTATGTAATTATGATTATTTTTTTACGGAAATTCATTTATAATGTTGGGTGGGGGGGGGGCTATTAGTTACCAATTGTTTTCCTTGCTTTTTGTGATTAAAAACCATGTTCCACTTTCCTAAGAAGTGGGTTTGAACCATTACCTCTTATATACGACATTCGAAGCGGTACCTTACTTTTGTTTGTTTTAGTGCACAATTACATGCTATACTTTCCTGGGCGGAGGGAGAAGAGGTGAGGGTTTGCCATCTCATATCCCTCTCTTCTTACTTTACGGGTATGTTCAGACATACTTGTAACAATAGTGATTGTGAATATACCATCTTGTGAATTTACCATCTTGTGAATATACCATCTTGTGAATATACCATCTTGTGATTATACCGTCTTGTGATTATACCGTCTTGTGATTATACCATCTTGTGATTATACCATCTTGTGAATATACAATCTTATGAATATACCATCTTGTGAATATACCATCTTGTGAATATACCATCTTGTGAAAAGAGGAGAAATATTTCAACTCAACAGCGGAGTTAAGTTAGAAAGTCACAGGTAGACCAAAAACCAAAAAAAAATTACAGAAATAAAAGAGGCGACAAATTCTACAATATATTCAGCATACACGAGGGTCATCTCCAGAAAACTCTTCTACCCCAAACGCTGAAAGGCAATACAGGGTTTAGCGAATATATGACAAATTATACGGATAGGCCTATATTCATTTTATTTAAGTTGATCCTTCCACTATCAGCATTCATCCCTTCCTGTCTCTCTCATTCACTTCCCATTCATTTCAGTTTTTCCTCGTATTCTTGAAGTTCTAAATTTGGCTTCCAATTTACTGTTCAACTGTAGCAGAAAGACGGATTAAATTGGACCCGAGCACATCCTTCAATGAAACGTCCACAGTAAGGGGAGAAAAACCTGCAAAATATGGCTTCATTTTCTACCAGTCATCGAGTCTAAACAGGAAGAATCTAGTTCCCAAACATGGTTTTCTGAATATTTCTTTCTATCTTTACACGGAAGAATTCTGCGTGTACACTTATTGTTAACATTATTATCATTAAGTGTTGTTTCAACAACTGCAGCATACCTCTAATATCCCATGTCTATTGTCCTGGTGATGCACTCTGCTAGACTGTAGCCTATCTCGTGATGTTACTCTCTCACTTGTATTTCTGTCTATCTCTTGAATCCTCACTCGACTTTACCCTCAAGTAAGGTGTTCAACAAGGTATCATGTTTTTGAATATGTCCAAAATACATTTTTGTTTGATTTTTCTTGAATAATTCCTTTTTCATACGAAGTTTTGTTAGAACCTCTGTGTTTGTTTATTGTCTTTCTTTCTCTTTTTCCTATTCTACTATATGTCCAGCCGGAATATATGTCCACGCCAGGCGGAATGGCACCTGATGATGATGACTTTATGTCCACATCTCAAAGGCACCATCTCTGTCTTCTAAGTGTTTGTTTATTGTCCATGTTTCTCTGCCATACATTATATGGAATATATGTAGCATTTTATAACTCTCATTTTTTAGCTTGTTTGTAATTTGTTTCATCATCATCAGGTGCTATGCCGGCTGGCGTAGGCGATCATAACTCTCCACAGATCTGTATATCCAGCATTATGTATCCACATCGTTGTTCTTTTCCTTCCGTGTCAGGTTGTCAAACTGTCTAATATTTTCTCACGTTGTCGCCCTCTGTCTCTGTTGCCTTCAATCTTGCCTGTTGTGACTATGTTCTATAATTCTACATGTCTCATGAAGTCGCCACAAAATAAATATTGTCTTTTTCGTATATTGTTGATTAAGGTACTATTCGCATTTGACTCTTTCAACACCTCCACATTAGTTTTTCTGGCAGTCCATGGTATTCTCAGCATTCTTCTATAGAACCACATCTCTATTGCCTATAATGTCACACTTTCCAGTTTGTTTATTGTCCAAGATTCGCATCCATATGCTAGTATAGGAGTTATATAGCACTGCAGAACTCTCTTCCTCACCTCTAATGACAAGTTCATATTACACAAAATATTTTTCATTTTTCTGAATGTTGTTTTTGCCTGCCCTAATCTGCTTCTTATTTCTGTTGAACTTCCATAATGGATACGCAATTTTCGTCTGTAAAATTTATTTTCCAAAGCCTGTAATCTTCTCTCCATTTCTGCTGTAATTGTCCAACTCTCACAACCACACAAAAGAATAGATATTATTAGAGAATTATATAAGTTTATTTTCACTGTTGTACTTATTCTACTCTTCCATATGGTATTTAATCTGGATATTACAGCCGAGTCTATTTCATGTCTAGTCTTGATTTCTTTGTTAGTGCTTCCATTACTGTTCATATAAGGTAAGGTAAGGTAAATGTAGGTCCCATGGCATCTGCCGTCGGGGATGAAGATAACTCTTCATGTACTAAGCCGCAGCAACTATTAGGTGGGGTGGCCAGTTCCCTTCCTTGCTGTTTTTTTACCTTCCCTAACTCATGCGTCAGGTACTCATTTACAGCTGAGTCGACTGGAAGAGTGGTCATGTCAAGTGAGAAATTACAACCCGGACTTTTTTTTTTTTTAATGTCCGGACGTGGTTTCGAACATGGCACGCTGTAACCAGATGATAGCAAGCAATCTCACTGTCCACTAGGCTACCGCGCTTCATATAAGATCCTAAGTTTTTCAAGATGTCAACTTGTACTATGTATGTATGTATATATGTGTATGTATGTGTATATATGTATGTATGTATGTGTATATATGTATGTATGTATGTATGTGTATGTATGTGTATATATGTATGTATATATGTGTATGTATGTGTATATATGTATATATGTATGTATATATGTGTATGTATGTGTATATATGTATGTATATATGTGTATGTATGTGTATATATGTATGTATGTATGTGTATATACGTATATATGTATGTATGTATATATGTGTATGTATGTGTATATATGTATGTATGTATATATGTGTATGTATGTGTATATATGTGTATGTATGTGTATATATGTATGTATGTATGTGTATATACGTATATACGTATATATGTATGTATGTATATATGTGTATGTATGTGTATATATGTATGTATGTATATATGTGTATGTATGTGTATATGTGTATGTATGTGTATATGTGTATATATGTATGTATATATGTGTATGTATGTGTATATATGTATGTATGTATGTGTATGTATGTGTATATGTGTATGTATGTGTATATATGTATGTATGTATGTATGTGTATATATGTATGTATATATGTGTATATATGTGTATGTATGTGTATATGTGTATGTATGTATGTGTATATATGTATGTATATATGTGTATGTATGTGTATATATGTATGTATGTATGTGTATGTATGTATGTGTATATGTGTATGTATGTGTATATATGTATGTATGTATGTGTATATACGTATATATGTATGTATGTGTGTATGTATGTATGCATGTGTATGTATGTATGTATCTGAAATACTAGATGTGATATGGAAATACGTGTGATGAAATATGTACAGAAAATGTACATAAACACAGATACCCAAAATAATTTTGTTTGTTCTGGCCTCTTTAATTGTTCACAAAAATATACATTACTTCAGAAAATCATGGACAAAGTTGTTTCCAGACAAACTCAATTCAAGAGGATTCTAGAAAAACAGCTGGATGAAATCGAGGTCCGACAAAAACAAAGCGAGGCCAGACGGCAAAAACAGATACGAGATCTCGGTGTTGACTTAACGAGAATTCAAAAAACTTCCCGAGATTTGGAATCCGCTGAAGGTATGTATGTTACCAACGTAAATTATATTGTTTTATAATTTAAGTCTTCGACGTGTTAGAGTATCATTAGAGCGAACAACATGGACAGTTGGTGTTCATTGATGTTCAGCTGTCAGAGCAGAAAAGAACTATACGATTAGACAGATTCAATTAGATGTCTATACACAATTTAAGATACTTTATTGCCAACTATCTTCCAAATCCCAGAGATGTTCAACATATGAACGATGGTATTCATCTTCCAAATCCCAGAGATCTTCAACATATAAACGATGGTATCCATCTTCCAAATCCCAGAGATCTTCAACATATGAACGATGATATTAACCTTCCAAATCCCATAGATCTTCAACATATGAACGTTGGTATTTATCTTCCAACTCCCTGCGATCTTCAAAAAATGTCTTCCATCTTGTACCATTTTGATTTTTCTGAAGTCATCTGTTTTGTATGTACTAACTTTTTAGTGCAGGTATTTCTTTTTTTGTGTCTTCGTCTTATCCGTTTTCCCTGCCGATCCCAGAACAAACCCTGTCTTAACTGTACCTGTCTGTACCTGTCTTACAACTACTTTATATTTATACTGAACATTACAATTTCTATTCTAATAATGTATGAATGGATATTGATTTCTTCCAACAAAGCTTTGCCCTATCCTATATTGCGATGCTTATATTTCATGGACTTCTGTCTATGCCCCTTGTCATTCTTCCTTGAAGTGTCCATTGTTTGTCAATAATCTCGCATTATTTATTTGTCCGTCGAGTCACAACAAAGACACAAAGACGACTCAGGGGAAAAAAGCATTCAATTCCTGCATAACAAATGTCCCCACAGATAAACTTTACAACTCTGAGTTCTCATTCCACGAAAAAACACGGAAATCAATTCACAATAAATCAACTCAGTTTGATTGATTTTGTGAGGAATCCGGATACTTTTTTTTGGATTTACACCCGACAGCTTTGTGGTAGTGTCAATAAAACATGACGATTTGGCTACCTGGTCTCTCCTTGCTATGAATGTCTTCATTATTGATACGTATTGATTTGTTGAAGAAAAACAACACGGACTAATTAAACATTGACACACAATACACGTGAAGAAAAATTATAAATAAAATGGAAGCAGGATTACAGAGGCACAAATACGACATGAAATACATTACACGCTGTTCTTGTATGTCCATCACATGATGATGCTGGTCATTTGTTACACCCACTTTTGAAATTCAGTTGAGATTTATGTCCTGACTGAGTTCGTAGATGGCTAGTAAGCCCTATTCTGACCGCAGATGTCCGTGACAGTTTCAGCAAGGGATATCTGTCTTCAATATTTCAGCAGTGAGGGGGGTCTGAACAAGTTTGACAGCTGTTACTAGGGGGCATGAGGGGGGTCTGAACAAGTTTGACAGCTGTCGCCTGGGAAGGTTTGGCAAACGTCGATGTCAACAATCCTGTTTGTATGCACAATTTATACGACGAAGATAGTAATACAATTGTTTCAATGTGAATAGAATTATGTTTAAGAAAAATGTGAAACAAAATGTGTTTTCTTCTAAATATCTTTACGGCACATGGGGCGGGTAAACATTTGTTGACATACTTAAGCAGATGGTCCTGCATTCTAACAGTTATTAACAAGGAGGTGGGGGGGGGCAAGAGTTTGGTATAAAAAAAATTTAGACGTAATTTATGGAAAACCCTCCCACCTCCTCAACGATGGTTTGTACCGCTTTATAGCATTAGTTATAGAATGGATTATAGCATCAGTTATAGCATTGTTATATCACGTTTTCTGGCATGGATTATAGCATAGGTTGTTACATGAGTTATGAGTTATAGCATGGATTATAGCATAGGTTATTAAATTGGCTATAGCATGGGTTGTTACATGAGTTATGAGTTATAGCATGGATTATAGCATAGGTTGTTACATGAGTTATGAGTTATAGCATGGATTATAGCATAGGTTATTAAATTGGCTATAGCATAGGTTGTTACATGAGTTGCGGCATGGGTTATAGCAAGGGTTATAGCAAGGGTTATAGCATGGGTTATAGCAAGGGTTATAGATGTGGTTGTGTGTTCTCCATCACAAGTGATGATAACCATATTTTTACAACCAATTTTAAAAATTCAGTTAGAATTATGACCATGCATGCTAGTTCGTAGATGGCTAAGGAGCCCTATTCGTGCTGTAAATTTCCTTGGACAGTTTGGACATGGAATGACCACTGTAGACGGATTTTGGTATATCCGTGACTTTCTAGCTACTCTCCGCTGTTGAGATTGGGTTATAGCATGACTTATAGCAAGGGTTATATCAAGAGTTATAGCATTGGTTATAGAATGAGTTATAGCATGGGTTGTAGCATGGGTTATAGCATGGGTTATAGCATGGGGTTATAGCATGGGTTATAGCATGGGTTATAGCATGGGTTATAGCATGGGTTATAGCATGGATTATAGCATGGGTTATAGCATGGGTTATAGCATGGGTTATAGCATGGGTTATAGCATGGGTTATAGCATGGGTTATAGCATGGGTTATAGCATGGATTATAGCATGGATTATGGCATGATTATATAGACACATACATACATACATTTTGTTGCGACGACCAGATATTGTGTTACATTTTGTTATGACATCAAGATATTGTGTTACATTTTGTTATGACATCAAGATATTGTGTTACATTTTGTTATGACATCAAGATATTGTGTTACATTTTGTTATGACATCATGATATTGTGTTACATTTTGTTATGACATCAAGATATTGTGTTACATTTTGTTATGACATCAAGATATTGTGTTACATTTTGTTATGACATCAAGATATTGTGTTACATTTTGTTATGACATCAAGATATTGTGTTACATTTTGTTATGACATCAAGATATTGTGTTACATTTTGTTATGACATCAAGATATTGTGTTACATTTTGTTACGATGTCAAAATATCATAGTGTTACTTTTAATAAACGCAAGATAAAATCAATAATATCATTAATTTTTTTCAGATTTTGTACCCAGACGACTAGATCAGCGACGATGTTCACTTCCAGCTATAGATAACAGCAGATCACACTCTTTTTACTTAGAGAATTCTAGAGCACCCAGAAGTTGGCAACGGATTAGCTGCCTCGCTACGACGTCTTTAGAGTCAACAGACGATGAGGAAAACCAGGACAGTGATTCTACTAAAATAGAAATGTCTGTTTCTGATAAACAAGAGCACATGCAGTCAAACACGGCAGACAGGGAGGATGTCATTTCTCCTTCTGTTATCAGTGTTCCAATAATTAAACATAGCGATATAAATGAAGGTCCCATTGATAAATCTTCAAATAGATCAATGAACAATATGTTACACAGAAGACACAGTTTAGATTCTGTAGAGTCAGGCTGTGATTCATCTAGAAATATCCACAGCGATAAACAGAACAGCTACAGCAAGATAAGCAACAACGCTGGGCATAACGTCACCACAATTTGTGTACACGTAGATAATCCGGCTACTTCCGGAGAAGAGACACCAGCTGACGAAATCACATCAGATGCAGAATCGCAATCCATGTTTCAAATGATGAGAAACCGAGGCAGACGATCTTCCGAACCAGCTGTTGGTGGTTATTTCATTCGTCGTCTGCAAGCGAAAGTGTTTGATCAAAAACATTCGTTACAACAAAGAAATCATTCAGAAAGTGAGGAATTAAAGAGATCGATACAGAAAAATCTTCCTTCAAATATCGTGGCAGAAGAGGATGAAAGAGGCGCAGATGACATTAACGAATTGTCAGAAGATGACAGCGAACCAGAGCCCAGTCTACGACGTACAGTTAAACTTTCCTCGATTTGGGAAAATGATCAAGACAGCGCCATCTACAACGACTCTTTCTCTTCGGAACAAAATAAAGGTGTTTCTGCATCAAGGGACAAAAATATGAATAACAAACACAACGCAAAATCTGGAAACTTGCCTGCTTTCCGGCAAAGACGGAAATCAGATGGAGATATTTTAAGCTTTCTTAACACTAGAAAGATCCAATACGGGGGCACAACTCAAGCTTCTAAATCTAATAGGGGTAGAGGTAACAATTCTGGTTTTGTCACTCGTAAAAATAGTTTTGGTGAAGATGATGAAGAAAAGAACAACATATGGCAGGCGGTGCGAAAATGTCGTTATCTACGAGGATACGATCCTCCTGAAATGAACGAAACTCCAGATGTGAACAAATTTGTTTTCGGAAACGTAAAACAAGACTCGCTTCCTCCCAAATCCAAATAAAGAAACTCGGTGTCGGTGTCTGTTGCATTCAACTAATGGAATCTCTTTGTGAACTATTTTCCGTGTTCCGGAAATACGACATACAATGTGCCAAAGATATTCTCAGTAATTATTGACAATACATAACAAACGATACATAGTCTTTTTAATGTCGTGAAGTCATTGGACAGTATTTCTGTAGTGAACTTTATGGTATTCTAACCTATTGATATTTTAAGAATACTGAAATTATTTATATATCGAGATTTTATATTTATCCATTGGTTCTTTGTTCTACAGCTAGATCTCGTGGTAGAGTCTTTGTTCTACAGCTAGATCTAGTGGTAGAGTATTTGTTCTACAGCTAGATCTAGTGGTAGAGTATTTGTTCTACAGCTAGATCTCGTGGTAGAGTATTTGTTCTACAGCTAGATCTAGTGGTAGAGTCTTTGTTCTACAGCTAGATCTAGTGGTAGAGTATTTGTTCTACAGCTAGATCTAGTGGTAGAGTATTTGTTCTACAGCTAGATCTAGTGGTAGAGTATTTGTTCTACAGCTATATCTCGTGGTGGAGTCTTTGTTCTACAGCTAGATCTAGAGTATTTGTTCTACAGCTAGATCTAGTGGTAGAGTATTTGTTCTACAGCTATATCTCGTGGTGGAGTCTTTGTTCTACAGCTAGATCTAGTGGTAGAGTATTTGTTCTACAGCTAGATCTCGTGGTAGAGTCATTGCCGAGAAAAACGGAGCGTATGTAATCACTACATGCAGTAGGAGAATGGTAGTCCGGGCTGTTACTTCTGTCCTAAAATGTTTCTCTGTGACCTGTCACCACAGCAGTTATTGTGGTAGACGCCATGCAACGAAAAAATCAAAATAAAAAATGGCTGATATCGATATGATTGGACAGCATTCATTTATCGATACCTGGCTATAAATCGATATGGTGGAAGGTGGAAGAAGTCGAGATGGACAGAAGAAAAGACGGTAGGATAACATCGAAGGCTGAACAGGATGTGAAGCTTCCAAACTCATCAGGATAGTGGAGGATAGAGACGCTTGGAGATCTGTCTGCAACAAATGTCTCAATGTGACACCCCTACCACCCTGACCAGTTATGGGTTTTATTATTATTATGACTATATCCAACCTATGGTCGTAATGTAGTTTTCATTATGAAAGAGGTTTAACCTAAACAAAACCAGTGATTTGTCCGTGTTATCAAATCTCCCTTTTTGGATAAGAAATTTGATGACCTTTTGATGAATAATTGTTATGTGTGGGGTTTAGTCACATTTTTGTGAATTCTCTTCGAAAGGGGGAGGGGGGGCTACCCACATGTTTGCTAATTAGTTGTACAAACCATGTTATGATTTACTAAGGGGAGGAGGGTTTGAACACCCCAATATGTCACACTCTCATCTACGGACCTGATCCTACATCAAAGGTATCACATGTATTTACTGCCCAGGATACGACGGTGTTCGCGATAATTAGAGAGCAGACAGACTTGCATCCAAGTCACAAATACACGTGGCGTTGATAATGAATAAGGGGCGAGCGCTGAAACTGATGCCTGGTCGCCTGGTGGCGGCGGACTCTGCGATTGATGAAACATCGGGACTGAAATTTGAGGAATTGGTATTATATGTTGTACTAGGAGAACTGTAAGTGACGTAATGAGGAGCCTTGTGAATCATCCACAAAAGGGAGTTGTCAATATGCATACCGTTCGTCATCTGCACGGGAAGACTGAGCACTAATGGTTCTGCCCGTAGTACAATGATGTCGGTTAACAACCAATTACCAATCAGTTAGTTCTCCAGTAATCAATCCGTTAGTTCTCCAGTAATCAATCAGTTAGTTCTGCAGTAATCAAAGAAATAATACATTCAGTTGACAATAAATTCACTGGTCAAGTATGATACATCTCATTACAGAACAATGATACGTCATCATTGGACGCTTACAGACTGGACAATCACAAAGTGTAGTGGCCAGGTAATTTATTGTGGTTAGAAGCACCATTAGTCGTCACCTTTGGAGCTTCGTTCAATAAACTGGCTCAGTGCAGACCAGCCGCTCGGTGTAAGACCCAGGGTCACAATTCCTACCGAAGACCATGTCATACTGCTGCGTCTCCTCAAGAAATCGATTTTAATCTGCGTCCTCCAGTCCAGTCAATGCCAACAACTCGTCGAATTTCACATCAAACGACCAGGAACAGGCTGTACGACGCTGGTTTTTGGGCTAAAAGACACTTCAGAGGTCATGTATCCTCTGTTGTGTTGTGGACCACGGAAAACACAGACCAGTATCGTCAATGGACCTGTGGGAATGACTGGATACGGGTTTGGTTTGGTTTAGTTAAAGTATGAAAGTTTCTTCATGCCAAGGATTAAACACTAATTCCGTGAAATAAAATTTTGGTTCTCATTTGAAATAATGTTGCGTTTCCTTTTCTTGAACTGTATTTGTTTGTCTGCTTTTTGTTACTAAAATATGTGTGTTTTTGCTGCTTAAATATATAGGTTATTTGTCTTTTATTTAGCTGCTAAAATGTATGTTTGTTTATTTTTTGTTACTAAAATATATGTTTGTCTTTTGAGTATTTCACAGAATATCCACCTTGTATTACTAATGTACCCAAAACATTTCTATTTGATTATTTCTCTGATTCTCCACATTGTTCCGTAGATCAAAAATCCACAACTGTTTGAAGGGGAGTGTTGGATAATACCTTCATAGAACAAAATGACAGTACTAGAAAAGAAGTAAATAAATAAGGGTGAAAACTTCTTCCTTACTCAATTTCTCAAAACAAAGATCATTAAATACCCTACAGAAACGAACGAGCGAAAGGTTGTTGTTTTTAAGCAAATACTTCGACCTTCTTTTAAACCGTCATAACAACATCACGGACAGGTCTACATCTCGAGACTATTCTCTCATAAAAATAATTGTTTTTCATTCTTTTGTTTTGACACGATACATTTTCATCAGAACAATAGTACATCTTGTTCAACGGAACTTTGTAAGCACATTCGCGTTATCAAGAATGTATGGCTTCAAATATCATTCATCCATTGTTATTACCAAAGAGAGATAAATCTCCCAACTAAGTACATTGGGTTGTTTCGCCACACTGCGGTTGTATCTCTACCAGTTACGTGTTCTCAATCGATATTGATCGATTATCTGGAGCACGCATGAGAAGATGATGTTTTTGTCTGTTTTCAGATTCCCGTGATTTACGAAATACTTCACCTTTTTTTCCCATAAATGTAGTGGATAAAAAAAAGTTGTATACAGAAATTTCTCGCACAGACGACGCTATAGGTGTTCAAGGTGCCAGTCAACGAAACTTGGACTAACATGAGGAATTACCCATAATTTCACTTTACCTGTTGCACAAATAAGGTTGTACTTACGAAGAAAACATGGTAGCCAGTTTTACAACACAGGGCTATTCAATTGGCGACCCGCGAGTCCAATCCGGCCCACGGAGGCATAGTAAGTGGTCCGCGGATCATTGCTAAAACAGTAAAATAAAATTATAAAAATACTAAATGTATAAAATCATTCAATATGGTTTTTTTTATAAATCTGGCCCGTAATTATCCCCATTTTGGCCCCCGAGTAAATATAGTTGATTAGCCCTGATAGACTGTCAGACTATCGGACCTGAAAAAAAATATAGATGACAGTATACAAAACAAATTAAGTTGACGTTTCGACCATATGGTCTTTCTCAAGATTAGTACTGGCCATCCGCCTAATTCGACGATGACCATACAATTCAACTGGGATGATGACGATTATGTCTGCGGTGTGCCCGACTGTGACTAATGAGTCTTATGCGAGCTTGGAATTGTCTTATCTACCCCACTCTGGTCATGTGTGGGAGAAGTCTGTGATGAATGCAGACAAACAGAAAATAGACTATAAATATAAATACAACAGTAAACTCACACAGAATAGACGGCAGACATTTAAACACAGACGAAATAAATGCAACCTTGACTGAAAACAAATTCTTCTTCTTCTGTGTTCGTTCTCAAACCCTTGCAGATTGGCAGGATGTATTACATAGAATGGAATGCGTTGTGTCATCGTTTACAACATTGCTGCGATATCTGCGTTTTCGGCCTGACACATCTGACTTCAGCATGTCTTTGGGTCACTGACGTTATACGGGGTGGGACAGCCAGCTCCATCTCATAACCTCCTTAGTCGACTCTTACGACATGCACGGAAGGTAAATAGCAACAAAACAAATGAAAAGGGGAAATAACAAAAATAACAACACAAGATGCCTATCACACGCCAACTTTTCCTATGAATTTCATTGGTTACAATGTTTATTATATCCGGCTCTGTAGCAGTGAGTTACAGAACGCGTCTGTGACGGCCATGATACTGGGTTCGAAGCCCGCCACAGACCGTTCAGAAAGCAATAGCAAACTATTAAATGTATTTATATTTCCTAGAAAATCACTACAGCTAAAAAAAAATGATAGGCTGATATCTGCGTCACAAATAGGATACGTTAACAAATATGTATATACTTTGTGTGGACAGCCAATGAAAATCATAGGAAATGTCAAATGAGTCATTTTAAAGGTTGTTTTTCAATTAGTTAGCACGCCTTACATATGACGATGTTCACGGTCTCTCTCTCCATTTGTTATGTGCTCTTTCTTGTGTTTGCTTCTTGGTGTCTTCGCCCTGGTATAAGGAGTTGGTGTAGAAAGTTAAAACGGTTGTAAAGCCAGAGGCAGACCATGTAAAATATGGATCACATAATTCAAAGAAACCACAGGAACAAGCTTGCAAACAGCACATGGGAAAGTCATCTCGAGAGAACTCTTCTGACACTGCAAGGCAAACACGGGATACAGCGTATAGATTGATAGATGGAACGTTCAAGCACACGCAACTTATTTCAATAACTGTTTGATGAAATTGCAACCCTTATACAACACATTTCAGGCGATATCTGTTAATTCTGCAACACATTTCAGTCGATATCTGTTAATTCTGCAACATATTTCAAGAGCTGTCTTGATATTTCAATACTTTCAAAATACCTTTTCTAATATGGCAGTACATTTGTCGTATCTATAACCTGCTAGTCTGTGCGTTCAATATAAAACTCATCGACCTTGTGTTCTACGTAAGTAGAACCTGTGTTTTACGTGGTAGAATTTGTATTTTACGTAAGCAGACCTTGTGTTTTATCTAAGTACTATCGTTATACAGTTTTATAGCAGTTTCACTGATGGCTATTATGGTTGGTTGGTTGCTGATCCAGCGGTCCATGGGCTCATGCCCTTTGACCTAATGCCATTAGATGGCATTATATTGCTGGGAAGTCTGTGGATTTTTGGCCCACCCCGGGACAGAGCCAGAGAATAACTATCACACCTCCAGGAAGGTAGGTTTCAACCTATGAACTGCTCTGAGCCAATGTAGCCAAGATAGGGTTCACTGTGCTCATTCCCCGCCACCAATTGACTACTGGTTATGCCGAACTTCTCTATTGCTCCAGGCATGCAACCAAATGTTCAAGTCAAAAGTATTGTCACGTCCTGAGTCACTGTGCCTCTATGATGGGTCTCAGCCATAGGAAAAACAGTGCTGTCAGTTTCCTCCTTTCCAGTGCTGCACAGTACATCTCTGGCTCCCTCCCAACCACAGAGGGTGCATACATATATATTCAGGCAAACATGAAAAACATTTCAACAACAAAACAAAATCATAGCTGTATAGACGACGTGCCATGAAGCTTCTATAAGAAGATAACCTCAATATAACCGCATGTCATCCACTAAGGTTTTCTGTTGCATGGATGGTATGTCTAGTGGGCCATTGGTGAGACCCACAAACGCAACCACATGCGTGATTGCTACTATCGATGGCAGTACATATTAAACTAGTGATGTTCTGTCTATCACTAGTAACATAAATAATAACAATACACACAAATCGACGTTTAGACCAAATGGACACAAACAGACAACACACGACGTTCACATAAAGTGAATGATTTGCGTGTGTTATGTGTATTTCCAGTGATTAAGATAACTTCATTAATCTGTTCCAAGTTCCACCTGTTGGATTTTAGTTTTGCTGCATTTATTATGAAATTGCTTTCATGAGATGTTTGGTAGCATAGCAACACATTTCAAGAAAGGTTTGGTAACACAGCAGTATGGAACTTGTAATTCTATGACTGAAACCTGCTTTGCAAATGAATGTCTATCCAACTGTTTTTCCTGGTGTACCATTCTACCTTTTAATTTTTTTTTTAAATCAACCGTTCTTAGATAGGCAGAAAGTTCCACTTGCCTTGGCAATATTTAATGAGTGCAATATTGCCGCTCTACGTGTGATTGGCAAATATGACACTGTCAATTTCATCAAAGTCATCCATAGAGGGTGGAATGTAGTTAATGTGAACAATAAATTCATTGAAAATAGCAAATTAAACCCATTCTCACATCATATCACGTCAAATAGCGATGAATAGGTGCGTTATCTGCAAGTTGTTGAATGGCTAAGGAACTGGAACATTTTGTTGAATAGCTAAAGAACTGGATTAGAATATCTGAACAGAATATAAAATATCTATTTGCGATCACAGAATCCAGTTATTTTACTTCTTGGAAAGTTTCAAACCGACAACACAGAATATGAATTTGGTGGATATCGCCAATTATCAGCAACAAATTATCTTATCTCTGTGCAGCAAGTTCTAGATGCTGAAAAATAAACTGAATATTTATTCACTATTCAGCATGCCGTCTTCGAATTAAGGAGATGTTCCTTTCCGTGACCTTTCAGATTTTCTCAGTGCAAGTGATGGTAAAACTAGTGGTGACATCATGATTGATGTGAAGTCTGGTAAAACTAGTGGTGACATCATGATTGATGATGTGAAGTCTGGTAAAACTAGTGGTGACATCATGATTGATGATGTGAAGTCTGGTAAAACTAGTGGTGACATCATGACTGATGATGTGAAGTCTGGTAAAACTAGTGGTGACATCATGATTGATGATGTGAAGTCTGGTAAAACTAGTGGTGACATCATGATTGATGATGTGAAGTCTGGTAAAACTAGTGGTGACATCATGATTGATGATGTGAAGTCTGGTAAAACTAGTGGTGACATCATGATTGATGATGTGAAGTCTGGTAAAATTAGTTTCACATGAATATTCATGATTGTGAATTACTTACTGCTCAAAGTACCGAGGAGTCCCTTATATATTTCGCTGAATTTGTTTCCAAGAAATTGCACAGTAAAAGTCATTGCACTGCTTATATGGGATGTACTGCACGTAGACAGAACATTGACAAGTGATGTTGACACAGATGTATTGTCAACAGATTATATACAAAAAACTTCTTGACTGTAGAGGTTCCCAGTATCCTTCCAAGTTTATTATTTCATCATCATTTCTAACATGCAGTTATGCAGAAGCTGATATCAGCAGAACTGCAAGCGAAGTTTCTAGCCCGTACACATCACAAACAATTGCTTATTTATATTGTTTCATGCAGTTTGCAGTAATATTTTACTGAAGAAATATGTGCTGTGTGCTCTGAGGGAAATATTGTGTCCAAGGCATTGTCTACATCAGTAAATGTTTTCCCTAATAATTATAGAACAGTAAAGAATGACATCTCCCAAAATACATCATCATCATATTTTTAAAAAAAAAGGAAGTTAGCCAAACTCAACCCACAAAACTTTCGATAAATGTTCACACAATCAATGTACATTGCATAGACTTGTGATGAGACATATATATGTGAATACTTCATTTTGGCTTATAATAAAGGATCTATTTAAATTAACTAGCCCAGGTCATATCAGCTTCATGCACTGGAATGATGAAATGTTGGTCCTGAAGTGTGCTCTGTGCTCCTGACAAGACACAGTAATCCTGGGATACCAGAAGTGTGTGCTGTGCTCCTGACAAGACACAGTAATCCTGGGATACCAGAAGTGTGCGCTGTGCTCCTGACAAGACACAGTAATCCTGGGATACCAGAAGTGTGCTCTGTGCTCCTGACAAGACACAGTAATCCTTGGATACCAGAAGTGTGCTCTGTGCTCCTGACAAGACACAGTAATCCTGGGATACCAGAAGTGTGCTCTGTGCTCCTGACAAGACACAGTAATCCTGGGATACCAGAAGTGTGTGCTGTGCTCCTGACAAGACACAGTAATCCTGGGATACCAGAAGTGTGCTCTGTGCTCCTGACAAGACACAGTAATCCTGAGATACCAGAAGTGTGCTCTGTGCTCCTGACAAGACACAGTAATCCTGGGATACCAGAAGTGTGCTCTGTGCTCCTGACAAGACACAGTAATCCTGAGATACCAGAAGTGTGCTCTGTGCTCCTGACAAGACACAGTAATCCTGGGATACCAGAAGTGTGCTCTGTGCTCCTGACAAGACACAGTAATCCTTGGATACCAGAAGTGTGCGCTGTGCTCCTGACAAGACACAGTAATCCTGGGATACCAGAAGTGTGCGCTGTGCTCCTGACAAGACACAGTAATCCTGGGATACCAGAAGTGTGCACTGCACTCCTGACAAGACACAGTAATCCTTGGATACCAGAAGTGTGCGCTGTGCTCCTGACAAGACACAGTAATCCTGGGATACCAGAAGTGTGCACTGCACTCCTGACAAGACACAGTAATCCTGGGATACCAGAAGTGTGTTCTGTGCTGACAAGACACAGTAATCCTGGGATACCAGAAGTGTGTTCTGTGCTGACAAGACACAGTAATCCTGGGATACCAGAAGTGTGTTCTGTGCTCCTGACAAGACACAGTAATCCTGGGATACCAGAAGTGTGCTCTGTGCTCCTGACAAGACACAGTAATCCTGGGATACCAGAAGTGTGCTCTGTGCTCCTGACAAGACACAGTAATCCTGGGATACCAGAAGTGTGCGATGTGCTCCTGACAAGACACAGTAATCCTGGGATACCAGAAGTGTGCACTGTGCTCCTGACAAGACACAGTAATCCTGGGATACCAGAAGTGTGCTCTGTGCTCCCGACAAGACACAGTAATCCTGGGATACCAGAAGTGTGCTCTGTGCTCCTGACAAGACACAGTAATCCTGGGATACCAGAAGTGTGCTCTGTGCTCCTGACAAGACACAGTAATCCTGGGATACCAGAAGTGTGCACTGTGCTCCTGACAAGACACAGTAATCCTGGGATACCAGAAGTGTGCTCTGTGCTCCTGACAAGACACAGTAATCCTGGGATACCAGAAGTGTGCACTGTGCTCCTGACAAGACACAGTAATCCTGAGATACTGACGTACTGGAATGCCTCCCTTCGTTGACTAAGGATAGATCCATAACCCTACCCCCCCCTTACACATGCATATCTTTGAGACTATATGAGTTAAGATATTACCTCAATTGCACAACTAAGAAGAACCTGTGTTTTTGTCAGTAAGGATATGGGCTGTCAAGAGCTACCTGCTCACAGCTAAAGACATTAATTCATTTCATCATAATCCTGTGTCAAGAGCTACCTGCTCACAGCTAAAGACATTAATTCATTTCATCATCATCTTGTGTCAAGAGCTACCTGCTCACAGCTAAAGACATTAATTCATTTCATCATCATCATGTGTCAAGAGCTACCTGCTCACAGCTAAGGGAATTAATTCATGTCATCATCATCAACTACTTGGCCCACATGCATAACACATACACACAAATAAATATACTACAACACAACAAAAAGACAACAGCAAACATGCAAATATAATATAAAGTTGTGTTTATAATTTGATTTTAGTACAGGAGAAAGTGTACATGAGATTAGCAAACAAGGTAATCAAAGGTACAGGTAACTCCAGGTAACCGTATCACTCTCTAGGTTAGTTTATCATCAAATCACAGGATAATGATTCAGGTAAATGAACAAGATATACAAAACCTTACCTAGCCTGGGGTAATTTAAGTACTTATGTAAAACACAAGGTTAATCAGCTTCACAATCAATGTCACAGACTATCAGACTCTATAGACATCATTAGTAATTTTCTATGTCACAGACTATCAGACTCTATAGACATCATTAGTAATTTTCTATGTCACAGACTATCAGACTCTATAGACATCATTAGTAATTTTCTATGTCACAGACTATCAGACTCTATAGACATCATTAGTAATTTTCTATGTCACAGTAAAAAAATAAAATCAATCTTTATTTGTATGAGTTGTTCGAACCCAATAACCCAATAGACTAATAGTTTGTGTATTCATTGTTAAGCTGGTCAAACTTGTGTTCTACGTAAGCACTACTGTAAAATCCCCTATATAACGCTTACTTTTATAACAAATATATATAACAATATTTTCAAAATCACCAGTTATATTTATTCTCCCTTGTTTGTACTGTATATAGAGAATGTGTTGTTACATAAATATTTTAATTTAAGTGGCGACAGCAAGAGCATGCAGCCTTTATCACGCAGCTACAAGTTCCCTCCCTGCAACTACCTAACGGGAAACATGCAGTATTTGACAGTTTTATTTTTACATACATATTTTCTCGGTTATTCTAACCAAGTTATTCTAACTGGAAAAAATCCAGTTCTTATCATGAGTCGGACCCTAGGGGCATCACTGTTGCAATACCACCACTCTATCCTCTCAGCCATGCACCATATAAGTTTACTTAGCATGTTCAAACTATGAGATTACACTAGCTAAATAAAGAAATCAACTGACTAGTACTACATCAAACAGGTAAAGTCATTCCAGTATTAATATTCAAAATTAACTCACTATTCCTACAAATGCAATCAAAATATGTCTTGATTAACAAAATAAACAAACACACTAAAACACTACATCAAACACTGGTCATTCTAGGTTAAAAAATAATCAAAATAGTTGTCTAGTATCAGGTTTACTTCATCAAACACGGTCAGGTATTTCTAGTTTAAATAAGTTCAATATTTGTCCGATAGTACAAACACAGTCAGATATTTCTAGTTTAAATAAGTTCAATATTTGTCCGATAGTACAAACACAGTCAGGTATTTCTAGTTTAAATAAGTTCAATATTTGTCTGATAGTACAAACACAGTCAGATATTTCTAGTTTAAATAAGTTCAATATTTGTCTGATAGTACAAACACAGTCAGGTATTTCTAGTTTAAATAAGTTCAATATTTGTCCGATAGTACAAACACAGTCAGGTATTTCTAGTTTAAATAAGTTCAATATTTGTCCGATAGTACAAACTCAGGAAGGGTATATTTCTAGTGTCAATAACTTGAACAGAACATTATCCTTGTTAATATAGGCCTATCATAAAAGGAGACAGTAGAAAAGGCCTATTTTTCACAACATTAATGTGTATTTATCTATATATTTCACAACATTAATGTGTATTAAACGATATATATCACAACATTAATGAGTATTCAACTATATATTTCACAACATTAATGTGTATCCAGCTATATAATTCACAACATTAATGTGTATTGAGATTTTATATTTCGGTGACCATCAAACAATTGAAGGTGATGTGGTCAGAATTATATTAGATACATCTATTATTCCAGAGTTAGTCTCTATATTTTACAACTGTATTACATCGTCAGTAAAACCGAAGTTGTCAGATAACTGACATAAGTGTCAACTTATTTCTTCATAAATTCGTATTTATTACAACTTATATGTGTATTCTTATAAAAACGTCCATATTTATAATAATTATACCTTTTATTTCCCCCATTAATACGTTCGTGTGAGATAAAAATGTCCATATTGGCAATAATTACTGAAATTTAACACATGCACACATTCCCCCTACACTTTTTTTAACCTGTAATCCGTATCAATACGTAAAATGCGTACTAGTTGACATATATGTAACAAGCAACATATTTCCACATATGAACAATTTGCCATAATTGTTAATGCTATCATCCCACTAGCACAACTATTGTCACGCTGCTATCAAATTGTCCATATGTATCAAAGTTTCTTGAATAATGTGCAATTTATCCTGTGTGTGTACACGCGCGCGCGCACGCACACTCTCTCTCTCATACACACACACAGTGCGTTGTCACTATCATCATCACATTCAATCATAACCCTAACCCACACCCTAACCCTAACCATACCCATCCAATGATCTTTCTCAATTGAAATGAATATATCAACAGCCAATTTGCATATAACGGAAAGTTTAACAGTCTAAGCCAACATGAAGGTGTCATCAGTGATTAGACCAACCACCATGAAGGTACAATCATACCAACCACCATATTACCAGTGACCCATCAGACCACACACCATGTAGATCCCATCAGACCACCATGAAGATGATACATCAGTACCCATCAGACCACCATGAAGATGATACATCAGTACCCATCAGACCACCATGAAGATGATACATCAGTACCCATCAGACCACCATGAAGATGATACATCAGTACCCATCAGACCACCATGAAGATGATACATCAGTACCCATCAGACCACCATGAAGATGATACATCAGTACCCATCAGACCACCATGAAGATGATACATCAGTACCCATCAGACCACGATGAAGATGATACATCAGTACCCATCAGACAAACCACCATGAAATTATCACCAGTGACCCATCAGACTAGCGAGACATCCTTCTAATCTGCAGGAGTTTGAGAACGAGTGCAGAAGTGGAGACTGATTGTGGAGATTTTTTATTTTCTACTTACACTTGAATGGCTGCAAATAGAGTGAAAAATGACAGGGAAAGGCCATGCCGAAGTCGGATGTTTCAGGCTAAAACGAGCAAACATCACAGTCAACCTGTAAACTATGACAAAATACATTCAGTTCTCCGGACTACATCCTGCTAATTCGCAGGAGTATGAGAACAAACAAAGAAGAGTTTACTAGTTAAGTTTTAATTTTCCTGTGACTTTTTTTGCATACTTATGTCTGCCGTTACAATAAGCACCCAATGTCTGTTCACAGCAATCTTACAGCAGATGCCCCCTAATCAAACCGTTCCTCTTAGCATATTCTGATTCTGACATGATCTATTCTGTAAGCAACAATCACCACTTTATAGTTAATACAGATTGTCCCACAGAAATTTGTGGGTAAATGCATAATTAACAAATGCAAAGTTATAATTAGTGGTTAGTAAACATCACATTACCACTACAATCAATCAAGAAAACACTACAATCATCCAAGAAAGCACTACAGTCAACCAAGAAAATACTACAATCAATACATCACAATCATTTAAGACAATACTACACTCTATCAAAATACTTGATACAAGATTGCTATAATCAGGAACATTACAATTAATAAATTTAGAAACACAAGAAATAGAACATCACAACCAATAAATATAGAACTACAATCAAGAAATGCAGCAGCTCAATCAATAGATAGAGAACTACAATCAAGGAAGAGAGCTCTACAATCAATAGATAGAGAACTAATTAAGAAAGAACTCCACAATCAATAGGGAAATATAATCAATAAATTGAGACCTACAATCATGTAACTGCGTTACAATAAAAAAAAAACAGAGTAACACAATCAATACAGAACTACATTCGTGGAAGAGAGCACCACAACAGAGAGCTGCAGTCAAGGAAGAGAAAATTTCAATCAATAGAGAACCTTACAATCAATAATTAGAGAACTACAATCAACAAAGCATTTCAATAAAAAAAATAGCTGTGTAATAAATGACAATATGATTGCCTGTGGTAAGAAAATTTCTTCCTAGAATGCACACCAAAAAACAACCCCCATAAAATCTGGTTCCACACATAGAATATAAATCAAACTAAAACCAAACATTTGCATTCTGTATACATAAAATGAATGTACCCTGATGACCCACAACCATCTGCCGCCATAGGCTAGCAGACAATGGTATATATTTCTTATTCAAATGTAGGCCTTGTCTCACACATGCTTTATCTGATTAATACTTATTTATTCTCCATTGTCATTAATTTACATCTACATACCCGGGTTATTCCATTGCCCGTGTGCCAACCGAGCCTTGACTTCTAGTTCAGGATGTTTAGAGTAAGGTCTCAGTCTTCTCTCTAGGCATGTCGTAGGAGGTAACTAAGAAAAGTTGACGTGGGGGGGGGGGGGGAGGGGAGGAGGCTGACAACCTGTCAACTGTGAAATTTCATAATCACATCTTGTCTCAAATTTCTGACTTTCGTCATCTATCAAATAATCGCCATGGAAGATGATGAGATGCAGGTAAGAGGACAATGCACCGTTTTTCCTTTTGTAGAAGACTAAGGTGATGGGGAACACTAGATGTGTGGATCACTGTGGATGGGTCAACATTATCTAACAGATGAATGAAGAGACAGTTGGCCCGGATGTGTGTACTGTGCTACTGGCAGGATGTGTGTACTGTGCTACTGGCAGGATGTGTGTACTGTGCTACTGGCAGGATGTGTGTACTGTGCTACTGGCAGGATGTGTGTACTGTGCTACTGGCAGGATGTGTGTACTGTGCTACTGGCAGGATGTGTGTACTGTGCTACTGGCAGGATGTGTGTACTGTGCTACTGGCAGGATGTGTGTACTGTGCTACTGGCAGGATGTGTGTACTGTGCTACTGGCAGGATGTGTGTACTGTGCTACTGGCAGGATGTGTGTACTGTGCTACTGGCAGGATGTGTGTACTGTGCTACTGGCAGGATGTGACGATCCTGGGACAATGCCTCCCTTCAAGATCTAAACATGCATCCATAAACTCCCCCCCCCAACACAACCTTGCCTTTTAGATAGATTTACATGAGTCCAAGTGTTGCCTTAGTTACATAACCAAGAAGAACCTGCAGCATGTTTGTCAGGAAGGCTATGGGCTGTCAAGAGATACATGCTCACAGATTCATCACTATTTCACATCCCATAATTTTTGTCACTGCTTGAAGCTCCATAGCTATTTCAACAGAAAATAGTTTTTTTTCCAGTTTCCAACATGCCACCCCTCTTTACACCCTCATTGATTCCAACTTGCTCAATATGATGTCATTGACATTTTTGTTTCCATGGTACAATGTACAGCAGGCTAGCATATCTCAACTGATTGCAGTCCTATCTGTGTGATGTGTTTGGCAGCATGCTGTCCTCACTGCCACTCTGTAAGTATCCCAGGCAAGTTGTATGGCCTCTTCCAATGCCATATTCAGACATTCTTCAATATCCTACTCGATATTGACGTATTCCAGTACATCCTACAATCCAGTACAATACAAATGAGAAAGCTGCGGGAAAGAAGTAATAACGACACTAAAATAACCATTTTAAGATCAATGTTTTCGCAGTAGCAACACATGCATACAAGACTTGGACTGTAAACAACGACAATACCCAGAAGAATAAATTTATTTGAAATTAATTGCTACAGGAAGATCATACAAATATCATGGACAGAGAAAAAGAACATTGAAATTTCTGAAACAAAATGAAGGGTGGCTTTTAAATACCATCAAAGTATTTTGGACACATAAAGCGACATGATGGTATTAAAAGGCTGCTTCTAGAGAGTAGAGTACCAAGAAATAGAAGAAGAGGAAGACCAAGAAGACGATGGACAAGCGACATCAAAGCATATATGAACATGTCTTTGGCAAATGCAGACCTGCCTACACAGGACAGAGAGCCGTTTAGAGTATCCACGATGAAGACAACGTTCTGGAAAGAATATGTCACTTGATATATATATGGGATAAACCCCAGAAGAGTATGTGGGACTGACAAAAAGGTACAGACTCTTCCAGGATTTATCTCATATAACCATTATTTTAGGACTTACTAATTTGTGCTATCTTGTGCTCTTGATAAAGGCCTTGTGGTCAAAACATCAATTTTTGTATTTTATTATGGGTGTTAACCAGCGATTATTTAAAATTTATCACCTATTTCCAAGTTTCTGCTGTTTGTTATAAGTATACAAATGCCTGATTGAAGTGCAGCAAATAAAACACACTGAACTGTTTTGCATGTCAGAAACATTTACAAGCATCAAAGTATGCATTTGGTGTGTTGTTTATGTCCTTTTTTTCAAAAAAACTCTAAAATTTAAAGTGTACCAGGATCAGCTATCACATCTAAGCTGTAAATTAATTAGTACCATGCAGTATCAGACAAATAATTAACATTTATGAAATATTAAGTGGGTAGGCTACACAGAAGCTGGTTGCATATTTTAACTAGAATGTCGCAATCATCAATAATATTTAATGACTGTAGAGATTTGATTTGCAATATTTAGGTCCAGTTATTTACCACTTGAAAGAAGTTAATTAAAAATTAGAATAGCTGCTTATTCGCATCACTAAGTGACGAGGAAAGATGAGACTGCATATTTTTGAGAAGAGGAAAGATATAACACATAATAACAAGCAAGTTCAAGAGAACGAGGAGGTAGGGAAAGACCACTAGAGAAGATGCTTGACAACCTGGCATTTAGGCATGGGAGAACATCGGTATCAGAAATGATTGACAGTACACGAAATAGAAGTCTGTGGAAAGACATGATAACCAACGCCACACACGGCATGGACCATAAGAATAAATGATTGACAATATACGAAATCAATCAATAAACCCGTAACCCTTCAGGGTCGTAGGGGTATCACATTGGATGCCTCAATCCCCCAGCGAATTATATCCTCAGCGATGCTGATGAGTGTGGAAATATCTTGTCCTGTCCATTCCTTGATGTTGTCTGTCTATGCCTTTATTTTCCCTCTGCTTCTTCCACCTTCGACAGTTCCCTGCAGTATTGTTTTTGACAAGGAATCATGCCTGCATACATGTCCAAACCATGCGAATTTTCATATATTCTGATTCTGTATGGTTCTCGATACATTGAATCTTGAGAATTTATTCTGATTAAACAATGGCCCACTGATTGGACACAATCACTAATAATACCAATTCCCAAGAAAGGAAATTTGAAAGTGTGTACAAATTACAGAACAATTAGCTTTATAACACACCCCAGTAAAGTGATGCTCAAAATACTACTTAACAGAATAAAATACATGTCGGAAGAAATAATTGCAGAAGAACAAGCTGGTTTCAGAGCAAACAGAAGCACTGTTGAACTAATATTTAACATTAAAACAAAATCGAAAAATATATTCAGCACCAACGTGATCTATACAATTTCAATGACTTTACAAAGGCCTTTTGGCATGATGGTCTGTGGCACATACTGAGGCATGATGGTCTATGGCACATACTGAGGCATGATGGTCTGTGGCACATACTGAGGCATGATGGTCTGTGGCACATACTGAGGCAATTTAATTTTGACACCACAATCATAGACATTATATACAAAATAGAAGTCTCGGAAAGACATGGTAACCAATGTCGCAGGGCGAGGACCATAAGAAGTGTACCACTGTTTCCTCAACAGTCCAGCTATCCAACTGCATGCAGCTCAATATATGAATGTATACCTGTTGCTTTAGAATTCTAAGATGCACTCACTACCTTACAGTTGAGTCAAATTCAGAAGATGAGCAAACAATGTGGATCAGATCTTGCGACAGAACTGTTGTTCAAATGTGGTCAATATCGAGAAATTTAGAATGACCAGTTGTCTGCAGACCATTGATGGCACAAATTTGAGAACACTTGAATGTAATATTGGACTCGCATATCTGTTTCTGAGACCCTTCAATAAGTTTCTGAGACCAGAAAGTGATACTGCGACCTGTCATAAAAGGTGGTAGGAGGTCTATTGATAAAGATGACTGCACCATCCGATAAGAGTTAAAGTTTATTGAAGTCATGCCAAACTTACATATGCGATGCAATCAATAAACTTCGACAACAAAGTTTGTTCTCCAGGATACATTCTGTTCATCTGTAGGAATTTGAGAAATAATGCTAAAAATAATGGGCTGATTCCGGACAGCTTTTGACAAATTATTTGTACGTGTATTTTTGTGTGTGTACTAAGTGTGCATACCATTTGATCACATCTGTGTAAAATCTGACACATGACTAACAACACGACCACACATGTTCAGTTATTCTATTTGATATTTAACCAAACAATACATTTTCACACCAACCAGTACGAATCACCCTGTTATGCGTTTTCCAGCTCTTACACCATGTAATCAGTTCCTAGCTCCTACATCGTACCATAAGATGTGCAAGGGAGTTTATGGATGTACACTTAGACCCCAATAGAATATTTGCCAGTTCAACAGCAATAAGTCAAGCCAGAGGGAGAAATTCTAGTGTATCAATATTACCAAGTCCTGCCAGAGGCACAAACACACTACACAACATTCTGATCAACCTTCTGTCAGATATGTTAACACATTCGTAGTGATAGCACATCTAGCATATCCCGTAGTCACCCAGAAGTCTGCCACAAGAGGACACAGTTGCAATGCCCGCTGCCACAAGAGGACACAGTTGCAATGCCCGCTGCCACAAGAGGACACAGTTGCAATGCCCGCTGCCACAAGAGGACACAGTTGCAATGCCCGCTGCCACAAGAGGACACAGTTGCAATGCCCGCTGCCACAAGAGGACACAGTTGCAATACCCGCTGCCACAAGAGGACACAGTTGCAATGCCCGCTGCCACAAGAGGACACAGTTGCAATGCCCGCTGCCCTGCATCTCTTCATTACTCATGAGAATTATTTGATAGAAGATAAATGTCAGAAATTGTGACAAGATGTCATATAATTATTTTTCAATTGTTGTTAGCCTATCCTCAGTCGCCTCATAAGACATGCATGGAAAGAAGACAGTAGTCCTATTCTTTGTACCTTGAACAAAGACCGTGGTTGCCACATGAGTGATATATTGTAGTCTTTTCACTTTATTCCCCTTTCTGCCTTGCAGCATCACCGGCAGAAGAGTTCTCTGAAGACCTCCTTGTAGTGCACTTCATATATCTTTGTTTTCACTCACTCCTTTATGTCTGTAATCATCATTTGTAATGTCTCACCTGGCTTTGTATCCATTGTTGTACTTCAAGAGTGTTCTGAGTATGAAATGCTGAGGCAGACATATTGGCCAGAGGAAACAACACTGGAATCAAAGCTCTATGGGACACTGTATGAACTACAAAAGACAGTGAGTTTTATTAAGGAGACAGAATTACAGATATAGACATGTTTCAAGTGAACGATAAAGAAGTATCCATCATATCTGTGTATAACAATGCTTTTTGAGGGGCACTACATGATGGTAGCCTGAAAGCATGTGAAAACCTCTTCATCTGTTGTCTTCTGATGTAATACAGGATTAGCATTGTGAGAATAGAAATGCGCTGTGCTGCCATGACCCAGCACATCAGTCTTCTGTGGAGAAAATATAGTATTAAATACCATAAGAATAGTTAGATATCTGTGTCTCCCCAACCCCATATGGCCTATGTCGAGAACTAATGATTTTAAGAACTAATTGTGGGCGCCTGTGGCTATGTCGACAGCGATACCTACAGTGACGAGAAGGTCAAGAATGCTTGACTGGTTAGCTTTCAGTTTGTGTCCAGTATAGCAACAAGTTCTCTTGTACAGTCGACCTACTTCTAGCAAGCACATGCTGTTGTGTCTGTGGGTCTCACCAATGGCCCACTAGACAAACCACCCATGCAACAGAAAACCTTAGTAGATGACATGCCATTATATTGAGGCTATCTTCTTATAGAAGCTTCATGGCATGTCATCTATATAATTATGCTTCTCATGCTTTTATTTTATTGTTGCAATGTGTTTTATGCTTTGTTATTTGTATATATGTATGCACCCTCTGTGGTTGGGAGGGAGCCAGAGATGTACTGCGCAGCACTGGGGAGAAGGAAACTACCAGCTTTGTTTTTTTCCTATGGCTGAGGCCCATCATAGAGGCACAGTGACTCAGGACGTAACAATTCTTTTGACTTGAACATTTGGTTGCATGCCTGGAGGAATAGAGAAGTTTGGCATAACCAGTAGTCAATTGGTGGCGGGGAATGAGCACAGTGAACCCTATCTTGGATGCAGTGGCGCAGAGCAGTTCATGGGTTGAAACCTACCGTCCTGGTGGTATGATAGTTATTCTCTAGCTCTTGTCCAGGGTGGGCCGAATATCCAGACTTCCCAGCAATATAATGCCATTTTAATGGCATTAGGTCAAAGGGCATGAGCCCTAGGACCGCTGGATCAGCAACCAACCAACAATATGGTTACAGTCACCTGCCATTCAGTAGAAATGATACAACGCCGAACATATTAGTTACCAGACCAGTCACACGTGTCAGGGGCAGTTGACATGAATACAACGGTGACTGCATTTCCAATCCCTGGACAACATCCTGCTTGAAATCTAGTAGGACTATTGTCCTGTGACAAGAGAGATCTAGTAGGACCCTTGCCCTGCTTCATGTGAGATCTAATATGACCACTGTCCTGCTTCAAGAGAAATCTAGTGTAAGTTTTATTGCAAACAAACAAAACATACTCAAAATAAATGATCTTTCTTAACTGTTCAGTTATACATTTAAAAAATCATAAATTGAATGCTTAATACAAATGCTGTCAACATCAAACAGGCAATTAGTGAAGGAAACAGTATCAGATTAGGGAAAGGCATCAATACAGATAATTAGTGCAGGTAACTATATTAAACAAAATATCCAGTGGACACATCAAATATCCAGTGGATAACAAAATTATCAAGGCAGATAATTCCTACAGGTTATGCAAAACTTTCCAACACACCACAAATATTGCAACAAATATTTGGTACAGTAGAGTCCTTTATGATCAATAACCATCATTCCTATGGGTAGGTGTCCTTTTTATTTCTTCCATTTTTATAGATATTTGGTTTGTGTTCTGTCCAATTTCTGTTTGTTTTGTTTCGCCTCCAATCTAGTTTTTAGCTCTCTGGCATGTATCCATATTTAGCTTTGCCATGTGAAAGTGGGCACTCATTCTTAATCGTTTATGATGTGAACGTCTATGATAAAGTTCTGTTGGTTGACACGTTGATTTTCATGTCTTATCCTGTGTGTCATCATCATTTTCCTTTTGCGCTGAAGTTAGCGCATAGGGCAGATCTCTCCAATTCTGTCTGTTCAAAGCTATTCTGTGCAGTTCTTGAATAGTATGAATATTGATTGTTTTATTTTCTCTAAGTATTGTTTTTCTGAGTGTTTGGTCTACCCCTGGCTCTTTTGCCTGTAGGTATCCATTCAAGAGATTGGCGGTGTATTCTGTTGATGTTTGCGCATAGGACATGCCTGATGTAGGACCAACAGCGTTTTCTGATAACATCTGTGATGAAATTTTGATGTGTCTCTTCTCTGATTTTATCATTCGATTTGAATTCACTCCAATGGGTATTAGTTATCCTATGAAGACATTTGTCCTCGAAACTCTATCCTTTGTGTAGCCGGTGATAAATACAACTTCATCACCATATCCAAGTTGTGCCTGTTGGATTTCAGTTTTCCTGCAGTTATTGCCTATCACAGATATAACACAAACATACAAATACCACACCAAATAAAAAGTCAATACCTTCCAAATGAAGAAAACTCTAAACTGGCAAATGTGTTTACATTTTAATTTAAAGGATGAATTAAGCTGTGTATTTGACAGCCACATTTTTCAGATAAATCGCATCAAAAATTTTTCTTGTTTATAGTCTAGATTTCTTTTAAGTAAACTAGTCTGTGTCAAATAAAGGATAAAAGGATGACATCAAAATTGTTGATGAGTGTAAAAATATACAAAGATTTTACTCCAGCTTGTCCGATAAGATGAAAAGAAATTCAGCAAGTTGTTGCTCCGTTCATATCGAACTCAGTTAGTGGGTAAAACAGTCAAACAATTGAATGCCACAGCCCTCAATATATTATCTGCATACAATCTTCTCAGCCTGAATTCCAAATATAATACAGACTTCGATACCCTAACGTCAGTGAATGGCATGTCTTGATTTGTCATACAAGTTTGTCATAATTGTTTGTACGAGATATGAAGCAAATAGGATGTCACTGACACACGGTCAAATCATCTATCAGAAGTTTCATTTTGTACTGTCACTCATCTATCAGAAGTTTCATTTTGTACTGTCACTCATCTATCAGAAGTTTCATTTTGTACTGTCACATTTTCCTATATTGTACTGCATTCTGCAACATCATATTTTTTTATATCCAGCTCCTTATCAGCATCAAATTTTTCTATTGCAATCTTTATTCTGTGCTATCACATTAATCAATATCAATCTTCACCCTGAACTGTCACATTTTCCTTCTATCAATCATCATTCTGTACATCACATTTTTCTATATCAATCATTATTCTGTACCGTCACATTTTTCTATCAATCATCATTCTGTACCGTCACATTTTTCTATCAATCATCATTCTGTACCGTCACATTTTTCTATATCAACCATCATTATGTACATCACATTTTTCTATATCAACCATCATTCTGTACCATCACATTTTTCTATATCAATCATCATTCTGTACCGTCACATTTTTATTCTATCAATCATCATTCTGTACCGTCACATTTTTCTATATCAATCATCATTCTGTACCGTCACATTTTTATTCTATCAATCATCATTCTGTACCGTCACATTTTTCTATATCAACCATCATTCTGTACCGTCACATTTTTATTCTATCAATCATCATTCTGTACCGTCACATTTTTCTATATCAATCATCATTCTGTACCGTCACATTTTTCTATATCAATCTTCATTCCACATCATCACATTATTCTACATCAAACTTATTCAGCACTGTACTATCATATTTAAAGATATCAATCTTCATTCTGCGATGTTACATTTTCCGATGTCAAGTCTGTTCAATGCCCCCCCTGGGAGCTAATAAACACCTAATACGTATATACTCCTTTTACTGGGCTTCTGTTGATGGTCTGAACTTGGGAAGCATAAGGCCAAACTTGGATTCAATGCCATCAAAAGTAGCTAGTGCCATTCTGTAGCCACCTATATGGTCTGGATTTCGAGACAGAATTTCTTCTAATTTCACAGATTTTGCCTCAGATCCTTCAGGTCGGCTGCAAGCAAAATTCATTTCAAGATTCATTAGTCACATAAAGAAATTGAGTGCAAAGACAGTAGCTATAAATCTAACTGACAAAATGAATATGCAAGGATAAGTCAGTTTATCTGACAGACAAGTTTCATATAAAATTAACTAATTATCCGATACAAAGATGCATGATAACTAATTATCTGACACAGATACATGATTATGAAATAATTCCTTTAGCTGTTTAAGACGGTAGCTCTTAACAGTCTGACAAATTCAAAGGTCCTCCTCATTTGAGTAACCGAATGGCACTCAAATGTATAATATTTGATGTATATATGTCACAAAGGCATGGTTGTGTTAACACTTTCCTGACCAATTTCGACACTATTCGAATTTGCTGATCAAGTTCAACGATAGTCAAATGCACTATGATAGATTGGAAAAATGGGAATACCCATTGCAATAATGTGCTAAAAATAGTGTTTCCTGGAAATTATTTTTTGTAAAAAGTGTGGCACATCAGGAATAACGATATAGACATCATTGGTGAGTTTTAAACAAGAAATATTGTGTGATATATAGAAATTAATGTAAATCTAGGCCTAGCATTACGATTAGCATTTTACACTTGAAATAACTTTGGAGCTTTCAAATTCATTCTGATAGTGCAAACAGTTATTTTTTTCAGTATGGTTCACGTGTGGAGCTGCGTAGCGCAGTGGTTAGCACACTGGCTTCGCATATGAGTGGTCCTGGGTTTATTCCCCAGTTGAGGCGGAAATGTTTTTCAGATCGCAACGGCTCACAGGTCGACCCAGCCTTAAATGGGTACCGGATTAATCCGGGAAGTACAGACTGCGAGGGAGAGGAGATGTCTACCGCCCTCATTTGCAGAGCCTCTGAAATGCGAGATCGCTAACATCTCACACCCCTACGGCATTAATAAATGCTATGGGTTACTTTACTTTACATGGTTCGTGTATGTGAATACTTAAAGTATATCTCAGCATGTGGAAAGGTGGGAATGCTCTGTTGTCTGAGTGTAGATAGAAACAATTATAAAATGCACCTGAAGATTATTTTGAAAATGGCACTTTTATAAATATTAACAGACTTGGCACTTACAGGCTGTCCTGGAATACACAGATAATACATGCTTACTGCGGTCTTAGAAGAATTAAGATGGTCGCAACAGAGAACTGTAATGGTGGACACACTCAAGTGTAGATTCGAGTACCTATTTAAGTTTATGGCGTGCAATGATGATGATCCAACGACTAACTAATAGAAATTGATTCTAATCTGCTGCGACAAAGCTGCGAATGTATATCAGAAATCAAACAAATAAAGATCACATAATCAATGTGTTGACGTACCTGCCACCAAAGTCTACATAAAACAATCTCTGCAGCAACTCATAGGTCAGCAATGTCACGCCAAACTGTGGAGATGATCTGAACACTCGAGCTAAGGAATAAATCAAATATATCACAAATTAATCTGGATTCAGTTATGAAATCAGACTAGTCAATCAATCAAGCCCTCGTGAAATCAGACTAGTCAATCAATCAAGCCCTCATGAAATCAGACTAGTCAATCAATCAAGCCCTCATGAAATCAGACGAGTCAATCAATCAATCCCTCATGAAATCAGACTAGTCAATCAATCAAGCCCTCATGAAATCAGACTAGTCAATCAATCAATCCCTCATGAAATCAGACTAGTCAGTCAATCAATCAAGCCCTCATGAAATCAGACTAGTAAATCAATCAAGCCCTCATGAAATCAGACTAGTCAATCAATCAAGCCCTTGTGCCCCTAATGTGTTTACACATCCATGGATGCATAGACCATCATTTGTCTCTGCCCTTGAATATATTCTTAACATCAGTCCATGTCATTATTATTTCTGTCACATTCAAGTCAGACAGATAGGAAAACAGATCAGACAGACTAAAAGACAAGAGCACATAAATACACAGTCCAGACTGATGCAGGTAAATTACTCAATGGTTACATACCTGGACCGCCCTTCCAAAAATACACAGTCCAGACTGATGCAGGTAAATTACTCAATGGTTACATACCTGGACCGCCCTTCCAAAAAGCCCCAAAGCCTTCTTCCTTGAGTATCTTCCGAGCACAATCTATGACACCACTGTAGGTTGTTTGCCCTTTGCGTGCTTGTACCTGCAGTCTTGTCTTGATTACATCAGCAGGTGTAGGAATGAAGGCAGCTGGCATACCTTCAAAGATATTCACAAATAAAAGTGAGTATTGTTTACTATGGGATAGACAGGTAGGTAGATGAGATAGGTAGAAACGTAGTTAACCAAATAAAAGATATTAACAATTCAAAAGATTATTATAAGCTTTCAGTTCTACCAAATAAAAGTGAGTATTATTTACTATGGGATAGACAGGTAGATGAGATAGTTAGGTAGACAGGTAGATGAGATAGGTAGACAGGTAGATGAGATAGTTAGGTAGACAGGTAGATGAGATAGTTAGGTAGACAGGTAGATGAGATAGTTAGGTAGGCAGGTAGATGAGATAGGTAGGCAGGTAGATGAGATAGTTAGGTAGATGAGATAGTTAGGTAGGCAGGTAGATGAGATAGTTAGGTAGACAGGTAGATGAGATAGTTAGGTAGACAGGTAGATGAGATAGTTAGGTAGGCAGGTAGATGAGATAGTTAGGTAGGCAGGTAGATGAGATAGTTAGGTAGACAGGTAGATGAGATAGTTAGGTAGACAGGTAGATGAGATAGTTAGGTAGGCAGGTAGATGAGATAGTTAGGTAGGCAGGTAGATGAGATAGGTAGACAGGTAGGTGAGTAACCAAATACATCAAGGATAGCATGCAATTTAGAATGTCACAAATAAGTTTAAAGTTAAAAAGTCAATTTGGCAACACCACAAGCAGTGCAAGACAAAATATTTTTACTAACATGGCAAGTGACATCCTCAAGTTAGCAACTCAGTTAAGACTCTCAAACAACTTCATATACTCCTCCAGTACCAAATTTGCAGCCTATACAACATTACAAACAATTGCTCCTCTATGGAGCTGTGAAAACTGGATAACAAGCAATACATACCAGCCATGGTGGCAGACAGTAGAAGTGTTCCAGGAGAATTGTATCCATTTTCATCCGCAAAGAACTTCTTGGCATGAGCATAAGCAGGAAAGTAGATGGCACTGAAAGGGATGTCTCGTAAGAAACAAGCCTTAGAACCCTGGCGATGATAGAAACAACCAATCAGAAAACAGCATTTATAAATAACATGTCAACAATTAAAACACACATCAACTTTTATATTGTCAACAACAACCCAACATTAGGGGTACACAGTCTTTTCTGAGGGCCGAATACAGAAATATGCAGCTGTTGGCAGGCCAGAAAAAAACAAGCTAATATTACTAAATATATATTTTAACTTTTCTTAGCTAATGGATATTCTCTCTTTTCGTTTTATATCTCTTTGTGCGTTGCAGCATAAGGGGTAGAAGAATTCTCTGAAGATGGCTCTAAAGTGTGGAAGAGCAATTGGGGTCTTTGCTACCTCTAATATTTATGGTAGTGTGTCCTGATATAACCTAATTGGACTTTGTCCGCTGGTCGAAAGGGGCACTCATTAACTACCTACCTACCTCTAATGTGTGCTTCATATATGTTTGTTTTTGTTGTTTCTTTTATTTCTGTAATCCATTTTTTGCAAAGTCTGCCCTGGCTTTGTATTTATTGTGTCTGCATAGTAATGCTTTTTGATAAGCACTATCTGATGGTAGTCTGGAAGCATGCGAAAACCACTTAATCTGTTGTCTTCTGATGTAATCCAGGATTGACATTGTGTTTGTTAAGTCTTCTGATGTTTTTGTTTATGCTTCTGTCTCTTATTGTTACTCCGAGGATTCTACGTAGACAAGTCATTTCTGTTATAACAAGTTTTCTTTTGTCTTTTGTTGTTAATGTCCATGTTTGACATTGGTAACATAGTGATGGTATGATGATCGTTTTATATAGTGCAGTTTTGTGTTCAAGCTCACATATATTTTTTTAAATAGGAGACTTAAAATAGGAGACATCTACCCCAAGATCCGGCTATGGAAATTACAATACGTCTTTCGACTACAGTCGCTCTCAGGGTGATACTCATGTACTCTGGAACCATATCACTAGTAGGCCAACCATACGAGGGAACGGTGGACGTTTGTAACTATATCACTAAAGAAACAGCAAGAAAGGAAACTGGCAACCCCACCCTAATAGTTGCTGCGGCTTAGTACATGAATTATCTCTATCCCTGACAGTAGGTTGCTGCTATGGGACCTACCTTAACCTTTACCAGCCTATACCAACCACCTTAGACCACAAAAGCCCTCTCACCTTGTACAGGCCAAAGAAGCCTAGATCCCTGATGACACTAATAGCACTGACTCTAGTGTTGCCACCAATCTCACCAGCAACTTGAAGTCGAATCTTGACAATCTCAAGAGGGTTTGTGAAGACGACCTGGGATGCACCTGCCTTGACAACATAAACAAAAGCAGCTTGAAAAGGTGAAAACAAAATGCATTTATAAATGTACACATTCATGGTTGACCACACCCTACACCAGGATACATTTGAGGTATGGTTCCTGATTAATACAATAATAGTAATAATAATAATAATAATAAGTTACAAATGCTGCAAGGCTAAAAAAAAAAACAAAAAAACATGATGGTACAAGCAGAACTTTGATTCCTTGTACATGATGGTACAAGCAGAACTTTGATTCCTTGTACATGATGGTACAAGCAGAACTTTAATTCCTTGTACATGATGGTACAAGCAGAACTTTGATTCCTTGTACATGATGGTACAAGCAGAACTTTAATTGCTTGTACATGCAGTGGAAGACTTTGTGTAGCTCAGATTGGCAGTGTAAGGTACATCCATCATGGCCATGGATTGAAGATTCTATTATTTATTATTTTAGCAGAACAATAATAATAAACCCATCGATCGTGTGTTGCCCGAAAGGGGAGCAAAGAATAGCAACACTGTTTACCTTCCATGCATGTCATAAAAGGCGACTAAGGAGGTTATGGGATGAAGTTGGCTGTCCCATCCCATATAGGGTCAGTGACCCAAAGTCATGCTGAAGTCGGATGTGTCAGGTCGAAAGGTGCAGATATCACAGCAATGCTTTAAGCCATGACACAATGCATTCCGTTCTCTGGACTACATCCTGCTAATCTGCAGGAGTTTGAGAACGAACGCAGAAGAAAAAGAAGATAGACCCATAACCTGTTAGGGTTGTCACATTGAGACATCAGGGTTGTCGGGTTGTCCCATTGAGATATTTGTTCACAATCTCCGTTCTATGAAAGATGCCCAGCCTTTTCCAGTGTCATGTTCAGAAGGTCTTCAATATCTTGATGGTCATCATGAGTTTCTTGGCATTGTATACATCTCAATATTTTGCCATTGCTATCTAACCCAGTTCTGGTTATTGTCTAGTAACTGTCCTATACAGGATACATTTCAATGATTAGTATGCAGACATCACAGTCATTCCCATAGGTGTTCAGTTTGCCAGTACATCAGATATCCAAAGGTGTATACGCTTTGTGTTCTAGTCAGTTCTATGTATTTCTGAAGAGGTAGAACACACTTTCTTCTAGTCAATATTTCTATCAATCTATCAACATGCTGTCTCAAGGGGAAGAGGCATGAACACATGGAAGGCTGGATCAGCAAGCAACCAATCTATCAACATATACACTATCTCTTAGATTCCTCTTCATCACTTTGTGCATATCAATAATAACTGTCCTCAAAGAGCTCAAAAAGTGTTCAGGATTTACTTTACTGCACTCTGATTACTTCATATGCCTACACTAAGCGGGACGCCGGCAGCCAAGGGTACCACACATAACAAGTACTAGATCAAGGCGGTAATCTATTAGTATCTCTGAAAGAAATGATTTATAAACAAAATTTCATGACCAGGATTTGAAACAGTGACTTCTTGAGCACAAAAGCAAACAGCTTAACCATTAAGCCAGGTAAACCACTGAAAATTAACTCAACCATGTCTCTTATTACTGTTCCATTAATTATATTTCCCACCAATCTATCAGCTGTATCACTGTCTCAGACTCCCACATGACTCAGACAGTAGGATCTGTGTAATACTTTGAACATGGATGTCATTAACACTAATAAACTACACCAGCAGACACGGATTTCAAGTCCACTCATATCTGGTTTCAAATAAACTTTACCCAAGTGGTTCAGCCAACCACTAGGAAGTCAACCACTAGGAAGTCAACCACTAGGAAGTCAACCACTAGGAAGTAAGTTGCTATGGCTCATGCTTTGTGAAGGTAGAGGGATGGCAACAGTGTTACTGAAGTGTAGTAGATGATGCTAGTCAGGCGGTTTCTGGCAAAACACTGACTAGACAACTTAGCGCTTATATGAAACCGTGTGCTCTGATACTGGTTTCTGGTAAAACGCTGACTAGACAACTGAGCACTTATAGGAAACTGTGTGCTCTGACGCTGGCTCATAACTCACCTTTATTTTACAAGAAAAGAAACTACAAAGACTAACAGGCAAAAAAATAAGCACTCCCTAGTACAGGAAGTCGAGAAACTATTCATTGTCTTGAGAACTACAAAGATAACAGCATACAGACTTACTGTTCCACCAGCCACCATCTCTGCCCACAGAGGCAAGGTTCCATCCTTCTGTAACAACTTGTCTCTCATCAGGTCGTTCATGGTCAATTTGATAGCCTTCTCTGGGGCAACACCAACTAGCTGAGGGGCCAAGCCTCTATACAATCCCAGGACACCTTCATGTCTGATCACCTAAGTGCACATATGCTAAAATATTATACACAACACATATAAACCAGTACACATGTACTTACACACCCACATGTAAGTAAGGAACAAACACGACACACTTGTAAAGCAAAGGTCAATAAACAGCAGTAGTCTGACACACTCTCACCTAATAAATAACCCTCTAAAAGACAAAAAAACCGCCAAACATACACACAGTACTTGTAAACCAATACACAGCAGACATAAACTAATGAACATATACACAAATACACAGCATGTTTAAACCAATACACGTCCCATACACAATACATAGGGCATATAGATAAATTCACACACTGTGTGTGCACCAAAACACAGTACATATGCACCAAAACAGTGTATATATACAGCAATACACAATGCATATAAAACTCTTTGATAACTATTAGCACATGTAAAACAGACATAAAACACACTCAACAAGAAGACAGGAAAGGGGGATTGTCATTAAGTTTTTGTGATAGAAGATACATTCAAATTGGATCAAGTGATCTGAGAGTATAGGTGTCAATTCTAATCAGTATTACAACTGTTTCTGTTTTTATATTGAAAAATAACAGACTTGATTTCTTCTTCTTCTGTTCGATACATAGTAATTTGTTACACTTCATCAATCAAATTTTACTGCAGTCCAAACTGCTATCGGAATCCCATTTAAATGCAACATTATCCACGATAGATCAACACCATGACAAATCATACAACCAATATTTCTTTTTATCAAAACAATAAACAAAAGTTGCAGGTTTCACTATAAAAACAAAACAATAAACAAAAGTTGCAGGTTTCACTATCTATAAAAACAAAACATCCACATTTTTTTAAATATTGAAAAGGTGTAGAAGACTGCCTTTAATGTATCCAGGTTATCCCATATGTACTACATCCATTTCAATGCAGTGACACGCTGTCTATAGAGAGTACCACTCCTAGCACATAACTGTAGCTTCACATGATAATCACCAGAGACAGCCCCCCAAAAATTAACTGTGCAAACATTGTGAGTAGGGGGTTTGAACCCACACCTCTTAAGCACAAAGTAAAGAACTTAACCATTAAGCCAGAGAGATTACCAACGCATATGGATATTCTACTTAAGGTACTGCATCCTCAAAATTGGTATCAATCTGCTTATAATTGAACTTCATAACATGATTTCACCTATCGAACTATAAACTCATAACCTATCAGGGTCGTTGAGATACCACATGGATGCATCAACACACACAGCCCTCCAGCCATTTCTAACAAGGCAGACAAATAAGGACAAATCTTATCTTGTCCAGTTCTTGATGTTGTCTGTCCATGCAGATATCACATGGATGCATCAACACACACAGCCCTCCAGCCATTTCTAACAAGGCAGACAAATAAGGACAAATCTTATCTTGTCCAGTTCTTGGTGTTGTCTGTCCATGCAGATACCACATGGATGTATCACCACACACAGCCCTCCAGCCATTTCTAACAACAACTCAGACAAATAAGGACAAATCTTATCATGTCCAGTAATAAATAAATAAATACAGAAATATAGAATGTTCATACCTTCTTGGCACAGTCTATACTATTTTTATACATCAACTCCCCTACAAAAGAGGTGGACCTCTGATTCTGCATCCTGGTCTTCACCAAGTCAATGGGATAAACTGCAGTGGCTCCAGTTGCTGATAGTGATAGCAACACAAAGTATGTTACATAATTTACAAGCAACAAGATCAATGATAATCTCAACTATTGTTACTGATTGCTAATCTTCTTCGTCGTCGTACACCTTGCAGCCGACCCTCTGAAAGTATTCCACTGACCGTCCTGAGAAGAACGTATGAAGGTGATCTGTGTTGTCATGTTTTACAGCAAGCTGTGTTATCTGCGCATTTCGAACTGACACATCCGTGTTCAGCCAGCAATTTTTTGGGCCGGGTTGACATTCCTGTATCTTCGATCCCTAGTGCTTGGCCAGGCTACAGCAGATTGTTAATCTATCTATCCTCATTTCCATCTGTGCTGTTAAGTGCCGTGAGGGGGAGGAGGTGTTAGAGTTGCCTGTTTTTGGTCATTTGAGTCGCACTGACCATAGTCAGCATGCGTCTCTTTGAGGTTTCCTTTAATTGTCTCCACAAATCTAGTTCTTTCTCGTGTCTTGCAGCTGATCTTCTGTTGTTGTATGTACGAAGGTCAGCTTTCGTTGGTTCCATTCTCATGAGGTTTGCTGTCTCTCGAAGTAGTCTTGACATGGGATAGTCTTTATTTCTTACCTGATATCTTCATTTCTCTTCTGGTGCCATTTATAGCTTTTCTCTAACATCTCATTTCACACAATTCGTGATGTTTTCCATTAGTGTCTGTCAAGGGATTGCTAATACAACTATTAAATAATGACAATACTAAATGTAAAAAAGTACTGTAAAGGTTAACCCATAGCATTTAATTTCTGTAGGGGTGTGAGATGTTAGCGATCTCATATTTCAATGGCTCTGCTACATGGGGGCGGTAGCCATCTCCTCTCCCTCACAGTCTTCATTTCCCAGATTGATCTGGTACCCAATTATGGCTGAGTCGACCCAGAAGTCATTTCGGTTTAAAAAACATTTCCGCCCCTCAACTGGGGAATGAACCCATGACCACTCATATGCAAAGTCAGTGCTCTAATCACTGCACAGCGCTGCCCCCAAAAATGTAAACAGAATGAATGAGAAATAACAAAGAAAGAAACAAAAACATTTGTCATGTTGCGGTTCAGTCAATATCTTTACCAAGAAACTACCATCAACTATAATACAACGAAAACCATAACTGAAACAATAACAATATTTGGGAACTGTTTCACCAACATTCTAGTGCAGACAAGAGAATAAATTTTATGTCAAATATGCTGTTGGTACCTTCTGCCTGAACAGAGGATAGTATCATTATGCAAGAACACCAGTATACAAGCTGCAATCCAGGTCGATATAGATATAACCAGAGGTCATGGTGACTAGGTTACCATAACTGTGACCTCTGTTATGTTTTGACAGTTGTAAAGTGCTCTTCTGATATAAACAAACTGGACATTCACAGTTGAAAGGTGCGTATCTCACCACAAGAGATGCATTTTACTTCACCAAAAAAAATCCAAGACGGTTGTGGATGTGGCTAGGACGAACAATCAACGTCTTCCACACAGCAGCACCACTTGTATGTCTTCCACACAGCAGCACCACTTGTATGTCTTCCACACAGCAGCACCACTTGTATGTCTTCCACAAGGAATATCAGCACCACCTGTGCATCTTTTCAAATGTGCATTCTTTGAGTTATCTGTTCTCACTTTTCCCTTTATTTTTATAGCATTGCTGATCTGTTCTTCCCATGCAACACGATCCATGGTATATCCTCTTCCCTTGATTACATACTTGTTCAGAGTTCATTCTCAAACTCCGACTAGATCTCCTTTGTAGCATGATGGACGCCATACTAGATTTCCAGCAAGATGTAGTTTATTTGTTTACAGGAATTACGAGTGATTGGCTCTTACTTCCTATGTACAGTGAGTGGGGTGGTTTTCTGAACTTTCTTTCATACCCAGGAGACTTCAGCTTTTGGCTTAGCGCAATGACTACTGAAGAAGCCTTCTACTCAGAGGGAGTCTATAATTGTATAGATGACATGCTACAAAGCTTCCATAAGAGTCTCAATATAACAGCATGTCATCTACTAAGGTTTTCTATTGCATGGGTGGTTTGTCTAGTGGGGCATTGGTGAGACCCAGATGCAACCGCTTGCATAAGATGTAGTCCAGAGAAGGGAAATCAGTGTTGCCATTTTACTTGCACCAAAGACCCACCACATACACCTTTGGCAATGACTCCATACAAAAAACCTGTATCATGTGTTATTTCAATTTTCATACATTTTTATGTACCAAACATTTTTTAAAAATATATTAAATTACCAAAAATCGCCACAAATACTAGGATTTTGACACTGGTACAAAATATTCAGACACGAATAAGTTTTACACATGCATTTTTTCCAAATTTTTAAAACATATCATTTCTTGCTTGATTTTGACTAGCAGCGAGACACTTTTGTTGTTAGGGTTAGGGTTCATCACTCACATCTGAACATGCATGATTATCTTGAGTCAATCTACAACCATCATTACTTCAATCAGTCTCATTCTGTATTTGATTGAGGGCTGACTCCTTAACAACATCCTAACAAGAAAGCTGTGTTTTATGGTCATACAATGAGACACAAAAGTATTGAAAGATTAATAGATGAAAGCAGAGACACTGCTTAAACTTGTCTCCAGCAGGTCAACTCGTCCAGAATCACAGATTGTTCAGAAAATTCATAAGTAAGACCACGTTTTGGAAAGAATATTTCACATGACAATGAAATACGCAGAACCAAAGGACCAATACGATCCATTACAATCACTAATTTGGAAGTGTTTTTTTGAAGAAAAAAATTCATAAAATTATGAATACTCTATGTATACACAATTGGTCTGATCAAGTGTACTGACATATTAGAGTGACTTTTACAAAAGACAGGATGACAAGGTTGTTGTAAGATGTATTAGAAAGTCATAGAACATTCTTCTTCATTCATTCCCAAACAACTGCAGATTAGCAGAATGTAGAATGTCATGTGTTGTGTCATAGTTTACAGCTCGCTTGCAATATCTTCATCTTTCGGTCTGACACATCCGACTTCAGCATGACTTCTGAATCACTTGGACTCTCTTATGGGATGGGACATCTAGACCCCATTGTTCATCTCTTACGATATGCCTGGCAGGAAACAATACCGTTATTCTTTGCTTCGCATTCCTCTTCTTCTTCTTCAGCATTCATTCTCAAACTCCCGCTGGATCTCCCTTGTAGCAGGACCATTGTCCTACTAGATTTCCAGCAGGATGTAGTCCAGAGAATGGAAAAGCGCTGTGTCGCCGTTTTATTTGCGCCAATGGCCCGACACATCCGTCTTATGGTGCTTCCCATACACATGGTGCTTCCCATTCAGGCTCCGCAGTCATAGAAACAACCATGAGAATGACATATAATAAAATATTATACGCAAGATGTTTACATGGGGTCTCTCTGGTGTTGCATTTCAGATGTTCGCCTTGTACTCAAGAGGTCGTTGATTCAAATCCTACCCATGACCTCTTGTTGCTAAAGTGGATTTTTGTTTCTAAGATCCGTGAGATTTATTTCTGGAAGCTAGAGTTACGTGATATGAGTGGAATTATTTATTTCTGGAAGCTAGAGTTACGTGATATGAGCGGTACTATTAACTGCAGTGTGTCAATTTGTTTAGTAGGGCAGAGTACATATGGGATAACCAGAGTGCAATTAAATCATTTCTCTATGCCTTTTCAACCTTTCAAGATGGTTACAATAAACTTACCACCAGCAAGAGCTCCAAGTGCAAATCTGTACGCACTCTCGGCTACCTGTAAGATAACTGTCCTTTCTGTGTGGCCTTGCTCAATGCGTAACTTTTGCTGAAGAAATATAAATATAATTATAATGCATCTGCACCTTGCATTATTTCACCAATCACAAATAATAACAGTCAAATCTCATTATAAAAACTTAGTCTGGACCGACGAAAACTTAATCTGGACAGACGAAATATTTATGTAATAACATAAATCTGCGGCTATATGCAGCATTAAACAATACAGAATACATGCAATTGTGGATTTTGAATATTGGTTCGATAGGGACATTTGTTAAAAAAGGATCGCTATAGGGAAATTCCCACTGTAATATCCATCAATCACTTTGATTTTAAGGGGGTGGTGAACGGAGAATTGTAGATCAGCTGTAAGTGAACTAGCTTCCTAGTTGAGTGATCTGAGGTTCAATATCCAGTTCAACCTGGAAATATTTGTAAATCCATGACGACTCCTAGGTCAACACAGGAAATTGGTTGCAGAGCTTGGAAAGTAGAGGGGCCAGACAAAATGCTGACCACATCCAGTGGTATAATGTTGGTCAATTAAAAAAATATAGGCCTAATACCACATTCCTAGAAAATGAAAATTCACTGGACAAAACAGTTATAGAAACTGAAGGAATGCAACAGAAACAATACGCATACATACTCTTCACTATCTGCTGAAAGAGGCTGAGCACCTATGGCTCTGCCCAGAGTACAATTCACATCAATTCTTCAATTCCTGAATATCATATTCCTAGATATGCAGCGTAAAATGACATTAGTCCTTCAATACTTAATCTTGAAGACTGATGAAATACACTGAACAGAATGGCCAACCACACCAAAGCCACTCTGTGGTTGACAACACCCACTCAGAGATATGGCCGACAACACCCACTCACGGCTGTTACTTATGATACCCACTCAGCTATGTGGCCGGAAACATCCACTCACTGTTGTTACTGATGAAAACGATGAAAAAAACATTAACTATAGCCTCCCAGAACATATTCCCAAATTGATGCCTACATCCATGGAGTCTCACCTCTGCTATCTGCATTTGAATCTTAAATGGAGTCTCACGGCCTTCCATTGGTGACAGGACATCTAGGTCAGCGAAGTTCAACATGCTGTAGAAATTCATGAAAGAAAACAGCTGTTACTATTTCATTACAGATATGGCAAGACTTTATATTTTTGTGAAATCAATTTAATACCATTTGATATCTGTTTGTCCCTACTCTAGAATACCATTTGATATCTGTTTGTCCCTACTCTAGAATACCATTTGATATCTGTTTGTCCCTACTCTAGAATACCATTTGATATCTGTTTGTCCCTACTCTAGAATACCATTTGATATGTTTGTCCCTACTCTAGAATACCATTTGATATTTGTTTGTCCCTACTTTAGAATAAAAAATATAGGTATACCCTACTCTGGACACCCTACCCGACTCATCAACCCAGAATTATTATTTTTTGGGGATGTAATTATGTCCATGGTAGTAGTTTGCAAGTAGTTTGACCACATGATGATTTACGATTCCCTTTCCAAAAATATCTTACAGGGAACAGTTGAGGGTGAAAGAAGAAGAGGGGTAAGAGGGAAGTATTGATTGATAATATTAAAGACTAGACAGAATTAAGATTCTCCACACTCAAACAAGGAACTGAGAACAGGGAGGCATGGCAACGTTTTTGTGTTGATGTTTCCAGAATGGCACCTCTACAACCCTGAAGGATTAAGGATTTAACCAGTGACCCCCAACATTCCAAATGCAGTCTAAATATCTCACCAGTGGCCCCCATCAGACTAACCCATCTGTGGGTCCCATAGGATGTTTACACTTGCTCAGATACATAGACCATGAATTTTCCTTTCTGTGGAGGACCCACGATACTTTATACAATTATAATTTTACTCCCTCTGAGTAGGGGGGGGGGTTGTCAAAGCGTTGCACACTGATAAGAATTGAAGCATTCTGGGTATAAAATATAGCTCTGGAGAAACCTTCTAACCCACAAAAGGATACAAGAGCTATATTGCTCTTAATTAGCTTGGATCAACACAATCAAAGGGTGTGATTCTACCTCCTGTAAAACTGTTGCACCTAGTCTGCACCTTTTCACTATCTTTACTCTCAGAATGTGTGTTTGTTATCTGTGTTTGTCACTGGGTCAGAAGGCATGAGCCCACAGCTCTGTGGATCAGCAATGAACCAACCACCTGTGCATGTTCAACCATTTTTGCTGTGAAGTGATTATGGCCTTGAGAAACAAAGTTGCAGGAAATGCACTGTTATCTATCTATCAAGGTCAAAATATCAAGGTCAATAATTCAGTGAACCGAGTCAAAAGTATAATGTGTTATGAATTTATGAATCAAATCTCATATTCAGACCAATATAACTCGATCATGGCCTTACTTTCTACAAATTCTTTGACCTAAAACAGATTCAAGATTAGTTTTGTTACATTTGTATTGAGACTATATCAGTGCTTGCATAAAACACAAGGTCGATGAGCCGGACAATCAACGCACAGACTATAGAGTATGGGTATGAAAAATTACAGATAACAGCATACAATTTTTAAGAAAATACAAAACAAACAGTAAAAATAATGGCATTATCACAAAAGTATTAGACGACAGACATTTAACAACACAGACATCCTAGGTAACAATGACATTACATATATAAAAGTATTAGACGACAGACATCCTAGGTAACAATGACATTACATATATAAAAGTATTAGACGACAGACATCCTAGGTAACAATGACATTACATATATAAAAGTATTAGACGACAGACATCCTAGGTAACAATGACATTACATATATAAAAGTATTAGACGACAGACATCCTAGGTAACAATGACATTACATATATAAAAGTATTAGACGACAGACATTTAACAACACAGACATCCTAGGTAACAATGACATTACATATATAAAAGTATTAGACGACAGACATCCTAGGTAACAATGACATTACATATATAAAAGTATTAGACGACAGACATCCTAGGTAACAATGACATTACATATATAAAAGTATTAGACGACAGACATCCTAGGTAACAATGACATTACATATATAAAAGTATTAGACGACAGACATCCTAGGTAACAATGACATTACATATATAAAAGTATTAGACGACAGACATTTAACAACACAGACATCCTAGGTAACAATGACATTACATATATAAAAGTATTAGACGACAGACATCCTAGGTAACAATGACATTACATATATAAAAGTATTAGACGACAGACATCCTAGGTAACAATGACATTACATATATAAAAGTATTAGACGACAGACATCCTAGGTAACAATGACATTACATATATAAAAGTATTAGACGACAGACATCCTAGGTAACAATGACATTACATATATAAAAGTATTAGACGACAGACATCCTAGGTAACAATGACATTACATATATAAAAGTATTAGACGACAGACATCCTAGGTAACAATGACATTACATATATAAAAGTATTAGACGACAGACATCCTAGGTAACAATGACATTACATATATAAAAGTATTGTCATCGAGACATTCATTACAATATGGGGAATGAGAACACAATCAAACAACTATGACAGAAAACAACATCAAGGATAGAAAGCGCCTTATCCTCAATGCTGTTTTCTAAGATGCTATCTAAGATTGACAGAAGATTATAATTTGAGCTTGAAAAAAGGAACGATACTGAGGAGTGGCTACATAGCTACCTCATACCTGTGACATAAAGGGTTAGCGTATCATCACACTCAGAATGTATATGGCAAGATTCTGGAGAGAATTGTTGCTAGACACATAAACATAATAGATATGTATAGCGACAAGAGATGTTCTGTGGTTAAGAAGTCTCACTTTTTGTTGTCATATTGAGACTATACTACTGATGTAACTACTGGGCAGATTAATGTATCTACTGGGCAGATTGATGTATCTACTGGGCAGATTGATGTAACTACTGGGCAGATTGATGTATCTACTGGGCAGATTGATGTAACTACTGGGCAGATTGATGTAACTACTGGGCAGATTGAGTGTATCTACTGGGCAGATTGATGTAACTACTGGGCAGATTGAGTATCTACTGGGCAGATTTAAATAACATTACAGATGTATAGAATGTCGAGTTCAATGTGATTTTCTGTATTTTTTTATGCTTACAGAGTCTACCTTTATATAAGGTCTGTTGTGTCTTTTATTATGTCCAAAATACTTTACTTGCATCTTGTGTGTTTCCTTTAATAGTTCTCTTTGTATAATGTCAGAATTGGTATTTTTCTCCAGATCTTCGGCGTCCGTTCTCCGATACCAAGATAAAATATTTTATGATTTTCTCAGGAGAGTGCGAAGTACATTGTGCTGCTAGTTTCACAGCAAAGGCAGTGCTATTTTGCACATTTCAGACCCAGCACACCCGTTTTCGACATTTCTCTAATAATAAATAATAGCAGGAAACTATTTAAAATATAGTTTTCTACTTTCCTGTTGGTGGTCCTCATTCAGGTCAAATTTTCTTTCATGCCTCCACTGCATTCTTGTCTCCATTCCATCCTTGCCTCACTCCACGTTTGAACCTTATGAATCCATTAGACTGCACAGCAATTTTGTTTAAATATTGGACTGTCCTTAGTTTCTTCAATATGGATTTCCATAATTTGGTACATATCCACACATATTATTCCAAAAAGTAATGGCAACCTACAGGAATATTGTGCCTAGAAATTTTCAATGGATTAATCGAACTGATGCAGAAGACAGCATGGCAGAGATAAGGAAGAGATTGGCAATGGCATATTGTAAAATAACACAGTTGAAAAACATATGGAAATACAAAAAAAAGAAACCAACTGCTAATGCTTCAAACTTTTATTTTTCCAGTTGCACATACGGCTGTGAAACATGGACCCTAAGTAAAATAACGGCAAAGAAGATCAATGCCATTGAGTTGAAATGCTACAGAAAGATACTTAGAATATCATGGAAGAAAAAAATAGAAACTCAGATATTGACACAATGAAGATTCTGGACTGTTGGTTACTAAACACAATAAAGAAAACTGCACAAGTTTGTTCATATAAAGAGATACAGCTGTTTAGAAAGATATATAATGGAGGGTAGAGCACCTGGGAAGAGGAAGAAAGGCAGACCAAGAAGACGATGGACTGACGGCATTAAAGATAACATGAATACATCATTGGAAATTGCAATATGTCACATGACACACATCCATATTCAAATTCTCCCAACTGTCCATAGTTCCCCTCTACAGCCTTATCTGGCGATGGTACCATGACTTTCTTTATATGTAATATCACATAGTATCGAATACAATCTCATTTATTCACTATCACATTCGAATCTGTTTTCAGTAAATCTAATTTGATGTTTCTTTGTGTTCTATTACTGGATATCGACATTAATCAAATCAAGAAAGTAACTTTGAAAATCTAGCAATTAGCAGACAAAACTTGGGGTAATAAAAAGGAATGACTGTATAGATATAGGAAGCAAACTCGATGCAGATGGAAAAAAGGGTTCCAAGAAATCATTACAATCTTGTGAAAGAGGAAATATATATATATAATTTGAAGAATATATATATTTAACAGACATCCAACATGGTCGCAGGAATGGGATGTCAACAAACGTTTTGTTTTCCAGGATGTTCTGTCAGAGAACAGTTTTCATTAGTATAACTAGAAAATGTATGAGCCTCCTATAAGTCCTCCTCCAGAATAGTCCTGATTGCTGATCTAAAGTTGTTTGATATCTCTCGAAGTATTTTATTTTTTCCCCCGCTTGGTGAAACAAAGTTTACGCAAATCAAACAATGATCACACGCGTCAGCCAAGATGTGTGCCACTGTGTGAGATCACATCAGCTAAGGTGTGTGACGCTGTGTGAGATTAAATCAGCCAAGATGTGTGACGTTGTGTTAGATATCAGCCAAGATGTGTGAGATGACATCAGCCAAGATGTGTGCCACTGTGTTAGATCACATCAGCCAAGATGTGTGACGTTGTGTTAGATGATATCAGCCAAGATGTGTGAGCTGACATCATCCAAGACGTGACACTCTGAGATCAGCACACAGAACTAGTGTCTTTAATGACTTGGTATTTACTGTAAAAGAAGTCCCTGCAATGTTCATAGACAACTGACAATTTCTGTGACATCGTAGCATGTCCTTGTGTATCTAGATGTCCCTGCTATATTGCATGACAGATGAACATTTGTATTGTTCATATCTTGTATAAAACTTGCAAGTGTGTGAACAATTGTGTTGTGTTGGTAAAACAAATTTTATAAATTATCAATATTTTGTTTTCTTTAGTCTGCATCATATATTCTGAGAGTATTGACTAACCTAGAATTATTTAGGTGTAACGATTTCTAGGCAATATTTACATTCAATATTTTGGCATTTCTTTCTGGATGTACACTTGTATGTGGCAGAAATTTAACCTGGTACATTGTCTATCTGATACCCTCACTGTACTTTCCCAGAGTTGGACTCTTCCTTACAGTGGTAATAGTTGGTGTCGTCTGTGTCCACAAAAGGGAGTAATAAATTGTGACTCTGCTACTACCATGCACATCATAAGACATGACTAAGGAGTTTTTAGAGTTAGGTTGTCCGATCCCAAAGGTTAAAGTGACTCAGAAGTAGTGATGAAGTCTGATCTGGCAGGCCAAAGGGCATAGATATCGAAGCCTAGCTGTAAACTATGACATAACATATTCCATTTTTTGGACCACATCCTACTAATCTGCAGGAGTTTGAGAATAAGGTCATGAATGAGCTGTGTTGTGCTATAGTTATGCAGTGTGGCCTACCGTGGTGCAGGTGAGTTCTTCCTGTACAGTACCAAAGGTATTAACTAAATATGAGGTTTATAATAATTAGGAGATTTACAGCATCCAATGGAGCTAACCAAATATGTGAGGTATTACAGCACCACTGGTGATAACTAAATGTGAGGTTTACAACACCTCCTGAAGGGGTTTACAACACCTCCTGTAGGGATTTACAACACCTCCTGTAGGGGTTTACAACACCTCCTGTAGGGGTTTACAACATGACACCCACAAACTCTTGATCAACAGCTACCACATTTGGCATGTCATCATCAACACTTCACCTGAGGTCTTTGCTATTGTCAATGTTATTCTTTGCTATTGTCCATGTTGTTCCACAAGTATCATAAAACTGTGAATACGAACAGCGCTTACATTTGAAATATAATATTACAGACAATTCCTTCCACTTTAACAGAACGTCATCATTATCATAGTCCATCATCATCATTATCCAAGTATTATATGTGCTTGTATGTTCGAATCAACAGGAACTACGAGCGATGATGCACGTGTTTCTTATGTGCAGTGAGGGTTTTTTTTATAAATAACACTTTCTTTCATACCAGAGGTACCAATCTCTCACCGATATGAAATACTTTAAGAAGCACACTACTCTAAGGGTATGAATTTTGTATGCAGACAGACATACCAAATACCAATAAGAGCATATAACAAAAGAATATCCAGGCGTAAGGATAAAGGTAGACCAAGAAAAAGGTGGAAATGATAACATCTAAGCGTATTTGTATTGTCTATAAAATCCCTACAACCAAAAAATTTAGCATTGATAGCTACATCGTGAATAAATATGCTACTAATTGTTCTACACATTGCAAATAATTTTCAACCCTTCCAGGCAATACAGAGTAATACAAACTAGCATAGAGTATAACTACAATGTTATAAAATAGTATTCATATACAGAACAGGAAGAGAGAAAGCAGCATTACACACGGGGATTGGCTAAACAAGCAGTATATAAATCACAAGCAAGGGGGCAACAAAGAATATAACAAATAAGAATGGTTATCTGAACCTTGTTCTTTCCAAGATTCCTCTGAAAAAATAATAAATTAAATGACTTTAACATGTACAAATCACTTTCTGATAATGTTCGATTATGTTCCAAATTATTTAACGTTTAGATAATATTCTAAATTATTCAACTTTCTGATAATGTTCTAATATGATTTAAAGTAGAATCATTAGCATCTCCGAACCGTTTAATCAACTACTACGAGTAAATGGTGTTAATTAATGAACTACTACGAGTAAATGGTGTTAATTAATGAACTACTACGAGTAAATGGTGTTAATTAATGAACTACTATGAGTAAATGGTGTTAATTAATGAACTACTACGAGTAAATGGTGTTAAATAATGAGCAAAGAAATGTGAATTAGAAAACAAACTAATTTCGAGAACAAGCATCGTTGAATGACTATTTTATGGTCACTAACTGACCTAGTTATGAACATGCACTAACTAATAATTGTGGGACTATCCTGTTGGAGAGCTCACCTTTGTTGGTTCTGTAAGTAAACCAGCTGATAGAGAATGTCAACTTCTAGGGGTGTGATCTGAGAAAACTCCTGAGCTTGGTACAAGAATTCCTCTGAAATTCAACAGATGTACAAAACAACAGATGAGAGTCAGTCTAGTCTTAGATGTACAAAACAACAGATGAGAGTTTGTCTAGTCTTAGATGTACAAACGACAGATGAGAGTCAGTCTAGTCTTAGACACACAAAAATGTTGCTTCATGTTTGGCTATGAACCAATACCATCGCACTTTACAGAAAGTCCTATAAGTGCTCAGTCTTCAACCCGTATCTCTTGTTACCCCCATTTCTATCATTCTACGTTGGGAAACCATAGTTCTTGAAGTATACCAGTCTCTAGTATGGTCAGATCATCACAGGAATTGAAAACTTTGAAGAGTTACTGCAAGTGATTAGAACAAGACAAGAGTGAAATCAGAAGTCAAATACCTTTCACTTATCTTAAGACATTCCCTCCTGTTCACACTGCAACATGTTCTTCTGATGATCATGTGATTCATCTTCTGATGATGGTCATCTTCACATGTGATTCATCTTCACAGGGTGTTCCTTATCAACACCATCATCAACCTTTGCACATATACACTATCACTTAGAGCCCTATCTTCATTCTTTACCTCCAATGTGCAAGCAGAACACGTTTAGTGCACTTGAATATTTCACCCACTTGTTACCAGAGCACTTGAATATTTCACCCACGTGTTACTAGAGCATTTGAATATTTCACCCACGTGTTACCAGAGCATTTGAATATTTTACCCACGTGTTACCAGTACACTTGAATATTTCACCCACGTGTTACCAGTACACTTGAATAGTTCACCCATGTGTTACCAGTACACTTGAATAGTTCACCCATGTGTTACCAGTACACTTGAATAGTTCACCGTGTTACAAGAGCCCGAAAGGAGAGCGAATAGCAAAAGTGTGGCTTGCACCTTTTGGCACAGTACATCCTACTTTAGTGGTGTTTTATGGTCAATGTCATCTATGAGATAGGACAGCAAATACCACACCTAACACATACTTAGTTTTCTATTATGACATTAATGACTGGTCACAGCGTCACTATTCTTTGCTCCCCTTTGGTATCCATAAAAGACATGGGGAGGCAGAAAAAGACAAGACAAGCTTGAATATGGAGGGAGAACTGACATAAATACCCACTGACAAAAACTCTTTTAGACAGATTATTCATCAAGAACAGCCGAAGATGGATGTGTCGGGCCATTGGCACAAATAAAACGATGACACAACACAATTCCATTCTCTGGGCTACATCCTGCTGGAAATCTATCAGGACCAATGTCCTGATACAAGAAAGATCCTGCGAGAGCTTGATAATGAACAATGAAGATGAATGAAGAAAAAAAGTAGATCAAGAGATATGTTAAAGAAAATCTACATGAATGTTGTGTATACCTTTTGGTAGAAATCTACATCAATAATGTGTATACCTTTAGGTAGAAATCTACATCAATAATGTGTATACCTTTATGTAGAAATTTGGTTGTGTCTCTGCGAGTCGCAGACAGGTAGATTTTCTTGATAAGCTCAATATTGTTGAGGAGGGAAATGAAGGCTGTAAAGTATGCATAGCTGATCTGTCTCTGATGACCTTCACCCATGATAACCTGTAAAGAAACATCAGCAATTATACAAACATAAAATACACCGTTCGTTCGTTACATGAGAAATGAAGTGTCTGAGCAAAGCCTGCCATGGTTGCTAAACTATTAAAATAAGAAATTAAGAAAAGAGTAGACATAATATCAGGTATTGAACATATCAAAAGACAGCAAGTAAATTGATTTGGTCACCCTATGAGCATGAACCTAAATGCAATTCCAATAAAAGCAAATAATAAAATAATATCCGGATATATTGCCAAATTTGGAAAAAGAATACGGTGGATAGAAAACATCAAGATAATCTTATGTATGGGTGGGAACAAACTGCGGTTATGGAGGGAGCCGGTATATGTTAATTTCCTCCAGTATGGCTGACAATGGGTTTGCCTAAATGATAACAGGAATTCAATCTAATAGCATTTCAAGTGTTGCCATGCTGTTACTGTAGCACATTTAGCGAATCCTACCATTAGCTTTGTATGTTGTTTTATATATATATATATCTTTTCATCCGGCAGCACTTCTCGCATATGTGACACATGTAGGGCATTTGTATCGGTTAAAGGCAAATTCACAGAGTTACAGTTGCCATTTTGTAACTAGGAATATACTGGCAGAGTGACGTCACAAAATAACAAACTTTCTGGTTGGTGTATTTTTATTTTTTTTAAAGTATGAAAGATGGGTCCGGGATTGAACCTCATTGCCTGCCACAGATACTTCTCTATGAGTTGCAGAAGGGCGTATGATCTTAAAGTGATCAAAATAAGTGCTACAATGACTCACGAAAGACTTCACTGAAAGCCTTTGAAATAGACCAAGACACATGGTAAGAACTTCCACAAAATAGATCTACATGGCACTCTACAGTCAAAAAAGGCCCAGCATTGTGTAAAATTAGGAGACATCATTACTCAACAGCGGAGAATAGCTAGAAAGTTACAAGTAGGCCACAAATCATCTACAGTGGTCATTTCATGCGCAAACTGACCAACAACATTTGTGGCCAGAATAGAACTTACTGGCCATCTACAAGCTGAAAGTCACTGACACAACTGTAACTGAATTTCAGAAGTCGATGTAATAAATGGCCATCAACATCATGTGCTGGACGAACAATTATATGTGGTAGTGCTTTTCGTCCGAAAACTTTTAGAACTGATATGTTTGTTTGAGAAACCCAGGAATTACGAGCAACTAGCTCTTACTTACTATGAGTTTTGGGAAGGTTTCTGAGCTTTCCTTCATTCCCAGGAGACTTCACCTTTTGAGCTGGATGCAATGTCTATTGGAGGAGCCTTCTACTCAGGGGGTGGTGGGGGTACATGTTACGAGACGAGCTGATAGTTTGCTTGGTTCACCCACTGTTTGTCTTTCCTCTGATGAGGCACTTCACAGCCAGCGAGCTGTTATTCGTGTAGGAAGACTATTCCATTATCACCCTTTGTGTTCCTAGGTTCCAGACCTAATTTCTTAGCCATGTTGGGTAAGCAGAGTAAACACAATGCAAACAAATAAATCACACTGCTGCTATTTGCTTTCCATATAGGCAACATATTCAAGTGCTCTGGTAACATGGGTGAAATATTCAAGTATTCTGTATTGCATTACGGTTAGGATTAGAGGTTAGGGTTTGGCTCTAGATTGCTGGCCCACAAAAGTGCTTTTGAAGTCATTCTCCACAACATTACAAAATATTGACCTCCAGAAAATTTTTAGCAAGAAACAACAATAATCCTAACCTTAGCCCTAAGATCTAATCATAATGCAAGGCTGAACGCATGCAGGTGACAATTTTATCCCACGATGACGTCATCTTTTAGTGTGTCAGATTCTGATTATAAACATTTCAAAATTACACACATTAGAAACTCAAAAAACATAATACTTTGGTGCTTAACGGATGTTGTTCTGCTATCATTGTACCACATGAACATTATAATGGTTTGGTGGGAACAAAGAGTTAGTACTCTGTAAATGACAATTATCTCAATGTTACATCAGAGTTAACTTACTGTAATAATGTTCTCCTTGACAAATGGAGTGAGCAGGTAGCCCTTCAAACTGAGAAGTATTTCCTCAAAGTCTTTGGCTGAGATGTAACCGTTGTTGTTTTTGTCACGTCTTCTGAATGCCTGCCATGCATGCTCTTCATGAAAGTCCTGGAAACAAAAATAATTAGATTATGATGGAGGTCAAATGTAGATATAATATGCGTGTCCAGTAAAGCATTCTATCTGTGGGTAATCTATGGCACTTTTTCGGTTACTACGAGTAGCATGACCATGGAGACTATGGCATTTGAGTGGGTATGTACACAGAAGGTAACATAGGTCTGCATCTTCAGTGACTCTATGAGTATGATTAAGAAGAAGGTACAAGTGGGTCTCGTCCGCGAACAGTGGATTGAGGCCTTGAGAAAGGCGAGGCTGAAAGTGGTTACATTTATTTTCATATCAGGACATGTGGATGTTTGAGGCAATGAAAGAGCAGCTCAACTGGCGTCATGTGCGATTGTGGCACAGGGCGATGGGGCAATGGATCACACTGACATTTTGAACTCCTTTAGAGATATAACACGCGAGAGTGAGACTAATGTGGATGATGATTCCTTTTCAATGGCCAGAATTAAAGATCAGGGTTTGAAATGTGGTGTTGCTAGAAGTGAACATTTTGGAGGGCGCAGAAGAATGATGGTCAACCAGCATAGAACCTATACTGTCAGCAGAAGTGTAATGGTGGATACACACAGGGAGAGAATGGAGCAACTATGGACATGTCCAGTTTGCAGTGATGATGATCCGACCACTAACTTTCTGTGGGCAAGACATTCTATCTACCAGCAGTACCAGACATTGTGATGAAGGGTAACCATGTTTTCCCTTGCAAAATGAGCAACACTGAATAAAATTATTTACAGGATCAAGTTAAATCCCATTATAACAACTTGGCTAAATCCCATTATAACAACTTGGCTAAATCCCGTTAAAACAACTTGGCTAAATCCCATTATAAAAATTTGGCCCGGACCAATGAAAAATGTATGAAATAACACAAATTCACTATATACAGATCAAATATACAGTAAAAAACAGATATAAATGGGGATTTTGAAAAGTCTTATTTATGGAAATCTGTAATAAACATATGCTCTATAGGAGATATCAGGGTATAAACTAACCTATTAGTCCTCATGGGCCATATGGACCACCATGGGACCAATGACTTTTAGGACAACCATGGTGAAAAATTCTGAATTCGTGAGCCATAGAAAAGAGGACTGACTGATATTTAATAAGATTATAGCAATGAGACCTGGGAAAAGTTTTCTTAAGGCTCGGTAAAAAAGAGTGACCACTTGAAAAATGTTGTGCAAGGGACAATAAGCCAAAACACGGTTGGGAACCAGATTCATTAACCAGCCTACTGTCTTTTCTCCGGTGAATGATGGTTGGTGGTATCCACACTTGCCATACTATCTATCCACATATGGGATACTCAGTTGTAGTTGCAAGGCCAGATCAATTTCCACATCCAGTAGAAATGGTATTAGTTACCACGCCACAATCTGATATGTCAGGCCAATGATGTAAATAAACTGGTGACACAGCCTATTTCGATTTCCTCGACTACGTCCTGCTGGAAATCTAGTAGGACCATTGGCCTATTACAAAGGAGATTTTAAAATGAACACTGAAGAAGAAATGATGTGTACATGAATAAGTTGTGTGAACTTGCATGGATAAGTTGTGTGAACTTGCATGGATAAGTTGTGTGAACTTACATGAATAAGTTGTGTGAATTCTGCATAGGTAACTTTTCTTGATTTGTCTTTGCCAAAGTGCAGACGAATAAAGTCGGTTTCAAAATTAAATGGAATGATGTTGTTGAGGGTTGTATGTTTCAAAATGTCCTCAAATTCATCTGAAAATAAATACCATATACAATTTGTATTTATACAAGTTCATAATTGAAAGATAACAATTCAGTTCAACTTTCAGAAGTTGTCTTGTACCACCTGAAGTGCACATTTGATACATTTTCATTAAAAGTCAAAATATGATTTTTACAAGACTTTATGTCTGCTCCTTGAGCTCTAGAATGTGATGGACATTGTAAGCCTAAGCTAGTTCAAATATATCACCATGCCAACCAGTTGTTAAGTTGCTAACATCTTAAGTCTGAATTGTTATGCTGTTGATTCCTGGCTTATCAAACACACCTGGCAATGACAAGGCAGACAGACTAGCAAAGAAGGAAACACAGCAAGAACAGCCATATACACAAATGACCATGCACATAGATAAAATGATGTTGAAATCTGTGAACAAAGAGAATTGGATGAACAGATGGGCCATGGGAAACACTGGGTGGGAAATCTATAACTATACGAAAAGTCCAAATTCTGAAGACAACATCAACCTCCTGGGAAGGAAAGACCAGAGTATCATCTTCAGAATGCGAACACAACAGGTACAATCATCTGAACAGAATACAATCACAACACTCCACGGTGCTGGCTGTGCACTCATCCCTATGAAACTGTTGACCACTACCTTTTTGAATGCCCAGCGCCAGATGACATCAGAAAGATGTTTCTCCCTGAGGCCAGAAAAATGGAACAAAACAACAGCTCACAAACACATGCATATATCACACAATGGCATGAGGCCATGGACAACTGTATCAGCAACTAACCAACCACCTGAACTTTCAAGAAGATATTCCACATAGAAAGGTAAAGGATTGACATCAGCCGAGCGGTAATTATTGTTAGAATCAGAGCACACAGCACAGATGGTAAGTAGTACTAACGAAACGTAACACATCCGCCATCTATTCATCTTTTGCTCCCTGCAGCAGCCCTCAACAAATGTCTGCCATCTTGTCCTATCCTTATCTATTTCTTCAATTTCTGTCCTGTGTGTGTGTGTGTTTTAGAATTTAGCAGAAATTCTTAAGTACACATTTGTCCTATGCTCCCTATAAGAGATCATAGAATTCATGTGTAAGATTTGTATTTTAAGGCATGTAATTGTCTCTCCATATCTCTGCAGTGAGCGTCCATCTCTAACAGCCATACAGTCAGTTCTTCTTTTACCAAGTTTGGCACATAGTTCGCATGTCATAGTTCTCCATGCCTGTCGATCAGTTGCCAAGGATTGCAGGTCTTGTGCATTTATGACTGTTGATTTTAATTCATTCATAAATGTTCTTCGAATCGTTGTTTTTGGTCTTCCCTGTTGTCTTTTCCCATCTGGTATCATCATAAAGGCTTGTCATAGAATTCTATCTTCCTTCATTCTAAGTATGTGGCCGATGTATGTCCAGCAGTGTTTTCTGATGATGTTTGTCATATACTCTTGTTTTGTCTCCTCTCTTAGTATGTTGTTTAATTTGAAGTCTTTCCAATTAGTATTTGTGATTTTTCTAAAGCATTTATTCTCGAAGGCAACTAACCTCTTATCCATTATTGCGGTAGATTTCCAACTTTCACATCCATATGTCAATGATGGAATCACACTAGCATTGAAAAGGTCGCAGTTTCATGTGTTTACTTGCGATCTTCGATCTCCAGATGTTTGAGAGTTTGTTAAAGGCGTTGAAAGTGAGAGCGATTCGAGTCTTGATTTCTGAGTTGGTATCCCCGTCTGCTGTTATCTTGCTTCCCAAATATATTAAATTACAGCCATACAGCACAACAGAAATCACTAGTGAGTTAAATAGTTAGATTTTTACTCTAACACTGACGTTGCTTTTCCACATTACGTTCAGCCTAATTTAGCATAACAAGGATACAGGCAAGCCATGAGATCAAAATAAACGTTAACAGTATTACCCAAACTTACCACATGTAATGAAACCATTTCCATTTCTGTCAAAAATTTGAAAGGCAAGTGCATACATGGCATCAGGGGCACAGAGAAGAGCTTCAAATCCCTGAAACTCTGAGAATGATATTAGTCTGAGGAGACAAGGTACAGACATATTTTAATTTTGTGGTACAGACATGTTTTAATTTTGTGGTGCAGACATGTTTGAATTTTGTGGTACAGACATGTTTTAATTTTGTGGTACAGACATGTTTTAATTTTGTGGTACAGACACATTTTAATTTTGTGGAACTCGATCAAGTCCAAGGACATGTTCAACACCAATGTGTCCACCCAGAATGCAATGATGTTGGCTCATAACCATTAACCAAACTTAAGTCAAAAAACAAGTACAAACATATGTAAAACATCCAGTCATAACAATAACCACACTCAAGTAAAAAAACAAGTACAAACATATGTAAAACATTGCCATAACAAAAGATGTTTGTGAGACTAAAGGTAGGTCCCATGGCAGCAGCCTGCTATCGGGGATGAAGATAACTCTTCATGTTCTAAGCCAAAACAACTATTAGGTGGCATCGCCTGTTTCCTTTCTTGATGTGTTTTAGAAACGGTGAGAAAATTGTCTCATCCATATTTTTATTTTATCATCAGACTGTTAGGGTAACGCACCTCTCATTTTCAGTTGTTTAGCTGATTTGATTGTCCTTTCACTCAACTGTCTCATGATGAATTGGACATCTGTGCAGCTATCAATCAATCAATCAATAAACCCGTAACCCTTCAGGGTCGTAGGGGTACCACATTGGATGCTTCAGCACACAGAGTCCTCCAGTGAATTCTGTCCTCAGCGATGCAGATGAGTGTGGAAATATCTTGCCCTGTCCATTCCTTGATGTTGTCTGTCCATACCTTTATTTATCCTCCTCTGCTTCTTCCACCCTTGACAGTTCCCTGCAGTATTGTTTTTTACAAGGAATTGTGCCTGCATACATGTCCGAACCATGCTAGTTTTCGTCGTCTCACTATTGAAAGCAGCTATATCTTCTTTCGAAACCAAATTGTAATGGACCTAATTACACGTTGACAGTGTGTTTTACACCTCATTCTATTACTGTATACATGTGTTCTGTATGATTCAATAGTGAAACACCTCTATGTGTCACATTCTCTTTTGTTTCCCATGTTTCTCCATAATGGTGCTATTACTGATTTTTACCAATCATTGGGAACTATTCTTTCTGTACATGCTACTGTAAATATTCCTTCTAACCATTTTATCCCTCTTTATTTGCATGCTTTTATTGCTTCACAGGGTATGCCATCTTCACCTGGTGAATTGTTGTCTATTCTATTTCCTGGCTTAATATTTCTGGTTCAACATAACACCTGTTTGGTCATATAAAGAGACAACTGTTTAGAAAGACAAATAATGGAGGGAAGAGCCCCTGGGCAAGGAGAAAGGGCAGACCAAGATGACGATGTACTGACGACATTAAAGATAACATGAATACATCACTGGAAAATGCAAGCCACATCGCCTAAGACAGAGAAGGGTTCAGGGAGTTCATTGGGAAGATAACATTCTAGAGAGAATATGTCATGACACACACATAAGTCACATGACACACACAACAGATTATAAGAGGAAATATTACATTTTAAAATGTATATGTGCATGCATTTAATACAATAAAGTGGGTCAAAGGACATGAGTCCATGGACTGCTGGATCAGCATCCAACGAACCAATACAAACACAATTTCAACAACAGAGTGCAAATACCATAATTAATATCTAGAAGAAGTATCCATGCAGGATTCTAGCATAATGAAAAAGCAAGGGTACCATAATAAAGAACCTGTGACATACTCATCTCTAGAAGTATCCACACAGGATGCTAATGTACTTAAACAAACATGATAATTAGAAACAACTACATTAGGCAATAATATTGTATTGTAAGAAATAAATTTAGTATATAATTCTACTTATGTGTTTCCTGTTCAGGGATCTAGTGAAATGGAGAGTCAAGACTATATAGGTGGTCAGGGCTGAAAGGGTTAATAACTTACCCATCTCTAGAAGTATCCACGCAGGATGCTAATACGTTGAAAGTGTATGGGTCATACTTCTCACTGTCTAGCAGGTGGTCAGGGCTGAAAGGGTTAATAACTTACCCATCTCTAGAAGTATCCACGCAGGATGCTAATACGTTGAAAGTGTATGGGTCATACTTCTCACTGTCTAGCAGGTGGTCAGGGCTGAAAGGGTTAATAACTTACCCATCTCTAGAAGTATCCACGCAGGATGCTAATACGTTGAAAGTGTATGGGTCATACTTCTCACTGTCTAGCAGGTGGTCAGGGCTGAAAGGGTTAATAACTTACCCATCTCTAGAAGTATCCACGCAGGATGCTAATACGTTGAAAGTGTATGGGTCATACTTCTCACTGTCTAGCAGGTGGTCAGGGCTGAAAGGGTTAATAACTTACCCATCTCTAGAAGTATCCACGCAGGATGCTAATACGTTGAAAGTGTATGGGTCATACTTCTCACTGTCTAGCACCTGCAGATATCTCAGAATGAGGTCCGAGTAGGTCATAAATTTCTCAGGTCCCACTTGTTTGGAAGCGTACTACATACACAAATAATTCAATGTTACTCTGTGCAGGTATGAAAGTGTTTACAAATCTCACAGAACTACAAATGTAACAATTGGTGGCGATATAATTTTCTTTCTATCTAACCTAACATAATTGGTGGTCAGATAGTATGTCTAGCCATCTTGACTAAACAGGTAACTTAAACCTCAAAATCGTAGACAAGTCATTTAATTATTGTCACAAAAAAACTAAATGTATATTTATTAGAGTATTTAAAGTATATGTCTGATCTGCAAATCATTATGCATAAAATCATTTTGAAAACCCCATTTTTGTTCTCCTTTTCATTGTAATTTGCCAATTTCTGTCTCCACGATAAACTTGACGTGTTTGTAACTTGTACATAAGTTGTTTAGTTTTTCTTCTACTATAGTTTCTCTAAGCTTGTGCATCTACGTAAAATGTGCTTACACCTGAAGTTTTGTCTCTTCTAGACCATGTTTTGTAACTAACACGGTTAGTTAGTCACAAATTCATCACTGGACTCTAGACAGACCCATAGATGCTCCGATCTCCAATTGAGCATATCCACTATATCGTACAGATGTCTGAAGAGTTTTTCTTCCAGTGTTGTTTCTCTAGACTAGTGTGCCCTCACATTTCATATTCATGGCTTGAAGTATATGTTTTGCTAAGGACATTCTTGAAGCACATGCTTTTTCTTAAGTATATCCTATGCTAGGGACATCCTTGCAAGTGTACGTTCTACTGTATGACGTGCCTGTCCTTGTGCTTTGTTATGGACATTCTTGCAAGTATGCGTTCTACTTTATCAGGCGTTTGTCCTCGTGATTTCATGTTCTACTTCCTTTGTTCTGTCGGAAATAAATATTATTACAATCTGTGTATTATCTCAACATTCCTTTTTCATTCATTCTTAAATTCTTGCTGGTTAGTAGGATGTAGTCCATAGAAAAGAATAAATTATATGTCATGGTGTGTCAAGTTTTACAGTATACGTCATGTTGTGTCAAGTTTTACAACTTGACTGTAATATATGTCTTTATTTCTATCTGACCAGCATGACATTTTGGTAAATATGACTAATGGGATAGGACAGCCATCTCCAAACACCCTTATTTGTCTCTTACAGCATGTATGGAAGATTAGTGTTAGCAATGTTTCCTCTAAGAGATAAACCACAGTTCCTCACCCCATGTTGCTCATATCTTTCATGGATATGAAAAAATAATTTTACTATGCAGCAGATTTCCAAGCAAACAGTGTCATATCATACCCCAAGTATGTAGTGACAAACCCAGTATGTGGTGACAAATCCAGCATAATTCTAAACGGAATAGATTTCAGTAGGTCGTCTGATTTTTGCACAGTATGGCTACCCAACTTGCTGCAGCTAAATTTGAACTCACAATTATGAGCTGTTAAGACATGTCATCAACTCTCAGCCACAGAGCCAGACTTAATAAAATAAAACAATCTTTACCTTCTCAAAGACTGTCCTCAGCTCTTCTGTGTCTGCTCTTTTGATAAGCTCCAGTCCAACCTGTGAACAAAACATGTTTAACTTTTGATAAGCTCCAGTCCAACATGTGGACAAAACATGTTCAACTATAACATTATAACTTTTGATACGTTCCAGTCCAACCTGTGGACAAAACATGTTTAACCATCAAATTATAAATGTGAGATAGAGGTAGTTGAATCCCATTATAACAGCTTGGTCCAGACTGACAAAATATTGATGTAACAACAGATATTAGCTATGTATAGTACAAATAATCAAGAATAAATACATGTCCTTGACAGAGTTCGTAGATGACTAGTAAGCAATATTCTGGCTGTAAATGTTCTTGGACTGATAATACATACCATGAATGTAAGACCATGTTAAAAGCAGAATATAAGAAAAAGTGGAAGCAGTTGCATCCAAATGCAGAACCAAATGACCCCTACTATCAAATGTCATGCAAGGAACAAACCATCATCTTCAGACTACGAACTGGCCACAACAGACTGAGATGTCACATGTTCCGAAAGCTGAAGATTGGCAAGACAGACCTTTGCAACTGTAGACTGAGCCCAGAGACTGCTGAACACATTCTACATGCCTGTCAACTCTACCAAGAAGAGGGAGAAAATATGGCCTACTGAGACGGCACTACTTCCAGACTTGAGGGGTTCCATGGATGACCTGAAGCGAATCACATAATTCATTGAAGCTATTGGCGCTGTAACCTGATATCTGACTGAAGAATGATGAAGAAGAATGTCCTTTGACAATTTGGGCTTTTGATAACCACTGAAGATGGGTTTTAGTCTATAATGATGGATCTGTGATAAGACATGTTTGCAGTGCTCGGGTCTTCACAGCTCAGTGTGCAGGTAAAATGATCAGGGAGGAGAGTGGGACCTTTGTTATGACTACAAGTAGCATGACCATGGAGATTATGGTGGTGACCAGCGCACTTGAGTGGGTAGGCACACAGAAGGTAACACAGGTCTGCATCTTGAGTGACTATGATTAGAAAGGTACAAATGGGTCTCTTTCGTAAGTAATTACATTTATTTTCATACTGGGACATGTAGGTGTTCGAGGCAGTGAGACAGCAGATCAACTGGCATCATGCTTGATTGTGGCTAAGGGCGATGGGACAATGGATCGCGCTGACGTTTTTAACTCCATAAGAGATACAGCACGCGAGAGTGAGACTAGTGTGGATGATGATTCCTTTTCGATGGCCAGGATTAAAGAACAGGGTTTGAAATGCAGTGTTGCTAGAAGTGAATTTTTTGGAGGATGCAGAAGAATGTCAACCAGCAGAGGACCGTTACTGTCAGCAGAAGTGTAATGGTGAACACACTCAGGGAGACATTGAAGCAACTATGGACGTGTCATCATGTTTGCACTGATGATGATTCGATGACGAACTAACTAGTTGGCTAAATGTTCAAGTTTTTCTTTTCTCACCACATGCCCTAAAAATATCTGGACTATCTCACTGCTTCTAAATTTTACTCCAGCATCTCTGATGACTTCTACCTTAGTTTTCTTGGCTTTTCATTGAATTTTCCTTAAAAACCACATCTCAATTGCCTCCAGCTTATCTTGGGAACTTTTGCTTACAGTACATGCTTCGCATCAATAAAAAATGAACATAGATAGATGACCAGCTAATCAATGACAACAAGGCCAATCACATCTGTTACTCATTCCTAGGCAACTATTTTATGTAACGTTGCTAAACAAGTATGGCTATTGGAAATAAGAGAATACTGAATACAAAGTATAGCTTTTGTTACATAGCGTTGTATTAAGAGCGTAGTGTTTTATGGTCAATAAATAATAATAGGTTCGTGTTCTGTTTCAGTTTGAGGGGCACATTGGGATTTGCAATCATAGAAAAAAGCTTATTCGTGATTCACTGACCTTTTTTGGAGCCTCGCACTGAGCTTTTTGCAGTCCAATTGGCCATATTCTGGACACAATATCCAATCTCTTCTTCTGTGAATAAAAAATTATACTAATGTCGATACATTCAATATTATATTTTTTTTTAAACTCGAGCAATCAAGCACAACACCATATAAGACTAAGTAACATTACTATACCGTAATTGCGTCCGCCATGTTTCACCTCTGAGGTGAAGGTCAAAACTTGATGTAAGATGTCACTTTTGATTGGTTTAAACCGGTCTCTGGCACGTGAATAATAACCTCAACCTTCAACAGTACAATTTACTTTTCGTTTAATAAAGCCATCGTAAAATTATAACTTCGAAGTTTATGCTAATAATGAATTGTTTGTTTACATCCCAAGTGACTTTGGTAGGTGTGCGTTCACCCGTGTCTTTCGTCAATTGTACTTGGGGTAATGGAATCAAGTAACCTTGCAACCAGTCTTTATCATGTCTTTAATTTTGAAAGCTCTTGTTAAGCATGATTGCCAGGAGACAACTAACTTGTCAACATCCGCTCATAGCAGGCATTTCTTGACCTATCGACAACAACACTGCACACATTCATATTACTCATCACTGCCAGAAGCTACTTTGTTGTTTTTTTTCATTGATTAGCGACATTGAGTAGCATGTGAAGGTGGTGGGCAATATGGTCGTGTGCGTGTTTCTGTTGATAAGTCACAATAGGTCAAAAAGGTCTCGCGAAGTTTACCTTCAGTTGTATTGCCTTCTCCATAGTAGTTCGCTGTGGTCAGCCCCTCCAGTTCATCATACGTCCTCTAAGGTCACCAAACCCAGTGCATCTGGCCCTCTTAGTGTATTTTTTAATTTTCAACCGGCTTCTGTTTCTTCAACAGTAATTGTTATTGCTTCCTCTATGTTCTGACTCTTTCATATGTTGATAACATTTTTTCGTAATTTATTTTCCAGATTCATTTGACCAATTCGTGCAGTATAGTGTGCAAGAAATCATCGTCCGCTCGTTTCGATCATCACATGCCAGGGGAGGTCTGGATGTTGGGAATACATCTGTGTTTAGCTAGACACTGATTTAGACAGATGGCAGAAGATCTTTGTCGACTTCATATTGGTAATCTTTTGACAAAAATCCTGTTTTGCAGAACTGTTTCTTTTGTGCTAGTATTGAGGTATAGTAATCAAAGTTTATCCTGCCTGTAATCTTTGATGATAGTACTGAGGTGTAGTAATAAGAATATAGAGTTCATTCATTTTTGTATTCTTTGGGTCTCTCAGTACCTGAAACACTTAATTTGCAACGGTTAGAAAGACTATTTGTCTTATATGGACCAGCAAATAATTTATGATCATTTTGGCTGTCTCTGTTACGCTTTTTAATTCCTTATTTAATTCGCTTTTTAACTTTCCGACAGGAGTGACATTTGGTTGTTCAGGGGGCAATTCGTACAAGTTGTAATTATATTTCATGTAGGCATAATTTAATTTTTTAAATACAAAAATATATGTATATCTTACAAAGGGGTGCATCAGAATGTTAGTAAGGCTTAGGTGATGCATGGTTTTAAAAAAAGTTTGGGAAACACTTATCTATACCATATGTTCCCAAACTTGTTCGGGGCGCCGCCCACTTTACAAGAACAAAATGTAACGCTAGCCTTTAAGCCATAGTAATGACTAAAGGTACTGTCAATGACATGAGGAAAATATTAACATCTAAATACATTACAAACACGTTTAAAATGAGAACTATAAAATGCTACATCTATTCTAAATTAACGTATGCTCAGAAATATGGACAATAAACAAAATAATTACAAGACATAATTGATGCCTTTAAGATGTAGAGATATAGAAAAATCAGGAGAACATCACAGAAAGAGAAGAAAACCCAGAGGTTCTAATAACACTTAATAGGGAAAAAAGAATTATTAAAGGAAATAAAGATCAAGCAAATACAATATTTTGGACACATTAAAAAACATGACACTTTGTTGAAAACTTTACTTGAGGGTAAAGTCAAAGGGAGGCGAGCAAGAGGTAGGCAGAGATTCAAGTGGGAGAGTAACATCATGAGATGGACAGGTTACAGTCTAGCAGAGTGTACTACCAAAAGAAAAGACAGGGGATATTGAAGGTCTGTTGCAGCCAACCTTCGTTGCGAAGACGGCACTAGATTATTATGATCTGTAGTACGAGTCTAGTGCACAACATCACCGACTAACAATTCATCATTCAACAAAACAATGAATAGATATAGACCTGGGTCTAATTGCGGATTGAATTCTCTGTCTTTTTAATATCCACGATCATTGTATGAGGTCAGGGCAGAAATACTGCCTCCCAGACCAAAACACGTACTCCCTCCTAGACCAAAACACTTACTCAAAGACCAAAACTGTGAACTTGACTATATACATATATAGTGTCTGCAATGATTTCAGTAAATCATTAAGTTCTGTCTTCACAACGAAGGTTTTATGAGCCGAGAGACAGCAAAACGCATTCATCATGCATGTCAATTCTACCAAGAAGAGAGAAAGCGAGAGAGAGAGAGAGAATATCCGACTTAAGCAGTGTTTCTGTTTTACTGTGACCATCTATGGGATGGTACAAGCAACAATACCATACCTTCTTCTTTTTCTGCATTGTTCTTCAGTCAGTTATCATGTTTTCAGTACCGCGACGGCAGTACTTCCAAACCTGAGGGGTTCTATGGACGACCAGAAGCGAATTACACAGTTCATTGAATGTATTAGCGCTGTAACCTGATATTTGTCTGAAGTTATTGGTGCTGTAACCTGATATTTGTCTGAAGTTATTGGTGCTGTAACCTGATATCTGACTGAAGCTATTGAAGCTAAAAGCGTAAACTTTATAATTGAAATTGTACAGTCAATACTAAGTAAATTCTGGTTGAAATTGTGCAGTCAGGAGTGGAAACTTCCTGGTTGAAATTGTGCAGTCAGGAGTGGAAACTTCCTGGTTGAAATTGTGCAGTCAGGAGTGGAAACTTCCTGGTTGAAATTGTGCAGTCAGAAGTGGAAACTTCCTGGTGGAAATTGTGCAGTCAGAAGTGGAAACTTCCTGGTTGAAATTGTGCAGTCAGAAGTGGAAACTTCCTGGTGGAAATTGTGCAGTCAAGAGTGGAAAAAAATCAGGTGAAGTTTGAATTTTCTTCAACATTTCTATGGCTATAATTGATTTATAATTGTGTGTGAATGTTTACATTTAATTATTGTATGTGAATGTTTACATTTATTATTATATGTGATATTAGTCTTTCTGTCGTATGTAAATGCTTACATTTATTACTGTATGTGAATGTGTATATTTTTTATAGTTTATGAAAGTTTACACTTATTATATTTTGTGAGTGCTTATATTTATTATTGTGTTGTACAGCAAATTACGAATCTTACCTCACTTTACCGAGGTTTATCTCATGAATATGCAGGGTTGTGATTGTGGCATGAGAGAATGTCAACTACTGAAGGTATTAACAATACAGGAGATAGTTGTCTTCAAAGTAAGTCCCGTGTTCTTGTGAAATACTGCTATATTTAGAAGGTCCGCTGTGCTCCCCTTACAGCTTTCTGTGGATATCTGTCTCTGTGGACCAGTGCTCCTTCCTTAACTGGTTTAGTGTAATACAGTCTTGTACGACGTGTTCCACGACCTGTGCTGCATGCTCACATGGACACAGGGGTGATGGAACCAGTCTTAGTCTATTTACAAATAGTACTTACGTAGAACGCAGGTTTTCGAGTTTCACTTGATGACAACTGACACGTTGTCCAGGTATTAACGGATGATAAATCTAGGTACACTCTTGAAAAACGATTTATTTTAGAGTTTGGTACTCTGAAGACTTTTGAACTCAACTCCGAGCATTTATTTGTTTAAATATCTGTTAGTGTGGTCCTTGTTGTATTACTGTTCATGTTGTTTTTGGTAATAATTTGCTCTTTCTGTTCTCATATCCCGTCCCATTGTCAACAAAACCCGCTTCCATGACTACATGTTTACACGTACGTCATTGTCACCATGAACTTCGTATTGTTTACATGTCTAATTCTAGTGCCTCTGTGGTGGCAACATTGTTTTTACTGTTTTTATTGATTTTTTTAGCAGCAGTTTGTTTTGTATATTCTTGACAAAGACCTAACGGTTCGAAACGTTGAAAATGTCTTGTGTATTGTTATTTATATTTTTTCTTGTTCACACCCCATAGCCCTTTAGTTATAGTTTGCCAGTTGTCATAAAGTGAAACTTCACAAACCTGTGATATACGTAGTACATTTGTTATTCCGTTTCACGGCAGTATTACCTTTTATTGAAAGTCTATTGTAGTGGCTATTTACTAATCTGTTGTGTCCTTTCCTGATACGACATATGATAAGTTGTTCAGCTCTGTCACAGTATTATGTAATTGTTATTTCTCTTGTAATTACTTTTCAGATGCAACAAAATACAAAATGCAACTTAATCTTATAGATAGAGTTATTTCAACTTGAAGTATTCATTGCACTTCAAAGAGATGAATCTGGTTGTATTACATTCATTGCACTTCAAATAGATGAATCTGGTTGTATTACATTCATTGCACTTCAAATAGATGAATCTGGTTGTATTACATTCATTCGGATCTTTCGTATACAATGTAGGATTTGACGGTTCTGGACCATATCTAGGGCCTTCCGACTTACTTTTCTTTTGATTATTTCCCTTGTCTAGGTTTATGAAATTATTTACCTGTGTTTATTAATTTTAAAATTTAGGCTATTTATTTATGACGAATGAGTGAGTCACGGTTAAGTGTGGGTTAGGTTAATAATAAATACCTGGTGTCAGATATGCATAATCGAAGGAAATCATCAAAGGAAAAATAATACTGTAGGTCGTAGATATGGTCATTCTGATTTGACTAATATGATCACTTCTTTCCTAAATTTGGCCACAAACCGTTGTTGCTCGTCCATCACATGATAATGATGACCATTTGTTACATCCACTTTCTGAAATTCAGTTTTAGTTATGTCCTTGACTATGAGTTTGTAGATGGCTAACAATCCCCATTCGGGCGCAAATGCCTTTGGATAGTTCGAGCATGATATGACCACTGTAGATGGTTTTTGCCCTACCCGTGACTTTCTAGCTACTCTCCGTTGTTGAACTGCTGAATTTCTCCTTTCACAAGATGCTGCGCGATTGTTTTGACTGTACAGCGTCGTCAAGTTGTTTTTTTTTTTACATCGTAGTTTTCAGTGCATCGTAGAATAGCTTGTAGTCCCTCCAGCCCGCGAAATTCTGAATCTCCTTGGCTTTTTGTAGCGACCACTTATCATGTGTCTCCCTTATTTTCCGTTGGCATGTGCTGTGTACTCTGCTGTATATTAATTTTTTTGCAAGAGGCGAAGAAGGATCGACTTGTAGATTTCTGAAGGCACTGTTCTTTTCATCCAACAGAGTGTTACTTTTATCTGAACTTTTATCTCTTCTATAAAATTGGAGCGTGCGTATATCTGATGTTTTACAAGAAGCAGTACACACTATCTGACAATCAGGAAATGAAGAACCAAGTCCGAAGATAAGTTTAAGCGGAAAAGGGGGGGTTGATGGAGTGTTCTAGGCCCCCCACTCCCTTTAGCAAGTCTTCTTATTCTTCTACGTTTATACTCAAACTACTGTACATTATCAGATGTAGTCTACAGAACGGAATGTTTTGTCTCATGGATTATAGTTTTGCTACGATATCTGCGACATGTGGTCTGACACATCCGATTTCAGCATGGTTTCTGAGTAACTGTGATCCTATATGAAATGGGGTAGCCAACGCCGACCCCAAAAACCTTCTTAGTCGCCGATTACGACGTGCATGGCAGCTATTAGAGTCACTATTCTTTGCTCCACATTCGAACCCCATAAACTTAAGAAGTCAAAACATGAGGTTTAATACCAGAAACAATGAGATTTATTATCAGAACACATGATATATAGTACTTGGAAACATGATACGTAGTACCAGAAAACATGAGATTTAGTACCAGGAAACATGAGATTTAGTACCAGAAAACATGAGATTTAGTACCAGGAAACATGAGATTTAGTACCAGGAAACATGAGATTTAGTACCAGGAAACAAGAGGGTTATTTACCAGGAAACATGAGATTTAGTACCAGGAAACATGAGATTTAGTACCAGGAAACATGAGATTTAGTACCAGGAAACATGAGATTTAGTACCAGGAAACAAGATGGTTATTTACCAGGAAACATGAGAGTTATTACGAGGAAGCATGAGATTTAGTACCAGGAAACATGAAAATTAGTACAAAACAGATGAGAATTAGTACCAGGAAGAAAGGCATAAAGAAGGAAAAGCCTTCCCCTCTCCCCTTAATGGTCGCCTCAGAAAATGTCACCAAAACCCCTACCCCATGAATATGAAGAAATTACATTTTTACAGGCTATTTCCCCTTCCTTACGGAAAACGAACCTACGACCATGTCACGAACAAATTGCCATATAATACTACTTGGCTGATTTCTTGATTCGAATTATTTATTCACAAAATAATTGGACAGAGTCTCAGTAGAGAAGTGACATTATATTATCAATGTTTATTTCTTCTACTTCTTCTTCATCGTTCATTCTCAGACTCCCGCTGGATCTCTCTTGTAGCAGGACCACGACCCTTCTAGATTTCCAGCAGGATGTCGTCCAGAGAATGGTAATGCGTTGTGTCGCAGTTTTATTTGCGCCAATGGTCCGACACATCCGTCGTCTGCAGTCAATGTTTATTTAACGCAAGTACATTATATTATCAATGTTTATTTAAAGCAAGTACATTGCATGCAATAGGAATTCTGATCGATACCAAATCTACCTTGCAAGCTCTCCCTCCTCCACCCCCAACCCCCCCCCCCACCCAAGGAAACATGTGAAGTCTTTAAGATTACTCATCAATCAATCAAGTGTCATGTCCAGTGGCGTAGGCGATTATGTTTCTCCACAGCTCAGTCTCTTGTGTTGTTAATAATTTCAGTTGCTTTGTATTTCTCTGTTTCTTCTCTTGATCCTTCCGGCGGTTACTAAATGTAATTTTGCTTTTGTCACCACATGCCCTAAACATCTTGACTTTCTTTATTTAATTTTTGCTATTTGTCTTCTTAATCCAGCATCTCTGAGAACTTCTAAATGTTTGGCTGTCCATGGAATTTTCATCTCTCTTCTCAAAAACGACATCTCAGTTGTCTGCAGCTCATCTTGAATTCGTTTGTTTATTGTCTATACTTCGCTTTCATAAAGAAGGATTGGCTCAATATAACATCCTAGCACTGGAACTCTAGTACAAATTACTTCTACACCAACGACACAATCAATGAAAAGATGTAGTTGACCAATAGAGCACCGGTCAATCACAAATCAGGAAAATGAAGTATTTGATCACCTGACCACAATTAAAGAGCACAGTCAGCATCAAAATGTAGAAGAACAAGCAACATTTGGTGAAATGAAATTCATTATTAAAAAACTCTATGGAAGATATGAGATGGAATTCATACAATGAACCATACAATGAACCATACAATCAACCAAACAATCAATCAACCATACAATCAGCCATACAATCAACCATACAATCAACCATACAATCAACCATACAATCAACCATACAATCAAAAGGACGTTGTCATCGATAAGTTTAAGCCAGTTAGCAAAGAACAATCATTTATAAAATTGAGAAGGTACACAGCAGACTTAAACAACATATATATAGGAAGATTGGTGACACCGATGCGTGTCCGTGTGGAAAATTTGTAAAAAACAGATACCATATTCTCCAAAACTGCCAACTTTACCACACCACAAGAAAAAAACAAGTGTTGGCTACATTAAACATCTCTGACGTACATGTTCTGCCGCTCTGCCTCACGGCAAGTCTTACGTGAGCGTCCGCCAGGGACTGGAGAATAATGAAGCAGAAAACGTTATCTTAGATTGTCATATTAACACTGTTTTATATTATGTACAAATAAATATCATTTTTAAATATCTCTCAAATATTTGTCCATCTCAGATTGAAATTTAGAATCGAGAACCTTTTCTTTTAATTGCTTCTCCACTTCATCCTCTTTCGTGTTCTGTGTCTTTTTCCCTAATGTTCTAATGATCTCATTCAAATCTCGGTCCACCATTTGGTCTAAGCGTTCAATTTCTTCATCCATTGGTGTTTTACGTTTAGAAATGGCTCGTGACTTTTCGGATTTTTCCGCTGATGGACTTTTTATTTCGGAAGGTGATTGCCTTGAACTAGCGTTTCCAAATGCGGGTTCTCTTTTTGGTTTATGTTCAGGTGGAGATGGTGTCCTTTCTTTCGACATCTGGCGACTTTTTGAAGATATTGGAGTCACTACTGGTATATCTTCTTCTTTTTCATTCCGATAGCTCCCCTCATTAAATTTTCTATAAGCTCCCCGCTCTTTTTTATCTTGTGATTCGTTTCTGTCTCGCTTTTCTTCTTCCATTGTATTATCTCTCAATTGTATTTGTTTGTCTTCCTGTATGCTTTTTACAATAATACCACCACGTTGGCTTTTCGTATCCTGTCCTTTGCTCATTTCTACAGGCACGTCCGAAACCACGAATGTATGTTCAAGTTCTCTTTCCTTGTCAGCAGAATGAACTCTCTCGTATAGAAGAACCGTGTCCTGATGGTCAGCAGAACGCACTCTCTCGTGTAGAAGAACCTTGTCCTGACGATCTGCAGAACTGACTCTCTCGTGTAGCAGAACCTTGTCCTGATGGTCAGCAGAACGGACTCTCTCGTGTAGAAGAACCTTGTCCTGACGATCAGCAGAACGGACTCTCTCGTGTAGAAGAACCTTGTCCTGACGATCAGCAGAACGGACTCTCTCGTGTAGAAGAACCCTGTCCTGATGGTCAGCAGAACGAACTCTCTCGTGTAGAAGAACCTTACCCTGACGATCAGCAGAGCGGACTCTCTCGTGTAAAAGAACCTTGTCCTGATGGTCAGCAGAACGGACTCTCTCGCGTAGAAGAACCTTGCCCTGACGAGAATCTTGTATCTTGGGTAACACGGGATGTGTATTAAAATCTGGTGTCTGCCGACTTCTCGCTCTGTCGCTTATTGGAGTCGGGGTTCGTTTCTTGGGAGTAGCGCTTCTTAATGGCGGTAGCCGCTCCTTCTTCTGAAACAAAAAGAATATACATGAAATTCAATTAAGTTGTACCTTCACTTACGTATAGGTTATATATATATATAAAACCTTCGCACAGTAAAAATAGTTCATATGAGAGCACGGCATCCCGTAAATTCGTCTTCAGTAAGGGGTGGGGAATTAGGGGGGGGCGGGTTGATATTAAATATTGTGTCAAATATGATCCCTCCCTTGTCTTAAATGGGCCCAAGAACGGAGCAGCTAGTAGCTGTGCATGTCGTAAGAGCGAAGCAACGAATAGCTGTGCATGTCGTAAGAGGCGACTAAGGATGATTTTGAGGTGGACGTTTTCGGCCTCCATCCCACATAGTGTCATAAGACCCAGATGTCATGTTGAAGTCGGATGTGGCAAGCCGAAAGGCGCAGATATCGCAACAAAACTATAAACCATGTAACAACATATTTCTCACTCAGTATTACATCTTGTTAATCTGCAGGAGTTTGAGAACCAACACAGAAGAAGAAGAATCTACTCACTTTAATGTCGTCTTGGATATCAACGTGTACGTCACGTGCTGTCAACAAATCGTCGCCATCTTGGATCTAGATAGAACATTATTTCATTGTCATATAAATAAACAACTGCGTTAAGAATACAATAAAAATAAGGTCATTGAATAAATGGTAATGTATTCTCATTTAACATGATATTCTATCTTTCCATCTATTGTCATTTGTCTACTTGTGCCGTCGTGGTGGTAGGACAAGTTTGATTTGTCTACTTGTGCCGTCGTGGTGGTAGGACAAGTTTGATTTGTCTACTTGTGCTGTCGTGGTGGTAGGACAAGTTGGATTTGTCTACTTGTGCCGTCGTGGTGGTAGGACAAGTTGGATTTGTCTACTTGTGCTGTCGTGGTGGTAGGACAAGTTGGATTTGTCTACTTGTGCCGTCGTGGTGGTAGGACAAGTTTGATTTGTCTACTTGTGCTGTCGTGGTGGTAGGAAACGTTTGATTTGTCTACTTGTGCTGTCGTGGTGGTAGGAAAAGTTTGATTTGTCTACTTGTGCCGTCGTGGTGGGAAGGAAAGTTGGAGTTGTCTACTGATGCCGTCGTGGTGGGTAGGAAAAGTTTGAGTTGTCTACTTATGCCGTCGTGGTGGGAAGGAAAGTTTGAGTTGTCTACTTATGCCGTCGTGGTGGGAAGGAAAGTTGAAGTTGTTTATCTTTTGCAAATTGGGTCGCACAATGTGCCTTTAAGGTGTTAGGTTGGTCTTTCTCGTGCCTTGTAGGCCCGTCATCTGCAGTTGTTACTTTGGTCTTTCTCGTGCCTTGTAGGCCCGTCTTCTGCAGTTGTTACTATGGTCTTTCTCGTGTCTTGTAGATCCGTCTTCTGCAGTTGTTACTGTGGTCTTTCTCGTGTCTTGTAGATCCGTCTTCTTCAGTTGTATGCATGAAGGGATGGTTGCGTTTGTCCCATTCGCATGATGTGACCAAGCTACCTGGTTTTGCTGTTTCTATATGTCTTGATTTGAGATAGTATTTATTTATTTCCTGATATCTTCAATTCTCTTCTGGTGACATTTATATCTTTCCTCAAACACATCATTTCACACACTGGAGTATTTTTGGCTAGTGTTTTTGTCAAGGATCATTTCTGACATTGGTAACATAGAGTTGATTTGTTGCTGATCCAGCGATTCATGAGCTTATCATTAATGTACCCAATTATAGCAATGGGAAGTGACACAGAGTTGGTATACAAACACTGTTTATCAAACTATGCAGATTGATGGATGTTTGAGTATTGGCAACAGCTGGTAAATCACAGTATTGGCTTTCTGAAATCTTGTTTCAATCTCTCTATCGAGTGTGCCATTCTATGTAAAGAAGTTTCCTAAATATTTGAACTCTGAGACCCGCACTAGTTGCGTACTATTGACAGATACATTTAACTTGTCCCGAGCTCTGCTTATATGGGAGAAACACTGATGACAATTTCAATAATAAGTAAGAGACTGCAGCAACACTGTTTATCAAAAAGTAGGAGTAGAGAACACGAGGAAGTAATATCTATTATATTTCACGTGGATTCAGTCTGTTTTGTAAAATGTACACTATACTTTTTCCGTGATAATTTACGTTTTGCAAACTACAAAGTATAATTTATTTGTGTGAGTTTGTTTGTTTTGGAAACTGTTAACTATTGTTTCGTGTGATTTACCCTGTTTTGTCAGCTGTAAAACGTATTGCATTGTTGTTTTACGTTCTGAACACTTTCGATAATTTAATTTCAATTTATATAACGGAATACAATTGACAAAAATAGTGGTAAACCTAATGTTTAATTTTGATAAAAAGTAAGTACAAAATAATACTTTCATAATATTTGCTGATCCTACAAAGTTATAATATATTAAACAAATTTGATAATACATGATTTATAATACATTTTTTACATGATTTATAATACATTTGATAAAACATTTTACAAAATGTATTATAGTGATTTCATATCAATATTATATCATACTATTTTATTATTATTTCTATAGATATTGTTTTATATTAATATTGCTATTATAAATGCTGATTTTATAATACATTTTAAAATACTTTTATTTTGGGTATTGTTTTTTGGCGAAGTCCAATGTGGCCAAATTGTCGCCCGGACTATTATATATTTGTTCTGATGCTGAAAATATCTGGAAACAAGAATTCATCTTCTTTTTGTGACCATGCCATGTAACGTTAGTTCTAACGCCTTTCTTCAGATTTATGTTTCGCGTAATGTTAATAATTTCCGATACTGATGTTCTCCCATGCCACAACGCGAAATTGTCAAGCATATTTTTTTTGTTTGTCTTCCTCTACCCCATTTGTTTTTCAACTCGTGCATGTTGCTACGACATGGCCGATCTTTTCTCATGATGTGTCCAAAAATGTGGACTGTCTTTTTGATGCGGGTACGCAGTTCTCTATTTGAATTAACTTTTTTCAAGATATTTTTTATGTTTTTTTATCTATCCATGTTCTTTATATTCTGCTAGATCAATCTCTTCTGTCGTTATATAATTATTCACTATTCTGCGGATTGTCCAATATTCACTACTATAGGGAGCCGCGTAGCGCAGTGGTTAGCGCACTGGCTTCGCATATGAGTGGCCTGGGTTCATTTTCCAGTTGAGGCGAAAATATTTCTCAGTTGACAACGACTCCCGGGTCGACCCAGCCTTAAATGGGTACCGGATTAATCCGGGAAGTAAAGACTGCGAGGGAGAGGAGATGGCTACGCCCTCATTTGCAGAGCCTCTGAAATGTGAGATCGCTATCATCTCACACCCCTACGGCATTAATAAATGCTATGGGCTACTTTACTTTTATTTTTGTTACTATAGATCAATCAATGATTCAATAAACCTGTAACCCTTCAGGGTCGTAGGAGTACCACATTGGATGCCTCAGCAAACAGTCTCCAGCGATGCGGATGAGTGTGGAAATATATTGCCTTGTCCATTCCTTGATGTTGTCTATCCATGCCTTTATTTGTTCTCCTCTGCTTCTTCCACCCTCGACAGTTCCATGCAGTATTGTTTCTGACAAGAAATCTTGCTGCACACATGTCCGAACCATGCTAGTTTTCGTCGTTTCACTATTGAAAGAAATGGATCCTGAACACCTGCACACATCTCTACTTTATTTCTTACGTACACATTGGTCTTATGTTCCCTATGGGAAATTCGTAGAATGCGTCTGTAGCATTTGTACTCGAAAGCCTGTAATCTTCTCTCCATGTATCCGAGGTATTTGAATGTATTCACCACATCAAGCGTATGCCCATTCATCATGACATTAGTCTGGTTTTCTGTGTCTCTGCTGTTTACCAAGATTTTGCTCTTATCTGTATTGATTTTCATTCCGTACTTGCTGGTAACTTTTTTCAACTTTGCTGTTAACTCTTTCAATGCTTGTTCTGACTCAGCTATAAGGTCAATATCATCAACGAAATGCATGTTGCAAATAGAGCGACATCCGATCGATATAGATGTGTTATAATCATGTAATGTCTCTTGTATGATGTGCTCTAAGTATATGTTGAAAAGTACTGGGGACACTATGCATCCCTGTCAAACTCCCACAGTTGTTTTGAAGAACTCTCCAATTGCATTGTTTGACAAGACAGCACTATTTGCATTTTTGTACAGAGCTTCAATAATGTCTATAATTTTGGTATCCAAATTAAATTGCCTCTGTATGTGCCACAGACCATCATGCCAAACACGATCAAAGGCCTTTGTAAAGTCAATGAAGTTGTGGTATAGATCACGTTGGTGCTGAGTATGTTTTTAGATTAGTGTTTGGATGTTAAATACTCGTATTATACATCAATATTGGTGCACGATACGATACACACACATTACGTAGGCAACATATAATTTTTCGGCAGAACTGACCAGTGCAGAGTACATGACATTTACATCGGATCAAAGTAGACAGGTCAAATCAATGTCCACGTGGAATGCGAATAATGACTCATGAACAATACTTGAAGACATTCAGACTTCCATTAATTGCAGGACACGACATGACCCAACATGACTAACTTGTGGGGAGAGTAATGGAGATTCCGCACTGACCTAAAAAAGACTGATAGCTTTATCCTGTAGACTATAGACTGTAGACTGTAGACTATCCTGAAGATGTAGGAAGATCAACATCATTCTAAGCCCAGAAGCTGTCATTATAAGAGTACTGTGCTGAACTATGTACACATGAAAGCTTCACAAACTCGCATGCATCAATTCAACTTTGTCATATGTTATATAATTATAAATCTTGCGTTTATTAACTGGGGGCCATAATATTTATCTAGTACAGACTGCAAAGAATTTGACTCTTCTTTCCAGGCATGTTGTAGGAGGTGACCAGGCATGTTGTAGGAGGTGACCAGGCATGTTGTAGCCAGGCATGTTGTAGGAGGTGACTAGGCATGTTGTAGGAGGTGACCAGGCATGTTGTAGGAGGTGACCAGGAAATGGCTGGAGGATGAGGTAGACAACCTGTCACATTTAAATATATCAATGTCACATCTCGTCACAATTTCTGACTTTTGTCTTCTATCAAATAATCCGCATTGATGACGACGCTATGCACGCCAACAGACATTGAATCTTTGCGTTGTTCTTGTGTATCAGGCTTCTAGTAACGGGGAAGGCTATATGTGCTATCAGTGCGCATGGGTCAATACATCTGACAGACGGGTGATGATAAAGTTGACCCAGAAATGTATGCTATATTTCTGGCAGGAGATGGTAGTCATGGGTTATTGCAGCACTGAAATACTACTTTGTGGGATTAAAATTGCATCCGTAGACCTCCCTTACACAACTATGCCATTGAGACAACCTCACATAAGGCCGTGTGTCACATTAGTTTGGTTGAATAGTAGTTTTACGCTGAATGACACACAGATCGACGTTTCGACGAATGAGTCAAAAGATCAGGGTCTTCGTGATAAAGACCTTTTGCTCGAAACGTCGAGCTTGTGTACTGTTCAAAGTAAAATTACGTCATCAATTGTTGCGTAGTAGAAATTTCTTGCGTCATCAACTGTTGCATTATATAATATACAACAGACTAAAACGAACCGCTAGATAAATATGTATGCCTTTTTCCGTCTTTCCAAACCATAGTTTTATTGTTGTGCTATCCGAAATATAATATAAGATTTATACTTATTTGCCTTATTGATATTCATATTATTGATGTTCGCATTATTGATATTCGCATTATTGATATTCGCATTATTGATATTCGCATTATTGATATTGGCCTTGTTAAAGTATAAAATGCAGAAACACGGACAACATGGCAGTACCTTACATAAAATGTTCTGAGATTGGTTGAAACAGCACTTGGGACACACGGATACAAGGAGTTAAATCAACACTAACATACCTTATTTACCTGTTTATGTTGATCAACTACAACACCTGGAACTATCGTTGGTGGTGGTGTAGGTGACCTGTTGTCGTCAGAATCTTTCTTGTTGGTGTACTGTGAAATATCAACGCTTCCCCAACCTGTGTCACTTCTCTCCAACTTTCTTGTATCGTCCTCAGAACTCTCGTCTTTACTCTGAGTAAAAACACACATATTTTAACATAAATGAACTATCTCAACATAATTTAACTATTTCAACATAATTTAACTATTTCAACATAATTTAACTATTTCAACATAATTTAACTATTTCAACATAATTTAACTATTTCAACATAATTTAACTATTTCAGCATAATTTAACTATTTCAACATAATTTAACTATTTCAACATAATTTAACTATTTCAACATAATTTAACTATTTCAACATAATTTAACTATTTCAACTTAATTTAACTACTTCAACATAATTTAACTATTTCAACATAAATGAACTATTTAGATTTAAAAATTAAAACCCAACATGGGCTGCTTCTAATTACAACGGATTGTCATGACCGACATGGAACTATATGATTCTAAAATACATTTTGCTTTATTAAGTACTGGCTGTATTTTAACACGTTTCAAAGACAAGAGGAGAAGAAATCCATTAATGACAAAAGACGGTTATGAAATACGAACTATTGATTTGAGAATTTTGCATTTCTATTTGTCTAGTATTGAATATTTCTTTCACCCGTATTTCAAATAATCGATACAAGATTATGTGAATGTATTACCGGGCAGTAGGGAGCAATTCTGTAACTTGATATGAAGACTGAGAAGCAACTAAGAAGGGTTGGGTGTCATTGTGGGTATAACTTTTCATAGATCGTCAAAGCCACACAAAAAAAGAAAGACGAGTGCTGAAATAGAACAACAAGGTTGAAAAGGCGCACATATCGCATATTTATTGTAAACTAGCTTCCAGTGCGTTGCTGGAGTAAACGGAAAAAGAGCAAAGAATAGCAAGTTGGTTGTCATTCATGAAAGTTGTACGAGATAACGAAGGAGAGATCAGGTGGTTATTGGATGTGTCATATCATGCAAGAACTAAGTAAGCCATATCCCATACTCATGCCCGTTGTTGTTGTTATTGTTGTTATTGTTGTCGCTGTTGTTGTCGTTGTAGTTGTTGTTTTCGATATGCAACTGCTGCTAAGTAATTCTACTCTTGTGAGCTCAATGCCATTCTCACAAAGTGCTGATTTTCTGAAGACGACTTTGTGATCCGTGCAGTAAGATAGTGCCTGCTAAAGGTATATGTACACTTTTTCCCCCCTTGGCAGTTGAAATGGAAGGGCAGTCAATAAAGTGTTGTACTGTTTCGTTCCGATGAGAGCAGTGTCTACAAATAGGTACAAGCTGGGGGTCTGATATGGTGTAAACGGATATTGACACTCGCATGACATGTTCGAAACTGAAAGAGCAAGTTCAAATTAAAATGATGACCTTAGTTTTGTCAGGCAGATTTTGTATATGTTGATAATTATTATTTGGTCGTGTCATTTCACTAAATAGATTTCTAAGAGTCATCCCATTTGCCGATATAGAAAAGATATGATGGACATACATTAAAGACTGGACAGGAAGAGACACAACTGTTTTCATTTATCGTTCGCATCTCACAATGAAGATGGAAATCGCTGTAGAACTATGTGTTTTAATGCATCAAATGTGGTACACCTACGACCCTGAATCTGCGTGTTGATGCACCGAATGTGGTACAGCTACGACCCTGAATCTGCGTGTTGATGCACCGAATGTGGTACAGCTATGACCCTGAATCTGCATGTTGATGCATCCAATGTGGTACTCCTACGACCCTGAATCTGCGTGTTGATGGCTCTCGCAGGGAGCTCTCACGGGATTCTAGTAGGACCGTTTTTGACTTTTCGCCATGCCACAATGTCAGACTATCTAATATTTTTCTCTCTGTCGTCCACAATCTTGCCCGTTGTAACTATATTCTCCAAAAATCAATTTCCCATAGCGTCCCACACAAAATAAAGATTGCCTCTTTCCGATATCAGTAAGCAACTGACGTCGCACTTCTGACTCTGTATCGCTCCCTCGTCGTCTTTGTATAATAGTCCTACTAGTTCCCAGACGATCCTAATTGATAAACACAAATATTTATATCCATGTATTGTCATTTCCACTTGTGCCTTTAAGCGTCGGAGGAGCGGGCTGCTGGAGTTTTCCGTCGTTGACTATTTGAAATGCATTGTCCATTGTCAACCCGTTTCTCTTTGATTGACAACACCCATCTATTTCTTGGTCATCCTGGTACCCTATAACCAAATCGTCTGCTGTCGTTTGTAAGAAGAGGGCTGGTTACGTTGGTCCCATTCTGAGGAGGTGACCAAACCATGTGGTTTACTGTCCCTCGATGTAATCGTGACCAGAGATGGTCTTTAGTTCTTTCCTGATATCTTCTTTTCTCAATCCGTCTTTTCTGGTAACATTCATAGCTTCCCTCAAACATCTCATTTCACACACTACGATCTTTTCCGCTAGTGTCTTTGTTAAGGGTCATGTTTGATATTGGAAAACAATAATATGAATATAGTATAAACAGCATATAAATAATAATATAAATATAATATAAGCAGTACTAGAAACAATAATGAACAATAAAAACACTCTATGGACATTTATTCACGCGCATCTTATAGTTAATGCACGCGCGATTAGGGTAATCAAAGACACACAGCTATTGGTCCATTCTTGTGTTCATAAAATGCTAACGCAGTTGCTTAGCAACCAGCATACAAAGCTAACAACACAAGTTGGAAAACAAGTAGTGTACACATATTTATTCAAGTGACCAGACTCGAGATGATGTGAATGTCATTGACTAGCTATGGGGGCTGTTTGCGTGAGCTATTCGGTTGTTGAGACTACAGAATCACGTGCAGTTATGTCATGGGTGTAGTATCTATTTGCCAATCAAAGTTTGTAGACTTTGCCGTTAGAACCACATAGCAACGCAGGCCATTTGTGCAGGATAATCGATTGTGGCGTACTCAATATAGTTAAAGTCCTTAGTAAACTCGTTCCTCAGTCTGGTGGGACTGTTTGGTTCCCAAATCAAGAAGGAAATTATGGGGTTGATAACTCCACATTTTGGGGTTGACAACTACGGTAAAGGCGGCAGGCGAGTGAATAAATCTCTTAGGAAATTGGTATCAGATTACATGTGATACGGTAAAGGCGGCAAGGGTGATGCAGTCCACATGAACATATCGTGGTAGTTGCAAAATTAAAACGCAAGCCATATACGTATTAATTATACAAAACTGGAAAAGGGAATTCAAAGAGTAAGTGCAGAAGAAGAAGAAGATCTTGACAGGTAACAAGACAACGTCATGGTTAATCTCATTTCTATCACACTTTTAGCTTTTCATTTGAAGAACTCACTTTTTTATATCAATTGTAGTAATAGAGTTCCATACGTTGATGACCACCGTGCGAAGATATTGCACTGACCACCGTGTGAAGAATATTGCAATGACCACCGTATGAAGAATATTGCAATGACCACCATGTGAAGAATATTGCAATGACCACCGTATGAAGAATATTGCGATGACCACCGTATGAAGAATATTGCGATGACCACCATGTGAAGTATATTTCGATGACCACCTGTTGGAGTATGTTACGATGACCACCGTGTGAAGTGCGATGACCAACAAATTGTAATGCTACGAGTATCTCGTACAGCAGTGAACAGGAAGAAACGGACGGTTCCCATAAATAACAAACCGCGAAATAAATGGAAAATGTATTACAGAAACGGAAAATAGATAGCATAATTAATTGTAGTTGTTAAAATAGATAGAATTAAATGTAGTTGTTAAAATAGATAGCAGAATTAGTTGTAGTTGTTAAAATAGATAGCAGAATTAGTTGTAGTTGTTAAAATAGATAGCATAATTAATTGTAGTTGTTAAAATAGATAGAATTAAATGTAGTTGTTAAAATAGATAGCAGAATTAATTGTAGTTGTTAAAATAGATAGCAGAATTAATTGTAGTTGTTAAAATAGATAGTAGAATTAATTGTAGTTGTTAAAATAGATAGTAGAATTAATTGTAGTTGTTAAAATAGATAGAATTAATTGTAGTTGTTAAAATAGATAGTAGAATTAATTGTAGTTGTTAAAATAGATAGCAGAATTAATTGTAGTTGTTAAAATAGATAGTAGAATTAATTGTAGTTGTTAAAATAGATAGAATTAAATGTAGTTGTTAAAATAGATAGAATTAAATGTAGTTGTTAAAATAGATAGAATTAATTGTAGTTGTTAAAATAGATAGAATTAAATGTAGTTGTTAAAATAGATAGAATTAAATGTAGTTGTTAAAATAGATAGAATTAAATGTAGTTGTTAAAATAGATAGAATTAAATGTAGTTGTTAAAATAGATAGAATTAAATGTAGTTGTTAAAATAGATAGCAGAATTAGTTGTAGTTGTTAAAATAGATAGCAGAATTAATTGTATGTGTTAAAGACTTGCGCTGCAATGGCACCATAAAATATTGTTATTGCAAGAAAAGATGTGACATTTGGGGGAAACAAGCATACCTCCCCTTGGACTAATCCCTTCTGCTTCAGCAGACGATAGGCCATGATGCGTTCGTACAAGGTCATATTACTACTGGAAGACATTGCTGGATTTCTCTTCTGGGATCGTCGAATCAGCCTCCTTGCTGCCTTATGTTCTGGCACCAGAAGAGTGTCCACCACCTTACCCAACTTGTTTTGATGTTTGCTATGACGATGTGACCTGGGCTCGTCTCCTGGGAGACCTAAAATATAACAACACAGACAAAAGATAATCATATAAATAGGACATACACGTCTTAACTACAAGTGGCATCAGGGTTGCCATATGGTTGAAACTGTTTATAACCAAATTTAAAAAAAAAACAACAACTAAAAATGGGAAAAATAATACATTAAAAAGAAGCTGCTGCAAAAATAATAAAACAGGCTTGTATAGAACTGCATAAAAGCTATATTTTTTTTATCTAGGAGATTAAGTTGCATTCTTGTTCATTGTTATGCTGTGACATCAGTCACGAGATAGAGCCACTATTGTGAATAACAACATTATTTCCCAGTGCGACTTGACTTTTCATAAATTTTACAGCACATACAAAAATGTACATATTTATACATTATACATTTTTAAATTGTCCTTTTTTGGAAAAATAAATGCCATAATACGAATTGTATGGACAGTGGCATTTCAAAATGGTCATAAATTTGCCTGGTAATTGTTAATATGGCAACACTGTGGGTGACATAGGTTTCGTTTTGCAGAAACAAATAAATATTGATTACAGTAGTATTGGAAGGTGAACAAAAGACTAGATAATACAGCAGAAAGCCATAGTTTTCTACACAAATAAGAACAGCACTTAGCAGTATATAGAGATATTTGGTGTTCAATTCAACGGACAAGAAAAATAAAAAAAAAATTGTGAAAGAAATGTTTGCTTTTTTGCCGAATTAATTTCACAACATAGCATTGAGTTAGGTTTCCTTGGCTACTGTATCTAACTATTACAAGTTAATATTGTTTGGTCGCCTGCCTAGCAAAAACAATAATAATGGCACATAACCCGTCAGGGCAGCAGGGATGCCACAATGAAGACTAAAAAGAAAACCATTGTCGAATATTGCATGTTTTCCGTTAGGGAGTTTCAGTCATGAATTGTTTAGCTGTGCGACACTGGAGACATCAGCACAAAGCGATCTTTAAACATCTCTATACTCAGCAATTCTGAGTTAGTGTAGAAAAATTAGGCACATACCATTCATTGAGGTTATAATTGCGGGATTTTCTCTTACCTTCTCTTCTCCTTCAAGCCTCAACTGTTCCTTGCACAATACGAGTTCTAAAAAATGAATCGTGTCTCGTTTTAATATCCACACCAAACAAGTTTGTTTGATTTGTAAACAAGTTTGTAAGGGAGCTGCGTAGCGCAGTGGTTAGCGCACTGGCTTCGCATATGAGTGGTCCTGTGTTCATTCGTCCATTTTCAGGGGATCATCCGTCCATTTTCTTGTGTAATCTCCTCTTTTCATTAGACTTGATGACCTTTATGCGAAAAGTCGTGAAAACGGGAGGTTGGATGGGAGTCCCAACCCATTTTATGGTGAAAATACTATTACTAAAAGCCATGTACTGATTTCCTACCTAGAAGCAGTGGCGTAGCGTGGGTCAATGGCGCCCGGGACGGAATCATAATTTTCCGACCTTGTGACATTAAAAAAATATGTCAGTGATTGTGAAAGATTGGATGAAAATAAATTTTCCGCCCTCCCGATGATGCCGCCCGGGGCGGTCCGCACTCCGCCTCCTCTCGCTACGCCACTGACTGCCTAGAAGGAGGCGGAGTGAACACCCTAATTTCCTCTACCATTATCTACTTAATGAAATTCAAAATCTATAAAAAGGATAAGCATGGTCATAACAAACTGGAATAGCATAAATTCAAAATAATTTCTACAGGTTTATTTAAATGAACAATGTCAGTGTTTTATTTGTGCCAATGGGTCACATCCATGTTCGGCGGAAAATAATATGGTAATCAGCCAGCCCTTGACAAAGTTTTATTAATAGTTCTTTACATTTATTGTTAATTTCTTCACAATTCTCTGTTAACGTGTTTGGAGCACTTTAATTGATGCCTCTGTGTTACCGAAGCTCTCAGAGGAGAGCAAGGAACAACGGTACTGTTATATGTCATACATGCCATAGGAGGCAACAAATTAGGTTTTGGAGGTTAGGTAGGTGATCACACAGGACAAAATGTCTCAGAAACTATTCTGAAATTGGATGTGTCTGACTGAGACTGGCATCTATCGCAGCAAATCTGTAAGCTGTGATACAATGCATTTCGTTCTTCGGACTACACATTACTGCTTTTTATTCGTTTAATCTCATATATTCAGCACGATTATTCGTGTGCTGTGATTTGGGCATGTGAGTGTGCTGTGAGTGGGCATGTGAGTGTGCTGTGAGTGGGCATGTGAGCTGAATTGGAATGTGATTTAAGTCGGAATGTAATTTGAGTAGGAAATTGATTTTACGTGGAAAATGATTTGATTTGGAAAGTGATTTGACTTGGAAAATGATTTGATTTGGAAAGTGATTTGATTTGGAAAATAATTTGATGTGGAAAATTATTTTATTTGGAAAGTGATTTTATTTGGAAAGTGATTTGGTTTGGAAAATGATTTGATGTGGAAAATGATTTGATTTGGACAGTGATTTGATGTGGACAGTGATTTGATTTGGAAAGTGATTTGATTTGGAATGATTTGATTTGAAAAGTGTTCTGAGTTTGAATGTGATTTGAGTATGAACGAATGAAATAAACTGTGCTTCTATATTTACAGCGAAACTTCGCCGTTTTCCCTTCTCAATCAAGCATATCCGATTTCAACATATGCACATCTCACTTATCTGCAGAAATATCAGAAAAAACTCAGAAGTAGAATATAAGAAGAAACAGAACAGTCATCTATAATTATTTAATTACTTATTAAAACGTGTGGTACAAATATTACACCGTAACCTGAATTTCTAAAGACAGAATAAGTTACCACCTACCATCGAATTATATTTAGTCAGTTAACTGGATAATACTTAAGTGTACACAACACAAAACAATAACAAAACAGCCAGAAAACGTATTCTCACGCTGAAAATCTCACGCCTCCCTTTAATCGAACAGGTTGCCAACAACACGAATGCTACATTTCCTGCGCTTCAAACATGATGAAAATAATTTGAAAACTAGCCTAAGCCATCAAGTGTTCATACACATTGCGATTAGGTGGCGCCATCTACGTTTGGTATTATCGATTATCTTGGGGACTTTTGGATTGATTAGAAGTTGAAGCAATTGATGAATCAATCTCCTAAACGTGCACTCTATAAACATCGAACTGACGCAAAGCAAACGTGACATTTAACTACACTTTTTCTAATAGAACAATTACTAGTTTTGGATTGAGTGTTTAATCCTTTGGCCAGAAAACAACAACAACTGGAAACAGTATAACATTACTCACTTCAATGAAGCCAGCACTGTTTAAATAAGTGTTCCCAATGGTGGCACATTCATGATTAGAAATGGTGCATTACACACCAGAGCCACGAGGTCCGTAGATAAGGTACTGGGGGGGGGGTGAGCAAGCAAATCTAAACATTACTTTTAGTACTAGGATACTAACAAAAGTTGGTTAAAAACACTTTCCTTAGCGATGTTTTACAGAAAAACACTTTCCTTGGCGATGTTTTACAGAAAAACACGTTCCTTGGCGATGTTTTACAGAAAAACACTTTCCTTGGCGATGTTTTACAGAAAAACACTTTCCTTGGCGATGTTTTACCAAAAAACACTTTCCTTGGCGATGTTTTACAGAAAGATCTTCAAATTTCCCGATAAATTTTGAAACTTAAGTAAGAAATCGAACGAATGACCTCTTTTTGGGTACAACCCATTTCTTAAAGTAGTAATGGCCCTGAGTAATACTAACTAAATCTACGGCCCTGAGTAATACTAACCAAATCTACGGCTCTGAGTAATACTAACCAAATCTAAGGTCCTGAGTAATACTAACCAAATCTACGGCTCTGAGTAATACTAACCAAATCTACGGCCCTGAGTAATACTAACTAAATCTACGGCCCTGAGTAATACTAGCCAAATCTACGGCTCTGAGTAATACTAACCAAATCTACGGCCCTGAGTAATACTAACCAAATCTACGGCCTTGAGTAATACTAACCAAATCTACGGCCCTGAGTAATACTAACCAAATCTACGGCCCTGAGTAATACTAACCAAATCTACGGCCCTGAGTAATACTAACCAAATCTACGGTCCTCAGTAATATTAACAAAATCTACGGTCCTGAGTAATACTAACCAAATCTGCGGTCCTGAATAACATTATCACAAAGAAAGTCTAGCCATATAAAAAAGTATTAAGTATTAACGGATTGGAATTCAAACATAATTCTAACTGATTAAAGAAATATAATTTATATCAAAATTCTGCATATACCCATTCGATATGAACATATTTTCATTGGACATAATGTGGCTACATTTGTCAACAGGCGCATTTAAATTAAAAAAATAGAGAGTGAAAAATTGACATATTTGAAATAGAACGTGGAAGAATTGGACATTTGAAATAGAGCGTGAAATAATTGGACATTAGAACTAGAGAGTGAAAAAAATTTGTACATTTGAACTAGAGCTTGAAAAAAATTGCACAATGAATGTTGATTTCTTTTCAGTATTTGTTAATACTTGCTTGGCATGATATCATGCACCTATGTTTAAAACATTAATCAATGTCTTGATGCTGGCACCTTGAGTCTTTCCAGACGATATTATTGTTGTTGTGTTATTTTTGAAAAGTGTAAGCTAAAATCAATGACGATGAAATGCCAGGGATGTAATTATACATTTCAATATCACAACCCTCAGTAGAGACGAAAGGCCCGGGATGTAAATATAAATAACAAAAATGTCAGAGGATGTCCGACAAACTTGAGAGTGCAGCAGTCGTCAAACTTATAGATAATATAGATAATAATACCTATACACACTTGCACATATAATATAAATATAACAAAAATCATATATATAAACATACATAAAAATAAATACATATATATAAATATGTATTTATTTTTATGTATGTTTATATATATGATTGTTGTTATATTTATATTATATTTGTGTATAGGTATTATTATCTATATTCTTATGTGTATGTTTATATATGTATATACTTGTGTAAATGTATATGAATGTGTTTATATATATGTATGTGTATGTATGTATATGTATGTATGTATACATGTTTATGTGTGTGTATATATACGTATATACATATATGTCTGTGTGTATATATTTATGCGTATGTATTTGTATATATCGTATTTTTTATATATCGTATTTTTTATATATCGTATATTTTATATATCGTATTTTTTGTATATATCGTATTTTTCGTAGTTTTATGTTCGATGCATCATCTATACCAAATGCTGTCAACTACTAAACCCTCCTACCCATGTCTAGAGTTTCAATGTTGTCTATTGGTGTCCTTCAGCTCCTCCCCCGAGCTACCAATTTCATGTACCTTAATTTAAATGTTTTCATATTGTCTTCTCTCCCTCCCCCCCCCCTCCCGAGTATAATCTTGAGATTGCTCATTGGTAGTCCCCGACTGTGACTTTATTTCCACATACAATATTCTGTTTGTGTGTGTGGTCTGTTTTCACATTTTTCATCTTTTGAACTTTAATTTCATCTGATTTGTCATCGTGATAGATGATTTTTCATCACTATTGGTATCTAATTTCCATGAATATATGCATAACTTCTGTGTGTCAATGGGTGTCAATGTGTAACTTCTGTGTGTCAGTGTGTGTCAATGTGTAACTTCTGTGTGTCAATGGTGTGCGATCATTTTAAATTGACATATTTCTTTAGTGAATTAAATAAGATATTAGTTAAATGAATAAAGTACTAATTAAGTGAATGTGAATATGATGCTAGTGAAGTGAATAAGCAACTAGTGAAGTGAATAATATACTAGTGAAGTGAATATGAATAAGATGCTAGTGAAGTGAATAAGCAACTAGTGAAGTCCAGCAACTAGTGAAGTGAATAATATACTAGTGAAAGTGAAAGTGCAATATTCTAGAAACTAAGCAGAATAATTCTTGCGAGTACATGTATATATTGTTCAATACTTTACCTGATTTGTCTTGTATGTTAACCATGAAGAAAACCTATTGGTCGATACGCTGAGTTTTGTTAACTGCACATTTTTTCGTTTAATTCGTTTAACAATATTTCGTTTAACTTTCTGTTTATCGCATCAGCTCCTTAAACAAAACAGACAAAAACACAAAAAATGAGAATGTTGCTTGTCTTCGGTGTTTATGCCATCATGTAGAATTTCATATATTTACAAAAATATAGAAACCCATCTATAAAAGTATGGCCACGTTACAGAAGTGATACATAAAATAACGCATTACTCAGAGATGTTGTGACATGCCTCACAGTACTAGGCATCAAAACTCAGAGATGTTGTGACATGCCTCCCAGTACTAGGCATCAAAACTCAGAGATGTTGTGACATGCCTCCCAGTACTAGGCATCAATACTCAGAGATGTTGTGACATGCCTCCCAGTACTAGGCATCAATACTCAGAGATGTTGTGACATGCCTCACAGTACTAGGCATCAATACTCAGAGATGTTGTGACATGCCTCACAGTACTAGGCACCAGAACTCAGAGATATTGTGACATGCCTCACAGTACTAGGCATCAATACTCAGAGATGTTGTGACGTGCCTCACAGTACTAGGCATCAATACTCAGAGATGTTGTGACATGCCTCACAGTACTAGGCATCAATACTCAGAGATGAAATATCCACTCACAAAACTAAATAACTGTTGCATAATTTGCCGAGCTCAATATCAATACTTGTCAACTGTGTTGACAGAACATATCAGAAACGAGATGCGAACTCTTATCTTTTTATATACATCACAACAGCTTTAACCTCTTGACAACCTCATCTTCTAGAATTTACTACATAACTACGCTCAATTTGATCACTTTGAAAACAACAACATCAATTATAATGAAAATAGTTACAATTGATTTTATTCGATAATTTTTAAGCACTGATCGATTGTTCGATGTCAATAAACAGGCTTCAATTCGTATAGATTGGACGGAGTAAATATGAAAACACGAATTTGGTTTCTGCACGGATTGATTAGATCCATCCTGGCAGTGTTTTTTGATAGAATGAAAAGAGGGGACAAGATGTCAGGTGAAATTTGTATCCATTAGTGACACTTTTGAGTATGCCGTGGAATAAATCGGCTGGACATTAATCAATGGTGATAGTGGAATCAAACTAAAGTAGTTATATGTGATGTGTTCAAACCCGTAGATACGGGGGGGGGGGGTGTTGCGAGGGTGAAGAGGTAACCCAGCCTTTGGCGAAAAATAATATTACTTTTGGTACTGGGAATTTAGCAAATGGCAACTTAAACTGCCTATTCCTAACCCCTCACATTATGGATTCTTCAAAAAAAAAAAGGTAATCAGTGTTTTCATCAAATAGAGGAATTTACATATGAAATCGCATGAATGATCTTTCTTTATGTTCCAGGTAAACCCCCACGCCTCACTTAAGGAAACTGTATCTACGGCCCTGACTACGTGTCATACATGTAATAAGACCAATAACCCGTCAGTGTCGTAAGGGAAAATATTAGAGGCATGAGCACAGATTGTCCCTCCAAACAACACAGTACTCAGCAGCTATTCGGACAAGTGTCAGGAAAAGTATGGACAAGTGGGTCATAAATAAACCAATATAGATACTCTGAGATGGTTGCCGGCTATGATGCCATTTACTGAAGATCTATTAAATGGTGTATGACAATATCTGTAGTGTACTGGTAACGTGTTAAATGGTGCATACGTTGCTGATGACGTGTTAAATGGTCCATATGTAGTGTGTTAGTGACGTGTTAAATGGTCCATATGTAGTGTGTTAGTGACGTGTTAAATGGTCCATATGTAGTGTGTTAGTAACGTGTTAAATGGTGCATATGTAGTGTGCTGATGACGTATTATATGTTCATCATCATCGTGTGAAATATTCTTTCCAAAACGTAGTCTTATTGACATTCTGAACACCACGTGATATGGGCGAGTTGACCTGCCAGTGACATGTTTAAACAGTCAGATATATCATTTGTCCATCATCGTCTTAGGTAGTCTCTCCCTCCGCTACTGTTTACTCAACCTTCTGTTATCAGTCTTTCCATGCTGTTATATCTCTTTAGATGACCAAACACGTCCAACTTTCTTGTTATGTTGTTATTTAGAAGCCAGTCCGTTTCGACGTTTAATGGTTGTAATACTTCTTTGTTTTTCTTATTTGCTGTCCATGGTTTATGCAACATTTTTCTGTAGCATCTCAATTCGAAGGCGGCAATATTCTTTGCCTTTGTTTTATTTAGGTAAAAAGCCTCACGGCCGTATATTGCTACAGGGAATACGCATGTTCTTATCATACACAGTTTTACTTTGTTAGACTTTTCATATGGACAAGTTTCGAAAACACCATTGCAATCCTTCTCTTGATTTCTTCAGCACAGTTCCCTGAACTATTTATGTTTGTATCCAAATAATCGCAATTTGATACGTCTTCTAGTTCATATGTATCGATTATTATTTTTGGTTGAGATTGTACTTTATTATTTCTCATAATTATAGTTTTCCTCATATTTAGGAATTGTTTTGAGCTTCGCTGTGTTTTTTCTTTGACAGAATCATTAATCTTCGTGTGTTGTTATGAGGACTGTATCGTCTGCGTATCTGATTTCTGGAAATGCTGACCTCCGATAGTTAGAGGTTGAAAATATGTGTGTGTGTGTGTGTGTGTGTAATATCTTCCTTTACATTTCTCATTATGTTTTCCGCATATATATTAAACAGGTACGGGGATAGTATACATCCCTGTCTAACTCCATTCTGTACCCTAAACCACTCTGATGTGTTTCCATCTATCTTTACCGCTCTTATTATGTGCTGCATGACAACGTATGTAGTGCACTGACGATGGAGATGGCAAGCTTCGGCACAATTAAATGGCTGTTCTCATGGAGATGGCAAGCTTCGGCACAATTAAATGTCTGCTCTCATGGAGATGGCATGCTTCGGCACAATTAAATGTCTGCTCTCATGGAGATGGCAAGCTTCGGCACAATCAAATGTCTGCTCTCATGGAGATGGCATGCTTCGGCACAATTAAATGTCTGCTCTCATGGAGATGGCATGCTTCGGCACAATTAAATGTCTGCTCTCATGGAGATGGCATGCTTCGGCACAATTAAATGTCTGCTCTCATGGAGATGGCAAGCTTCGGCACAATTAAATGTCTGCTCTCATGGAGATGGCAAGCTTCGGCACAATTAAATGTCTGCTCTCATGGAGATGGCAAGCTTCGGCACAATTAAATGTCTGCTCTCATGGAGATGGCATGCTTCGGCACAATTAAATGTCTGCTCTCATGGAGATGGCATGCTTCGGCACAATTAAATGTCTGCTCTCATGGAGATGGCATGCTTCGGCACAATTAAATGTCTGCTCTCATGGAGATGGCAAGCTTCGGCACAATTAAATGTCTGTTCTAATGGAGATGGCAAGCTTCAGCAAAATTAAATGTCTGCTCTCATGGAGATGACAAGCTTCGGCACAATTAAATGTCTGCTCTCATGGAGATGGCAAGCTTCGGCACAATTAAATGTCTGTTCTAATGGAGATGGCAAGCTTCGGCACAATTAAATGTCTGCTCTCATGGAGATGGCAAGCTTCGGCACAATTAAATGTCTGCTCTCATGGAGATGGCAAGCTTCGGCACAATTAAATGTCTGCTCTCATGGAGATGGCAAGCTTCGGCACAATTAAATGTCTGCTCTCATGGAGATGGCATGCTTCGGCACAATTAAATGTCTGCTCTCATGGAGATGGCATGCTTCGGCACAATTAAATGTCTGCTCTCATGGAGATGGCATGCTTCGGCACAATTAAATGTCTGCTCTCATGGAGATGGCATGTTTCGGCACAATTAAATGTCTGCTCTCATGGAGATGGCAAGCTTCGGCACAATTAAATGTCTGCTCTCATGGAGATGGCATGCTTCGGCACAATTAAATGTCTGCTCTCATGGAGATGGCAAGCTTCGGCACAATTAAATGTCTGCTCTCATGGAGATGGCAAGCTTCTGCACAATTAAATGTCTGCTCTCATGGAGATGGCAAGCTTCGGCACAATTAAATGTCTGCTCTCATGGAGATGGCATGCTTCGGCACAATTAAATGTCTGTTCTTTGTTTTTCATGTACTGTGTTCTAATATGTTCAGAAATCGTTATTTTGTAATGCGCCAATAAGTTTCAAGTAATGTACGGTAACTCTTGCTTTAAAATAATGTAAACATATTTAGTTGAATTAATTCCCTTTGAGGTGTATCTTATACAAGGACCGACAGCTTACTGTGAAATCATCAAACGATAAGTGCGCCATTTTGAGTTTTAATGTCTGTCGTCTTCTACTTGTGTGGAAGTGCCATTATTGTTAATGTTATCACTTGTTGTTCACTGTTTGTCTCGTATTTTATAGGAAAAACAACATTAAGGTGTAAACTTTGCAAGTATCTTGTATACAGGACCTTATATAGGGAGGGGGTCGGTGTGGCGGTTGGGGTGTACACACTCGTCCTTTAGCAAATCTGAACATGAATTTTAGTACTAGTAGCAGCCGGAACATCGGTACAAAACTCTTTCCTTCGCAATTATTCACAAAATGGTCTTCAAATTTCCCGCCACATATTTAAACTTACATATGAAATCGGACCAATGACCACCTATTTTTATTTTAGGTAAAATCTCCTCCTTCAAATTAATCATACATACAGTCATACATACATACAGTCATACATACAGTCATACATACATACATACAGTCATACATACAGTCATACATACAGTCATACATACAGTCCTGTTTCCAAACCGATATTGGTTTTTTTTTCATACGCATATCTTATAGTCTGTTATTATATGCGTCCATTGTCAATCTTATTGAACTTTTTATTTTTTTATTTAGTAAATCTCTCAGGGTATAACGGCTGATGGTTAGTAAATGTCTCAGGGTATAACGGCTAATGGTTAGTAAATCTCTCAGGGTATAACGGCTGATGTTTAGTAAATCTCTCAGTGTATAACGGCTGATGGTTAGTAAATGTCTCAGGGTATAACGGCTGATGGTTAGTAAATCTCTCAGGGTATAACGGCTGATGGTTATAAAATCTCTCAGGGTATAACGGCTGATGGGTAGTAAATCTCTCATGGTATAACGGCTGATGGTTAGTAAATCTCTCAGGGTATAACGGCTGATGGTTCCGGTTCTATATTGGTTTACTGCTCTTTTTGAAATCTTTGTCAGGGGTTCTCTAAAGCAACGCCCATCCTCACTCCCAATTCGTGCATTCTCGATATTGACTCAAGCTCATTCATCTCAAAATCCTCTGATCGTGAGGACTCACAAAGAGCAATGAGTATGTTTACTCAGTCTATAGGCTGACCATCTTTTTTTGTGGCACGGTTAGCTAATTGATCAGCCCGTTCGTTTCCCTCTACACTCGCGTGTCCGGGCACAAAGATAAGCGTGAATTTTCTTAGTGATGCCCGTATTGTGTGTAGCATGGTGAGCTTCGACAATTATCAGAAGGCATAATCTTTGTTGTGTGCTGGGAGAGACCAAGCACTTTGTGGGTAGCCAAGAGTACATCAAGATTTATTTCGAATTCTAAATTTAAGTAATCTAATAGCTAGAACAGTTTCGAGAACAAATGTCTTCGTAGGATAATTAACACCAATTGGAGTGAATTCAAATTGAATGATAAAATTAGAGAAGAGACACATCAAAATTTCATCACAGATGTTATCAGAAAACGCGTGGGTCCTACATCGGGCATGTCCTACGTGCAGACACCAACAGAATACACCACCAATCTCTTGAATGGATACGTACAAGCAAAAGAGCAAGGAGTAGACCAAAAGAAACACTCAGAAGAACAATACTTAGAGAAAGTAAAACAACCAATATTCATACTATTCAAGAACTGCACAGAATAGCTTTGAACAGACAGAATTGGAGAGAATTTTGACCTCTGCCCTATGCGCTAACTTCTGCTCAAAAGGAAAATGAATGAAATGAATAGCTAGAAGACTGTCCACAAATAGCGTACAAGAATTGTTTTCCTATTTTTCACACTGTCCTCGCACTGTCAACAACTATGTCAAATAATTTTTCACCCCCTCCTATCACTGTCAACAACTATGTCAAATAATTTTTTCACCCCCTCCTATCACTGTCAACAAATGTCAAACGTTTTCAGACACCCGCCAGTGAATTGTTGTAATTTGTGAATAGCACCAAGTGAGAGAAACACTTTTAGAACTTATTCATTCCGAAAAATAAACTCACCTGATGGGGTACAGGAAAATGAACTCGCCTGTTGGGGTACGGGAAAATAAACTCACCTGTTGGGGTACGGGACAATAAACTCACCTGGTGGGGTACGGGAAACTAAACTCACCTGTTGGGGTACGGGAAAATAAACTCACCTGTTGGGGTACGGGAAAATAAACTCACCTGTTGGGGTACGGGAAAATAAACTCACCTGTTGGGGTACGGGAAAATAAACTCACCTGTTGGAGTACGGGATGGTCTGTGTTTGGGTTTTGTGAGTTCTTGGTTTTGTTGGCTCTGTGTTTCTGGTGTAGTCTTCGTTGCCATGATCAGTCTGCTCTTCAGACTCCAGTTCTTTAGTAAGATTGATGCGATATCACAATCTGAATATACAGACATGAAAGGTCAGACAAATATAACCATTTATCATGTACTGTATTAATAGTGTAGAGTGTTTGAGAGCTCCGTTCCTGTATATCAACCTGCATACACTACTCTATCTCTCGTAGATGGCGTACGAATATAATAAGGTGTTTATCTTGTGGTATCTTCACTGAGCTTCATTTAATAATTCCGCTTCTAGTCCTTGCAAGTAAATGGATTCATCATATAGAGATTAGATGACTTCTAGAGAGTAGATGCGTTCTTCATATAGAGAGTAGATGGATTCATCATATAGAGAGTAGATGGATTCATCATATAGAGATTAGATGGATTCTTCATATAGAGAGTAGATGGATTCTAGAGAGTAGATGGATTCATCATATAGAGAGTAGATGGATTCTTCATAAATAGAGTAGATGGATTCTAGAGAGTAGATGGATTCATCATATAGAGAGTAGATGGATTCTAGAGAGTAGATGGATTCTTCATATAGAGACTAGATGGATTCTAGAGAGTAGATGGATTCTAGAGAGTAGATGGATTCTTCACATAGAGAGTAGATGGGTTCATCATATAGAGATTAGATGACTTCTAGAGAGTAGATGGATTATTCATATAGAGAGTAGATGGATTCATCATATAGAGAGTGGATGGATTATCAAATCTTTGATTTTTTATATGGCTGGTAACCATAATTACTAATACATACTCTACCACAGAAACAATCAAGATTTGTTATAGAAGATAATTATACTCTACCACAGAAACAATCGAGATTTGTTATAGAAAATATATAAATATAACTGTTTAGAATTTAATGACACGTAAATACTATCAATAAAAATGGGAGAATATCATACAAGATACACTAGAGAACCATCAAATATTAATTTCAATCATTGACTGACTTCTCTGCAACATGTGCGGTCTGCATATGACATTGTCGCATGGCTAAATATCAAAAAGGAACATGAAGAACTTATTTATAAATATGACAAATCTGATAATAATTATGATATGGAAAATAATATCGTGAAAAGAAAGACAATGACAAACAGACGGGGTGTCCATAGTAATCATGTGACGGTCAATAAGTCGTGCTTCTTAGATGACCGGATCCGACAAATGCTTGAGAACCGATATATATATATATATATATATATATATATATATATATATATATATATATATATATATATATATATATATATATATATATATATATATATATATATATAAACCCTTTGGGATCAATGCCTGTCAGTCGTATGGATGATATCACGTTGTTCCGTAATGTCTCTGTTGTGTTTCACAGATATTTGGTACATTTTTTGTCAATTTTCTATTTGTGTTGTTTCATTTCTGATTTAGTTTGAACTCTTCCGGGTTATATCTATATTTAGTTCTGCCACATGCTCGTCAATAGAACCGTTCTGGCTCAACATTTTTTGTTGTGAATGTTCTCGATAAAATCCTTTGTGTCGAATCGTCAATTTGTGTGTGTTATTATGTGTATTATCAGTGATTAGCAATACCCTGTTCCACGTTTCGCCTGAGAGATGATAAACACTCTCTGGTTACTAGATTGGCCAATGGACAACAACTTGAAGTTAATGACTTTATACATTTAAAATACTTAGGGACTTATTGAGTAGCGATGGAAGCAATAACACAGACACCGAATATAGACTTGACACAGCTTCAGCTGTTTTGTGCCAGCTGAACAAGATAAGGAATTTTAAAAAGAAGAATAAGAGAAGATCAATAATTCTTTAATAATATCTATTCTTTTTTGTAAGGAAGTGGAAGTTGGACAAATACAGAGGAAATGTAGAGAAGTTTACATGCTCTTGGAAACAAAATTTACAGACCAAAATTGTGCATCAATTATACAGCACATACAAGCAATGTATATGTGAGAAATGTAATAACTGATCCTGCAGGACGACCAGAACATCACGTGAAAACTGTGAAATTTCAAAACTTGCCTGGTTTGGGCACATGATGAGGCAATATTCTCTTTCCAAGTCTTTTCTGCAGGGGACGTAACGCGACCATCGGATTTTATAAGAGACCTGTCAACTAAAACGTAAACATGAATTAGTTTCCGATGTGCGTGAAACCTAATGGTTGGCCTTGGCTATTTTTAGCATGCGATTCCAAGTATGTAAATAGCGACCAATTAAACGTAAAACAATAATCAAAAACGTAGCAAAGGCGGTCCAAATTAATTCAACTAAGGGCATGTATTGTCTAGAGCAAGGAGGCGTAACAGGGAGGAAGAAACAGAGAAATGCAACGGAAAGTCTGTTTATGTGATGTTTCCTTTACAGAATGTTGTCCCCACTGCCACTCTGTAATCTTCTCATTTCCGTGCTCCTTCGAATGTCATGTTCAGAAGGTCTTCGATATCATGTGTTCATCGCATTCTTAATCTTAATCCCCCTCTTGTTATCTTTCCTGGAACTTTTTCCAGCACGATTAAGCTTTCTAAAACATTGCCTCTTCTTCTATGCTCAGAATATGTTATCTTGGGCTTATTCATAGACTTCAGGAGCCAGTCTTCTTCTATGTTCAGATCTTTGCCTGTATTAGTTCGCTTTTTTGTCTATGAAAGAAAGTATGGATTGATAATATTAAGATTGGACAGTATTTTAAGTTCCCCCACAAAAAAACAATTTTCGAGAACAGAGATGAAATGCACAAGTTTCGTGTTGATATTTCTAAGTGGAACACCTATGATGTTCCAGATAGCTGAGAGGCCATATGTCCGATAATGATGAAGATGAAGATGATGTTGATGATTATGATAATGATAGACAGAATGTGAATATTATATTATGTATGAATGAGACAGTTTATATGAGAGAAGGAAAATGTAAGAAGCGTGAGCGATATTGTAGACAGTCCAGTGAGAGAATACATTCTATACCTCTCTGCCACAAATAATCGATAAACTTGGCAGACATCTATACTTTATCAATTCTCATCTACAATCAAACAATCAAATATTGATGACATATTCGACGATTGATATGCTCAGACAGACAAAATGAACAGAGCGTCTAATCTGATTAAAATGATAAAGCAAACACAATAAAACAAAAAGCTATCAAGTGACTAATGCATGTTTAGGCCTGTGTGTAAATTAATAACAACGATTGGCTACTCACAATATCAAGCAATATATTTTCTCTTTGAACCACCAGGAAATGGATGCTTACTGAAAGAATAGTCCTTAACACTGGAACAACTTCTGAAATGCACACTTAATTTTTCAAGACTGCACAATAGTGTCCACTAGACTCAATATTCAACTGTACTTACGCCGCTGTCTTGAAGTGGACGAGTCAGCAAGCATTTCATGACTGAACGAAAGAAAACTGAGTTCGATCATGAGTAATATAAAGGAAATATAACAATGCCAATAGATCACTGCGAAATAGAATAGACCACGCGGCAAGCAGGCATCAATTTCGTTACAGACTTGGCAGCCTCACGATCAATGAGTGTACTTCAGCCTGGTCGGGTCATACATAATATTGATGGTAGCAAAAACACAATAAGGCAGACCAAAGATGGCGCAAATCTGAGAAACATTTTCTGAAATATGACATTACTGATATCTTATATTTCTTGTTTGTTTGTTTGTTTGTTTTGTTCCTTTCTTTCTGTATTCGTTGGTTTACGAGGATAAGGGCGGCGTCTGATTCCTCCGCCGCACAAAAGTCAAAAGCTGGTTCCGCTCAGACGTCAGTGAACTTGGGATCATGGCCGTAGATGCGAGGAAAAGTTGGGGGGGGGTGTAAGGGATATGCATCCTCAGACTATTAAGAAATCAGAACGTGGTGCTTTAGTACTTGCGACTTTGTAAAAAGGTGGGTAGCCCATAGCACCCCCCCCCTCCGGCCTATACGACTTTCTGCAAAATGGTCATAAATACTATAATATTATCGACAATAATAGAAAAGAGAGAATTTAAATGAAAATGGGGATGGGGCTAATACTCTTTTTTATCGATGACTGCTTGCTTCCTGCCACTTGACCGAAGGCTTGTCTACGGCCCTGATGGACTGCTTTATGTTTGGGCGTCCTACCCATAAATACATTGCTTTACTGTACCAGAGTGTTATTTACTTGTAACCTTATACCTGAGCCACCTGAACCATCTGAACCCATTGAACCACATGAACCCCCTGAACTACCTGAGCCACCTGACCACTCCCCCCCCTTGAACCATATACTGTCCAACGTTGTCCGTTTTGCAGCTTTGAATCCTGTATTCACAATTAGAATGACAGTTCATCCCCTCCGCCTGACTACCTGTGAGTCATATATGTGGCATATGTTATTAGGCACATTTCCCCTTTTTGAATCAGTTTAGATATTTTTGCCATGATACACTTTGTAGCAATATTATTCCTGACTTGATAGTCATGATACACATTGTAGCAATATTATTCTTGACTTGATAGCCATGATACACCTTGTAGCAATATTATTCCTGGCTTGATAGCCATGATACACCTTGTAGCAATATTATTCCTAGCTTGATAGCCATGATACACCTTGTAACAATATTATTCCTGGCTTGATAGCCATGATACACCTTGTAGCAAAATTATTCCTGGCTTGATAGCCATGATACACCTTGTAGCAATATTATTCCTGGCTTGATAGCCATGATACACCTTGTAGCAATACTATTCCTGACTCAATAGCCAGGATCATAGATATGTCCTTAGTAAGAGCACTAAGATATACCTAAAATACCGGATATACTTAAAATATACACAAATAGAAAAGTCAATTTTCTTGCGTAATACAATTTTTTATGAGACATTTTTGCGAGAAATATTTATGGGGCGTGGGGGAATTTATCCACCTTTAGGTTAATTCCTAGTACTTAAAGGAAACGCATACAGCCAGACAGCAATTTATAGATTTCCATATTTTTTCAGAGATGTGTTTGCGATGAGAAATCTTGACCTGTCCAGCATCTGGTCATTATTTTCTTTTGTTTCTGTTTCATCCAAAGACGAATGTATACAGAAGGCCAAATAACATTTCGTTATCAAGGCCAAATTTTGTTTTCAGAAATTTCTATAGAAACTTTTTTTTTTTCATTCTTAGAGACAATTTGAGAGATCTTTAGATATGAACAGTTGACACGCCAGTTTATCGCCCTTTATTGAAAGGGCGATGAATGGTTAGGGGAAACAACTCTACATGACCTAACTGAAACAAAGGGAAACTATTATACGGGGCCGTACATATTTCGATACAGTTCGATATATTGATTTACTCAAGTCAGAATTAAAATAAATGTTACTATCAATACTTTTTTTTTTTTATTCCTCTTCGACTAGCGAATAAAGAAGGAAGAGACAAAGGTAAGGAAATAGAAATCACCATCACGTGACATATTCTTTCCAGAACGTTGTCTTTGCAATTGATGTCCTGAATCCGACTCTATCCTGTGCCAAACTGCTTGCCCTCTCCAGTGATATCTTCCTACAGTCGTTGAGGCTATCTGTTTATCTTCTTCTAGGTTTACCTCGTCTTCTTCCCGGAATTATGCCCTCTAATATGCGTCTTTCCATGTCATTGTGTATTTTTACATGTCCAAAATATTTCAGTTTTCTATGTAAAACTGTATTCACCAACCATCTTTCCTCTATATTAAATTCAGGTTATACTTTGCAAATATCTACACACATTATTCCCGTATGTTGCCGGTTCTGTCGGGAACGAAATCCGAATAGTTTAAAACCGATATAAGAGCACAACCATTCTTGTCGGCCATTTTGACAGAAGTCACGAAATAGGAATAGACCGATACATTTGGCGGATAAATGCCATTAGAACTTTTCTTTTAAAGGCTTACTGTACTTTTCCTATTATGGAGTTACCGGGAGTATTTGGGTGGCTTATGTGAGGAAGGACGCTTGCCTGTGCTGTCGCCACGTCATGTTCAGGGTGAGTTTTTTTAATTTACACTCCGACAGAAAAAAAAACCCTCACCGTGGATCGAACTCTGACCTCACGGGTGTGAGACCAACGTTCTAGTCTCTCGGTCAGACGCCACGCCGAAAGAGGAGTAAAGCTTTCTAGAACTAACATAGTGAAATACGAAGTGATTTTAATGAAGAGATAATGGATGGAAGAAATGTGGCTCATTCATCATAAACATACTCTGAGATATTTGCTTGGGGAGACTTGGGAGACCCATGGGAACTACCCGGAGTGCAGGGACTTGGGTTCATAATCAATACATCCATTTTATGAAATTTAGTTAGAGTTATGCCCTTGCCTATAAAATCGTAGATGACTAACAAGTTATGTGCTGGCCTCAACGTTCCTTTAAGTTAGGGTTAGGTATGGCATCGTCAATGTGTTGATGAAGTCCAAAAGGGAAGCACAAAATAGCAACAATTATTATTATCCGAAAATATCTGAAAATAAATCTTTACTCCACTACCAGCGACACTCCACTACCAGCGATACTCCACTACCAACGACATTGATTTCTACAACCGAGTCTAGAAAACTGCACAATCAATTCTATTGCGCGGTGCGTTCAAATATAAATATTCCAGCCACATTTGATGGGAAGGCTGTAATTAACAGTATATAAAGAGTTAATATCGAGAGAAAATAAATCGACTCAAAATTGAACACAACTCATCTCAGATAACTTTACAGTAATGTTTACCAGAGATCTTTTGTGTAATGTTGACTCTCACTAGGGAATTACGTCAATAAACCATCGTATCAAGGTTATTCTTGATGACTTCTTTTGTGTCCATTGAATTGTATATTTGATGAATGCCGATGTACTTGATTTGATTGTATTATGCCTGCAGTTAATAACTTATGGAACGTGGCCTCTGAAGTAGCATTTGATGACGATTGATTGATTAAGATCCCAAAGGGAGTGTGAAATTGTTTCTCGCTATGCCAGAGAGTGGAGTTTTACTTTTAGCAATAGATCTGAGTTTCTTTTGATACTTTTCCACCAGGTTTGGAAGTAGTGCTGTCTCAGTACGCAATGTTTTCTCACTCTCTTCGTGGTATGGTTGACATGGGAAAAGTTTTCTGAAGTCCTGGGTTCAGTCAACAGTCAAAATGAACGGAAATAGGTACATATATTGGTACATATGTTACCAATATTAGTAAATAAAACGAACTAACAACAAGAAACATCAACAATATAACGTTTCGACTAAAATCCTTCATCAGATCGAGAGACAAAGAAAATACTGAAAGTAAGAAAGCACATGTGAGGATGGTAGGAGAAAGAGATGAAAGCATGCGAGAAACATGTCACAGGGAGAGACAGATCAAAGCTGGAAGGCTATAGCACAGTAAGAGAAGACAGACATAGCATGACGAGAAGAAATGGTTGAGATAGCGATGATGAGATAGTAATGATGAGATAGTGATGATGAGATAGTAATGATGAGATAGCGATGATGAGATAGTAATGATGCGATAGTAATGATGAGATAGTAATGATGAGATAGTGATGATGAGATAGCGATGATGAGATAGTAATGATGAGATAGTAATGATGAGATAGTAATGATGAGATAGTGATGATGAGATAGGTGTACGAGGCATATTTCTGGTTAGACTATCTCGTCATTCCTCTATCAGTTTTTGTTGTCACATCTAGCATTCCCCGTCACCAAGGAATCTGCCACAAAATAACAAAGTTTCAATTCCCGCACGGCTGCATCCCTTCGTTATATTCTCTGGAGGACTCTGTGTGCTGAAGCATCCAATGTGGTACCCCTACGACCCTGAAGGGTTATGGGTTTATTGATTGAGTGATCCCTTCGTCATTCACGGGGATTGCGTGATAAAAGACAAAAGTGTGAAATTGTGACACGATATGACAATGATATTTTCACAAATGACATGTTGTCATCCCATCCCTCGACTTTCCTTAGTCGCCTCCTACAACATGCATGGAAAGAAGACAATGGACATATTTATTACACCCTGAACTACAACAAAAGTTCAAGCGCTGGTTACCACACGGACGAGCCATCGAGGTACCATGTTCAGTTTCCACAGCAGGCAGTTTCGCATCCGCACTGCTCATAGAGCAATGAGAATATAATTAACGTAAATATTGCATAAATAACCACTACAACCAAAATATGGCTAGGATATGATCACAATTTGTATAGCAGATTTGGGATTGAGTATTTTATCATCATCAAGTGCCATCTCCACAATGAAGGTTGACTCCATCGGACCTTCAATTTCATTTGTCTCTTGTCTGAACAAATGAATAATAGAATATACTGGAATTCATGACTTATTAATCCAGAAAAATCGTAGTAGCAAACGGGATTTGAACCAGCTCCTCTCAGATAGCACCCACGCGCCTCGCAATTTGAATCAATAATTTATCTCTGTCTCTTGTCGTGGTAGTCCGCTCTGATAGACCGTGACCTGTCCATGATGTTTCTATACCACTTGTATCTCTGCCTACCCCTTGATCGCCTCCCCTCAACTCCACCCTCAAGTAATGTCGTCAATACGATGTCATGATTTTTTAATAATTACAAATATTTTTCTTGTTTGATTTTTATTTCCTTTACTTAACAGTGTTTTTTTTTCTTCATACGAAGTATTGTCAGAACCTCTTTGTTTTCTTCTCATCTAATGATGTTATCCCTATTCTTCTATACACCTACATCTTGCATAGGTACAAATTATGTCTCCTAGTTGTTTGTTCATTGTCCATGTTTCTGAGCCATACAAAGGCATACAATGAGTAGATGAATAAGTTCATTGTACTCAGGTTTCCCATTTGTATTTCGTTCATCTGAACGAAGCGGCACGCCGCATGACAAAAGTACCACTCAGAGCACGTACGTCCGTGGCTTCATACTATAATCCCCGAGTATCTCCGCAAAAATCCACTTTGTTAACTTCGTCTTCTTCTTCAGCCCTCATTCTCAAATTTCCGCGGGTTCTCTCTTATAGCAGGACAATGGTCCTACTATATTTCCAACAGGTGGAATTCATACCCGCGACCTCTTGAACACAAAGCTTACAACTTAACCACTATGCCACAGAGATCACCAGACCGTACATTAAAGGAGAACAGTTTAAAATTATATTCTAATTCATCATCATCAAGTGCCGTCTCCACAACGAAGTGTGTTTGCAACAGACCTCCAACATACCTTATCTCTTGTTTTGGTGGTGCACTCTGCTAGACTGTACCCTGTCCATCTTGTGATGCTATTATCTCACTTGTATTTCTTCCTACCTCTTGCTCGTTTCCCTTCGACTTTACCCTCAAGTAAGGTATTCACCAAATATTCTAATTATTGTTCGACAAACCAAAAGACATTCATATATTTCTTCCAGTAGATGCTGGGATACAGGGTTGCCATTTTAATACCAAATATATCAAATTATGCAATTTTAAAGTGTAACTAACCAAGGAATTTATGGTAATTTTTTTTATTTTGCATTATTGATAGATGTGAAAAAAGTAGTTTAAGTTGATAAATATCCAAAATATAGAAGCATCGAGAATTTATTCATAAAGAACATAATAATGCAAATGGGATTTGAACCAGGTCCGTTCAGGTGGTACCCACTCGGCTCGCAACTTGAGTCAAATTGTTTTCCCTTCTTCAACCACGCCGCATATCGTGTTGACGCATGTTGCGAGGCGAGCGGGTGCTATTTGAGCGAACCTGATTCAAATCCAGTTTGCTGCTTTATGGTTTTTCTTGATTAAAAGTTAGGAGTTTGGCTATTCTTGACTATATTTTACTGTAAATTGGACTTGTCAATCCCAACAATCTGGCAACATTGGGAGAAAATAAGCTGAATTGGGCTTACTTGGAGTATATTGGTTATTATGGACATAATAAAAAATCCACTTGCTTTATTGGAGCAGCCTACATCAAATATGATTGATTTGTGTTCGATCTGAGGGAGAGAATCCGTTCAATATTTCCTTGTTCCGTTTGATCGCAGTGTCGGATCTGTTATGTGGCTTAGGTTCTATCATCAAGTGCCGTCTCCGCAACGAAAGCTGGCTGCAACATATCTCCAACATTCCCTGTCTCTTGTTTTGATGGTGCACTCTGCTAGACTGTAACCTGTCCATCGTGTGATGTTACTCTCCCACTTGTATATATGTCTACCTCTTGCTTGCTTCCCTTTGACTATACCCTCAAGTAAGGTCTTCAATAAGGTGTCATGTCTTTTAATATATCCAAATTTTATTTGCCTGATCTTTATTTCTCTTAGTAGTTCTTTCTTCATATTAAGTGTTTTAACACCTCTATATTTGTTTTCTTATCTTTCCATGATGTTCTCCCTATTTTCATATACACCCACATCTCAAACGCATAAATTATGTCTTTCAATTGTTTATTTAGTGTCTATGTTTCTGATCCATACATTAATATAGAATAGATGTAGCATTTTATAATTATCATTTTTAACTTGTCTGTAATCTGTTTAGATGTTACTATTATCCTCATGTCATTGAAGGTACTTTTAGCCATTCCTATTCTCCTTTAACTTCTGTTTCACATCTGCCATCATTTGTGACTATGTGTCCAAGATATTGATAATGTTTTACTTGTTGTAGTTTCTCGTCATGTATGTTTATGTTTAGCTTTTGTTCTTCTGTGTCCTTGCTAATCATCATGGTTTCTTTTTCCAGTTCTATGCCACACGACAAAGTATGGGAATTTCTTTTTCTTCCATTCGCCTGGAGCGTACTTGTTTACGAGGTTACATCAGAAATAAACATATTCTCATACATATCCTCCGTCTTCAGTATCTGTACCTGTTAGGGCAGATTGTGGTCTTGCTCCTTTTCAGGAAATTTGGCCAGTCTTAATGGTTGAATTAAGCACCATCTCTGCGGCAAGAATCTGGCATCGATTGGGGTATAGGAATTAGATAGAATAATATTGGTTATGACGTTCCCAGTTTTCTGTTCCGCAGCGTTGGAACTGTTATTTACAATCTGTTTTATATTTATATTACAACGTTATATCTGTTGTCTCATGCAGGGCCGCAGACAGGGCAGGATTTAGACTTGAAAAGGGCCCTAAGCTATTTGATATTGCCCCCTTTTTTTGTTACTTTCATAAATAAAGATTTATCTACATACCTGCTAGAAAATGATATGCATGTCATCAGACAACGACAAATGTACAAACATTCACAACATAATGAAATTATAAACTCAAACATTCACAACATAATGAAATTATAAACTCAAACATTTGAATGTGTTAACATATTGCAAATTTTGTTCACATCTAGATCACAGCAAAACTATAGTTTTAATTAGTCTTCATTTTTAATTAGAACATTTTTAGGCACTCGTTCTCAAACTCCCATTATATATTTCTTGTAGCGAGACGATAGTCCTACTAGATTTCCAACAGAGTGTACGTAGTCGAGAGAATAAACATGTTTCCGTCATCGTTTTATTTGAAACAATGGCCTGACACATCCGACTTTGTATGGTGGTAACTAACACATTCAGTGTTTTTTATGACTTCCACTATACAGTGGATTTCTGTACCCATATCGCTAGTGGGTCCGCCACACATCGCAAGGTACAGCCATACATCGCAATGTGTTTATGAACACTAACCATAACCGCATGTTGGATACTAATGTGAAAATGAAGCATCTGGTTTGACTTAATGCCTTCTGCCTATGTCATTATCAACTTGGTCACCAACGTCAACATACCAATATACAACACCGGATTTAGACTTGATAAGGTCCTAAGCAATTTGAGATATGGGGGCCCTTTATAAGTCCAGATATTAGGCCCCTATATATCAGTGCCAAATTTGATTTTTTGGTGGGCCATCACAAAAGCGGGGGGCCTAAGCTAAAGCTTGTTTAGCTTATAGGTAAATCCTGTACTGCCAACATACCAACATACCGGTACTGTCACTGAACCATCCAACTAATTTCAGTGAATGATGATGATGAACTAATCTCTGGAGCTGTGAGCTCGAAACTCTTCACTTCACACCCTCAGTTTCTCTGGAGCTGTGAGCTCGAAACTCTTCACTTCACAGCCTCAGTTTCTCTGACAAAAGTGGAACTGAGGCTATATCTGGACTCATAAAACATCACAATGACATAGGTGTGTAATGGGGGTGGGGGGAGGTTATGGATGCATGTTTAGTCCCTAAGGAGAGGCATTCCAGTGTGCCAGTATCCCATAAATATGAAATCCTGCCAGAGGCACAGCACACATGACTGAGCCAACTATCTCATCATTCTTCTGTAAGCTATGTTGACCCTTCTGCAGTCATGGCACATCTATTATTCCCCATCAGCTAGGGAGTCTGTCACAAAAGAACAAAAGTACAATGTGCACTAGCCTGCATGTCTTTCATGGGAATTATGTGTGTATACGTTGATCTAATTATGTGTATAAGTTGATATTTACTATACTGATTTTACTATTCCAGATCATATTCTGTCTTGCCCTTGCAGCTAGTGCCATCTCAAGTCTTATCTTGATCACATTCTCCGAATTACCAAGTCTCTGAAATGTATTTATTCAAACACAACCAGGAAACACAGATTGAATATGAATCACATAAACACACACATTGAAACACAGATTAGTAAATGTGATATATCTTTCGAGATCTTACTGCTTGATTATGTGGTTGGTGTTTTCTGTCACATCGCTTGTGGTTGATGTTTTCTGTCACATCGCTTGTGGTTGGTGGAAATTGGAGGCAAGGGCTCGAGTCTTGTGTATGAGCTTCTGATTTTGTAATAATATTTCCTGAAAACTTTCTACTAATTATTGAAGTAAGCATCGCACTTCAAAACATGGCTGTGAATTTTTATTCTGAAAGCGAGAACCTTATATATTAACATTCTGTAAGGGAGAACTTTATATATTAACATTCTGTAAGGGAGAACCTCATATATTAACAGTTATGTAAGGGAGAACCTTATATATTAACATTATGTAAGGGAGAATTTTATATATTAACATTCTGTAAGGGAGAACTTTATATATTAACATTCTGTAAGGGAGAACCTCATATATTAACAGTTATGTAAGGGAGAACCTCATATATTAACATTCTTTAAGGGAGAACTTTATATATTAACAGTAACACTCTCATTTAGGAGCTTTGTCAAACCAAGAAGACAATCTGTATTATATAAGTTAGGGAAATCCCCCTACTATAAGTTAGGGAAATCCCCCTACTATAAGTTAGGGAAATCCCCCTACTATAAGTTAGGGAAATCCCCCTACTATGCTTGGCACAATAAAAAAGGTCCAGTTTATTCTATATACATAATACTGTAAAACAGCTAACCATTGTAGATAAAAATATAACAAAATAAAATGAGACAGTTGTGAGCAAAATAGCCAAAAATGGCATCAAAAGTGGAGCTGCAAAAATGTGGTCAGGGGAAATAACAAATAAAAATGGAAATTATATCTGAAACAGGATATGGCTGAAATTCTTCCATATAGAAGCAACATATAATAAATAATCAAGGGATATCGACCATAGGTTATATGTATCTATAACCATGGGAAGTAACAAATAAAATTGTGACAGTAAGGGGAGGCTATGTGTAAACTTTGTTTATAGAAAATTATATGTAAAATGTGAGATATTGATTAGGGAAAGGCCTACATGCTAAGCATAAATGTTAGGCATGCATGTTAGGCATAGATGCTAGGCATATATGTTAGGCATGCTGTTGTTATTTGTTGATATTCAATTGCTGATATGTAATTCTAACTCTTGTCAGCACAACGCCATTCTTAAAAGAAGTGCAGGTCTTCAGAAGGTGACTTCGTGATCTATAAAGTAACGTTAGTGACTGTTAAGTGTGTCTTTAGAAATATTTTCCTGGAGTTGAAAGGTAAGAGCAGTCAATAAGGAGGTGTTCCACTGTTTTATTGGGATGAGAGCAATGTAAAAAAATGGGTAGTTGCTGGGGTTTGATACGATTCACCCGTTTAAAACTGTAGGATAAGGGATTTTTTTCTCCTGTAGAGTTTGTTTAAGTTATTTATCATTGTGCTTTGGCCGTGTCATTTCAACCAGTCAGCACATTTTTCTCTGTTTATTCAGATTTTCCTGGTGTTGCTTCTGAGAATCTGTTTGTTCTAATACTACAAGTTAGGCATACATGTTAGACCAAAAAAAAACCCTCTACAGTGGTCATTCCATGCCCGAACTGTCCATGGACACATGCAGCTTGAATAGGGCTTACTAGCCATTTATGAACTTATAATCAAAGACATAATACTAACTGAATTTTCAAAAGTAGATGTAACAAATGTTCATCATTATCGTGTGATAGGCCAACAAAATACTAGGTCACAAACATTAACATCATGCAGTTCTATATAATGGCCTATATTCTTGGGTATTACATTCACATAGTGTTATCGTTGAATTCGTTCACAGAATACCTTCAGGATATTATTCGTTCACAGAATACCTTCAGGATATTATTCGTTCACAGAATACCTTCAGGATATTATTCGTTCACAGAATACCTTCAGGATATTATTCGTTCACAGAATACCTTCAGGATATTATTCGTTCACAGAATACCTTCAGGATATTATTCGTTCACAGAATACCTTCAGGATATTATCCAAAATACATCAACTTATTGACTATCACACTATGTTCACTAAATAACAGTTATTTAGAAGGAAGATGAATATACAAATAAAAAATAAATTAACTCAACTGGAAACTATTCACTCAACTGGAAACTATTCACTCAACTGGAAACTATTCACTCAACTGGAAACTATTCACTCAACTGGAAACTATTCACTCAATTGTACAATTGAACAAAAAAGTATTTAAAAAAGTGAAGTTCAAATATTTAAAGTAACAAAGTAACAAAGTAACAAAGTAACAAAGTAACAAAGTAACAAAGTAACAAAACTAACAAGACAAAAATGGCACGTGATAGTCAATGTATGCATGGTAATACATTCATTTAATAGTTAGCAATGTGTTTCTGGCTTAGGTTGGTACGCCACATCAACACTGAACGGAAGACATGATAAATTTGCCCTCACTTTGTAATCTTGGCCTGGAATGAAGTATGCATAATTGTTTCAGGTGAACAAGTAAATATTGTAAATTTGTAAAGTACATTGAAATAACTATAGGCCCTAATGGCTTCTTTGTAAAAACTTTTGTTGGAAATGTAGATTTGTGTATGTTTCCTATGTGTTTCCAGTGATTAGTAAAACTAGATTATTGTGTTTTCAATTTTTGCCTAGTATATCTACATAGTCTCGCTCTGTGGCGGTGTGGTAAGGGCCTTTCTGTGACTGCCAAGGTACCGAGTTCGTTCCTCGCCACAGGAAATTGGTGCAACCGGACTGAACAGAAATTACTGGCAACCTACTGAATGTATTTATATTGCCTAGAAAATACTACAATCAAAAAATGTTGGGTTGATAGCCACGTACTGAATAAGAAATGCTATCAATATCTAAATAATTCTTTCTTCATACTTCGAATTGTTGTTAGAATCTCTTTATTTGTTTCTTCTCTTTCCATGATGTTCTCCTTATTCTTCTATATATCCACATCTCAAAAGCATTAAGTTTCTCTTCTAGTTGTTTGTTTGTGATCCACATTTCTGATCCATACATTAATATAGAATAGATGTAGCATTTTATAATTCTCATTTTAAGTGTGTTTGTAATTTTTTAGATGTCAATACTTTCCTCATGTCATAAAAAGTACATTTAGTCATTCCTATTCTCCTTTTAAATTATGTTTCACACCTGCCATCATTAATTTGTGATCATGTGTCCAAGATATTGAAAAGGAAATTGATAGATTTAAATAAGAAGTTCTGACCTATAATTGAACAGGTGTTTAATATCTAACTTTTCAATCTACGATTATTCTCTAAAATTAATTAAATGTGTAACCTCTCATAATATTTGTCTTTCTGTTTTGTTATAAATGAAGACATTGTAGTGAAAACCTTGTTTTATTTCATATTGCAACTTATGTTCGAAGTATTTTTTTTTTTTTAAATAGCATGTTGATGGGGCCCAAAAATAGCAACACTGTTACATACCATATAAGTCATAGGAGGAGTCTAAGGAGGTTTTAGGGGTGGAGTAGGCTGTACTATCACTTAGAGGGTCAAAGTGACCCAGAAAAAAAATGCTGAAGTCGGATGTGTCAGGCTGAAAGATGCAGATATCACAGTCAAGCTGTAAACTATGTCACAACACATTTCATTCTCCGGACTACATTCTGCTGATCTGCAGGAGTTTGAGAATTTTCTCCAGACTACATCCTGCTGATCTATAGGAGTTTAAGAATAAACACAGAAGAAGAAGAAGCAGAAGAAAGAAGTATAATTTTTGTAGTGTACATGTGGAAATATCCAAATATCAAGCTTGTAGACAGGGGGAGGGGGGTTCGAAGTGTTCACATCCCGCGCTTAGCAATACAGAACATGACCTTTAGTACTTACTTAACCAAAAGGTAGGTAATCACCCCTCTCTCCCTGATTTTTCACAAACAGAATATACAATTTTTAATCAACCCGAGAAATTACACACGAAAACTTACAAATGACCTAATTACTTTTGGGTAACTACCTCGCCCCCAATCCCTTTCAAGGTAAAAAATATATCTATCGTCCTGCCTAAAATTATGCTAAATAATCATAAACATTAGAATTATTACTCAGACGTAGTCTTGTATGTCATTTTTTCACATTTACAAAGTCAAATCTTGATCGTTCATATTTGGTCAACACTCATAAGTGATTTGACTGATTCCTTTCATGAAAGAAACATTACTGACAACATTTGAGATCAGAATACTATCAAACATTAATGCCATGATTGGAATACTATCAAACATTAATACCATGATTGGAATACTATCAAACATTAATACCGTGATCGGAATACTATCAAACATTAATACCGTGATCGGAATACCATCAAACATTAATACCGTGATCGGAATACTATCAAACATTAATAACAAGATGACATCTCATGAGCATTTTCTAACTTTTTTTTTCAAATAGTTTTTAGGAATACCTCATAAATTTATATAATCTCTGGGAGCTCCTGTTAGAAAATTTAACTAAGCAATCTCACAGATAAGGAGCAGGGGTGGAAGTGTTTTAAGTGGTTCAAACTCATCCCTTCTAAGAAAATTCATGCATGACATGACATTGTGTACTTAGAAGCAAAAAGATAAAACTCTCTGTACCTCCCAACCCCCCACCCCCCAAAAAACAAACATCAATCATAGTGTACTAAAAATTAAAGTGATTAATTTTTAAGATAGAACCCCCCCCCCCCACACTACTCCTCATCTTGCTCCTTATTAAAGTCATATATTAAAGTCATATATTAAAGTCACATATTAAAGTCATATATTAAAGTCATATATACGACCTTGGTACATAGTGCACACAGACTAAAACTACATTTGAGCATGCCACTTCTGAGAGAATACTATGAAAACCACTTCAGGTGGCATTTGGTTAAATGTGAATGCTGGAAAACTACTTCAAGTGCCACCTAGTAGCTTTAGACTTAAATGTATACAACAAGTCACTGTACATATACCAATAAAGAAATGTATACATAAAAAGTCACAATATCAAATTATAAAAAAACTCTAATCTAAACTATTGCAAAGCAAACAAAACAAATCCAATTATAAATAGGTGTACCAGTAATTAGCATTTACAAATTCTGAATGTCAGAGAGGAGAAAATGAATCCTCTAGACACAAATATAATGCAGGACAAATATATCTTGAAGCTTATTGGTTGTAGAAGATTCATTAATATTTAATCTTGAATATGAGTGGTTGCGAAAGAAAACAAAATTTGAGTGATCTTAAACATGATGATGGAGAAAAGAATACTGACATGCAAAGAAAGAAATGACAATCAAATGTTCAAAGGAGAATACAAGAGAGATTCATAATCTATGGCTTCTGAAGTGAAGAACAATCTTCTGTATATGTACACATGTTAACGAGCAAGTTCACTATCAACTAGGGTAATTCACACTTCTTTAAATACCCTATATTCAGTATATATATATATATATATATATATATATATATATATATATATATATATATATATAGGCTATATATATTGGCATTTTTAAAATTGAATTGTATTGTGAGATTAATTAATACAGACATTCAAATATAAATATTAACAAAAGAAGTTAGTGGAGACAAGAAAACAATTTCAGCAGAAAATTATATCAAATAACAGCAACACATCAACAATAAAACTAAAACTATTGCAAAAGTAACAAAAAATCAAAACAATCATCCATGAACAACTGCAGTATTCATGTTGAAAAAGTGTTTCTTGCCAGTTGTAAAGTTGGCTCGGATATCTGGATTGGATTCTGGGAACATCTTATGGAATCTCTTGTGAACCTGGCAAATAATAGAACACAACACTTGGTTAAAAATGTACAATATATTATTTCTATTCAACAAGACAGCATTGATTTGTTCACTAAATGTAATCATGTTAAGGAAAAAGGTCAGAAGGCATAAAGGATTGAATTCATTGTACTGTGGTTGCCCCATGTGCACTCTGCTCCTCTCAATGAAGTAGAACGTTACCTATCGTGTGCAACTTATAGTACGTAAACTGTAACTTCAATCGATAATTACAAGTAATCTCTAAATAAATTCCACTTTATAAACAAGATATTAGCAGGATTTAAACCCATAAAATCTTAGCACAAAGTGAATGACTTAACCACTACATCATGTAATACCTCAGTACATAAACAAAATTCATCCACACAGGGTCCACGTGTACCATCACATGCTAGTGTGTGTATCCACAGTAGTACAAGTAATTACAGGGTCCACTTGTACCATCACATGCTAGTGTGTGTATCCACAGTATGTACAAGTAATTACAGGTCCACTTGTACCATCACATGCTATTGTGTGTATCCACAGTATGTACAAGTAATTACAGGTCCACTTGTACCATCACATGCTAGTGTGTGTATCCACAGTATGTACAAGTAATTACAGGTCCACTTGTACCATCACATGCTAGTGTGTGTATCCACAGTATGTACAAGTAATTACAGGTCCACTTGTACCATCACATGCTAGTGTGTGTATCCACAGTATGTACAAGTAATTACAGGTCCACTTGTACCATCACATGCTAGTGTGTGTATCCACAGTATGTACAAGTAATTACAGGTCCACTTGTACCATCACAAGCTATTGTGTGTATCCACAGTATGTACAAGTAATTACAGGTCCACTTGTACCATCACATGCTAGTGTGTGTATCCACAGTATGTACAAGTAATTACAGGTCCACTTGTACCATCACATGCTATTGTGTGTATCCACAGTATGTACAAGTAATTACAGGTCCACTTGTACCATCACATGCTAGTGTGTGTATCCACAGTATGTACAAGTAATTACAGGTCCACTTGTACCATCACATGCTATTGTGTGTCTTCTTAGACTTGCAGCCCTTGAACTATCTGCTATCACTTTCTTTATCCTGACCCTTTTGTCTCCATACAGTATGATCTGTGACACCCTTTTGTCTCCATACAGTATGATCTGTGACACCCTTTTGTCTCCATACAGTACGATGTGTGACACCCTTTTGTCTCCATACAATATGATCTGTGACACCCTTTTGTCTCCATACAGTATGATCTGTGACATCCTTTTCCCATGATTCCATATCAGTGTCTATGTCATGTATATCCTGCTTGCATACATCCTTGTACCAAAGTAAAGGTCGATCCTGTGATCTATTCACTAGATCCTGTGATCTATTCACTAACTACTGGTAATTCTTTATAAAGGAAATACTTCAATATTCTGTCATCTTCTATCCTCCAAGTGTATTTCAGGCATCAGAGTCTGCACAGATTGAGATTAGAAAATACTGTGACACATCAGAGTCTGCACAGATTGAGATTAGAAAATACTGTGACACATCAGAGTCTGCACAGATTGAGATTAGAAAATACTGTGACACATCAGAGTCTGCACAGATTGAGATTAGAAAATACTGTGACACATCAGAGTCTGCACAGATTGAGATTAGAAAATACTGTGACACATCAGAGTCTGCACAGATTGAGATTAGAAAATACTGTGACACATCAGAGTCTGCACAGATTGAGATTAGAAAATACTGTGACACATCAGAGTCTGCACAGATTGAGATTAGAAAATACTGTGACACATCAGAGTCTGCACAGATTGAGATTAGAAAATACTGTGACACATCAGAGTCTGCACAGATTGAGCTTAGAAAATACTGTGACACATCAGAGTCTGCACAGATTGGGCTTAGAAAATACTGTGACACATCAGAGTCTGCACAGATTGAGATTAGAAAATACTGTGACACATCAGAGTCTGCACAGACTGAGATTAGAAAATACTGTGGTATTGCCTGTTTTTTCCTAATATTTCAGTGTTGGTCACTTTTTCCTGCTACCTTACTGCAAGAATTCTGTGCAGACACTGCATATGCCAGCTGTTTACTAACATTCCCTGGTGCATACAATACAGATTGTCCATGTTACACTGCCATAGGGGATACTGAGCATGCAAACCAGGAGTTTAATTAAAGAGTATAATTTAAATAAAAAATCATGCAGTCTAGTTTTATAGATAAATTATGTAGCCAGATTGTATGCACAGATGAGGAAGACATGAATATTATAAAATAAACAGCTTTGTCTGTGACTTACTGTATAAACAGCTTTGCCTGTGATTTATTGTATAAGATAAACAGATTTGTCTGTGACTTACTGTATAAACAGATTTGTCTGTGACTTACTGTATAAACAGATTTGTCTGTGACTTACTGTATAAACAGCTTTGCCTGTGATTTATAATATAAGATAAACAGATTTGTCTGTGACTTACTGTATAAACAGATTTGTGTGTGACTTACTGTATAAACAGATTTGTCTGTGACTTACTGTATAAACAGATTTGTCTGTGACTTACTGTATAAACAGATTTGTCTGTGACTTACTTCTGATTTGACAAAACTGTCTTGTAATTCTTGCAAACAAGACTGAGGTCTGAGCTGGCCTGTGCCAGGTTCCCAATTGAATCTGCTGTCATATTTTTCAGTAAGGTCTAATCCTGACAACTGGCAGTTGTAGCTGGAGCCATGTTTAGGATCATTAGTGCGACCTGTTTTTAAAAAAAATAAATACAACATTCTCAGTTAAGCATAGGCCTATACTGCACTGTTGTTAGCTGCAGCAATTTACCTGGCAAGTTGTACCGATGTTTTTTGTATTGTGTACACAACTATACCTGTCAACATCTGACAAGAGCATTCTATATCTCAGCCTAAAATACCTCTAAAACTTGGTATCTCAGATCAAAATACCCTTAAAATTTTATATATCAGCTTAATATGCTCCTAGATTTCCAAATTTTTAGCTCACAGTACCCCATAAAATTCTGAATTTCAGTTTAACATGTCTGAAAATGATAAATTTCAGCAAAAAAAATTATATATTTCAGTTGATAATATTCCTACAATTCTATATTTCAGCTCAAAACATGACAATCACAACCCTAATTTTCAGATTTTGCTCCATGTTAAGTGTTTCCTTTTTTCATACATGTGTTTCGCTCAGAAACAGAATCCAAATTCAGCACACAACAAATAAGAATCAATGAAATGTGTCTTTTGGGACTCTCAAAAATGACTTTGAAAATGCTACCCAGCATTCACTGCTGGAAGAACTCTGCTAATAATTTTTCTGTTTTCACAAGGAATAGATATTAATCCTGGTAAGATTTTTAAAATGACTATGGTCAAATGCTTTTTAACTAGACATTGTTTGATTTGCAGACATTACATATAAAATATGAGATAAACCTGCAACACTCTGTCGGAGCCTTGAGGCACCCACCAATTTCTATCCAGATACAGTCTTCTCTGTAGTCAGCCAAAAAATGCTGGGTTGATTGCTATGTCCTGAATAGGATAGGCCTGCCAAAGACGGATGTGTCAGACCATTGGTGCAAATAAAACAGCGACACAACGCATTTCCATTCTCTGGACTACATCCTGCTGGAAATCTAGTAGGACCATGGTCTTGCTATAAGGGAGATCCAGCGGGAGTTTGAGAATGAATGCTGAAGAACAAGAAGAAGAAGAATAGGATTGGCTACCAAATATGCAGCTTTTAGAGCTTTGTGGCACCCATTGCTATGCACTCATGTAACCACAAGAAACAGCAAGACAAGTGACCAACTTTCAACATTTTAATCATTGAAATATTTATTTATTTAGGGTTGGGGTTAGAGTTAGTTATGTAAAACACAACTATCCTAACCGTAACCCAAACCCTTCAAGTGAATGAGAGAAGAAGAAGAATACTAGAATTATTACTGAAACTTGAGTCAGCGAGACGTAATTTCCACGTTCTACTCATTTCAGTCTTATCAAGACTGAAAACCTAACCTTCTGAAAACCAAACTAACATGCTCAAGACAAGACAAGACAAGACAAGACTCCTATCAGTGCAAGAAGTCATAACCAAATATCAATGATACAGAAATCACTAAATACCAATGTGCCAACTGGCATAATGTTCAGAAAATCTTTAAAGGATAACTTTAAAACACAAGTGGGAAGTTCAAAATAATATTCAAAAATAAATAGTCAGTAGACAGCAGGCAGTAGACAAGATTTGAATCTGATTGGTCGAACTTATACAAATTTGACTGGCAACTTGTGTCAGCTAATTCAGACCAATCATCATCCCAGTTCTAGGATGAAATTGTGCCAGCTAAATTAAATGGACTAGGTTCAAATCTCACCTGTTACACTATCAACAACTTACCAACTGGCATGAAGTTAGTAGACAGATTTGCAAACTTGTCAGTTGTTTCTGATAGCGGAGCTGGCTTCAGTTGTGAATTTCGATTAAAACTGACATGTCGTGGTCTAGTTATAGGCTCTCTGTTTATATCAACAACCGTTGGAACTGCTGTTGGATTCAGAAGGTTTTCTGCCAGATTTCTTTTGTCACCACATACGATACCAGCTGAGTGTGTTATGTCTGGATGAACCTGGGTGTAGTTTAGACATGTTACCTGTATGAAAGTAATTAAGATATAATCATATCATGAAATAGTTACCTGTATGAAAGTAATTAAGGTATAATCATATCATGAAATAGTTACCTGTATGAAAGTAATTAAGGTGTAATCATATCATGAAATAGTTACCCGGTACCTGTACATTGGTACAAGTAATGAAAAAAATAATGTCTCATGTAAGGGATTACAGAGGAAATTTCATCATCATTGGATGTGCACAGAGGCACAATGTACATGATGATGATATTGAAGGATGTTGTTCATGATGACGATGTTAATGATAATGATGTGGATGATGATGTTAATGATGTACTTCTGTGCAAGTGAAGATAAGCATTGCAATGAAAGAGTCAAAATTTAATTTTGAGATTGGCTGCTCTCAGATGTTTGAGGAATCCAATCCAGGCTCTGACAAACCTGCTACAGTGCAAACAGGAATCAATTATCTGAACATGTTTTATATTTATTGCCAAGAATAGATCCCAGCCAGATATCATAAGCTAGCGAGGAACTAAGAATAGATCCCAGCCAGATATCATAAGCTAGCGAGGAACTAAGAATAGATCCCAGCCAGATATCATAAGCTAGCGAGGAACTAAGAATGGATCCCAGCCAGATATCATAAGCTAGCGAGGAACTAAGAATAGATCCCAGCCAGATATCATAAGCTAGCAAGGAACTAAGAATGGATCCCAGCCAGATATCATAAGCTAGCAAGGAACTAAGAATGGATCCCAGCCAGATATCATAAGCTAGCAAGGAAAATGGTGAGGCAGGCAATGTTTTGGGCAGCTTTTCTAAGAGCTTCCTTAAGCTTAGGTTGTGAGCAGTACTTTCTTGAATAGAGCTGCAAAGATGACTTCCTGACACCAGACCTGCCTCAAATCACTGGAAAATGGCAACATTGCCTGAGTTGCCTACATGATGGCTCGTGAATATATTAAGATCCATAACCCATCAGGGTCTTAGGGTGCCACACAGGATATATCAGCAAAAACAGCTTCCAAACAACTCTATCCTCAGCCATTCTGAGAAGTGTAGAGAAATCAAGCCCAAACCATTCATTGATGTTATAAATCCAGGATTTTCTCTGTCCTCCTGTTCACCTTTCACCCTCAACTCTTCTTTGCAAAATGATTTTATAAAGTGAGCCGTTGTGACTATGGTGACCAGTGTATCATCCAATGAAGACAAAACAGATACAGAATAAATCTGAGGAATGGACATCCATAAAATGTACTGAAGATAATTAGATAACATTAGTGGAGGAGACATACAAGATAATCAGATAACACTTGTGGAGGTGAAAGATATATAAACAAAATAAAAGAATCTGCAAATCCTAGTTATATGTGATCTGGTTTTTACAGGGAGCTACGGACTATCTATCTATCTATGTGACGTGTCCTTTACAGATGTTGTCCTCACTACCACTCTGTAAGCCTCTCAGTTGTGTGCAAACTGCCCAGTCTCTTCTAGTGTCATATTCAGAAGGAGCCACAATAGTGTAATGTTAAGTCATTCGCCCACTGATCAGCAGAATCCGGTTTCGAATCCACTTGGTATTTGTGGCTTCAAATAAGATTTACTCTAATGATTCAATCAGACACCAGGAGGTAGGGTACCATGGCTCAAGCTCTTGGAAGATTGAGGAATAGTCCCATTAGTACTGAGTAAGTGTGGTACATGATGCTAGATGGAAGATTGAGGAATGGTCCCATCGGTATATGACACCAAAATTCTGCAACAAAAAATTAAATGTGACAACTTTTCCATAGAGTAGCAGAACAATTTACATTCATGTTTTCCCTTGTTACCATTAAACCTTGTGTGGCCCAGGCCAAAATAATATAAAGCTTAATTGTCTTTACTCTGCTAAAGTTGTCCTTCAGAACTTTACGGATCTTGCTAGGAATGGACTAAAGTTGACAAATTATATTGAAGTCTCTACAAACCTTGTCATTTCCAAATGCTTTGATCAGTTCCTCTTTCTCTGCGTTGGTCAATTCATTGATGTAAGATTCCTCTAATTTAACCGGCATGTTGTCAGGAATATTTCGAATACCAACTTCATCAGAAAAGTGTACAGATCTCAGGTTCCCTAACATCCTTGATGGCTCACATGGAAGTGATGTTTCTCGGACTCTGAACAAACAATTTTTAAATAAAGTATGCAAAGAACAATTTTTATTTGTCAGGTTTTTTTTATGCATTAATAATTTAAATGAAAAATATTACAGGCATCATTTCCTTACAATACAGGCAGGGCACTAAGAACATGATCCATGCAGAAAGTACAAGAGTATGGCAACATAACCAATGAAGACCAGATTCAGTGACCTAGCCAGTGGAAGACTGAAGCGAAGCAGTTTTATTCACCGATCCAAAAAACTAAACAGAAAATAGAAGGAGAAAACTACCAGACATAACAAGAGAGATATCACCAACACTTTTCCCAGTTCTGTGGGAGCAATATCAAAATCTCACCATATAGAACCACCATAAACAACAACTACACTATAATAGAACTGAATACTCTCCAAAAGAAAACAATAGTATGTAGCATAATTGAAGATCTCTTGAATGGATACCTACAGGCAAAAAAACCAGGGGTAGACCAAAAGAAACACTCAGAAGAACAATACTTAGAGAAAGTAAAACAATCAATATCCATACTATTCAAGAACTGCACAGAATAGCTTTGAACAGACAGAATTGGAGAGATCTGACCTCTGCCCTATGCTCTAACTTCAGTGCAAAAGGAAAATGAATGAATGAATGAGCTTAGAATGAATGAAAACAGACTGCCACTATAAGCATTCAAATGGGTACCAGATGGCAGAAGACAAAGAGGATGACCAAGAGAGACTCTTCACAGAACAATCATCAATAAGGGAATGACTATTGGTCTCAGCAACAAACAAGAATTAGCCTACACACAGTAACATGACATCGATCGCACTGGAGAGCTTTGGTTTCTGTCCTATGCAACGTGTTCAAACTTTAACATGGATATGCAGTGGATTAAGATGTTTCCTTATCTGATTGCTGTTGTGCTTTTAGATAAGGTAACCTTATTTTGTAAGAGAAAGTAACTTGATATGACAGAACATAGAGAAGTCACCCAGTATAAACAACACATATACTTGATGAAATGTGTGCACAATTTGTGTGGGACAATATGAATGTGTGTAGGACTACAGTTTGTGTGGGACAATATGAATGTGTGTAGGACTACAATTTGTGTGGGACAATATGAAATGTGTGTAGGACTACAGTTTGTGTGGGACAATATGAATGTGTGTAGGACTACAATTTGTGTGGGACAATATGAAATGTGTGTAGGACTAGTTTGTGTGGGACAATATGCAATGTGTGTAGGACTACAGTTTGTGTGGGACAATATGAATGTGTGTAGGACTACAGTTTGTGTGGGACAATATGAATGTGTGTAGGACTACAGTTTGTGTGGGACATTATGAAATGTGTGTAGGACTACAGTTTGTGTGGGACATTATGAAATGTGTGTAGGACTACAGTTTGTGTGGGACATTATGAAATGTGTGTAGGACTACAGTTTGTGTGGGACATTATGAAATGTGTGTAGGACTACAGTTTGTGTGGGACATTATGAAATGTGTGTAGGACTACAGTTTGTGTGGGACAACATGAAATGTGTGTAGGACTACAGTTTGTGTGGGACATTATGAAATGTGTGTAGGACTACAGTTTGTGTGGGACATTATGAAATGTGTGTAGGACTACAGTTTGTGTGGGACATTATGAAATGTGTGTAGGACTACAGTTTGTGTGGGACAATATGTGTACAGATTGTTGTTCTATTCCATTCATATTAAATTATGTTAGTAAAGGCTAGCAATTGCTTGTGAGCCTCACCAAATAAATGTTTTATAACACGTTAGTTTCGTTATGAATATGACAGTTTTTAAACAAAATACTTGATTATTTAAATGATAAGTCAATAAATCTAAGAATGTTAATGATATTATAAAATGACAATCTATATACTAGTATATAGTAAAATTAAAAACAGAATTTTAAATATCTTTACATGTAAATTTCAGTAAAATTTATATATTAATAAACTTTTTGAATTATATCTAAATTAGTTTAATTTGTAAATGTACAAATGTGTGAAAGCATAGATATAATAATAATACAGATTATATCCCTTTCATATACAATAATTTATTATGATATTATTATCTCCCCTATAGCGTTGGATTTTATTTTTATGTCAATATAATCGACTCTATTTTTGCTTCCATTCTCAAACCCCTGCTAGTTAGTTTGAAAAATGGCACTGGCTAATTGTTTACAGCTTGTCTGCAATCTCTGCAACTTTTGGTTTGACACATCAGGGAACACTGAGTATTTCTTTCAATATATTATAATAGGCCTATATTGAATATAGGGCCTATATATAGGCCCTATACACAATATGCAATGTCTGTAGAGTTTGTGTGGAACAATGTGTACAATGTGTATACAGTTTGTGTGGGACAATATGCAATGTGTGTACAGTTTGTGTGGGACAATGCGCAATGTGTGTACAGTTTGTGTTGGACCATATGCAATGTGTGAACAGTTTGTGTGCGACAATATGCAATGTGTGAACAGTTTGTGTGCGACAATATGCAATGTGCTTTATAAGTATGCAACAACAAACCTTTCCAAATTCTGGTTCTCACGGGACATGAGATCTCTAGGCTCGATACGAATGTTTCTGTTCAGTTTTCTTTCTTGTAAGAACTTTCTTGTATTGTAACTGTCACCATATGTATCTTCCGTTAGGATAAACTCTCCTTCCTGAGAAAATTTCAGAAAACTTATGAAAAAAGGAAATAACATGTTTATATATAAATAACTAGACCTTAATTTATGGGTTAATTTATGTTTATTTTGGTAAAACAGTCAATTCTGCATAGATTCAAGTAAAATTTAACCCCATAGTAGAATCAATACTAGGGATTTAGTATACATTTTTGCTGGCTGAAAAATCATGGATTAATTAGTTCATATAAATAGTTATGTATTTAATACAAATGTACATATCCGAATTTGTTGATTGTGGTTTTTGTACTCTGAATTAATCCTCTTTTAGTGAATCTTCTCAAAATCAAGTTATTAGGATTATGTTTGGATAATCTGAATCCTGAACATTGGAAATAATTGGATGCAGTTAAGTTTTCTAACAAATTATGCAGAAAAATATTACCAAATAATTGCAGATATTTGCAAATAAATAGTGTCATCAAATTTTCTCTTTACAAGTAAGCACAGTGAATATGGTTCATGTTCCAGCTATAGAACATATTCACATTTACTGATAATTTCATGAGTCTAGCTTACAAAATGTGGAAGATACAGTGTAAAAATCATACAAATCTGTCATTTGTTGGTTAAAATCGTGCATGCAAAAATGAAGACTAACTATCTATCTATCTAATCGCTAAACCCTTTAATGCCTTTCAGTGTCAGGGGTAGAAGAGTTTTCTGGAGATGGCCCTCTTGTATGCTGAGTATATTGTGGAATTTGTTGCCTCTTTTATTTCGGTGGTCCATCGTTTTCGCTGTTGGCTTCTAGATCTGCCTTCACTGTATCTGTGTAGCATAGCTTGCTGTGGTATGCTGTCTGGTGGTAGTCTGCTGATGTGTGCAAACCATTTGATTTGTTGGCTCTTAATATATTCCAAGATTGGGATGGTGCCGGTTCTTAGACTAATGTACTCATTTCTCACCCTATCTCTTAGCGATATTCTTAGGATTCTGCGTAAGCATGCCATTTCAGCTGTCACTAGTTTACGTTTGTCTTGCGCTGTTGTTGTCCATGTTGGCATTGGTAGCACAGCAGTGGCATAATAATCGTTTTGAATAGTGTTATTTTGGTGTTTAAATCTACATTTTTGTTTCTGAAGATTGGTGTCATTTGCCCCATGACTTGGTATGCTTTACTACATCTATAGTGTATTTCTTTGCTGCTCTTGCTGTCTGTTCTTATATTACTTCCCAGGTATGTGAATTCTGTGACTTATGCAAATGTAATTGTACAGATGAATTTGTTTGAGGTCTCCACAAGAAAAACTCCTCACTACAAGTATACTGGCATGTCATCTACTTCTAAAAGCTTCTATAAAACTTCTAAAAATGTGTGCATGACAGAGTAATGTGAGGGTAATGAGAGGGTAATGTTCAGTGCACTGGGTTCTATTGTTACTCCATCTTGTTTAGAACTTTTAACAGACAAGGTTATTGGGAACACAGCATCACTAACAGCTGTTGATGACTACTCAAATATTTTGACATAGATAATAATGTTTGACATAAATGTTGGTAGGTCAAGTCACGAAAATATTATCCGTTGTGCAGTTTAGCGCTTGGTCCTAAAACAGTATCATAACCATCCATCCACCCACCCACCTACCCATCCATCCATTCATCTATCCATCTATCTATCTTACCTACCGGGTATCTATAAACCTGTAACCCATCAGGATCATAGAGGTACCATATTGGATGCATTAACACACAGAGTTCTCCAGCGATTTCTATTTTCAACTATGCTGACAAATAAGGGAAAATCTTGTGGTGTCCAGTCCGCGATATTTTCTTTCCCTCATCATTTTCTGAACATGGTATTTGTCCTCTTCTGCTTCTTTCACCTTCTATGGTTCCATGCAGTATTGTTTTTGGCAAGGAGTCATGTTGCCATATATGCCCAAACCATGCAAGTTTTTAAGTGACGTTAATGTCAACACCAGTACATTGTAATGAAGTGACGTTAATGTCAACACCAGTACATTGTAATGAAGTGACGTTAATGTCAACACCAGTACATTGTAATGAAGTGACGTTAATGTCAACACCAGTACATTGTAATGAAGTGACGTTAATGTCAACACCAGTACATTGTAATGAAGTGACGTTAATGTCAACACCAGTACATTGTAATGAAGACCGTAAGAGAAAGTGCATCAATCTAATCAAGCTATAAAAGTGCATCAATCTAATCATGCTATAAAAGTGCATCAATCTAATCATGCTATAAAAGTGCATCAATCTAATCATGCTATAAAAGTGCATCAATCTAATCATGCTATAAAAGTGCATCAATCTAATCATGCTATAAAAGTGCATCAATCTAATCATGCTATAAAAGTGCATCAATCTAATCATGCTATAAAAGTGCATCAATCTAATCATGCTATAAAAGTGCATCAATCTAATCATGATATAAAAGTGCATCAATCTAATCATGCTATAAAAGTGCATCAATCTAATCATGCTATAAAAGTGCATCAATCTAATCATGCTATAAAAGTGCATCAATCTAATCATGCTATAAAAGTGCATCAATCTAATCATGCTATAAAAGTGCATCAATCTAATCATGCTATAAAAGTGCATCAATCTAATCATGCTATAAAAGTGCATCAATCTAATCATGCTATAAAAGTGCATCAATCTAATCATGCTATAAAAGTGCATCAATCTAATCATGCTATAAAAGTGCATCAATCTAATCATGCTATAAAAGTGCATCAATCTAATCATGCTATAAAAGTGCATCAATCTAATTATGCTATAAAAGTGCATCAATCTAATTATGCTATAAAAGTGCATCAATCTAATCATGCTATACGAATAGCTGGAGGAGATGAGCGCCAACAGCTAAATCTTTCATCCACTGAAATATTGTAATGGTTAATCAACATCGTGTATAGGGGAATGGGAAACATGTTGTGTCAAAGGGGTTAAGTTAGACCATATAATTCAGAACTTTGTGTCCACACAGTTCAACTATGGTATAAAAAATGATTTATATAGCAACATTGAGTCATCTTAAGACATGACTCATATACAGACAATTATTAAAAATTAAAATTTGTATAAACTGGATATAATTTAAATTATTATATTGAATTATATCCAGTATTATTTCTGCTGTGTGTATGGATAAGTAGTAACACTATGTATACAAATCTGAATGAATACACAATGTAAAAACTGGATATAATTCTTATATTTGTTAAAGAACATGGTATCTTTCTTCCTACTATATTTGTTAAAGAACATGGTATCTTTCTTCCTACTATATTTGTTAAAGAACATGGTATCTTTCTTCCTACTAAATCTTTCAAAAGCTAGCAGATTGCCATACCTGAACAAGAGGTCTAGATGTTTCAGCGGTTGGCTGGAGAATACGTCTCTGTATAGCTACGGCTTCTCTGTACGGGTTTAGAACGTCACTGGAACTAGGCCGGTCTCCGCTAAGCTCACTATTTCTTAATATAAATGTTTTGCTGAGGATGGAAATGTACTAAATTAAAATAGAAAACATTGTGATCTTATGAGGTAATGTAATCTCGTGAGGTCATGTGCTTGGACCAGAACTATATATAGACCTACATTTAAACTAATAACACATTCCTGTATATAATGAAAGCTTGGACTTGTATACCGACATGATTTCTTGTCTTCTTCTTCTTCGAGTGTGCAGTTCAACAGAGCAAGTATTGTTGTGAAAACTTGTTATCTAGTCATATTACTACGTGATACTATGGTTGCTAATGCGCCTTTCGTCCTGGTATCTCCAACTTCAGCACAAGTACTCACTTGGGCAGGACTCTGGTCCAGCTCTATGTCAGGGAGACCTGACTAATCTTAGTTTCCAGCTTCTGTTGGACTAAGCCCCATTGGCATGTCAAGGAGTTGGTCTTGGTGGGGAGGATTCATTGTCAAAAACAAAACTGCAAGGAATGGTCAAATGTAGAAGAAGCAGAGAACAACAAATAAAAGCATGGGCAGACAACATTAAAGACTGGACAGGACAAGAATCCTCATTCTTTCACATCGCAGAAGATAGAAATCGCTGGAGGACACTGTTGATGCATCCTATAACCTGACAGGTTATGGGTTTATAGAGATAGATGCGGATAGATATACCGACGTAAGTTTGTTCTTATCAACAACAAATTGCTTGCACTATTTCAGCACGGTCAACAAAAAAATGAAACCAGGAGAAGTACCCAGCAAGGTTTTTACTGACATACTACAAGTGATACTAATGATGACAGTGACATTACTGGTGAAACATTCACATTGCTCAATAAAAGGATACAAAGTCTCTAATGTTCATAACTACTGAAGATAAAAACAAACACTAGGAAAAAACAATGTATGAATATGTATCATCTCCTTTACCTGCCATGCAACGCAGCTTTATTTTCATCCCACAAAATAGTTGGGTATAGACTTGCATCAACATGAGACATGCTGGTGTCGAACAGCGCACCACCACTTAGTCGCTGCGCATTCATCGAGTATGCCAATTGTTGTGGATCGTAACCTGTTCTGTAAAGTCCTGCTCTTTCTTCATTGTATTTGCCTTCATGCTTGTAGTATGTTGCTGGCATTTCTTTATTCTTCAGCAGTTTGTATTTTTCCTGAAGAAATATTTCTGTATTGTCAATATGGAAGGGAATGGAAGCGATAGTTAATATGAGATAACACATTGAAGGAGGTTTGTGGAGGGACATATGCCATGCATGTTGTAAGAGGGGACTATGTAAGTTTTGGGGGTGAGCTTGGCTGGCTAATCCCATATTGGGTCAAAGTGACCTAGAAGCCATGCTTAAGTTGGATGCATCAGGCTGAAAAGTGCAGATATCACAGCTAAGCTGTAAACCATGACATAAAACATTCTGTTCTCTGGACAACATCCTGCTAATCTGCAGGAACAAATGCAGACAAAGAAGAGAGAATATCAAAGAGATGAAATATCAGATAAAGAACATTAGAAAGACCGCACATCAGAGATACACAGGTGTGTCAACTAGACCGCACATCAGAGATACACAGGTGTGTCAACTAGACCGCACATCAGAGATACACAGGTGTGTCAACTAGACCGCACATCAGAGATACACAGGTGTGTCAACTAGACCGCACATCAGAGATACACAGGTGTGTCAACTAGACCACAGATCAGAGATACACAGGTGTGTCAACTAGACCACACATCAGAGATACACAGGTGTGTCAACTAGACCGCACATCAGAGATACACAGGTGTGTCAACTAGACCACACATCAGAGATACACAGGTGTGTCAACTAGACCACACATCAGAGATACACAGGTGTGTCAACTAGACCGCACATCAGAGATACACAGGTGTGTCAACTAGACCACAGATCAGAGATACACAGGTGTGTCAACTAGACCACAGATCAGAGATACACAGGTGTGTCAACTAGACCGCACATCAGAGATACACAGGTGTGTCAACTAGACCACACATCAGAGATACACAGGTGTGTCAACTAGACCACAGATCAGAGATACACAGGTGTGTCAACTAGACCACAGATCAGAGATACACAGGTGTGTCAACTAGACCACAGATCAGAGATACACAGGTGTGTCAACTAGACCGCACATCAGAGATACACAGGTGTGTCAACTAGACCACACATCAGAGATACACAGGTGTGTCAACTAGACCACAGATCAGAGATACACAGGTGTGTCAACTAGACCACACATCAGAGATACACAGGTGTGTCAACTAGACCACAGATCAGAGATGCACAGGTGTGTCAACTAGACAACACATCAGAGATACACAGGTGTGTCAACTAGACCACACATCAGAGATACACAGGTGTGTCAACTAGACCACACATCAGAGATACACAGGTGTGTCAACTAGACCACAGATCAGAGATACACAGGTGTGTCAACTAGTACGGATTTCCACATTGATACAGATTTCAGGCACAAACCCCCCCCCCCCTCTCCCCAAAAGAAAAAATCCAATTTAAAAAAAGCTAATTTAGTGTTACATCTTCAGTAATTAGTACTAATGTGGGACTTTTTTTTATTATTACACAAGCACATGTTGAAGGGTTAAAAATAAAGTCAGGAGTTTTTTTGTTTTATTTTGGGGGGGGGGGGTGTTTTGGGTTCTAAATACGGACATTTTTATTGAAATACAGAAATAAATTGTAAAAATTACGGATTTAGATTTATGGATAAATAAGTTGACAGCTATGGAGATACCACACATTAGATAAAGAACATTAGATAGACCACACATCAGATAAAGAACATTAGATAGATCACACATCAGATAAAGAACATTAGATAGACCACACATCAGATAAAGAACATTAGATAGACCACAGATCACAGAGACCACACACCAGAGAGACCACACATCAGATATATACCACAGACCACACATCAGATAAAGAACATTAGATAGACCACAGATCACAGAGACCACACACCAGAGAGACCACACATCAGATATATACCACAGACCACACATCAGATAAAGAACATTAGATAGACCACAGATCATACAGACCTCACATTCAGACATATGGCACATCAGACAGACTACACATCAGTTAAAGAACAGATAAAAATAGAGAACAAATCCGTCTTTCTTACCCGAAGTTGAGCAATATCATGAGCAGGACTAGCAGACTCCAGAAGATTCCATCTATTCTGAGCCTGTATCCCTTGTACAGTTCGATATCTTTCATCTCTCATTTCTTCCAGATAACCTTTACTTTTTTCATTATGCCCCAAAAATCCTTGACTGTCATCAACCTGTAACCAAATCAGTGAATGTTGAAAAGCATCTCAGGTAGATGCACAAAAGAATACAATTTAAAATCTATGATTCAATTTTCTTTGAACTGTTTTTTTCAGTTGTCCTTACAGCTTACGGGGTTCGATACTAATATTATCATTATCAGGATGAAAACAGTTATTATGATGCTACAATAATGTTATTATTAATTACTATTGTTTTTATAAATTACTATTGTTTTTATTAATTACTAATGTTCTTATTAATTACTATTATTACTAAAGTGAACATGAACTACAAAGACTAATAGATCAAGTCAATAAATCAAGTAATGAATATGGACTGGATATAAACATTCAAAAAACAAAAACCATGATAATCAGCAAAGACACAGAAGAACAGGAGGTAATCGTAAACATACAGGGAGAGAAACCACAACAAGTAAAACATTATCAATATCTTGGACACATAGTCACAAATGATGGCAGATGTGAAACAGAAGTTAAAAGGAGAATAGGAATGGCTAAAAGTAGCTTCAATGACATGAGGAAATTATTAATATCTAAACAAATTACAAACAAGTTAAAAATGAGAATTATAAAATGCTACATCTATTCCATATTAATGTATGGCTCAGAAACATGGACATTAAATAAACAATTAGAAGACAAAATTGATGCCTTTGAGATGTGGGTATATACAAGAATAGGGAGAACATCATGGAAAGAGAAGAAAACAAATAAAGAGGTGCTAAAGACACTTAATATGAAGAAAGAACTACTAAGAGAAATAAAGATCAGGCAAATAAAATACTTTGGACATTAAAAGACATGACACCCTATTGAAGACATTACTTGAGGGTAAAGTCAAAGGGAAGCGAGCAAGAGGTGGGCAGAGATACAAGTGGGAGAGTAACATTACAAGATGGACAGGTTACAGTCTAGCAGAGTGCACCACCAAGACAAGAGACAGGAGATATTGGAGATACGCTGCAGCCAACCTTCGTTGCTGAAACGGCACGTAATGATGATGATTATTATTGCTGTTATTATTATTGTTATTATTATTATTATTATTATTATTACTATTATTATTGTCAATATTTTTATTAATTAATTGAAACTACAACCTTCCTGGCACATTGTGACTCCATATTCTGTTGAGGATGAATATTTTCAACAATATCTTGACATATCATATTTGGCACTGGATCACCACATTTCTCTGGTAGATTTGCATACTCTTTCCCATGGAGTAGTCGATGTTCTGCTATTTCTGTTGCAGTCATTTTCCTAGCGAAAAGAAAAGTTCCAAGCTTTTAGAAGCATAAAATTGTACATTTACATAAATAATTTGTTGAATATGAAGAGAATAGTAAGGCAAACAATCTATGGGAATGACACCCAAACAGAAATAAATCCGTCCACTGAAGTCAGAGTGGCACCAATTCTTGTGTAGTGGAGTAATTGGGTGCTCACACTTATCCTCCTAAACTCAGGAACACTCAAATAAAGTTACTCCTTATCATCTTGGAATCTGCCACAAAAGGATACTGGTGCAATATCCACTGGCCTACATGTCTTCATCATTCATTGTGATTATTTGATAGAAGACAAACGTAAGAAATTAAGACGAGATGCGACAATGATGATTTTTTTCACAGTTGACAGGTTGTCAGCCTATCCCCCAACTTCTCTTAGTTGCCTCCTATGACATATCTGGAAAGAAAACAGTGGTTCTATTCTTTGCACCATGAACTACAAGATCCAGACCCTGATTACCATATGGATGTTTAAAATGTATATATAACTAGAGGTAATACCCTGCGTTGCCCGGGTGAAAATATGAATATATTAGTATTACGAGAAATGTCAGTAGCAAACTGATTATAAAGATATCTTGACAACATCAAATGTCAGTAGCAAACTGATTATAAAGATATCTTGACAACATCAAATGATGTGAAGAGATGCTGCCTAAACATATTATGCCACTTACAAATACATATATGTAGGCCTATGTAATTTGACTGATACATTTATTTTCCTAAAAAAATGAACGGACGCTAATATTTTTCTATAATGTAGCGATGACTCTGATTTGTTTAAGTTTCTACATATTGACCAAAAATATAATTTAAAAAAGTATTATTTCTAGGATCAAACATCCACTGTTCCTCGCATAAAATATATTTTATGCTCGTACAAAATGAGTTTTCTGAACACACAAAAGGCATCATAAAATTGTAGTGTTAACAATTTTGCATACTCTCATGACAACAGTTAACGGACAATTTATGAATCAATTGATATGATTTTAAGAACAGAACAAACAGGCAGATGGAAACAGTATTCTGTGACAAATATATACACAACATTAGCAAAAGGCACAGAGAAAGAATAGTGAACTGCTAAAACAGAGTAAACATCAATTGAAATGCAACAATATTATTTCTTAGGTCTAGGCTGTACCATTTGTTTATTTGACCTTTGTACAAGGGTCAGAGGTAAAAGGTAAACCAATCATATTAATGGTAAACTTTGCTGAACTAAAGGACAGTGATCACGTTTCTAAGATTTCTCATATTTAAGGCCCCCAATCTCAAGGACCTGGTTTGTAACCGTGCCAAATTTCGTCTGTATTGGCCAAGTCGTTTATATTTCTATAGCAGACAACAAAAACGACCTTCTTCCTTTATATATACATAAATATAATATAGAGCAATCTCTGTGGGAAAACCCTTACCTTACATGAGGGTGACGTGACTGGGCCCCTTACCTTACATGAGGGTGACGTGATTGGCCCCCTTACCTTACGTGAGGGTGACGTGATTGGCACATCATAATTGAGATCTGTTTAACAAGGCATAGATTCTTTCCATATTCGACTTTTTGAAGATCTCTGTGTTAGGGATATGACCATGACATTGCACACTAAGAAGTTGGATCAGGTACAGAAGGTGAAAATAATTACACTGTATTGTCGTCTCAATAATGATTGACTTGAAAAAAGCAGATGGTACCATTACTAGTTGGTACAGATTTATTAGTGGACAAAAGTAAGAAAAATATGTTTCTTCACAACAGAACAGTAAGTTTGGCATTAACCATAATTACTTGTTTACCTTTTGTTGACCATAATTACTTGTTTATCTTTTATTGACCATAATTACATGTTTACCTTTTGTTGACCATAATTACTTGTTTATCTTTTGTTGACCATAATTACTTGTTTACCTTTTGTTGTCTTGATTCCCGGACAACTCACTCTCTATTAATATTTGAAGGGCAGGTTTTGGAGCAAATAGTTTGCGCAGATGGCCTTCTAGAGATCTGGCAGGATCAAATGTATTGATGGAGTGTGGATACTGAAATAAAATGAACCAAATTTAGCAATGTTTTCTTTCTAATTTTCAATTATCTTCATGCCTTTTTTGACAACAATTATTATTGTCCCAGATAATGGCCTTTTGGTTGAAACATTAATTTGCGTACGTTATTATGTGTGTTTCTAATTATAAGCAAAACTTCATTACCCTGTTCCAAGCTTTGCATGTTGGATTTAAGTTTTACTGCAGTGAGTACAAATTATAAACAGTATCAATCAATCAAGTATCATCTCAAGTGAAGTAGGTGATCATGTTCCTCCACAACTCTCTGTCTCTTGTGTTGTTAATAAGTTTAGTTGGTGACATTCTCTCATGTCACAGTGACAGCCCATCCAGAAATTTCTCTATTGTCTTCCTCTGTCTCTTCTCCCCTTGATTTTTCCTGTTGTTACTAAATGTTCAAGTTGTGCTCTTCTTATCACACGCCCTAAAAATATGGATCGTCTACTTCTAATTTTTGCTATAATTTGTCCGTTTACTCTGACATCACTGAGAACTTGTATACTAATGTTATTAGTTGCCAATAGAATTTTCCACATTCTTCTCAAAGTTAGTCCAGTTCACTTGAAGTTCTTTTGTTTACAATCCATGCTTCCCATGGTTGGTTGCTGACCCAGCAGTCCATGAGCTCATGCCCTTTGACCCAATGCTTCCCATCAATAAGAATTGGTTCAACATAACATCCTAGAACACAGATTTGCATATTCATTGATATTACTACATTGATATTACTACATTGATATTACTACACTGATATTACTACATTGTTATTACTACACTGATATTACTACATTGATATTACTACATTGTTTAAACAGTAAAATATGTCCTTTTTCAATACATAGAACTATTACAGAAATATTAATCTACATTCCAACTATGTCCATCTACCAAAAACAATTTTATAGAAACCTATCTCAACACAGTCTGGTACATAGCCGAGAGGTTACAGCTTTGGTCTCACACCCATTAGGTCCATGGTTTGATCCCTGGTAAGGACTGAATTTTTCTGTTAGATTGTAAAATAAATAAACCCACCCTGAACATGGCGTGGCAACAGCAAGGGCATGCGGCCTTAATAACACAAGCCACTCAAAACCTCCCTGCAACTTCCTAATGAAAAAGTATGAAGTATTGATATTTTGTTTTAATCACAACACAGAAAATATATATTTACAAACTGGCATGAAAGGCTCAAGAGTGAAAAATTGTTAACTTTCGATCAACGGAGAAGAATAAGAATCAGCAGCAGTTTGTCATCTAACTTACCAATTTGTCATCCCATACGCCAGTTTGCAAGAAAACATCTTTCTTGCAATCCAAGTTATCTAGAACCATTGGGTTTGCAGGCCCAAGCCCAGTGTAATCTAGTTTCTGGGTAGGAATCCATTGATTGCGTTCAATGTTTCTCAACACATTCTGAGTTTTGTCAGAAATGCACAATTCTTTTGGACGAGCTTGAAGGTTTGGAGCTATTTGTTTTGGTGGTATTGGATAATACTGCTGCTTATTGCCATGGATTTTTGACTGCTGTAAATTTAAATTATAACTTATGTGTAAATGAAATTGTAATTAAATGAAAATGTAATAATAGTGTTCACCCATATCTGTATAACTAACAATCTGGTGGAATTTTCTTCTTCTTCTTCTGCGTTCGTTCTCAAACTCCTGCAGATTAGCAGGATGTAGTCTGGAGAACACATCCAACTTCAGCATGGCTTTGAGTCACTGACCCTATATGGGATGGGACAGCCAATGCCATCCCATAACCTCCTTAGTCGCCTCTTATGACATGCATGGAAGGTAAACAGTGTTGCTATTCTGTGCTCCCCTTTTGGGCCCCGACAACACACGGGCGATCTGGTGGAATGAAAACCTCCATAAGAGACCAACAAAGTCACTAAAACTTTTATAAAAACAGAAAAAAAAACAGAGCAGATACATAGGCCTATATATATATATATATATATTAGTATTGTTGTTTATCCATTTGTTATCCATTTGTTTATCCTATTTTTCAAATTCAATTAGAGTAATGTCCTGGTTTTCCAAAAGATGTAGAACATGGAAAAATGACCTGAACTGCATATTTGAATCAGGAAGAGTTTCACAATATGTTGATCTCTATTCTCTCATCAGACCGTATCTGAAACCAGTGACAAAACAAACTGAATAACTAGATGTGATGATGATGTTCCTCCTTCACAAGTGAAGATGAGCATGGCATGAAAAACAATAAATGTGATGACCAAGTAGAAAAACAACAACAAAACTCGTAAATGCTCGATGAGTCCGATTCATTCCAGGAAAGTTCTATTGCAGTGCAATAACTAGATGTGAAATCTAAAGCAGTGAATGACCACAGTTTTCCACATGTCTCACACAGCTCCCAACTGTCCACACTGCACAGCTCTAAATCACCTTCATATCAATTAAACAGATGAATTACTGTGTCTCATTCATGTAATACATCAAAGTACAGTCTGTGTGCCACAATTGGTAAAATTGACCATTATTTTTGAAAAAAATTGCAATATTTCACATCCCTAACATTTAAAAAAAATCAACATCTAGAAACTAGACTAACTTAAGAAAAAAATATATAGAAACTAGACTAACTTAAGAAAACAATGTATAGAGCCTAGACTAACTTAAGAAAACAATATCTAGAAACTAGACTAATTTAAGAAAACAATATCTAGAAACTAGACTAACTTAAGAAAACAATGCATAAAAATAAACTTGGGCTACCTAACAATAAAACAATACATAGAAACTAGTCTTTGGTATGTAACAATAAAGCAATGCAAAGAAACAACACTTAAAATTATTGCATAGAATTTATATTGACATAAAAACAAACAATGCTCACAAACTAGGTATATTCTGACTAAAAAAGCCAAATTCTCACTTGATCAAAATAATTCTCCCCTTGCCAGTACAGAGCATCTCGGTTTCCCTCTGAAGGAATCTTAACAATTTCCTCCCTATAAGGAAAACCTGCAGTAAACAAGTAAATGTATACATGAACTGCACATAACTTTGCCTCAGATATATATATATGCCCTATATAGGTCTATATACTGCCAAAGTAATCTAAGAAATGATATAACATCCGATCATGTGTCATTTTCTCAAATTTTGTTTAATTATCCCATATGTTTCCCTGTCTCTCTCTATAAACCATTTCTTGGTGTATCAATGTTTTCTTTCGCAGAGATTTCATTGAACTTTCTCTCAATCTATTATCAAAGTATGAAATTAAATTATTATCTCAAATGTTATAATGTTTTTGTAGAAAGGGCAAGACAATGAAATTCAAATAAGTATGAAGGAAGTGATTTAATCAATTCTAGAGATATGACCTGAATCAAACAATAGTCATGTTAATCTGCAAAAAACAAGATTAGCACATGAAAGAGAGATAACAATTAAAGTGAGTGCTCCCTGGTACCGGATTGATAGTTGGTGATTGCCTGATGATACTAGTAGTAGCTTTCATAGTCAAACACAAAAATTATTCCTTGGCTTGGGTTAGCAACTCCATCCAATAACAAAAATGTTGAACAGTAAAACAAATGTCAATTAATCTATATAGCCCTCAGATCCTTGGGGGAGTATCACTTGAATGTATGAAGTTACATGGGATCCCTGAGGGATCATCACTTGAATGTATGAAGTTACATGGGATCCCTGAGGGATCATCACTTGAATGTATAAAGTTACATAAGTTATATTCGAAGAAAAAGTGCAGAATATCATGCCCGGCCCATTCCATGATGTTATAAATCCAGAATTTTCTCTATCTCCTGATCTCATTCAACCCTCAACTATTCCTTGTAAAATAATTTTAGAAAGTGTGTCATGTCTTGTTACATGTCCGTTAGAGTTCAGTTGCTTTAAAAAAACCATAGCAAATAAAGGGTTAAAATAGTTCAATTGGACCAACCTATGACTGAGATTTATATATCTGTAGAAATGTAAGACTAACTTGTTTTACTTAAAGTACACAAATAATTACCTTCCATTTTCTGACTTTGTAAGAATAATAGACACCAATTAATTACCTTCCATTTTCTGACTTTGTAAGAATAATAGACATCTATAACTTACCTTTAGTTTTCTTCAAGACTCTGATTTTGTAAGAATTTGCTGGCATCTCATCACTGATTGGTCTCTGGTGCCGTGCAGTTACACCTCTTTTAGGGTCTTGTGGTGAATCAAATTTTGGAATCAAAGCAAATTTTTCAATGTGGGACATGTAAGGATGTTCAGCTGGAAATGGCAAGTTGATGAACTTCTTGCTGTAAATTAACAGACAGGATTTCAACAAAAGTACAGAACTTGGGAATAAAAAAATGGCAGTGATTGTGAACACTAAATGTAGACTGGAATCAATGTTCCCTCTAAGACAAGAGTGCTTAACAGCAAAAGTATATCTTCATGAGCTAACATTTCCAACACCACATTATGCAATCCCGTAGTCATAACCTTCAATAACAGTTACCATATTGTTCCGACAGGCCGACGTTGTGCTTGAATTAGTTACAGGCATGGCGTAGGTGGGCGGAAAAAAAAATAAACCTGGCGCAAGGGCCAAAGCTGTGCTCTGATGTCGATGTCTGTTTCAGCAGCATTAGACTCAAAACACTATCAAGTAGGATGGCTGCTGGAACAGAGGATGGAGCACTTATGGGAATGCCCCATGTGCTGTGAGACCAGTTTCTAAACAAGAATCAAGAAGAAACACCACATTTTCTGGTTGTTTCTGGATAAAACTTCTAGTTAAAAAAACTGGATAAACAATTGCGCGAAACAAACATGTTCTATTTTTACCAATTCTCCTTCTTTTATAGGAACTTTTACACATGTTTACATACATACATCTTGTGCATCAAGTTCAAACTATGTGCACAGCGAGGCTAAATGTTTCAAACTCTGTGCACAGTGAGGATACCAATTTCAAACTCTGCACAGCAAGGACAAAAATTTCAAACTTTGCACAGCGAGGACAAAAGTTTATGCACTAGCACATAGCACTGCAGGTTAGTGGGAACATTGACTGAAATATTTCTTTTTTTCTTTTGTTGCTACTTGATGTCTACACCGTCAGACAAGTCTTATGTTCACTACTTGATGTCTACACCGTCAGACAAGTCTTATGTTCACTACTTGATGTCTACACCATCAGACAAGTCTTATGTTCACTACTTGATGTCTACACCGTCAGACAAGTCTTATGTTCTCTACTTGATGTCTACACCATCAGACAAGTCTTATGTTCTCTACTTGATGTCTACACCATCAGACAAGTCCTATGTTCGCTACTTGATGTCTACACCGTCAGATAAGTCTTATGGATAAACTTTAATATTGTCTGAGCTACTCTTTAGTTCCATATATCTTTGTTTTCAAGGTTCATACTGTTGGGCTAGTATGTCTCTTTCAAATGTTCTGCAGGATATATTTAGAGATATGTTCATCTGTTTCACAAGTAAACTCTGGTGTAGCAGATGGTCATATCCATCACATATGTTTGTTCAGTCTGTTATGTCCTGTCCTCAGGCAAAGTATAGTAAGTGGTGACCTGTTCCCGTTGAATTAGGTAGTGGTAGACACTGTAGGTCACTGACGCTAAGAGCAGAATTTGTGATTATTATATATTATAATCATACAACTATTATTAAATCCTGACTTTTTGTTTAAATCATGATTTTTATTTCTAGTAATACTGACTATTATTTCTAGTAATCTTGATTATTATTTCTAGTAATCCTGACTATTATTTCTAGTAATCCTAATATTTCTAGTAATACTGACTATTATTTCTAGTAATCTTGATTATTATTTCTAGTAATCCTGACTATTATTTCTAGTAATCCTAATATTTCTAGTAATCCTGACTATTATTTCTAGTAATCTTGATTATAATTTATTATTGGTGCATTTGCTTCTATATGCAGCTGAATCATACCAAACATGCAAGGCAGCTGAATATTTTATCACTTGTAGTAGCAGAAAAAGTTTCCTGGTGTATGATGGCTGGATCATGATACTGAGATCTTCTAAAATTCTAAGATGGAAAGCATTTATGCCTTGTTGATGAGATCTCAACTTTGTTGGGTCGATCACATCATCTACATGCCAGAAATGCATCTTCCAAACTTTGTTGGGTCTGTCATATCATACACATGCCAGACAAGCATCTTCCAAACTTTGTTGGGTAGGTCACATGCCAGACAAGCATCTTCCAAAGACACTGTTCTATGGTAAACTGTGGCCAGATAAGTGTTCCAGTGGAGGTCAGAAAAAACATTTCAAGGATAATTTGAAGACATCTCTCAAGCACTGTAGGATTGTCTCAAGCTCTTGGGAAGATATCTCTCAAGCACCATAGGATTGACCCAACCTCTTGGGAAGATATCTCTCAAACACTGTAGGATTGACCTTAGCTCTTAGGAAGACACAATTCTTGATCATCCAGCCTGTAATGGTCTGATAAGAGTGAGCATTAAAAGTACTGAAATTTCAGTCAATTTTCTTTTTGCTTACCATATTTCCACTGCTTGAGGGCGTGGAACACTGTGGAAGAAAATCATTCAAAATATTTGAAAAAATTAAAGAGTATTTATAATTATATTGGCGTCAGTTGTAGAGTAAATACATCTTCTTCTTCATCGTTCTTCAGTCAGATATCAGGTTACAGCACCAATAGCTTCAATGAATTGTGTGATTCGCTTCAGGTCATCCATGGAACCCCTCAAGTCTGGAAGCAGTGCCGTCTCAGTAGGCCATATTTTCTCCCTCTCTTCTTGGTAGAGTTGACAGGCATGAAGAATGTGTTCTGCAGTCTCTGGGCTCAGTCCACAGTTGCACAGGTCTGTCTCACCAATCTTCATCTTCGAGTAAATAAATGAGTAGTTTACTTGTCAGAATGTATTTTGGATAATGAATAATGTCTTTTTTATTTTAGCGTCTTCTCAACAACAAGTCTGGCTAGAAAGAACTAACATTATCCCGTTTTTGAGCATCTTGTTACTTTGTTTCTTGGTCAAGAAATTCCCTGCATAATTATGTCAAATATTCCCAACCCCACCTCCCTAAAAGAAAAATAATTTGTATTTCACATAATTAGAAAAATGTTTAAAATTCAAACAATTTTATTGGTGTATAAAATATTGTTTTTTGACATCAACTTTTGTCAAAAACCCTGTTCTCTCTCAAAGTTGTCAAGAAATGTCCAACTATACCAGCCCCCCCAATTGTTAATTGCAAGGGAAAGTCGAGGGTGGAAGGAGATGACGACATTCATGGGTGGAAAGAGAAGATGACAATCGAGGGTGGAAAGAAAATGACAGTCGAGGGTGGAAGGAGAAGACTTGGTAAATAAAATCCCAGACAAAATAATAAAATACAATGACAACACAAAGAATGATCTTGTTATCATTTATCCACACTCCTCCAGAAAGCTGAGGGCACAGGTGTTTGGAGGGATGTTTGTACTGCTGCCTCAAATGTGTCACCTCTACTATCTATTGTCTTTCTCCAGATGACTGATGGTTGATTGTATCCAGGTGACTGATGGTTGATTGTATCCACACTTGTCACTAAGCATAGGCATGTGAGCCTCAGTTGTTTTTCTAAGATCAGATGTGTAAACCCAATAGTGTTGTCCCTGTTTTTCCAAGATCAGATGTGTAAACCCAATAGTGTTGAGTCCCTGTTTTTAAAGGTTATCTTGATATTTTTTATCCACCATTTTCTATGTCTACTTCTGACTATATCCGGATATTTTTGTGTTATATTCTCTTATTGGTATTTAGTTTGGCTTCATTCTCATAAAGTGACCGAACCATTTTACTTGCTGTCTTTCAATATGTTCAGTATATGATATTATACCACATCTTTTCCTAATTTCTTCATTTCTTATTTTATCTACCGGTAGTTTAGTAACCATTGCAGCTTTTCTTAGACACTTAATTTCACATGTAACTTCTTTTTCTTTCGTTCACTTGAAACATGTCTATATCTGTAATTCTGTCTCCTTAATAAAACTCACTGTCTTTTGTAGTTCATACAGTAGCCCATAGAGTTTTGATTCCATTGTTGTTTCCTCTGGCCAATATGTCTGCCTCAGCGTTTCATGCTCAGAACACTCTTGAAGTATATGTTTGGCACTCTGTGCTGCCTGTCCACATGTACACATGGCCGTGTTGCCAATCTTGAACTTTGTATACATGTGACTGCGGAGTCGGTTGTGTCCTGTTCTGAGACGTAGAATTATAACTTGTTCTGGTCTGTTCATAATATGATAGTCATCTTGTGTTGGTGTTTGTGGCTTTCTTATTGACTTGATCATCTGTTTTTTCTGATGGTAGGTGATTGATTCACATGTAACAATTTAAATCTGTTATGAGAGTGTTAAAGTCTATGTTTGTCATTGGTAGCAGAGTGTTGGTATAAAAACATATTTCCATGCATTTCATTGTCACCTTGAACTTTGTATTGTTTACAAGTCAATAGTGTATCTAGTACATCTGTGGTGGTAACATTTTTTAAACTTTTTTTCATTGTTTTTCACTGTTTGTTTTATATATTCTTGAGAAAGACCTAACGGTTCAAAAAGTTGAAAATATCTTGTATATTAAAATGTGTATGTTTTCTTGTTTACACCTTGCAACCCCTTAGTCTTAGGGATAGTCCGCCTGTTATGCTCAAGTGAAACATCAGAAACCTGTGTTCTACGTAAGTACTATTGTTATGCTCAAGTGAAACATCAGAAACCTGTGTTCTATGTAGTGATAGTCCATCTGTTATGCTCAAGTGAAACATCAGAAACCTGTGTTCTACGTAAGTACTATTGTTATGCTCAAGTGAAACATCAGAAACCTGTGTTCTATGTAGTGATAGTCCGTCTGTTATGTTCAAGTGAAACATCAGAAACCTGTGTTCTACGTAAGTACTATTGTTGTTCTGTTTCACTGCAGTATTATCTTATATTAACAAATTTTATACACAATTATCTCCGGCAAAAATGAGTCATGTTTAAGATTGAACTTACAGCTCATCATTGTCCCGAACTGTACTTAGTTTCAGTTCAGTAATCTTGTAGTGGTAGTCTGTGGGATGACCTCTGAAAAAGTGTGTGAGACAATAATCATTACGATCATGTAAAGTAAGTAGTTCTCAAAGTTTCTCACCTGTGGTTTCTCACCTGTGGTTTCTCACCTGTAGTTTCTCACCTTTGGTTTCCCTTTGGGACAATATATCTACCATAGCTGCTTAAACCTTAAAACAAAATGACTTGTTGAGGATTTTCAAGGCTAGTTGCTATAGGCCTCCTATATTTGATTAAATATTGTTTAAATAGTTACCTTTCTTTGACCTCTAGAAAGGTCTCTGGCCCCCCTAGAAAAGTCTCTGGTCCCCAAGAAAAGTCTGTGGTCCCATAAAAAGTCTGTGACCCCCTAGAAAGGTCTGTGGCCCCCCTAAAAGGTCTATGGTCCCCTAGAAAGGTCTGTGGTTCCCTAGAAAGGTCTGTTGTTCCCTAATGTCAAATTTGTCTCTCTGTTCTGCCGTAGTCAAATGTGTCAGGCCATTGCAGCAAATAAAATGGCAACACGACACATGTCCATTCTCTGGACTACATCCTGTTGGAAAATTAGTAGGATCATTGTCCAGCTGCAAGAGAGATTCAGCTGGAGTTGGAGAATGTGTCCAGCTGCAAGAGAGATTCAGCTGGAGTTGGAGAATGTGTCGAGCTGCAAGAGAGGTTCAGCTGGAGTTGGAGAATGTGTCCAGCTGCAAGAGAGATTCAGCTGGAGTTGGAGAATGTGTCCAGCTGCAAGAGAGATTCAGCTGGAGTTGGAGAATGTGTCCAGCTGCAAGAGAGATTCAGCTGGAGTTGGAGAATGTGTCCAGCTGCAAAAGAGATTCAGCTGGAGTTGGAGAATGAATGCTGACGAAGAAACAATCTCTCTGTGACCTCCAAGAAATTACTGTTGCTCCCTCAAAGGGGTTTGGAGGAGAAATAATGATCTATATTGAGTACCACTGATGTAACCTAATAAAACATGTAATCAGAATCATAACAATAAAACATGTAATCAGAATCATAACAATAAAACATGTAATCAGAATCATAACAATAAAACATGTAATCAGAATCATAACAATAAAACATGAATAAGCATTTCATTACAGAATGTAAGCCTATTCGATATATTGTTCATTAGGGAATGTCTGATGTAGATCACAGAATTAACTTGGTATTTCTGCTACGATAATCGAGTCTTTGCATGGTTTGGACATGTATGCCGACATGATTCCATGTCAAAAAGCAATACTGCAGGAAACCATCAAAGGTGGAAGAAGGGGAGGAGGACAAATAAAGGCATAGACAAGCATCATCAAGGACCTAGGAAGATCAGATTTTTCTTCACTTGTCCACATTGTTGAAGGTATAAATCACTGGCGGACTGTATGTCCCTCATGACCCTGATGGTTACTTGTTTATAGATAGAAAGATAGATACTGTAGAATGAAGTATCCAAATATTTGAATATATTGGGGTGCAAATGGAATGCAATGCTCTTGGCAGACCCAGGGTTAGCAGATAACCAAGATCCCAAATGTACCTCCTCGCTGTGCACCCTGGAAGCAGAAATACAGCAGCTCGAGCTGATTCTGGCCAAATCATTTGGGGATCGTGTCCAAGAATGTGGAGGTAGCAGATTGAAAGAGATTTGACTGCATAAGAGGCAGGCAATATCTCAAACACCACCAGCATCACCGCATGCAGTGGCGCTGTCGATATACAGTGACATTGGAGGGGTGGCCAATGAAAAAGGCACGAAAAGGTAGATGCATGGCAAGGGGCTCAGGCGCTAGTGGGACAAGGTTGCTCAGCTTGAGAACGCCTTGTTCTCAAACGCATGGTGTGAAACTTGGGTGAGGGGTAAACGATGTCTGTGAACGACACCTCTGCTAAGAAGGCGAAAGAGTCAGGTTCAACTCTTCTGTCGAGTTCTTCCTCATATGGAAGTAGGCTCGCAGATGAGAAACGGTTCAGTACCCGATGGGCACTGGCCCAGGTCATCCAATTAGGCCTACATGAGGTGAGTTCATAGATGGTGGAACACCTCATGCGAGATAGACATTAACGACAATCGTCTCAACGAAGAGGCACTATACACCCGCGTGCCCGGCGACAGATATGCAGGCTGTCACGGACTAGGGAAGCCTACCAGAATTAAAGGCATGATGAAAACGGATGTGCTGTACCTCGGACGCCCAGACCACAGAGTGGCCAACCGAGGTGCAAATAACACATTTCTACTGTGGAACTTGCAGAACAACGTACTTCACACTCCCCTGCGGAAATCACACGATATATTTGTAGTGGTTATATGAGAGCGAACGCAGAAGAACAAGAAGAATATATTGACTTGATTTAGACTTATTTTCATCAACCAATTTTGCATTGTGAATAAATTCATATTATACTGTTATCATTAGGTTTACTTCATTTTGTGTGCAATAGGCCCTGCCCTATAAGGAAATAATCTTATGTTTTTAATTTCTACTGCAGTTACCCAATATAGGCACATCTATAATTTATTGTAACAGTGTTTCTAAGCAAAACTTATCATATTTTTTAAATCTATATTAAAGTATACAGTGTTTATACATTTTATGTGCACTGAATTTAAAATTGAAAATATGCATTCAATATGACATCATTAAAATGTGTGTATTTCCATGGTCCAGTGTACAGCATTAATCACGAGATTGCTGTTAGGTACAGAGTGTCACTTTTATTCACAGGCCAAGAAATCATTTTGTTGTGCTATTAACTACTTTAGCCAATACACGATTGACATGAGCAGTAGTGTTTTTTCATAAATGTTGTAAAGTCAATTATGTCACATTGAGATCTGCACTAAATACACACAATTCATGTGAGGTTGTATAAAAGGCAATGTAAATGAGTACACAGCAACTTTATAGACACCCTGTTGTAGGCCGATATTGAAAAAAACTAAAGACATTAGAAATGTGGTTTCTGAGAATGATGGTTGAAATTTACATGAAATATAGAAATTCTATGGTTTGGAGGTGCAAAGAAATCGTTAATCAAAATAATTAGAAAATTATATGTTGCCAAGAGTTTTTAAACATAAAGCACCAGCAATCTTTGTTGTATTTCAATCTTATGTTAATTTGTTGCTTAAGTAGGAAATGTTACTTATGGGACATTCACAAAAGAAGAGAACGGCAATATGCTTTGTGTGAGGAGATAGTAGGCCCTAGATTTAAGTTAAATTCTGAAAAAGGCAGGCCTACTTGTAAGAGGTGTAAAATATTAGGCAATAAAAATTAGCATGAACAATACTAAAATCATTAAATTGTAGCAATACAGAGAGGAATAGATGTTTATTACTCCAATTCCTATTCAGGAAAGGGGATGCCATAAATTACATCAATAATTGTGAGGGGGAGGGATCTGAGAAAGGTTGACAGTCGTTGTTAAGGATAAGCAAGGGGATACTGATAAGTTGTTAGCAAAATGTTTTTTAAACATGGTTTACAAATTATCTTAACGTTGATGGGAAAGATCTAAGAATAGTAAAAAATATGTATTGGAAACAAACAGCTGCGATGAGAGTTAACAACACTATAGGTAGATTTCAAAAGATAGAAATGGGTGTCAGGCAAGGTTGTGTAATGTCACAGGACCTTTTCTCCATGTATACAGAATATATTATGCAAAATATAGAAGATATGCCCGGAATAAAAGTGGGAGGATACAATATAAATTACTTGAGATATGCTGATGACACAGTACTGATCGCAGGAAGCGAACAAGAACTGCAAGCCCTATTAGATAAAGTAGTGAAGGAAAGTGAAAACAAAGGCCTCAGTTTAAACAAGAAGTAAACATAAATAATGGTTGTATCAAAGAGACATACACCACCAAGATGCAACATAATAATTAGTGACACAAAATTAGCACAAGTTGAAAAAGTGAAATATTTGGCACCCTGTTAACATCAGAAGGTAGATGCTCAAGTGAGATAAAGAGCCGAGCAGCACAAGCCAAATCAGCATTCCAAAAAATGCAGACCCGAATTCGGGTGCTGAGATGTTATATCGAACCGATTCTTTTTTATGGATGTGAAGCATGGACTATAAACAAGAAAATTCAAAGTGAATTGGAGGCTACAGAAATGTGGTTTCTGAGAAGAATGATGAAAATACCATGGACAGCCAAGAAAACTAATGCAGAGGTTCTCATTGATGCTGGCGTAAAAAGATCAATCATATCAAACATCTGAGGCAGACAGTCAAGGTTCTAGGGCATGTGCTGAGAAGAACACAGCTTGAACACTTATAACCACTGGAAAGATCAAAGGGAGAAGAGATAGAGGTTGACAAAGAGAAAAGTTACTAGATGGGCTTGTATCGTGGCACAGTAGAAGCTCACCAACCGAGCTTATTGACAAAACAAGAGACAAAGAGTCGTGGAGAAACATGATCGTCTACGCCAGTCGGCATGGCACTTGATTGATTGATTACAAATTATTTGAAGTTGAAGATAGTTTAAGCAAAATATGAATAAAATTATGTAGGCCCTGTACTTTTTCTGCAATTTTTTAAGGGGAGGGAAAGTAAAGTTTTTACATAATTAAGCATGAATGGGTGTCCTCGAGATCTTGACAGTCATTGACAGGGGGGGGGGGGGGGAACAAAAATATTTTTTTTTTAAACGGCTGACGTACTTTATTTTTATGGACAGATCTTAGGAAACTTGAAGCAGATTGTTATAGGCCTATAGCCTACGTACTACTATACTCACACAGTGACACACATATATATATATATAGAGAGAGAGATGGAGAGAGAGAGATAGGCCTAGTATCAGTTCTATTTTAAAAATTCCTTTTTACTTAACTCTATAGTAAAGTGTAAGCCGTGTTTGATCGTATAAAGGAAGTAGCTGAAGTACATAAAAATTAAAGTCTATAACGAATTGAATATCTGACTACTACTGAAATAGTTGAGATCTAGTATTTACAATCAGAACTTACGTTGTATGCCACGATGGAGCCCGAGGAATCCACAAGCAGCCATGTCCATACTGCCCAGTTCCCCAGTTGGGAGGAGCGCCATCAGTTCGTGGTGGATTATGCAAGAACTCTAGGGATGTCATAATTTATTATCAAATGTTGTACTTTTAGAAAGCAAAATAATTTAAGGGTTCAATCTGTAAGAGTCCAGAGAAAAGGATTTCTGCCATTCAGTCTCCATTTTCAAGCTCCGCGTTCGCATGGCAACAGGGCAGATAAGTAAGAATAGTCTCCCTTGAAATTGCTCTGTATTAAAAAGAACTCTCGGCAACATGTTATCATCATCCGGTGCCATACAGACTAGTAGTTGAAATAGACCACAATTTATACAATAAAATTATACAATACATAAACAAACCACATACTGCATACGTAGGTCAATTCCAATGCAGTAATGCATGTAGATAGCGCACATTTACGACAAACGATGTCAATATCTGTACACATATTCGGAGAACTTGCTGAAGACCAGCAAGCCTATGACAGACCAATGCTGAGATATAAAACTATATAACTAAGATACGCTGACGATACAACATTATTGGCACACGATCTCACGGTGGCCAAAAGAAGCGCTACAAGGACTCGTTAAAGAACTCACTGAAAGCCTTTGAAATAGACCACGATACATGGGAAGAACTTGCACAAAATAGATCTACATGGCGGTCTATAATAAAAAAGAGCGCATCATCTTCTGAAATGAAGAGAAATGCAGCAGCTCAACAGCGGAGAGCAGCTAGAAAGTCACGGATAGATCAAGATCCGTCTACAGTCGTCATTCCATGTCCGAACTGTCCAAGGACATTTACAGCTTGAATAGGGCTCATTAGCCATCTACGAACTCATAATCAAGAACATAACTAAAATTGAATTTTCAAAAGTGGATGTAACAAATGGTCATCATCATCATGTGATGGACGAACAACAACAACAACAACAGTATGTGATAATGGATTACTACAACTCTCTATTTCAGGCCTGTTGATTTTTTTTTTTTTTTTTTTTTTTTTTTTTAAGATAAGGGAGGGGTTTGGGATATTCAAATTCCTCCCTTAGAAAATCTGAACATGCGTTTTAGTACTAGGAACTTAACCGAAAGATTCCCTCCTTATGCTTATCACATCTACGGCCAAGTTCTATTTTCAGTATATTTTATCATGGTTATTGTTGACTCTTGATCACGTGTCACTATGTCGGGTTATCTAATATTTTCTTGCCGCACTCAAAGTCTCCTGCCTTCAATTTTTCCCGACATAAAAAAACTACATTATATACACCTATATATATATATATAATTCTGCGAAGATGTGTAAATTCAAACAATTGAATTGGTATATACAATTTTTAAGGAAACTTTGTCAACTCCCATCTTTATCAGCTCACCTACCCTCTCCTATTTGGCAATTCTCCTCGCCTTTTCTCTTTGTCACATTCCCTCTCCTTTGTGTCAACTCCCCTCCATCCCCTCTCCTCTGTGTCAACAATTGTTAAACCTTGCGCACCCCCTCCGCCTCATAGTTGTTGATTTATTAAGGTTATGTATGGAAGCCCAATATTGTCCAAGACTGTGTTCCACATGTTAGATTTCTTCAAGTAAACCGCAAAAAACTATCACTTACAACCATCAATAAATGAAGCCTATTTTTATAGTGACTTCAACAACACAAAGTTAGACCAGGACAAAATTTAAATATTCTACTGAATCTTACAAGAGCTTGATAACACAAAAACTTTATAACACAACAGCTTTATAACACAACAGCTTTATAACACAACAGCTTTATAACACAACAGCTTTATAACACAACAGCTTTATAACACAACAGCATTATAATACAGAAGCATTATTACACAACAACATTATAATACCATAGCATTATTACACAACAGCTTTATGACACAACAGCTTTATAACACAACAGCTTTATAACACAACAGAATTATTACACAACAACATTATAGCACAACAACATTACAACACAACAGCATTATTACACACCAACATTATTACTCAACAACATTATTACACAACAACATTATAACACAACAACATTATTACACAACAACATTATAACACAACAGCATTATTACACAACATCATTATAACACAACAACATTCTTACACAACATCATTATAACACAACAAAATTATAACACAACAGGTCCAGCAAAATCAATCGAAAATTTGAGTATTCACATGAATCTGATCTAGATAATCTCTGAAAGAACTTCTGTCTTATCTTATCTTATCTTATCTTATCTTATCTTATCTTATCTTATCTTATCTTATCTTATCTTATCTTATCTTATCTTATCTTATCTTATCTTATCAGATCTTATCTGATCTTATCTGTCTGTCTGTCTGTGTGTGTGTGTCTGTCTGTGTGTGTGTGTGTATGTCTGTCTGTCTGTATGTATGTATGTCTGTCTGTGTGCTGTCTGTCTATCTATTTCAAATTGCTTTATCGTTCTGGATATTGTCTTGTTTAAAATTTCAATTTCGCATCCGTATGTTGATTTTGTGGAGAACACGTGATCTTAAAATGATTATTTTAGTAATTAATTTTTTCTACTTTGACACAATTCTCAGTTTCTATTTTATAGCCAAGTCAATAAGCACGGTGACATAATTCAGTCTTGATTCACTCCTGTTTCAATGTAAAACTATACAGTCTTGTTTCACTCCTGTTTCAATGTAAAACTTCAGTTTTAGTGCCACATTTTAACAAGAATAAATAAAATATTTCAAATAATTGGAGAAAAAAAACGGGGATATAGATCAGCTTTTGTGACGTGACAAATGAAGTTTGTCTGGCGGGGCAGAATATTTGTCTGGGGATGCTGGACGCCAGTCCATTCTATGAGTATAAAATGATAAGCTACGTGATATAACTGTGGTCTATTTGTTTGTTAAGTAGGAGAAAACATTCGCAAGCAAAGTTCAAGGTGGGACAACGTTTGGTTAAATTTGTTGCTATAATCTCAAAAATATTGTTTGCTTGTATTCATTTCATATCTTAGTAGTTCCTGTTTAACATAACATAATTGTTTTTTTGCGTGCGGTCTTTCATTTTATTTAATTTCTCACCAGCGCGTAATTAGGGGGCATAAAGCTTCGGTAGTTTTAGCCTTAACTATACCAGTTCCTAATGAAGTTGGTTCTGCATAGCTTGTACAGCATGTGAGAGTTCTTATATATTTGGCACACTGTATTTCTTATATATATTATCAGGGCCTCGTATTACATCTTATATGTTTATGGGCCCTATAATATCAGGACCGCGGATAAGTCTTATATATAATATCAGGACGGCGGATAAGTTTATAGGTCCCCCTATATATTATCGGGACCGCGGATATGTCTTATAGGTCTATAGGCCCTATAATAGCCGGGCCGTGGATACGTCTTATATGTAATATCAGGACCGCGGATATGTTTATATTATCTCCTTTATATTATCAGGACCGCGTACAGGTCTTATATGCCTATAGGCCCTACAATAGCAAGGCCGTGGATAAGTCTTATATAATATCAGGGCCGCGGATAAGTTTATATACATTATCAAGACCGCGAATAGGTCTTACATATAACAGATAGTAATGCAAAATGATGTAAAAAGGTTACTAAAACACTTACCTAGCCTATTAATAAAAAATATATTAAAGAAAAAAAACATACAATAAAACTAAACAGGACAATTCTCAACGTATCGGCTCAAATTGAACCTTTTTCAAGAGACAAACAACAGAAAACGACAAAATAAAAAAATAAATAGATGTCTATATTTCATCAAGCCCTCGTCTCCATAATAGCGCAGGGATGGCAACGCATCTAGTCAAAGTGAAAATGCGTGCATTCATTATAAACAAACCGAAAGTGGGAAATTAGAGACACTATAGAGGAGTGCAAGAATAATAAAAGAAAAAGATAAGAAAAATACCCCTTTTGTCACTCTATCAGACAGGCAGGTTTTAAGAACATAGTCACAACAGGCACGACTGAAGGGAACAGAGACAGATGGGGACGTGAGAAAATATTCATGTGACAACCTAGCAAGGCTTGGAAACAACGATCCTGATAACAATACTGTGAACAGAGAACCATGGTCACCTACGCCAACAAGAATGGCATATGACAATGATAGATGAGTAATGATGAGGTTGTGGGGTGAGTGGGTTTGGGGAAGGAAGGATAGAAGAAGAATCAACATTTGAAAACGCATGGAATGAATGTGAAACCAAATATAGACATAAACATATATATAAAACCAAACCTAAACATACATAGAAATGTAAACACACACCAAGAGTCAAGAAATAAACACATAACAAGATGGACACAGATGTGTGAAGGATACCCACACAAAATGCACAGGCATGTAAATGTATCCACACACAGGAAAGGGCTCACACCAGAATAGGTATACACATTGACACAGAATGGAGATACGTGCATTAACAGAAAAAAGCGCACACATAAATATACATATATATATGTATACACAAATATGAACATTCATGCACATAAACACTTTCTCGTATAAATAATAACATGAACATTCATACACATAGAAACATATACATATATTAATGTAAATATAAACGTTCGTTCACATAAAGATAATGCTATAACAACTGCATATGTATACATACAAATGTGTGGCCCAAAGTAATTGTGTGGATACATAGAACCATGTAAAACGAGATGCATATACAAATAACTATATATGTGTGGGCACCCATCGAAGAGACAACTGCAATAAAAACGAGGAAATCAAAATCGAAATATGTAAATGATTTAACAATAACAAAATGGCAGAGTACAAAATAATCACATATTGACATACACAAACGAAAGAAGACATAAAGGACTGATATAGAAGAACGGCAAACACAAAAATAATAATTATTCACGAAAGTGTACAAAGACAAATAATTACAAGAATCAGTGCAATACGGGAGTAGAGGGTATAAAGAAAAGGTAGGTAACTCAAACAAAACGGTGATTAATGTTCATTCCGTTTGGTTGCAAGACTCCCATAAGACAAATGAGACGATATTCCAAGGACTGACGTTGCCGGTCACCGGTATAACAACGTAACAAACCGGTTACAGAGACATCAGAGCTACCATGATGTGACGGGCTGTTAAAATGATTAGCCACTGGGGAGTCACGTTGGTATACCTCATCATCTCGTGACTCCCCAGTGGCTAATCATTTTAACAGCCCGTCACATCATGGTAGCTCTGATGTCTCTGTAACCGGTTTGTTACGTTGTTATACCGGTGACCGGCAACGTCAGTCCTTGGAATATCGTCTCATTTGTCTTATGGGAGTCTTGCAACCAAACGGAATGAACATTAATCACCGTTTTGTTTGAGTTACCTACCTTTTCTTTATACCCTCTACTCCCGTATTGCACTGATTCTTGTAATTATTTGTCTTTGTACACTTTCGTGAATAATTATTATTTTTGTGTTTGCCGTTCTTCTATATCAGTCCTTTATGTCTTCTTTCGTTTGTGTATGTCAATATGTGATTATTTTGTACTCTGCCATTTTGTTATTGTTAAATCATTTACATATTTCGATTTTGATTTCCTCGTTTTTATTGCAGTTGTCTCTTCGATGGGTGCCCACACATATATAGTTATTTGTATATGCATCTCGTTTTACATGGTTCTATGTATCCACACAATTACTTTGGGCCACACATTTGTATGTATACATATGCAGTTGTTTATAGCATTATCTTTATGTGAACGAACGTTTATATTTACATTAATATATGTATATGTTTCTATGTGTATGAATGTTCATGTTATTATTTATACGAGAAAGTGTTTATGTGCATGAATGTTCATATTTGTGTATACATATATATATGTATATTTATGTGTGCGCTTTTTTCTGTTAATGCACGTATCTCCATTCTGTGTCAATGTGTATACCTATTCTGGTGTGAGCCCTTTCCTGTGTGTGGATACATTTACATGCCTGTGCATTTTGTGTGGGTATCCTTCACACATCTGTGTCCATCTTGTTATGTGTTTATTTCTTGACTCTTGGTGTGTGTTTACATTTCTATGTATGTTTAGGTTTGGTTTTATATATATGTTTATGTCTATATTTGGTTTCACATTCATTCCATGCGTTTTCAAATGTTGATTCTTCTTCTATCCTTCCTTCCCCAAACCCACTCACCCCACAACCTCATCATTACTCATCTATCATTGTCATATGCCATTCTTGTTGGCGTAGGTGACCATGGTTCTCTGTTCACAGTATTGTTATCAGGATCGTTGTTTCCAAGCCTTGCTAGGTTGTCACATGAATATTTTCTCACGTCCCCATCTGTCTCTGTTCCCTTCAGTCGTGCCTGTTGTGACTATGTTCTTAAAACCTGCCTGTCTGATAGAGTGACAAAAGGGGTATTTTTCTTATCTTTTTCTTTTATTATTCTTGCACTCCTCTATAGTGTCTCTAATTTCCCACTTTCGGTTTGTTTATAATGAATGCACGCATTTTCACTTTGACTAGATGCGTTGCCATCCCTGCGCTATTATGGAGACGAGGGCTTGATGAAATATAGACATCTATTTATTTTTTTATTTTGTCGTTTCTGTTGTTTGTCTCTTGAAAAAGGTTCAATTTGAGCCGATACGTTGAGAATTGTCCTGTTTAGTTTTATTGTATGTTTTTTTTCTTTAATATATTTTTTATTAATAGGCTAGGTAAGTGTTTTAGTAACCTTTTTACATCATTTTGCATTACTATTTGTTCATTAGGTTACTGCGGCACCATCCACTTTGTCGGACACCCTCTGGCCATTTGGTTACTTACATATAACATCAGGGTCGCGGATAAGTTTTATATATATATATATATATATATATATATATAATTATATATATATATATATATATATATATATATATATATATATATATATATATATAATATATATATATATATATATATATATATATATATATATATATATATATATTTATATATATAGTACAGAAAATACTAAATAGTACAAAGGTAACTATAAAATCTTAACTATCAATGTTAGAAAATAAATAACAATGGTTTAGAATGTGTGTATCATTGTTAGATTCATGTGTTGATTCGTGTATCAATTGTTAGATTCATGTGTTGATTCATGTATCAATTGTTAGATTCATGTGTTGCGTAAACTATTTGTTACTTAATTCATCTTCTAATTGTTAAATATGTTGTATAAGATATTTGTAGGTGCGTGCACTTGTTGTACGAGGTATCTGTTAGGGAATTCAACCTCTTAATGTGTTGAATAAGCCTGAGATATTTGTTGGTTAATTCAACTTCTTTATATTTTGTATACGGTTGGTTAATGTACTTCCCTATTTTCGTCCTCATCTTTTTGTTTCAGTGTCCACGATGTATCTAGTATTAAAAGTTGCCATCTTCTCGACTTGCGTTCTCGTGATGTGCCAGTGCATTCCCGGAACCACAACACAGCTCGATGACAATGACAAGCGCTACGGGTCTGATACTGGATTCAGCAACTTGTGTAGGGTGCTGTGCTACAGGTAAGGAACTATTTCTGGTAATAATATTGTTAACAATTAACAACAATGAGAAACAGTAATTTTATACCAACACTGTGTTACCAATGCTCAAAAATGGTGCTTGAAAAGATACTAGCAAAAAAGATTACAATGTGTGAAATGATATGTTTGAGAAAAGCTATACATGTCACCAGAATGGAGAAATGAAAAAATAAGGAAAGAAATAAAGACCATCTCAAGTCAAAAATATATCGAGAGACAGCAAACCTGGTGGTTTGACCACCTCATGAGAATTGAACGAACGTCACTAGGCCTTCATGCATACAACAGAAGACGATAAGGCTACAAGGCACGAGGATGACCAAGAGCTGGGTGACTGGAGACAATCAAAGAATCCTTAAAGAGACAAGAGCTGACCATGACCAGTGCGACCCAAATTGCTAAAGATAGGCTACTTCACCCCAACTCCCCCCCCCCCCCCCCCCCCCCCGCCACCCAATATACATTTAACGGCACAAGTTAAAATGCCAATAGATAGAATAGTATTGTTACGACAAGAAGAGGAATAGGTAACAATGTCACGAATGTGGTTGTGAGGTGAGCTACCAATTTTTTGGAGTCTGTTGTTGTATTAGTCCTTATCTCGATTGGTCCGTTCTCAGTGATTTGAGTACACAGTTTGAATGACTAGACACAATTTTTTTAAAATTTTTTTTTTTTTTTGAAAGATGCGGTTAGTCAAGTACGGAATACCTCGGTTACCCAAGTTGCCAGTCGTTTCGGATCAGTTAGAACGGATTTGTTCAATTCCCGTTAGTCTCGATAATTTTTAACTTATCTTCTTGCTTCCTACTTGAATATGCAAGTCCCAGAAGACTGTCTGACTCGCTGTGGGTGTAAATGAACGAACAATTTGTGGAGAGTGTCTGCAAGTCTCAGAAGACTGTCTGACTCGCTGTGGGTGTAAATGAACGAACAATTTGTGGAGAGTGTCTGCAAGTCTCAGAAGACTGTCTGACTCGCTGTGGGTGTAAATGAACGAACAATTTGTGGAGAGTGTCTGCAAGTCTCAGAAGGCTGCCTGACTCGCTGTGGGTGTAAATGAACGAACAATTTGTGGAGAGTGTCTGCAAGTCTCAGAAGGCTGCCTGACTCGCTGTGGGTGTAAATGAACGAACAATTTGTGGAGAGTGTCTGCAAGTCTCAGAAGGCTGCCTGACTCGCTGTGGGTGTAAATGAACGAACAATTTGTGGAGAGTGTCTGCAAGTCTCAGAAGGCTGCCTGACTCACTCAGGCTGTTGGGTATCTTCTACTCGGGATGAAGCTCTGCTATTACTTTCTTGCAATCTCGAAGCATGATGTAGGTGGTATGGTTTATTCCTTTCTCGCATTGCAGGCATTTATCTTCATCAACACTACGCCTAACCTTTTGTGTGAACTTTTACAACTTTCGGGTTTTTTCCTGACATTCCCGGGGGATTATTGCTTGAAGCTACAGAGTTACGTGCTATAAGTTGTACTCTCAGCAGTCGGCGTGCCACTTCATTGAAAGGGACAGAGTACATATAGGGTAAACCTGAGAACAATGAAGCCAATCCTCTACGCCCGACAACTTGCATGGCAAACACATCGTGTGCTCATCTCCATGGGAATGTTCAAAATTACGTCAAACCTTTGGGGAGGGAGGGGTGAATCTGAAAATTGTTGACAAGGTTAGAGGGGTTGGGGGAAGGAGGGTGAAAAAAGTTAAGTCTATAAAAACTGTTGTTTGAATGGAACAATGACATGTGATTCAATTTGAAAACATTGCTCGAAAATTGTTTTTTTTTAAATGTGAACTTTTTTCGCACTTTTTCTGCTACAAAATAGTTTGGTTTTTTTTTGGAAGGGAGAGGAAAGAAAGGGGGAGTACATTTTTTGTATATAATTAAGCAAATGGGGATGGGGGCTGAATTCTTGGTACGTTGTTGACAAGGGGAGGAGGAATCACAAATGTCCCCCAAAATATTTGTTGACATCATTTATGGACATCGTCTATCCATTTTTGATGTATCCATAGACACATTGACGATCAGATAGTTTCAAATAAAATACTACAACATCAGGACTTGATCTCCTGAGTATGACAACGTAGCGCTTAGCTCTGACAGTGAGTTGTCCAAGTTTCCCACATGCCGTGAGACCGACTCTTATAGAATTGACATGTTTTTGCCAGGAAGTCTTTACCAGGACCGTGCGGTAGATTAATTCGGTATGATGCAAGTCTTCGAAATGTACCACCCCTCCACTTTAAATGGTTTTCTTTTAAATGCCACCCACGACAGTGTATTTTGATTGGTGTCGCCCGATGCGGTCGCCTCTCTGCATCATAGCACGTCACGGCCCTGATCTTTACGTATTTTGGCAAACCAAAATAAAAATAATCCTTCAAAATGTCTACGAAATATGAATAGTGTTACCACTAGTGGAATAAACCAAGATTAGAGAGAAAGATAGATAGGACGTAGAGGATTGCCTTTATTGTAGGTTGGTTCACCAATATTTGCAGTAGAGGATTGACTTATTGTACGTGGGTTCACCAATATTTTTAGTATTTTTGGTTAGTAAAGAAATACTCCTATGTTGATGTACGCTTTTTTTTCAACAGCAGACGAAAGTCCCATTCGGTTATATCAGAGCTTTTAACATTCACGAAATAGCGGAGATCCCAGTTCTGATAATCCAGCAACTACGACCTCTAGTATTTCTAACTCAAATATAACTCTGTCTCACTCTCATTGAGATTACCTCTCATACGTCAGACGTGGCGACACTTGATGATTATGATCCAAGATGTGTCTATATGTTCCATCTGTCTATAAATCCTGCTTTATTGTTCTATAAAATCAGCATCTCCATATTCCTCAAAGTACTGTAAATCGATCTGCTAGTAAATTACCCAACGATCCAGAACATGAAGATAAAGCTTAAAAAATACGCAATATTTGGTCAGTTGTAATACTAAAATACTACAGGCAAGATTGTTTATTTAAATAATGTTGGTAATAATCTGTACAGTCTGTTTATTTTGGTTATATCGGTAATGGTTCACAGACAGGCAAAATGGCCACAATTAGTATTTACTAGCGTGTTTTGTAAAAGTGTACGCTGTCATTTGTTACGTATTATCTATCGAGTGACATTTAAACGGTCTATGAAGTACTAAGTATTTTCTAGTTTGTAATTAAGTTCTCTAAGTTTCAGAGAGGTACACTTCAAGGTATATTTAATTGCAGTACTAAGATTTTCATAAACATATTTCAACTTGTTCACGCAAGAACAGACGCTAGCAACTCTAAGCCCGCAGGTGAGAATGGCCCGCCGCATGATTTCATAAGGTTCTTAGTAGATATTAAATGGTATTTATCTTGTCTGCTCTCATGTCAGTCCGTTTATTTATGTGACCTCGGCCGTGTGGCAACCGATGCATGAGCTTCTAGCTAGGGTACAATGAATAGGCTACTTTGTCGTCTATCTATGCATATACTAGGAGGCGACTAAGGAACGTTGGTGGATATGCTGACAATCTGTTACAAATAATCATTGTCACTGTATGTCTAGTTTGGAAAATCTTACTTTTGTCTTCAGACACACGACCCCCATGGATGGACGATAAAGACATGTAGGCTAGTGGACATTGCACCATTTTGTGGTACGCTCCTAGATTGGCGAGGATGCTAGATATTCCATCACTGCTACATTCTTAAATACTAATATCCCACCGAAGACGGATGTGTCAGGCCATTGGCGCAAATAAAATGGTGACACAACGCATTTCCATTCTCCGTACTACATCCTGCTGGAAATCTAGAATGGATCATGGTCCTGCTACTAGAGAAATCCAGCAGGAGTTTGAGAATGAACGATGAAGAAGAAGAAGAAATACTAATATTCATTATGGCTTGGGTAAACAGTCAAAATTTTACTTAAAGCCCTGTTAAAAATTTATTTAGTGATGCCCTTTAACAGTACCACGTCTCTGTGTTGTATTTGATAGAGAATACAGTTTTAGCAAATACATTATGCTGACACACTTTAAAATAACTATGTGAGCATAGCATATGTGGGAGCCCGATTTTACGGACCAGGTCCTCCATTAGTGAAATAAATCCATTGTCAGTGTTCTAAATGATTGCGAGTTGCTGCACTGTCAGATATCATTCATGAATCTGAAGGAAACAAATGTGACAAAATAACGTATTCCTGCTCCTGTAAAATAAACAATTTTCACCCGTCTACGAGATTAATTCGAGAAACATATGCGTAGCAAGAAAACAGAGTTACTGTGTTATGCTTATATAATATATATATATATATATATATATATATATATATATATATATATATATATATATATATATATATATATATATATATATATATATATATATATATATATATATATATATATATATATATAATATATAACATGCCTAATAAACACGTTATACCCATATTTTACCCTCTCAATTTCTATTGCCAATGTTTACGGCCGCCAAGATATAACATGCGTTTTATTTTATTAATAATAACAAGTAATTTAATTTACGTTGAAAAACTAATGTCATATGATGGTGCGAGACTCGGAAGGTCTAACCAATAGACCAACGGTTCTATATCCAAGTACTGAACATTTCATATATAATGAACATTGTGTAGCAAGAAAACGGATCTAAACGTAAGCTTATTTTAACGAATATGATTGCGTGTTAGCGATCCAAAATGGATGTGAAAGTTTTCCTTATATTGAATCAACTACCAAAATAAATACCAAAAACGATAGTATAAGTTATTTTTATTTGGAAATATATCGTAAACGTCGATAGAAACATACAAAATGTTCAAATAAAAATGCTATGATCCTCTCATTAGAACAAACCGTTAGTGCTACCTAAACATATTTATATGTTTGATCTGAGGTCAGAGTGAAAGGTTAACCATATCAATGGTCACTTTTCGCTGAAAGACTGGGCAGTAATTTGATTTCCGGCAAGCGCACCAGATTTAAACTGAAGCAATGTATAGCGGAGTCAGTTTTCGTCCATTTACGTGCTAAATTCGAGAAACGAGTCACATGCAAACTTAGGAGTTACGGAGATGTTCTTATATATATATATATATATATATATATATATATATATATATATATATATATATTGATATTAGGTACAATGCAACATGCTTAGACCGAGATATAGCTACAAGAGATTTCTGTCTCCAGTTTAAGGTGTTTATCCGACCAAAGCCGCTTTATTCTGTATTCAAAAGCTTTTTCGCTGTCTCTCTCTCTCTGCTCTCTCTCTCTCTCTCTCTCTGTCTCTGTGTGTGCGTGTGATACTTTTGTGTACTATTTCCGAACAACTACAGAATTACAGACTGAATTACTTTTCAGTATAGTCTCGTATTTCCTATTTCGTTTCGTTTATTCCAGAATGGACTTTTGTAGTTCCAAATATGATGCGCGTTTCAAATTTCAAAATCGCTGCGTTAGCGAGACAATAAAAGGGGGGGGGGGGGGGAATGAGAGTATATTGATTATTTTAATCCGATCTTGTGACAAAATGTCACACAAATTTGCAATTCCCTAATGAAAATAGCGGAGTTTTTAAGTGAAGCTTCAAGCAAACTTAGGGCAAGGATTTCGTTACATTCTACATTGCACAGAGAAATATTTGCATTCTATCGAATAAAATATCTATAGATCTAAGGGGGATGAAGTTAGAGCTTTTGCTAATACCTAACATCCAGTGTCGTGTGTTACTGGACCAGACACACTCGGCTAGTCCCCAGGATTGAAAGGATATAGAAGCATAGAAAGCATTACGTTTAAGTAACAAGTAAAATAGTTACATGTGAAATGAAGTGCCCGAGAAAAGCCACAATGGTTAATATCCATCTATTTGCTAAACCCTTTGTTGCCTTTCAGCGTCATGGGTAGATTCGTTTTCTGGAGACGGCCATCTTGTGTGCTGAGTATATTGTGGAATTTGTCGCCTCTTTTATTTCTGTGGTCCATCGTTTTCGTGGCCAGCATCTAGGTCTGCCGTCACTGTATCTGTGTAGCATAGCTTACTGTAGTACTCTGTCTGATGGTAGTCTGCTGATGTGTGCAAAATAATTGATCTGTTGTTTCTTTATATGTTCCATTGGTTACTAAACTAGATAAATAAATGAAGAAATTGGGGGAAAAAATTGGTGTAATATTAAGTATCAAGCATATCGAAAGACATTAAGTAAAATGGTTCGGTCACTTTATGAGAATGAAGCCAAACCAAATACCAACAAGAGCATATAACACAAGAATATCCGCATACAGAGCCAAAGGTAGAATACGAAAACAGTGGATAGAAAACATTAAGATAACCTTGAACAAACATGGACTCTAACATCTAACCCTGGAACTACAGAGACTCCCAACAATATGTTTAAGGGCACGTGTGAGTACTATCAGCCAACATTCACATAGGGAAAATGTGAGTACTATCAGCCAACATTCACATGGGGAAAGTGTGACTACTATCAGCCAACATTCACATGGACGAAAATGAGAATACTATCAGCCAACGTTCACCTAGGGAAAGTGAAAACTATCAGCCAACATTCACCTAGGGAAAGTATGAATATTATCAGCCAACTTTCACCTGAGGAAAGAGAATAATAAAAGAAGTAAAAACACACAATGTGTACGAAGCAGCGGTCATTTGTACTCAATGAAGAGTGCCCGTTCAGCCATCAGAAGCACTGTTACAGTAAGCAAGGTAACGATCAGCAAAGATATAGCTACTGTAGGATATACCTTATTAGAAAAGCTAAGATTAATAGAACTGTCATAAGCAAATAGATTTTCCAGCTATTTTTTAAAGGCACAAACAATGTGATAGTTTATAGCATTAAATTTCTGCTGCTAATGAAGAAAAGATCGTGTGAACAATAAAGTGTTAGAATATAATTAGACAGTGATTCAAAGAGTCAAATATGTAAGGGGGCAAGTTTCTAAACACAATCCCTGCTAAAAATAGTAAAGAATTAATAATAATTGTAAAGTAAGCCATATAAAATTGTTATATTCTCAACAGATTATTCAGTTTCACTTGGAGTTTCAGTTTCAAAGAAAATAATCAAGTAATAATAGAAGAACTCCGAAAATTTCCGATTAAAAAATAAAATAAATATGCCTGTCATTTAAAAAAGAAAAATAATATTTTAAAATGTATGAGAACATCCGACAAATAACAGATAGTCGTGACACTATTGTGTTGTGTTGTTTATAAGCGGGTATCATATTTCTGCCACATTGTTAAACAACGACTAAAAATCAATGAAGACTTGATTGCTTGATGTTGAAACAAAGTTTCAGGATTGTTAAAACTGGCTCTTGTTGATCCGCTAATACATGGATTCTATCGTGCGCAAACACACTGGTCTTATGTTCTCGACAACAGACACCCAATACATTTTTATAGTATTTGTTTTCAAACGCTTTGATTCTACACACTACGCAAGGATTAGTCATTGGGGAAATCCGAGTCTAAATCGATCATTTATACCAGATAAAATCGATCATGTATACCAAATAAAATCGATCATCTACCAGAGTTTTCAATACTTACTGCTGAGCCAACACAAGCTCTCCTTTTTAGAAATACATTTTTGTAAAGACCGCTCCCCCCTTTCACCCCAAGGCATTTGTCTTTCATATTCCTTATATGGCATTACCTGAACTTTAGCATCATAATTTCCATCAAAGTTAGATTCAATAATTTTTGGACTTGTAAAGTGAACATTATAACACAAGAATATCATAACAAACGAAAGTCAAACAATGGGTTTAGTCTGAATAGCAGGAAAAACTGAGGTCATTTAACATCAAAGAACATATGTCCTCCAGAAAGCAACATTAAAGTAAATGGGATCAGTCTCAAGCGATTCAACATATTCAAATACTTAAGCATATTAATAACATCAGATACAAGATATATTAGACAGATGGAGAACAGCCCAGACCAAGGCAACATTTCACAAGATGAAGATTATCCTATGTAATAGATCTTTGTCGATTGAGATGAGAAAGTGAATTCTTCATTGTCATATAGAACGAATTCTGATGTATGGTAGTGAGTCTTGGACATCTGAACAGTGAAAAATTATATTGAGGCAGCAGAGTTGTGGTTTGATAGAGAATTCCATGAACACAATAGACAGCTAGAAATCGTAATGGAGATATCTAGGAAGAAGCAAATTAAACAAGAGAACTGCTTACCCGCATCAGAAAGAGACAACCCACATTTTGTGGACGTAAGAGAAGAGGAAAGATGGAAGACATTGTAACAACAGGCAAGTTGAAAAGCAAGAGAGGTAGGGGAAGACAAGATAGAAGATGCTTGACAATCTAACATTGTGTCATGGGAGAACGTGGGTATCGGAAATGATTGATAACACTGGTAATAGAAAGCTGTGAAAACACATAACCAACGCCACATGGCATGTGCCATCAGAAGACGATGGCTATACGAGACGTTATCATAATTAATTGAAGTACTACCATCTTTTTTCTAACATACTTAAGAAAATGAAAAGCCCACAACTACTGTTACATATACTGACGCCAAGTTACATATACTGACGCCAAGTTACATATACTGACGCCAAGTAACTGAAAATATTAATAGCCCACCACTAAAATTACATATACTGATGCCGAATAACTGGAATCATTAAAAACCCACCAATTATTATATATACTGACGCCTAGTAGCTGGAATAATTAAAAGCCCACGCACTATTACATATAATGACGCAGAGTAACTGAAATAATTAAAAGCCAACCACTATTACATATACTGATGCCGAGTAACTGTAATTAAAAGCCCACCCACTATTACATATACTGACGCCGAGAAAATTAAATAATTAAAAGCCCACCCACTATTACATATACTGACGCCGAGAAACTTAAATAAATAAAAGCCCACCCACTATCACATATACTGACGCCGTGTAACTGTAATTAAAAGCCCACCCACTATTACATATACTGACGCCGAGAAAATTAAATAATTAAAAGCCCACCCACTATTACATATACTGACGCCGAGAAACTTAAATAAATAAAAGCCCACCCACTATCACATATACTGACGCCGTGTAACTGGAATAGAAAAGTGGCTGGTGCTTGAAGTAAAGATTGTGTAGATGTAAAAATGGGAATAAAATATATTTCACCAACTCGTTCCTGTTTGACTACAAGAAAATAATGAAAGCTGTTCAAGTAGCACCATTCACACCATCTATAATTCTGAAACCACAACAGCAACCCTGACAATTTGTAGTCGGTGTGGCAGTATACTAGAATCTGCTTTAAACACGTCAATGGGCATGTTTCACCTCCGTGGAAAAACAATACATTTGCAGATATGATAACCTCACGAAATCTGCACAATCTTATTGTTCTATTTTTAGCACATCTTATTCAGGACGCAACCATCAATCCATCATTTTTTGACTAGTGATTTTCTAAGCAATATAAATAGCTTTGAGTAGTTTTCCATTATTTTCTGAATGGTGGGAGAATTGGGTTCAGTACCCAAGGGCCCACTGCGAAGCTCTTCGTACGAAATAAGCGCAATCTATCTACTTGTGATATAAGCAATGGCAAAGTGTTACATAAAAAAACAACACAGGCCGCGCCTGGTGGTCGATTGGAAAACCATCACTGACAGTCGAGGCGAGTGCTTGAGAAATGAACAGGTCAAATCCCAGACCCCCGACGTGTTTCGCAAAGCAGCACATCGCCCAGTAAGGTATATCAACCTTGAGTCTAATTAGACTGTCACCGTTGCCCAACATGGCTCATACAGAAGAAATTAGGTCTTTGACCTAGAAACACGAAGGATGTTAATGGAATGATCTTCCTACACGAGGAACAGCTCGCTGGCTGCGATGTGTCTCCCCGGAAGAAAGACACGCTGGGTGAGCAGGCAAACTATCAGCTCGTCTCGTGATTTGTACCCTCTCTGAGTAGAAGGCTCCTTCAATAAGCATTGCAAAAGCAGGAAACTGTGAAACCTCCTGGCTATGAAAGCAAACTCTGAGAAACCGTCTCACTGTACACAAGAAGTGAGAGCTAATCGCTCGCAATTTCTGTGATTAGAAAGGAAAAAAAAAAGAAAGATGTGTTGAAATGCTTTTGTTTGATTATCGATTCTTACGGCCGCTCCTTGCTGTCAATATATATTTCTTATTATTCTCAGATCTTTACCATCAATGTTTACATTCTCGAAAATTCTCATTATTTCTTCATGATGCACCTCATCAAATGCTTTAGTATGGTCAATAAGGCACAGATACAGATATCTGTTCTGTCATTTTTCTATTAATGTTCTCCGGATGCTTATGTCGTTGTTTGTGCCTATGTCCATTCCACAATAACTATACCGAATTCTATTATCTCCCCTTGTTTGATTCAGGAAAGACGAAAAGTGCCCTCTGGAGTGCTCATTCTCTGACTTTTCTCTTTACAATAAAAGATCTGATGGGATGACCAGAGATCGTCGTTTTGGAGAGTTTAGGTAACTAATGATCTTTACAACTTCTGATATTGTCAATTCTCATTCGTTTGTTAGATATATATTATTATGTTCCATCATTTTGTAGATATATATTATTATGTTCCATCATTTTGTAGATATATATTATTATGTTCCATCATTTTGTAGATATATATTATTATGTTCCATCATTTTGTAGATATATATTATTATGTTCCATCATTTTGTAGATATATATTATTATGTTCCATCATTTTGTAGATATATATTATTATGTTCCATCATTTTGTAGATATATATTATCATGTTCCATCATTTTGTAGATATATATTATCATGTTCCATCATTTTGATGATGTGTTACCTGCTACGAGAGGGCAGGAAAAAAAAGGTAACTGCATTTGTTATGTGTACCGCAGGAAGCTATATAAGTTACCAGTACCACAACCCCCACTGTCTTTTGATGGTTGTAAGGCTCTGATTCAACCAGATTGGACTAACATCGACGTTTTAAGGGATCGTAGTTTACTATAAGAGGTGCATTTTACGTTACAAAAAAAATCAACAAAGTCATAAGAAACAAGTAGGGATGTCTTTTGTGGGGTCGACGAACTTAACGGCTGTGATGATGACCCGTATATGAACTGTTGGAGAGGGATCAACCTGTATATCTGCAGTATGCGTCTATATATTTCAATACAAGCATACTCAAGTTCCCTGAGGTGGAGATAACTGACTTTCTAGTGGTATTGCTCCATAGAGCAACATTGAGTAAAATGACATCAGAAAACTGTATAATCTCTGTCAAATATAACCTGTATATAAAGCAAAGCAAGAGAAACACACGATTTTGGAGCTTAAAGTAATACTGGACTACCTGGTTTGGATACACCATCGTCATAATCATCGTCACCACAATTATCATCACCATAATCGTCATAATTATCTTAGTAATCATCTTAATTATCCTCACTATCATCATAACCTCAGCCATATTTGCATTATTATTATTATTATCATCATTATTACCATTACTATGATTATTATCATTATTACCATCTTTATCATTATCACATCATCAACATTATCATTACCATCATCGTTACTATCATCATCGTAATCATCGTTATTGGGTCGCACAGATGGCACATACTCGCATACGGTGTGGTCGAAGATGGAACATGTATTGATTCAAGTTGCAAGGCGATTAGGTGCCATATGAGCGGAACTAGTTCAAATTCCTTTTGCTGCATTATGTTTCTTCTGAGCGGAGAGCATGTTCGAACACTCTGTGTCTGTGAGACTGGCCCACTAATAGTTCTACTAACCAGCTTACATAGAGAGACACGCTAATGTTACACTGTACACAAAGGCAAGATTGGGGAAGAAAAAATCTAATCTGACACAAGTGGGGAACCGTAAATGAGAATATCAGACCCTCGCCCATTAATCTCTCTGATGGATGCTGAATCAGAAAGTCAATATATTTGTAACAGTAATCCAGTCCAGGTATTCTAAATCAGGCTCAGTCTTCTCTGATAGACAAGCAAGTGAGATGTATTTTATCATTCTTACACAGAGTGCAGGACATGATGTTTTAGGCAGTCAGTGCGTCTCAAACTTTTTTTGATCTTTGCTTCCTTTCGCATATATTATAAAGGCTGGCGCCCACACTCTCAAACTCTAACCCCCCTAATTATTTGTAATATAATATTATTAAATAGGCCCAACATATAGCATTAATTCGATATTGTTACATAGACCAACACTATAAAAAATATAAACTCAATTTTGTTACATAGACCTACACTATAAAAATATTAATATTAATTCGCTATTGTAACATAGGACTACATAAAAAATATAAATTCGATATTGTTACAAAAATCTACATTCTAAAATTAAGGGAAAGGTAAGACATACATTCACTCTATATATTCGTAAAGATTTTCCTACGCTGCCGTAATGTATTAAGAAGTAACCAACAATAAAAGCGATTTTAGGGTCTTTCTGGCAGAAGAGGTCTGCTTAACTTACAGTGTTATTGGTTTATTGGAAATAACGAGTTAAAAAATGTCTTGAGATTTAGATTGTTGCTCTTCGTTTGTTTGCATTTCCTATTTCGTTGGTTGATGCTTGGCATATCCTGATTGTTTTAGTGGGCCTCTTAGTTAGATGCCTCCGTTCTCAGCACCTGTACATGCTTTCGCAGTCTAATGTCTTGTTCTATTTTAGGAGGAAATGATCTGTCTTAAGAGTTCTGCCTCTGTTTGATCTGACCTCGACCGGGGGGATACTTATGATAAAAAGTAAAATATGTTCACAGAAATTAGCAGGTCGAAGAAGCGGCGATCATTCTACGTATAGGCAACAGTAGATACCATTTAAATTATTCAATGTAAACAAATAATTATGACAATGTTAACTAAATCTGCATGACAATGTTAACTAAATCTTCGTGTCTATGTTAACTAAACCTTCTTGCCATGTTAACAAAACCTCCATGTCTATAATAACTAAGCCCCCCAGGACTATGTTGACAAAATATCAATGCCTATGTTAACTAAATCTCCGTCACTAGTTTAACTAAACCTTCATATCTATGTTAACTAAACCTAAATGTCCATGTTAACTAAACCTAAATGTCAATGTTAACTAAACCTCCTTATCATTTATGTATTTCTCCTAGAGGCAAAGATGTTCTTGGCGTAAACAGGTAAGATACATGTTCTGTAATACATCTCAGTTCATGTCACGATGTGAACGTAAACTATTTAGATCTGAAGTGACAGAAGACTAGTTTAGAATTCAGGATAAGGTTTAAATTTTATCAGGAACATTTGTCCACATCTTGTCTTTAACTATAATATGCTGTTCGTTCATCGAAGTCGGCGATGAACATTCAGCTCAACTGGGATGATGATGTCTGCGGTGTGCCCGACTGTGACTAATGAGTCGTATGTGTGCTTGGATTTGTCTACCACACTCTGTACATGTGTGGGAGGAGTTTGTGTGACATTGATCAGCTTTCTTGTCATCTAGCGCGTTTTTGTCGCGCAGCTTCATGTCTGAGATTCTCTGCAGCTGCTGCACCAGTCTTGATTCTGTGACACTAGTGGGATATGTCATGCAAGATTATCCAATGAATATGTGTCTATTCTAGTTTGAATTGAGTCGGTGGTGTCTTAGTGTCGTTAAAACGCTTCTTCTGTCCTCCTGCCTTGCTAGAGCCAGTCTAGAGGTCTCCATGTAACAACTTCATTGGTAGACGGTGATCTTTCATGCAGACCATGTGTTCTGCCCAGCGTGTCTGCACCTGCATCAACATTGTATGTATGCTTGCATCAACATTGTATGTATGCTTGCATCAACATTGTATGTATGCTTGCATCAACATTGTATGTATGTTTGTAGCAACATTGTATGTATGCTTGCATCAACATTGTATGTATATTTGTAACAACATTGTATGTATGCTTGCATCAACATTGTATGTATGCTTGCATCAACATTGTATGTATGCTTACAGACTAAGATTTCATCTGTACGTCTCTGTCTAGTATTTTATCCTACTAATGGAAGTTGAATATATTACGAGGCTATTTAAGCGGACGTGACTGAGTATTTTAGTGTGTCCGGCATATACTGTCCATGTTCCACAGGCATAAATGAGTGATGATATTACTTCTGCCTGGTAAACTATAAGTTTGCTGGTAGTTGTTATTCCCCTTCTTTCCCATATGTTTTTCCGCAATCTTCCAAATGTGGCACTAGCTTTCGCTATTCTGTTGTTTACTTGAGTGTCGATGTTTACATCTTGTGAGAGAGTGGCTGCGCAGGTATGTGAAATTATTGTTTATATCTTGTGAGAGAGTGGCTGCGCAGGTAGGTGAAATTATTGTTTACATCTTGTGAGAGAGTGGCTGCGCAGGTAGGTGAAATTATTGTTGATGATATAGGATGATGATAGTTGAGTAATAACTGAGTTTTGTTTAAAGTGTGGAAGAGTTGCAGCTATAACATATATTACTTGGAAGAGTTGCAGCTATAACATATATTACTTGGAAGAGTTGCAGCTATAGCATAAATTACTTGAGATTAGCAGATGACACTGTATGAAAAGTTGCCTCAAAAAGGGACCACGGAAAAAGTTGTAAAATAGGCACCACAATGAAAAAGTTGTCTCAAAAAGGGACCACAAGGAAAGAGTTGTGTAAAAAGGGATCCATGGAGAATTTTTTTCTCAAAAGGTCCCATAAAGAAAAAGTTGTCATAAAAGGGGACGACGTGTAAAGTTTTCTTACAAGGAAATCACGGGAAAAGTTTTCTCAATAGGGAACCACAGAAAAAGTTGTCTCAAAAATTTTCAGCGGAGAAAAAGTTGTCTCAAACATTTTCAGCGGAGAAAAAGTTGTCTCAAAAAAGATCTATACAGAAAAAGTTGCCCCTAAAAGGATCTGCAGGAAAAAAGTTCTCAAAAGGAACCCACAAGGAAAAATTTATCACAAAGAGATCCGCAGGGAACACATTGGTTCACAAGGGATCCACAGGAAAAAAGTTATCTCTAGAGGGATCCGCAGGGATAATGTTGTCTCGCAAGGGTTCCACACGGGAAAAGTTATCAAAACGAGATCGGCAGGGAAAAATTTATCTCAGAAAGGATCCGAGAGAAAAAGTTATCTCAAAACAGATCCACACAAGAAACGTTATCAAAAGAGATCCATAAGAACGACAAGGTTGTGAACTGCTTGTCCAAATTACTTCCCCCCTTATCCAGGAATCGAACCATTGATCTCAGGATCACGAAGTCAGATCGCTAGTTATTCGTATCGTTTATCCTATGTCATTTTATTATGGAATTTAATGCTATGTCTCTTCTAGTTTCATAAATTATTATTTATTTTTATTTTCGTTGTAGAGGAGTTGGGCGCCGCCAATTGTAGATGATGCCCACAAAAATACTAAACCGCACAGAACATATGTTAAATCAAAACAAGGAGACATAAATGTTTATGTTTTTGTTTTCTATTAATATTTTCAACTATAATCTCTTCCTCAGTTTCGACGATTACTTGTTCATGACGCTGCTTGGTCGTAACCTTGACGACCGCGAGTAATGCTGGGAGCACGACGATCATTGGTCAATTATATTTAGACTTGCAAGTAGGTGAACATGAACTACAAAGACTAATAGATCAAGTCAATAAATCAAGTAAAGAATATGGACTGGATATAAACATTCAAAAAATCAAAATCCATGATAAACAGAAAAGTCACAGAAGAACAGGAGGTAAACATAAACATACAGGGAGAGAAACTACAACAAGTAAAACATTATCAATATCTTGGACACATAGTCACAAATGATGGCAGATGTGAAACAGAAGTTAAAAGGAGAATAGGAATGGCTAAAAGTACCTTCAATGACATGAGGAAATTATTAATATCTAAACAAATTACAAACAAGTTAAAAATGAGAATTATAAAATGCTACATCTATTCCATATTAATGTATAGCTCAGAAACATGGACACTAAATAAACAATTAGAAGACCAAATTGATGCCTTTGAGATGTGGGTATATAGAAGAATAGGGAGAACATCATGGAAAGAGAATAAAAGAAAGAAAGAGGTTCCAAACACTCAATATAAAGAAAGATTTACTAAGAGAAATAAAGATCAGACAAATAAAATATTTTGGACACATTGAAAGACATGACACCTTATTGAAGATCTTACTTGAGGGTAGTCAAAGAGAAGCGAGGAAGAGGTAGGCAGAGATACAAGTGGGAGAGCAACATCACAAGATGGACAGGTTACAGTCTAGCAGAGTGCACCACCAAAACAAGAGACAAGGGATGTTGGAGGTCTGTTGCAGCCAACATTCGTTGCGGAAACGGCACGTGATGATGATGATGATGAGGTGTTCAAGGGGTAGCGTGTTTTTTATTTCTAAAAACTTGTAACTAGACAACGACTTGACTTCCATTCATCAAAATTTTGGTGCAATATAATCATAATTGCCAAATACATTTCTTTCCATAGTAAATATAGAGAACACATTGTCTGTTTGTCTATTTGTATGTCTATTTGTATGTCTGTTTGTATGTCTGTTTGTATGTCTGTTTGTCTGTCTGTTTGTATGTCTGTTTGTATGCCTGTTTGTATGTCTGTTTGAATGTCTGTTTGTATGCCTGTTTGTATGTCTGTTTGTATGTCTGTTTGTATGCCTGTTTGTATGTCTGTTTCTATGTCTGTTTGTATGCCTGTTTGTATGTCTGTTTCTATGTCTGTTTGTATGTCTGTTTGTATGTCTGTTTGTATGTCTGTTTGTATGTCTGTTTGTATGTTTATCTATATATTGCATTTTCTCAGATTTTTTCTGTTAGACTTCGCAGGATTGAATGACAATCGGTTACCGGGCTATGGCAAGCTGTGTGGCTTCTCTGGATGCTTCAATCCACCGTCTTATTGGTCTTCTCTTCTTGTGATTTGTCCATTCTTCTCGTGTATTCTATTGCTGCGGATCATTATCATTCAGTAGTCGAATCATTTCAGTCTCTGTTTTGCAATAGAATTGATGACGTAGATTTTTCCAACAGTTCTTGTAACCTCTTCATTCCTCATATGAACTTTTTCTGTTTGCTTCTTTTCTTAAACATCTCATTTCAAGCGCAATAAGCTTTTCCTCTATTTTATTCTTTTTTTTCTAGGTGTCCATGCCTGACAATGGTATGAAGATTGAATTAATGATTTAACTTTTGATTCCCATGGGGAGAGATTTGAATTTCAAAATTGGAGTAAGTTCATAATTTACGTGGTTGACTTTCTAAATTTTTGTTTGTATCTCTCTCTATATTCTTCTGTAGTCTGCAAAATGCACCAAGTATTTATATCTTTGCACGTGTATTTCTAAAGTTGAATGAACAGCGCGTCTTTGACTTCCAAGAGGAATCCACAAGTTAACAAACAAGTTAACAATCAAGTTAACAAAAAAATCAGTTATATAAAGTATTCTTAAAAACAGCCACACAGTCTCTTTACAGAATCAGCTAAAATATTTCCTTCAGAATCAAGAATCAAGTTTTCTTCAGAATCATGGACCATGTGGATATAACAAAAACAAACATAACATAACATAACAATATATTACTATATCCAAATATGGTTCTTGTTTGGAGCCTGTGTCCTTCGATGTGATTATTAATTTTGATAATGGCATCCCATTGACAATGTTTACCTATTAATATGTATCCATTTTAAATTTAAACTATTAATTTTGTTAGGGTTAGGCGTAGGGTTTGGGTTAGGAGAGGTTTTGTTTTAACTGAATCAGATAACAAGCCCTAACCCTAAATTAATGTAATTTAAAATGAAAAAAGGATGAAAAATAAACTGACAAACATTGCCCATGGACACGGTTTCCAAACAAGAACCCAAAATATTTTTAATAATACATATATATTATCTCCATAATGGTATTTAAATAGGCATTGCATTTAGCCGAAAGCTAAAGTCTCATGGGTATGAAAGAAAGCTCGGAGAAATCGCTGCACTGCACATAGTAAGTAAAAGCAAGATGCTGCCAATATCTGGGGATAATGACAAACAAACATATCCATGACAACTTGCAATGAATTTATGACTACCTTAATCAAGTCCGCTATCTCTTCTCAGCAATGTGCCATCTTAGCTCCATTGCCTGCCAATAAGACGACTCTCTCGTTTCCTCCGACCCCTGCATGACCAGGGCAGTATATCCATGTAATGCTCTGGACAATTGAGTTGTTCAATAAATCAACCCATTTCTTTTTCAGCAAGCATTTTTCTATCTTGCGCAGCATACTTTGTGAATATGTAAGTATTATCGAGTGTGGTTATGTATCGGCTATCAACAAATTAAGAGCTGCTGTAACTCCCTCTATCTCCATCCTCATGCTCGATGTGACAGTGGAGTATGTAGATGATTGATCAACCAGCTTCATGCCGTTTCTGTAGGCACCCCAACCTCTTATATTTTTACTTCTATTGACTGAGCCGTAAGTGTACATAATTATGTTTTGTGGTTTCGAATGTAGCTGGGCGATCTCATGCACTGTAACCTGGGCCTGACACAGTACATTTCCGACACTATTTATCTAATTGTATTATTACTTTAGTCTGTGATTTCTTCTCATTGTCCACCTCACACACTCACTGCCCTGTCCTATTTCTTTGAATTCACATACTCTTCGTAGTGTGTCTTCTGTCCATATCTTCCATCATCTGCCGCGACTGATTCATTTTACCTCAGACTCATCTCGAAGTTAGTGTTATGGGTAGTGATTTTATTCTGTTGCTTTAAGGTACGAACTCACCTGAGTTGCCTGGTGTCGCACTTTAATACTGGATAGATTAAGCAAAACTCTCATTGTAGAGATGGGTGTATCGCCCGTACACCCCAATGCCGCTTTCATTGCCTCAAAGCAGAGATGGGTGTATCGCTCGTACACCCCAATACCGCTTTCATTGCCTCATTTGGAATGATGTTTGATACTATGCATACTTTCATTTAATGGTAAGGGGTGGGAAACTCATGTGTCTATATTTCTTTCCTCAGGTGAATGATGGTTGATACTATCCACACTTGCTGTACATTTAGGGGGGGGGGGGCTCAGTTGTCGTTCCAGTGTAGCTGGGCGAGCTCATGCACTATTACCTTGGCCCTGACACAGTACATTTCCGACACCCTTTATCTAGTTGTATTATTACTTTAGTCAGTGATTTCTTTTCATTTTCCACCTCACACACTCACCAACATGCTTTGTTTGCCTGGAATCTATTTTTTCCAAGGTTATCTTGATGTTTTTCTATCCACCATTTTCTCGGTCTACCTTTAGCTCTACATCCAGATATTGTTTCCTTATATGCTCTTACTCGCTCGTCTGTGGTTTGAGCTCATTCTCATAATGTGACTGAACCATTTTACTTGTGCTCTTTTGATATTCTCAATACACCTACAGTTTTCCTAATTTGTTCATTACTTATTTTATCTAATTTAGTAACCATTGCATCTTCTCTTCTCAGATACTTTATTTCACATGTAACGATTCTATTTTGCCTCGAGACTGTTAAAGACCACAGTTGATATTGGTAACACAGTGTTGGTATAAATATTGCATATATTATCTAAATATTGCATATATTATCTAAATATTGCATATATTATCTAAATATTGCATATATTATCTAAATATTGCATATATTATCTAAATATTGCATATATTATCTAAATATTGCATATATTATCTAAATATTGCCAATATTGGTAACATATTGTTGGTATAAATATTGCATATATTATCTAAATATTGCATATATTATCTAAATATTGCATATATTATCTAAATATTGCATATATTATCTAAATATTGCATATATTGGTAAACGAGTGTTGGTATAAATATTGCATATATTATCTATATTTTGACTTCCATATTTATGTTTGGATGAAGAAGTAATGGTGAAAGTTGACAAGCCACTGTGTTTGCTTTCTGACACCTTGTTTCTATTTTTCTGTCTACTTTTCAATTCTCGTAAGCAATTCTCAATGACAAATAAGTTTCACATAAATTTGTTCTCACAGTTACACAATTTAACAGACAGAACTATGTCAAAATGCTAACAGAGCACATTTATACATTTTACTATAAAATAACCCACTTTGTGAAACAATTTTGTTTATTTACAAAGTAAAATTTTCTCTTTTTTTAAAATTAATAATAAATCAATACAAATGACCAATACAGTGAAAAAATGTCGGGTTGATGGCTACCTGATGGCTACCTGAATAGGATATGCTACCAATATTACTCTTAATCACAGTAAATTTGACAGCTGTAACACAGTAACTTTGACACTTTTAACACAGTAAATTTGACACCTGTATATATTTCTAATGAAAGCAAGGTTGTTGTAACATTTTGCGCAATATAAATAGGTTATAACAGTTTCATGAGAATACAAATGATACGAAATCAACGTTTCGATCAATGCAATGAGTCTTTATCAAGAAAGAGAGAGAAAGAAACATATAACAAAATTATACATCCTACATAAGATCTAGTAAGACAACAAAGAATATTGATTACTGTTGTTCTTGGTCCCAAGTAGCGCAGCAATGAATAACGACACTAATGATGGTATGGATGGTGTAAGTAACGACTATCGGCTATGGTTTGCGGTAGATCCCATCCCATATAGGATCGGAGTGACCAACTAGTCATACTAAAATCGGATGTATCAGGCCGAAATTCGCATCTATCGCATCTAATCAGTAAACCATGACACAACAAATTATGTTCTCCAGACTATATCATTTTAATTTGCATGGAAGTGAAAACGAGCGAAGAAGAATCAAAATTCCAGAAATTTGAGAATAAAAAATAAGACAAGATTATTCATATTTCTGTTGTATTATTTTTTTACTCCCCGATTCCCTTATGGACTATTTTTCGTTCTGACACTCCATGTAGTTACATAAGCATTGTCTCCGATCAACTGAATACATTCAAGTTGCTTTCAAGATTCCATTTTTGTTTGCGAATCGTCAGTTCAAGAAACATATAAATTACATCAACATTTGTTTTGCCAATATTTCAGCAATAGACGACGTTTCGACTGAAAGCCCTAATTTGGACAAAAGAAATCAAACAAATCAAGCAATGTACTTAAACATAAGAAATTAGATATGGTGTGAGGATGAAGGGGGAAGAGATTTAAAGTTGGTTGGTTGCGGATCCAGCGATCCATGACTTCATGCCCTTTGACCCAGTGCAATTGTGTGATATATGCATGTGTTTGTGAGCTGTTTTTTTGTTCCATATAATGTGTTCCATTTATGTGGCCCTGGAGGGAGAAGTATTTTCCTGACGTCATCCAGCGATGGACATTCAAAACGGTGGTGGTTAACAGTTTCATAGGAATGAGTGCTCGGCCGGCATCCTGGAGTGTGTTGTGGTTGTACTCTGTTCACACTGGCAAAAAGTGGTTCAAGTATTCTACCGTTCTCTTGTTTCTGGTTATTGTTCTACCTCCATTCATCTCACTTTTATCATTTCTTTCTCTTCTTTTCTCAGACAAATTGTTGATCAGTGTCCATATTGTTGTTCTTTGTTGTCCATAGTATTATGAGGATTTTTCTGTAAAATTTTGCCTCAAATGTTGTTATTTTATTTTTCACTTTTCGTGGTGATTGTCCAGGTTTCACACCCATATATTACCACTGGAAACAACCTCTTAGGAATGTGAGTTTTATTGTTTTGCAACAGCTCAGTCATATGTTTTTAATTTGTATCAGCTTCTTTGACGTGATAGCCAACCTCCTTCTGACTTCATAGCAATCACCCTTACTGCTGATTCAAAGGTATTCAAAACTGGTGACTTTTTAATTCGCTATTGTTGATACTGATTGAGAACTTGCTAGTAGTTTTGTCACGTCATAATCTTGGTCTTGTTTTCATTCAGAAATAAGTTTTGTTTTTCACTATGTTCTTTAATGGAGTTTATGAGGTGTTGGAGACCTGCCTGACTGTGTGCCAATAATGTTGTATCGTCAGCATATCTTAGTTCTGGTATCTCGTGACATATTATGTTGATTGAATCGAAGTTATTTCTCCGTTGGACATTTCTTACATTCCTCATATTCTCTGCCTAAATGTTGAAAAGATATGGTGATAGGAAACATCCTTGTCTGACTCCATTTTTCCGCGCTGAACCAATCAAATGTTTCACTATTTACTCTCACGTCTGCTGCTTGCTGGTCTTGATATAATGTTTTTATGACGTGGATTCGGTGGTAGCGGGAAACCCATGTCCTTCATGACATTCCAAAGTTTTTGATGTTGTACACAATCGAATGATTTGGTGTAGTCAATAAATCATGTGTAGATGTCGACATTAGACTCTGCATTTCTCTATGATGTTCCACATATTGAAAAAATATTGTCTCTGGTGCCTCTGCTCTGTCTGAAACTTGCCTGTGCTTCATTTAACTTTTCTTCCAGCTTATGTTGTAGTATTTTCATAACGATACCATGTTGTAGTTTGCTGGAGTGACTGATCAGTGCAATTGTTCTGTAGTTGTTACTTAGTGTTAGACTTCCCTTCTTTGGTAGCGGTATGTAGACTGATTGTGTCCATTCCTTGGGCCAAACTTCACTTTTACAAATATAAAAAAAGATCTAGAAAACCTGCAACCATTTAGGGTATTTATATTACCCACTGTTGACGATCAGTCATATGACTGTACATCTTCAACAGTCATATGACTGCACATCTTCAATAAGGCTGATAACAATTCAATAAACGAGTTTTTAGAAAAGAAGCTTGACGTGCGCGTAACATAATTATTCCATATGTCTACATCATATAATTGATAGTCCTAAGCTTTGTAGGACATATTACTGATGTCTTATGTAGGACATATTACTGATGTCTTATGTAGGACATATTACTGATGTCTTATGTACGACATATTACTGATGTCTTATGTACGACATATTACTGATGTCTTATGTAGGACATATTACTGATGTCTTATGTAGGACATATTACTGATGTCTTATGTAGGACATATTACTGATGTCTTATGTACGACATATTACTGATGTCTTATGTAGGACATATTACTGATGTCTTATGTAGGCCATATTTCTGATGTTTTATGTACGACATATTACTGATGTCTTATGTAGGACATATTTCTGATGTCTTATGTAGGGCAACGTTGATAGATCAAAATTGAGGAATTGTTGGTTGTGTCATTCGTAGAATATCTTAGTTGAGCTGTGTGTAGAAATTTTTCTTGTGTGTTATGCAGTACATAGAATGTGTGTCAATGTTTATGTAATGCTAGTACGTATGTTTAACTGAATGTTAAACATGCTGTGTGTAGGTACACATTAGCAATGTGTGTAAATAAAGAGTGTGTGATATTTGGCTTTAGTGTAGTTAAAAGAAAAACTAGTGTTTATAACTAGATTTAGTGTAGTTATAATGGGAAAACTTGTGTTTATAACTAAATTTAGTGTAGTTATAATGGGAAAACTTGTGTTTATAACTAGATTTAGTGTAGTTATAAGGGAAACATTTGTGTTTATAACTAGATTTAGTGTAGTTATAAGGGAAAACATTTGTGTTTATAACTAGATTTAGTGTAGTTATAAGGGAAACATTTGTGTTTATAACTAGATTTAGTGTAGTTATAAGGGAAACATTTGTGTTTATAACTAGATTTAGTGTAGTTATAAGGGAAACATTTGTGTTTATAACTAGATTTAGTGTAGTTATAAGGGAAACATTTGTGTTTATAACTAGATTTAGTGTAGTTATAAGGGAAACATTTGTGTTTATAACTAAATTTAGTGAAGTTATAAGAGGAAAATTATTATTTATATATAGGGAAATATTACAGTTTCTACTCTAGGGAATGAGCCAAACACGAATGTTTCTGTACATTGACACAAATATAACTGCAACATTCCATTTCTGGACTACATCCTGCTGCAAATCTATTACGACCATTGTACTGCTATAAGAGAGATTCAGTGGGAGTTTGGGAATGAACGCTGAAGAAGAAGAAAAATATGTAGGAATATGTTAGTATATGTGTATGTAAGGAAATGTTAGTGTATGTGTATGTAAGGAAATGTTAGTGTAGGTGTATGTAAGGAAATGTGTAAGCTGTATGCTGGACATTGAGACGAATTACATGTATTGTTAACGTCACTATATATAGGAATGTGTTTATCGGGATCTGTATGTGTGTGTATAGATCTGTATGTGTGAGCGTGTATATACGTGTATGTGTGAGTGTGTATAGATCTGTATGTGTGAGTGTGTATAGATACTAGCAACTATCCTATACTGGTGAAGGTATGCATGATGGTTGGAGGGAGGGAAGAGAACTAAGTATCAGACCCTTCGAGAACGATTTAACACCCGTCATGATGTGTGGTACTCAGTTCCAAACGTGGAAACCTCATTGTCTCTACCGGACATGACATCCCATCTTGTTTTTCACCAACTAATTTCTTCTTGGACTTTGTCAGACGACAGATGAGAATGACAGACGTGATCAACAACAGAGCCACACACGCTCCCAAGATAGCGATGGCAGCAACAATATCAGGGTTTGTGATGCATTCTTCTGTTGTTGCACTTGGGTTTCCTTGAACTGTTCATGACAGAGCGTGGGTAGAGAAGAAACATAAGTATATGGTTAATAAGTAAAACATCGAACAATATAGACATTACTGATGGCTTAATAGTAATGAGATTAATGCCATTGAAATTACTAATTACTTAATAGTAATGAGATTAATGCCATTGAAATTACTGATGGCTTAATAGTAATGAGATTAATGCCATTGAAATTACTAATTACTTAATAGTAATGAGATTAATGCCATTGAAATTACTAATTACTTAATAGTAATGAGATTAATGAAAATATGATATTTGATCATCGTCAACAGCAAGAAGCTTGCCGTCTGTTGCAAGCGATCAAATATATCTACAGATACACATCGCCTGTGTTCGTTACAAGCGATCAAGTATATCTACAGATACACATCGCCTGTGTTCGTTACAAGCGATCAAGTATATCTACAGATACACATCGCCTGTGTTCATTACAAGCGATCAAGTATATCTACAGATACACATCGCCTGTGTTCGTTACAAGCGATCAAGTATATCTACAGATACACATCGCCTGTGTTCGTTACAAGCGATCAAGTATATCTACAGATACACATCGCCTGTGTTCGTTACAAGCGATCAAGTATATCTACAGATACACATCGTCTGTGTTCGTTACAAGCGATCAAGTATATCTACAGATACACATCGCCTGTGTTCGTTACAAGCGATCAAGTATATCTACAGATACACATCGCCTGTGTTCGTTACAAGCGATCAAGTATATCTACAGATACACATCGCCTGTGTTCATTACAAGCGATCAAGTATATCTACAGATACACATCGCCTGTGTTCGTTACAAGCGATCAAGTATATCTACAGATACACATCGCCTGTGTTCGTTACAAGCGATCAAGTATATCTACAGATACACATCGCCTGTGTTCGTTACAAGCGATCAAGTATATCTACAGATACACATCGCCTGTGTTCATTACAAGCGATCAAGTATATCTACAGATACACATCGCCTGTGTTCGTTACAAGCGATCAAGTATATCTACAGATACACATCGCCTGTGTTCGTTACAAGCGATCAAGTATATCTACAGATACACATCGCCTGTGTTCGTTACAAGCGATCAAGTATATCTACAGATACACATCGTCTGTGTTCGTTACAAGCGATCAAGTATATCTACAGATACACATCGCCTGTGTTCGTTACAAGCGATCAAGTATATCTACAGATACACATCGCCTGTGTTCGTTACAAGCGATCAAGTATATCTACAGATACACATCGCCTGTGTTCGTTACAAGCGATCAAGTATATCTACAGATACACATCGCCTGTGTTCGTTACAAGCGATCAAGTATATCTACAGATACACATCGCCTGTGTTCGTTACAAGCGATCAAGTATATCTACAGATACACATCGCCTGTGTTCGTTACAAGCGATCAAGTATATCTACAGATACACATCGCCTGTGTTCGTTACAAGCGATCAAGTATATCTACAGATACACATCGCCTGTGTTCGTTACAAGCGATCAAGTATATCTACAGATACACATCGCCTGTGTTCGTTACAAGCGATCAAGTATATCTACAGATACACATCGCCTGTGTTCGTTACAAGCGATCAAGTATATCTACAGATACACATCGCCTGTGTTCGTTACAAGCGATCAAGTATATCTACAGATACACATCGCCTGTGTTCATTACAAGCGATCAAGTATATCTACAGATACACATCGCCTGTGTTCGTTACAAGCGATCAAGTATATCTACAGATACACATCGCCTGTGTTCGTTACAAGCGATCAAGTATATCTACAGATACACATCGTCTGTGTTCGTTACAAGCGATCAAGTATATCTACAGATACACATCGCCTGTGTTCGTTACAAGCGATCAAGTATATCTACAGATACACATCGCCTGTGTTCGTTACAAGCGATCAAGTATATCTACAGATACACATCGCCTGTGTTCATTACAAGCGATCAAGTATATCTACAGATACACATCGTCTGTGTTCGTTACAAGCGATCAAGTATATCTACAGATACACATCGTCTGTGTTCGTTACAAGCGATCAAGTATATCTACAGATACACATCGCCTGTGTTCGTTACAAGCGATCAAGTATATCTACAGATACACATCGCCTGTGTTCGTTAAAGCGATCAAGTATATCTACAGATACACATCGCCTGTGTTCATTACAAGCGATCAAGTATATCTACAGATACACATCGCCTGTGTTCGTTACAAGCGATCAAGTATATCTACAGATACACATCGCCTGTGTTCGTTACAAGCGATCAAGTATATCTACAGATACACATCGTCTGTGTTCGTTACAAGCGATCAAGTATATCTACAGATACACATCGCCTGTGTTCGTTACAAGCGATCAAGTATATCTACAGATACACATCGCCTGTGTTCGTTACAAGCGATCAAGTATATCTACAGATACACATCGCCTGTGTTCGTTACAAGCGATCAAGTATATCTACAGATACACATCGTCTGTGTTCGTTACAAGCGATCAAGTATATCTACAGATACACATCGTCTGTGTTCGTTACAAGCGATCAAGTATATCTACAGATACACATCGCCTGTGTTCGTTACAAGCGATCAAGTATATCTACAGATACACATCGTCTGTGTTCGTTACAAGCGATCAAGTATATCTACAGATACACATCGCCTGTGTTCGTTACAAGCGATCAAGTATATCTACAGATACACATCGCCTGTGTTCGTTACAAGCGATCAAGTATATCTACAGATACACATCGCCTGTGTTCGTTACAAGCGATCAAGTATATCTACAGATACACATCGCCTGTGTTCGTTACAAGCGATCAAGTATATCTACAGATACACATCGTCTGTGTTCGTTACAAGCGATCAAGTATATCTACAGATACACATCGTCTGTGTTCGTTACAAGCGATCAAGTATATCTACAGATACACATCGCCTGTGTTCGTTACAAGCGATCAAGTATATCTACAGATACACATCGCCTGTGTTCGTTACAAGTTCGCACCAGCTTTCGCATTTTCATATCGTGGAGTTGTTTGTCGTGGAGTTGTTTGTCGTGGAGTTGTTTGTCGTGGAGTTGTTTGTCGTGGAGTTGTTTGTCGTGGAGTTGTTTGTCGTGGAGTTGTTTGTCGTGGAGTTGTTTGTCGTGGAGTTGTTTGTCGTGGAGTTGTTTGTCGTGGAGTTGTTTGTCGTGGAGTTGTTTGTCGTGGAGTTGTTTGTCGTGGAGTTGTTTGTCGTGGAGTTGTTTGTCGTGGAGTTGTTTGTCGTGGAGTTGTTTGTCGTGGAGTTGTTTGTCGTTGCGTTGTTTGTCGTGGAGTTGTTTGTCGTTGCGTTGTTTGTCGTGGAGTTGTTTGTCGTGGAGTTGTTTGTCGTGGAGTTGTTTGTCGTGGAGTTGTTTGTCGTGGAGTTGTTTGTCGTGGAGTTGTTTGTCGTGGAGTTGTTTGTCGTGGAGTTGTTTGTCGTGGAGTTGTTTGTCGTGGAGTTGTTTGTCGTGGAGTTGTTTGTCGTGGAGTTGTTTGTCGTGGAGTTGTTTGTCGTGGAGTTGTTTGTCGTGGAGTTGTTTGTCGTTGCGTTGTTTGTCGTGGAGTTGTTTGTCGTGGAGTTGTTTGTCGTGGAGTTGTTTGTCGTTGCGTTGTTTGTCGTGGAGTTGTTTGTCGTGGAGTTATTTGTCGTGGAGTTGTTTGTCGTGGAGTTGTTTGTCGTGGAGTTGTTTGTCGTGGAGTTGTTTGTCGTTGCGTTGTTTGTCGTGGAGTTGTTTGTCGTTGCGTTGTTTGTCGTGGAGTTGTTTGTCGTTGCGTTGTTTGTCGTTGAGTTGTTTGTTGTTGCGTTGTTTGTCGTTGAGTTGTTTGTCGTTGCGTTGTTTGTCGTTGAGTTGTTTGTCGTTGCGTTGTTTGTCGTTGAGTTGTTTGTCGTTGCGTTGTTTGTCGTGGAGTTGTTTGTCGTTGCGTTGTTTGTCGTGGAGTTGTTTTTCGTGGGGTTGTTTTTCGACAGCGGATGTAAACTCTTTATTACCCTTTCTGGCTGCTACCTATCCATTTTGTTGTTGTCTACACGTTTCTCCAGATTTGTGTGTGTATTACACTGTATTATTCATTATTTATTTCGTTTTTTTGTGTATAATAGATTTCTTGTTTTGTCTGCTGTCATTCGTTCTTATAAAGGCATTCTAGTTGACACTGTCTCTATATTGTCGTTTTGTTGCTAATATGTTTTGTTTATAAATACTGGTAACACGTACACCTATTTCCGTGTATCTCCAGTTTTGTCCTGTATTACCACAGCCCTCGTATTTCCAGTTATCTGTTGCTTCCAGAGACCGAAGAATCATTCCTTTGAAATAAGTTACATTTTAGCACATACTCCATGAACTGTAAGTTGACTCCTCAGAATTTCCCTGTTACTTTTTGTCTATACCAGCTCTACTCACAATGTGGTCTATCTCAATTCTCCCTACAATGTGGTCTATCTCACCTCTCCCCACAATGTTGTCTATCTCACCTCTCCCCACAATGTGGTCTATCTCACCTCTCCTCACAATGTGGTCTATCTCACCTCTCCTCACAATGTTGTCTATCTCACCTCTCCCCACAATGTGGTCTATCTCACCTCTCCCCACAATGTGGTCTATCTCACCTCTCCCCACAATGTGGTCTATCTCACCCTTCCTCACAATGTTGTCTATCTCACCTCTCCTCACAATGTTGTCTATCTCACCCTTCCTCACAATGTGGTCTATCTCACCTCTCCTCACAATGTGGTCTATCTCACCTCTCCTCACAATGTTGTCTATCTCACCTCTCCTCACAATGTGGTCTATCTCACCCTTCCTCACAATGTTGTCTATCTCACCTCTCCCCACAATGTGGTCTATCTCACCCTTCCTCACAATGTGGTCTATCTCACCCTTCCTCACAATATTGTCTATCTCACCTCTCCTCACAATGTGGTCTATCTCACCTCTCCCCACAATGTGGTCTATCTCACCTCTCCCCACAATGTGGTCTATCTCACCCAACCTCACAATGTGGTCTATCTCACCTCTCCCCACAATGTTGTCTATCTCACCTCTCCCCACAATGTGGTCTATCTCACCTCTTCTCACAATGTGGTCTATCTCACCTCTCCCCACAATGTGGTCTATCTCACCCTTCCTCACAATGTGGTCTATCTCACCCAACCTCACAATGTGGTCTATCTCACCTCTCCCCACAATGTGGTCTATCTCACCTCTCCCCACAATGTGGTCTATCTCACCTCTCCCCACAATGTGGTCTATCTCACCCAACCTCACAATGTGGTCTATCTCACCTCTCCCCACAATGTGGTCTATCTCACCTCTCCTCACAATGTGGTCTATCTCACCTCTCCTCACAATGTGGTCTATCTCACCTCTTCTCACAATGTGGTCTATCTCACCTCTCCCCACAATGTTGTCTATCTCACCTCTCCCCACAATGTGGTCTATCTCACCTCTTCTCACAATAATTAGAAATGAAGAGAGACGAAACAAGCAATGCATATGACAAACGTCGTGTGTTGTCGCCGCTCTTCGCTACTATATCTTGTTTTCTAGACCTGTGTACTCTATACAATACCATTTTTTTAATTGTTGCATGCAGTCTCAGTTAGTACAATGTGATTCCATTATGTGTTTGTTTGTCCCATTCTTGAAAAAGACGTTTTGTCGAAACATCGATCATGTGTTTTATTCAACCTAACACTTCTATTTATCCTTGCAATTTTTGTTTTCCAATATTTCCTTACCATACGGTACACAGTTCAACTCCAGTCTCCCGATAACTCACTTAGACGATGGTTGGTCAGAGTTACAGAGATAACGGTTAGAGGCAAGTAATGATGCTCTATAAAACAGAGTGTATGCAAATTGGAGGATGTGCTACCTGGTGCGGAATGGAGTCGTGCGGCATTAAATTGTCCGACAGTGGTGGAGTCGGAGGTACTCGTTCTAATCGGTGAAAATTCCAGGGAAGGTTATATGATTGTATATACAGATGAGTCGGTTGAGAGACACATCAGAAGTGCCTGGGCCTTCACGGCTCAAAGGTGGGGGGGGGCATTAAAGAGGAAAGTGGTGCAATCGCTCAGACGACAAGCAGTATGACAATGGAGGTTTTGGCAGTAAACAGAGATTTGTAATGGGTCTGCTCGCAGACTATCTGCAAGCATGCCTACATACTCAGTGACTCGATGAGCATGATTTATGAAAGTTCAGGCGAGATACATTCGGGAACAGTGGCTGGATACAGTGAAGACTTCCTGTATGCGCAAAGTGACTTTCATTTTTGTGCTGGGACATGCGGGGGTCCGAGGTAATGAGAAAGCAGATAGGTTGGCCGCACACGCTGCTACTACAGCAGTTGGTGGAGCGAAGGATCGACCAGACATATTGAACGCTCTACGGGAAAACGCACGTGCAAACGTCTGTATAAGCGACGATGACTCTTGTTCCATGGCCAGAATAAAGGTATTTGGTTTGAAATGTGGTGTCGCTAGAAAGGAGCGGTTTCGTGAGCAAGACAGAATGATCGTCAATCAACTGAGTACTGGGACCGTCAGTCAACGTGTAATGGCGGCTACACTCAAGGAGAGATCTGAGCACCTATGGACTTGTCCCGAGTGCTGTGACGATGATCCAACGACTAACTAACTAACTAATGATACACATAACCAACATGCAACTTGTAAATACAATATATCATACTCAATAAGATAATGTTATAGAGCAAAATAAAGACGTACCGGGGGCTTCGTTTGCATTGGGGTCGATCACGCTCATTACTTTCCACGCATTCTGGCTGTTACTATCAGCTGCACGCTTAACTCTTGTTGAGTTGGAAGATGTATCACTAGAGCTGTCCGGTTGTACACTGTTGGTGTCGGTCGGGGATGTTTTGGCGCTGTTTACGGAGTAGCCTGGACAGTTATTCTAGAATAAGAAAATGAAATAGAAAGAAACAGTATCATCACCTCTATGATTTAACAATCAGGACCACAATCACAGCCACAATCATAACCACAATAATAGCCACAATCATAACCACAAGCATAATCATAATCATAGCCACAATCATAACCACAATCATAACCACAATCATAACCACAATCATAGCCACAATCAGGACCACAATCACAGTCACAATCATAACCACAATAATAGCCACAATCATAACCACAATCATAGCCACAAGCATAATCATAATCATAGCCACAATCATAACCACAATCATAACCACAATCATAACCACAATCATAGCCACAATGTGTGGTTTTACTTTCATGAAGTTTACATTTCAATTTACACCAAAAAAAATATTTCTAGCAAAACGTCATTACATCGCAAGCACAGCTTGGGTGAGAAACCTTTGACGTGACACATCCAACTTCAGCATTTCATTGCGGATCTATGACATTCTATTAGATGGGTTATATGCTAGTTCTATAGGAAACTCGTCTTAGTTGTGTCTAGCGTCATGTATAGCATAGTATTACTACTGTATGTTCTTCGTTCAGACTTCGGCAATAACATGGTAGCGAAATTATACAATACATAAACAAACCACCTACTGCATACGTAGGTCAATTCCAATGCAGTAATGCATGTAGATAGCGCACATTTACGACAAACGATGTCAATATCTGTACACATATTCGGAGAACTTGCTGAAGACCAGCAAGCCTATGACAGACCAATGCTGAGATATAAAACTATAGAACTAAGATACGCTGACGATACAACATTATTGGCACACGATCTCACGGTAGCCAAAAGAAGCGCTACAAGGACTCGTTAAAGAACTCACTGAAAGGCTTTGAAATAGACCACGATACATGGGAAGAACTTGTACAAAATAGATATACATGGCGTTCTATAATAAAAAAGAGCGCATCATCTTGTGAAAAGCAGAGAAATGCAGCAGCTCAACAGCGGAGAGCAGCTAGAAAGTCACGGATAGACCAAGATGCGTCTACTGTCGTCATTCCATGTCCGAACTGTCCAAGGACATTTACAGCTCGAATAGGGTTCATTAGCCATCTACGAACTCATAATCAAGGACATAACTAAAATTGAATTTTCAACAGTGGATGTAACAAATGGTCATCATCACTTGTGATGGACGAATAACAACATTGGCACAGTCAAACAGGTCTCCAACACCTCATATACTCCATTTAAGAGATAGTGAAAAATAAAATCTATTTCTGAATGTAAAAAGACCAAGATTATGACAAGCGACAAAACTACTAGCAAGTTCTCAATCAGTACCAACAACAGAGAATTAGAAAGAGTCACCAGTTTTGAATACCGTGATTACCTTATCAACATTAACGGTGATTGATATGAAGAAGTCAGAAGGAGGTTGGATACCACGTCAAAGAAGCTGCTAAAAAACAACAAAAATAACACCCCTAACAGCTTGCATGTTATCAATGGCAATATATGGGTGTGAATTCTGGACAATCACCAAGAAAGTGAACAATGAAATAACAGTTTGGAATCTTTTTCTTCTTCTTCAGCATTCATTCTCAAACTCCCGCTGGATCTCTCTTGTAGCAGGACCACTGTCCTACTAGATTTCCGGCAGGATGTAGTCCAGAGAATGGATATGCGTTGTGTCGCCGTTTTATTTGCGCCAATGGCCCGATACATCCGTGGGTAATTACAAATAAAATATTAAAGAAAAATTCTCAGAATAAAATGGACCAAAGAATCACTAATGTAGACATCGTGAGAGAAGTTAATGTAAAAACAAACTGGCTAAACAACATGATTCTTTCCAGAAAACTACAATATTTTGGCCATATCAAAGGCCATGACAGAATAGAGAAGACCATAATGGAGGGGATGACGCTTTGAGACGAATAAGGGTCAGACCAAGAAGAAGATTGAGACAAGATATCAAAGACCACCTGAAAATAACAGTAACAGAAGCAGGAAGACTGGCTCAAGATCGGCAGAAGTTTTGAAAGGCTGGGATGACTGCTACATCCTGTTCAGGATATGCTACCTGATGATGATGAATAGCATTACATTGATAGTAGCTTCTGTCAAATGTCCCAATCCCTAATCCCCGTGTCAAATGTCCCAATCCCTAATCCCCGTGTCAAATGTCCCAATCCCTAATCCCCGTGTCAAATTTGGTTAGACTATTTTCCCTGTATATGCTGACATAGTTTATATACAGCCTCTTGACGGGCAATATTTGTCCCGCTGACAGTAGGTTGTGAACAGCCGTTTGACGGGCAACATTTGTTCCGCTGGCTGTAGTTTATGGACAGCCGCTTAACAGGCAACATTTGTCTCGCTCGCCGTAGTCTATAGACAGCCGTTTGACGGGAAACATTTGACCCGTGTCTGTATTTCTACCTACCAGTATTCTGGTTTGAAAATATTGAAGAATTGAAAACAAAAAATCCTTTTATAGCAATGACTAATATCCAACGTATCTCATGAATGTGTACTAAATCTTATTTTTCAACAACATTCATTGTTACGTGACCACATACTTACAAGCTGACAATCTGCGTTGTTTGCATTTTGGCCGCAGAATTCCAGGGTGCACAGAAAAGCAACGTTGGCATTTCCAACGAACATGAAAGCCTTGAGAGGGACATCAATGGATACAAACGTTTTATTCGAAAATTTAATTGGTAATCCATAGAAAATAGACTGTAAACCTTGACTCGGGCATCTGTCAAGTAAAGTTGAGGCATGGAGTGAGAAAAACTGCACTGCAAATAATTATATTACAATTATAGCATACTATAGAATAGTTATATTGCAAGTATAGAATACTAGATGGTATGTATAAAATGTATGTGCACTGAATTTGAAAATCAAATATATGTGTTCAACATGAGATCATGGTCAGGTCTGTGGAGAGTTGTACAGAGCGTGTCTGCGACGGTCAAGGTACCAAGTTCGACCAATCCCGCCGCGGGGAATTGTACATCCGGGGGCGGTTAAGATTGTATGATTGTATGTTGGGAGGAAGGAGGAGGGTTGTAGTATTACTTTTTGACTCACATTCTGACTGAGGTCCTTATTCTGATTTGCAAACGTGGGAGAGGTTTGAACACTCCAAAATCTCTACCGCTTAATCTACGGGCTTAGTTCTATTGTTACTATTATTTGTTATATTACAGATCCAGGTAATGTACAAGTAAGGTAACATAATTCAGGTGAACATCCAGGTAATGTACAAGTAAGGTAACATAATTCAGGTGAACATCCAGGTAATGTACAAGTAAGGTAACATAATTCAGGTGAACATCCAGGTAATGTACAAGTAAGGTAACATAATTCAGGTGAACATCCAGGTAATGTACAAGTAAGGTAACATAATTCAGGTGAACATCCAGGTAATGTACAAGTAAGGTAACATAATTCAGGTGAGAATTACAAGAATAGTGGCTTTAATAAGATACTCCTACAAGACATTAAGTGAATATGACGTCATGAAATACGTGCAAACATACTAGTAAAACAATTTGTAAATATACACTAATGTAAATATACACTAATGTAAATATACACTAATGTAAATATACACTAATGTAAATATACACTAATGTAAATATACAACTATTATAACGTGTAAATTATACAATTACTATAGCTTGTAAATGTTTAGCTAATATAATATTTACAAATATACACCTAATATAACGTGTAAATGTGTGTTCGTCCACTCCATCACAAGTGATGATGATCATTTTCATATCCACTTTTGAAAATTCATTTCGAATTATGACCATGCGTAATAGTTCGTAGATGGCTAATGAGCCCTATTCGAACTGTAAATGTCCTTGGACAGTTCGGACATGGAATGGCGACTGTAGGCGGATTTTGGTCTATCCGTGACTTTCTAGCTACTCTCCTCTGTTGGGCTGTAGCATTTCTCCTCTTTTCACAAGATGATGCGCTATTTTTGACATTAGAGCGCCATGTAGATCTATTTTGTTCAAGTTCTTCCCATGTATCGTGGTCTATTTCAAACGATTTCAGTGAGGTCTTTAACGAGTCCTTGTAGCGCTTCCTTTGGCCACCTTGAGATTGTTTACCCTTCTCCAGCTCACCATAGAGAAGTATCTTTGGAAGACGATAGTCTGGCATACGTACCAAATGACCTGCCCAACGAATCTGCGTCTGCATCAAATAGTGTCAATGCTGGGGATACCAGATCTGTCAAGGACAGTGGTATATGGAATCTTGTCATTTGATGTTCATGACTTTTCTGAGACAATTTGTGTGAAAGTGATTGCGTTTTTTCTCATGACGTCTATACACAGTCCATGTTTCACTAGCGTATAACAGAACTGGAAGTACCACTGCTCTGTAAACTTTCAGCTTATTATGTAGGTTAATGCCATTTCTGCTCCAAACATTTGCGTACAATCTTCCGAAAGTGCTGCTTGTCTTGTCGATCCTTGTATACTACACTTCATCATCAACGTTGGCATCTTGTGAATATGTACTACCTAAGTATGTGAATCTATTCACAACATTCAGTGCTCCACTATTTATCTTCATGTAAAGCTTGTGATAGTATGTGACATAGTTGCATACTGCTATATTATAGATTAGGCTATTCCAATAAGAATTGGCGATACTATGATCGCAGTCCAACCCCCATTGCTCCAATGTGATCCTACCTGTGTGATTATTTCCCTTGAAAATGTTTATCAGTTTATGTTTATCATTTATTAGTTCAAATATAATTATATTTAAGTTTAGGGTTAGGTATGTAAAAAATAACTAACCCTAACAATAAACAACGAATATATCATCTAATTATTGATTATTTATTGATATAATATTGAGATAAATGAACCACACAATACATAGATTAGGCACTAGAAGGAAACAAGAACAAAAACGGGAGTTGGAATGCGACCATATTACCGAATGGTCATTAGAGCGGTAATTTTTTTTTTAAACCAACATTGAAACAAGCAAAACTTGGAACAGGTAATAACGCTTTGCTAATCAATGGATACATACACAAATCGACGTTTCGACCAAAAGGCATTATCAAGAATATATTTATAATAAAAAACAACACGCGAGTAAGAACGGCACTATTGAAATGCACACGTCAGAGCTATAAAAGCATTGGAATAAAGTCACAGATTATGCCATATTACATTTAATGTCCTACTACATATAATAAATATCATACTCGTTGTTTAAGAACAAGAGAGTCTGCAAGCTGGTGCCAGTCAATGTGTTATTTGCAACACAGTTTAGTAGCCGGAAGTCTGTGTGTACTGAGGAAGGAATACAATATCGAAACGTCAGTTACAAACAATAAGACTTTGATTTAGTGAAAGAACTATTCGCATCTATAGTATTTATTTTATCTATATGTCAATCTTATATATAGGGTTCAAAAAATATCCTTTAACAATTCTTTTTTCCCCCTACCAAATGTTGTCAGAACTTCTTTGTTCGTTTTATTCTCTTTCCATGAGGCTGTCAACATTCCTCTATATAAACACGAGGTTGTCCATATTCCTCTCTATAAACAGACACATCTTAAAGTTGACAACATTCAAATGTTATAGGTATCAATTCCATCTTCCTGTTGTTTGTTAATTGTCCATATTTCTGAGTCATACATTAATATAGAAAAGATTTAGCATTTTATATTATTATTATTATTATTATTATTATTATTATTATTATTATTATTATTGTTATTGTTATTATTGTTATTATTGTTATTATTATTATTATTATTATTATTATTATTATTATTATTATTATTATTATTATTATTATTATTATTATTATTATTATTATTATTGTCTTATTGTTATTATTATACGCATGCGGTTGTGTTTGTGGGTCTCACCAATCGCCTACTAGACAAACCACCCATGCAACAGAAAACTTTATTAGATGACATGCCGTTATATTAAAACTCTCTTATGGAAGCTTTGTAGCATGTCATCTATACAATTATAGACCCCCTCTGAGTAGAAGGCTCCTCCAATACGCACTGCTGTAAGCCGAAAGATGAAGTCTCCTCAGTATGAATGAAAGCTCAGAAAAACCACCCTCTGCATACTGGAAGTAGGAAGTAAGAGCTAATCGCTGGCTATTCCAGGGATTCTCAAACAAACAACAAACATACAAGTTCTCTACTTACCACTGTCGCTGCTTACAGCCATACTGAAGAAAAGGTGTATTTTGGCGCCCAGATATACGACCCCTGTTACAGGTTGCATGTTTTCTGTTAAGATGTCTAAAGTAACCACATCCAACTTGGCACCACTATCAATATGATCCAAGTTACTGGGGAAAACAAGAGAAGATCACATATATGATCCAAGTTACTGGGGAAAACAAGGGAAAATCACATATGATAAGAACTTTATCCTGTCATGCCTCTATTTCTTATTCCTTTAATCTGTAGGGCATCGCATCCACTATAAAGACTACACGCGACTACAGGGCCTCTCATCCACTGGAAGAGACTACACGCGACTACAGGGCCTCTCATCCACTGGAAGAGTCTATACGCGACTACAGGGCCTCTCATCTACTGGAAGAGTACACGCGACTACAGGGCCTCTCATCCACTGGAAGAGACTACACGCGACTACAGGGCCTCTCATCCACTGGAAGAGTCTATACGCGACTACAGGGCCTCTCATCCACTGGAAGAGTCTATACGCGACTACAGGGCCTCTCATCTACTGGAAGAGTACATGCGACTACAGGGCCTCTCATCCACTGGAAGAGTACATGCGACTACAGTGCCTCTCATCCACTGGAAGAGACTACACGCGACTACAGGGCCTCTCATCCACTGGAAGAGACTACACACGACTACATGTTCTCTCATCCACTGGAAGAGACTACACGCGACTACAGGGCCTCTCATCCACTGGAAGAGACTACACGCGAATACAGGGCCTCTCATCCACTGGAAGAGACTACACGCGACTACAGGGCCTCTCATCCACTGGAAGAGACTACACGCGACTACAGGGCCTCTCATCCACTGGAAGAGTCTATACGCGACTACAGGGCCTCTCATCCACTGGAAGAGACTACACGCGACTACAGGGCCTCTCATCCACTGGAAGAGTCTACACACGATTACAGGTGCTTCTCGTCTACTTGAATAGACTAGTTCTTATGTGGTTGGCCAAGTAAGGATAACTTGTATGTGTTAGTTTCATGGGGATTCAGTGCGGCTAGAACGGACATGGTTCAATTCCCGTCAGCGTTAAGAATTATTTTCATTTAACCACATAAATCTTATTTGAGTTTACTTGGTAGAGGCTAGCCGCGGCTACCAGATAGGGTACAAGAATGTTGTCAATAGAATGGAGTTGTTTGCTTCTGGGTTTACAAAAGGCGGTAATAGCGGCGTATTTCGGTATTTATACGCCACTTTGATATTTGAATATGGCGTTACAATATCATCATCATCGGGTGCCATGCCGAATGGTGTAGGCTATCATGGCTCTCAACAGCTCTCTATCTTCAGTGTTATGTATTAGGATCGTTGTTGTTTCCTTGCCGTACCAGGCTGTTACACTTTTTAATATTTACTCAGGTCTGCGACCACCTGTTTCGTTGGTACGGCTATAAATATGGATTTCATTAAGTCATCGGAAGACTTCTTCTGTGTGTCATCGGGATTATCTTCTTAAAAGAATAATGCGATAGTTACCCGTTGCTTTCCACATTCATATGCGGTAGATCTATTTATATCCACTACCTTAGACAATACTTTATATCAGGACAAATGGGTGTCTCGCCCTGCCCAGTTGTAAAGCTACCACTTATACCGGTGGTTATCGGACGATTACATGGTATTTTATAATGCAGAAAACATGATTTTATAATGCAGAAAACATGATTTTATAATGCAGAAAACATGATTTTATAATGCGGAAAACTTGATTTTATAATGAAGACGATGGGTCCAGGACATATTAGCTTGAGAATATACTCATTGGAAGTCTTAACTGAAATGTATTTTTGTTTTAAGAGTGCATTGTGTTCGAAGATGGAAAGCGTCATGGTATAAGTTACGAGGCGAGTAGGTGGCCATCTGAGCGGTCCTGGTTGAAATCCCATTTGTTGCATTATAGTTTTTCTTTACTAATAAATACTGGATGTTTCTACATTATATTTTTTATTCATAACACACATTTAAATCATACTTACAAGCACATCTTGAAATCATACTTACAAACACATCTTGAAGTAAGACTTACAAACACATCTTGAAGTAAGACTTACAAACACATCTTGAAGTCAGACTTACAAACACATCTTGAAGTCAGACTTACAAACACATCTTGAAATCAGACATACAAACACATCTTGAAATCAGACATACAAGCACACCTTGAAGTCAGACTTACAAACATACTTTGATGTCACACTTATTGAACGCTAAAACCCAGTCATACTGCTGCGCACGCGCGCATTCACTCACTCACACACACACATGCTCAGACATACTCCTGTACATTCACAGAGCTTTACATCGTTCCACATAATTATAGTTACACACTCCAATGCAGTCATAAACATGCAGACGCACAATCTAACACTTTGAACTCCCAACTACAGAGAGCAAAGTATACAGTTATGCAGAGCACGACGATACATAGAAATCACAGTTAACAAACAACACTGACTGCATTCTGAAGTTCAGATAGTGTAACGGTAGAAGAGCCATGTGTAGACCAAAAGAAACAATCAGAAGAACAATACTTAGAGAAAGTAAAACAAACAATATCAAAACTATTTAAGAACTGCACAGAATAGCTTTGAGCAGACAGAATTGGAGAGATTTGACCTCTGCCCTATGCGCTAAATTCAGCGAAAAAGGAAAATGAAATGAAAAAGGTAGAAGACTAACAATAGGAAAGTATTGGATGGGACGTACAAAGTACGGAATAAACACTGGGAAGTACAGAGGAAGTCATACAAACTGGGACGTACAGAGGACGGCATAAACACTGGGACGTACAGAGATCGGTATAAATACTGGGACGTACAGAGGACGGCATAAACACTGGGACGTACAGAGGACGGCATAAACTATGGGACGTACAGAGGACGTCATACAAACTTGAACGTATGTTGGAAGATTTGGCAGCTGGTGTGCCATGGCTACTTGTGACTAGATTGCCAGACTTCCTTCAAAGTGATAATAATTCTCAAAAGACAATGTAAAGAGTAGTGTGTTATTGCTGTGTAGATTGAGGTGCAGGCATTGATCAGTTAGATTTCGAGGGAAGGGGAAATAAGTATATACACGGATGCTTTGGTTGTTAGGCACGCAAGTAGTGCTTGGACCACCTTGACAGTTCAGTCTGTAGGGCTTGGTTGTTAGGCACGCAAGTAGTGCTTGGACCACCTTGACAGTTCAGTCTGTAGGGCTTGGTTGTTAGGCACGCAAGGAGTGCTTGGACTACCTTGACAGCTCAGTCTATAGGGCTTGGTTGTTAGGCACGCAAGTAGTGCTTGGACCATCTTGACAGCTCAGTCTATATGGCTTGGTTGTTAAGCACGCACGTAGCGCTTGGACCACCTTGACAGTTCAGTCTGTAGGGCTTGGTTGTTAGGCACGCAAGTAGCTCTTGGACCACCTTGACAGTTCAGTCTGTAGGGCTTGGTTGTTAGGCACGCAAGTAGTGCTTGGACCACCTTGACAGTTCAGTCTGTAGGGCTTGGTTGTTTAGGCACGCAAGTAGTTCTTGGACCACCTTGACAGCTCAGACTGTAGGGCTTGGTTGTTAAGCACACAAATAGTGCTTGGACCACCTTGACAATTCAGTCTGTAGGGCTTGGTTGTTAGGCACGCAAGTAGTTCTTGGACCACCTTGACAGCTAAGTCTGTAGTGGAGAGTGTCGTATTTGCTATGACTACATGCACGCATGGCTATGGAGATTACACAGAGAGCAACTCATGTATGCACCCTTAGTGTCTCGACCAGCATGATCAGACACATACAAATTGGTTTCAACTTCTTGAGGCAATGCAAAGATTGAAGTTGGGATGTGTGTTACATTCATGTTCGTACCTGGTCATGTGGGTGTTCAAGCCAATGAAAGAACGGATCGACTGGCTGGCAATGATGGAACAACGAATCGTGCGGACATTTTGAAATCCTACGATAAATAATATATATATATATACTTTAAAACATCGCCAAATTTTTCCAAAGATCGTCTTGACATAGTTTACCACAACCCTATCCCAAGTGATATTTAGAAAATAAAGAGAAGCAATAAATACATGTTTGCTTTGTGGGTAGATTGAGGACAAGTATCCACTTACGTATCAGAATCTTGAATGCCGGTGACAATGCTACCAACAGTAAAATTACTCTCTGTAGAAGGACACCTTGCAGTGACGGTCAGGTCAACGGCAGACTTGATCACATTGTACTGAATGTAGAGCGTGACTTCTGGCTGGAAGTGTTGAACAAAAACGATATATTATCAACTGTAAAGACACAAACGCATTACATGCAATATCACTCTTATATCCTTACACGCAATATGTTACTGAAGTGAGCTGTTCTTTAGACATTCCATAAATATACGCACACCTCCAACTCCCAACGATCAATAACTATAATTTAAAAAAAAACATTTTGAAAGTGGAAAACTACAAGTTTTGCATAGAGAAAATGCACGACATAACACATCGACGTTTCGACCAAAATGTCTTTATCAAGATAGGGACACACACATGATGGAAGAATATTTTGAGATTCAGCCTCCTACTTACATACGGAACATGCGATTGTAAAGATGAAGTGATGTGGGGACTTTTTGCAACAGGAAAGTTTTTTTTACATTGACGAGTCCTTTAATAGAGGTTTGTTGTAGAAAGAAGATTGGTCTAGCAGAACACATGGCACCTGATGATGGTGATGATGATGAGACTATCAAATATTTGATTCTCTGTGACTACACCATCTAACAATTAATTCTTACAGACTAGAGTATCAATCAATGTTATTTTCAGAGACTAGACTATCAAACAATGGACTCCCAGTAACAATATTATAAATCATTTGATTCTCAGTGACTAGTGACTTGGACAACAGAAATGTGGTTCTATAGAAGAACGCTGAGAGTATCATGGACAACAGAGATGTGGTTCTATAGAAGAACGCGGAGAGTATCATGGACAACAGAAATGTGGTTCTATAGAAGAACGCGGAGAGTATCATGGTCAACAGAGATGTGGTTCTATAGAAAAATGCCGAGAGTATCATGGACAACAGAGATGTGGTTCTATAGAAGAATGCTGAGAGTACCATAGCCAGATAGAAAGGCTGACGAGGAGGTTTCCCAACAATTGTTACACTCCGCAAGAAATGCAAGATGGATTTGGAAACTAAATCTTTAACACGCTCCTCGAGAGTATGGTGCTGTTATATAGACAGATTCTTCTGTTTGTAGATGGTCAATATCAGGTTGTGATTTCTGTTTGTAGATGGTCAATATCAGGTTGTGATTTCTGTTTGTAGATGGTCAATATCAGATTGTGATTTATGTTTGTAGATGGTCAATATCAGGTTGTGATTTCTGTTTGTAAGATGGTCAATATCAGGTTGTGATTTCTGTTTGTAGATGGTCAATATCAGGTTGTGATTTCTGCTTGTAAGATGGTCAATATCAGGTTGTGATTTCTGTTTGTAGATGGTCCATATCAGGTTGTGATTTCTGTTTGTAAGATAGTCAATATCAGATTGTGATTTCTGTTTGTAGATGGTCAATATCAGGTTGTGATTTCTGTTTGTAAGATGGTCAATATCAGATTGTGATTTATGTTTGTAGATGGTCAATATCAGGTTGTGATTTCTGTTTGTAAGATGGTCAATATCAGGTTGTGATTTCTGTTTGTAAGATGGTCAATATCAGCTTGTGGATTTCTGTTTGTAGATGGTCAGTATCAGGTTGTGATTTCTGTTTGTAGATGGTCAATATCAGGTTGTGATTTCTGTTTGTAAGATGGTCAATATCAGGTTGTGATTTCTGTTTGTAAGATGGACAATATCAGGTTGTGTTTTCTGTTTGTAAGATGGACAATATCAGGTTGTGATTTCTGTTTGTAAGATGGTCAATATCAGATTGTGATTTCTCTATAAGAAGTCAATATCATCAACTGCTGTCGCTGCATCTAAAATTTTCTACAACGGTTCTAACATCGTCTGTCTCCTGCCTGGTGGTGTATAACAGTGTGGTCATATTACTTGATGACTATTACTTGTGATTGGGGACAAGGCTCATCCATAGATTTAGAACCACTGTTTAGTTGATTAGAGGGCAAGAACGAACATGCAGCAAGTAAATTATGTTTGAGAATTGGAAGAAATTGTGATAAGGCTAACACCGTGAATATCCAGGGGAGCACACGAAACTTGTATATATTTTCCAAGAGTTTAGTCGCGACCAATCATCAAATAAAACCTAACACCACAATCAAAACAAAGTAGAATACACTTTTTTTACGTGATGTGTTTGGTTAATGCTGTTCTTTTTGTTCTTGAATATTTATATATTTTGTGTCGCCAATTATTTCAACAACTGTTATCGAGAATTGTTAATTCTACAACTGTTATCGTGAATTGTTATTTCAACAACTGTTATCGTGAATTGTTAATTCAACAACTGTTATCGTGAATTACTAAGAGAAATAAAGATCAGGCAAATAAAATACTTTGGACACATTAAAAGACATGACACCCTATTGAAGACCTTACTTGAGGGTAAAGTCAAAGGGAAGCGAGCAAGAGGTAGGCAGAGATACAAGTGGGAGAGTAACATTACACGATGGACAGGTTACAGTCTAGCAGATTGCACCACCAAGACAAGAGACAGGATATGTTGGAAATACGTTGCAGCCAACCTTCGTTGCGTAGACGGCACTTGATGATGATGATGATCGTGAATTGTTATTTCAACAACTGTTATCGTGAATTGTTAATTCTACAACTGTTATCGTGAATTATTAATTCTACAACTGTTATCGTGAATTGTTAATTCAACAACTGTTATCGTGAATTGTTAATTCAACAACTGTTATCGTGAATTGTTAATTCTACAATTATTATCGTGAATTATTAATTCTACAATTATTATCGTGAATTGTTAATTCAACAACTGTTATCGTGAATTGTTAATTCAACAACTATTATCGTGAATTATTAATTCTACAACTGTTATCGTGAATTGTTAATTCTACAATTATTATCGTGAATTGTTAATTCTACAACTGTTATCGTGAATTGTTAAAAGAACACTGAGGAAGGAAAGAGACTGACTTATATTTTCATTTTTCTGAAGTATTTGATGGATTGGTTGGTTGGTTTGTGGGTTTGGTTGGTTAGTTGGTTGGTTGGTTGGTTGCTGATCCAGCGGTCAATAAACTCATGCCCTTTGACCCAAAGCTATTGATCATATATGTATTTTGACGTGGGCGAGTGTATAAGATTACACAGATGTGTTGCAGAGATCAATATGATATAACAACAGGTATTGACTGTGTGTAATTGTGGCGAGCTTCGATGTTGTCCATACTCGTGTGGCAACTGTGACCTGGATTTTTAATTTAGGGTGTAAAGAATAGGACCACTTTTTTACCAGGCATGTCAATGAGACTAGTCCGTAGATAAGGGGAAGGAGATGTGTATGTCGAACATCCAAAACAAAGCAAAAAAAAAGACTTATAATACTAGGAATTTAGCCAAAAGCTCCGTAACTCCCCGTCTCATCAACCCTTCCTCGTGATTTTTTCCCCCAAATGGTCAGAGAATTGTTCATAAAATTGAAAGTCTGAAAATAGAAAATACACAAGAAAATGTGTGAGTGCCCATTTATTGTATATATATGCAGCCCCTCCCTCTTATGATAAACGTATCTACGGCCCTAATAGATGGGGAGTAAGAAATGTAGGAGGACACTGTGACAACATGTCACTTGTAAGCAATGATTGTGTAGGAGGACACACTCTGACAACATGTCACTTGTAAGCAATGATTGTGTAGGAGGACACTGTGACAACATGTCACTTGTAAGCAAATGTAGGAGGATACTGTGACAACATGTCACTTGTAAGCAATGATTGTGTAGGAGGACACTGTGACAACATGTCACTTGTAAGTAATGATTGTGTAGGAGGACACTGTGACAACATGTCACTTGTAAGCAATGATTGTGTAGGAGGACACTGTGACAACATGTCACTTGTAAGCAATGATTGTGTAGGAGGACACTGTGACAACATGTCACTTGTCAGCAAATGTAGGAGGACACTGTGACAACATGTCACTTGTAAGCAATGATTGTCGCCACATGTCTTGTCTCATTGTCTTACTAATTATTCACGAGCTTCCCTATAGCGTAGGAGAGTACGATAGTGCGATAGTCTACAACAATTGAACATCGTCGCTGCCTAGCGGTGGCACCGGAGTGTTTCAGGAAGGAAATACACCTCCACAGTAAATCCGGACGGGAGACCCTAAGGCAGTTAATGGTGTTAAACAGTCTTCTGGTAATCTTTGCAGCTTTGATTGTCTCCAAGCGAAAATGGAGTTGCCTTTGCCTTTCAGTTGATCAACATAGCCAAGATGGAGGTTAGAGCTAATACTCAAGGCACTTCTTCATAAAACCAGCCGGGGCAAACAATCTTGTGTGAAATAGAGGGAGCTAGACCAATGTAAAAGCCTCATAGTCCAGTTGAAATTGTACACTGACATGCTTCCTGGTGGTCAGTATCGAGGTAATCTTACATAGCTCAGAGCTGGACATGCATTTTGTAAATAATTAAGTCAACTTGATTTCGTTTAATTACTTGCCGTCAATCGCAGCATTATCTGCCAATAACAGTATATCCACGTAATGTTATGTTATGTTCCTCCAGGGCCATAGGCGGCGCATAGGGCAGAAACCATAGCCTTCCATTTCTGTCTTTGTGTTGCCAGGTCTTTCAATTGTTGCGTGTTGTTTAGGTTCATTGACATGCCTTCTCTATTAATGGTTCTTCGTAGAGTTTCTCTAGGTCTCCCTCTTCTTCTTACTCCAGGTGGCACCCAATATAGTGATTGCTGGGGAATTCTTAGGCTGTTCATTCTGAGAACATGGCCGATGTAAGTCCAACGCCTTCGTCTAATGAAGGAAGATATATAGGTTTGTTTGCTTTCCTCTCTTATAGTAGTGTTAGATTTAAAGTCACTCCACTTAACGTTCAGAATGGTACGTAGGCATTTGTTTTCAAAGGAGTCGAGTCTTTTATCTGTGGCTTTTGTGGCTTTCCAACTTTTGCACCCATATGATAGAATAGGGATGATGTTGGAGTTAAACAACTTGAGTTTTGTGGTGTTTCTTAGTGTGTTTGACGTCCATATGTTGCGTAGTTTATTGAAAGCACCCGCTGCAAGGGCAATACGGTGTAAAATTTCTTTTGATAAGTCTCCATCCAATGCTAGATTGGTGCCTAAATATGTACATATCCACGTAATGCTCTGTACAATTGAGTTGTTAAATAAAACAAACCATTCCTTTCTCAAAATGTTCATTCCTATCTTGCGCAGCATGCTCTAAGAGTCTGTGAGAATTACCGAGTGGGTTGATGTATCAGTTATCAACCAACTCAGTGCTGCTGTAGCTCTACCTTCATCCTCATGCACGATGTGATAATATGTAGATGATATTTCCATCAACATCACGCCGTTTCTATAAGCAAAAAAAAAACAACCCCAACCGCATTTATTTGTATTTCTGTTAACTGAGCTATCTGTATATATATTTATGTCCTGTAGTTTCGAGTGTGGCTGGACAAGCTCTTGTACTGTAACTTCTGCCAGGATACCAGTTCATTTCAGACAAGATTTATCTAGTTGAATTATTACGTTAGTCAGTGATTTTTTTCTCAATCTCTACCACCTCCCATTCACTGCCCCCTTTCCTTTTATTATCCCAGGATATGTAATATTAATGGATTTATATATATATATATATATATATATATATAAGGATGGATAAACTCACGGATGAATAAATAGATGGATGGATAAATGGATACATAGATTGAATGTATCCATATAGTTGGAGAAAGTGATACTGAGATGAACGGAAGGAAGAACACAGATATTTCAATGTATAATTAAACACATTTTCAGAATATATGAGACACGATACAATAATATTTACGTATATATTGAACTTATGTAAAGCGCAACTCACTTTATTCATATTTAACTTATGTAAAGCGGTACTCAACATTATTCATATTTAACTTTGTAAAGCGGTACTCACGTTATTCATATTTAACTTATGTAAAGCGGTACTCACGTTATTCCTATTTAACTTATGTAAAGCGGTACTCAGGTTATTCATATTTAACTTATGTAAAGCGGTACTCACTTTATTCATATTTAATTTTTGTAAAGCCGTTCTCACGTTATTCATATTTAACTTATGTAAAGCGGTACTCACGTTATTCATATTTAACTTTGTAAAGCGGTACTCACGTTATTCATATTTAACTTATGTAAAGCGGTACTCACGTTATTCATATTTAACTTATGTAAAGCGGTACTCACGTTATTGATGTTGCTCGGGATACCGGCACACTTTGGATCACTGGATGGAAATATTCCTGACAATCCGTCTATCTCAGGAAATTTGTCCACTTCAGCACTCACTTTAGCGTAGTCAGGTAATGATTTCTAGGAAATATTCACTGTAATGATTAACATCACACAAACCCGTAGATAGGGTTGGGTGTCAACCACCCACCCCACCACAGAAAATTACATTAGTGCTATGAGTTTAGCTGATTTAGCTGGTTTAGCTGGTTTAGCTGGGTTAGCTGATTTAGCTGGTTTAGCTGGTTTAGCTGGGTTAGCTGGTTTAGCTGGTTTAGCTGGTTTAGCTGGTTTAGCTGGTTTAGCTGGTTTAGCTGGGTTAGCTGGTTTAGCTGGTTTAGCTGGTTTAGCTAAAAACAGGATGATAAGAATAAATGTGGATGGTAATCGTGCACAAAAAAAAGAGGAAGAACCTCTGATTTCAGCCATTCGGATGAGTAGAAAAATGATAAATAGACCATGACTCGGCACTGTTACTCCAATTTTGTTACCAAATCGTCTCCTTCCACCTTCAATTATTCCATGCACAATAGTTGTGTCCAGTGAGTTGTATTTCAATTATTCCATGCACAATAGTTGTGTCCAGTGAGTTGTATTTCAATTATTCCATCCACAATAGTTGTGTCCAGTGAGTTGTATTTCAATTATTCCATGCACAATAGTTGTGTCCAGTGAGTTGTATTTCAATTATTCCATCCACAATAGTTGTGTCCAGTGAGTTGTATTTCAATTATTCCATGCACAATAGTTGTGTCCAGTGAGTTGTATTTCAATTATTCCATGCACAATAGTTGTGTCCAGTGAGTTGTATTTCGTTATATTTCACAACGAAGCAAATTTAAACAGCTGTACTGTCGCTAGTGGTTGCTAAGTAAACAAACTTACACAGTTGTACTGTCGCTAGTGGTTGCTAAGTAAACAAACTTACACAGTTGTACTGTCGCTAGTGGGTGCTAACTAAACAAACTTACACAGTTGTACTGTCGCTAGTGGTTGCTTACTAAACAAACTTACACAGTTGTACTGTCGCTAGTGGTTGCTAAGTAAACAAACTTACACAGTTGTACTGTCGCTAGTGGTTGCTAAGTAAACAAACTTACACAGCTGTACTGTCGCTAGTGGTTGCTAAGTAAACAAACTTACACAGTTGTACTGTCGCTAGTGATTGCTAAGTAAACAAACTTACACAGTTGTACTGTCGCTAGTAGTTGCTAAGTAAACAAACTTACACAGCTGTACAGTCGTTAGTGATTGCTAAGTAAACAAAATTACACAGTTGTACTGTCGCTAGTAGTTGCTAAGTAAACAAACTTGCAAGTGTGTTAATTTTCAGCCAAACAAACATATTTGTTTTGTGTAATACATGATTGATTTTTAATGGATGGTTTGCAACAACATAAACGCACTGAGAGATTGTTTGCAGCAACATAAAATCACCGAGAGATTGTTTGAAAATCAAACATTTAATTTCGTATCCTATGCTCTGGAAATATACCGTATCCTACAGCCTCACAAGGATGAGATGTTTACTATTCTTGCACTGAATTAAATCCGTCCTTTGTTCGAAATCCATGAATGACTTTCATTAAAATAGAATTGGTTCAGTATAACATCCTTATCAGCATCATCGCCTCTAGATTGAAAAAAATGGTTGAAAAGTCGTAGATTGACTTCACTGTACTCGGTTTCCCATATTTACTCCGTCCCTCTCAACGAAGCGGCACGCCACCTGCCGAGAGTATCACTCATAGCACGTAACTCCGTAGTTTCAAGCGAAATATGGCGGATACACTCAAGGAGAGATCGGAGCAAATATGGACGTGTCCATTTTGCAGTGATGATGATCCGACGACCGACTAACTGACTAACCAACATCAGATGATATACTATGATGTAGATAACAATAATATCAGCTCTCTATACATCCATTTGTTTTATTATTAATCTCTCAACACTGACATCTGTCATCATCTCTCATCACCTTGTCATCTACGATGTCTTCTCCCCTTAATACTGGTATTTGTTTCTTTCTTCCTATTGTACTATGTGTAATGGATTAATTTTCCTATTGTACTATATGTAATAGATTAATCTTCCTAGTGTACTATATGTAATAGATTAATCTTTCTATTGTACTATATGTAATAGATTAATCTTTCTATTGTACTATATGTAATAGATTAATCTTCCTATTGTACTATGTGTAATGGATTAATTTTCGCTCTTATTATTTCCATCACAGTGCTTTCCTCATCTATATTCCAATTATTCTCTCATTTCTTATTTTCTTTATCAACAATTTCCGATTATTTCATTTTTAATTACCCATTTCTTGGTGTTGACAAATATCTAATCAATCACCCATTTCTTGGCGTTGACAAATCTCTAATCATTTATTGTTCCTATACTCTACCTACACATTACTCTTCACTCTGATGTGACCTTTCACCAATATAAATTTTTCTTCTCTTTCCTCTTCGTCTCTGGTTTCTTACTCACCCTACATATGTAAATTCACATTGTATGTTCATCGTTGTTGTTTTTTTAAATTTTATATTCACGATGTAGGCTTTCTAGTCTAAACGTGGTGCGTGCTGATTTCGCTATTTAGTAATTTGATAGCGATGCTGTTGTCGCGGCTGGTAAGGTTGAATATGATGTGGAAAAGCAAGATCAGTATTACAGTAAAAATCAATATATTCAGATCGATATTGATCATTACATACTTTTAAACAGATGTGAAAGTTGGACACTCACTGCAGGCACTGAAAGAAGGATTCAAGTTTTTGGAAACAAAAGCTACAGAGGTTTGTTAAGAACTTGGTATATAGAACACAAGACAAATAATATTTGTCCCGCATCAAATAAATCAACTTGCAGGTTATCAAGAACCACTTTTGGTAGTGGTGAAACGGCGTAAACATACAACTTGTTTTGGTTTGTACATGTAACGGGACATAACTCTCTCTCTAAAATTATTTTGTACAGAGTTGTCCGAGGTGAAAGGAGGACAGAACGACAGAAAAATGATTGAAAATAACAGGAAATGGCCTGGGTGTGATTTTTTTCTACATTCGAATATCTGAGGATACTGTTTGAGAGCTTTTTATACTGATGCACCCAGTGTGAAACCTCTGTTGTTCGTCCATCACAAGTGATGATAACCATTTGTTACATCCACTTTTGAAAATTCAATGTCAGTTATGTCCTTGATTATGAGTTCGTAGATGGCTAATGAGCCCTATTCGAGCTGTAAATGTCCTTGGACAGTTCGGACATGGAATGACGACAGTAGACGGATCTTGTTCTATCCGTAACTTTCTAGCTGCTCTCCGCTGTTGAGCTGCTACATTTCTCTTCTTTTCACAAGATGATGCGCTCGTTTTTATTTTAGAACGCCATGTAGATCTATTTTGTGCAAGTTCTTCCCATGTATCGTGGTCTATTTCTAAGGCTTTCAGTGAGTTCTTTAACGAGTCCTTGTAGCGCTTCCTTTGGCCACCTTGAGATCGTATACCCTTCTCTAGCTCACCACAGAGAAGTATCTTTGACAGACGATGGTCTGGCATACGCAACAAATGACCTGCCCAACGAATCTGTGTCTGCATCAGGATCGTGTCAATGCTTTGGATACCAGCTCTATAAAGGACAGTGGTATCTGTAATCTTGTCTTGCCATCTGATGTTCATAACTTTTCTGAGGCAATTTGTATGAAAATGATTGAGTTTTTTCACATGACGTCTATACACAGTCCATGTTTCACTAGCGTATAACAGCACTGGAAGTACCACTGCTCTGTAAACTTTCAGCTTAGTATGTAGGTTAATGCCATTTCTACGCCAAACATTTGCGTACAATCTGCCGAAAGTACTGCTTGCTTTGGCGATCCTTGTATACACTTGTTAGAGTCATTGTCAAGGAGTGTACGTACATTCCATGCTCCTAGAGTCAGTGGGAAAAGCTTTTCCCTTCGGGTGAATTTTCGTGAATGTGAAAATGACTTGCACTGGGGATTTTGATTAAAGTGAGGAAGAGTTGTGCAAAGCGTCGCCCTCACTCTCTTGTCGGATCTCATTTGAAACCAGTGGCAAGATGAATCGAGACGACTGGAAGTGAAGTACGATGCAGTGGATGACCATGGTTTTCTACGTGTCTCACCATGCCTGATGCGGTCCACACCGCGTTGCTGGCGTTCGCCTACATTACCCGGTGGGCCGATAAAATATCGTACCTCGTACGCGTACATTCGCCGAATATCAGACTTTACGTGTTTGGGTTGACACGACCGTTATGCTTTTTGAGATAGTCTCAGCACAATATCACCTACTTTATGACTGCCTAACAGGATGTCAGTCGAGTGTGGAGCCAGAACACGCCCCAGGCAGTCCACTGGTGATGTGTTCACACGACACGTCAAACCTGTTGTAGCTACGAGGTGAATAGTGAGCGATTTCAATGTGTTATTGACACCGAAGTAAATTTGTTCATCACATAATCTTCAACATTATTATATATAATCACTCTTTTCACATCACGTAGATATATCTACGACCCTGATGTCTCCAACATGAGATATCTACATGTTACATGTAAGTACTACTGCCAGGCACATTACCTCTAGTTGCATATTATGTTACATGTAAGTACTACTGTCAGGCACATTACCTCTAGTTGCATATTATGTTACATGTAAGTACTACTGTCAGGCACATTACCTCTAGTTGCATATTATGTTACATGTAAGTACTACTGTCAGGCACATTACCTCTAGTTGCATATTATGTTACATGTAAGTACTACTGCCAGGCACATTACCTCTAGTTGCATGTTATGTTACATGTAAGTACTACAGCCAGGCACATACCTCTAGTTGCAACAACTATGGTATACGTGAATTATACGTCAGACGTCACGACGTAACTTACCAGGTCATGCGTTAACTGACAGTCAGGTTTACTTTGAACATAAATACTTCCGCTAATAAATGTGTCTATCGGATTGATGTTTACCAGCATTGTTCCACCGACACATATCACTTGTGCTGAAACATAAATAGAAAAATATATCTTACATCTTGAACATCAGTACTCATAAGTCAAACATAATAGAAATTAACAGATTCACTCCGTGCTGTCAGTGAGTAGGCGCAACTATTTTCTCGCACTGGCTTGAAGGTCGAATGGTTCTGATGTGAATAAATTAACTCGCACATATGAAACCAATGCAATGTGTACTGCTGAGATATCGAAAGTTCTTTAGAGAGAACCGTTTTGTTTCCATGTCCTCTGATAGTCACAAATAACAGCACAAAACAACGGTAACAAAACACTTGCAGATTCTTCAAGTTAGTATTGGCTACTTAGAAATTCAAACCCAGCAACTCTCAATAATCAGTCAGTCAGTCAGTCAGTCAGTTCCTCTTTTGCCAAGTTCGGCACATAGGGCGGATGTCATAGTTCTCCATGCTTGTCGGTCAGGTGCTAGGGATTGCATGTCTTGTGGGTCTATGCCTGTTGATTTTAATTCATTCATAAATGTTCTTCTGATCGTTGTTTTTGGTCTTCCCTGTTTTATTTTCCCGTCTGGTATCCACATGAAGACTTGTCGTGGAATTCTGCCTTCCTTCATTCTAAGTATGTGGCAGATGTATGTCCAGCAGCGTTTTCTGATGATGTTCGTCAAGTATTCTTGTTTTGCGATAATACAAATGCGAAAACAATACAACAATACACACTGTATTCGCACACACTTCACTCATTGTTCACACAACATTTACATACGTTCACACACCATTTACATACGTTCACACACCATTTACATACGTTCACACACCATTTACATACGTTCCCACACCATTTACATACGTTCATACACCATTTACATACGTTCACAATCATTTACATACGTTCACACGCCATTTACATACGTTGACACGCCATTTACATATGTTCACACGGCATTTACATACGTTCACACACCATTTACATACGTTCACACACTATTTACATACGTTCACACACCATTTACATACGTTCACACACTATTTACATACGTTCACACACTATTTACATACGTTCACTCACCATTTACATACGTTCACACACTATACACCTACATTTATCTGGAGCGTAAATATGACACATGTGAGAGGCAATATTGGGTGTTTTTTTAAAGTAATCTCGTTTTGTGAGAAATTTAATTATTTTGGGGGGTAAACTGTTAAGGGATGTAGATTACTTCTTTTTACTTGGGTCTTTGTACTACATCGTACATAGTTTCCATCTGTATCATGGAAAAAAAAACTTAATAAAATCATCTGCGATGGCTAAGTCACGTTTGCAGAGTGTCAAAAGGCTGCGTTCCAAAAAATACAATTTTTTGGTGAAATTTCTTAAGTGTCAACTGGCCATAGCTGACCATTTCTGAGATACAAAGATATATGTAAGTCTTCAATGAAAGATTTCTCTACGAACTCTGAGATTTAGATAGGATGGCCAATGTGCTGGCTGCACTGTATGGATATATCGTTTACAACATGGGCGAAGTCGTTCAGGAAAACTATAAGAAAGTTGATCCAGTCATGAAAGTTCATCGCCTGGATTCCAGTCATAAAAGTTGATCGCATAGATTCCAGTCATGAAAAATTCCACTTCACTATTCGATATCTCTTTATTTTTCTTAATGATCGCATTAAAAGAATACAATTGGTAACATATCGACCCAGCCATCAACCCAGGTATCGACCCAGCCATCAACCCAGGTATCGACCCAGCCATCACCCAAGACACCGACCCAGCCATCAACCCAGGTATCGACTCAGCCATCAACCCAGGCATCGACTCAGCCATCAACCCAGGTATCGACCCAGCCATAAACCCAGGTGTCGACCCAGCCATCGACCCAGCTATCAACCCAGGCATCGACTCAGCCATCAACCCAGGCATCGACCCAGCTATCAACCCAGGCATCGACCTAGCCATCAATCCAGGCATTAACCCAGGTATCGACCTAGCCATCAACCCAGGCATCGACTCAGGCCTTCTGTGGATGTAGTGATTTTTGTGACAGTATATACACAGTATGCGTGTGCTTCTGAACTGTTCAGTTGCGAGATTTGAACCTGGACCATCAAAGACGAGCTCGGTACGTCGCTGCATATCGCTGGATAATAATCATCTGCAAGACAAGGTTATCTATAGAAACTTAGTATTAAATGTCACGTCTAGTTGTTCTAAAGAGAGGGCGAAAGAGCGTGAGCACTGCAAACCTACCTCGTATCTAGCTAACGAGAGGATGAACGGGTCTGAGCAGTGCAAACCTACCTCGTATCTAACGAGGCGTGTTCAAATGAAAACGGGACTTGTGGATTTATTTAAAAAGTATCATACGCAATTTAATATTTTCAACGGAATTGAACAAAGCAACCACTTGTGAATAAGAATGCACCTGGGTTCATCAGAAAAAATCTCCGTATGCATTTAGGCAAGCATCCCACTGTTTAGGTAGACGTCGAATGCCGTCCGAGAAAAAGTTGCGTGGCTGTTCTCTGAACCATGTGGTCACCGCTGTCTTCACGTCATCACCTGCCACAATGCTCAACAGAAATGCATCACCCTCTGCCCTGTAACGCATCAGGTGGTTCAAACTCCACCCCATCCGTTCTTCCTTATGGTGGTCAGTCAACATCCGTGGGACCCACTGTGAACACACCTTCCGATAGTTCAATTTCTTCCGAACAACCATGTGGGCTGTCCCAATTGACATATGGAATTCTTCTGCAAGCGAACGAATGCTCCGACGACGGTCAGTCAGTACTGCTTTATCAAGCACGGCTATGGCTTCTTCTGTTGCAACAATATGCGCCTGACCTGGCCGTGCAAGATCTGCCGTTAACTCACGTCCGTCTTTAAACATACGCACCCACTCCATCACTCTGGTCCTCGACAAACATTTGTCACCATATGCTGCCTTCATTCTCCAATGAATGTCTACTGCTTGACATCCTTCAAATGAAAGAAACTGGATCACAGCACGCTGATTCACTTTGGACGGGTTCGGAATCACACCCGCCATATTGTTAACAGTCTTCTGCAGCACATATGCATGCTGGGAAGATGAACACGTGACCGTATGTCAATTATTGGATACTCATTACTAGTGCAAAATGTCATCAATATCAGTGCGCTCTATCACGCGTGGTGTAACAAGTCCCGTTTTCATTTGAACACGCCTCGTAGCTAAAGAGAGGGCGAAGGGGTTAGAGCATTGCAAACCTACCTCGTTATATAATACGTCGATTGTCTGTCTGTCCACATCTCTCTGCACTTACAGGCACCTTAACCCTTTCCTGCATGTGGGGTTTCACTGTATAGTTATACCATCTACTAGAAGTATCATGTAACATGATGGTAGTTTTCTGGTAAGACAAAGGTAAGACGCCATGATTATACACATTTGAGGGACAGATAGGGTTGCAAAGTGGTGACGGCAACAATAAGTCTTCATGGGCTGCCCCGCTAAGGAAGAGAAGAAAATATTCCATGTTTTATAAGTATAAAATGTTACCTCTGTCCATACCGCAATCTGTTCCGTAGTTGCTCTGACCACAGACACAACCAGAATTAACGCATGCGCCGCCATTCAAGCAGGGTTTAGAACAGGTAGATCCATCTGCGAAATTATTAGATTCAGTGACAATCAGGTACATATTATATTAGTTTCTGTGTAATGTGTAACATATTATATTAGTTTCTGTGTAATGTGTAACATATTATATTAGTTTCTGTGTAATGTGTAACATATTATATTAGTTTCTGTGTAATGTGTAACATATTATATTAGTTTCTGTGTAATGTGTAACATATTATATTAGTTTCTGTGTAATGTGTAACATATTATATTAGTTTCTGTGTAATGTGTAACATATTATATTAGTTTCTGTGTATTGTGTAACATATTATATTAGTTTCTGTGTAATGTGTAACATATTATATTAGTTTCTGTGTAATGTGTAACATATTATATTAGTTTCTGTGTAATGTGTAACATATTATATTAGTTTCTGTGTAATGTGTAACATATTATATTAGTTTCTGTGTAATGTGTAACATATTATATTAGTTTCTGTGTAATGTGTAACATATTATATTAGTTTCTGTGTAATGTGTAACATATTATATTAGTTTCTGTGTAATGTGTAACTTAGTATATGTTTCTCTGTGTTAATTGTAACAAATATTAAGCTTTTCTATGTTATTTGTAACATATTATAAGCTTTTCTGTGTTATTTGTAACATAATCTATTAGTTTCTGTATTATTTGTAACATAATCTATTAGTTTCTGTATTATTTGTAACATAATCTATTGGTTTCTGTGTTATTTGTTTTGAGTTATGTAAAATAGCGAAATATAGAATATAACTGATCGGGGACAACAAACTAAAAATTAAGTGATTGGGGGGGGGGGGGGGGTGGCCATGTCCCCGCAACAATAAATACACCGTCTGATATTATATAGTAATTGTCTGTCTGTCTGGTCAGTCGGTCGATCGGTTTGTCCGTCTGTCTGTCGTTTTGTTTGTCTGTCTGTCTGGTCGGTCGGTCGGTCGGACTGTCTGTCTTGTGTGTTTGTCTGTCTGTCTGTTTGTTTGTTTTGTTTATTTGTTTGTTTGTTTGTTTGAGAACCCCCAGGAATTTCGAGCAGTTAGCTCTAACTTCCTTTGTGCAGTGAGTGGTTTTTCTGAACTTTCTGTCATATGCAAGAAACTTTAGCTTTCAGCTTAGTGCAATGCCTATTGAAGGTTGTTTTTTTTACATCGAGGTGGTCTATAATTGTATAGATGAAATGCTACAAAACTTCCATAAGAGAACCTCAATATAACGGCATGTCATCTACTAAGATTTTCTGTTGCATAAGTGGTTTGTCTAGTGGGACATTGGTGAGACCCACAGACCCAACCACATGTATTATTATTCATTAATTCATTCATTTCCTTATGCGCTGAAGTTAGCACATAGGGCAGAGGTCAGATCTCTCCAATTCTGTCTGTTCAAAGCTATTCTGTGCAGTTCTTGAATAGTATGGATATTGATTGTTTTACTTTCTCTAAGTATTGTTCTTCTGAGTGTTTCTTTTGGTCTACTCCTGGCTGTTTTGCCTGTAGGTATCCATTCAAGAGATTGGTGGTGTATTCTGTTGATGTCTGCGCGTAGGACATGCCCGATGTAGGACCAACGGCGTTACGCGTTATTATATAAAAAAATAATGAAACAACAACAAAAACATAATCGAACAGGTTCGTTGGCGTGTCACATTGAGACATTTCATGCAGACAGATCCTCACCCATTTCAATCCTCTACTACCCTGATGGTTTTAGACAATTCACAGCATGTCCAGCCATGTGTTCCTAGAGCTACATCGTCTTCTTCGCCCTACACCGTACTATGAAGAACATCTTTTTTTATCGAGGAATGTAACTTTATTACCAGAACCGCGACCTCAACTGTTTGTCATGGTTGTAAAGCTCTGATATAAGATGTACTGCTGAGAGTATCCGAACATAAAGCCAAAGGTAGAACCAGAAACAGGTAGATATAAAACATCAAGATAACCTTGAGCAAACATGGACTCAACGTAACCAAGTCCTTGGAACGAAAACTGAGTTTCTCATCCCCTCGATTAAATGGCAAGTGTGGATACCATCAACCATCATTTACCTAGGAAAATGAACAAGTATGGATACTATGAACTATTATAGACAAATTTACGGCAAGTGTAGATACTATCAACCATTATTCACCATGGAATCTTTACAATAAGAAGCCTTGCTATACACCTGGTATCATCTGATATAGAAAAGATTCCTTTATTTCCAGCGAAAGAAAATAAATTTTACCGTAATCATTAACAACAAAACATAAGAATCAACTGGTTAGAACAGAGATGAGATGTCTGAGAAAAGCTACAGGAGTGACCAGAAGACACAGAATTAGAAACGATGTCATAAAAGAAAGAGTGGGTGTCATATCAATTCTACAATACATACAAAACCAACAAATGCAATGGTTTGGTCATCTGGAAAGAATGTTGTGTGATTCATTAGTTTATAAAGCATATACGAAGAGAGTAGAAGCAGAAAGAAGAGCCAAGGGTAGACCTAGAGTACGCTGGATCGACAACATCAAAGAGACATTACACGAACACCAAATAACATTATCTGAAGATGCCAGAAAAGCGAGAACAAGAACATTGTATCTCCCTCGACACCCGTAAAGGGTAAAAGAGGAAGGAAAGAAGACGAAGAATCATTAACAGGAAAATTGCCCTAAAAATGAACAATGAGCGTGTTTGTATTCGAAAGAACGGATTTCAATGGACAAAAAAAGTACTTGCAATCGCCCATATCCTCTCTGTAACTTCCTTATCAGGAAATAACCCCCCCCCTTACCCCGTTATCTGCGAGCTTAATAAGAAAAGAATAGATACATCTCATTTCTGTTTATTTTATTTTTCATACAGCAAGATTTGAGTTCAAGGAAATACTCATGTTCTTCTTCAGAAACTGTAGATGGCTTGTACCTGCTTGAGAGAGTCTGAGACAGAGAGAACTTACCAGGAATTGTACTTGCACAGTCGTAGTCCAATCCAGGAGTGTCTCCGCATTGACATTCGCCGGTGAACAAGTTACATGATCCCGGACCACATTTCGCAGAGGGTTGTCTGCAGTCGAACGGAAAAATGCTGCTGACGGTTGATGCTCCTGATGTAGGTGGTGATTGTCCTGTAGAGTTGCTCTGACTAACTGCATTGTTCTGTGTTGGATCATTGTTCTGAATTGTAGAAGTGGTCAGAGTTGAGTTATCGTTCTGAGCTGTAGAATAATCAAGAATAAAGTGGTATAATAATCAAGAATAAAGTGGTGTTATAATCAAGAAGAAAGTGGTGTTATAATCAAGAATAAAGTGGTGTTATAATCAAGAATGAAGTGGTATTATAATCAAGAATGAAGTGGTGTTATAATCAAGAATGAAGTGGTGTTATAATCAAGAATGAAGTAGTGTTATAATCAAGAATGAAGTGGTGTTATAATCAAGAATGAAGTGGTATTATAATCAAGAATGAAGTGGTATTATAATCAAGAATGAAGTGGTATTATAATCAAGAATGAAGTGGTGTTATAATCAAGAATGAAGTGGTGTTATAATCAAGAATGAAGTGGTGTGCCTACTATTGTAAAGATCTAACAATAATAGATAATGTTTGATGGTAACAAAAACCAGGCATAAGAATCGATAAGCAAAAGAAAAGTATTTAGCGGAGTCAAATTTGGGAAGATGATGGTGTCGGTGATGATGTCTATAATGATAATGGTTGCAATGATAATGGTTGCAATGATAATGGTTGCAATGATAATGGTTGCAATGATAATGGTTGCAATAATAATGGTTGCAATGATAATGGTTGCAATGATAATGGTTGCAATGATAATGGTTGCAATAATAATGGTTGCAATGATAATGGTTGCAATGATAATGGTTGCAATAATAATGGTTGCAATGATAATGGTTGCAATGATAATGATGATGACAGTGATGATGATGATGTTGTCAATAATGCTGCTGTTGGTGATGATATTGATGTTCAAGATGATGACAATGTTCAAGATGATGAAGTGTTCATGATGATGGTTTTATGATGACGGTGTTCAAGATGATGACGGCGGTTCTGATGATGAAGAAGTTCATGATGATTTTCATGATTATAACGTTGTTTATGATGATGTTCCTGATGATGTTCACAATGATGTTCCTGATGATGTTCACAATGATGTTCCTGATGATGTTCACAATGATGTTCCTGATGATGTTCACAATGATGTTCCTGATGATGTTCACAATGATGTTCCTGATGATGTTCACAATGATGTTCCTGATGATGTTCACAATGATGTTCCTGATGATGTTCCTGATGATGTTCACAATGATGTTCCTGATGATGTTCACAATGATGTTCCTGATGATGTTCACAATGATGTTCCTGATGATGTTCACAATGATGTTCCTGATGATGTTCACAATGATGTTCCTGATGATGTTCACAATGATGTTCCTGATGATGTTCACAATGATGTTCCTGATGATGTTCACAATGATGTTCCTGATGATGTTCACAATGATGTTCCTGATGATGTTCACAATGATGTTCCTGATGATGTTCACAATGATGTTCCTGATGATGTTCATGAAGATAAGGTTAAGAGGTAGTATAAATTAGTCACTATTTTCATCTGTCAGTCCGCGAAGTTCTACTCTCAGACCTAAGTTAGTATATTTCTAAACTTCCATTTGATGACGAAGATTTCTACAGTTTTATCATCATCATCATCATCAAGTGCCGTCTCCGCAACGAAGGTTGGCTGCAACGTGTCTCCAACATCTCCTGTCTCTTGTCTTGGTGGTGCACTCTGCTAGACTGTAACCTGTCCATCGTGTAATGTTACTCTCCCACTTGTATCTATGCCTACCTCTTGCTCGCTTCCCTTTGACTTTACCCTCAAGTAAGGTCTTCAATAAGGTGTCATGTCTTTTAATGTGTCCAAAATATTTTATTTGCCTGATCTTTATTTCTCTTAGTAGTCCTTTCTTCATATTAAGTGTCTTTAGCACCTCTTTATTTGTTTTCTTCTCTTTCCATGATGTTCTCCCTATTCTTCTATATACCCACATCTCAAAGGCATCAATTTTGTCTTCTAATTGTTTATTTAGTGTCCATGTTTTTAGGGTCCAAGACCCAAGAAATTGATAAGCTGAATGTGACTGCATGATGAAATTCATGAGTTTCACTGTCATCTATACCGCAGGCGAAGTTGTCATGGCTTTCTTGTTTATATGGTGCAATCTCGAGACACACTACATATTAAAGTAATGATTTTTTCCCAGCCGTGTAAACGTGGATCTTTGCAAGGCATACTACAAATTAAAGTAACGATTGCTTTCCAGTCGTTCAAAACGTTTTGATCTTGACAAGGTATGTTGCAAATTAAAGTAATGATGCCTTCCCAGCCGTCCAAATATGGATGTTCTAGAAGAACGCTGCTAATTAAAGTAATGATACCTTCCCTGCCTTCAAATAATGGATCTTCTCGAGACGTGCTGCAGAGTTAAGTAATGATACCTTTCCAGACGTCCAAACATGCATTTTTCAGAAAACATTATCACAAAAGATAAGAGACATTTCAGCATGGAAAGAATAATTGCTGAAGACAGAGTTAACGGCAACAGGGGAGGAGGGCGCCCAAGACGGCGATGGTGCAGTGATATATCAGATAGTTTCAACATGTCTCTAGCTACGGCAGGTTAACTCGCCCAGAATCACGAAGCGTTCAGAGAATCCATAACGAAGACCACGTTCTGGAAAGAATATGTCACATGATGATGATTTAGCTATGATTGATCTGAAACAACCGTGTTTTACGTTTACAAGAAGATGTAATTGCCCTTTCTAATACTGAATCCCGAAGGGATATACCAATGTTATATGTTTCTGGTTCTCGCAGAATTGACATATCTGTGCAGTGTGTGAGTAGCTGTCTGTGCGTCCATCGACCTGTTCGTATTAACAACAACTTGAGAATAATCAGGTGGGAAATCTGAATGAAATCGTATTCCTAGAGAAGCGTCGTGGTCGACACTGAGAGTATGTTGACTCAATTTTCAGAGACGAGTAGATGCTATCTAAGTGAACCTGGTTCAAAATCCGTTATCTGCATTCTGAGTTTTCAACTATATTCTCAGCAAATCTCCCTCTGCACGGGATACTATTTCTCTACGCTTACTCATCATCTACTACAAATACAATTTAACATTGTACACTATGGACTATGTCCTGCTAATCTGCAGGAGTTTTGAGAATGAATTCAGAAGGAACATTGTTCTCACAATCCCACAAGACATGGTAGTATCCGCAGTAAAACCACAACACCTACCTCTGCACGAAACAGCAAACAACTGCAACAAAATTATCGACGTATATACCAAAGAATGTGCCATTTATGCCAATAGTTTAGATGTTTTGTGATATTAGTACAACTGAAAACGCTTCTGAAATAAAAATCAAATGTTTTCATTAAATTCATGGCTGTGTAACATCAACATAAATGTGTTTCAGGAACATCACTGAAATATATTTTCAACTTACATACATTTTGAAACGTTTCCGTCTGTCTAATGACAATATTTTTTATATCGTTCTCCGTCTATAGATAACGGTGAAGAGCATCTATGTAAGATATACAAAAACGTTTAGTCTGGTCAGTTGTTTGATTAGGTTCATGAAGGAATCGCTTTAGATCTGACCAGGTAGCTCTTGACAGAACACAATGTTTCTGGCAGATAAGTAGCTTCTTCTCAGTTGTATTAATTGATGTGACACCCGCATTCATGTAAGGTTGTCTCTACGGCATGGTTGTGCAAGGGAGTTTTAGGGATGGTTGTATAAGGGAGGTTTAGGCATGGTTGTGCAAGGGAGATTTAGGGATGGTTGTATAAGGGAGGTTTAGGCATGGTTGTGCAAGGGAGATTTAGGGATGGTTGTATAAGGGAGGTTTAGGTATGGTTGTGTAAAGGAGGTTTAATCATGCTTGTGTAAGGGAGGTTTGTGGATGTATATTTAGTTCTCGACGGGAGATATTTCAGAGCCTCTGCGTCACAGGAATATCATATCTTGCTGTCAGGAATCCAGCACCCACTTCTGAATCAACCAATCTCATTAAACTAATTGGAACTTTCTTGACTTATCAGCAGTGATGGCAAACTAACATTCTCCGTCCCCTAGGAGTCTGTCAAGAGTCCAGTGATGACACAACTAACATTCCCCATCCCCTAGGAGTCTGCCAGGAGTCCAGTGATGACACAACTAACATTCTCCGTCCCCTAGGAGTCTGTCAAGAGTCCAGTGATGACACAACTAACATTCTCCGTCCCCTAGGAGTCTGCCAGGAGTCCAGTGATGACACAACATTCTCCGTTCCCTAGGAGTCTGCCACAGAAGTACGTAGGGTGCAATGTTCGCTGGCCTGTATGTCTTCTTCATCTATGGCGATTATTTAATACAGGATACAAGTAAGAAATAGACATAAGGTAATGATGATTGTAGTTTTTTCACAGATGACAGGTTGTCATTGTTTTTTTTTCCACAGATGACAGGTTGTCATTGTTGTTTTTTCACAGATGACAGGTTGTCATTGTTGTTTTTCCACAGATGACAGGTTGTCATTGTTGTTTTTTCACAGATGGCAGGTTGTCAGTCTATCCTCAAACTTCCTGTGCATCCCCTCCCACAACATTCATTGAAGGAAGACAGTGACCATATTCATGAACAATCTGAACGGGGGTCTTACACATTATATAAAGGGAATCTCAGAACTACTCGTACCATCATGCCTTCTCAAAGCTGCGGCACTTGATATATTCTATATATATTTCTCTTGCGTCTTTATATCGTTCCAGATCTTTGCTATTATTATTATTGTTATAGTTGAGTCCCTTTATAACGCATCCTTCTATAACACATTTCCTTATTTAACAACACTTTTCAAAATACATATGATACTGTTTATAGTGTTTATAGTGAATTTATGTTACTACACGCATACATTAGTACATGCATATGTTACTGCACGCATGTTACTACACGCATATGTTACTACAAGCATATGTTACTACACGCATATGTTACTACACGCATATGTTACTACACGCATACATTAGTACATGCATATGTTACTGCACGCATGTTACTACACGCATATGTTACTACACGCATACATTAGTACATGCATATGTTACTGCACGCATGTTACTACACGCATATGTTACTACACGCATATGTTACCACACGCAAACGTTACTACACGCATATCTTAATATACATACATGTTAATACGCGCATGTTACTGCACACATATGTTACTACACGCATATCTTACTATACACATATGTTACTACACGCATATGTTACTACACGCATTTGTTACTACACGCATGTGTTACTACATGTATATTTCCAAACGTATATGTTACTACACGCATACCTTACTACATATATATGTTATTACATGCATACTATACTATGCGCAAATGTTACTACACGCATATGTTACTAAACGCATGTGTTACTACACCCATACCTTACTATACGCATGTTACTACATGATTATGTTACTACACGCATGTGTTACTACATGTATATTTCCAAACGTATATATTACTACACCCATACCTTACTATACGCATATGTTACTACATAGATATGTTACTACATGCATATGTTAGTACACGTATATTTCCAAACGTATATGTTACTACACGCATATGCTACTACACACATATGTTACTACACGCATATGTTACTACACACATATTTCGTTTACTCTGACACAGTTATTATATTGAGATTTCGCTATATGTATATTACATTATGATATTCTGATTACGGAGGTCAATGTGCTAGATTACCTAAACCGAGACCTCCAATATTTTTTATTGTAATTTTATTGTAATGTAACCAATTCGGACAAACGCTCACGGTTGAATCGGACGTACCTCGCCACAAGAGGTACATTGTACCTAACCGAAAATTGTATCCATCCATGGAATACTATCCATGATAGAATATTCCCATAATACTATATCAACACATGTATCACGCATGTATCACGCATGTATCACGCATGTATCACGCATGTATCACGCATGTATCATGTATATATCACGAATGTATCACGCATGTATCACGCATGTATCACGCATGTATCACGCATGTATCACGTATGTATCACGAATCTATCACGCATCTATCACGTATGTATCACGCATGCATCACGCATGTATCGTGCATGTATCACGTAATGTATCACGAATGTATCATGTATATATCACGAATGTATCATGCATTTATTACGCATACGTCACGCGTATCCCGATATTATACGTCTTTGTACCGAAGTAGTGGTTATCTACTAGTGGTCATCTACTAGTGGTCATCTACTAGTGGTCATCTACTAGTGGTCATCTGCTAGTGGTCATCTACTAGTGGTCATCTGCTAGTGGTCATCTGCTAGTGGTCATCTGCTAGTGGTCATCTGCTAGTGGTCATCTGCTAGTGGTCATCTGCTAGTGGTCATCTGCTAGTGGTCATCTGCTAGTGGTCATCTACTAGTGGTGAACCCGGAGAGAATTAACCCAGCTTGTAAATAAAGATGGATGAAATAGCATAATGATGTTGATTTGTTCTGTTCAACTTAGTTTTATACATTCTTCTATTCTATTGAAGATTCTTACTTTATCTTGTTCGAATTTGGTCAAAACATCCTGAGTTCCTATCATTCTGTGATTATCTGATCAAGTGATCATTAATTATATTTCATTGGCTGATACACTGATCAAATCTTCATCAATTCTCTTTCATTGGCTGATATACTGATCACGCTGTCATTAATTCTCTTTCATTGGCTGATATACTAATCACGCTGTCATTAATTCTCTTTCATTGGCTGATACAATGATTGCGTCGGCATTAATTTTTATTTCAATCGGTCATACACTGATCACGTGGTCATCAATTTTCTTTTTGTTCGACGATTCACTAGTCACGTAATCAGCTATTTTCTTACATTCGTTGATATATAGATCACTTTATCATCAATTTTCGGTTTGTTTTGGTGGCGGGGGGGGGGGGGGGGAGAATGAGCTAGGAAATAAACAAAGAGCAATTTGCTAAATTTGTTACTTGACTTGGTACAAAATGACATGGTCTACTTTATACCCACAGCCACCCTTTGAATGTAGCCTGTTATGATTGATTTTCATCTACGCAGCAACAACCTCCTCAAACTGTCATTAATTTGCCTGCTTGTCATGATAAACCAAATCATTAATTTTCTTGAAATCTATTATAAATTTGTTAAGTGATCAATTTCTTCCTTCTTGATGTAATGTTATCCAACAATTGTTCAGTTTCTGTCTGTCATATATTGATTCACTTGTCAATGTTGGTGTCTAGCTACTTATGTCCCCATGTTGCGTGGCCAGCTTGTTACCTGTGAAGCTGAGTCACTTGCTGAAGTTCGCGTGAGTCAGTATCTGTGTGGAGCTGAGTCACATGCGGAGGATCCCGTGAGTCCGTATTGATGTTACATTTCTGTAATATTTGGAATCTTCAAGTATTTTATTTCTTGGTGTTCTCATGCTGGTTATTTCATTAAAAGTTGTTATTCAATGTCGTATTAATTATGTTAAATCATTTCAATATTCCTTTTTTTCTTCGGGGTTAGTTCTCATACCCCTGCAAATTAGCAGGATGTAGTCCGGAGAACGGAATGTGTCATGGTTTACAGTTTTGCTGCGATATCTGCGTTTTCACCCAGGTACATTTGACTTCAGCGTGACTTTTGGGTCACTTTCACCGTATATTGGATGAGACAGCCAACTCTACCCCATAACCTCCTTAGTCATCGATTACAACATGCATGGAAGGTAAATGGTGTTGCTATTTATTGCTCCTATTGTGGACCCCTAGCAAGACACGGGTGACATCGTATTCTTCAGCGTTACTTCTCAAACTCCCACTAAATCTTTTTTTCAGCAGGCCAATTGTTCTACTACATCTCCCCTGCAGCAGGCCAATTGTTCTACTACATCTCCCCTGCAGCAGGCCAATTGTTCTACTACATCTCCCCTGCAGCAGGCCAATTGTTCTACTACATCTCCCCTGCAGCAGGCCAATTGTTCTACTACATCTCCCCTGCAGCAGGCCAATTGTTCTACTACATCTCCCCTGCAGCAGGCCAATTGTTCTACTACATCTCCCCTGCAGCAGGACAATGTTCTACTAGATCTCCCATGCAGCAGGACAATGTTCTACTATATTTCCAGCAGGATGTAGTCATGGCCGTCACCAACAGAAGACGTATACACAAAATTAATTAGGCCTCCATTTGCTCCTCTTCTTGATTATTATCATGATTTTCGTTGGTCACTATATTTATATACTTGGAGTGGTACACCAAAAAATAGGCAAGACGACTCCAAGTGTAATAATAGTGACAAACGGAAATCACGACAAAAAAGTAACGAATGAAGGTCTAATTAATTATGAACAGAAGTCTTCTATACAGACGTTGTTGCTGTAGGGCCTAGTTCAGAGAATACTACCGCTATTTAAGCACCATTAGCCCGACACATCCGTCTAAACGAGAATGTGGGGGTGAAATGGGTCTCGCATTGTTCTTGTGCAATGTCCCATCTCTTGGGTAGCAGATTTGTTTACAGAAATACAGCTGCTTTTGCTTTAATTCTTGATTGAATGGTCTTTCTACACAAGGAATAGCTCGCTGGTACGAAGCGCCTCGTCGGAGGAAAGACAAGCAGTGGGTGACCCAGGCAAACTATCAGCTCGTCTCGTACATACTTGTCGCTTAGTAGTAAGCTCCTTATATAGGCAGTGCACTAAGCTGAAAGCTGAAGCTTCCTGGGTATGAAAGAAAGTTCAGAAAACTCACCGCTGCACATAGGAAGTAAGAGCTGCTCGCTCGCAACTCCTGTGACTGGAGATGAAGAAGAAGATGAAGAAGAAGAAGAAAAGAGCCATGAAGGCTATAGTACATAATTTCCATCTATTCTCTAGTGAATCAATCAAAGGTTCATTTATTTCTATTCACGCTATATTAAACCGATTTAAGCGGTCATTATTATCTTTCATCTACGCTTCAGGAAATCTATCGAAATATCATTATTTCTTCTGTGTTTCTGCGTATTACAATTGTATGCACCGGTATAACCTATTTCTCTACGACAGACGGTCTGAAGCAATATTTATCGGAGATAGGCGTGAAGGATCGTGCATGGAGGGAAAGTCCTTGTTTTGTTTTTTCTCTTGTACATTAGTTTAACTATTTGTTAGCTATCTTAGTCACCAGTAACTATAATATATTATCATATTTGTTATCGCATCTTAGTTTTGTCACTGGGACACCCTCCACCTTGTCGGATATCTTCTGACAGTTTTGTTACTGGGACACCCTCCACCTTGTCGGATATCTTCTGACAGTTTTGTTACTGGGACATTCTCCACCTTGTCGGATATCTTATGACAGTTTTGTTACTGGGACACTCTCCACCTTGTCGGATATCTTATGACAGTTTTGTTACTGGGACACCCTCCACCTTGTCGGATATCCTCTGACAGTTTGTTACTGGGACACCCTCCACATTGTCGGATATCCTCTGACAGTTTGTTACTGGGACACCCTCCACCTTGTCGGATATCCTCTGACAGTTTGTTACTGGGACACCCTCCACCTTGTCGGATATCTTCTGACAGTTTGTTACTGGGACACCCTCCACATTGTCGGATATCCTCTGACAGTTTGTTACTGGGACACCCTCCACCTTGTCGGATATCCTCTGACAGTTTGTTACTGGGACACCCTCCACCTTGTCGGATATCCTCTGACAGTTTGTTACTGGGACACCCTCCACCTTGTCGGATATCCTCTGACAGTTTTGTTACTGGGACACCCTCCACCTTGTCGGATATCCTCTGACAGTTTTGTTACTGGGACACCCTCCACCTTGTCGGATATCCTCTGACAGTTTTGTTACTGGGACACCCTCCACCTTGTCGGATATCTTCTGACAGTTTGTTACTGGGACACCCTCCACCTTGTCGGATATCTTCTGACAGTTTGTTACTGGGACACCCTCCACATTGTCGGATATCCTCTGACAGTTTGTTACTGGGACACCCTCCACATTGTCGGATATCCTCTGACAGTTTGTTACTGGGACACCCTCCACCTTGTCGGATATCCTCTGACAGTTTGTTACTGGGACACCCTCCACCTTGTCGGATATCTTCTGACAGTTTGTTACTGGGACACCCTCCACATTGTCGGATATCTTCTGACAGTTTCGTTATTCATATCTCATATGAGATGTACGGTAGTTATTTTATGTTGCATATTTTGAAATTTATTTTAACATTATTTTACCTTTTCATGGAAAAATAAATAATTTTAACAACAAAAACAAGCATTGGGATCAATGAATGTGTCGTACATATTAGAAAACTTGTCTTTTTATATAGATTTGTGATTACATTTTAAATTAACAATGTGGATTGCATACTGATAACAGTGTATCACATATCGGTGTCAGTAACTTCACATAGGCCTATGTTGTATGTTGTATTAATATGTTGTATGAGTATGTTGTAGCTTGTTCTCAATCTTCTTCTTCAGCGTTCATTCTCAAACTCCTGCTGGATCTCTGTTGTAGCAGGACCATGATCCATTATATATTTCCAGCAGGATGTAGTCCAGAGAATGGAAATGCGTTGTGTCGCCGTTTTATTTGCGCTAATGGCCCGACACATCCGTCTTCGGTGGTGTTCTCAATCTAAACATAATTATTTGTTCCATTCTTCACAACCTGTATCTTGTTATGAATTAATGAGTGGGTTGCCAAAATGACGAAAATAACATCAGTGTTGTGCTATTAGTCAGTGTCGTTCGCTACTTTCCGTTTGCTATGTTGCGTTATTGATTATGGTTTTTTAATCGAAACGTGGGTTTGTGTGTTAGTTTTCTTGTGTGCTTGCAGTTATTAGCACAAATGTATTTACATGCATCTTCAATTTTCTCTATACGTTTGTTTTAGTTATGTTGTGTCTTTCATATTTACGAACCCATACAGGAAGATATTGTATATTGGGGACTCAACAGAGATAGAAAGATTTTTATACTTGGGACTCTGTCGAGATAATGATAGTTGTTTTTTTGTTAGTCAACTTTTGTAATAGTTTTCTGTTCCTTACAACGTCAGAACACTTATATAATACAGAATAAATCAGAGAAACTGCCCTGATCAAACATGGGTCATAGTATCACAAAACAAGTCAGAGAAACTGTCCTGATTAAACATGGGTCATAGTATCACAAAAACGGAAACAAATATGATATAAATCAGTAATAATGTGTTTTAAAATAATACCGATCCTTATACATTAATAGAAAAAAAGTGTATTAAAATAAAGGACAATATACATTAACAGTTTCTGATATATATATATAACCAGATGGTCTATCAATTATCTGCAGACACTAAAGAAATATGATTTACTGAGTGATAATCCTTATGGCGGGGTGATAAATAAAAAACAAAAGAACAGAATAGATATTCCTGTGATAAACTGTTAATATAAATTCAATTTATCCATTCAATGAAATGTGAAAACTGTTCAAAATTCCTTTTTTGAAACATTTTCTTTTCGTCCACCCATCCAATAAAATGTGAGAATTCCCTTTAAAATAATACGAAATAATATGAATTCTAGTTATTCAAGATCAACCATTCAATCAAATGTGACAATTTCGTTTATCGATAATTAGTGAGATTTCTGTAAAATTGCATAATTATAGAACTTACGTAGAACACAAGTTTGTTGAGCCGTATAATAACTCACAGACTATCATAGTCTTCTTCTTCAGCGTTTATTCTCAAACTCCCATTGGATATCTTGTATCAGGACCATGGTCCTAATAGATTTCCAGAAGGATGTAATCCACAGAATGGAAATGCGTTGTGTCGCCGTTTTATTTGCGCTAATGGCCCGACACAGCCGTCTTCGGCGGTAGACTATCATATTATAGCAGACTCGTTCCAATTATATTGTTTTAATGCGTATATCTACAACACTACTCGTGTACACGTAAATCATTGTTATATCGGATGTATGTGTTGTTTAATGTCTGCCGTCTAATGCTTTTGTGACAGTGTCATTATTTTTTCTTGTTCTTACTGTTTCTCCGGTATTTTCTTAAAAAGGACATTAAGGTCGAAACTGTCTTGTATACTTTTATTTGTATTATTTTTCCCGCACCACTACTCTTTAGTCTGATAGTCTATGTGTTTATTGTACAGCTGATCAAACGTGTGTTCTACGTAAGTACAATATCGTTTAAAATAAATTGAAGTAATGTCAATTCTCCATACCAAAGCCGACACATTCAATACAATATAAAAATCCCGTTCAAAATAACACGAAATAAATGTACACTACCTACCAAATATTGAATGATCTGTGAACTTTCGCAAGTATGCACGTTAAAATATAACATAAAAACAGTTATTAGATTAACGCAGAAAGGCGGTGTGCCCTGCGCCGCTATTGGCCAATCGTTATTTTTATTCAATAAGCAAACTGGCCAAGGATCATACAGACAGCAAGAAGTAAGTTTCAAAAACAAATCATGTTTTCGATTTGTCGATAAATTTCGTCAAGCCTATTGTTGTTGCTAAGAAAACGCCCTAAGTTTATCGCATGGCATATCGGTAACAGATGTTTCCATTTGACGTGCATGGACAATCTCTCCTTGTGCATATCACGTAGAAATCTGAAACACGTACAAACATGATGTTGTATCTTGTTGACTTTCAAAGTGCAATAATTCTTTGATCCTTCTCGCTGGTAGGTAACACGGCAGCCGGTACGATACAGTGCAAGTATGCTATAGATAATTAACACAACATGATCTCGACTGATAGGGATCGTATCCGATTCTGAGTCCAATCTTCAGGAGGTCAAAACCAGAGTGTTTCACCATGAATGGGCACATTACACAGATAAATCTGCCATTTAGGGACTCGTGTTGATCTTCTGCTGATGTCATGCTGGAGTGCGCAGAAATTTGCCATCTGATACGCTTGTCAGCTTTTAAAAGAGCTGAGAGTGAGATGTAGGCGACTGAGATAGAGTTTTTGAGAAAGAATGAAAATTCCACGGACCAGCCAAACACAAACTGATTTAGAAATCTTCACAGATGCTGGAGTGAAACGACAAATTAAAGCACAAATTAGAAGGAGACAATCCAGATTTTTAGGGCATGTCATGAAAGAAAGTAAAACTTGAACATTCAGTAACTGTTGGACATGGACACTAAATAAACAATTAGAAGACATAATTGATGCCTTTGAGATGTGGGTATATAGAAGAATAGGGATAACATCATGGAAAGAGAAGAAAACAAATAAAGAGGTGCTAAAAACACTTAATATGAAGAAAGAACTGCTAAGAAAAATACAGATCAGGCAAATAAAATATTTTGGACACATTAAAAGACATGACACCTTATTGAAGAAATTACTTGAGGGTAAAGTCAAAGGGAAGCAAGCAAGAGGTAGGCAGAGATACAAGTGGGAGAGTAACATCACACGATAGACAGGTTACAGTCTAACAGAGTGCACCACCAAGACAAGAGACAGGGGATGTTGGAGATCCGTTGCAGCCAACTTTCATTGCTGAGACGGCACTTGATGAACCACCGGAAAGATCAAGTGGAGACGAGACAGAGGAAGACAAAGAGAGATTGATTGATGAATGGGTGTCACTGTGGCACAAACTGAACTTATCAATAACAAAAGAGGCAGAGAGTTGTAGAGAAACATGATCGCTTACGACACTGGCATGACATTTGATTGACACACTAGTTATAAGGGCACCTGTAGTAAGCACTTTTGTTTCTCTCCTACATCATGATTCTCTTTCAGCAATATTTCTTTGTTGTAGCTTGTTCGTGACCTGATGAAGACTTGTTAGTCGAAACTTCGTGTAGTTCCATTTCTGTTGATATTGTTAGGTGCGTATTGTATTTTTGTTGCAACACCTCTTACGTATCTTTGCTTTCCCCCCTTATCTACTGCTATTATCACATCAAAGGTAATCCTAAATCTTAATGGATTAAAACAATGTGGTCAGGGAACTATAAATTACAATAAAACTATACACTTAGACAAAACAAAGGTCATGATGACAGCAAGATTTGAAGTAAAAGAAATTATATGCATATGAAAGTACGAGGGAGCAAAGCAAATAATTCACATACTTAAGAAACTTTCACCATATAGCCGAACTGACAAGAAGATCGAACACAACAAATTAGGTCAAATACAAGATGTCACCAGCAAATCTTGTAGTTTCTAGAAATCAGACGCGACTGGGTAAAATAGGAACACTCTATAATAACTTCATGTAAGTATTTTGTTACCAATGTCAGAACTGGAATATAAACATCAGACGTGACTTGGTACAACAGGAATACTTCAATAAAAATATTCGTAGCAACATTTTGTTACCAATGTTAGAACTGAACAATAGCAGCATTAGAAAAATAAATCAAAAGACATTACAAAACTAATCCAACATATAGAATGTCTCCCGTCCATGAAGATAAATCACATGAAAAATTAAATTATTGTTCTCCCAAAACAATATCCGTCTAAAACGAAGTGAATGGACATTTTTTTCCCCTGAAAAATTCCCCTTTCTCGTATCTACTGGCACTGAGCCCTAGACTTCTAAATACACCGGATATATAGATAGACGTCACAAAATGAGGCGGTTGCTATTAAAAATATTCGTGAATTCACTGACAATATTTATCAGGTCCTTTACCGGAGTCCTGTGCGCTAATCTGACACAGCGTCACATAACTTGGCTGATACGATTAATTACTTTGAGAAATACATTGTGTCGCCAGCCAATGAAAATCACGAGAAAAGTCGAAAATATCACGTGACGCTGCAAGAGACCAATGCGCAAATCTGTTTCTACATTTAGATTAACTACTTTACTATCTCAACATACAACTTATATTTATGTTGTAGGTCTGACTTATATTTATGTTGTAGGTCTGACTTATATTTATGTTGTAGGTCTGACTTATATTTATGTTGTAGGTCTGACTTATATTTATGTTGTAGGTCTGACTTATATTTATGTTGTAGGTCTGACTTATATTTATGTTGTAGGTCTCACTTATATTTATGTTGTAGGTCTGACTTATATTTATGTTGTAGGTCTGACTTATATTTATGTTGTAGGTCTGACTTATATTTATGTTGTAGGTCTTACTCTACTTTACTTCCATCTATTTTCCCTATGATGATAAAATAGATGCCTATCTTATGCCTATATTACTTTAATGTTCTTTTTGCCTATTTTCAGGTTTTGTGTTTGTCCTCATCTTGACAAAGAACTGATGGTCGAAACGTTGAATCTATGCATTTGTTCTATTTGTAAAAATGAAATTTAACAGTATTTTTTTAAATTTTATAATTTTTCATTTAGACCTGATAGACAATTTTACTGCCGTTTTTCTTTAATGTTTACCCGTGTCCTATTCTCAGCTGTAAAATGTATCAGGTTCTCAGTTGTAGGATGTATCATGTTCTCAGCTGTAAAATGTATCAGGTTCTCAGTTGTAGGATGTATCATGTTCTCAGCTGTAAAATGTATCAGGTTCTCAGTTGTAGGATGTATCAGGTTCTCAGTTGTAAAATGTATCAGGTTCTTAGCTGTAGAATATATTCAGTCAGTTCTCAGCTGTAGAATGTATCTAGTTCTCAGCTGTAGAATGTATCTAGTTCTCAGCTGTAGAATTTATCTAGTTCTCAGCTGTAGAATGTATCTAGTTCTGTAGAATGCACCATGTTGTCAGCTGTAGAATGTATCGTGTTCTTAGCTGTAAAATATATCTAGTCAGTTCTCAGCTGTAGAATGTTTCCTGTTCTCAACTGCAGAATATATCAAGTTCTCAGCTGTAGAATGTTTCCTGTTCTCAACTGCAGAATATATCAAGTTCTCAGCTGCAGAATATATCAAGTTCTCAGCTGTAGAATGTTTCCTGTTCTCAACTGCAGAATATATCAAGTTCTCAGCTGTAGAATATATCAAGTTCTCAGCTGTAGAATATATCAAGTTCTTAGCTGTAGAATGTATTCAGTTCTCAGCTGTAGAATGCTATCGTGTTCTCAGCTGTAGAGTGACAAAGTATGCCATTGCTAATTGACAATGATTTTTAAAATGTAGCCTATCCCACACTAATCCCCTCTGCGTCATTTCTTATAACATACATAGCAGATCCCGTGACAATTCTTTGCAGCTAATTTAAACTTCAACAACGGAGTAGAAGACATCTTCAATAGACATTGCCTTAGAAAAAAACTGATGTCTTATGGGTATGAAAGAAAGCCCATATGAAGTAAAGAAAGTCTCTCATAACTCCTAGTGATAGCAACAAACATGGTCTCAACAACAGACGGGCGAGACCTGATCTGAGCCATAAACAAAAACACGACACAAACTCAATACAAATTACCGTAAACCATATCAAACAGACGATATGACATTTACGCAGTTTTTTAAAAACCACTTACCATACACGAGTCCGCTGCTATGGGGCTTGCCAAACGTACTGTTGTATGCGTCACATATCGCGGGAACCTTTCAATAATTGTCTCGGGATTTCATCTACTAAATTTCAAGCTGTCCTTATTTTATCGTAAGAAATCAACTACAAGAAAATTGATTTGGTGGGGACAAAAATTGATTTTACATCCGGCAACTTTTGTGTCATAGGCCTATACGTGCGCTTTATTATGTATGTACTGAATGATGAGTTTTATTTACTTGATGTTCAGTTTCAGAAACGGGAATGTATAAATCTTAGATATTTATATTGAGGTTATCTTCTTATAGAAGCTTCATGGCACGTCATCTTTACAATCCCGTAGTCGTAACATTCGATAACAGTTACCATGTTGTTCAGACAGACCGACGTTGTGCTTGAACTAGTTACGGGCACGGCGTTGGTGGGCGGAACAACAAAGAAACCTGTCGCAATGGCCAGAGGTGTACCCTGATGTCGTTTGTTTCAATGACATTAGACTCGAAACACCATCGAGTCGGATGGTTGCTGGAACAGAGGGCAGAACACTTATGGGAATACCCTACGTGCTGTGAGGCCAGTTTCTAATCAAGAATCAGTTTCAGAATACTTCATTGTTACGATTTTACACAATATGCATGTTATAAGAGGATAACAACAGATAGAGCAAAAATTATATCATATATAGGACAGGTATATACCGACATCAAATATTATAGCTTCTATCTATGAGAATGTGATACACTCAGCTCACAATAAGCTAATATAATGAGAGGAAAACAAAGGAAGTTTGTAAGGAGTGTTGGCAATATTTAAGTACACGACATACTAGCAATCACCACACAAAAAGATGACGTTATGCCTAGAAAGTTTTCATCAGAACATTAACACAGACAGACAACGATTAAGTTATACATAAAGAGACATAGTATGAAAGGAACAGATAAGAAGAACAATCTACCTATCTAAATAGAAATCTACCTATCTGAACAGATATCTACCATCTAAATAGAAATCTACCTATCTGAAAAGGATGGTGAGATGTGCGTATTGGCGAAATATTCTGTAGGTCCTTGATATTGTACAGTTCCAAAATTGTTTCATATCAAGTAACAGGACTATGGTCTAAACACTCTTCTTCTTCTTCTGAGTTCATTCTCAAACTCCTGCAGATTAACAGGATGTAGTCCAGAGAATGGAATGTGTTGTGTCATGGTTTACAGCTTAGCTGCTCATTTAAATCTGACACATTCTACATAAGCATGGCTTCTCAGTCACTTTGACCCTGCATGGAATAGGACAATCATCTTCAACCCATAACCTCCTTAGATGACTCTTACTACAAATAACAGTGTCGCTATTCTTTGCTTCCATTTTGGGCCTCTGAAACACCTGGGTGTGGTTGAACAATCAGATCCTGTGCAAGATGATAACATCTTTGATATCATCGCTTCCATCTCCTTTTGTGTTTGATGTGATTGTGCAGTTGGCAGACAGTTTACAAGAAATTTAATGTCATTGCTGCATGTGACAAAACCCCACAAGCAACTTATTGCTATGGTATTCAAAATCCCACCTGCAACTGTCTTTCCTGTAGTTTACAACCACACCCCCCCACTTTTCTTATTGCAGGACAATGTACACACTAGATCTCTCTTACAGCAGGACAATGTACACACTAGATCTCTCTTATTGCAGGACAATGTACACACTAGATCTCTCTTATTGCAGGACAATGTACACACTAGATCTCTCTTATTGCAGGACAATGTACACACTAGATCTCTCTTATTGCAGGACAATGTACACACTAGATCTCTCTTATTGCAGGACAATGTACACACTAGATCTCTCTTATTGCAGGACAATGTACACACTAGATCTCTCTTATTGCAGGACAATGTACACACTAGATCTCTCTTACATCAGGACAATGTACACACTAGATCTCTCTTATTGCAGGACAATGTACACACTAGATCTCTCTTATTGCAGGACAATGTACACACTAGATCTCTCTTACATCAGGACAATGTACACACTAGATCTCTCTTATTGCAGGACAATGTACACACTAGATCTCTCTTACATCAGGACAATGTACACACTAGATCTCTCTTATTGCAGGACAATGTACACACTAGATCTCTCTTATTGCAGGACAATGTACACACTAGATCTCTCTTACATCAGGACAATGTACACACTAGATCTCTCTTATTGCAGGACAATGTACACACTAGATCTCTCTTATTGCAGGACAATGTACACACTAGATCTCTCTTATTGCAGGACAATGTACACACTAGATCTCTCTTATTGCAGGACAATGTACACACTAGATCTCTCTTACATCAGGACAATGTACACACTATATCTCTCTTATTGCAGGACAATGTACACACCAGATCTCTCTTATTGCAGGACAATGTACACACTAGATCTCTCTTATTGCAGGACAATGTACACACTATATCTCTCTTATTGCAGGACAATGTACACACCAGATCTCTCTTATTGCAGGACAATGTACACACTAGATCTCTCTTATTGCAGGACAATGTACACACTAGATCTCTCTTATTGCAGGACAATGTACACACTAGATCTCTCTTATTGCAGGACAATGTACACACTAGATCTCTCTTACATCAGGACAATGTACACACTAGATCTCTCTTATTGCAGGACAATGTACACACTAGATCTCTCTTATTGCAGGACAATGTACACACTAGATCTCTCTTATTGCAGGACAATGTACACACTAGATCTCTCTTACATCAGGACAATGTACGCACTAGATCTCTCTTATTGCAGGACAATGTACACACTAGATCTCTCTTATTGCAGGACAATGTACACACTAGATCTCTCTTATTGCAGGACAATGTACACACTAGATCTCTCTTATTGCAGGACAATGTACACACTAGATCTCTCTTACATCAGGACAATGTACACACTAGATCTCTCTTATTGCAGGACAATGTACACACTAGATCTCTCTTATTGCAGGACAATGTACACACTAGATCTCTCTTATTGCAGGACAATGTACACACTAGATCTCTCTTATTGCAGGACAATGTACACACTAGATCTCTCTTATTGCAGGACAATGTACACACTAGATCTCTCTTATTGCAGGACAATGTACACACTAGATCTCTCTTACATCAGGACAATGTACACACTAGATCTCTCTTATTGCAGGAGAATGTACACACTAGATCTCTCTTATTGCAGGACAATGTACACACTAGATCTCTCTTACATCAGGACAATGTACACACTAGATCTCTCTTATTGCAGGACAATGTACGCACTAGATCTCTCTTATTGCAGGACAATGTACACACTAGATCTCTCTTACATCAGGACAATGTACACACTAGATCTCTCTTATTGCAGGACAATGTACACACTAGATCTCTCTTATTGCAGGACAATGTACACACTAGATCTCTCTTACATCAGGACAATGTACACACTAGATCTCTCTTACATCAGGACAATGTACACACTAGATCTCTCTTACATCAGGACAATGTACACACTAGATCTCTCTTATTGCAGGACAATGTACACACTAGATCTCTCTTATTGCAGGACAATGTACACACTAGATCTCTCTTACATCAGGACAATGTACGCACTAGATCTCTCTTATTGCAGGACAATGTACACACTAGATCTCTCTTATTGCAGGACAATGTACACACTAGATCTCTCTTATTGCAGGACAATGTACACACTAGATCTCTCTTACATCAGGACAATGTACGCACTAGATCTCTCTTATTGCAGGAAAATAGTTTACTGGATTTCTAGCAGGATGTAATCCAGAGAATGAAAATGTGCTGTCACCATTTTATTTTTGTCAGTGCCATGACCCATCCAACTTCAGCAACGATATGGTTAAATGATACAATTTTTCCACAATTTTTCTGTAATCTATCACATCAACAATGTTTTGGAAGATTTAGTTATGCGTAGACATGATTGGCTGTCTCCCCTTCAACTCCATTGATTCATGCTTGCCTCAGATCATTACTTCAGATCAATAAGGTTATACATACAGTCAGAGGAAAAAATAAAACAAAATACACATTTCTGTAACAAGATATAATTTGTTCATTCAATATCAAGGAAAATAAATATATTTACTAAATGTGATACTTTCACACAGCATTCATTTGACAAAAATATTCTCCGTATATGAATATTTGTTACATCCAAAGATAAAAATAACAGATAAAATAAGCATGGTCAGTAGGAATGTCTCAACATCAATCTGAATGTGACAGAGGTCAAAACATTTAATGTATCAGGAATAATAGGGAAACCAGAAGTTAGAACATTCAGAAGTCAGAACATTAAAAATCCAAAAATGAGAACATACATGCATGTTTGCATACTTGAGTGATGTAGTAAAAACATCATTATGAAATCAATAACCCATCAGTCAGGGTCGTAGAACTGTCACGTGGCAGCTATCTGAACTGTCAGTACTGCATTTTACCAGTTCAGGTGTTGCAGGGAGGAGATTGAATAGTTGTGTGATAAAGGCCGCATGCTCTTGCTGTCGCCACGTCATGTACAGGGTGAGTTTTTTCATTTACCCTCCGACAGAAAAAACACAGTCCTTACCGGGGACCGAATTCTAGACCTCACTCGTGTGAGACTAGCGCTCTAACCTCTCAGCAATGCGCCACGCTATCTGAACAGATAATCATTATAGTTCCTGCAGCACATCTCCTTCATCAAACGACATATGCTAGGCTGATAGTTCCTGTAGCATATCGATTGTATATTGTGCTAATCCTACTCATCGATCAACCCCTCCCCCCAACCTACAAACTCCTCTAGCAATTCCAAACTCCCTCAATCTCTTAATAAGTCTCATCCATCATGGTAGACACATATAAGGTCTATAGGACATTTATATTGTCCTCCTGCCCATTGTCATCTGTCCTGACACGTGTGCGTGTGACACTAGTCTCTCAGCTATCACTACCCTCAACTCAAGCATGACCAGCACAAAATTTCCATGTAAAACCTTGCAGATGTGAAACCTTTATACACTCCATCCACTAATGATACAACATTCTAGATTTTGCGTATCATTGATTAAGAGTCTGACACATTAACTGCTCGGATTATTACTGTTTCTGAAATCCATTTTAGAACATCTGTACCTTTATTTCCACTCTCATACTGGACATTGTTCTACTGGAGATCGATGTACTGGACATTGTTCTACTGGAGATTGATGTACTGGACATTGTTCTACTGGATATCGATGTACTGGAGATTGTTGTACTGAAGGTTGTTGAACTGGAGGTTGTTTTACTAGAGGTTGTACTGGAGGTTATTGTACTATCAACTCCAGACATTTTGGCAATAACTCTACCTCTTCTATAATAATAGTAAGGCGCATAACATGACATCATCATAATGGTTCCACACTGACACATCAACAAAAAATGCCTGCACAACATTTCTATCTACAGTCATTTGAAAGTGTGCACAAAAATCATGCCTAGACCATTCCTTGATTTTATCATTCCAGGATTTTCTTTGTTTGCCTCTTCTCTTTCCTCCCTCAACATAATTTAGTGGTGAAAGTTAGTCATGCTTCATTATATGTCCAAACCAAACAAATACTTCTTAGAATTTTAGAAAAGCCGCACTCCACTTAAGGTAAATATTGTCAACTTGGAAACATCAATACAAATATGCTGCTATGCCTCTGTGTTCCTTGTTTACGCGCTGGGAAACTTAATGATGGCCTCACTTTGAAATTAACAATCCATACTTTCCTTTGCCCTCTTCTTCACCTTCTTCCATCAGCAACTGCCCTCTACAGGACTATCTTGTGAAGGGAATCATGCCTCATCACATGAACTAAACCATTTATCTATCTATCCATAATCCATCAGGCTCGTAGGGGTATCACATTAGATGCATTAACTCACAGAGTCCTCCAGTCACTACTATCTTCAACGATGCAAACGAGTGAGGAAAAATCTTCTCCTGCCTAGTCCTTGATGTTGTTTTTCCATGCTATTATTTGTTCTCCTCTGCTTCTTCCACCTTCGACGGTTCCCTGCAGTATTATTTTTGATAAAGAAGTTTCACTTGTTTTATCATTGCTAGAAGATGTTGTTGATCTACAAGATGATTTATTATTTTTCTCACACTTTACATTGGTTTTATGTTCTGTTTAATTGATGCATAATATTCTTCTGTAAAAGTTGTCAAAACAAGAGACAGTGCAGTGACATGATTAGATGACTTTAACACCAGTCTCTGGTCTGACTAAGCTGATTAGAACTAGAGTGACAAAAAATTAGATGCCTTTTTGAATATTATTTAGCTCGGATTTTTTCTTAATGAATTTACATGATGTGCCTTGTCTTTCCAAACAAAAAAATATAGGGATTCATAGTTTTCATCAATTTTGTTATGGTTAACTAACCCAAATATTTCATAAATGATCAGTGCCACTTCTCAGTCACACTTTTCTAAGACTCTAACTTTATATTTTCCTATAATAATAATAACCCGTCAGGGTCATAGAGGTTCCACACTGGAGACATCAGCAGAGAAAGCTCTACAAACAGTTCTATCCTCAATCTTTTAGAGAAATGTAGAAAAATCTAGCCCAGACTATTCCTCCATGTTATCAATCCAGGATTTTCTCTGCCCTCCTCTTCTCCTTACACATTCAACTGTTCCTTGTAAAATAATTTTAGAGAGAGATTCATGTCTCATTATATGTCCATACTGAAGAAGTCTACATTACATATCCATACCGAACAAGAAATGTCACACTGTAGACATCAGTGTTGTAGAGATGTCACACTGGAGACATCAGCATAAAAAGCTCTTAAACTTTATCCTCAGACATCTCACAGGAGTGTAGAAAAAAAGCATGCCCAGACCATTCCCTGTTGTTATCAATCATCTTTCTGTCGTCCTCTCCTCCTTCGGCATTCGACCACTCTTTATAAAATACTCGTAATTTGAGAGAGAGTTGTGTCTCATTACATGTTTAAACCAAAGAAGATTACGCCGTTTTGCCACTTGCAAAAGTGGTTCTCGATAACCTGCAAATTTGTTTATTTGCTTCCAGACAAATATATTTCTCTTGTGTTGTATATAACTAATTCTTAACAAACGTCTGTAGCACTTGTTTTCAAAAGGTTGAACCCGCCTTTCTGTGTCTGCATTGAGTGTCCAACTTAAAACATTACTCATATTGTGTCAATAATCCAGTGCAACATGTCTATGGGCATAGTTGTACTCAGTGAGCTCGAATTCTCTCAAATGAAACTGGGGTTATCGAGAAGCAGAAAAATATAACTGTTGTTCTACGCCATTTTGGTCCCTTTTTTCAACAGATATATGTTGCATGTAAGCAAACATTAATTCATAAAAATTCATAACTTTTTTTTCAGAATTGACACACAGACTTGGTTGAGGTATGATTGAATTTCAATTTTCAAGCTGTTGTGTTTATATTGCAATAAAACAATTTTGCAAATTCTGTCTAAAAGCCTACATATTAAATTGTCTGTACTTAAATAGAAAATATTCAGATTTCTTAAAATATGGTCATATTGCTCTGGGTATTTATCATTAGTCAAGTACTCTTCTACAGAATATTTCTCATTAGTCAAGTACTCTTATACAGAATATTTCTCATTAGTCAAGTACTCTTGTACAGAATATTTCTCATTAGTCAAGTACTCTTGTACAGAATATTTCTCATTAGTCAAGAACTCTTGTACAGAATATTTCTCATTAGTCAAGTACTCTTGTATAGGATACTGACAACTTTTTGGTCATATCACAGCATGATAATTCAAAAACATTGACAGGTATTCATAAACCTGTCTGTTATTATTGTAGATTTTACAGGTATCTATAAGCCTGTCTGTTAACTATTGTAGATTTGACAGGTATCCATACGCCTGTCTGTTAACTATTGTAGATTTGACAGGAATCCATAAGCCTGTCTGTTAACTATTGTAGATTTGACAGGTATCCATAAGCCTGTCTGTTAACTATTGTAGATTTGACAGGTACCCATAAGCCTGTCTGTTAACTATTGTAGATTTGACAGGTACCCATACGCCTGTCTGTTAACTATTGTAGATTTGACAGGAATCCATAAGCCTGTCTGTTAACTATTGTAGATTTGACAGGTACCCATAAGCCTGTCTGTTAACTATTGTAGATTTGACAGGTACCCATAAGCCTGTCTGTTAACTATTGTAGATTTGACAGGTACCCATAAGCCTGTCTGTTAACTATTGTAGATTTGACAGGTACCCATAAGCCTGTCTGTTAACTATTGTAGATTTGACAGGTACCCATACGCCTGTCTGTTAACTATTGTAGATTTGACAGGAATCCATAAGCCTGTCTGTTAACTATTGTAGATTTGACAGGTACCCATAAGCCTGTCTGTTAACTATTGTAGATTTGACAGGTACCCATAAGCCTGTCTGTTAACTATTGTAGATTTGACAGGTACCCATAAGCCTGTCTGTTAACTATTGTAGATTTGACAGGTACCCATAAGCCTGTCTGTTAACTATTGTAGATTTGACAGGTACCCATAAGCCTGTCTGTTAACTATTGTAGATTTGACAGGAATCCATAAGCCTGTCTGTTAACTATTGTAGATTTGACAGGTATCCATAAGCCTGTCTGTTAACTATTGTAGATTTGACAGGTATCCATAAGCCTGTCTGTTAACTATTGTAGATTTGACAGGAATCCATAAGCCTGTCTGTTAACTATTCTAGATTTTCTGAATGTTCTACAGAAAATATACGGTTTCATTGTTTAACATAATTATTGTATTTGAGTGATATACATGTAAAGAAATTCTTGTAAAGACATACTGGCAGAAATTAGTGTCCAAATACAGACTTTATGGGGTTATTATGTGCAGGAATACAGAATTTAGGTTTGTTTGCGGCTGAATTATAGAATCATCAATGAACCTTCTCAAAAGCTATCAGAGCACCTGATATTTAAAAAATCAGAAAGCAGCACATAGGATCTGAACCAGGACCATTCAACTGTCACCTATTCACCTCACAACTTGAGCTTCTCAAACTACCCGTAAAAAAACACAAATGACCTTTTTTTTTTTGGCGCAGATGGAGCCCCCCTCACCATTGTGTATGATTTTATGGTTTTTCATGCTCAATTAAGGTTTTTCATAACTTTTTTTATGGTTTTCGGTCTCAACAGGTTGACAGGTATGCATATCCCTATAGTAGATAGAGATGCATATTAGTCAAATTATGAAAATGGTAACTCAAGTTGCAAGACAAATAGGTGCCAGTTGAATGACTGTTCAAACTGTGTCTGCTGCTTTCTAAATTTTTCTACAATTCCGTGACAGTTCCTAATTATATTATTCAGAAAAAAAGTGCAAGCATCTGATAGATATAGAACTGATTGATGAAATATAAAAAAACATGAAAAGACATAGTAAATGAAGACAAAATGGAAGAGTTCGTGTAGAAAATTTCACAAGTTAGGATGAATCCAAAAGTGTCTTTTATATAGGCCTATCTGTTCCAACCATATCTGTTTGGCACCAGTGAAAAATATAACATGTTCATCATTACAAATGGAAATTCCAAGGAGTAATAGATGCTGTTTGTGTTTGTAATAAAACACTAAAATGGATAGTTGTAGGAATAATGGGAATAATCAGCTATGTTTGTCCTAGTTCTGTTTAAAAATTGTAAGTTTGTATCATACTCAAATCTAAACACAGGAGCAGTGCCATTGCCTGAAGAGACGTACTGTAGCAGCAGCGGTTGATCAACCATCTCTAAACTAGAAGGCTGTGGAAGCTGAAAAGAAGAAAATTTTAGATGAAGGTGAGTCTACATGATACTATTGGTGGTTGTACATGATGATGATGATGATGTTCCTCCTTCGCAAGCGAAGATGAGCATGGCATGAAAAAATATTAAATGTGATGGGAGAAAAAAAATAAAAATTATAATAATAATATTTAAAATATGTAATTAACAAATTTGGTTTGTGAGTTCGTAGATGCCTGATGAGTCCGATTCGTGCACGGAAAGTTCTATTGCAGTGCATGCAGGAGTGCTGAAGGTTCGGGGTAGGAGAATTTACGGATTTGTCCTTCCGCTTCTTGCGCTTGTGGATTGCCCGCAGTGTTCTTTATTTTTCAAATTTTGTGATGCCAGCAGTGATCTGGGTTGATCAGGCTGAGTGATCAAGTGCTGTAGTCTCCCAGGAGCTAGGATCGATGCTGCAGTGCTTGAGAGAGCTTTTTAGGTGATCCTTGAAGCGCTTTTTCTGCCCTCCACTTGAACGTTTACCTTTGCACAGCTCCCCATAGAATAATCTCTTTGGAAGGCGCTTGTCTTGCATACAGATGATGTGGCCAGCCCAGCGGAGTTGCGACCTAGTCAGCATTGCATAAGTTATACATATTGTACATTATACACATACTATTGGTGGTTGCATGTAACTTTGAGTGGTTGCTCATGATGATATGAGTGGTTGCACATGATACTATAAGCAGTTGGACATGATACTACCAGTGGTTGTTCATGATACTATGAGCGGTTATGATACTACAAGTATACTTCTATACGGATGTGAAAGCTGGACACTCAATGCAGACATGGAAAGAAGGATTTAGGACTTTGAATACAAGTGCTCAGCCGAAGACGGATGTGCCGGGCCATTGGCGCAAATAAAACGGCGGCACAACGCATTTCCATTCTCTGGACTACATCCTGCTAGAAATATAGTAGGACAATGGTCTTGCTACAAGGGAGATCCAGCAGGAGTTTGAGAATGAACGATGAAGAAGAAGAATACAAGTGCTACAGACATCTGTTATATAGTTATATAAGAACATAAGACAAATATATTTATCTGGCAGCAAATAAACTTGTAGGTTATCAAGACAATATTTTGGCAGTCATGAAACTGTTTGGTTTAGACATGTTACAAGACACAACAAACTTTCTCAAATTACTTTGCAAGGACAATCTGGTGGAAGGCAAAACGAGGCGGATAAAGAAAATCCTGGATTGATAAAAATCAGGGAATGGACTATGCATAATTTTTCTACGCTCCTCCGAATAACTGAGGACAGAAATGTTTGGAGAGCTTTTTGTGCCGATATCTTCAGTGTGGCACTATTACGAACCAGATGGGTTATAGATATTATTTTTTAAAATTATTATTTTATATTTTTATTAGTTTCTGATGCCCATGTGTTGCCGGGGCCCGAAAGGGAAGCAAAGAATAGAAAGACTGTTTACCTTCCATGCATGTCGTAAAAGGCGACTAAGGAGGTTATGGGATGGAGTTGGCTGTCCCATCCCATATAGGGCCAGAGACCCAAAGACATGCTGAAGTTGGATGAGTCAGGCCGAAAGGCGCAGATATCACAGCAATGCTGTAAACCATGACACAACGCATTCCGTTCTCCGGACTACATCCTGCTAATCTGCAGGAGTTTGAGAATGAACACAGAAGAAGAAGAATTAGTTTCTGAGACACATCATTTTTTGTATTTTTTCATCTACACTATTATTAAAGTCTATATTTGTTTGCGCCCTGTCTTGATAAAGACCTATTGGTAGAAACATTGCTTCTGCGTATGTGTTCCACATAAAACTATTTAATTCATTATATATATTTTCTTACATTTAGTAGTGACTCAAGACAATAGCTACTTACTCCACAGTAACGATACAGCAAGGGGGCCATGGTCGTCAACCCTGCGTATACAGTCAGGTAATCAGTGTCACAATTGCCGCCAGCTCTATCTGGCGTGTTCATGAAAGATATGCGCCACCAGATAGGTTTCCTGGCTGGAGGAGTAATATACCAGGTGCAGGTGCTGGACTCATAGAACCCGCTGGGATAGCCAGGACTAGTCAATGCACCTGATGGGATCCCAGTTAAGCTTCCTCCACAACCAGGACCTGTCATTCCAGAAAATAATAGTTTTTTGTCAATTATCAAATCAATGTGACTTTTGCTTTGCTTTAATACTCACAGTAGGTTTGCAGTTTATTTCTGTAAGGACAGTGTTCCATACTTCGTGGGTTGTCCTAACCGTTGTGCCTATAAAACTTCACGTAACCCTAGTCAGAGGACTAAGTGGATACTCCACCTCTGTCATTGAGGTATCCTGTAGGCTAGTAGAGGATAGAACGAACCTTTCATTTCGTGTTGGTAGAGTTACCCTACCCCGCTTTTCACTACTATATCAAATACTAAGACATTTGATAAAGTGAAACATAAAAAAATACTTACAATGTTGGAGAATTGAAGCATTGATGGTAAAGATCTGAGAATAATAAGGAATGTATATTGGCAACAAAGAGTAGCCATAAGAATCAATAACCAAATGGAAACTTTGCAACATTAAACAAGGAGTTAAACAAAGGCTTGTGCTGTCACCTGATCTGTTCCATTTATACAGGGAAATAATAAGATCAATACAAGAAATGACAGAAATATCAGCTGGAGAGCTTCATATATAAACCTGTGATATGCTGATGATACAGTTCTGATAGCCGAAAATAAAACAAAGTTACAAGAAATGATGAATATCATTGCACAAGAAAGTCAAAACAAAGGGCTTGGTCTTAATAGCAGAAAAACTGAAGTAATGGTCATCATCATCAGGTGCCATGCCGGCTGGCGTAGGTAGTCATGGCTCTCCACAGTATTATGTATCAAAGTCGTTTATGCCGTGCCAGGTTGTCAAACTATCTAATATTTTCTCATGTTGTTCCCCTCTGTCTCTTTTGCCTTTAATTTTGCCTGTTGTGACTATGTTCTCTAAACCTGCCTGTCTCATGAAATGGCCAAAAAAAGAAGATTGCCTTTTTCTTATATTGTTGATTAAGATCCGTTTCATATTTGATTCTTTCAACATCTCTGAAGTAATGGTAATATCAAAGAATAAATGTCCTCCAGAAAGCAACAACAAAGTAGATGGGATCAGTCTGAAGCAAGTCAACATATTCAAATATTTGGTGCATCAATAACATCAGTTGGAAGATGTATTAAAGGAAACCAGATGTAGAATTACCCAGGCAAAGGCAACATTTCTCAATATAAAGACCATCGTATGTACTGTATCTTTATCAGTTGAGGTGAGGAAGAGAGTTTTTAGAAGTTATATAGAACCAATTCTGATGTATGGAAGTGAATCTTGGACATTCAGCATAACAGTGACAAATTATATTTAGGCAGCAAAGATGTGTTTTTATAGAAGAATGGACAAAAGAGAGTAAAGATATCTTGAAAGAAGTTAATTCAAAAATAGAGCTGTTTACCCGCATCAGAAAGAGACAGTTCACATTTTTAGACACATCAAGAGAAGAGGAAACATGGAACACATTGTAACAACAGGCAAATTGAAAGGCATGAGGGATTAGGGGAAGAATAAGAGAGAAGATGGAAGACAAACTAGCTTGACAAACTAGCTTGACAAACTAGCATTGTGGCATGGGAGAACATCGGTATCAGAAATGATTGACAACACAAGAAAACAGAAAACTGTGTAAAGACATGATAACAGTGACCACATAAAATTTTTATTATATATGAAATTTTTAGAGATGATAAAATTCTACAATATTCAGACACACAATAAATGTATTACTAACATACAATTAAAAAGGACTTAACATAAATATCATGCATATCTATGGAGTTATGAGGAGTTGTAGAACCTGGAAAACTTGTAGACTCATATCTCATAATTAGTATCATTTCTAAGAAAAAAAATCAATATTAAAACAATCATTATTCATATTTCTGATTTTCTCTGTCAGCATTACTTTCAATGTGGTCATGATGATGAAATAATACCTTTAGCTGTGAGCAGGTAGCTCTTGACAGCCCAGAAACTTATTGACAAAATTACAAATTCTTCTCAGTTGTGCAACTGATGCGATGCCCAGACTCATAAGGCCTAAAGGGCATGGATGTGTAAGGGGGGGGGGGGGGTTTGTAGATACATGTTTAGTCCCTGAAAGGAGGTATTCCAGTGCGCCAATATCCCAGGATTACCACATCCTACCAGCAACACAGCATACACATCTGGGCCAATTATCTCATCATTCTACTGTCAGATCTGTTGATTCATCCACAGTGACGACACATCTAAAATTCCTCATCACGTAGGAGCCAGGAGTCTGCCAGATAAGGACAAAGATGCAATGCCTGCGTCACTTCATCATTCATGGAAGACAAAAGTAAGAAATTTTAACAAGATGTGACAATCACTTTTTAACAGGCTGTCAGCCTAGCCCCCGACTTTTGTTAATTGCCTCATATGCATGGAAAGAAGACAGTGACGCTATTCTTTGCACCCTCAACTAGAAGTCTAACACCTGGTTTCAACACAGGCAAAGACATTTCTGGACACAGCTTTATTGGGTTGTGCGTTCATGGTAGTATATCCTGCATCAAAGATCAGTTAAATGCACAAAGGATATCTTGGAGATTGTTTCTGGTGATGGAACTATGGCATCCCTTCATCCACTTCAAATGAAATTTGGTAGCATATCCTATACAGGGTGTAGCTATCAACCTAGAGTTCTTTGGCTCCAGTGATTGCTTGGCAGTATTTATATTCAGTAATTTGCCCATGCCTTCTGAACAGTCCAGATGCACTGTTGCCTGAGGTGGGCACCTTGGCCATCATAGACACATTCTGTACCCCGTCACCACAGAACCAGACTACAAGGATGTATAAAAATGAGATGGTTGATAGACTTGAAAAGAACAGATGAACCTTGGATTTCTGGATGCACCAATATGGTGATGCAGTCAGGTAATTTGTGATGGATGTTTTGAGATAGTATTTTTAAAAAAAATGTGTTCAAGAATCCTGATTAGCAACTATCATCACAGCATATGGGACATTCCCATAAGAGTATAGCTCTCCGTTCCAGCAGCCATTCAAGTGTATGTGGATATCACAGCTCTCTGGACTACATCCTGCTAATCTGCAGGAGTTTGAGAATGAATGCATATAAAGAAAATGAATTATTATATGGAATAACATGAAGCGGAAACATAAACAACAGGGAAAGTGGGAGGTAGCTTTACTGTAGTATATGCTCTTATGATGGTCAGTGGCTTGATTGATGCAAAATGTACATCCACCAAACCACCATAACAGAAGCAATAACTAACAGTGAGAATTGAATGCTTACCTTGAGTGGATGCCCAGCAGATGCAACAACTAATATTGAGATATGAATGCCTACCTTCAGTGGATGAGATAAATGTAATATCATATCCAAGAGAAGCAAGTGAAGAATCTGTAACAAATCTTAAAGTTGCCACATTGTCCGTTAAGAAAATTGGTGAGGGAATTGTGTAGCCACAAACTTTGGCAACTCTTGCTGATGTGCTATTTCTCACCTGACAAACATAAATCAAATCACAAAAATAATTTAGGCAAATGTATAAGCAATGGCAAATTTCACAGCTGTATATATTAGATTGTTGACCATGTGAATCTAGAAGACATCACAGTTCTATATATTAGATTGTTGACCATGTGAATCTAGAAGACGTCACAGTTCTATATATTAGATTGTTGACCATGTGAATCTAGAAGACGTCACAGTTCTATATATTAGATTGTTGACCATGTGAATCATTCTTGGCTTTAATTTTCCTAATAAAATGTGACATTTTACTTTTATGTGTAGGTTGATACAATGTGCATCTGCAGAGCAATAATTGATGTATCTCCTTATAACAATACCCAAAATTAATTGAACATGACTCTAATAACTGGAATATAGCAACACTCTAATCATTTGAATATGGAAATACTCCAATAACTGGAATATGGCAACTCTAATCAATTGAATATGACAACACTCCAATTGAATATGGCAACACTTTGGTCACAAATATTGCAACATTCTCTAATTATTGGTTATGTTACCACTATAATCATTGGTTATGTTAACACTCTAATAATTTCTTATGTTAACAATCTAAACATATGGTTATGTTATTAGTAGGAGCCTTAAAAAAGAACCATTTTAATTCATTAAGTGTTAGTTCTGCCAAAAATCTGGTGTCCTGCAAAATGATGTAATGTGATCTTGCAAATATTATTAGATAGCTTGCCAAATCATTTCATAGAACAATCATACAAGTGTGATTCAGTGGCTACTCATTTGAAATTATTGTTTTCACAGAACTGTAAGTAACCAATCAAGTAAGGAAGTCCACCACACAATGTCAGAGAGTCCATCATACTGTGTCTGGCATCTACCAGACCATGTCAGGCAATCCACCGGAAAGTGTCAGGCAGACCATTGGGTAGTGCTGTGCTGTCCACAGGCAAGTGTGGGGCAGTCTTCAAGACCGGATAGGGCAGCCTACCAGGCTGTGTCGGACAGTTCACTGGAAAGTGTCTGGCAGTCCTCTGTGGAAATGTCGTGCAGTGCTCCAGACTGAGTGGGCAATCCATCAGACTGTATCGGGCAGTTCACTGGAAAGTGTCTGGCAGTCCTCTGTGTAAATGTCAGGCAATCCTTCAGACTGTGTTGGGTAGTCCACCAGACTGTGTCAGGCAGTCCACCGGGAAGAGTTGGGCAGTCCACAGGGAAGTTTTGGGCAGTCCTCCAATTTATTTTGGGCAGTCATGCAGACTGTGTTGGGCAGTCCACTGGAAAGTGTCGAGTAGTCCTCCAGACTGAGTCAGCCAGTCCACCAGATTAGTTGGCCAGTTCACCAAACTGTTGGGCAGTTCAATGGAAAGTGTGGGGCAGTCCTCCATGGAAATGTATCCCACCAGACTGTGTAAGGCAGTCCTCCAGGACTATGTCAGGCAGTCCACTGGGCTATGCTAAGTAGTCCAACAAGATATGCATCGAGATGAAAAGGTGACAACCATCTTGGATATCAGGGCAGAATTGAACATTTTCTTGTTGTATGGGCCAAGTAGAGTTTTCTGAGCCCATTGGATTGGGGGGGGGGGGGGGGGGTAGGAGAAAGGTGGCATGTTTGCATATACCAGGTATTACTGTTAGGTCAACTTGGCGGGTTAGAACAAATTGATGGCCAGATTTAGCATGCTGACTATATTTTGATATAGATACTCACACACACACAAAATTACACATCTCTCGATAACCACACACACAAGATTACACACCTCTAGATAGTCACAGACACTCTCGCACACATACAAGTATACACATCTCTAGATAGTCCCAGGCACTCTCGCACACATACAAGTATACACACCTCTAGATAGTCCTAGGCACTCTCGCACACATACAAGTATACACGTATACACACCTCGAGAAAGTCAGATTTGTTGACCCATTCGAAGGTGATGGCACATCTAGCATTCCCTGTCACATAGGAGCCTGCCACAAAAGGACAATGTCCCAGGCACTCTCGCACACATACACATATACACACCTCACATGCATGCACACATACACAAAAGTATACACACCTCTAGATAGTCCCAGCCACAATTTCGATGATATTCCATTGCGAAGGATCTAAAGTATAAGGACAATGTGGTGTTTTCAGGCGTAGTAATTTGTGTAGTGCAGTCCAAACGATGTTCATAATAATCTGGATATCCTTGGTTGGTTATACGACCACTAGACTGACTGATATTTCTGTTGCAATCTGGGAATGATATTTGTTTTCTCATTATATGAAATGATAAACAGTCTTGAATAAAAGAACCATAGAAACATTAGCGTATAGAAAATACAGAGAACAAATGAAATAAAATTCAAATTCAGAATAGCAATGATTGAAGAGAAACACTAACAAACAGGAATGATGATGATGAAGGAATACACCTTTAACTTGTGACAGTCTATACTCTTTCAGACAAAATCTCATGTTTCTTTCAATTCTGTGACTGAGTTGACAGACAGATTCATGTAAGGTTGTCTCCAAGACATGGCTGTGTACGGGAGGTTTATGGATGCATGTTTGGTCTCCGAAGCGCAATTAAGTGCGCCAGTATCCCAGGATTACTCCGTCCTTCCAGAAACACAGCACACACTTCTGGGATAACTATTTCATAATTCTGTCAGATTTGTTGACCCATTCGAAGGTGATGGCACATCTAACATTCCCTGTCACCTAGGAGCCTGCCACAAAAGGACAAAGGTACAATTTGACTTTCATGGCTTGACTTTCATGGTTTGACTTTCATGGTTTGACTTTCATGGTTTGACATTCATGGTTTGACTTTCATGGTTTGACTTTCATGGTTTGACTTTCATGGTTTGACTTTCATGGCTTGACTTTCATGGTTTGACTTTCATGGTTTGACTTTCATGGTTTGACTTTCATGGTTTGACTTTCATGGCTTGACTTTCATGGTTACTGGTTTGACTCTGCAGAAACAAGTTCCTTTTCTGTGGGAGTGTCAATTAAACAATCCACCCTATTCATGACAAGGTGAAAGCAAGGATATGAAGCCCTTATCACATAAGCCACGCACAATGTTTCTGCAACTCTCTAGCTGGAGACATGCAGTATTGACAGATGAAGATTACCAACTAAATAAAAACCAGAGGACTAATGATTGAAAAGAAAATAAGGCAATGATTAGATACAGCAACATGCAAAACCATTACATTTGACCAAAAAATGATTCTATTATTGTCTATTCTCTGCGTTTGCTGTCAGGAGTTGCAGGATTGAATGATTGATTTTCAAGTTATGGCACATTTGGTCGCATGATATTCTATGTAGTTTGATAGGCATAGGTAGTGTTTCGGACAACGAGGAGGAAATTCGTGGTAGGCCTACATTTGTTTTTCCATAAGATATTATATGTACCTGCATGCTACAATAGTTCAGTTAATAAATAACATCAGATACTGGAATATTATAGCCCAAGACATTTTATCCAGACCTGAATTTGGTATACTGGACAAGAACATGCGAGGTACTGGTTTTTGGGGATTTTTTTATACCGATAAATGTAAAAATGACATTCTATGCCAAAATGATTACACAAGTCAATATGTAAAAATGACATTATATGCCAAAATGACTAGACAAGTCAATATGTAAAAATAACATTCTATGCCACAATGATTAGACAAATCAAGATGTAAAAATGACAGTCACTGAGAAAATGATTAGACAAGTGTAAAAATCTATGATGCTTTTAGAAATGAATGTAGACTTTATATATTACCTGCAATCTGATATGTTAGCTGGAAACCTCGAGAAGATGAGGTTGATGGAAGGGAAAAGGTGATCTTCACCTGCGCTCTTTTTGAATCAAATTCATGAGGTATGGTATTACCGCAGTAAAAAAGATGCTGTCCACTGTCACCCTGCGAGAGCATATGTTTTATGCTAGATTTATAATTATCAAATGATACATGATACCAAAATATATGTTTTATGCTAGATTTATAATTATCAAAAAATACATGATACCAAAATCTATACCTAACTGAAACTTCACCTTCACAATGAGTAAATTAGTACTAAATTATAGCTGAAGACCTATGTATCGGGCCGTATTTTTACATTACATTTATTTACAAATTGGTGTACAGTTTACTGCAGAATTCCATGTACCTAATTTTATCACTGCCGTAAAAACCACTGTAAACTAACACAGTCCACTTTTTGTTTTCTGATGCTGCTCAGTGGTCATCTTTGGTCATCTGAGGATGCAGACATGAGTTGTCTTGTGTGTACTCATCCAGAATGAATTGATGCAGCAAGCATTACAACATTGAATTCAGATATTCAAAAATGCAACTTACCATTGGTCGATCTCTGAAACTTAAAAATTCATTCTGGCAATTCTGACTAGCCTCCAGTTGGAAGTCTGAAACTGTAAGTCGGACCTTTTGTCTAGCATTACCAGTATCAATGATCCAGGAACAATGGACAGGCATTCCAGTTGCATTAGGGTAATGTGGTGATGTGATAATTGCTGGACTCGTCGTAGCATTGTAAGACCCACCGCACAACGCTGAGGAAATAATTAACGATACATGAGTGACTGATACATGTGATGATAACGATCAAAGATTAGTTTATGGGATAGGTGTCTAAAATAAATCATGACACTGAAAGTTGTGTGTACACAGGTTTCCATAGAAAATGCTGGTTAAGCTACAGTGGACTACAGAGAAGGTGATACAGTGGAAACCCTGTATAACAAATTTCCCTATATAGGCCCAACAATATTTTTCAAAATCCCCAATTATATTTATTCTTTATTGTTTGTACTGTATATAACAAATTTCTGTTATTACATCCATATTCTGTTGGTCTGGTCCAAGTTGTTACAACAGGATTCCACTATAGAGTCTACAACTAAAAGTAAACATATGCTCATGAGAGGCCTTTATTGATCTATCAATAGAAACACTTCATAACACTAGCTTATGTAGAGTACTCTATTAGAGGTAACAAAAAAAAGGTTACTACGAGCGTATTCAAAACAGAAAATGTATTTCCTGTTTAACTCAATCCGCTTGTAAAAATGATATATCATTGCAGATAGAACTCCTCATTCCGGATGTATCCATGATGTATCGTATCGGGTTTGCAGATATGCCATCTAAATTGACTTTGTTTGGATCGTAAATGAATTAGTATTAACTAATTTAGCTGTTTAAACTTTAGAAATTTGGGTAATGAAAGGAAAACTTCATGGTTCTGTGTGAATAGATGCATGTGACATATTTATTTTACAAAATTACAATTTTTAATTTGAACAAGGTAGATTCAGCTTTCCTGAAATTAGCAAAATGGTTTGATTTTCCACTAGTGAAAGAGCTCAAACATTTAGCAAACATCAGGCTTTATTATTATTTAAGTTTTATAATTGGAGAATTTCTTCAAGTGACATGTCGGTAAACAACAGTGTTTTAGATTTTGGCAGTGGAGATTACCGACTTGTTGAAAATTGGAAAAGAAATAGACCTAGTCCTAAAAGGTAAAAGCTAAACATTTCTGGAATACTTCCAACTGCTATTGTTTCTGAAGAATCAGATAGACCTAGTGACAGCAATGATAATCTTGCACTACATTATAAGCCTACAAAAAATAGAGTTAGACGTAATGATAATATTGAGTAAAATAAAGTTCAACTTTGGAAATCTAAAATATTTCCTAAATTTTCACAATTTTTGGTCCTGAAATTGGACATGACACACAAAAAATGGCATAAAACACTAGGCAGTTGATACATTTACTTCAAATAAACTAATTATGATTAACAACATTCAGAAAAATATAGGCCTATTGTGTAATATGACCTTGTCATTAGAGGTGAGAAAGAGAGTTCTGTAGTGCTATATAACTCCTATACTAACATATGGGTGCGAGTCTTGGACAATAAACAAATTGGAAAGTGGGAGATTGGAGGCAATAGAGATGTGCTTCTATAGAAAAATGCTGAGAATATCATGGACTGCTAGAAAAACTAATGTAGAGGTGTTGAAAGAGTCAAATGTGAAACAGACCTTAATCAATAATATAAGAAAAAGACAATCTTCATTTTTTGGTCACTTCATGAGACAGGCAGGTTTGGAGAACATAGTCACAACAGGCAAAATTGAAGGCAACAGAGCGGGCGACAACATGGGACAATATTAGACAGTTTGACATCCTGGCATAGCAGGGAAACAACAACAATCTTGATACATAATACTGTGGAGAAAGAACCGTGGAGAGCCATGACCATCTACGCCAGCTGGCATGGCACCTGATGATGATGATCATTAAATGGACAGTCTATGCATCTACTTAAGTAAGATTGGATATCAACATTTCAAGATAAGTAAAATTGAGGTTGAGTAGAACAAAATACATGTCAAATAAATTTCTGTCCATCTAACATCCCTGTTTGTGGTGTAATTTTTGTATTTTGTTGTTACAATTCATATATTTTTATCTTGTTTATGGATTTCACATTCAATTATTTTCCTTTTGATACCTTATATGACCATCTATAGCAAATACTTTGTCTTCAGGAAGTTTGCGCCTAAATCATACTGTGGTCCAAAAATTTAGCCTAAAATTAATTACATCCAAACCCCAGGAATAATTCCACCCTCACGTAGTTAAAGAAAATACAGAAAATCCTTTGTAGTTGGTAGACATGAGCGTTCAAATAGCCACTATTCAGAAAAATTTGATCCATGTCTTCTAAAATTACAAATAATACCTACCATATATCTCTGTAAAACAAATAATACCTACCATCTATCTCTGTAAAACTAATAATACCTACCATAGGGTAGCCGGGGGCAATGATGCGCGTTTTTCACTTTTTTCCGTATTCTGACAAATAGACTTAACTATGAAAGACCAAACTAGCAGCAGTGTGTAGCTTATCCACCCATCTAACAATCGTCAGGGTATTTACAACATACAATCAATTTTAGTCCGTAGAATGAGATTTTATGAACATGAGTATAATCCCACCTTTGCCCCAATTTCTGGGGCAAACACGCGCAGGCAAAAACAATTTCAAAATCATGGGGAAATTGACAAAACCAGCAAAATAACAACGTCACTTCCTATCTAAACATAGTCAGTCACAATGTGGGAAGATAATAGAGCACAAAGACTAGACATATGTATCTTTATGTAACTTTAATACGAAAAAAATGAAAAAACGTAAATATGAAAAACAAAATTTAATACAGAGAATGGGTGCTTAGATCCGTTTAAAACTATGACAACGTGTTGGAGTGCTCCATACAGCTTTTGACTATAATTTCAACTATCTATGAATAGCGGAGGTCGTTCATCTATGATCAGCAGAGATCGTGCAACTATGACAGGCAGAGATCGTGCAACTATGACCGGCGGTAATTATGCATCTATGACTGGCGGAGATTGTGCATCTATGACTGGCGGAGATTGTGCATCTATGACTGGCGGAGATTGTGCATCTATGACCGGCGGTAATTATGCATCTATGACTGGCGGAGATTGTGCATCTATGACCGGCGGTAATTATGCATCTATGACTGGCGGAGATTGTGCATCTATGACTGGCGGAGATTGTGCATCTATGACTGGCGGAGATTGTGCATCTATGAATAGCGGAGATTGTGCATCTATGACTGGCGGAGATTGTGCATCTATGACTGGCGGAGATTGTGCATCTATGACCGGCGGTAATTATTCATCTATGACTGGCGGAGATTGTGCATCTATGAATAGCGGAGATTGTGCATCTATGACTGGCGGAGATTGTGCATCTATGACCGGCGGTAATTATGCATCTATGACTGGCGGAGATTGTGCATCTATGACCGGCGGTAATTATGCATCTATGACCGGCGGAGATTGTGCATCTATGACTGGCGGTAATTATGCATCTATGACCGGCGGAGATTGTGCATCTATGACTGGCGGAGATTGTGCATCTATGACTGGCGGAGATTGTGCATCTATGACTGGCGGAGATTGTGCATCTATGACCGGCGGTAATTATTCATCTATGACTGGCGGAGATTGTGCATCTATGAATAGCGGAGATTGTGCATCTATGACTGGCGGAGATTGTGCATCTATGACTGGCGGAGATTGTGCATCTATGACTGGCGGAGATTGTGCATCTATGACTGGCGGAGATTGTGCATCTATGACTGGCGGAGATTGTGCATCTATGACCGGCGGTAATTATTCATCTATGACTGGCGGAGATTGTGCATCTATGAATAGCGGAGATTGTGCATATATGACTGGCGGAGATTGTGCATCTATGACTGGCGGAGATTGTGCATCTATGACTGGCGGAGATTGTGCATCTATGACTGGCGGAGATTGTGCATCTATGACTGGCGGAGATTGTGCATCTATGACTGGCGGAGATTGTGCATCTATGACTGGCGGAGATTGTGCATCTATGACTCGCGGAGATTGTGCATCTATGACTGGCGGAGATTGTGCATCTATGAATAGCCGGGAACGTGCATTTATGAACAGCGGGGATCGTGCATTTATGTATAGCGGGGATCGTGCATCGGCGGAGGTCGTGCATCTATTATCTGCGGAGGTCGTACAACTATGACCCGTGAAGATTGTGCAGCTATAACCGATAGGGATCGTGCAACTATGAATAGCGGAGAACGTGCATCTATTATCGGCGGAGACCGTACAGCTATGACTCGTGGAGATTGTGCATCTGTGATCGGAAGGGATTGTGCATCTATAGCAGCGACTGCTTCATTTTCAGTCAGTGGCATCATTTTCTCAATTTTCCGTTTGTAATTCCTAAAAAGAAACATAACGTGACAATAAAATATTGGTTTAAATATATGGCAACATGAGGGGGAAGTGACTGGGGCAAACATGCGCAGTCAGTTAGCAGCGCATGTTTGCCCCGTCAGTGTGCGCGGCGTTACCCCAAAATCACACTGTTCACAATTTTTATAAAATTTCATGAAAACAAAAATTATCTTGACAATGTAACATGCTTAATAACTTAACAATACAATATAGTTTTCAGTTCAGACATGTAAAATAACATGACAGTAATGATAACAGAGGACAAAGAGTGAGAAGTGGAAAAAAAGTTAGATCGAGAACGTTAAAAAATGAATTTACCTCATAGCTCAAAAATGACCTGCCAGAGGCCGATGAAAATTCGTTGTGCGACAGAAACGGATGTTAGCGTCCGGCGTGGTCACGTGGTTTGCGGGAAAAACCCATAGTTCCGGAAAAAAACGACTGCGAATCTTTGCCCCCAGCGCATCTTTACCCCCGGCTACCCTATATCTCTGTAAAACAAATAATACCTACCATCTATCTCTGTAAAACAAATAATACCTACCATCTATCTCTGTAAAACAAATAATACCTACCATCTATCTCTGTAAAACAAATAATACCTACCATCTATCTCTGTAAAACAAATAATACCTACCATCTATCTCTGTAAAACAAATAATACCTACCATCTATCTCTGTAAAACAAATAATACCTACCATCTATCTCTGTAAAACTAGCATTGAATCCAGCACCAGATAAATAGTCATCGCTGTCAAATACAACATAGAGAACATTTGATGATGCCAATATTGGTGCAGGTATGGTCCTGCCACAGATAGTTCCTAACAAATGGTCGTCTGAATTTGTGCCATCATAAACCTGGAAGAATGTTCTACTGTTTTAGTAAACTCTCACAGGAATAGAAGTTTTCAATGAAATAGGCAGGTCTACATATTTATCTAAGTTAGGTGGGCCCACAAAAAATAGGTAAATAGATAGGCCTGCATGTGTATGTTTAAGTTAGGTGGGCCCACAAAAAATAGGTAAATAGATAGGCCTGCATGTTTATCTAAGTTAACATCACAACTTCATGAGATAGACAAACATTATGTGACAAATTTGGTGAGATAGGCAAACTTAATGTGATAGATTTGGTGAGATAGGCAAACTTAATGTGACAAATTTGGTGAGATAGGCAAACTTAATGTGATAGATTTGGTGAGATAGGCAAACTTAATGTGATAGATTTGGTGAGATAGGCAAACTTAATGTGATAGATTTGGTGAGATAGACAGACTGAATGTGATAAACTGTATGAGATATACAAACTTAATGAGCTAAAGCTGGTGAGATAGGTAATCTTTATGATCTACACTTGGTGAGATAGGTAAACTTTATGATCTACACTTGGTGAGATAGGTAAACTTTATGATCTACACTTGGTGAGATAGGTAATCTTTATGATCTACACTTGGTGAGATAGGTAAACTTTATGATCTACACTTGGTGAGATAGGTAAACTTTATGATCTACACTTGGTGAGATAGGTAAACTTTATGATCTACACTTGGTGAGATAGATAAATTTGGTGAGCTACACTTGGTGAGATAGATAAATTTGGTGAGCTACACTTGGTGAGATAGATAAATTTGGTGAGCTACACTTGGTGAGATAGATAAATTTGGTGAGCTACACTTGGTGAGATAGATAAATTTGGTGAGCTACACTTGGTGAGATAGATAAATTTGGTGAGCTACACTTGGTGAGATAGATAAATTTGGTGAGCTACACTTGGTGAGATAGATAAATTTGGTGAGCTACACTTGGTGAGATAGATAAATTTGGTGAGCTACACTTGGTGAGATAGATAAATTTGGTGAGCTACACTTGGTGAGATAGATAAATTTGGTGAGCTACACTTGGTGAGATAGATAAATTTGGTGAGCTACACTTGGTGAGATAGATAAATTTGGTGAGCTACACTTGGTGAGATAGATAAATTTGGTGAGCTACACTTGGTGAGATAGATAAATTTGGTGAGCTACACTTGGTGAGATAGATAAATTTGGTGAGCTACACTTGGTGAGATAGATAAATTTGGTGAGCTACACTTGGTGAGATAGATAACATTGGTGAATGCTGTATGAATGCATGTATTTTATTTCTTTAGCCTAAACTAGACACACACACACACACACACACCTTAAATGAATCCCTACTGCAATCTGGACTCTCTTCTATACCCAGACCAGTTATTGTTAGTGACACCAGTTTGTTATTACCTGTCAAGAATAATGGTAGCAATTTTAACTGTAGCCATCAAGTGAAAACCCTCCCCCCCCTAAAAAAAAAAACCCAAATTTCTAAAGATTACACAATAATCTTATCTTGTCCTAGCTACAAGTGCTGCGAAGAGTCATGAGGAGCACATGTATTCCACCTTTAGCCAACTGTGATGCCATGTTGTTGTAATATTTCTCTGATATTATCAATCCAAATTCTTCTTGATAACCCTCTTGCTCCGTAACTGGAAATTCTTTTGATGAATGCTGGTTGATAGTATATTAGACAGTTCAATAGATGGTAGATGATTTGGTTCCATTCTAATATGGTTTCCCAACCATTTAATCTGTTGTCTTTCTATGTATTTGATACATGGAATAGTTGCTTTAAAATGTCTGATGTCTTCATTTCTTATTCGGTCTGTTCTATTGATTCCAAGGATCTTTCTTAAGCATCTCATTTCACAGGTTGCTATCTGTTTCTCCTGTGTTTTGGACAGTGACCATGTTTGGCATTGGTAACATCAAGTTGTTATACATATACTGTTTATCAACATTTGTTTGGTGGTCAGATATATGTATGGGTGTTTCAGCAGTGGCGCCAATTGATGTGACAGTCATATTGGCCAGAGGAAACAACACTGGAATCAAAGCTCTATGGGACACTGTATGAATTACAAAAGACAGTGAGTTTTATTAAGGAGACAGAATTACAGATATAGACATGTTTCAAGTGAACGAAAGAAGAAGAAGATGTGACAGTGGGGTCAGTTGACATGACAGTGGTGTCAGTTGACATGACAGTGGTGTCAGTTGATATGTCAGATTTATGTATGGTTGTTTGAGCAGTGGTGTCAGTTGATGTGACAGTGGTGTCAGTTGATGTGACAGTGGTGTCAGTTGATATGTCAGATTTATGTATGGTTGTTTGAGCAGTGGTGTCAGTTGATGTGACAGTGGTGTCAGGTGATATGATACGGCATTGATTTTTAGCATCAATTATCAATTTCTTTATCAATAACATGCACAAAAGTAATCTTGAGAATTTCAATAGTAACATCACAAGAGGATTGGCCCAATAGTAACATCACAAGAGGATTAGCCCAATAGTAACATCACAAGAGGATTGGCCCAATAGTAACATCACAAGAGGATTAGCCCAATAGTAACATCACAAGAGGATTGGCCCAATAGTAACATCACAAGAGGATTGGCCCAATAGTAACATCAAAGAGGATTGGCCCAATAGTAACATCACAAGATGATTGGCCCAATAGTAACATCACAAGAGGATTGGCCCAATAGTAACATCACAAGAGGATTGACCCAATAGTAACATCCCAAGAGGATTGGCCCAATAGTAACATCACAAGAGGATTGCCTTTTCAAAACCATAAAAAAGTACAAGCTAACATATTTTGGGAATACAAAAAAAACAAGGTTAAAATCATGAAGAGGATTGACTTCACTGTACTGAGATATGATCACGTGTACTCTCTCTCTCAACAATGTGGTTACAGCAAGCACGTAACTCAGTAGCCTCAAGCGATAATTTCAATGGGTCTCAGTTAAAATATACTTCGTCAGTAAGACATTACGAGCAGGATTTGAACTCAAGACCTCTTAAGAATAAAGTAAATGATTTAACCACAACACTTAGGGAGATCATGAGTGCATATAAAAAGACAGAATGGAAGGAATGGTTCCAGGAAATTTAGAAATAGGTCACCAAAAATGTTGATGAACACAGGGAGATATTGAGAAACTTCAGAATGATACTGGAAGAAACAAGGGGCAGGGGTGTGGTTTGTGACACAGACTGGCTGAAAACCTAGAATTGCACCACAGATCATCACTACATTAATCATATTAGTTAAATGACACTATCATTCATGCAATTAGTTAAAAGACACTACATTCATACAACTAGTTAAAAGACACTACATTCATACAACTAGTTAAAAGACACTACATTCATGCAATTAGTTAAAAGACACTACATTCATGCAACTTGTTTTAAGACACTACATTCATGCAACTTGTTTTAAGACACATCTTATATTTTAGGTTTCTTGAAATCGTTGACATCATGAATGAACGAAGACACAATAAAATGTGACAAATCGTGCAGACTGTTACACACATATTCTAATTAAGCTGTTTGAATTGTAACAATACTGACAAGTGTTTTAGTAGATTCCTCCCTGATATATAAGATAGCCTTGTTTACTAAATCTTCTACTAACAATAGTCTGTGGTTTTATAGAAGAATGTTAAGAACACAATGGATAGATAAAAAGTCACTCACATTAGAAAGAGAGTCCACATTTTGTGAACACATCATGAGAAAAAGAAATATGCAACATGTTGTAACAACAGGCAAGTTGAAGAGCACGAGAGGGGTAGAGGAAGTTCAAGAGAGATGCTTGACAATCTAGTATTGTGGCATGGGAGAATATCAGTATCAGAAATGATTGACAGCACAGGAAACAGAAGGCTGTGGAAAGACATGATAACCAACGCCACACAGCATGGACCATAAGAAGAAGGTGATCTATAAATTGATGGCAAATTTGTGTGAAATATAATCAGGAGGTATATGAGAATATTCACAAGTTACACCAGCTTATCTTTACCCCTGCCTACACCATCTGTTGTGAGAGCTAACATGCAAAAGAACATATTTACTTACCGACATAAATCCACCATTCACAATGTAAATTGTTCTCATACAATCCATCACCGTTGCTATCCACAGATGTGATAGTTCCATTAGACTGTCTGAGTGTTCCACCACATCCTTGACTTGGACCTATGTAAGATTACAGTGGGATAAACTGGAATATGTAAGATTACAGTGGGATAAACTGGAATATGTAAGATTACAGTGGGATAAACTGGAATATGGTAAACCAGGAGTTTTTGTTTTTATAGTTAATTTTGTGTTTCTCAAGACCTATTTTGTTAGTCTGTTTAATATTGTTGGTGCCTTGCTGCTGTCCATGCCTTGTTGTAGATGCCTTGCTGCTGTCCATGCCTTGTTGTAGATGCCTTGCTGCTGTCCATGCCTTGTTGTTGTAGATGCCTTGCTGCTGTCCATGCCTTGTTGTAGATGCCTTGCTGCTGTCCATGCCTTGTTGTAGATGCCTTGCTGCTGTCCATGCCTTGCTGTTGTAGATGCCTTGCTGCTGTCCATGCCTTGTTGTAGATGCCTTGCTGCTGTCCATGCCTTGCTGTTGTAGATGCCTTGCTGCTGTCCATGCCTTGTTGTAGATGCCTTGCTGCTGTCCATGCCTTGTTGTAGATGCCTTGCTGCTGTCCATGCCTTGTTGTAGATGCCTTGCTGCTGTCCATGCCTTGCTGTTGTAGATGCCTTGCTGCTGTCCATGCCTTGTTGTAGATGCCTTGCTGCTGTCCATGCCTTGTTGTAGGTGCCTTGCTGCTGTCCATGCCTTGTTGTAGATGCCTTGCTGCTGTCCATGCCTTGCTGTTGTAGATGCCTTGCTGCTGTCCATGCCTTGTTGTAGATGCCTTGCTGCTGTCCATGCCTTGTTGTAGATGCCTTGCTGCTGTCCATGCCTTGTTGTAGATGCCTTGCTGCTGTCCATGCCTTGTTGTAGATGCCTTGCTGCTGTCCATGCCTTGCTGTTGTAGATGCCTTGCTGCTGTCCACGCCTTACTGTTGTAGATGCCTTGCTGCTGTCCATGCCTTGCTGTTGTAGATGCCTTGCTGCTGTCCATGCCTTGCTGTTGTAGATGCATTGTTGATCTTGATGTTCTTTTATCCAGTAATAATATATATGGTAAATATTTGGTAGCATATCCTATTCAGGATTAGCAATGAATCAAGTATTTCTTTTGGCTGCAGTAAATGTCCTGGGCAATATTATACATTCAGTAAAATGCAATTGCTTTCTGAATAATCTGGGCTTACAATTACCTGTGATGACACTTTTGTCATCCAAAATGTGCTCTGAACCTCTCCTCCAAAGCCAGACTAGTAAATAGCTTGCTTGTATTAGCTCTTGTATACTGTTATCATCTAATATTCATCTACTGTAATCATCTACTAATCATCGTCACTACAGACCATCACTCGACTGATGGTTGGACACTACAGACCATCACTCGACTGATGGTTGGACACTACAGACCATCACTCGACTGATGGTTGGACACTACAGACCATCACTCGACTGATGGTTGGACACTACAGACCATCACTCGACTGATGGTTGCCAGTTATTCATGCTATCTATGAATTACAAAAAATGAACAGCTACATTTTTGTACTTTACACTTTCCTACCAGAAAGCAAAAACTGTGCATGGTTTATTTCTTTAGATAATCAGTAAAGCTGGATACTTTTTGAATATTCATGTATAGTATAATATACATCAAGTTTATAACATAAACATATATTTACCATATGTAGTCCAATATGTGCCAGAGAATCCAGGGTGAGTTTGTGAACTGTCAGTAACAAATATTATGTACATGTTATTTCCTGTACTCGTAATATATTGTGGAATATTCTGTAAGTTTCCACAATAATTACCAATAACGCTGGAGTTGGTGTCTGCTCCATCATAGAATGTGACATAGTCAAAACGGCATCGAGGGTGAGGCTCTAGATTGAATGTCTGAAATCTGAAATAGAATGTGACATAGTCAAAGCAGAATCGAAGTTGAAATTCTAGATTGAATATCTGAAATAGAATAATACATAGTCAAACTGGCATCAAGGTAGAGACTAGAGTAAATGTCTGAAAGCTGAAAAGTGCAAAGGAAATACATCCATTTATTATGATAAGAGAAGAATAGCATTATGATTATGTGTCAAAAAACAATCCTGTAGGAAACATTTAAAGACGGAAGGACCAGATAAGACAAATAAAATCATGATCAGACAACAGCAAAGATTGAATCAATCATGACTTTTCTGCTCTCATCTACATTTCTAAAGATAGGAGGTACGTTAAAATTACCCGTGCTGTGTCACTAATGGCAGGTTGCAAGGAGCATGAAGACTGACGTAATAAGCACACACCAAAATGCTTCTGGTGCAGGCAGTAGACAACATGCCAAGTGTGATAACATATCCTTCCAAATTATGCTACCCAGCAGTGAATCAGTTTCTTGCAGCTGAAGTGTGTCAACCAACCAACATTCATCAAAGAATGTTACACCAGGCGGTGTATGGTAAGAAATGTCTGTCGAAGACAAAGACAACACTGAAGGAGTGGGCTAGAATGTTTCTGTAAAGGTGACAGGTAACAAATGATCTTTCACAGCTCTTTTTACTATTAAGGACCTTTTTTTATACATGCTGGTAGACTTTGAAGAGCCAAGTGTGGACATCAAGAACACATTAGACAAGCTGCCTACAGCCATCGAGGATAAATGACCTGGCATACTGTCAAGTGATGTCATTCAGACATCAAGAACACATTAGACAAGCTGCCTACAGCCATCGAGGATAAATGATCCGGCATGCTGTCAAGTGATGGCTTTATATTACACAAAAGTGCTCTCCCACATGTCAAGGGAGTTGTGCAGGAAGCATTAGCAAACAAAGATGGGAAGTTCTGCTACATCCAGAATACAGATCCGATCTATGACCATGTGACTTTCATTTCTTCTGACCCTAAAGAAAGCTATAAAAGGACAACAACAATTCCCTGCATTTAAAATGTCATGACATATGACATTGGTGACTAAATGAGAAAATGACATCCTTCTTCTCAGATGGAATTCACCACCTAACCAGACAATTGTATACATACTTGCATGATGGAATTCACAATCTACACAGACAATTGTATGCATACTTGCATGATGGAATTCACAATATACACAGACAATTGTATGCATACTTGCATGATGGAATTCACAATATACACAGACAATTGTATGCATACTTGCATGATGGAATTCACAATCTACACAGACAATTGTATGCATACTTGCATGATGGAATTCACAATCTACACAGACAATTGTATGCATACTTGCATGATGGAATTCACAATCTACACAATTGTATGCATACTTGCATGATGGAATTCACAATCTACACAGACAATTGTATGCATACTTGCATAATGGAATTCACAATATACACAGACAATTGTATGCATACTTGCATGATGGAATTCACAATCTACACAGACAATTGTATGCATACTTGCATGATGGAATTCACAATCTACACAATTGTATGCATACTTGCATGATGGAATTCACAATCTACACAGACAATTGTATGCATACTTGCATAATGGAATTCACAATATACACAGACAATTGTATGCATACTTGCATGATGGAATTCACAATCTACACAGACAATTGTATGCATACTTGCATGATGGAATTCACAATCTACACAGACAATTGTATGCATACTTGCATGATGGAATTCACAATCTACACAGACAATTGTATATATACTTGAATGATGGAATTCACAATCTACACAGACAATTGTATGCATACTTGCATGATGGAATTCACAATCTACACAGACAATTGTATGCATACTTGCATGATGGAATTCACAATCTACACAGACAATTGTATGCATACTTGCATGATGGAATTCACAATCTACACAGACAATTGTATGCATACTTGCATGATGGAATTCACAATCTACACAGACAATTGTATGCATACTTGCATGATGGAATTCACAATCTACACAGACAATTGTATGCATACTTGCATGATGGAATTCACCACCTACCCAGACAATTGTATGCATACTTGCATGATGGAATTCACAATCTACACAGACAATTGTATGCATACTTGCATGATGGAATTCACAATCTACACAGACAATTGTATGCATACTTGCATGATGGAATTCACAATCTACACAGACAATTGTATGCATACTTGCATGATGGAATTCACAATCTACACAGACAATTGTATGCATACTTGCATGATGGAATTCACAATCTACACAGACAATTGTATGCATACTTGCATGATGAAATTCACAATCTATCCAGACAATGGGATGCATACTCTAGAATGAAACTAGTGCCTTTTGGCAAACCATGTTGACAACACTAAATCACCAGGAAAAAGACATATAAAATGAAAAAAATGCTGTCTGACTGTGATCATGTAATCTGGAATAATATTATTTATCAGATTCACTGATATTACTAAACTATAATATGTTATTTTGTATTATTTTAAAGAAAATATTTAGTTCTTTTTTTAGTGCTTCGAAAATTAAATTATTTCTAGTGATTTGTAGAGACTCACTAGTGCTTTTATGATGAAATGAGTTGGCAACCCTGATCTTCTGTATAAATTTCTACTAATTGTCATGTTCAGGGGGGGGGGGGGGGAAATTCAAGAAATCAACTCACCCTCTTTAACTACGAGCTTGATCTGGTCTCAAAGTTGATCATGCATTAATTAACCCTATATCTACAATATGCTCCTGTAACAAACACTTAGTCCCACCTACTATTTTCTAATACTCATATATCCTCCTTATTTTATTCTCTATTTATCTTTATCTAAAAACCCGTAACCCATCAGGAATGTAAAGGTACCACATTGGATACATCAATACATAGAGTCTTCCAGTGATATTTATCTTCAATGATGCGAACGAGGGAGGACAAATTTTGCCCTATCCAGTCCTTGATATTGTCTGTCTATGCTTTTACTTGTCCTCATTTGCATCTTCCACTTTTGACCGTTCTCTGCAATATTGTTTTTGACAAGGAATCAAGTCAGCGTACATGTCCAAACCATGCATGTTTTTATTGTTTCACTGTTCGTTTTAGTTAATTCTAAATATATAATGGCACGAGGAGAATACCGTATGCCATTCAAACTTTACGATCAACAAACAACTTACTTTAATCTGATGACCCTGTTTTAAGAAAAATAAACAACTTACTTGAATCTGATGACCCACTTTTAGAAATACTAACAACTTACTTTAATCTGATGACCCTGCTTTACGAAAAATAAACAACTTACTTGAATCTGATGACCCTGTTTGAAGCAACTGTTATATTCCAAGTGCAGTTCACATTGTTAAAGTATGTATTGGGGTGGTTGGCCGTTGCAATGGTGCCTGAAGGGTCAGTGAATACACCCCCACATTCTGAAGACAAAATTATGACAGCAAATATTATCTGAATAATTATAACTCTTTATTCAGAGTGTTATTAAATTGTTATGGACACAGTCAGTCTGAAATACTGTGTACCTTTTTTATTTCAACTGACTCACTACAGATTCTTTTTTACATCTGTCTATTTACAGTCAAGGTGAAAGTAGATCCCATTGCTACAATCTGCCATCGGTAATGAAGTTATTTCTTCACGTACTAAGCCCCAGCAACTATTAGGAGGGTTGGCCAATGCCTCTATAAACCCGTATAAATGTTGTGTTTATACTGTCTATTGTTATTGTGACTGCTACTGAACGTTCGTTCTGGTGTGTGACGCTGACAATGTCTTTTGCTAGTGTTGGGTCTATTAAAAACCCAACGCCTAATTTAGCTTTTGAAAGTGGGTCAACCCCGCTGAATATAAATGTGTAATTTTGATAAACTCTCTTGCATCCTGTGTGTTTAATTCTAGTATCTGAAATTCCTAGTACTTTAATGCCTCTAATTTTCATCTCGTCTATCAGATCTTGTTTTTTATTTCTTAGCCCGCATATATTAATTGTAGCATATTTAATATGATGTTTTTGTATTTGCTGTTTATCGTTTGAGTTTGTTTCCGGGGAAACCCTCCATTTTCTACGAGTGACTTGAGTTCTCACTGTCGGATTGCTAATCCTGTCGCAGTGTTACATCATGAAAAACTTCACCTGGCTACTCCGTGATCTCTAATTAACACATACATTAATGAGTCCACCTATTCCAGATGAAGAATCCAGAAACACCGAACTACACTTCCATTTGTGACGAGTGAGAATCAACACAGCCGTCGTCTCGTGCCATTTTTACCAGAAGTCAAATCTTGCATTGATCTAACTATTTTTTCAATGTATAAATTGAACTGATCGACTAACCGACTAACAGCACACAACCTTGTCTATCACCCTGTTTAATGTGCTGAAAAGCTTCTGTTTGGTTATCAATTCTTAAAGCTGCTCTTTGTTGCCAAAATGTATTCCTTATTATTCTCAGATCTCTTGTCATCGATATTCTCATCCACTTATTCTCAACAATGTTTATATTCTTATATATAATATCACACATTCCCCCCCCCCCCTCAAATATGAATGCATCATGTTTATCTAACATCCCTGTTTGTGGTGTAATTTTGGTATTTTGTTGTTACAATTCTTATATTTTTATATTGTATATAGATTCCACATTCAATTATCTTTCCTTTGCAACCTTATATGACCTTCCATATCTAATACTTTGTCTTCGCCCGTGTGTTACCAGCCCCGAAAGGGGAGCAAAGAATACCAACACTGTTTACCTTCCACGCATGTCATAAAAGGCGACTTAGGAGGTGATGGAGTTGGCTGTTCTTATCCCATATAGGATCAGTGACCCAAAGCCATTCTGAAGTCGGATGTGTCAGGCCGAAAGGCACAGATATCGCAGCAATGTTGTAAACTATGACACAACGCATTCCGTTCTCCGGACTACATCCTGCTAATCTGCAGGAGTTTGAGAATGAACACAGAAGAAAAAGAAGAATACTTTGTCTTAAGAATGCGGTCCAAAAATTTAGCCTAAAATCAATTACGTCCAAACCCCAAGAATAATCCCATCCTGAAAGAGTTAACTGTGTACTATTGTGTAACGTTTACTAAGTACATTTATATATTGTAACTAAAAGTGTCACCTTCTGAAGTGTATTCCAGACGGAATCCTCTGTACTGCACTGAAGAATCTGTACGAAATTGGAGAGACATTTCACCCACACTTTGAAGTCTATCTGGTGGGTATCTAGAGCAGTATCTCCCCTGAGTCTGGTATCTCTGGTAGCGATGGTAAGTGTTACCGTAATAGCCATACCTAGACCACCTATATCCTGGACTAAACTGAGGTGCATTGGAAAAATTGCCCTGCCATGCTTGAATGAAATCATGCGGGCAGTAGCCAGGGGGACCTAAACACATGTCACAGAAGATGAGTATACATTAGTTTTGAATTATGAATATCTTGACAACAGGGTGAACAATCATAGCAGACGTGAATTCAAACAAGACATAATTAACACAATTGCTATTACCTTCAACATAAAGTAGAACATTAATACGTTAAATGCATTAACATAATATGTTCAATAGATGTTTCTTTTTCATTCGCCTAGAATGTGCTTATATCTGAAGTATTTTCTCTTCTATAAACTTGATTGTGTTCTGTAACTCATACAGAGGTTCGTAGAGTTATTCTTCCATTGTTGTTTCTCTGGGCCAGTGTGTTTGCCTCAGCAATTCATATTCTTCCATTGTTGTTTCTCTGGGCCAGTGTGTTTGCCTCAGCAATTCATATTCTTCCATTGTTGTTTCTCTGGGCCAGTGTGTTTGCCTCAGAAATTCATATTCCAGGTATTCTTGAAGAATATGTTCTGCTGTCTGAGGTACCTGTTCACATGTACACATGGCTGTATTGTCAATCTTGAAATTTGTATACATGTGGCTGCGGAGTCAGTTGTGTCTTGTTCTGAGGGGCTGAATGACAACTTGGTCTGGTCTTTTCATAACATTTTAGTCATATTGTGCTGGAGTTGGCTCTCTAATTTGATCATCTGTTTCTTTTATGGTAGATTATTCTGGTATGTTGTTGATAAAAGGGTTGAGTTTCTACCAGAATTCCAGGCATGGTTCTTAGGGTTCTTCTATCTTCTACTTTTAGATCCTGATAACACACAGGCAGAGAATAATATACAAGAATATAAATATAATTTTACATATGATTCATCATTATTAGGTGCCATGCAGACTCTGGTGTAAGCAATCATGGATCTCTACAATTCTCTATTGCCAGTATCTTTTATTAGTATCGTTGTTAACACTTTGTCATGCTACGATGTCAGACTCTAATATTGCCAGTATCTTTTATTAGTATCGTTGTTAACACTTTGTCATGCTACAATGTCAGACTCTAATATTTTCTCTCTTTGTCATGCTACGATGTCAGACTCTAATATTTTCTCTCTCTGTCATCTTTGATCTCTCTTGCCTTCTATCTTGCCAGTTGAAACTATTTCTCCAGACCTCACTGTCTCATCTATCTATCTATGATCCTTCAGCACAGAACACGGTGCATAGACAGAAACCAGAGCTCTCCTGTTCGAGCGATGTGATACTACCGTGTGTATTGTGTAATTCCTGTATGTTGTTGACACCCATAGTCATACCCTCTTTGATGGTTGTTCTGCAAAGAATCTCTCTTAGTATTCCTCTTTTTCTATTTCCATCTGGTACCCATTTTAATGCTTGTAGTGGCAGTCTGTTTTCATTCATTCTAAGTACATGTCCGATATAAGTCCATTATTTTCTTCTTATTGTAGTAGAAACATATCGCCACAACAACTGTCTCATAATGTGTCCAGGCCTCACCAGCTCATAACATGCCCAAATAATAAAGATTGCCTCTTTCTGATATTATTAAGTAACCCACATCTCACATTTCACTATTTCAGCTTCAACTATTCATTAGTCTTTCTCAATGTCTCTGACACTTTCAGCATTCTTTTATAGGAGCACACCTTCTATCTAAAAAAAAATATCTCCTTCAGCATATTCTATTTAATCAATTCTATTTTTACTATAGAAACACTCAGAAGAACACTACTTAGAGAAAGTAAAACAACCAATATTCATACTATTCAAGAACTGCACAGCATAGCTTTGAACGGACAGAATTGGAGAGATCTGATCTCTGCCCTATGCGCTAACTTCAGCCCTAAAGGAAAATGAATGAATTTTTACTATGGGAACTTACAAACATTTCTATACGTAAGTCTTGCAAGCCAAAACCAAACCTTGTGCTCCAAATGTGTGTGCAAACAATGGTACAGCTTAGTGGGAACAGTGTTCACAATCTATCTATAATCTTATTTTGTTGAATACTTGCGAAAACAGAAGTTAATTATGTCTCCTTCATTTATTCTGTTAATCAGAAACTCAGATATTATAAACACACTGAATATTCCAGAGTGTTGGTTACTAAACACAATAACAAAAAGAAAACTACGCCTGTTTGGTCATATAAAGAGACATAACTGTTTAGAAAGACAAATAATGGAGGGAAGAGTACCTGGGAAGAGGAGAAGGGGCAGACCAAGAAGACGATGGACTGACGACATTAAAGATAATATGAATACATTGCTAGAAAATGCAAGCCACATCGCCCAAGACAGAGAGAGGTTCAGAGAGTTCATTGGGAAGACAACGTTCTGGAAGGAATATGTCACATGACACAGATGAATGACATTTGTTTACAATTGCGATGTTCTTGTTGAACGAAGTATATAGCAACAGGCGGCTGTAGTCAATAATAGCTACTGAAGATACATTGTGTCATTTGACTATAGTCGCTCACAGTGTGGTGAAGATTTGAAAAAGAAAAGTATGTTGAGAATCAAATTCTCATGTCAGATTTTGTATGTTGATATATTACACTAAGCCATACCTTCCAATTCAAAATCTGTGAAGCGTAATAGCACGTGATGATTAGGGCCAGGATTTAAGGTGTAATTACACATCAGATTATTCGGATACAGGTTAGGATAACGCGGTGAGAACAACACTCCATCAGTATTTTCAAATACACCACCACAAACTGTAGAGAAAATCAGAGATTAAACAAAATTACAAGCAAAAGATAAACATGACATTTTCAAGTTTAAATACTGTTTATTCAGGAACAGAATCAACATTTCAACAATAAAATAAAAAAGTTAATATTTCAACAGTACAAAAAAAACAAAATCAACATGACATGTGTACAATCATAAAGTTGACAATCAACAGTACAACAATACAGTTAAAATTTCAATGGTTCAATGAAAAAGTTAACATTTCAAAGGTATAATGATAATATTAACATTTCAAAGGTATAAAGATAATATTAACATTTCAAAGGTATAAAGATAATATTAACATTTCAAAGGTATAAAGATAATATTAACATTTCAAAGGTATAAAGATAAAATAAACATGTTAACTGTTCAGTAATAAAGTTATGCTTTCAATAGTAAAACAAAAGTTAACATTTCAACAGTACAATAATATAGTTAACATTTTTTCACATTTTCCCTCAAACTCTAACCAGATCTCTAATATAGCAAGACAATGGCCCTACAAGATTCCCAGTAAGATATAGCAAGACAATGGTCCTACAAGATTCCCAGCAAGATATAGCAAGACAATGGTCCTACAAGATTCCCAGCAAGATATACCAAGACAATGGTCCTACAAGATTTCCAGCAGGATGTAGCAAGACAATGGTCCTACAAGATTCCCAGCAAGATATAGCAAGACAATGGTCCTACATGATTCCCAGCAGGATGTAGCAAGACAATGGTCCTACAAGATTTCCAGCAGGATATAGCAAGACAAAGGTCCTACAAGATTCCCAGCAGGATATAGCAAGACAATGGTCCTACAAGATTTCCAGCAGGATATAGCAAGACAATGGTCCTACAAGATTCCCAGCAAGATATACCAAGACAATGGTCCTACAAGATTTCCAGCAGGATGTAGCAAGACAATGGTCCTACAAGATTCCCAGCAAGATATAGCAAGACAATGGTCCTACATGATTCCCAGCAGGATGTAGCAAGACAATGGTCCTACAAGATTTCCAGCAGGATATAGCAAGACAAAGGTCCTACAAGATTCCCAGCAGGATATAGCAAGACAATGGTCCTACAAGATTTCCAGCAGGATATAGCAAGACAATGGTCCTACAAGATTTCCAGCAGGATGTAGCAAGACAATGGTCCTACAAGATTCCCAGCAAGATATAGCAAGACAATGGTCCTACAAGATTCCCAGCAGGATGTAGCAAGACAATGGTCCTACAAGATTCCCAGCAGGATATAGCAAGACAATGGTCCTACAAGATTTCCAGCAGGATATAGCAAGACAAAGGTCCTACAAGATTCCCAGCAGGATATAGCAAGACAATGGTCCTACAAGATTCCCAGCAGGATGTAGCAAGACAATGGTCCTACAAGATTCTCAGCAGGATATAGCAAGACAATGGTCCTACAAGATTCCCAGCAGGATGTAGTTTAGAGAACAGAAATGTGTTGTGTCACTGTTTATTTCTGTCAATGTTGATCAAAAGAGCTTTGTCTGTACGAACACATAATGTAATCTACATAATGTAATCTATATTCTTCAATTAATATTTCTTCTGTATTAACTGCTCTTAATGAAGACTGGCTCCTCAAAACTATCCAAATTTTCAAGTTAATATATTGTGGGTGGTCTTTGTTTGGAACAAGCGCCTACCTAATATTTTGCCAATAGTCATATTGTGAACAAAAGAAATTGTATGCACAGGTTCATTTTAAGTGTTACAGTGCGCACAGTTTCTGTACCGTCATGGAAATTGTGTCATTTCAGACCGTGTAGCAAGAAAAACAAAATGGCTAAAACACAAATTGCTAATAATGCCATGAGTTCATCAGAAGAAAAGAGATAATACTAGAATTTAGGATGAAAGGGGTGGTTGGGGTTAGAACTAATTCTACCCCCCCCCTCCCTGTAACTCTATATGTCTGTCTCAAGCGTATTGTGTCTCAAGCGTATTGTGTCTCAAGCGTATTGTGTCTCAAGCGTATTGTGTCTCAAGCGTATTGTATCTAAGCCTACATAATTTGTGTTCATCATTAATACGACAGCAATTTCACTAATGGAAAATGAACTAGCAGTGTGATGTCCCTTACTACTAAACAATTGCATTTGGCAATGACATCACAAATTACTAAAAAAATTACAATTGGACAATTATTTAAAAACTGTGAGCGCTGTAAACATTGGTAGGCATGCATTCCAAACTAGGACCTTGTGAACATATACAGAAGACAGAATAGCTAAGAAAGGTTAATCATGAAAGGAAAATTTCTAATTAAAGAGAAGAAGAGGCAGACCAAGACTACGATGGACACAGGATATCAAAGACCTTCTGAATATGACATTTAAAGAAGCTGGACAGCTTGCACAGATCTGCGGGACTTATGGAGTGGCAATTAAGACAACATCCTGCAAATGAGTCATTACATAGATAGATAGTAACATTTATAACAGCAGACAGAACATAATATTGACTTACTGGCATCCCATTTTGCTAAGAATCCATTTCCATTTGTGGTTGCGTCAGACCGGAACATGACAACCATTCTGTTGGATGTAGATCTTTGGTCAGGGGGTTCAATATTCCCACACCAGTGACCCAAGCGGACTAAGGAGCCATTGTAAGTTGAATCAAACACCTGAAAACAATGTTTTTTTTGTGGAGTAGAAAAAAGATTAAAATTTGTCGCAATGACATATTCTCTCCAGAATGTTGTCCTCCCAATGAAATGTTGTCCTGAACCCCCTTCTGTCTTGGGTCATGCAGCTTGCATTTTCCAAAGATGTATTCATGTTATATTTAATGTCGGCAGTCCATCGTCTTCTTAATCTGTCCTCACTACTACTCCCAGGTGCTCGGCCCGTCACTATTTGTCTTTCTAAACAGTTGTGTCTTTTTATATAACCATACAGGTGTAGTTTTCTTTTTGTTATTGTGTTTAATAACCAACACTCTGGCATCTTCAATGTGTTTATAATATCTCAGTTTTTCTTTTTTTCCTTCCATGATATTCTAAGTATCTTCCTGTAGCATTTCATCTCGAAGGCGTTGATCGTCTCTACTGCTGTTTTACTTAGGGTCCATGTTTCACAGCCGTATGTTGCAACCAGAAAAAATAAACGTTAATTTGTAGTTTTTCCATATGTTTTTCAACCATTTTATTTTACAATATGCCATTGCCAATCTCTTCCTTATCTCTGTCAAGCAATCTCCTGTACCATTGATGTTTCTAAGTATTCAAATTTATCCACACATTCGGTATTGTCTAAGATAAAGATACGGAAACAGAAATAAGTAAGCTATATCAAGCATTAAAAATATGGGGGGGGGGGGGGGAAGCAGAAACAAGATAAACATAAGGCAACAGAATCAGTGCTGCTTTTTTATTCTTTCTTCTGTTTATAAACTCCTGCACATTAGTAAGATTTAGTCCAAAGAACAAAGAATCAGTCTGACACATTCTTAGCAACACCTTTTAACGCTGTTGTTGTTTGTCCATCACAAGTGATGATGACCATTTGTTACATCCACTTTTAAAAATTCAATTAGAATTATGTCCTTCATTATGAATTCGTAGATGGCTAATGAACCCTATTCAAGCTGTAAATGTCCTTGGACAGTTTGGGCATGGAATGACCACTGTAGATGGATCTTGGTCTATCCGTGACTTTCTAGCTACTCTCCGCTGTTGAGCTGCCGCATTTCTCCTCTTTTCACAAGATGATGAACTCTTTTTGATTGTAGAGTGCCATGTAGATCTATTTTGTGTAAGTCCTTCCCATGTGTCTTGGTTTATTTCAAAGGCTTTCAGTGAGGTCTTTAACAAGTCCTTGTAGCACTTCATTTGACCACCTTAAGATCTTGTACCCTTCTCCAGCTCACCATAGAGAAGTACCTTTGGCAGACGATGGTCTGGAATACGCACCAAATGACCTGCCCAACGAATCTGTGTCTGCATCAGGATAGTGTCAATGCTAGTGATACCAGCTCTATCAAGGACAGTGGTATCTGAAATCTTGTCTTGCCATCTGATGTTCATAACCTTTCTGTGACAAGTTATGTGAAAGTGATTGAGTTTTTTCATATGACGTCTATACACAGTCCATGTTTCACTAGCATATAACAGTCCTGGAAGTACCACTGCTCTGTAAACTTTCAGCTTAGTCTGTAGGTTAATGCCATTTATAACGCCACACATTTGCGTACAATCTGCCGAAATCGCTGCTTGCCTTGGCGATCCTTGTATACACTTCATCATCAACATTGGCATTTTGTGATAACGTACTACCTAGGTAGGTGAATCTATTCACAACTTTCAGTGCTATGCCATTTACCTTTATGCAGGGCTCAACATAGCTTTTGCCAGGAGCTGGTTGTAGCATGATTTCTGTTTTCTCAGTAATGCTATATCATTACTGAAAGCATCTGTTATCAGATGGATAACCAGACAACAGCAAAATGTTCAATCAATTAAGTGCCGTGCCGAGTGGCGTAGACAATCGTGTTTCTCCACAACTTTTTATCTCATGTATTGTTAACAAATTCAGTTTGCAACATCTATTTGTGCCACAGCGATACCACACCAAACATTTTACACAACATTGAAGATCTTCTGAATATAATACATGAAGAAGTTGGACTGCTTTCACAGATTTTGGAGACTTATGGAGTGGCAACTACAACAACATTTTGGAGACTTATGGAGTGGCAACTACAACAACATTTTGGAGACTTATGGAGTGGCAACTACAACAACATTTTGGAGACTTATGGAGTGGCAATTACAACAACATTTTGGAGACTTATGGAGTGGCAACTATAACAACATTTTGGAGACTTATGGAGTGGCAACTACAACAACATTTTGGAGACTTATGGAGTGGCAATTACAACATTTTGGAGACTTATGGAGTGGCAACTACAACAACATTTTGGAGACTTATGGAGTGGCAATTACAACAACATTTTGGAGACTTATGGAGTGGCAACTACAACAACATTTTGGAGACTTATGGAGTGGCAACTACAACAACATTTTGGAGACTTATGGAGTGGCAACTACAACAACATTTTGGAGACTTATGGAGTGCCAATTACAACAACATTTTGGAGACTTATGGAGTGGCAACTACAACAACATTTTGGAGACTTATGGAGTGGCAACTACAACAACATTTTGGAGACTTATGGAGTGGCAATTACAACAACATTTTGGAGACTTATGGAGTGGCAATTACAACAACATTTTGGAGACTTTTGGAGTGGCAACTATAACAACATTTTGGAGACTTATGGAGTGGCAATTACAACATTTTGGAGACTTATGGAGTGGCAACTACAACAACATTTTGGAGACTTATGGAGTGGCAACTACAACAACATTTTGGAGACTTATGGAGTGGCAACTACAACAACATTTTGGAGACTTATGGAGTGGCAATTACAACAACATTTTGGAGACTTATGGAGTGGCAACTACAACAACATTTTGGAGACTTATGGAGTGGCAACTACAACAACATTTTGGAGACTTATGGAGTGGCAATTACAACAACATTTTGGAGACTTATGGAGTGGCAACTACAACAACATTTTGGAGACTTATGGAGTGGCAACTACAACAACATTTTGGAGACTTATGGAGTGGCAATTACAACAACATTTTGGAGACTTATGTAGTGGCAACTACAATAACATTTTGGAGACTTATGGAGTGGCAACTACAACAACATTTTGGAGACTTATGGAGTGGCAATTACAACAACATTTTGGAGACTTATGGAGTGGCAACTACAACAACATTTTGGAGACTTATGGAGTGGCAACTACAACAACATTTTGGAGACTTATGGAGTGGCAATTACAACAACATTTTGGAGACTTATGTAGTGGCAACTACAATAACATTTTGGAGACTAATGGAGTGGCAACTACAACAACATTTTGGAGACTTATGGAGTGGCAATTACAACAACATTTTGGAGACTTATGGAGTGGCAATTACAACAACATTTTGGAGACTTATGGAGTGGCAACTACAACAACATTTTGGAGACTAATGGAGTGGCAACTACAACAACATTTGTAAATGACACGTTATATAGATAGATAGTAACATTTACAACTGCAGAATAAATATAATATTGACTTACCAAAATGTTACTAGTGGTAAAATGTTACACAATAATTATCATGGTCAATATATAGATGGGTGACAAAAGTAGTCAACAATTTGTATGAGCCAGCGCATAAACTAGTTGTGATACACAGCTTCCTCTACTAGCAAATTGACCCAACTATTGGACATTCAACAGAATTTGTAAAATACTGAACATATACACGCTACCAATTCTTCCTCTTGTTCTGTTCTTCAGAAAATATTTATGTGAATGCAAGTACCAGTATATATCTTTATGTGAGTGCTTGTTTATGCTAATGCTTGTATCTGCATTTTGTATTGTTATGTGCACTTTTTCTTGTGTGAGCCCATACTTGTATGTGGATGCATTAATGTACTTGTGCATATCTGTGTGGGTAGCTTTCATACATTTATGTATTGACTTGTGAAAAAGTTATAATTATATGCATATTTGTTTATATATTTATGTATGTATATATATGTATGTGTGTATATTTTTGCATGTATCTTTCTGGTATGTACACATATGGACGAGTATAATATGAATATATATATATATATATAATAAAATATTTGTATGTATGTATATAACAATACTCAGAAGAACAATACTTAGAGAAAGTAAATTTAAGAACTGCTCAGAATAGCTTTGAACAGACAGAATTGGAGAGATCTGACCTCTGCGCTAACTTCAGCCCAAAAGGAAAATGAATGAATGAATGAATGTATGTATATACACATATATATGTGTGTGTTTCTGTACATATGCATATATATATATATAAATATTTATGTTGACAAAAAAGGTGTTTTTTGTTGTTTGTTTAATGAAGAAGTATATATTAACTAACTAAATAACAAATATGAAGATATACTATCTGGACCAGATACAGATATTGCTGAGAATATTAACTAACTAAATAACAAATATGAAGATATACTATCATGAACAGATACAAATATTGCTGAGAATATTAACTAACTAAATACAAATATGAAGATATACTATCTGGAACAGATACAGATATTGCTGAGAATATTAACTAACTAAATAACAAATATGAAGATATACTATCTTGTCCAGATACAGATATTGCTGAGAATATTAACTAACTAAATAACAAATATGAAGATATACTATCTGGACTAGATACAGATATTGCTGAGAATATTAACTAACTAAATAACAAATATGAAGATATACTATCTTGACCAGATACAGATATTGCTGAGAATATTAACTAACTAAATAACAAATATGAAGATATACTATCTGGACTAGATACAGATATTGCTGAGAATATTAACTAACTAAATAACAAATATGAAGATATACTATCTGGACCAGATACAGATATTGCTGAGAATATTAACTAACTAAATAACAAATATGAAGATATACTATCTTGACCAGATACAGATATTGCTGAGAATATTAACTAACTAAATAACAAATATGAAGATATACTATCTGGACTAGATACAGATATTGCTGAGAATATTAACTAACTAAATAACAAATATGAAGATATACTATCTTGACCAGATACAGATATTGCTGAGAATATTAACTAACTAAATAACAAATATGAAGATATACTATCTGGACCAGATACAGATATTGCTGAGAATATTAACTAACTAAATAACAAATATGAAGATATACTATCTTGACCAGATACAGATATTGCTGAGAATATTAACTAACTAAATAACAAATATGAAGATATACTATCTGGAACAGATACAGATATTGCTGAGAATATTAACTAACTAAATACAAATATGAAGATATACTATCTTGACCAGATACAGATATTGCTGAGAATATTAACTAACTAAATAACAAATATGAAGATATACTATCTTGAACAGATACAAATATTGCTGAGAATATTAACTAACTAAATAACAAATATGAAGATATACTATCTTGACCAGATACAGATATTGCTGAGAATATTAACTAACTAAATACAAATATGAAGATATACTATCTGGACCAGATACAGATAAGATATACTATCTGGACCAGATACAGATATTGCTGAGAATATTAACTAACTAAATAACAAATATGAAGATATACTATCTTGACCAGATACAGATATTGCTGAGAATATTAACTAACTAAATAACAAATATGAAGATATACTATCTTGTCCAGATACAGATATTGCTGAGAATATTAACTAACTAAATAACAAATATGAAGATATACTATCTTGTCCAGATACAGATATTGCTGAGAATATTAACTAACTAAATAACAAATATGAAGATATACTATCTGGAACAGATACAGATATTGCTGAGAATATTAACTAACTAAATAACAAATATGAAGATATACTATCTGGAACAGATACAGATATTGCTGAGAATATTAACTAACTAAATAACAAATATGAAGATATACTATCTGGAACAGATACAGATATTGCTGAGAATATTAACTAACTAAATAACAAATATGAAGATATACTATCTGCACCAGATACAGATATTGCTGAGAATATTAACTAACTAAATACAAATATGAAGATATACTATCTGGAACAGATACAGATATTGCTGAGAATATTAACTAACTAAATAACAAATATGAAGATATACTATCTGGAACAGATACAGATATTGCTGAGAATATTAACTAACTAAATAACAAATATGAAGATATACTATCTGGAACAGATACAGATATTGCTGAGAATATTAACTAACTAAATACAAATATGAAGATATACTATCTGGACCAGATACAGATATTGCTGAGAATATTAACTAACTAAATAACAAATATGAAGATATACTATCATGAACAGATACAAATATTGCTGAGAATATTAACTAACTAAATACAAATATGAAGATATACTATCTTGACCAGATACAGATATTGCTGAGAATATTAACTAACTAAATAACAAATATGAAGATATACTATCTGCACCAGATACAGATATTGCTGAGAATTGATAAATTTATCAGATCATTGCCATACCTCAACAAAATCATTGAGGCAATCCCTGGTTTCCAGGTCAAAAGGTGCGATGAAGTGTAATTGGACATAGTATCCAACTGGAACATTGATATCCCACCTGCACTCCACATTATGTGGATAACTGGATGGATGGTTCGGAGAGCTGATTCTTCCTTGACTACTATGATACAATCCACCACAACCTGAGTAATATACAAACATGACCTCATGACCTTAAACTTTTCACATAGGTCAGTTAATTTTATCAGAAACATAAGTCAAAGAGCACACTTATTAATTATTATTAAAGTGACATGTTGTTCATCCATCATAAAATGATGATGACCATTTGTTACATCCACTTTATAAAGTTCTGTAACATTTATGTCCTGGTTTATACGTTCAGCAGCAGAAGAGAAATTACGTAATTGTAAACAGAGCATACTAAAGATTAATGAAGTATTAATTCTTTTTTAAAATTTGCAGGTATCAGTTACACATATATTTTGTACAGATACAGGTTTTAATTCTGCAATGCTAAACTCCAGCAGCACATGACAAGGTCTGGAGTGATCAGCAGTGTTTCCTCAGACCAACCACATGACAAGGTCTGAAGTGATCAGCAGTGTTTCCTCAGACCAACCACATGACAAGGTCTGGAGTGATCAGCAGTGTTTCCTCAGACCAACCACATGACAAGGTCTGAAGTGATCAGCAGTGTTTCCTCAGACCAACCACATGACAAGGTCTGAAGTGATCAGCAGTGTTTCCTCAGACCAACCACATGACAAGGTCTGGAGTGATCAGCAGTGTTTCCTCAGACCAACCACATGACAAGGTCTGAAGTGATCAGCAGTGTTTCCTCAGACCAACCACATGACAAGGTCTGAAGTGATCAGCAGTGTTTCCTCAGACCAACCACATGACAAGGTCTGGAGTGATCAGCAGTGTTTCCTCAGACCAACCACATGACAAGGTCTGGAGTGATCAGCAGTGTTTCCTCAGACCAACCACATGACAATGTCTGAAGTGATCAGCAGTGTTTCATCAGACCAACCACATGACAAGGTCTGGAGTGATCAGCAGTGTTTCCTCAGACCAACCACATGACAAGGTCTGGAGTGATCAGCAGTGTTTCCTCAGACCAACCACATGACAAGGTCTGGAGTGATCAGCAGTGTTTCCTCAGACCAACCACATGACAAGGTCTGAAGTGATCAGCAGTGTTTCCTCAGACCAACCACATGACAAGGTCTGGAGTGATCAGCAGTGTTTCCTCAGACCAACCACATGACAAGGTCTGAAGTGATCAGCAGTGTTTCCTCAGACCAACCACATGACAAGGTCTGGAGTGATCAGCAGTGTTTCCTCAGACCAACCACATGACAAGGTCTGAAGTGATCAGCAGTGTTTCCTCAGACCAACCACATGACAAGGTCTGAAGTGATCAGCAGTGTTTCCTCAGACCAACCACATGACAAGGTCTGAAGTGATCAGCAGTGTTTCCTCAGACCAACCACATGACAAGGTCTGAAGTGATCAGCAGTGTTTCCTCAGACCAACCACATGGTTAGGTCTGAAGTGATCAGCAGTGTTTCCTCAGACCAACCACATGACAAGGTCTGAAGTGATCAGCAGTGTTTCCTCAGACCAACCACATGACAAGGTCTGGAGTGATCAGCAGTGTTTCCTCAGACCAACCACATGACAAGGTCTGAAGTGATCAGCAGTGTTTCCTCAGACCAACCACATGACAAGGTCTGAAGTGATCAGCAGTGTTTCCTCAGACCAACCACATGACAAGGTCTGAAGTGATCAGCAGTGTTTCCTCAGACCAACCACATGACAAGGTCTGAAGTGATCAGCAGTGTTTCCTCAGACCAACCACATGACAAGGTCTGAAGTGATCAGCAGTGTTTCCTCAGACCAACCACATGACAAGGTCTGAAGTGATCAGCAGTGTTTCCTCAGACCAACCACATGACAAGGTCTGGAGTGATCAGCAGTGTTTCCTCAGACCAACCACATGGTTAGGTCTGAAGTGATCAGCAGTGTTTCCTCAGACCAACCACATGACAATAGTCAACTCCTAATAGATGACATGCATATGTAGTCAATCTTTCCTCTTGTGAAATCCCTACTACACTTCATTTATACAATTATATTTTTACACCCATCTGAGGATGAGGCTTCTTCGCAAATATTGTATGCCACTGAAAGTTGCAGATTTATGTTGAGAGTTGTAGTCTTATGTTGTGAGTTTCAGTCTTATGTTGAGATATGGAGTCTTATGTTGAGAGTTGTAGTCTTATGTTGAGAGTTGTAGTCTTATGTTGAGAGACAGAGTCTTATGTTGAGAGTTGTAGTTTTATGTTGAAAGTTTCAGTCTTATGTTGAGATATGGAGTCTTATGTTGAGAGTTGTAGTCTTATGTTGAGAGTTGTAGTCTTATGTTGAGAGACAGAGTCTTATGTTGAGAGTTGTAGTTTTATGTTGAGAGTTTCAGTCTTATGTTGAGAGATGGAGTCTTATGTTGAGAGTTGTAGTCTTATGTTGAGAGTTGTAGTTTTATGTTGAGAGTTTCAGTCTTATGTTGAGAGATGGAGTCTTATGTTGAGAGTTGTAGTCTTATGTGAGAGTTGTAGTTTTATGTTGAGAGTTTCAGTCTTATGTTGAGAGATGGAGTCTTATGTTGAGAGTTGTAGTTTTATGTTGAGAGTTTCAGTCTTATGTTGAGAGATGGAGTCTTATGTTGAGAGTTGTAGTTTTATGTTGAGAGATGGAGTCTTATGTTGAGAGTTGTAGTTTTATGTTGAGAGTTTCAGTCTTATGTTGAGAGTTGTAGTCTTACGTTGAGAGTTGTAGTCTTATGTTAAGAGCTGGAGTCTTATGCTGATAGCTGAAGTTTTATATTGTGAGCTGGGGTCTTATATTGAGAGTTGCAATCATATGGGTATGAAAAAAAGCTCTGGTGAAACCTCTCATTGAATAAAGTGACATTTAAAGATCTATCATTCGTAATGTCAATATAGTGAAACAAACAAGCAAACAAACCAACAAATACACACACTAACTTCCAGTATCAAAGCTGTACTCCAATCGGAATCTTCGACTTCTTGAAGTTATGTTAGACTGGAGTGTCAAACGTAATTCATTGCTCTGTGATACAAATGGAGGTGGCAGACTTGTTCCACAATAAGTGCCAATTGTAGGAGAATCTCTTAGACCTCCATTTTGAACTTGTAGATTGTCTGAGTTACAGGATGTGTTTGTTTCAAAATAGAAGTCTGTGAAATTGACCTGGTGTATCATGAAATATATAATCATTATTGTGGTAGCAAGATGCAGCATTAACATCAGTACAGTGTAATGAAGATCATTAGAGGAGAAATCATTTATATAATCACTTTGTAAAGATAACTGGAGAGGAGATGGGCACCATCAGCCAAACCTTTCGCCCACTGAAATATTGCAATGGATAATCAGACATAATTGCTGAAGGAATCTCTGTGTTGATGCATACAATGTCGTACCACTACGGCACGGATGGGTTAGTTACAGGTTTATAGATAAATGATTATCAGTTTGTCTGAGACAATGTTGTACCACTACGGCAGGGATGGGTTAGTTACAGGTTTATAGATAGATAATGATCAGGGAAGATGATCATGGCAAGAAAAACAATAAATGCAATGAAAAAAAATAATAATAATAAATTGATAATTGTCTAATTTGGTGTGTGAGTTCATAGATGTCTGATGTCTTTGATAAGGTTGCACCGCTACGGCAGTGATGGGTTGCAGGTTTATAGATAGATAATAATAAGTTTGTGTGAGACAATGTTGGCACATCTACTTAAGAATATTCTGATAATAGATGGATGTGATGTCATGCAGTTAAAAGGAGGTAGTAAGTGATAAGAGTTCTGTGTGAATACATGACCAATTGATTTACTGTGAATACATGAGTGATTTAGCACTGTGTGAATACATGAGCGATTGATTTACTGTGAATACATGAGTGATTTAGCACTGTGTGAATACATGACCGATTGATTTACTGTGAATACATGAGTGATTGAGCTCTGTGTGAATACATGACCGATTGATTTACTGTGAATACATGAGTGATTTAGCACTGTGTGAATACATGACCGATTGATTTACTGTGAATACATGAGTGATTGCATTCTGTGTTAATACATGAACGATTGATTTATGGGTGAATGCATGAGTGATTGAATTCTGTGTGAATAAATGAGTGATTACTGTGATAATACTTGAGTGAATGTGTTCTGCATGAATACATGATTGATTAAGCACTGTGTGAATACATGAGTGATTGAATTCAGTGTGAATACATGAGTGATTGAATTCAGTGTGAATACATGAGTGATTGAATTCAGTGTGACTACATGAGTGATTGAATACTGTGAGAATAGAGTTATACTTTACCCTGATTCTTGTTCCATCAGGGGCTGAAATTTTCCAAGCACATGCCACTGTGTTGCTGGTATAATTATTGGGGTAGTTGGGAGTTGTGATCACTCCCTGAGGGTCCACTAGCACACCCCCACAATCTGAAATCATGATGTCATACAATCATCAGGACAACATTTCTCAAATTAGAAGATTGATATTTAAAAATATTTGGATCAAGAGCCTCTGATTGTTAATTATAGACCAATTAGACCCCAAAAAAATAAATTGTGGGTAAAAAAATTGCTAAAATTTAATTTCAATTTCCTTAAAAAAAGTGAGAGCTTATTTTGGAATATGTCCAAACCTTTCAATTTTATCACCATTTCTAACTGCCATAAATGTCGAAACAACTTCAACAAATTCAAGCAAATATCAGCTCAGAAATACATTCTCCATAAGAACAGCATCAGCAAAGATATGAAGGAGTAGACTTCTTAAACACATGAACTAGCAGAGCACCTTGATGAAACTAATCAATTCAAGATAAGTTTCCTGTGTCACACAAAAACATGTATGTAGCTCACCACTTTTTCTTACCAGATTCTCATTTAATTTGTCATATTTAAGAAACCCAGCAGCTTACCTGTCTTGTCACTTAGTTTTGTAAATACTTTCAGCGGCTATTTTACAAAATGAAGAGAGATTATTATAATATGAGGAGACTTTCTTACTGTAACATGATATGCCTTACCTGTGAACTCATATGCCTTACCTGTGAACTCATATGCCTTACCTGTGAACTCATATGCCTTACCTGTGAACCCATATGCCTTACATGTGAACCCATATGCCTTAACTGTGAACCCATATGCCTTACATATGAACTCATATGGCTTACATATGAACCCATATGCCTTACCTGTGAACTCATATGCCTTACATATGAACTCATATGCCTTACCTGTGAACTAGTATGACTTATTGGTGAACTTATATGCCTTACCTGTGAACTCATATGCCTTACATATGAACTCATATACCTTACTGGTGAACTCATATGACTTTCCTGTGACCTCATGATTCTTACCTGTGAACTCATATTCCAGATTGAAGCCTGTCCTAATGATACTTATATCAGATTTGAATCGGATCCACAAGTCATTAGCGGATAAGACAATAGGACCAGTAAGAAATCTTCTGTCACAGTACGTGCCAACAAGTTGACCATTAATGTCTGCTCCTGGAAGTAAAATTGAAATTTGATTTAGACCAATCTTATTTTCATGACATTTGTATAGAAACATCAGGTAGATATGGCAACATCAGTAGTCTTAAGTAATGTATCTCTGTTTCTTCAAGCTACGCAACCTAAATATATGATCAATTTACCAGTTACGTCTATATATTAAAATCAATTCTCACATCTATTTTATTTTTGGCTTTTTTGTTAGATCCACTTTATAAAGTTCCGTAACATTTATGTCCTGGTTTATACGTTCAGCGGCAGGAGAGAAATTACGTAATTGTAAACAGAGCATACTAAAGATTAATGAAGTATGAACAATCTGATGGTTGTTTGAAAGGTCACCAGATCCGTCTTTTTATTTTATACTGGTCTCAGCAAGAATACCCAAATATGGCTTTAAAGTTCGCATACAAAAACTGTATTATTGTTTTTCATGTCTATCATATATTGGTTATTTGGTATTTGCAAGTTACAGATTTATATAGTTAGTTAGTTAGTCATCGGATCATCATTATGAATTAGACTACTGCTGACAGTACTGGTCCTCTGATCATTGACCATCATTCTTCTGCGCCCTCCAAAATGTTCACTTTTAGCAACACTGCATTTCAAACCCTGATCTTTAATCCTGGACATTCAAAATGAATCATCATCCACACTAGTCTCACTCTCGTGTGCTATATTTCTTATGGAGTTAAAAATGTCAGTTTGATCCTTTGCCTCATTGCCCTGTGTTACAACCGCGCATGATGCCAGTTGATCTGCTCTTTCATTGCCTGAAACACCCACATTTCCCGGCACAAAAACAAATGTAGCTACTTTCAAACTTGCTTTTCTCAAGGTCTCAATCCATTGCTCGTGAACGAGACCCACTTGTACCTTCCTAATCCTACTCATAGTCATTCAAGATGCAGACCCATGTTACCTTCTGCGTGCCTACTACTAAAATATCCTAGTCACTGCCATAATCTCCATGGGCGTGCTATTAATAAACATAGCAAAGGTTCATTCTCCTCCCTGATTGTTTTACCTGCGCACTGAGCTGTGAAGTACCAAGCACTGCAAACATGTCTAATCACAGATCCATCAGTGTGTATAATCACATCCCCCTCTTTGGTATTCTCACTGACAAAAGCCTGCACCTCTTGCTCCACAGTCATGGGAAACCATTCTCTGCATTCCCTGCTAAGTGTTATTACTACTCTCAAACAAGTTTCAAAAACTGCGGGTAGAGTTATCCCTTCTGCATATGCCCCCACATCTTGAAATCTGCACATGCTTTGTATGACATCCTCAGCATGTCTCATCCACAAATTCCCAATCTTAAGTCTGCTACCTTTAACTTTCTGTATTTCAGAATACAATGGGTGTTCCTTATCTGCATGTATTTGAAAGTACACCCATCCATGGCAATACTGTAATCTGTACTCTGTCATAGGACAACAAACAACAAAATAGATTACCAATAAAGGATCGTGAGACAGAAGCCATGCATAAGTAAGATGTGTCAGACAGAAAGGTGCAGATATCACAGTCAAGTTGTAAACCATGATGCAACACATTTTGTTCTTTAGACTACATCCTGCTAATCTGCAGGAGTTTGAGAACACACACAAAAGAAGACATAAAACAAGTGAAAAGTATGGGCATTGGTAATAGCTGAAAGTACCACTCAAGACAACGATAGATAATGGACATCTCAAATAGTTTCAACAAGCCCTTGGCTAGCCCAGAATCATGAGGAGTTCTAAACATCTATAAGTAAGACTATTTTCTGGAAAGAATGTCACCCGAAGAAGACTCTATTCACGAGATTGTAGTCACTACACACACAGATAACTATGAAGCAGAGCTATTTAAACACGATTGACAGATTCCTTTATCAGAAAATTTCTGCTAATCTAAAATATTGCATGAGTAATTGTACAGGTCATGCAGGAATCAGAGTGCACAATCAATAACTAAATGGTAAACAATCTGAAGAAGGCACAACCAACTACAGAATGGTAAACAATCTGAAGAAGGCACAACCAACTACAGAATGGTAAACAATATGAAGAAGGCACAACCAACAACAGAATGGTAAGCAATATGAAGAAGGCACAACCAACAACAGAAGGGTACACTGAGTGTATACATACTTAGACTGCTCATGGACCAGCAAGCTGTGCATTTATGGCAAGAGCTCTCAACCTGGTGCTTGCAAGCACCATGATGCTATTGCAATGATGTGTTTGTGCGACGCCAGTTCAACAGTGCTCACAAAAACTAACAATGGTGAGCTCCCTTTACAATGCACATTTTGCTATACAACCGGAAACATATAGTGTTATTATCTACGATTATTGCAGAAAGTATTGAGCGAAGGGTGTGCATGGTGCAATAAAGAAGGTTATATGGCCAGTTGTCATGTTCACTTTTACTTTCCATTTCATGTTCCCTTTCATCATTTTATATGGTATATTCACGATTCCTTGTCAAAAACAATACTGCAGGGAACTGTCGAGGGTGGAAGAAGCAGAGGAGGACAAATAAAGACATGGACAGACAACATCAAGGAATGGACAGGGCTAGATATTTCCACACTCATCCGCATCTCTGAGGATAGAATTCGCTGGAGGACTCTGTGTGCGGAAGCTTCCAATGTGGTACCCCTACGACCCTGAAGGGTTATGGGTTTTATTGGTATTGGTATGGTATATTATGTTATAGTTCTGTTATATGTTATGTTATGTGTCATGTTATATGTTATGTTATGTGTCATGTTATATGTTATGTTATGTGTCATGTTATATGTTATGTTATATTATATGTTGTGTTATATGTTATGTTATGTGTCATGTTATATGTTATGTTATATTATATGTTGTGTTATATGTTATGTCATGTGTCATGTTATATGTTATGTTATGTGTCATGTTATATGTTATGTTATATTATATGTTGTGTTATATGTTATGTTAAAGGTTATGTTATATATTGTGTTATATTTCGTGGTGCTTGCCAGGGTCTTTGATATGTTTTCACAAAGGAAAGGATTTTAACTAAAAACAAAGATCATTTGTTTGTTTTCGTGTGCTATTCCCACTGTTTGCTATGAAATTTGATGACCTTTTTTGTGAAAAATCGTTAAGTGAGGGGGTTTTACAGCATGTTCGCTGAATTCTTAGTTATAAAAGTCTAGTTCTGATTTGCTAAGGGATGGGTTTGAGCTTGAACCCCCAAATCCTTTATCTATGAACTTGGTGTTTGCACAATCAGTATTACAAGTGAGGATGTTTGATAAAAACCTGAAGAACCCCTGATTTATGGGAATGCCCAAAGTTCTGTGCTGCTGGTTCTGAATCAAGAATCAAATACTTCATCAATTTAAAAAATATCTCTGTAGTAATTTAATGATCTCATACCTTCTCTAATTTCTATAAAATTTATGTTATTTAATGATCTCATACCTTCTCTAATTTCTACGAAATCATAAACACAGGAACCGTGATACTCCAATGATATAGCATTGAAGTACAATCTGATGGAACTGTTTGCAAGTCTGTTATGTAAGTTCCAGATACACTGCACATTATTGTTGTATGTCCCATTCTCAAAACCTGGGGAGGTTATGTTACCAGGGCTTTCTGTTATATAGCCTCCACATTCTGTCAAAGAAAATCATATTAATTTATTGATTAATTATTTAATGATGTTTTTCAAATGCAGACTACGTAAATTATGAAGTTACACCAATCTTGAAACACACAAAAATCCTCATGGAAAGTAAAAGGTAAATCATATAATTATATTCAATCTTCATATCAACATTGTGTTATCACAGTCAAACATGGACACTGACTGAAGAACAGGAGAGAAAACTTACTACATGTGAAATGAGAAGTCTAAGAAAAGTGGCAAATATTAAAAGAAGAGATCAGGTGAGGAATGAAGAGATAACTACAAGAACTGCTGGAACAGCATCTGTGGTCAGATATATTGAAAAATAAAACAAACTGAAATTGTTCAGCCACTTAATTCTTTCAGGACTTGATTATTTTTAGGTTTGGACCAAATTAATTTTCAGGTGTAGAAAGATTGCTCTACATGTGTTTTTTCATTGTATCACTTGACATACTAACATTGATAAATAGTGTATGTGTAATATATTATTGGAGATGGAGAGTGGATACAGAATATGAATATATAAGTACATTGATGATATTTGATTACTTCACAAGGTTAGAGTTAGTAAAACACAAAACAGGAAAATGGAAATGTTAATTTATTGGTATAAATATTTTGACGTACCCAAATGTAACCATAGATAGAGTTGTTGATATCCATTTTTCTAGAATGTTTACACACGACAATCCAATTGACTTCACTATGCAGTTTATTTGATGAATTTATATCAAGAAATGTTAAAATTATGTACTGGTACAAAGCATGATTTAACACACAGATCAACAATTATGTACCGGTACAAAGCAAGATTTAACACACAGATCAACAATTATGTACCGGTACAAAGCAAGATTTAACACACAGATTTAACACCCTGATACCTGTCAAGTTCTGTATTTACTGGCTTTCTTCCTGGCTTGGACAATAAAGCAGCATCAAGGTTGTTAGGTGCCTCTGATTCAAACAAACTACAGAATTCCTCTATCAACGTCCTTGAGGTTTCAAAAGGGCATATGCTTCTTTGTGCGAGGGCGGCTCAGTGAAAATAAAATGTGAGCGCTCAGTTGTGTTATTTCTAACACCCACATAAATACTTTTTTCCACCACTTGACAGTTTTTCTTGTGTGGTTTCCATAATATGAAATCATCTGATCCACCTTATCACATCCATTCATTGACATATTGTAATTATGAATGGATGATGGTATCCAGAATTCACTCTTATCCTAAATTCTAATTTCACATGTTGCGCTTCCACATGTTGTTACCAGTTGGCAAGGTTTCTTTGATTTTTTATCTCTCCAGCTGACACACATAACTTGATCTTCATCATTTATGAGCCATTTTGGTTGATTGACAGCTATTTTCTTATTCTTCATTTCTGGTGGAAACCCTCATCTGTTCACATTGAGAGTTCCAGTATAATGATGATTTCTCTGCTGCAGAAACTGGACAAGAGGTAAGGATGAATACTACCTGTCAGCAAACAAATGGTGATGTCCTGTGATGCCTTCTAGTAGTTTGTCAAAGATTTTGACAGCATGGGTAGACTCTGTGTCAGTTTCCAGCCTGCATGTCGTGTCCACACCAAAATATACCAGCAGGTTGAAAACATATCAGGTGCTGGAGTCACAGAGTTTGTATGACTCTATATGGTATTTTTTTGGTTTGTTGGAATTATATTGCTAGTGCCTAAATCTTCCCTTGTGACCTATAGGGGGCCTAACCATCTCATCTACGCATATGTTTTCAGAAGGATAGAATGCATTCTAAAAGCTTGCAATTAATTCATTTATAAACAGCTATATTTTACATTTACTCTGTGCATCAGCTCCAGCCGCATGAAGCATTGATAGGTAAATCAATAAAATTTTTACTGAAAATTGATCCAAACCAGGGGCTACTTCTGTGTGTTTTTGTGGACCAAAAGTCCTTTATTGAATGTTTGGGGTACAAATCCATGTTTATCAGGGTAGCAAGAAACTTCATAAAAATATTTTGGCCAAGCCCGATCAAGTCTATTTTGAATAGGTAGAATATTTCCTTCGAGGTGTATTCATTTTCAATTTCTGCTTGGCATAAGAATTTACATTTGCTATTAGATTGCCAATTATTGGTTCTGTCATCAAGGACAGAAAATACTGGAGAGGTGAGGCATTGTCAGGAAGGCCAACTTTGCTGCCAGAATGCATCTGTCTGAAGTGAGATACTACTATACTCTCTACTTCTAGGGCTTCACACCGCACAGCATCAGTCCTAGGCCTAGCTTGTCCATTTGTAGTAATTTGATGCATAGACCTACTTAGAGCATTAGTAGGCCTAGAAGTACTAACTAAATCCTCAGAATCAGTAGATTCATCACTACAGTTAGATGCTTCTTTAGAGGAACTAACGTTCCTTGATCTGATGCAAGCAGTTGCTAAATTTTTAATAAAACCTAAGTAATAATGCTTCTTACTTTTCAGCAGGTCAACAATAGGCCTATAATCACTGTCTGAATCATCAGTAATTCAATAATTATCAAGCTCTGAAACATAACCATAGCTTGTTCTACACTGTATCTGAAACATAACCATAGCTTGTTCTGCACTGTATCTGAAACATAACCATAGCTTGTTCTGCACTGTATCTGAAACATAACCATAGCTTGTTCTGCACTGTATCTGGAAGTAGCGGCGTTGCCATTTTTTCATAAATTACTTATGAGTTCCCACTACTTATGAGTTCACAAACATCATTTTCTGACAACCATGCGCTTCGTTCTAAGATATGAAAAGGAAGTGAAAGCTTCTAGGATGTTTTGAGGTTAAGATAAAAACATGTACTGGGCAAAATGAAATATAACTGATCAATATATCATCGATGGAAATCATAAACTGATAACCTGGTGAAGGGTGCTGTAGAACTTTCATATCCAGCCGTTATATTGTGGATTGGTCCTCAATGAGTTAATGAGAATTATTCAGTTTTGACCAGTGGCTAGAACATACAACATCAAAATGGAAACAGCAAGATACAGAGGAAGATCAAGAAGAAGATGGATTGAAGGAGTTACAACATTCTCAGACGTCACAATATTACTGCATATCAAGCATCCAAACTTGCCATAGTCTGAACCAGACACCATTCAATCCTGTGGTATCTTGCATCAAAAGCAGAGAAAAAAAACAAAAGGTATATAGATGGGTGGGTGGAAGGTGGATGGATGGATAGATATATACTGCTACATTAGTTTGTGTATTCAACATGTCACTCTCACCTGCTTCATTATCTGATCTGAATGTAGCTAAGAATCCATAATTATTGTTATGTCCTGCACTTCGGAAGTGGACTCTCATTGTATTGCCTGATGACTGTAAGGGACCTGGATTGAGCGTACAGTATCTACCAATTGTGGGTGACCCTGCGATGATACCATTAATAACCTGTGGGAAAGTAAAAAAGTAATGTCAGAATTAAAACATACTTAAAAAAGTAATGTCAGAATTAAAACATACTTAAAAAAGTAATGTCAGAATTAAAACATACTTAAAAAGGTAATGTCAGAATTAAAACATACTTAAAAGTCAATATAATATTGTACATACCTGTCAACCTATTGAGACTGAAAACCATAAAAAAAGTTATGAAAAACCGTAATTGAGCATGAAAAACCGTAAAACCATACACAATGGTGAGGGGGGCTCTATCCGCACACAAAAAAAAAAGTCATTCAGATTTGGTTTTTTACGGATAGTTTGCCTTTGTTTAACATAGACAGTCATAGTGTGGGAAAATTATAGAGCACAAACACTAGGCCTATGTATCTTTATGTAACTTTAATACGAAAAAATGAAAAAAAGAAATCTGAAGATTAAAAAATCCGTTTGAAAATATAGCAACTTATTGGAGTGCTCTATAAAGTGTTCGACAATAATTTCAACTATCCATGAATAGCGCACATCATGCATTTATGATCAACGGAGATCGTACAACTATGACAGGTAGAAATCGTGCAACTATGACCAGCAGAGATCGTACAACTATGACCGGCATCGATCATGCATCTTTGACTGGCGAAGAATGTGCATCTATGAACGGCAGAGAACGTGCATCTATGAATAGCGGAGATTGTGCATCGGCTATCGGCAGAGGTCATACAACTATGACCGATGGAGATTGTGCAGCTATAACAGGCAGGGATTGTTCATCTATGAATAGCGGAGACTGTGCATCTATTATTATCGGAGACCGTACAACTATGACTCGTGGAGATTGTGCATCTGTGATCGGAAGGGATCATGCATCTATAGCAGCAACGGCTTCATTTTCAGTCAACGGCATCATTTTCTCATTTTCCATTTGTAATTCCTAAAAAGAAACATAACGTGACAGTAAAATATTGGTTTAAGATAAGTCTAAAGATCAGATTTAGGCCTACATAAACAAATAACATATTCTATTATTTAACTAAACTATAATAGGCCTATCTACACTACCTAAGTCTAGGAGGCAAACAAAAACTTACAATATAAATTAAATGATGTATATAGAGTAGGCCTAGAAATAAAATACACGTGTTACTAGTATTTGTGTACTGTAGGTACACTGAGTAACACTGTCAATGCACGTGGACAAAAATTCCCTAAGTTCGGTATAAAGACAACTGCCCCCAGCACAGAGAATAATTAAAGTACTGGGTAGTGTGTTAAAAGCATTGTTTCAATAACACTTCACCCTGAGACCAGATCAAATAAAACCTGCAAACGACACTATTGTGAATGAAACACATACAAATCACTGTTGCCACTAAAATGATACAAAAATATCAGTGTCACCACTAAATTTAGTATTAAAAAAACTCAAAACGTACAGAACTGCAGAAATTCACGTAAATGTCGATGTACGCCCGTATAGCCATACAGCTTGGTAAAAACCGTAAAAATTATGGCGATTTACGGCCAGTTGACAGGTAAGTATTGTATATTGTTTTCAAGCGGAAAACACACCATTATTACTGAGAAGTATTGAGCGCATTGGATTAATGATCAAGGAGTTTGAGAAATTCCTTGATTAATTGAGATACAGCTAGAAGAGAGCTTAAATCTATCTTCTATCCTATTCACTAAACCCTTTATTGCCTTTCATCATCAGAGGTAGAAGAGTTGTCTGGAGATGACCCTCGTGTGTGCTAAGTATATTGTGAAATTTTTCGCCTCTTTTATTTCGGTGGTCCATCATTTTCAAGGTCGGCCTCTAGGTCTGTCTTCATTGTATCTGTATAGCATAGCTTGTTGTGGTATGTTGTCTGTGGTAGTCTGCTGATGTCTGCAAACCATTTGATCTGTTGGCTCTTAATATACTCCAATATTGGGGCAGTGCTGATTCTTTGTCTAATATTCTCATTTTTCACTCTGTGTCTCTTAGCGATATTCCTAGCATTCTGCATAAGCATGCCATTTCAGCTGTAACAAGTATACGCTTGTCTTGTCCTGTTGTTGTCCATGTTTGGCATTGGTAGCACATCATTGGCATAATAATCGTTTTGAATAGTGTTATTTTGGTGTTTAAATCTACACTTTTGTTTCTGAAGATTGGTGTCATTTGCCCTACAGCTTAGTATGCTTTACTACATCTATTGTGTATTTCTTTACTGCTCTTGTCATCTGTTGTTATATTGCTTCCTGGGTATGTGAACTTTGTCACTTGTTTAAGTCTGTTGTTTCCAATATATATATTGGTGTTTCTTTCTGTTCTTCCTATCTTCATTACTTCAGTCTTCTCTATATTTATCTTCATGTTAAAGGTTTGGCATGTTTGATATAACCTATTTGTATTTGTAGTTGCTCTTCTGATGATGTAACTAGTATTTGGTCGTCTGCAAATAGCAATTTGTTTGAGGGCGAAGATTGCATCTGTATAGCTTTTATTTTTCAAAAGCTTTAAATGTCCAATTGATAATTGGTAGAACTGCAGAGAAACTGCTTACTGATGGGTATTAATGGAAAAACTCAAAAAGAATATTCTTAGAAAAGAAAAGATTGAATCAATGTGTTGACTAAAAGGTTTTTCTTATCAAGCAATATTATAGAACAAATTTAGAACAAACAACAAATATAATAGTGGTGTTTTTTACTGATACAATGTCTGTCCATCTAAAAAAAAGGTCATTCACCAGCATCATGTCTCAGATGTCCTTGTTTCTGTTTCTGATGTCTTTGGTTTGTCTCAGATGTCCCTGGTTCTGTCTCAGATGTCCCTGGTTCTGTCTCACATGTCCCTGGTTCTGTCTCACATGTCCCTGGTTCTGTCTCACATGTCCCTGGTTCTGTCTCACATGTCCCTGGTTCTGTCTCACATGTCCCTGGTTCTGTCTCAGATGTCCCTGGTTCTGTCTCACATGTCCCTGGTTCTGTCTCACATGTCCCTGGTTCTGTCTCAGATGTCCCTGGTTCTGTCTCACATGTCCCTGGTTCTGTCTCACATGTCCCTGGTTCTGTCTCAGATGTCCCTGGTTCTGTCTCACATGTCCCTGGTTCTGTCTCAGATGTCCCTGGTTCTGTCTCACATGTCCCTGGTTCTGTCTCAGATGTCCCTGGTTCTGTCTCACATGTCCCTGGTTCTGTCTCAGATGTCCCTGGTTCTGTCTCACATGTCCCTGGTTCTGTCTCAGATGTCCCTGGTTCTGTCTCACATGTCCCTGGTTCTGTCTCAGATGTCCCTGGTTCTGTCTCAGATGTCCCTGGTTCTGTCTCAGATGTCGCTCGTTCTGTCTCAGATGTCGCTCATTCTGTCTCAGATGTCCCTGGCTCTACTCATCACATTATGTCAATGAAACAATTTTCACATACAAATTACTTGTCACTTCCTCTTGTCATCACAGGCATATTGTAGGACTTGTTAGGGAAAGAAATGCTAGCAATGCCTAATAATATTGAAGCCTACAAGTATATAAACAGAATGCATAATGTAAGCCCACAAGAATATAAACAGACTAAATATATGAAAACCTACTTCAACATTGTCCGGGCCACAGTATCCTCTGTAGTTACTCTCTATCCTCAGATCACTGAAAGTTAAAGTCACTCTTCTTCCTTGAGATACAGTTATATCCCAAACACAGGAGCGTCTGTGGGCATACTGGCCAGGATAATTTGGGGATGCTATTGTGCCTGTCGGAGTATTCAACTGCCCACCGCATTCTGCAAGAAACAGAACACACAATATTTTGAGTCTAATAACATACTCTACCAGCCAACTATCTTTTTTATATTTTCAGTATTATTTTCTAGTGAAAACACTCAGATTTGATATACCTACTCTACCAGCCAACTATCATATATTTTCAGTATTATTTTCTAGAGGAAAACACTTCGGTTACACTCACTAGACCTATGCTTAAATTCATATTTAAAATATCTCTAGGTATGCAAATGTCACCCATAAGAGAAAGTTGATTGATAAGAAATAGATGATGAAATAAACCCTTTTGTTATAAACAGATAAGCTTTTGACAGTTATTCCTATTCATTAGTTAATTAGTCGTCGGATCATCATCACTACAAACTGGACACACCCTATTCATTATCATCATGAAATCCATAACCCTTCAGGGGTGCCATTCTGGAAACATCAACACAAAAATTATGTTTCTAACATGTTTTTTTTCACAGCGACACCACATTTCAAACAAAACTCTGTTATTCTAGTCATGGAACAAAAGCCATCATCACTTATACAGTCATTTGTTTGTGCGTTTTCCCATTAGGCGTTCAAAATGTCTACCCCATCCATCATACCGCCAACAGCCATAGTAGCCGTATGTGCAGCTAAACTATCTGCTATCTCATTACCCTGAACTCACGTTTGTTCCAGCACAAAAATAAAAGTCACTTCCAGGAAAATCTTCACACAGGAATTATTCATCACATCCAGCCACTGTTCTCAAATACATTCCGCTAGCAGACTTTCACAATCATGCTCATCCAGCATTATTAAGTATTCTATGTACTGTCAATATTTATTCAAGTATTCTATGTACTGTCAATATTTATTCAAGTATTCTATGTACTGTCAATGTTGATTCAAGTATTCTATGTACTGTCAATGTTGATTCAAGTATTCTATGTACTGTCAATGTTGATTCAAGTATTCTATGTACTGTCAATGTTGATTCAAGTATTCTATGTACTGTCAATGTTGATTCAAGTATTCTATGTACTGTCAATGTTGATTCAAGTATTCTATGTACTGTCAATGTTGATTCAAGTATTCTATGTACTGTCAATGTTGATTCAAGTATTCTATGTACTGTCAATATTTATTCAAGTATTCTATGTACTGTCAATGTTGATTCAAGTATTCTATGTACTGTCAATATTTATTCAAGTATTCTATGTACTGTCAATATTTATTCAAGTATTCTATGTACTGTCAATGTTGATTCAAGTATTCTACATACTGTCAATGCTTCTGCTGATTTAAAGTATTCTCTGTATTGTCCAGAAAACAGATCATATTTTCAATTAATAAAATATATATATTTCTACCTTCTACACCAGCTTGGAACAGAATTCTGAAACCTGAAGCTGTTACAGAAGAATCGGAAATGAACCTAATGTAAGCAACATTATCAGATGTTTCAACTGATCGGACTAAGGTGGCTGAGCAATCACTGAACAGAATTGTATCTGTAGAGTTTCCATCTCGTATGACCAACGAGTCAGCTGAACAATTTGGAGAGTATTGTAGTTGGAAGCTAGATATGTTGAATATTAAGTAATGACCAATAGGCCCAACAATTGACCATTCACATTCTGCGTTGTTGCCATAGTTTCCAGGGTAGTTTGGACTTGTGATAACTCCTCTTTCTGCAGTGATTCTTCCTCCACATGTGGCTGTAGAAAAAAAAAGAGACATAAAGTTATGTTCTCACACATTGTTTGGATTTACTTGAGACAATTAGCTTTTCATATAATATCTCATTTTGTAATTGAAGTTAATGTTATTATTATAAAGGAACAGTTGAGGGTGAAGGAGCAAAAGCAAAGAAAGAAAATCATGGATAGACATCCAAAAATGGATGTTATCATTGTTCTACAATCATTTACATCACTGAAGATAAAATATTTTCTGAAACAACACTCTAGGCATCCCCACTGGAGTTTCATCTCTATAAGCAAATGTCAGTACACTTTAGGAATCCCCATTAGAGTTTTATCTCCATAAGCAAATGTCAGTACACTCTAGGAATTCCCATTAGAGTTTCATCTCCATAAGCAAATGTCAGTACACTCTAGGAATTCCCATTAGAGTTTTATCTCTATAAGCAAATGTCAGTACACTTTAGGAATCTCCATTAGAGTTTTATCTCTATAAGCAAGTGAGAAATAGTATGTATGCTGATAGTTCCTGTAACAAGTTTGTATATCTTCCTTATCCTTATCACTTAATTGTCCTCCCCAACTAATCTCACAAATAATTCCAAATTCCTTCAAGCTCTTAATGACATCCTCATCCACCACAGTGTCCAAAAGGACATATGCATCCATCAAGTGCCATGCCGACTGGAGTAGGTGATCATGTTTCTCCACGACTCTCTGTCTCTTGTGTTGTCAATAAGCTCGGTTGGTGAGCTTCTACCGTGCCACGATACAAGCCCATCTAGTATACACATGCATAGAAAATTAAAAATATTCGCAGTATCCATTGTCATCTGGTGTGACATGTGTGTTCTTGATGCCAGTTTGTCAGCTCTATCATTTCCCTGAACTCCAGCATGACCAGGGAAAAATACCCATGCAAGTTCCTACAAGAGCAATACTTCAATATACATCACTCTCTTGCAGTGTTTCTCTTCCATTCTGAATCTTGCGAATCACTGATCACACTAATGGATCCTTGATGCTGTCTATCCATTTTTCTATATTTCCCTTAGGTTTATATCTAGATCTTTCACTGCTGAAGACACATGATTGTAGTTAGAGATCATTCTCATTATACGCCCAAATCACTTCTTGTGCATTTATTATAAAACGCTCAAAGATTATCAGGATGTAGTCCACAGAAAGGAAAATGCATTGTGTCACCACATCTCTTGATTTGTTGTTTGTGTTTTTTCTATATAGTGATATTGCTATCATATTTTCGATGTTTAAAACATGTAAGGCAGGCAACAGTATAATTATTCTTTGCTACACTAGTCAACTAAGGTTTTCTGTTGCATGGGTGGTATGTCTAGTGGGCCACTGGTGAGACCCACAGACGCAACCACATGTGTCTACTTGTTCCTCACATTTGTTGTTTTTCATGCCACGCTCATCTTCGCTTGCAAAGGAGGAACATGATCATCATCATGTGACGTTTATTAAATTTTATAACATACCTGTGTTTAAAGCTGATTTTTTTGTTTTGATTTTTTTAAATTGGACATTGACGTATACACTCATTGGTTGTATTTATAGAAGAAAAAGAGTAGACCCTATGATTTGCACATTAGATTAGCCATTTCATTTCAATAATTCCCTTGTTTAAATATTTGGTGGTGGAGTTCTCTTTTTATTTCTGTTCATGTTGTTTTCAGTCAGTTATAGCATTGCATTCGATTCTCACTTCCCATATTTCCGTTTTAAAAACTATGCCTCCATTGACAATACTTGTGTATGCAATTGTCACCTTGGATGCTGTGCTGTTCAATGTTTGCCTTCAAGTGTTTCTGTGATTGTACCATTGTTTTTGCTGTTTTTAATATTTTTTCTCTTTTATGTTTTATATTTTCTTAAAAAATACCTGAAGGTTGAAATGTTGAATATGTCTTGTGTAGTTTTATATGTATGTTTTCGTACCTATACCACACAGTCTGATAGTTTGTTAGTCATCGTAAAACTATGACAAAACTTGTGTTCTACATAAGTACTATTGCATGAACAGCAAAAGTAGACTAGACTGTAGGATTTGCACAAGATGGCCATTTATCTTTCTTATTATCAATACGATTCTAAAATTCTAGAATAAACTAGGATGCAAACCATATCTCTCCCATTGCAAAGTTCAAACCACCCAACCATACCATGATTCTAAAAAATACTCACCAATAGAATATTTAGCCTTAAACCCTTGTTTAGGTACACTCGAGTCGGTGGCAAACCTGGCTAGCAGAATGTTACCAGTGGAATAAATAGTCGCTGGTAATATTGTTCCACAAAGTGCATTACCAATTCTTGGAGAATTTGTTGTACCTCCATCATGGAATTCAATATAATCATATTGACACCTGGAAAATGAGAAAAAAGTTCCATTGAAGGTAACAGGAGCATAGATTCATCTTTGGTGAGGTGGGAGGGGGTGGAATTTTAAAATTCATTTTTAAAAAAGTTCCTTATTGTCTACTGTGGATGGGACTACTGATTAAAGTTGGCTACCTGTGACTATAGACTAAAGGTGACTACCTGTGACTACAGACTAAAGGTGACTACCTATGACTACTGAATAAACATGACTACCTGTGACTACTGAATAAAGATGACTAACTGTTACTACAGACTAAAGGTGCCTACCTATGACTACTGAATAAAGATGACTAACTGTTACTACAGACTAAAGGTGACTACCTATGACTACTAAATAAATGTGACTACCTGTGACTACAGACTAAAGGTGACTACCAATGACTACTGAAAAAAGATGACTAATTGTTACTACAGACTAAAGGTGACTACACAAAGATGGCTACAGACTAAAGATGACTACCAAAAGGTGACTACAGAAGACTGACTACCTGCTCATGACCTATTCCTGAAATGCTGAGAGGAAATCAACCTTTAATTTGGAACATGCTTCAAAATAGCAAGAATGTCACTGTGTATAGATATATCTGAGATGGACAACCTCTTGGATAAGCCGGCTAGATTGAGATTTTGTTCATGTGGTCAAGGGTTAAAAAACTGACTATTTTTTTGACTGGGGGGGGGGGGAATCATTTGGACCTCCAAGTAGTGTTTCCGGAGCTCTGGCGATAGTGCATATTGTACTTTTAGATCATTCTAACAGGTTAGAATTCACCCACATGCTATATTTGGCCCACCACTGCTGTAGAGTCACTTTTTGAGTAAAAGACTGCCCAGCTGTACGAAAAGCCACATTGCGTTAAAAAAAATGTCCATCCCATGGCAATGCACCTAAAGCCACATTTATCAAAAGACTGACCAGTCCATGGCAGTGCACCTAGTCACATTGAATAAAAGACTGATAGCCCATCGCAGTGCACCTAAAGTCACAATGAATAAAAGGCTGACCAACCCATGGCAATGTACCTAGTAACATTGAATAAAATGCTGACCAGCCCATGGCAATGTACCTAGTCACATTGAATAAAAGGCTGATAGCCCATGGCAGTGCACCTAAAGCTACATTTAATAAAAGGCTGACCAACCCATGGCAATGTACCTAGTCACATTGAATAAAATGCTGACCAGCCCATGGCAATGTACCTAGTCACATTGAATAAAAGGCTGATAGCCCATGGCAGTGCACCTAAAGCTACATTTAATAAAAGGCTGACCAGCCCATGGCAGTGCACCTAAAGTCACACTGAATAAAAGGCTGACCAGCCCATGGCAATATACCTAGTCACATTGAACAAAAGGCTGACCAGCCAATGGCAATGTACCTAGTCACATTGAATAAAAGGCTGACCAGCCAATGGCAATATACCTAGTCACATTGAATAAAAGGCTGACCAGCCCATGGCAATGTACCTAGTCACACTGAATAAAAGGCTGACCAGCCCTTGGCAATGTACCTACAGTCACATTGAATAAAAGGCTGACCAGCCAATGGCAATGTACCTAGTCACATTGAATAAAAGGCTGATCAGCCAATGGCAATGTACTTAAAGCCACATTGAATGAAAGTGAGTTGTGTTTCATAACATGTTGAAATCAAACAAATTTCTGTCATTTCACCACTGCAATTATCTGTATAAATGTGGATAAGTAAGCCTATTCACAAACATACAGAAACAGTATCTTGGTATCATTTCACCACTGCAATTATCTGTATAAATGTGGATAAGTAGGCCTATTCACAAACATACAGAAACAGTATCTTGGTATCATTTCACCACTGCAATTATCTGTATAAATGTGGATAAGTAGGCCTATTCACAAACATACAGAAACAGTATCTTGGTATCATTTCACCACTGCAATTATCTGTATAAATGTGGATAAGTAGGCCTATTCACAAACATACAGAAACAGTATCTTGGTATCATTACACCACATGCACACAAAAATATACTCATACATAGAAAAATAAAACAAATATATACAGGTAAAAACACATAATAAACATGCAAACACAATAATCTATACACATAAATGCACTGACCGTGGATGATTTTCAATTGAGAAATTGCCTTCAAAATCAATTCTGATCCTCTGAGAGGGTGGAGCAATGATCACCCAAACGCAGTCAACATTGGGTGCATAGTTTTCTGGATAGTTGGGAGACACGAAATATCTAAACAGAAAAACCATCAGAAACATGAAAATATTGCTGACAAAACTGACAGCAGATAGAAATATTTTTGATAAAATACCAAAATTCATGACAAAGTAATCATCATTATTCTCAATTATCACACAAACTGGGCAGTGTGTCACGGATCTCAGTAGTATCACAGAGGTAGAAAAACAACATATTTAAGATTGTCTAATCTGGTTTGTGAGTTCAAAGATGTCCAATGAGTCCAATTCGTGCCAGGAAAGTTCTATTGCAATGCGTGCAGGACTGTAGAAGGTTAGGGGTAGGAGAGTTTTCAGATTTTTCCTTCGGCTTTAGTCACATGTAAATTGCCCGCAGTGTTCTTTCTTTTTCACATTTAGTGATGCCGGCAGTGATCTGGGTGTGCCACGATGAACAATCAAAGGCTGTAGTCTCCCAGGAACTAGGATCGATGCTGCAGTACTTGAGAGTTTTTTTTTAGATGATCACTGAAGTGCTTTTTCTGTCCTCCATTTTAACATTTACCATTGCACAGCTCCCCATAGAAAAATCTCTTTGCAAGGCGCTTGTCTGGCATACGGATGATGTGGTCAGTCCAATGGAGTTGGTACCTAATCAGGAGTGCATAGATGCTTTGCATATGACACTTTTGAATGTACTCCCATGAGGTTTCTTATGCACCAAAGGTGGAAAGAGTTCCGCTGTCGAGTGTGTCTCTCATAGATAGTCAGGGATGACACAGTGTAAAGCAGTGTTGGTAGAACCACTGCGGTACATGTTCAACATAGCTGTCAAACTGAGACCACATCTGATCCAGACATTGGCACGAACGTTCCAGAATACTGCACAGGCACGAGCAATACGCAGGACAACATCCTCATCAATTGTAGCACTTTGTGATAGGGTGCTGCCGATATATACAAATGTATTTGCAGTATTGAGTTTTTGTCCCTTTACTGTAATTACTGGTTCTGTGTAGGGGACACCTGGTGCTGGTTGATAAATTACTAATGTCTTTGCGGTGCTGATGGTAGGACCGAATGCATTACAGACCAAAGAAAAGAGGTCTATGCTGTCCTGCATGTCTTTCAAACTGGTAGCCTTTAGTGCATAATCATCAATCTCCTGCAAACAATGTCCATATTAGTTTTGGCCTTCAATCTACTAAGATTGATTAGCCCTCCATCAGCTCGATAGCAAAAGCAAACTCCTGCACTGTTATTCCAAAAGGCAGCATTTAACATGGCAGAGAACACCATGCTGAAGAGCATCAGAGCCAGAAAGCAACATTGTTTGACACCGTTAGTTACTGGAAACGGGTTTGAGTGTGCGTTATCATCTTGCACACAGGCTGAAATATGTTAGGAAATATAGATGACACATAAGTGAATATGATATTGGTTTATAGGTCTATGTAAAAATTTCTGATGATATGATAGCACATAAAATTAAACATAAGCGATTGGTTATAACACTGCGCAACACATAAAAAAAACATAAGCAATTGGTTATAGCACTGCGCAACACATAAAATTAAACATAAGCGATTGGTTATAATTAGATGAATAAATATCCGATGCATTACATTACAACATAAGAGAAAATAAATACTGACCCTGATGTAACAGAATTTGTTAACCTCAGCTGACCTCCGCACGCAAAAGAAACTGTTGAATATGTCAAGGAGAAGCCAATCTCTTGATTAGAACTATCAGACACAAAGTTGACAAAGAGGTAATTGCTAGATGTTTGCAGGTTTCGTGGTTTTGAACTACCGCAATAACGTCCATTTACATTGGTGGAGCCATTTAGATACAGGGGAGGTGACTGTGCTGTCATTCCATTCCGCAACTAAAATAATGCAAATAAACAATATAGAAGCTATGCTACATAATGGCACATTAATTATGGCTATACTTGGTAGGTTGGTTGTTGATACAGTGGTATATGGGCTCATGACACAAATTATGGCTATATTTTTCAACATATTTTTTTAGGCTATTTATTTTTACTTGTCAATGAAGACAACATTATTATAGTCAAGTTTACAATAGGGAATAATCTCGGGGCCAATCATAATGGCACAGAGGCACACATGGCACATTAATGCCAATCATAATGGCACAAATGGTACATTAATGCCAATCATAATGGCACAAATGGTACATTAATGCCAATCATAATGACACAGAGGCACAAAGGCACACATGGTACATTAATGCCAATCATAATGGCACAGAGGCACAAAGGAACACATGGTACATTAATGCCAATCATAATGGCACAGAGGCACAAATGCACACATGGTACATTAATGCCAATCATAATGGCACAAATGGTACATTAATGCCAATCATAATGGCACAAATGGTACATTAATGCCAATCATAATGGCACAAATGGCACATTAATGTCAATCATAATGGCACACATGGCACATAAATGATACATTTCATGAAATGGTCTGTATTGATTTCCTGATATCTTAATTTCTCCATCTGTCTCTTCTCATAACATTTGTAGCTTTCCTCAAACACCTCATGTCACACAATGTAATCTTCTTCATGCATCTTTGACAAAGTGTCCATGTTTGACATTGGTAACACAGAGTTGCGTTGAAATGACGCGAGACGACAGCTGTGTTGATTCTCACTTGTCACAAGTAGACGTGTAGTTCGGTGTATTCAGGATTCTTCATCTGGAATTGGTGGACTCATTAATGTATGTAGCCAGGAGAGGTTTTCCCGATACAACACTGCGACAGAATAAGCAAGTCGACAGTTAGAACTCAAGTCGCTCGTAGAAAATGGAGGGTTTCCCGGAAACAAATATGTAGATTTAAACACCAAAATAACACTATTCAAAACGATTATTATGCCAATGTTGTGCTACCAATGCCAAACATGGACAATGACAGCGCAAGATAAACGTAAAAAACGTAAACTTGTGACAGCTGAAATAGTGTGCTTATGCAGAATCCTAGGAATATCATTAAGAGACAGGGCGAGGAATGTTGATATCCAACAAAAAACCAGCACAACCCCAATCTTAGAATACATCAAGAGACAACAGATCAAATGGTTTGCACACAACAGCAGACTACCATCAGACAGCATATTACAGCAAGCTATGCTACACAGATACAGTGAAGGCAGACCTAGAGGCCAACCACGAAAACGGTGGACCACTGAAATAAAAGAGGCGACAAATTCCACAATATACTCAGCACACAAGTGGGCCGTCTCCAGAAAACTCTTCTACCCCTGACGCAGAAAGGCAACAAAGGGTTTCATCGAATAGATAGATAGATAGATAGGTAGGTAGGTAGGTAGGTAGGTAGATAGGTAGGTAGGTAGGTAGGTAGGTAGGTAGATAGAACACAGAGTTTGTTACTGTTTATATACTTAAAATCAATCAATACTGTTTATCAATTGTATTTTTGTGTAAGCATGCAGATTGATGGGTATTTAAGTGTGTGACTAACAATATCAGTTTTCCACTATTAGTTTATAAATGGATATCAGGCCAGTGTACTGCAGGCTATCATGTGTGTGTGTGTGTGTGATGTAGGCAGTATGTGACGTGTGCCATATGTGGCATTTGTTTTATGAGACATGTGACAAGTATTGTATTATATGTAAGATGTGATGCATATGGCATGTACTATATGTGAGATATGCTATATGTGAGATGTGCTATATGTGAGATGTGCTATATGTGAGATGTGCTATATGTGAGATGTGCTATATGTGAGATGTGCTATATGTGAGATGTGCTATATGTGAGATGTGCTATATGTGAGATGTGCTATATGTGAGATGTGCTATATGTGAGATGTGCTATATGTGAGATGTGCTATATGTGAGATGTGCTATATGTGAGATGTGCTATATGTGAGATGTGCTATATGTGAGATGTGCTATATGTGAGATGTGCTATATGTGAGATGTACTATATGTGAGATGTGCTATATGTGAGATATGCTATATGTGAGATGTGCTATATGTGAGATATGCTATATGTGAGATGTGCTATATGTGAGATGTGCTATATGTGAGATGTGCTATATGTGAGATGTGCTATATGTGAGATGTGCTATATGTGAGATGTACTATATGTGAGATGTGCTATATGTGAGATATGCTATATGTGAGATATGCTATATGTGAGATATGCTATATGTGAGATGTGCTATATGTGAGATGTGCTATATGTGAGATGTGCTATATGTGAGATGTGCTATATGTGAGATGTACTATATGTGAGATGTGCTATATGTGATATATGCTATATGTGAGATATGCTATATGTGAGATATGCTATATGTGAGATGTGTTATATGTGATGCCTGATATATATATTTGGTATGTACTATATATGATATGTGCTCTATGTGATATATGCTATGTTATATGACTATATGTGATGTGCTACATGTGACATGTCCTACCTGAGACATAGGTATATGTAATGTGGTAATATGATGTTATCTGTGGTATATGTGATATGTGCTATATATGATATCTACTTATATGTGACATGATATATATATGTGAAATGTTCTATATGTGATATGTGAAATGTTCTATATGTGATATGTGAAATGTTCTATATGTGATATGGGCTATACTGAGGTTACTACTTACCAACAAATAATCATTACTGCATTCACCAGTGTCTGCAATGTTGAACTGGTCATCAAACTCAAGTCGTATGGTTTTACCAACATTCACTTGTGCTGTCCACGTACAGTTTTGATTGGCTGGATAGTTTCTAGGGTAATTGAAACTCTTAATGACTCCAGTAGGCAGACGTAAGTAGCCTCCACAACCTAGAATATAAGCATATTTGAACAAAGTATTTTTGACTATAAAAGGCTTCACAAAAATTATTGACTACTGTAAATTCTTTATAAAAAATTGATTTATATTTAAAAAAACGTATGAAACTTTCTTCAAGTATATATATATGGATAAATAGGTGCATGTGTCAGTTGATATATAGGAAACCTACAAGTGCACAGAATGATTTTTTGTTTGAATTATTCCAGGGTTTTGTCCATAGTCCACTAAGTGTTAATGACAGATCAGTTTCATTTATTGTATTTGATTTTGCACATGAAAAACATCTATCCTGAGTCACAGAATGTCTATGGTTACTTACCAATCTCATAAGTCAGAACAAATCCAGGCCTCTGAACTGAAAAGTCTGAAATAAATAAGACACCCATGACATTGCCTGTGGACTTGATGATTGTACCAGCACCTCTCCGCCCACAAAATTGTCCAATCCGGCGTGATGAAAGGCTACCACCTATAAATAAAAAGTAAAGTTTAATTATTAAAACATAGTATGGTAGGTGGAGGCATGACCTGCATGGGACAAAGATCTGTATGAGGCAAAGATACAAATTTGATTTAAATCTCCCACCTGCTGTTTTAATGTCTGCAGAATACATCGTGGGTGTCTATCATACTGTGTCAGTTCATTTATAATAGGTTATTTAAATTGTACTGCTACATTTTGAAAAAAAAAATGAATTAATTATTGCTTCTTGGAATGCCGTCAGAGAATTTTTGTGCAAGACTCAATGTATTTTGAGCGGCTGTTTATGAACCTCTTTCAACAAGTAAATCATGATTGCGAAGTAACATCATTCATCCGAGAAGAAATTAAAAGTAAATAAAACTTAACTTCCTATCTGGTTTGTGTTTGTAAAGATGAAGGTCATGGTAAAAGTGAATAATGTCAAAATCTTGAATACCCATCAACATTGTTCAAACAATAAGCCATTTCTGAGCAATATTTATTGTATTCTTCTTCTTCAGTGTTCATTCTCAAACTCCTGCTGAATCTCCCTTGTAGCAGGACCATGGTCCTACTAGATTTCCAGCAAGATGTAGTACAGAAAAAGCAAATGCGTTGTGTCGCCGTTGTATTTGCGCCTATGGCCCGACACATCCGTCTTTGGCTGGTATTGTATTCCAATTCCAATAAAGAAGAATTTCTTGGTTATACAGATGCAGATATTGTTCCCCAGCCGCAGATAGCTGAGGATCAGTACAACAGTTGCTTGTTGACAAAGGAGAGTACTGTGGATGTAGTTGATAGTAATAAATCATCTCTGATTTCGCAAGTTTTCTGAAGTTGTAGGACCAATAGGCCTAGCTGATAAAGTTAGTGATATTGTCATGTTTCACTTGTTTTCACAGGCATTAACATGAACATGTTAGTTTCCACCTTTATGTGAGTTTCCACCTTTATGTTAGTTTCCACCTTTATGTTAGTTTCCACCTTTATGTTAGAGAACATTCAATTATTTCCACAGTTTTTTAAATAGACAAAAAAACTCCAAAAATTAAACAGTAATTTCATTATCCAAATACACTATATAAATAACGTGTCAAGTAAATATAACGCAGGGGAAGGGAAAAATAACAAAATTTTAATGCAGAATGATAAAATTTAGCCTCTTTTAACCCATTGGCTATCGAGTTTCCTTAAGTAGCCAAAAGTTACCTCCATTATGCTGACATTTTCTTACGCAGCGCTGGTTCATGTGTTCGTATAATGTATTGTAGAAAGCAATTTAAGGTGTTCAAGGTGGCTAGTTCACGCTGTCTAAAGGCCATCTAAAAATAGAGCTTTTGTAATTTGACACACATATGCATCACATTTACTTTTATGTGTCAACATAGCTGGACGTTCTATGTGTAGCCATCGTACCTAGACCTACCAATATGGCTAAGCATAAACTTGATGAATCTGAAACTAATAAACTTTTGGAAGAAAGTTTTTGGATAATTCTAGCCTTCATTTATCTGTTGCAGGAAGTGATTTAGAAAGTGTTAATTTGGATTGTGATTCTAGGAGTGATTCGGAGGATATAGATTCAGATGGTATCTGCGGCGCACATATTTCATACTCCTGGTCAGACACATGTGATAAAGACAGGTACACATTTTTGATTTTGGGGAATGATGGTGTAAAAATTAAAAGAATTGATCATGCAGACAATTTAAGAATCTTTGTATCAAATGACACTGTGAGGAGATAAATAAATATGCGGACAAGCATATCACTGATAGAATTCTATGACAGTATGATTTAAATGTTTAGGGAATTATGAATATTTAAAAAAAATAATGTTTCCTTTTGTGAGACAAATCTATATTAAACATTGTTACATCTCATCCATTATAAAAACATTAATGCTTGTAAATACATGAATTAGAGTATACAGTTATAATACACTCAAATTGTTGATCTCTAGAATGTGGTGGTCAAATCAGTCAGGGAATGAAAACTTCACCAACTCTTAAAATATTCTTGTTTTAGACTGCCGGTTTCACAGATTTACCCCAACAGCCAAGGTGTTCAATTTATTAATGTACACTAATGACTACTGATAGTAAAATTGTTATTCACTGCAGACATTCAAGGTAGAACACCATAATTTTATAAAAGTAAGTTATGGTTAAGGTATCAAAGTTAAGTTATTTTTAGAACAGAGAAGGGACAAATTTTGATCTGCAAAAATCTACATGGGATCTTTGTCCCATTAATGAGTATTGGATATGAAACCATCTATAGAAGTTTTAACTCATTCATTATGTATCATAGTTTAAGAAACACAGAAAAAAATTACAAAAAACAACAACTAAACCGTAAATATATGAACCACTAGAATGACTTGATCTTGTTTCTTTGGTAAGAGAGACAGGATCAAGTCATTCTAGTGGTTCATATATTTACGGTTTGGTGTTGTAGTTTTTTGTGTTTCTTGAAAAAGGTCACAATACGACCGCAACATAGAAAATTGTCCTATTTTGTTTTTATTGCATGTTTTTTATTCACCTTTTCATCTAAATGTGTTCATAGTTAGGTAGTCCCAGTAACCTGTTTATCTAATTTTGCATTACTATTTGTTACTTTGGTTACTGCGGCACCCTCCACTTGGTCGGACACCCTCCGTCCATTTGGTTATTTATATCATGTTACCTTATATTTTTATACATATTTTCGAGCGCACTTAAGTTTCATGTGTGTATAACTATTTCATTTAGTTTGGCTACATTCATTATTTAATTCCATCCTAGAAATTAATGGTGACATAGAGGAGGTGGGGGAAGAGATCAGCACTTTTAACACTTTTGTGTGTTTCCCCTCCAAGATCTTACTATGGGACAACAAACTGTCATTATTGTATAGTTTATCTATTTATCATACATTACTGAGAGTATTGAAAGTATAAGTCTTACGTGTAGAAAATACAATGAAAGTTTATGAGCATTCCCCATTTGACGGGGCAAAGATCCGTATGTGATACAAAACATTATAAAATTGAGGAAGATTGCCGCTGCGACAGGTATAGCAAATAGCAGTTTGTATATGTGTGGTAAGAATAGATATATAGTTTTGTAACTTTAATCTGAAAAAAAGTTACAGAAAAAATTGCTGAAAATTTATGTTTTTAAGCGAATTATGTCTTTGTAAGTTGGATGATCATTATAATCATATATATCAGCCTGATGACAAGGTCGCAGATAGGAGGGGGGTGCTCATACCACCCTCTCTCCAGCAAAACAGAATATGAATTTTAGCAGGCTACTATTGATCAACTTAGCTTAAAATGGTGGCAAAAACCAAAAGTCCTCATCCTCATTGTTTATGGCCCTCGACATTGTGTATGGTTTTTCATGATTGTGTATGGTTTTAGTCTCAGCTGGTTGGCACCTATGATATCCACATTTCAAAAGGCATCACTTCTGTTATCTAGTTTTTGCAATGTACATAATTTTGAGCCACACATTAATATAGAATAAATATAGGGCCTTAGTGTTTTATAATTCTCATTTGTAGCTAGTTTGTACTTTGTTTATATGTTAATATTAACCTTTAGCACGCTTTGTTTATAATTCAGGCGATACATTTAGCCCAAATTGTGGCATTTCTAATGCACCTGAATCAAAACAAAAAAGCCAGATTTGTAATTTTTTGAATGATTTGGCAATTCTATGTAGATATTCTATCTAACTTCCTGTTTCTATTACTAAAATGGCGGTAGTTGATATCGTGTGATTATGAAATTTAAATCTGAACAATCTATAGCCATCGGCATTGCGGCGAAGCAACATGACAGTGAATCAGGTTTCATATACTTTTCTTTTATTGTATATTCAGTGAAATCATTATTTATTCTTATTGTAAAGTGGAAAATTTGAGAGGTAAGTTCTTCAAATAGATTAAATAAAATATACCACGATGTTTCCATTATGTAAAATATATAATATTCAACATATGTCACAGCTTTCGATCAATCAAAAATACAACAGGCCTAGATCTACATAGGTCTAAATCTGTCTTTATAACTTTCTCACACATTTCGTATCACATACACACAAACAAAACTTATACCAATACATGCAGAATTCAATTCTTTATTTATATGTGCAAATATTACTTAAATATATCTCTAACAACAAAAAAAGTTATCACAATTTCAAAACAGCCACAGACGATTACATAACATTTCCAAAAACTAATTCAGCGGCAGGAGAGAAATTACATAATTGTAAACACAGCATGCTAAAGGTTAACACATTAGCCATGGAGGGCCTAACCTGATAAAAAAGTTACAATATGGCTTGCTAACAAACTACAGTTAGTGTGTTCTGTTAATGTTGGATTGACAAGTATACAAACCATCTTACCATCATAAAACGAAATGTAATCTGTACTACATATAGAACTATAACTTTGCTCTGTGTCAATCATGGTTATGTTCACTACAACAATGGTGCTATCAGGCGCTGAGATTGTCCAGAAACAGTTCAAGAAATCTACATAATTTTGTGGATATCCAGGTGATGTGAGATTCTGCTGTGTCTCTGAGGCAACAAGTTGACCACCACAACCTGGTACTGAAAATATCAAGATATTTCATTAGATATTAAGATATTTGAAAAAAAGATATTTCATTAGAATTTTCACACTACTGTGAAGTTAAATAACTGTTTCAATTTTCACACTACTTGTTTGTTCATTTATGTCCATGATTCACTTCCATGTAACAAGTAGCTCTATATAACATTGAAGGACTCTTCCTCCTTATTTATATTGTAGAGACCTGTTGCACAGGAATCATTTCCTTACTTTTTGTTGTAGAGACATGGTGCCCAGGATGCTTTTCCTTACATCATTTGTTCAGACCTGTTGCACAGGATGCTTTTCCTTACATCATTTGTTGAGACCTGTTGCACAGGATGCTTTTCCTTACATCATTTGTGGAGACCTGTTGCACAGGATGCTTTTCATTTTGTTAAAAGCTGCTTTTATCTGTCATATTCTATTTCACATTTCTGACATATTTTATTTTATCAAGGGATAAAAATTTGTGAACCTGTTTTATTGTTAAGCCATCATGATGGTGTGTATGCTGAAGCAGTTTGCTTCTGTGCACCCAGAACTAGAAGTCTGAGTCATTGATATCACATAATAATGATACAATGATTTTACTATTACGACTGAACAACTACATGACTATAAATAGATTTCAAATACATAGATTTAAAAAAAAGCAGTGAACCAAAATAGAACCGGAACCATCAACCGTTATGCCCTGAGAAATTTACTGAAGTGGAGATCTGAGCACCCGTGGACGTGTCTGGTGTGCGAAGAGGATAATCAATAGACCTAATACCTAATAATATCTAATGACTATATATAGGGTGGCTAACCAACAAAAACCTGGCCAAAACTGAATAGATGTTTTTTTCTATAAGAATACCCCTATTCTCTAGCCCAGGGATCGGGAACCTTTTTGTCTGAGAGAGCCATGGACACCAAATATTTAGAAAAGTAATTCTGTGAGAGCCATACATTAGGTAGGGCAAGAGTTATTTCCCATTTATTACAATGAATACAGGGTTGCTATTTTTCTGTCTTTTAGGTCATCAGAGTTTATCTTCTTTACCATTTCTGATGCTGAGCTGTAGTAGACTTGAGCTCATTTGTAGAATGAAATATTGATATGAAATTAATATGTAGATCAAAGGAGTCTAAAGAAAATTTTTTTTTTAATAATCACACATTTGTCTGCGAGCCAGATGCAGCCATAAATAGAGCCACATCTGGCCAGCGAGGTTCCCAACCCCTGCTCTAGCCCTTTCACAAACTTGTGTCTGCTGCCTGAGTAACAATACATAACTTACTAGGTGTTGTTGGTATGACAGATGGGGCTGGTGTTGGAATATCTTCAGGTAGCACTGCCTGCCAGTTCAACAGGAAACCTGAATCTTGTTGAGATTCATCAGAGATGAAGACAACTGTAATCTGATTGTTCACAGAGTATAAACTGGGTGGCAAGGTGCTACCACAAAACTTGCCCAGAGAGACTCCATTTTCTTGCGTACCATCAAAAATCTGGAGTGAAAAAGACAACATGATTAGCTTGAATAACCTGCAGAAAGATTTGAGTCGTAGGAAGAAAATATGAACATTTGATGCTGTTACAGTTAACAGGAAGATTTGAGTCGTAGGAAGAAAATATGAACATTTGATGCTGTTAAAGTTAACAGGAAAGTTTGAGTCTGAGAAAGTTAACTGGAAGATTTGAGGGAGCAAGATAACAAGAAAGGCTTAATTCTAAGAAAGTCAACAGAAATGTTTGAGTCAGAGACAGTAAACAGCAAGATTTGAAGTAGAAATAAAAAAAGGAAGGTTTGATTTTGTGAATGTGAAAGTTAACAGGAATGTTTGAGCAGGAGAAAGATAACAGGAAGATTTGATTCTTCAACAGTTAACAAGAAAGTTTGGTCTGATACAGATAATAATAAGAAATTTTATTTTGATTCTGTGAAAGTTAATAGTAATATCTGTGTCTGGTTAAGATAACAGGTAGATTTTAGTACATGAGAGTTAACAGAATGATTGGATTCTGTGAGCATTATCAGTAAGATTTGAGTCTAAAAGAATTTACAGCTAGAAATTAGAAATTAACAGTAAAATATGACTAAGAAAAAGTTAACAACAAGTTGACATGAATGATTGAACTAAGAAAATTAATAAATTGTTAAAGACCCAGTTCAAATTGAGTCTGGGGAAGTTAACAAGGAGATTCTAGAGAAAACTAGTAATAGTAAGTTAATATGAGAGTTTGAGTGAGAGAAAGTTAATATGAAAGTTTGAGTCAGAGAAATTTAATATGAAAGTTTGAGTCAGAGAAAGTTAACAAAAAAGTTGGAGTCTAAAAAATGAAACCCACATATTTTAAAGAACTAAATTAACATTTGTATGGACATTATGTTAAATCTTACTTCTGTTGACAAGTTAACTCTTTTTTGTTAAAAACAATTTTCCTCTACCGTCAAGCCCTCGCCATCCTGCTACCGTCAAGCCCTCGCCATCCTGCTACCGTCAAGCCCTCGCCATCCTGCTACCGTCAAGCCCTCGCCAATCATCTCATTCATGCAGTAAATTTTTGTGGTAGAAATGAAATATGTATGATCAGAACATGCCTATTTCCAGTGGCAATATACGGTTGTCAGCCATGGACATTACAAAAAACAGTAGCAAGCAGAAACGCTGCTTTCAAAATGAGATGCTCTGCAGAAGAATGTTGCACATACCATGTACAGCTAAACAGACAAATCCAGAAGTTCTAAGATAATAAACATCAAAAAGGGCTGGCTCCTTAGCAACATCAACAAAGTTAGCAGTAAAACAATGTAGCAGTAAAAGAGTTGAGAAAAAAAAATGCATGTACACACACAAAACGAACAACATGAAGGTATCACAAAAAGGGTTAAGAACCACACACACACACACACACACACACACACACACACACACACACACACACACACACACACACACACACACACACACACACACACACACACACACACACACACACACACACACACACACACACACACACACACACACACACACACACACACACACACACACACACACACACACACACACACACACACACACACACACACACACACACACACACACACACACACACACACACACACACACACACACACACACACACACACACACACACACACACACACACACACACACACACACACACACACACACACACACACACACACACACACACACACACACACACACACACACACACACACACACACACACACACACACACACACACACACACACACACACACACACACACACACACACACACACACACACACACACACACACACACACACACACACACACACACACACACACACACACACACACACACACACACACACACACACACACACACACACACACACACACACACACACACACACACACACACACACACACACACACACACACACACACACACACACACACACACACACACACACACACACACACACACACACACACACACACACACACACACACACACACACACACACACACACACACACACACACACACACACACACACACACACACACACACACACACACACACACACACACACACACACACACACACACACACACACACACACACACACACACACACACACACACACACACACACACACACACACACACACACACACACACACACACACACACACACACACACACACACACACACACACACACACACACACACACACACACACACACACACACACACACACACACACACACACACACACACACACACACACACACACACACACACACACACACACACACACACACACACACACACACACACACACACACACACACACACACACACACACACACACACACACACACACACACACACACACACACACACACACACACACACACACACACACACACACACACACACACACACACACACACACACACACACACACACACACACACACACACACACACACACACACACACACACACACACACACACACACACACACACACACACACACACACACACACACACACACACACACACACACACACACACACACACACACACACACACACACACACACACACACACACACACACACACACACACACACACACACACACACACACACACACACACACACACACACACACACACACACACACACACACACACACACACACACACACACACACACACACACACACACACACACACACACACACACACACACACACACACACACACACACACACACACACACACACACACACACACACACACACACACACACACACACACACACACACACACACACACACACACACACACACACACACACACACACACACACACACACACACACACACACACACACACACACACACACACACACACACACACACACACACACACACACACACACACACACACACACACACACACACACACACACACACACACACACACACACACACACACACACACACACACACACACACACACACACACACACACACACACACACACACACACACACACACACACACACACACACACACACACACACACACACACACACACACACACACACACACACACACACACACACACACACACACACACACACACACACACACACACACACACACACACACACACACACACACACACACACACACACACACACACACACACACACACACACACACACACACACACACACACACACACACACACACACACACACACACACACACACACACACACACACACACACACACACACACACACACACACACACACACACACACACACACACACACACACACACACACACACACACACACACACACACACACACACACACACACACACACACACACACACACACACACACACACACACACACACACACACACACACACACACACACACACACACACACACACACACACACACACACACACACACACACACACACACACACACACACACACACACACACACACACACACACACACACACACACACACACACACACACACACACACACACACACACACACACACACACACACACACACACACACACACACACACACACACACACACACACACACACACACACACACACACACACACACACACACACACACACACACACACACACACACACACACACACACACACACACACACACACACACACACACACACACACACACACACACACACACACACACACACACACACACACACACACACACACACACACACACACACACACACACACACACACACACACACACACACACACACACACACACACACACACACACACACACACACACACACACACACACACACACACACACACACACACACACACACACACACACACACACACACACACACACACACACACACACACACACACACACACACACACACACACACACACACACACACACACACACACACACACACACACACACACACACACACACACACACACACACACACACACACACACACACACACACACACACACACACACACACACACACACACACACACACACACACACACACACACACACACACACACACACACACACACACACACACACACACACACACACACACACACACACACACACACACACACACACACACACACACACACACACACACACACACACACACACACACACACACACACACACACACACACACACACACACACACACACACACACACACACACACACACACACACACACACACACACACACACACACACACACACACACACACACACACACACACACACACACACACACACACACACACACACACACACACACACACACACACACACACACACACACACACACACACACACACACACACACACACACACACACACACACACACACACACACACACACACACACACACACACACACACACACACACACACACACACACACACACACACACACACACACACACACACACACACACACACACACACACACACACACACACACACACACACACACACACACACACACACACACACACACACACACACACACACACACACACACACACACACACACACACACACACACACACACACACACACACACACACACACACACACACACACACACACACACACACACACACACACACACACACACACACACACACACACACACACACACACACACACACACACACACACACACACACACACACACACACACACACACACACACACACACACACACACACACACACACACACACACACACACACACACACACACACACACACACACACACACACACACACACACACACACACACACACACACACACACACACACACACACACACACACACACACACACACACACACACACACACACACACACACACACACACACACACACACACACACACACACACACACACACACACACACACACACACACACACACACACACACACACACACACACACACACACACACACACACACACACACACACACACACACACACACACACACACACACACACACACACACACACACACACACACACACACACACACACACACACACACACACACACACACACACACACACACACACACACACACACACACACACACACACACACACACACACACACACACACACACACACACACACACACACACACACACACACACACACACACACACACACACACACACACACACACACACACACACACACACACACACACACACACACACACACACACACACACACACACACACACACACACACACACACACACACACACACACACACACACACACACACACACACACACACACACACACACACACACACACACACACACACACACACACACACACACACACACACACACACACACACACACACACACACACACACACACACACACACACACACACACACACACACACACACACACACACACACACACACACACACACACACACACACACACACACACACACACACACACACACACACACACACACACACACACACACACACACACACACACACACACACACACACACACACACACACACACACACACACACACACACACACACACACACACACACACACACACACACACACACACACACACACACACACACACACACACACACACACACACACACACACACACACACACACACACACACACACACACACACACACACACACACACACACACACACACACACACACACACACACACACACACACACACACACACACACACACACACACACACACACACACACACACACACACACACACACACACACACACACACACACACACACACACACACACACACACACACACACACACACACACACACACACACAGAGAGAACAAATGACAGCATCACAAAAGAAAACAGCACACACAAAAAACAAACAGCATGATGATATCACAAAAGAAAACAGCACAAAAGTGTTTTTGTCAAATGTAAAATGAACTTATTTCTGAAATACACAAAACAAATACTGGAAGACCTCTAATTATTGCAAACATACATCATTAAATTTTGTGAGATTACAGTTGCCATCTGGTTTGCCTCACCTCAACATAATCAAACAAGCACTCATTATTATAACCCGATTCCAGAGATAAATAACTAAATGTGACTCGAATACGCTTGTTTTGTGACACGATTATGTTCCATCTGGGAATAGAGGAAAGAATATTAGAGTTATTCTGAAACAACACACATCAAAGTACATGTTTACTCTGTATAACTAACTATTTATGTGACATATCCTGTACAGAATGTTGTCCTCACTTCCATTCTGTAAACCTCTTAGTTCTGTGCATGGTGTCCAGCCACATTCATTGTCATCTTCAGAAAGTCTTTAATATCCTTTGTCCATCATACTCTGCATCTGCATCTTGTTCTCTTCCCTGCAATTTTTCCCTCCATAATTAATCATTCTAAATCATTGTGTCTTTTTATATGTCCAAAATATATCAGCGTGAATATTGTATAATTTTACAGAGCCGTATTCTTCTATGTTCAAGTATTCCAGCATCTGCGCTAATTTGTCTTTCTGTCAATGATATTCTCCAGACCTTTATATAGCATTTTGTTTCAAATGTTGATATTTTCTTACCATTTTTTTAAAGTATTTCAGAGGGCGAAAAGTTTAACTAGTGATACCCATCGGCTCTCTAGCTGTCCTTATAATGTGGTTACATGGGTGGGTTTTCTCTCTCCGTCTCTATTGCACTTTACTGATGTTGACACCACATCACTTTGAACTTCATGCTGAGTGCTTCACTAACATTTAACTAGGCCACCACCTTCACTTCGTATGCATTGACACAAAGACTTCTACACTTGGTAATACGTTCACTTTGTTGTTATCTTTTAATCCGTTGATGAAATAACCTTTAAGATATTAACCCGATACATTGTCTTTGTCTTCTGCACATTATTTCACTGAATATAATAAATAACACAGATCCCTGCACCACAGAAAACAAGATACATTTTCAGAAACAATATTTCTTCAGTTGTAAGCATGCTTAAATTAATAGTAGGTGTATAATTAGGATTTATTCAATAATCTCTCAATGCTTTCTAATTATTCATTAAATGGAATATTGTTCACATTAAAATTATAGTGTGTGTGTGTACATGTGCATGTCTGTGGGTGGATGTCTGTCAGTGTCACCATGACTGATGATCGATTGGCTGCTCACCTGTAGCTGCTGTCAGGAGGATAGAACAAAGGGTGGCGAGGAGATGCCACCTGGCCAGAGTCACCAGTCAAATCTCCACCAAACACTGAAGAATGACAACATGAAGAAATATCAGTTTCAGCCATAAGTAAATAATATATATACATATATCATGTCAAGTCTAAGCTAGAATAGATAAATGATAAGTGTCAAGTCTACGCTAGGACAGACAAGTGATAAGTGTCAAGTCTTAGCTACAACATGCAAGTGGCATGTGTCAAGTCTTAGCTACAAAGACAATTGACATGTGTTAAGTCTTAACTACAAAGACAAGTGGCATGTGTTAAATCTTAGCTACAACAGACAAGTGGTATGTGTCAAGTCTTAGCTACAACAGACAAGTGCCTGGTGTAATGTCTTATCTGAGAGTAGTGAAGTACCTTTTGTACCCCATTTTTATTACTAATCTCAATCATCTACAGATTTGTTAACTTATCCATATATTTCAGAACTGATGTCATTGTACTCTGGGTGGACCCGTATGTTCTCAGTCTTTCACCAGATGGTGAAGATATGTATGCTTACTGTTCATGTTGCCTGCTAATTTTTCATGCACCTAATTTGACTCCTCCTTTCCATCTTGTTTGTCTCACGTTTGATCCCAAATCCCTTCAGCCTCAGTAATACTGTTTTCATCCTGTGAATTTTCATTCTCCACTAGGTGATCTAGTATTCCTTTCAAGATCTTACCTTTCTTTGTCCATAATCAAAGTGCCCACCACAGGTGCATTTGTAGCCAGTGTGTCAGCTCGCTCATATCCTGGCACTCCAGCATGACCTGGGCAGTAGTCTCAAAAGTGCCACCTACTTCTAAAATATTCATGGTTCAATCTCAGCTAGTCACAATTTTCCTACTGATAAAATCTCCACTCCATGCCAGCATGTACCATCTCATTTTTTGTAGCAGCATCTTTCTACACCTCAATTGTAGGGAGCTGTGGTCATGCAGTGTCTTTGTCACTTGTCCAATGATCATGTTTCCTGGTATGAGCTCACTTATTATTCATGGTTTGCAAGATCAGAGTTTCATAAAAAAACACTAACATGAAACTAAGACTAGAGCATCAGAAGAAACATCAGCTTGAAGCAGAAAGTAACACTAACTTGCCAGAAGAAACACCAGCCTGATGATCTCCCTGTCATAATGGTTAAGCTGTCCATCTTGTGTTCAAAAGGTCATGGGTTCTGTTTACAAGGTGCTATGAGTGCTACTCTGTGTTAGGGTTCTTTGATTCTTGTGACATAGCTGCCTGGTTGTCACTAGGATTGTGGTGGCTAGCTGGGTAGCAGCTGTGACTTTAAGCTGTAGTCCTGAAAATAACTATTTAGGTGTGCTATTGGTCCTAATGATCTAATTGATCTATGTTGTAGCCTGGTTTGGGTAGTTCTTTGAAGGACTTTTGAGGTGATGTGACTTGAGATATTCATCTGTGTGTCGTCGTGGGGTTTTCTGCGATGTGGTGTCTTCTAAGGGAAGAGCTCCTTGAGTAAACTGCTTTGTCTTTATACCATTCCTTATCTCTGCCCTTCATGCAACACAATTCATGGCATCAAGTTCCCATGACTTCATATCAATGTTTGTATCATGAATATTTCATTTGAATACTTCTTTGTAAGCGAGCAAGAGGTAAGCAGAGATACAAGTGGGAGAGTGAAATCACAAGATGGACAGGTTACAGTCTAGCAGAGAGAACCAACAAAACAAGAGACGGGATGTTGGAGGCCTGTTGCAGCCAAACTTCATTGCAGAAATGGCACTTGGTGATGACGATACTTCTTTATACCGAAGTAGGGGTCAGGATCTAAGTAGGATCTTTTTCCTAACTGTAATTTTCAATAAATACCATCACCCATCCTCCTAGTGTATCTCAGCCATCTAAGTCTATGCATACCGAGCAGAGAAATTACTGTGGTATTATCTGTTCTTTTCAATATACATCAGCAGTGTTGGTAATTCTATCTTGCCACACCAATTATATGTAGCCTAGATACCACATGTGAAAACAAAATACATAACAAATTATCAAAATACTACAAATGGATGAACTGTGTTTTCAGAATAGCTAAACAAAAACAAAAACTTACAGCTGCTGTACTCTGCTGCAAAACCAGGTGCTGTTCTGTCCTCATTAGATCGAAATTTGACCCAAACTCCAGCCAGTGATGTTAGGTTAGCTGGGGCATTATTCCCAAACCATCTTCCTACAGCTCTACCACTAACATTTGGACTTCTAACCTCCACATAATCATCATTGAACTCACCCAAAGGATCTAACTGAAAGTTCCTGTTACGAGTGTTGAAAGATTTCATTTGACAATTTTACAAAAAATGAAAAAATGAAATAGACATGATTTAAAATCAGAGACAAATTTAAAAACTCATTTTCTTCTAAATGTTTATAAATTTATGATTCATCAAGTCTATGATTAGCCATATTTGTAAGTTTGGCTAAGATGGTTAGGCACAGAATTTCCACTTATGTCAATACACAAAAGAAGAAGTGTTGCTTACAAGAACAATTACACATTTTTATTTTTTTATGACCTCTTGACAGTTTTAACTAGCCAATCAGAGTCTTTGAACACCTTAAGGTGCTTTCTGAAATACAAACATATGAACCATCACTCCTTAAGGAAATATGAATCTGACATCCCACAAAATATTGGACAATATGTAAATGATTGCATCCCCCGACAGACTGACATCGTAGGATTTCAATATCACACAACAGCAAGCCTAATGAACTCCATATCAATATAATTGATTGTCTTACTTACACACATTTGCTGACATCATGCGCATGAAATATATGTTGCATGGTGAGAAAGTGTTTTCTTATGAAACACATATTGCATTGTGAGAAAGTGTTTTCTTATGAAACACATATTGCATTGTGAGAAAGTGTTTTCTTATGAAACACATATTGCATTGTGAGAAAGTGTTTTCTCAAAATGGTATCCATTTGTTGATTGTATGTTTTGGTTGTTACTTACTTTTAAAATGAAACGGCATGTTCTAAATGTTTCTGTTCTAAAAGGTAACATGAGAACATGATGTTGAACTTGTGTTCAGTTATTTTTTCATTCCTTTTCCTTTTGCGCTGAAGTTAGCGCATAGGGCAGAGGTCACATCTCTCCAATTTTGTCTGTTTAAAGCTATTCTGTGCAGTTCTTGAATAGTATGAATATTGGTTGTTTTACTTTCTCTAAGTATTGTTCTCCTGAGTGTTTTTTTGGTCTACCCCTTGCTCTTTTGCCTGTAGGTATCTATTCAAGAGATTGGTGATGTATTCTGTTGGTGTCTGCCAATGTAGGACCAAATGCGTTTTCTGATAACATCTGTGATGAAATTTTTATGTGTCTCTTCTCTGATTTTATCATTCGATTTGAATTCACTCCAATGGGTGTTAGTTATCCTACGAAGACATTTGTTCTCGAAACTCAGTAATTTCTTTTCTGAAGATAAAGAGCTTTTCCAGCTCTCACATGCATATGATAGTACTGGAAAAATGCAGGAATTAAATAAGCGTATTTTCATGCATGTGCTGATTGACTTTGACCTCCAGATATTAGACAGTCTGTTTAAGGCACTTGATGCTAGTGCACTGCGAGTTGTAATTTCTGTCATGACATCACCGTCGAGTGTTCATTTGCTTCCTAGATAGGAGAATTTGTGTACCTTTTTCAAGTTGTTGTCCATTTAAAGTAATTATGTTAGGTGAATTGGTGAGATCCATAATTTTTGTTTTTGATGAATTGATTTGGAGACCTATTTGTCCCGCAGTGAGTTTTAATCTATCAGTTTTTGTTTGTGCATCTTGATGGTTTTCACTCAATAGTGCAAGATCATCGGCAAAATCCAGGTCTTCTAATGTTTTATTTATCCATTTGATTCCTAAATTTGTGTTGGATGTGCTTTTTGGTGATTCAGAGGATTAATAATTAGATTCCAATGGTGAATATTATGAAAATTGAATGGTGCAATCATTTTTCTGTTGAAATTCGTGAATTAGTTATACCAATGACCAATAAATGTTATTGCATTTGGGATCAATTATTGTCTTCATAGTATATCAAATGAGCTCACTGTATGAGAAACTCAGATATTGAAGAAACACTATGAAGATTCCAGAATGTTGGTTACTAAACACAATAGTAAAATGAAAACTACGCCTGTTTGGTCATATAAAGAAACACAGCTGTTTAGATAGACAAATAATGGAGGGCAGAGCACCTGGGCGGAAGAGGAAAGGCAAATCAAGAAGACGTTGGACTGATGACATTAAAAATAACATGAATACATCGTTGGAAAATGCAAGTAGCATCGCCCAAGACAGAGAAGGGTTCAGGGAGTTCATTGGGAAAACAACATTCTGGAGAGAAAATGTCACATTGACAGTATATCAATGATTGCCTACATAGTATATCAATTAAATCTCATACAGATTGCTTTCCTGCTAACATTTAGACCTATGTCGTACTTACGAAGAACACATTTTCAATTAGCTTTGCAATGAACGAACAGACTATGGCCATGCACAAGTAACACAGATGATCCAATTATCACTTAATATAATGAGTGACAAATATGAGGAAGTAATGAGTCTGTGGCTATGTCAACAGTAACACAGCAGCAAAACAAGCCCAAAAGTTTCACCATGGCTAGGTTTAAGGTTAGTGACTAGCGTGTAATACGGGCAATAGATTGAAATACAACTAGTCTACTAACAGTATGGTTATGGACATCCATCACTTAGTGAGGTAGTAGAAATACTGAAATACCATCACCAAAGCCGGATGTGTCAGGCCATTAACACAAATAAGCCGTGACACAACACATTTCAATTCTCTGGGCTACATTCACCCTGATAGAAATCTAATGGGACCATCCTACTACAAAATAAATCCAGTGGGAGTTTGAGAACAAAGAATTTTAAAGCATATGATAATTAGATTTCAAGGAAAAATAATACTTAAAATGATTAGAATTCTTCTTCTTCTTCTGTGTTTGTTTTCAAACTCCTGCAGATTAGCAGGATGTAGTCCGGAGAATGTAATGCGTTGTGTCTTGGTTTACAGCATTGCTGTGATATCTGCGCCTTTCGGCCTGACACATCCGACTTCAGCATGGCTTTGGGTCACTGACCCTATATGGGATGGGACAGCCAACTCCATCCCATAACCTCCTTAGTCACCTTTTACGACATGCGTGGAAGGTAAACAGTGTTGCTATTCTTTGCTCCCCTTTCGGGCCCCGGCAACACACGGGCGAAATGAGTAGAACGAGATTGTCTCCCCTTACTCAACTTAAAGTTATAGAAGAAAGGGACAGTAATAATTAAAGTGAGTAGAATGATTTTGTCACTGTCACATATTGTATCCACATAAATATTTTGTCATTATCATATACTGTCTTCACATAAATATTTTATCGCTGTCACATATTGTCTAGAAGTTTAGAACCTAGAAAGTTAGAATCTTGAAAGTTAGAATCTACGAAGTTAGAATCTAGGAAGTTAGAACCTAGAAAGTTAGAACCTAGAAAGTTAGAACATAGAAAGTTAGAATATAGAAAGTTAGAACATAGAAAGTTAGAACATAGAAAGTTAGAACCTAGAAAGTTAGAACTTAGAAAGTTAGAACATGTAAAGTTAGAAAGAAAGTTAGAACTTAGAAAGTTAGAATCTAGAAAGTTAGAACTTAGAAAGTTAGACTTGGAAAAATTCGATAACTTAAATCTCATTCCTATATTTTAACACCATTATATATCTACTTATATTTTAACACCATTATATATCTACTTATATTTTAACACCATTATATATCTACTTACGGAAATGATATCTGTAACCTGTTACCAGGAGAGACCTTGAGCAACCAGACGCACTCAATGTTTACTGGATAACCATTAGGATAACCGGGACTAATGAATCGTCCAGAGTCTGCATTGAACTCCCCACCACATGCTATAAATAGAACACAGACTTGAATGTCAGTGTGTGTACCCATGGTTTTCTAGATATTCATAAGGTTATGCTATGACTTTACAAAAAGTATTGGTTTCAAAAAACATTGCCAAGATAACCCATCCTTGAACCATTTTTCATGAGTATCGCTGGAGAAACAATGTATGAGCCTTGTATGTACCAAGCCCTTCTTTAGAATAGTCCAGAGTTCTAATCTCACTTAGAATCATTTATCTTTGCTTATCCAACTATTTTTCTACTTTTCATTGGCTGGTTACACAAAGTAAACCTACACACACAGTGACCAATCATTAATCGCATGAGCCAAGAGATGACTCACGCATGAGCCAAGAGATGACTGACGCATGAGTCAAGAGATGACTGACGCATGAGTCAAGAGATGACTGACGCATGAGTCAAGAGATGACTGATGCATGAACCAAGAGATGACTGACACATGAGTCAAGAGATGACTGACACATGAGTCAAGAGAAGACTGACACATGAGTCAAGAGATGACTGACACATGAGTCAAGAGATGACTGACACATGAGTCAAGAGATGACTGACACATGAGTCAAGAGATGACTGACACATGAGTCAAGAGATGACTGACACATGAGTCAAGAGATGACTGACGCATGAGTCAAGAGATAACTCACACATGAGTCAAGAGATGACTGACACATGAGTCAAGAGATGACTGACACATGAGTCAAGAGATGACTGACACATGAGTCAAGAGAAGACTGACACATGAGTCAAGAGATGACTGACACATGAGTCAAGAGAAGACTGACACATGAGTCAAGAGATGACTGACACATGAGTCAAGAGATGACTGACACATGAGTCAAGAGATGACTGACACATGAGTCAAGAGATGACTGACACATGAGTAAAGAGATAACTCACACATGAGTCAAGAGATGACTGACACATGAGCCAAGAGATGGCTGACGCATGAGCCAAGAGATGACTAGCTGTAATGGCATCAGTCTCTATGTCTCAGTGATAGCAGGTCTTGTTAAGAAATATTGATAATACTAATGCTTATTTCCACTTATTTCCATGTGAAAATTGGTATCCGATTAAATATTTAAAACATTTGGGAATGTTATTGCAGCAAGACGATGATTACTGGCATTCTCACCTCAAAGTTAGGACTTTGATAGAACTATGATAGAACTATGATAAAACTATGACAGAACTATGACAGAACTATGATAGAACTATGACAGAACTATGATAGAACTATGATAGATCTATGATAGAACTATGATAGAACTATGATAGAACTATGATAGAACTATGATAGAACTATGATAGAATTATGACAGAACTATGATAGAACTATGATAGAATTATGATAGAACTATGATAGAACTATGACAGAACTATGACAGAACTATGATAGAACTATGACAGAACTATGACAGAACTATGATAGAACTATGATAGAACTATGACAGAACTATGATAGAACTATGATAGAACTATGACAGAACTATGATAGAACTATGACAGAACTATGACAGAACTATGATAGAACTATGATAGAACTATGATAGAACTATGACAGAACTATGATAGAACTATGATAGAACTATGATAGAACTATGACAGAACTATGACAGAACTATGATAGAGCTATGATAGAACTATGATAGAAATATAACTTACACTTCATCCCTCATATATTTTAATACCATAATATATTAATCATTCTATCTCTGTCTATGATAAGCATCGGATTGGTGATTCATTTCAGAAAAGGTTAGGAGCAACATGAGTATATGAGTATGGCAAAAACAACCTTTCACAGGATGAACACTACAGCGGTAGATATTTCTGACAGAGTGGATACAACATTTTCATTTTTAGTTCATTAGTTATCAGATCATTATCAAGGTACTCCAGATAAGTCTATAGGAACTACACTCTCATATTCAGTAAGTTCTTCATCATGTGATAATGTGTGTACTTCATCATGTGATAATGTGTGTGTACTTCATCATGTGATAATGTGTGTGTGTACTTCATCATGTGATAATGTGTGTGTACTTCATCATGTGATAATGTGTGTGTACTTCATCATGTGATAATGTGTGTGTACTTCATCATGTGATAATGTGTGTGTACTTCATCATGTGATAATGTGTGTGTACTTCATCATGTGATAATGTGTGTGTACTTCATCATGTGATAATGTGTGTGTACTTCATCATGTGATAATGTGTGTGTACTTCATCATGTGATAATGTGTGTGTACTTCATCATGTGATAATGTGTGTGTACTTCATCATGTGATAATGTGTGTGTACTTCATCATGTGATAATGTGTGTGTACTTCATCATGTGATAATGTGTGTGTGTACTTCATCATGTGATAATGTGTGTGTACTTCATCATGTGATAATGGAATATTCCGATTCTGTGTTGGCTGATAACTCTTCTTTTGATTCTTATATGTCACTTGTTTCTGGCAACACTATGCTTCACTCTCAGGTCCTGCATTTTTCTTCTTCTGCCTTCATTCTCAAACTCCTGCAGATTAGCATGATGTAGTCCAGAGAACGGAGTGTGTTGTGTCATGACTTACAGAATTTATGTGCTATCTGCGACTTTTGGCCTGACACATCTGACTTCAGCATGGTTTTGGGTTACTGTGACCTTATATGGGATGGGACAGCCAACTCCATCCGATAACCTTTCTTATGTATGGGTAAATAGTGTTGCTATTCTTTGCTGCCCTCTCAGGGACCCAACAACACATGGGCAAGTCCTGTATTCAATTCTTGGAACACCATATATGTTCAACCTGGTCCAACTGCATGATTTCATTCCAAATATAGGCATGGTCCACTGAACTACCACTAGTCACAGCGGCGATAACAGCAACCAAATATAGGCATGGTCCACTGAACTACCACTAGTCACAGCGGCGATAACAGCAACCAAATATAGGCATGGTCCACTGAACTACCACTAGTCACAGCGGCGATAACAGCCACCAAATATAGGCATGGTCCACTGAACTACCACTAGTCACAGCGGCGATAACAGCAACCAAATATAGGCATGGTCCACTGAACTACCACTAGTCACAGCGGCGATAACAGCAACCAAATATAGGCATGGTCCACTGAACTACCACTAGTCACAGCGGCGATAACAGCCACCAAATATAGGCATGGTCCACTGAACTACCACTAGTCACAGCGGCGATAACAGCAACCAAATATAGGCATGGTCCACTGAACTACCACTAGTCACAGCGGCGATAACAGCAACCAAATATAGGCATGGTCCACTGAACTACCACTAGTCACAGCGGCGATAACAGCAAGTCTGCCTTCTCTATCACTTCTCTCAACACAATTTGCCTTGTACTCTGGCATTGCCAGTCTCTTTAAGGTGAGGAATACCTAGATAAGAACCAATTGAGTGAAGAATAGTTTTTTAACAACGTACCAGCATATGGCGATGAAACACTTGACTAAATAACAGTTTGTTAACTTACCAGCATATGGCGATGAAACACTTGACTAGATAACAGTTTGTTAACTTACCAGCATATGGCGATGAAACACTTGACTAGAGAACAGTTTGTTAACAACTTACCAGCATATGGCGATGAAACACTTGACTAGAGAACAGTTTGTTAACTTACCAGCATATGGCGATGAAACACTTGACTAGAGAACAGTTTGTTAACAACTTACCAGCATATGGCGATGAAACACTTGACTAGAGAACAGTTTGTTAACAACTTACCAGCATATGGCGATGAAACACTTGACTAGAGAACAGTTTGTTAACAACTTACCAGCATATGGTGATGAAACACTTGACTAGAGAACAGTTTGCTAACTTACCAGCATATGGCGATGAAACACTTGACTAGAGAACAGTTTGTTAACAACTTACCAGCATATGGCGATGAAACACTTGACTAGAGAACAGTTTGTTAACAACTTACCAGCATATGGCGATGAAACACTTGACTAGAGAACAGTTTGTTAACAACTTACCAGCATATGGCGATGAAACACTTGACTAGAGAACAGTTTGTTAACAAACAACTTACCAGCATATGGCGATGAAACACTTGACTAGAGAACAGTTTGTTAACTTACCAGCATATGGCGATGAAACACTTGACTAGAGAACAGTTTGTTAACTTACCAGCATATGGCGATGAAACACTTGACTAGAGAACAGTTTGTTAACTTACCAGCATATGGCGATGAAACACTTGACTAGAGAACAGTTTGTTAACTTACCAGCATACGACGATGAATAAACAGCTCTAAAACCAGCTCCAGATCTATAGTATACATTCTTGTACACAATGTTCATGGATGATCCTTCTGATGTCACTGTTGCAGGCAAAGTACTTCCACAGTATGCATTCGGTGGTATTTGTGTCTCGTTTATGACTACTTCTCTGCCATCATTCACCGCCACATATTCATAGTTACAATTTGAACTTAGATCCATGCTGGTGAAGGTCAAGGACACACGACGATCTGAAAGAAGACAATATCAGTACAAACTAGCATGTGTAGGCCCTAAACAGAATTTCATCAATATTTTTTTAAGTAAAATGTACCTCTAATGGTGAAAAACGCTACAAAATTTTCAAAATTTGATTATATCAGAGCTATGCAACCAAAATAAAAACCCTCCACATCTTATTCTTGATGATGTGTCCTTAGAAAAATGTCCTTGTTTTGTTAACATCATTCTGTGCAAGTTGTCCTGCTGCCTCTAATGTGATATGCAAGCTCCACATTATCCTTTGTAAATTAGTTTAAATGGTTACAGACTGGAAGAAGTCACCACCTTCAAATATCTTGGCTTCCAAAAATATGTGATGATGGCAACTCGTGAAATGTGATTCAGCTAAGAATTTAGATGGTGATGGCTGCTATGGCAATGCTGAATATGATTAGAAAACATACGACTAGTATTAAAGTAAAGACAATCTATTCAGATCGCTAGTGCTGAGCATAATTTTATACGGATGTGAAAGTTGGACAATGCAGACATAGAAAGAAGGATTCAGACTTTATAATACAAGTGCTATAGATGTCTGTTAAGATTTAGTTATATAGAACACAAGACAAATCTATTTATTCGGCAGCAAATAAACAAACTTGCAGGTTATCAAGAACTACTTTTGGCAGTGGTGAAAAGATTTACACTTGTTTACAAGTGTATAATGAACATGGAAACAATATGAATAAAGTACAGAATGTGGATAATGAATATGGATAGAACATGGATAAGGTACAGAACGTGGCTGCAATGGCTACCAAATTAGATAAAATAAGAAATGAAGAAATTAGGAAAAGAGTTGGTATAATATCATGTATTGAACATATTGAAAGACAGCAAGTAAAATGGTTCGGTCACCTTATGAGAATGAACCCAAACCAAATACTAATAAGTGCATATAACAAAAGAAAATCCGGGCATAAAGCCAAAGGTAGATAAAGAAAACGGTGAATAGAAAACAAACGATAGCCTTGAACAAATATGGACTAAATGCAACCATGACAACACATCTGGCCTTGGTATGACAGCTTAAGCTCCCACCCCTAGGCTTAATGGTAAGTGTGAATACGATCAACCATCATTCACCTGGGTCAGGCAATAGACTGAAATAATTGTAGAAAAGATAACCTGATGGAGTCAAAAGTTTGAGTTGGGCACTTACTGTTGAATGCAGAACTGATAATCCACACACATTCTTGTACCCCGCTGGTACGTTCATGATAGTTAGGAGAAAATATTTCTCCATCAATGTCTGCATTCCGGATGCTTCCACAACCTATGAAACAAATTTTTAAAAATTTAGAAATTTTTTTATCCGACTTTTCACGATCAAAATTTATTATAACTCCCTATTTTATCTATTTTTTATTGCTGTTATCATTGTTGTTTCACCTAGAAGACTCAAACTTTAAGAGATGCGCACCAATAGACCCCAACTCTCAGAGATGCGCACCAATAGACTCCAACTCTCAGAGATGCGCACCAATAGACTCCAACTCTCAGAGATGCGCACCAGTGGACATTGGCTACAATGGACAAGCAGAAATTCTACATTTTAAAAATAAACACTAGAAGAACAATATGTCATTACTGTAATACAACTTCTTGAGCAAAGAAATTAGTCCCAACCTGTAGTGTATATTGCACTGAATCCTCTTTTAACAATTGAAGCATCAGTCTGCATCCGTACATACATTTTGTTTCCAGTAGATCTATACACAGTCTGAGCTGGCATAGTAACTCCACAGAGGTTTGCTATACGAGTTGAGTTCACATCTGGTCCATCATACACCTACAAGAACAATAGAATATTTGCAACTGTCAATAATAGTTATGTATAATTGTACATTTTTGTTGTTGGGGGAGGGTTCATTCTCAAACTCCCACTGGATCTCTCTTAATTCAGGACAATGGTCCAATTACATTTTCAGGAGGATGTAGTCTAGAAAACAGATATGTTGTGCCATCATTTTATTCTAGTTAATAGCCTGACTCATCAGACTTTGGCGATGATAACAAAAACATTCAGTGTTTTTTACCACTTTGACTAAACAGTGGACACAAGAGCAATGTCTACTATCTCGTCAATCATGGGAATGATTTGATAGAAGACAAAAGTAAGAAACTGAGAGACGATGTAACAATTTTTTCATAGGTAAGAGTTTGTCAGCCTTTCCCTCAACTTTCCCTTTTCATAAGTGAGAGTTTGTCAGCCTTTCCCTCAACTTTCCCTTTTCATAAGTGAGAGTTTGTCAGCCTTTCCCTCAACTTTCCTTGTTTCCTAAGCCATGCCTAGAAAGAAGACATTGGCCCTAATCTCTGTACCCTGAACTAGAATTTCAGGTCGGGTTATCACAAAGGTGATCGATGAATATTTATAAACCAGTGTGTTTGTCCAAAATCTGTTAATAATTGTCATGTTTTATAGTTTCCTGGAGTTATTATTTTTCTATGTTCAGTCTATATGCGTGAACCCCAAACTTTTTGTCCCGTAGACCCATTGACGATATTTTTGTTTTTCATAGACTCTTCATTCATTGATTTTCCTTTTGCGCTGAAGTTAGTACATAGGGCAGAGGTCAGATCTCTCCAATTATGTCTGTTCAAAGCTATTCTGTGCAGTTCTTGAATAGTATGAATATTGGTTGTTTTACTTTCTCTAAGTATTGTTCTTCTGAGTGTTTCTTTTGGTCTACCCCTTGCTCTTTTGCCTCGACTCTTGACTACCTAATATTGAATTTTCCCAAACATATTAACCTTAAATGTGGTTTTGACAGCTGACACAGTGTTGCTCATTTTCATATAGTTTTGTGAGAGTGGGCAATTGTAAAAACAGAACATGTACAATTTGTATTCATACCTTTATTGAGAAGACAGACACACACTATAAGTGAATATTTGATTTGGATTTGGAACAAAACAATAAGAATCTAGTCACATTCTGACACAGAATTAATAAGAATCTAGTCACATTCTGACACAGAATTAATAAGAATCTAGTCACATTCTGATACAGAATTAATAAGAATCTAGTCACATTCTGACACAGAATTAATAAGAATCTAGTCACATTCTGACACAGAATTAATAAGAATCTAGTCACATTCTGACACAGAATTAATAAGAATCTAGTCACATTCTGACACAGAATTAATAAAAATCTAGTCACATTCTGACACAGAATTAATAAGAATCTAGTCACATTCTGACACAGAATTAATAAGAATCTAGTCACATTCTGACAAATTAATAAGAATCTAGTCACATTCTGAAACAGAATTAATAAGAATCTAGTCACATTCTGACACAGAATTAATAAAAATCTAGTCACATTCTGACACAGAATTAATAAGAATCTAGTCACATTCTGACATAGAATTAATAAGAATCTAGTCACATTCTGACAGAATTAATAAAAATCTAGTCACATTCTGACACAGAATTAATACACAAATATGCTGTTGATGAGAGAGATGAACCTAATTCTCTGATAGCAATTGTTCAATATTTGGCTTCAAATTAATGAGGTATTCATTCATTTTCCTTTTGCGCTGAAGTTAGCGCATAGGGCAGATGTCAGATCTCTCCAATTCTGTCTGTTCAAAGCTATTCTGTGCAGTTCTTGAATAGTATGAATATTGGTTGTTTTACTTTCTCTAAGTATTGCTCTTCTGAGTGTTTCTTTTGGTCTACCTCTTGCTCTTTTGCCTGGAGGTATCCATTAGTGAGGTATAGTCTTACTAAATAACCATAGATTTTTTTACCTGTGATGTTTTTCATAAGGTCATTGCTAATCTCAAATGGATCTCTGCTGAAAATCTCAATTGGATCTATGCTGAACAATCTCAAATGGATCTCTGCTGAACAATCTCTTGCTGCCATACTAACTTATTGGATTTCATCTTATTAACTGCTTTCTAGGCACACCTAAAAGTGCCCAGACTTCAATAGCAGATGTCAAACATTATGTTTGCTGGTTATACAATATTTTTTCTAGAGCCAGAGGCAACAAAAAAAACTGTTTCATTGGCAGACAGCAATAAGAAAAGACTAGGCTGTTAACTAAGATAGTTACAGATGGAAGATAGCCAAACTGGGCTGAGTTGACTCAGGTAGTTGTGGATGGCAGATAGCAAAACTGGGCTGAGTTGACTCAGGTAGTTGTGGATGGCAGATAGCAAAAGCCTCAATGCTTCCATCCTAGATATTATATTTTATGCACCAACATGTGTCTCATTGAATGAGAAGACAATTTTCCTGCACTCAAGAGACAATGTTTTCTTCAATGAACATTATACCATGAAGGTTGAAAGGTACCATTGCTTCCATCCAAGAGACTTTTATTTGCAGACAGATATGTGTCAATCAAATATATGAGTGACAGATTACAACCTATCTGTACTCAAGAAACCAACATTTAACTCTGTATGTCATGAACAGAGATGCTTATAACTGCTCTTGTATTGTTCTGTTGCAAGAGTGATCAAGCAATCAAAAGAAGAGGAATTGATGAACCAGATCTCGACTAAGGTATCCGATTGTCAAAATTACCTGAATGAAACCTTGTTTACCACTGGATGCTGTACCTTTGTATACAGAACATCTTCCTGACTTGGAGAGAATTCATCCCAGCAAGCAGAACCTTGAAGATCCAGATGTCAGAGATTTGACTCTACGTAGAGATTCCACTCTCAACGTAACCATCTGCTACCAATCAAATTGGATATAATTGTCAACGTATGACGCCTAATGTGTACATTCTGTCATTGTGTATGAGTATATTTGAAGCCATTGAGATTAAGAAGAAGAAGAGGAGGATGAGGCTTCATGTGAGTGAGTAGTTTAAGTATTCAATGTGTAGTTTTGAAATAATGTGAATGAAAGCAATGAATTGGCTCCTGGTTCAACGACTTAGCTTTAGTCTTGGGCACAGCCTTACTTTAGCCCAACAAATAGTTGAAGACTGTTTATTTTAAAGAAAGTTATAGGAGAAGATGGATAGAAGCGTGAGCCAATTAGATCATTTCGACAAGCAGAGAGGGCGTACACTTAGCGCCACAGTTTCACTCCTAATATAGTAAATTCAGACTTCATATCAGGGAGATTGAAGTGGGTGAATAGAAAACAACTCAATTAGAAGTGAACATTGTGTAGAGAAAGCACATATTTACTATCATAAATCTAATCAGAGTATAGTTAATTCTGAATTTGTCATGGAAGAAATTATAGAACACATGAAGTGTAGAATCAATCATACTAGTTTAGTTAATTATTAGAAAGCAAAGAATCTTGTGAATTAGCCAGAAGATAGATAGCCCAGATGACCATCCAAGAAAGCAGACAACTCCAGGTTTAGTTAACATCATGTATATGTCATTGATGTTAGATTCATGCTTGTTGATAGGTCTAGATTACAGTAGGGTGGGATCACTCATTTTTGGGTAAAATTACCATCCTATTGGGAGAAAGATCTTGTGTGAACCTTCTGATTGAAAGCAATTTCTTATTTCGACTATTTATATCATAAATGATGTGATCCATAATTGAATTACTAAATTAATCATCATCCTGTAGAAGGCAGGCAAGGCCTCGATTGATTTATTAAATTAATTGTTGAATGTCTTTATGTTGTACTCTTAACTATGAGGTTAACACAACACACACATCTTATTTAGTAGCAAAGTCCAAGTACAAAAGAAGATCACACTTAGAAATTAGAGGAAGAAAACATCCTTTTATCTTTAATAGCACTGTTGTACCAAGTACTTACATTGACATAGCACTGTTGTACCAAGTACTTACATTGACATAGCACTGTTGTACCAAGTACTTACATTGACATAGTCATAAGCACATGAGCTGTGATCTTCTATCTGAAAGTCAGTGAAGTTCAAAACAATGTGGTAACCCTCAGCAACAGTGATGTTCCATTCACATTCAGTGTTTTGATCGTAATTTCTTGGATAGTTGATGGACATGATTGTGGCACTTCTGGCAGTAAAGTTTCCTCCGCAGCCTGAATGAGTTGGGGGGGGGGAGAAATATTATTCATGAAACTTCCACCATGGTTTAGATTATATTAATAATATGTACTCACGGCAAAAAACCTGTATTTTGTTGTGAATGTGTTCTTGATAAAGGCATTTGGTTGAAACAAAATGTTTTTAATGTTATAACGTGTGTCTCCAGTAATTACTAAAAATCCATTGCTCTGTTCCATGTTTTGCATGATATTAATGGATTGTTAATCTCTCACTACTTGTGGCACATATCACTACTCTCACTACTTGTGGCACATATCACTACTCTCACTACTTGTGGTACATATCACTACTCTCACTACTTGTGGTACATATCACTACTCTCACTACTTGTGGTACTACTTGTGGCACATATCACTACTTGTGGTACTACTTGTGGTACATATCACTACTCTCACTACTTGTGGCACATATCACTACTCTCACTACTTGTGGCACATATCACTACTCTCACTACTTGTGGTACATATCACTACTCTCACTACTTGTGGTACATATCACTACTCTCACTACTTGTGGCACATATCACTACTCTCACTACTTGTGGCACATATCACTACTCTCACTACTTGTGGTACATATCACTACTCTCACTACTTGTGGTACATATCACTACTCTCACTACTTGTGGTACTACTTGTGGTACATATCACTACTCTCACTACTTGTGGTACTACTTGTGGCACATATCACTACTCTCACTACTTGTGGCACATATCACTTCTCTCACTACTTGTGGTACATATCACTACTCTCACTACTTGTGGCACATATCACTACTCTCACTACTTGTGGTACATATCACTACTCTCACTACTTGTGGTACTACTTGTGGCACATATCACTACTCTCACTACTTGTGGCACATATCACTACTCTCACTACTTGTGGTACATATCACTACTCTCACTACTTGTGGTACATATCACTACTCTCACTACTTGTGGTACTACTTGTGGTACATATCACTACTCTCACTACTTGTGGTACTACTTGTGGCACATATCACTACTCTCACTACTTGTGGCACATATCACTACTCTCACTACTTGTGGTACATATCACTACTCTCACTACTTGTGGTACATATCACTACTCTCACTACTTGTGGTACATATCACTACTCTCACTACTTGTGGTACATATCACTACTCTCACTACTTGTGGTACATATCACTATTTGTGGTACTACTTGTGGTACATATCACTACTTGTGGTACTACTTGTGGTACATATCACTACTTGTGGTACTACTTGTGGTACATATCACTACTCTCACTATTGTGGTACATATCACTACTCTCACTACTTGTGGTACATATCACTACTTGTGGTACTACTTGTGGTACATATCACTACTTGTGGTACTACTTGTGGTACATATCACTACTTGTGGTACTACTTGTGGTACATATCACTACTTGTGGTACTACTTGTGGTACATTTGTTCGGGTGAACAAAGGTTCACTTTCCAGATTATGGAAATCTTTCTAAAACCACTACGAAGCTCCTAGGTTGACAAAGACTAAGAAAATTAATATCATGTCTCTGGGAAAGTACATGTGGTGAACTTAGTGCTGACCACATCATCTCTAGGTATGCCATTGGTCAATGAAAAATACAGGCCTAACTCTGTATTCATCAATACATCTCAATATCACGGATAGGTAAAAAAAAAAAGAACATTTTCTAACTAACATGTGTTACTTACTCCCGGACTGAATTCTTAATCTCATTTTGTGCGTAGTAGGCTATTATGTGAATAAATCATCAATCTCTCTTTAGGTGTGATACCACATAATTGAATCATCTATCTCTCAATATGTGTGGTACTACACAAATCAATCTCTCAGTATGTATGATACCACATGATTCAATCATCAATACCTTATTACATATGGTACCATATCACTTAATTGTCAATCTCTCAGTATGTATGGTACCACATGATTCAATCATCAATACCTTATTACATATGGTACCATATCACTTAATTGTCAATCTCTCATTATGTGTGGTACCACATCACTGAATCAACAATCTCTCATTATGTGTGGTACCACATCACTGAATCAACAATCTCTCATTATGTGTGGTACCACATCACTGAATCAACAATCTCTCATTATGTATGGTACCACATGTAATCATCAATATCTTATTATGTGTGGTACATCACTGAATCATCAATCTTTCATTACACATGGTATTAATTAACAAGATACCATTTGCTTGTTGAACATACCTCCAGGGACAGCTGTATATCTCAATTGGAAACCTTTACCAGACACTGAAACATCACTCCTAAAGAAAACAAATGCATTGCTGCCTGTCGTATGGATTATCTGTGGTTGGGTTTGCCTGTGACACAAGCGAGCTATTCGAGGTCCCAGATTATCACTGCCAGCATAAACCTGAAATTGTCAATGGAAAATTCTGTTCAGTCTGAATGTCATCACATAATGTCTAGAGTAACTCAGATCTGGACAGCAGATAACATCTCACGCAAGAGAGAGACATCATTCATGTCATCACATAATATCTAGAGTAACTCAGATCTGGACAGCAGATAACATCTCACGCAAGAGGGAGACATCATTCATGTCATCACATAATATCTAGAGTAACTCAGATCTGGACAGCAGACAACATCTCAAGCAAGAGGGAGAATTAAATCTTCTTCATTAATTCTCAAATTGTTGCATATTATGACGATGTAGTGAGGTAAATGGGTGCACTGTATCATGCTTTACAACTTTGCTTCAATAATTGTCTTTTTGGCCTGACACTTCTGACTTCTACATCCCTTCTTGGCCACTTTTACCTTCTATGTAATGAAACAGCCAACTCCACAATAAAAATCCCCTTAGTCACCTCTTATGATGTGCATGGCAAGAAAAAATGTTTCTATTCTTTACTCCTCGTTTGAACTTTGCAAAGCGAGAGCAGAGATACTTTAAATACCTATTCAGGAGATATATTCTTTCTAAGGCAAAGTCTTCCTTATGGATGGTCTGAATTTTTCATGATTCTTTCTGGACCTACCATAGATAAGGACATGTTTACGCAATCTCATTTATCTTTTTTTCCATTGTCATCTTGGATGACCCGTAACTGTTACTAGCTACCATACCTTCCATTATTAATGTTTGTCCATGCTGTTATTTATATGATTACAAGAAACCTTAGCTTTCTTGTCAACACCTAGGAAATGTAATTTGAATATTTTCTTGGTGTATATTGGCAGGATCACATTCGAGACATGAATATTCTCACAAAATAACTAATAGAAAGCATATATGCCTTGCTGACCAGGTCTCAACTTCATTGGGGCAGTCACATCATTCATAAGCCAGATCAATGTCATCTGGGGAGTCTGAAGGCAAGGGAAGTCTGAAGGCAAGGGAAGTCTGAAGAGAAGGGAAGTGAAGAGAATGGAAGTCTGAAGAGAAGGGAAGTCTGAAGAGAAGGGAAGTCTGAAGAGAAGGGAAGTCCAAGGGAAGTCTGAAGAGAAGGGAAGTCTGAAGAGAAGGGAAGTCTGAAGAGAAGGGAAGTCCAAGGGAAGTCTGAAGAGAAGGGAAGTCTGAAGAGAAGGGAAGTCTGAAGAGAAGGGAAGTCTGAAGAGAAGGGAAGTCCAAGGGAAGTCTGAAGAGAAGGGAAGTCTGAAGAATGCCAGAAACTTGTAGTTATGAGTTAACCTCTTAGCAAGATTTGTGGGCATGGCTGAACCAGACATATTTGTTGCCCACATCAGGTCAAATCCTTCCCATTATAAAAGTTATACTTTAGTAGGCATGACTGAGCATGATATATTTATAGCCCACCTGCTGGTTTAATTACCTGCCCCTCCTGGTGTTGAGAGAGCACTCAGGTGACAATATTAGGATTTAATTGGTGAAGTTTAACTGAAAAACTTTCCTACTATACAGTGCAATATTTCAAACCAAAAACTGCACAATTTATTTTATCTGTGGATTACTGTGCACATTAAAATATTTATACAGGTAAGGTAATATTTTTATTTTATCTGTGGATTACTGTGCACATTAAAATAGTTATACAGGTAAGGTAATATTTTTATTTTATCTGTGGATTACTGTGCACACTTAAATAGTTATACAGGTAAGGTAATATTTTTATTTTATATTGTTCATGTTAAATTGGTAATTGCATTACTTTCAACTACTTCCCACAATGTCCAACATGTTTGCATATTTTACGAAATAAATGTCCAAAATAAACTATTGATGCATCATTAACAATAAGGAACGCTCATTGATTGGTAGATATAGTTGCACTTGTTATAATATGACTGGTAGATATAGTTGCACTTGTTATAATATGACTGGTAGATATAGTTGCACTTGTTATAATATGACTGGTAGATATAGTTGCACTTGTTATAATATGACTGGTAGATATAGTTGCACTTGTTATAATATGACTGGTAGATATAGTTTCACTTGTTTGCTTTAAAAAAAATGTATTAAACAATTCTGTGTAAAATACCTCTAGCGCATCGAACCGGCAGTTATCACTGCTCTCCAGGTCAAAATCTGTGATGGTCAACTCAATTTTGCTGCCAGTGTCCACTGTAATAGTCCAATGACACTCACGTCTGTGTGGGTAAGGATTGGGGTAGTTAGGGCTACTGATAGTTCCTGAACTACCGTACAAATGACCTCCACAACCTACAGCAGTCAAAAATAAAATGTATGTAGCTCAAATTAATATAACAATAATAACCACATTATCTGATCGTGATTACATCTCCACCCAAAAATCAAGATGGAAATCAAAGACAGATAATATCAACAATTTTTAAACCAAAACACTGCTACGAATGTTAAACATGGTTTAACACTCCCGTAACAGAGGAAAATCATTACGTGTTTGTTTGTTTGTTTTTCGTTCACTACATTGTAACCATCACGGATATCCGTGCGATTTCCGCCGGGAGCGTGATTACGTTGTGCCACCGTTATGCGCCTTGGACATCCGATTTCGGCATGCCTTGACAATTCGGGTGATAATTACGTGTGAAATGAATAGTATGAGAAAACTTTAAATGGTTACTAAACTAGATAAAATAAATAATGAAGAAATTAGGAAAAGAGTTGGTATAATATCATGTATTCAAAATATTGAAAGATAACAAGTGAAATGGTTCGGTCAACTTATGAGAATGAATCCAAACCAACTACCAATAAGAGCAGAAAGCAAAAAAATATCAGGATATAGAGTCAAATGTAGATCAAGAAAATGGTGGATAGAAAACATCCCGATAACCTAGACAAGAAAATGGTGGATAGAAAACATCCCGATAACCTACACAAGAAAATGGTGGATAGAAAACATCTCGATAACCTAGACAAGAAAATGGTGGATAGAAAACATCCCGATAACCTAGAAAAAAATTGACTCAATGCAACCAAGGTGACACATCCGGCTTTTAAATGACAACTGAGGGTCCAACAACTAGACTTAACAGAAGTGTGGATATGATCAACAATCATTCATTTACCTGAGAAAATACAATAGACAATTAGGCCTATCTGATCACATAGGATAATAAATTGTGCACTTCAAGTGTCATAGCTGGAGAATGCTGCTCCAATGGCTGTCAAGTCCTCTGTATTTTTTATAATTTTATTACCAGGGGTAGGTCAGTGTTGCCCATGGTAGTGTTTATTGCCCAATTGCTCATTTTTCTTACCTGATACATTATATGAAGTTGATCAAGTTGATCAATATATATATGTAAACAATCATGTTTTGTAAAAACTCAATATACCGATCTGATAGACAAGACAATCAAACTACCTTATATGAATATTGGCATGTAAGAATATAAATAACCCCAAGAAGTGCAGATGTATTGTGAGAAAGTGTATTTGAGTAATGGCTTTCATAGAATGTCAATATAGTGTGGTTGTTTGCAGTTTTCCTCATAAAATAGTGTGCTTAAACGCAGGGATATTTCTGATCTATAACAGTTGTGCTCAAATTCTAAGATAGGTCAGATTTTATGAAGCAGTGTGCTCAAAATCAGGGATATTTCTGATCTAAAACTCTGTGCTCAAAATCAGGGATATTTCTGATCTAAAACTGTGTGCTCAAAATCAGGGATATTTCTTGTCTAAAACACTGTGTTCAGAATCAGGGATATTTCTGATCTAAAACTGTGTGCTCAAATTCAGGGATATTTCTGATCTAAAACTGTGTGCTGAAAATCAGGGATATTTCTGATCTAAACTGTGTGCTCAAATTCAGGGATATTTCTGATCTAAAACTGTGTGCTCAAAATCAGGGATATTTCTGATCTAAAACTGTGTGCTCAAATTCAGGGATATTTCTGATATATAACAGTACAACAAACTATTGAACCTGTGTTTAATGCTTCCAAAGATGATTTATTAGACTTAAAAGTTGGAAGCATATCCTATACTGGACGTAGCGACTAACCCAGCATTTTTTAAATATTCTTGTGATTTTCTAGGCAATATAAATATATTCAGTAGATTGCTATTGCTATTGCTTTGTGAATGGTCCAGATGAAAAATTGCCTGTGGCTGGATTTGACACTGGCAGCTTGCCATTCGAGATGTGTTCTGTATCTCACATCACAAAGCTTGATTCATTAAACTCAGATGGTGAAAAACTGCTGAAGATGGATGCACCTGGCCATTGGCACAACAGCAACCAATGAGTGGAATCATGGATGAGGACTAGACAAAACAGGTGACTAGCGCTTTGATGGATGGAGTCATTGATGAGGACTTGATAAATTGGTGATTTGTGTTGCTATGATGGATGGAGTCATTGATGAGGACTTGATGAAATAGGTGATTTGTGTTGCTATGATGGATGGAGTCATTGATGAGGACTTGATGAAATAGGTGATTTGTGTTGCTATGATGGATGGAGTCATTGATGAGGACTTGATGAAATAGGTGATTTGTGTTGCTATGATGGATGGAGTCATTGATGAGGACTTGATGAAATAGGTGATTTGTGTTGCTATGATGGATGGAGTCATTGATGAGGACTTGATGAAATAGGTGATTTGTGTTGCTATGATGGATGGAGTCATTGGTGAGGACTTGATGAAATAGGTGATTTGTGTTGCTATGATGGATGGAGTCATTGGTGAGGACTTGATGAAATAGGTGATTTGTGTTGCTATGAGTCGAGTCATTCGTGAGGATAAGAAATGGACCTCATTGTACAAAATCACTTTCATCTTTATCCCTGTATATATAGGTGTGGAGAGAAATGAATAAACCAACGAGTGGGCTGGTTCTTCCAATAGTCAGCTTATGAACAGTCATATTCAATGAGTTCGCATGTGAGGATTTTGAGGTTATGAGGCAGTATCAAGAATGTGAGAATTTTCAGTAAGGATCACCATTATCATCATCAATTATCATCACATCTCCATTATCATCATTTTCATCATCATCTCCATCATCATCATATTATTCATTATCACCATTATCTTCATCATCATCATTACCATCTTAATCAGCATCTCCATCATTAGCATCTCCATAACCATCACCATCACTAGTATCATCTTAGTCTTATCATCATCTCTATTGTCATCATCTTCATAATCATTATCATCTCCATCATCATCACCTGAATATTAACTTTATTTTCCCCTCGAGTCTAACGATTAACAATGAGATTACACATCATATATTTCAAAGGAATTGTAACTTACCATCCACAATCCACTCAAGTCTGAATCCATCAGAAGCAAAGGTTGAATCGGACACAAAATTAAGCCATAATTTACTGGTGTTTGACTGAATATAACTTGGTACCATGTTTCCACATATAGTTATAATCTCTTGCCCACGTGCACTGTCTCCATCTCGTATCTGAAATGGGGAATTGTGTATGCAAATGGGGAATTGTGTATGCAAATGGGGAATTCTGTATGCAAATGGGGAATTGTGTATGCAAATGACACAACTAAATATAATAAAAACAATCATATTCAATGTATAACATGTATACAGTGTTTTTGTACAGAAATAAAAAAGGTTAGGGATAATGTTTGTAGACATTAATATTCATTATTTTAGTGTAATTGACACCCCCCTCCCCCAATTTGCGCAATGTCTGCTTTGGTCCTACTGTTATAAAACTGAAGAGAGGGGGGGGATGTGATTATTCTTTTTTCTAAATATTTTGTGCTCCTGATAAAGAAATGTGTATACCTCTGTGTTCCACCGAAGACGGATGTGTCAGGCCATTGGTGCAAATAAAATGTCGACACAACGCATTTCCATTTTCTGGACTACATCCTGCTGGAAATCTAATAAGACCATGGTCCTGCTACAAGAGAGATCCAACGGGAGTTTGAGAATGAACGGTGAAGAAGAAGAAGATACCTCTGTGTGCTTTCTTTTTGCTTTATACCCTGCAGTGTCAGGGGTAGAAGAGTTCTCTGGAAATAGATTTTTTTTCTGCTTTGAGTCTTGATTATTAGGGACAAGCGTCACAGCACTGAGGGAATTCCCATATATGCTCTGCTTGCTGTTCTGTCAGCCATTTAAAAGTATATAAGCTCAGTGTCCCAGTCAGTTGCTGAGTACGAGTTCTTCTGATCTTTCCGGAGAGGGACTATTGTGATGGCTAGTGATTTTATTGAAAGATAGATTGATTGAAGAAAAGAAAGATTTCAGAAAAGGATATTTTATTTTCTTCTTTTTCAACATTTGTTCTCTCCCGTTGACTAGCATGATGCAGCCTGGAGGGAACCACAATAGTCTTAAGTCACTGGATCATCAGTCAGGTGTTCCTGGTGTTGAACTAACTCACAAACTTTTGTGATGTGCCAGACTACCAGTAAATAGGACTATTTATGACCCATATGATCAGCTGATCTATTTTCTCTGCGACAGAAGACTCATGGGAATGTTATGTCGCTGGGTTGTTGCTCCTTATGTCTCCATATGGTTGTTCTTCAGCTCTGCTAATTGTTGAGTTTAACATCACTTGTTTTTCTTGGGTATGTGATGTATGCTTGCTTGTCTGAGCAATTTGTAACAAGAAAGGGCCTTGCCAATTGTCCACTAATCCTAACTCGCTTCTACAAGGGAAAGGCAAAGCCAATACACTTTGAGTAGGTCAGAACTACAGGATATACAAGAGGATGGAAATACATCAACTGCATCAAGTTCCCTCCAGCCAAATTTTCTGTAGGGCTTTACTCACTAAGCCTGAGGTACTTCTGTGCTAGCAAACTAGGCGTAGGGTGCAACATCGTAGACGTAGCAACATCTACTGTGGTGGTTTACCTAAAGACACCTATATATATATATATATATATATATATATATATATATATATATATATATATATATATATACACACACCACACATATACACACTGCATCAGCAGCATAATACTATGAAAAGAGTGGATATTACACACTTGACATTTGACAGATTATAATCCAGTCATTACCGTGATTTGAACCATACTATCATGATTGTTAGACTGTTACTGTAACCAGTCACGGAATAATCACAACAAACACACAAATATATATAAAAAACAGAAAGTATGACCCAACCTTCAAGTAGTCATATGAACAATCTCTGGAATGTTCCAAACTAAAAGTAGCAAAAGACACATTTATCTTGTTGCCAAGTGGAGCTTCTATAATCCAGGTACAATTTGCTCGATGATAATAGGAATTTGGGAAATTTGGGCTCTCAATGACTCCCTGGTTACCTCTCAGACGGTTGTTGCAATCTGAAATAAAAATGTTTCATCAATGAATCATCAATGAATGATGATACCGCCGAAGACGGATGTGTCGGGCCATTGGCGCAAATAAAACGGCGACACAACGCATTTCCATTCTCTGGACTACATTCTGCTGGAAATCTAGTAGGACATGTCCTGCTACAAGAGAATTCAGCAGGAGTTTGAGAATGTACACTGAAGAAGAAGAAGAAGAAATGAATGATGATGGCGTTGGCGACGGCAATATGATGGCAGAATTCAAGGGAGTACAGTTTTGTCACTATGTTGCCACTCATATCCCCTTTACTAGTACAATGTTACCACTCATATCCCCTTTACTAGTACAATGTTACCACTAATATCCCCTTTACTAGTACACTGTTACCACTAATATCCCCTTTACTAGTACAATTTACCACTCATATCCCCTTTACTAGTACAATGTTACCACTCATATCCCCTTTACTAGTACAATGTTACCACTCATATCCCATTTTCCAGTACAATATTGTAACTTGTATCTCCTTTTCTTGTCTTCTTCTGCCATCTAAGAAGCAACTCTATCAATAGACTAGGGAGAGACACGACCACAAATGCGGCAATCCTCCCCTATGACATCTACGAGGGCTTTCAGGCAAAGGAGGACACAGTGGTCATCATGGTCGACCTAGAAGATGCTTACAACAGAGTCAGCTTTGGCCAGCTTATACATCTGCTAAGCGAATTCAGAATCGACTTGTGGATAATTCAATGGATAACAATGGTGTTAATGTCCAGACCTGTTGCTATGAGATTGGGATCCTGGCCATCAGAGATCAGATCTATAGCACTGGGATTTTCACAGGGATTGCCATTATCACCTGTACTCTTTAACATCTACACATACAAAATAGCACACCTTCCGGAGGCTAGGCCTGGCAGAATACTAACATAGCGGACAATTTCTTGCTGTACAAACACAGCAGAAACAGAAGAGACATGATTGATGGCATCCAGGTAATCTAGAACATTTGTCGCTCTGGTGCACAGACTACAAGGCAATCATCAATCCCACCAAGACAAAGATCGTCTGGTTCTCGCTGAACAACAATATATTGTAATATACAAGAATCAGTGGACAGGTTTCTATGGAACAAAAAGCTAATATAATTAAATGGAATGAAATTCTGATAAAGACACATATTACAATACAGCCATCTTTCTACACATTTAGTAATGAGAGTCCCCTATCAGTCCATATGAACACTACACACTGAGTGAGGGGTGTTTGTCCAGTCTGTTGCATGCAAATCGCTAGATAAGCCCTTTGTCACATTTTTTTAAATCTCCAAGAAATGGAAGCTTGATGCAATAACATATGAAATTAAAAAGTTGGACTGTTGTCCCATGAAATGTCCACTGATTCTTGTATTGTACCCAATATAGTCACAGACACAGTACCAACAGACACCTGCATGGGAAATATTGTACTGGAAATATTGTACTGGAAATATTGTATGTTGAAAGAGAGCAGACTATGAATATTGATAGAATTTCGATAGAAGTCTATCTTTTGCAAAACATGTGGACAATATCAGTCAAAAAGCTAGGAAAGGTATCAGTGCAGTCAAAATAATATCATCTGCAGAGATGCAGCAACAAACTCTTTTTCAGATAATGCAGGCAGTGGTATTAGGCCTATCTGTGTTGGACTATGGTTTAGTTCTACTTACACTGTCACAAACACAGATGGATAGACTGGAGAGAGTTCAAAACGAGGCCATGAGAACTGTCCTAGGACAAGAGATACACCTATCGCAGCCATGAGGTTTCTCCTACCGAGCATCTAAGCAAGACATAAAATAGCTCAGATTAAAGAATACTTCAAGGTCATGAATAATGATCATCACCGCTTACACCAATCTCTACACAACAGAAAAGAAAGGCATATCAAGAGAGGAAGGTCTTGAACGACAGAAGCAGAAGATACCCTACTCAGAGTTTGTAAGCTGAAGGAAATGAGGACAAAATAGAGCTATTTGGCAATCTTAAGTAAATAAAAGGGGGGCAGCATCTTTTGAAAAGAGGAAAAGTTAAGCAGTTCAACAGCGGAGAGTTGCTAGAAAATATGGATAGTCAAAAACCATCTACAGTGGTCATCCTATGCCCAAACTGTTCAAGGACATTTGTGGCTCAAATAGTGCTAATTAGTCATCTATGGACTCATAATCAAGGACATAACTCTAATTGAATTTTCAAAAGTGGATGTAACAAATGATCATCATCATCATGTGATGGACGAACAACATTGAGACAGTGAGGTTCACTAAAAATCAATATCAAGGTCTCAGATGTCAACAAGTAGTACTTACTAGCCTGGTATTGGGATCTGAATCCTCTACCAGAAATAGAAGGGTCAGTTCTGTAGGAAAGCCACATCCTATTTGACACACTGTTTATTGCATTTGGAATAGCAGTTCCACAAAATCTTCCTAGTGATCGTCCACCAGCTCTTCCTTCAAAAACCTGCAGATATGTCCAGCAATAAATCAATATTTTCATTTTTTCCAAAGAGATACAGTAATATAGTAGAACAAATATAAAAGCAAAAGAAAACTTAAAGGTGAAGGTCAGCTGAATTATTAAGCATTATCAAACAAACATAGTTTTCCTCATAAGTGTTCAGAAGTAAAGACAGTGGTTGCCTAGAAACTGTCTGAAGATCACTGCGAACAACACTTTCTCAGTAGCAATAGTGCCAACCCAGCACCTTCCCAGGTCATGAGCTATGGTACCAACCCTCCTTTGTAGCGGGAGGGGGGGGGAGAGATGAAGCATGGAAGTTATTTTCATTTCAAACATTGAATAACGAGTATTGGAACACATCAAAAGACAACAGATCAAGTGGTTTTCTTACACTTCCAGACTCCCGACATATAGTATGCCACAAATGGCCATGACACATAGACATAACAGTTATAAAGCCAGAGGAAGACCGTGTAAAAGATGGATCACAGAAATCAAAGAAGCCACAGGAACAAGCTTACAAAAAGCGCACAAGAAGGCCATCTCCAGAGAACTCTTCCACCCCTGATGCTGCAAGGCAAACAAGGGACACATCATATAGATAGATAGACAGAATAACAAGTTCACTCAAAATCTGGATCTAACCCAGAACATGAAGAATGTGTTTACATGATGGAGTTTTTTGTGCAATATTTTAGTAATTTGTACGTCTACACTGGTATACTATACATAAAAAATGTGCATGAATTGAATGCTTTTTTCAGAATGTGTGTCTCTTGTTTCATGAGCAGAAACACATAGAACATTAGAGGAAAGTCTTGACAAAACATGTCTTACAATTGAAAAACTAAAACAAAAAAAATAATAGGGCCTAAATTTGTTTGTTTTTTTAAATGGCTGATTTGTAAAGTTTAACCACTTTGAATTTTGAAATTACTGATACTAAATGAAGGGTGGCTTCTAATACCAACATAAGAAGGAAACTACAGTATTTTGGACACTTAAACAGACATACGCCCATGTGTTGCCAGGGCCTGAAAGGGGAGTAAAGAATAGCAACACTGTTTACCTTCCACGCTTGTCGTAAAAGGCAACTAAGGAGGTTATGGGATGGAGTTGGCTGTCCCATATCATATAGGGTCAGTGACCCAAAGCCGTGCTGAAGTCGGATGTGTCACGCTGAAAGGTGCAGATATTGCAGCAATGCTGTAAACCATGACACAACGCATTCCGTTCTCTGGACTAAAAATTTGTAGCATATCCTATCCAGGACGTAGCTATCAACCCAGCATGAGTTGGCTGTAGTGATTATCTAGGCAATATAAATACTTTCAGTAGGTTGCCATTGCTTTCTGAACGGACCGGATGCACAATTGCCTGTGGTGACATCCTCCGGACTACATCCTGCTAATCTGCAGGAGTTTGAGAACGAACGCAGAAGAAGAAGAAGAAACAGACATGATGGTATCGAAATGCCGATTCTGACGAGCAAAGTGCCAGGCAAGAGAAGAAGAGGAAGACCAAGAAGTCAATGGACCAGTGACATCAAAGAATGTATGAACAAGTCTCTGGCCATTGCAAGCCTGCTTGTCAGGGAAAAAGAGGCGTCCAGAGTATCTATGATGAAGACAACATTCTGGAAAGAATAAGTCACTTTATATATATATATATATATATATATATATATTCACCTTTGCAACAATTTGGAAAGTTTTGAATGTTTCTATACACTACTAAATGTTCTATGATGATTTGTTGACATGCACTTTCTCTAATGACAATTGTTCATTTCTTTCCTGATCCACTTTATGATGAAATATTACTAACAATATTATTTGCCCCAGAACTGATATCACAAACATCGCTGACAAATAGTCACAAGGAAAGACTTTAGAATGATTGTGATTGGACAATATACTACAGTATTTTTACAATCTCTTTTGATGAAGAATTTCTTAGCAGCTTCTAAAACATCTGTTAGAACAATGAAATGTTCTATGATGACGATCAATCATTTTGTAAAAGGAGATCTGGATGCTTCGAGTTAATACTTTTATTTGTTACACTTTAACATTCTATAACATTTCAATTTGTTACACTTTAACATTTCTACTTGTTACACTTTAACATTCTATAATATTTCTATTTGTTACACTTTAACACTTCTTAACTTTTCTATTTGTTACACTTTAACATTCTATAACATTTCAATTTGTTACACTTTAACATTTCTACTTGTTACACTTTAACATTCTATAATATTTCTATTTGTTACACTTTAATATTTCTATTTGTTACACTTTAACACTTCATAACAATTCTACTGTTATACTTCAACATTTCATAGTAATCAACAGACTGTATACTTAGATATCTCAATTGCCAACATCAATGTTTCAGCTTACTTCAAGGTAGTCATATACACACTGGTGGGAGTCTTCAACATCAAAATCCACAAAGAAGAGCGTGATGAAGCTCCCTCTGGACACAGTTATTGACCAGTCACATTCAGCTTGGTGTGGGTAAGGATGAGGGTAATTTGGAGAGATGATTCCTCCAGTTGGGGTGGTCAGGTCCCCTCCACAACCTGTTCAGTTGAAGAGGATAGAGAGAATACTGAAATAACTTATTTCATTTAACTCTTTAGCTGCCATGCATGAAGTTACTCATTCATTAATTTTACTGCAGATTTCTCATTCATCGATCTTACTGCAGATTTCTCATTCATCGATCTTACTGCGGTACTTTGAATGAGTAAACTTGGGTTTTTTTATCCCCTCATTACTAAAAACTATTTCACTCTGAAATCACCAATCACAATTACACATCAACCATCTCATCTATGTGGTATATAATTTCTGGTGACAATAGAAAGTCAGTATCGTGAAAGCTCTCTTATTTTTGCATGTAGGACTACAGAAGGATTAAGCACAGGGTGGGGGGTCATTGGAGAAGGAATTTAGCACAGCTGGGATCATCTAATGAGAACAATGTAGTAGATAACGGTTTAAATGTATTGTAGACCACATACTGAAATGATTGTGGTAACAATATTGTAAAGATTTTAGACCACATACTGAAATGATTGTGGTAACAATATTGTAAAGATTTTAGACCACATACTGAAATGATTGTGGTAACAATATTGTAAAGATTTTAGACCACAAACTGAAATGATTGTGGTAACAATATTGTAAAGATTTTAGACCACATACTGAAATGATTGTGGTATAATATTGTAAAGATTGTAGATAACATACTTGAAATAATTGTGGAATATTTTATAAAAGATTGTAGACATAACAATGGTAAGGATGTAGAGAGGATAAATTGAAAATTATAAATAGCATACAGGGAGTAAAGATTGTAGAAATATAATGATAAATTGTGTAAGATTGTAGAAATATAATGATAAATTGTGTAAGATTGTACACAAGGAAAATCATGAACGTTATCGGCCTGACAGAATCAATTAAACTAGATGACAATATACTAGACAACATTTCAAATTTTGTATATTTGGGAAGCAAGATAACAGCACACGGGGATACTAACTCAGAAATCAAGACTCGAATCTCTTGCCTCCAACACCTTTAAGACATTTTCAAACATCTGGAGATTGAAGATCGCAAGTAAACATATCAAACTGCGACTATTCAATGCAAGTCTGATTCCATCATTGACATATGGATGTGAAAGTTGGAAATCTACCGCAATAATTTACCGCAAGAAGTTAGCTGTCTTCGAAAATAGATGCCTCAGAAAAATCACAAATACTAATTGGAAAGACTTCAAATCAAACAACATACTAAGAGAGGAGACAAAACAAGAATATGTGACGAACATCATCAGAAAATGCAGCTGGACATACATCAGCCACATACGTAGAATGAAGGAAGACATAATTCCATGACAAGTCTTCATGTAGACACCAGACAGGAATAGAAAACAGGGAAGACCAAAAACAACGCTCATCAGAACATTTATGAATGGATTAAAACCAAGAGGCATAAATGCACAAGACCTGCAATCCATGGCAACTGACCGACAGGCATGGAGAACTATGACATCCGCCCTATATGCCAAACATGACAAAAGAAGAACTGACTGACTGTACAACATTTTCCTGCAAAACATAGACACATGAACTGATCATCACCTCAATATTGTTGATATTATACTGAGAATATTTAAAACACTGTGAATGCTGGGAAGATCGCAGACATCCATACGTGAAAATTCCTAGCATTTCGTTCAAGATTGCAGGAATATTACATTGGATACATCAACACAAATGCCTTTAATAATCTCTATCTTCAGCAATTATCCATGTGGTAACCTTTGTCTGGACTTCTAGTTCAAGGTGTAAAGAATAGGGTCGCTGTCTTCTTTCCATGCATGTTGTAGGAGGCGACTAAGGAAAGTTTGGGGATAGGTTGATAACCTATAAAACAATCATTGTCACTGCAACCATGCCTTCTATTACTATTTTTTCCATGCTTGTATGTCTCTTTATATGAGCCAAAAACGTCAGATTCCTTGTCAAATTTACTCATATTTTTCTTATCACTTAATGATTCCTCTTTAGTATTTTCAATTTATCTTCCATGTCACAGGACAATCATACTGTGCTCAATAGAAAGACTTTAGATCTTCCATGTCACTCACTAAACAATTATACTGAGATCAAAAGAAATATTAGATCTTCCATGCCACTAGACATCATACTGTGCTCATTAGAAAGATTAGATTTTCAACACCTCTCGCTAGACATCATACTGTGCTCATTAGATAGACTTTAGATCTTCCATGTCACTAGACATCAGAGCTCAATAGAAAGGCTTTAGATCTTCCATGTCACTAGACATCAGAGCTCAATAGAAAGACTTTAGATCTTCCATGTCACTAGACATCAGAGCTCAATAGAAAGACTTTAGACAGTGTACTATTGATATTGACTATGTAGGCCTACATTGTCATAACAAACAAACAAACACACTAACAATCAATGAAGCAATACAACTATGATAATTTATTCTTTCAAATAAATTGTAAAACTAAAACTATTTTTAGTTTTATTATTTGTTAGTTATATTGTTACCAGTAACAATAATACATTATCATTTCTTAGTTTTGTTACTGCGGCACTCTCCACCTTGTCGGTTGTTATCATTTCTTAGTTTGTTACTGCAGTACTCTCCACCTTGTCGGTTGTTATCATTTCTTAGTTTTGTTACTGCGGTACTCTCCACCTTGTTGGATATCCTCTTACAGTTTGGTTATTTGAACAATTAAATGCCTGTGTCTTGATGGGAGGTTGAAAATGAAGCTAAGAATATTAACATTGACCTGTAATACATGTGCTAATAGTATACTAAGGAGGTTTTAGAGCTGATGTTGGATGACCCATTCCATAGAGGGTCACAGTGACCCAGACGTCATGCTGAAGTTGGATGTGTTGGACTAAAAGATGTAGATAGTTTAGTAAAGTTGTACACAATGACACAATGAACCAATTCTCATGACTAAAGCCTGTTAATCTGCAGAATTAATTATGTTAATCTGCAAAATTAATTATGTTAATCTGCAAAATTAATTATGTTAATCTGCAAAATTAATTATGTTAATCTACAGGAGAATGAATAAAGAAGAAAAGAAACCAAATACATAAATTAGTTCTACTTAATAATGTATAAAAATGTATTAACATTCTACAAGAATTCACAAACCTGATGTTCCACTTGTGTATTCCAACCGAAAGCCTCTGTGTGCAAAGGATGAGTCAGTGATAAACTTCACATAAAGTCTGTTACTATGTGAGAGAATAACCTCTGACGGAATCACCTGACCACAATATCTCTGAATCAGTGGTGATGATAAATATCCGCCATTTCTGACATTAAAAAAAACAAAACATTGTTGTTATCATTCATAAATTAATACAACAAAATCATTTTCAGTTGCTGTTATTTTTTTTTGTTTCATGCATTTCTGGTCATTGAGTGTTGCAGTCTTGATCAATGATTAGTGCTCTGGAAAGGAAACATTTTGTTGTCTCATGATCAGTGTTGTGAAAAGGGAAAATTTTTTGCCTGATGCTCAGTGCCCTGCAAAGGGCATATGTGATGTGCAGTCATAAAGAGCCAGTCTGCATGCAGAACATCTGACAACAGCACTTACATAAAACACAAGGTTGATCAGTTTTACAATGCACATGGACTATTAGACTGTAGAGTAATGGGTACAAAACAGTACAAATAACAGTATGCCGTCTTATACCCTACAGTCTGATAGTCCATGTATTCATTATAAAACTGATTGACCTTGTGTTTTACTGTAAGTACTATTGTTATACAGTGGTACAGCAGTCTCATGTATTATTGCAAAATGTTCCGACAGTGGTCTACCATACCACCCATCACAGGGAAATTAAGAACACAAATAGAAAGTATTTAGGAGTTACAGAAAAAATTTGAAAGTGGAAGATAGGATTTGAACCAGGTCTTTTGAGTTTGCAACTGAGTCAATAAGTTTTCCAAATTTGACTACATCACATGAAATGACAATACATTGAGCCTTTTATCCTGTGGAAGCCCGGGCAGTTCTTTATTTGTACAACTATGTTTCCCTTTGTGGCGCAACGTACAGAGAACCCAGAATTGCACATCATGCTGTGGGAACCTGATGACCCTAACCACAGTTCCAGCTGTTAACTCCATGGGTGATATGGATATAAAAGACAGCACATGAAACAGTGAAAATGGACTCTTTGCAGGATGTGATAATTCCTTGGGAGTCCAGAATCAGAGAATCAGACAAACATGTTAGCACTGCATAAATAAAGGTTCCACGGAAGCAGAGATCTGAGCACCTATGGGTCGCAACGTATAATCAACATACCTAATACTTAATAACTAATTAAAGAGCACCCTTAGATGGCAGGGAATATGTAGTCAACTTCCACCACCTATCCCAAAGACCATGGCACCTAGCTAAGGATACTATGAACACCTCTGACAGGAAAGGTAACCTGGAACTACAGCTGGAACTGGTGAATCACACTTTGCATGTTGTGAAGGTATGAAAGCCACAAGGTGTCTAGAGAAACCCAACTATAGGACATAGTCACTGAGATTGGAAGGACAGGCAGCTATGCATTTCCTGCCATCTAAGTCTGCTTTTTAATTATGCCAGGTTACCATGAGCCTAATTCTAGACTCTCAAGGTATTATCGCTCCCTGTACTGAATAGCATTTCACCATACCTATTCATAGCTGGGGTACCACCACAACCACATATACATAGGCAGCTAGGAGGATAGCCAGGGCTGGAGCTCCTCTGGTTCCTCTAGCATGAAGTGCAATGCTCTGTTTGAGAATTTACTACTGCATGATGGTTAGTATGATAGGCTAAAAATGAGACATTTTGACCATTCACACAAGGATGACCCCTTGTAGACATCTGCATTTTCATTATCATCAATAGGCAAAATTAACTGAATTAATCTTTGTCAACTCTGACAGATAAACACCACCTGCTGAATGAGATTGAGTACCTATGTGTGTTCTCAGAAGGAAAGGATGTCAGTCCAGCCAATAACTAGAAATCAAGACATTACCATTATTTGTGGAGATATCAAAATTACCTGAGTTTTGGTAAATAATTAATTGCCTCAGTTTTGGGAACTAACTAAATTACCTAAGTTATGGGAAATAATTATGTGAGTATTGGGAAATAATTACCTGAGTTATGGGAAATAATTACCTGAGTATTTGGAAATAATTAATTACCTGAGTTATGGGAAATAATTAAATAACCTGAATTTTGAGAAATAAGCAACTTACCTGATTTCTAGAAAGTCAAAATTACAATTTGTATGAAATTCCATATCCAAATCTGTTATATTCAATAAGATCTGGCTGCCATCGGCAATGGTTATTGTCCACTCACACTGACGGTTGTGAGGGTAATTGTTGGGATAATTGGGGGAAGTAATGACTCCAGTTGAAGTAGTAAGCGCTGACCCACAAACTGTCGAGGTAAGACATTAAGATGAATGTTGGCAAATGATCAGGGTATATAAAAATAATGATTTTGACAAGAGTTGTTGGTTGTTTTTTTTTCGTTTTCACGACTATCTATCTATATTCCTTTAAAGCCGAATATGGTGCATAGGGCTGAAACTAGAGCTCTCCAGTTTCGAACGATGTGATGTTAATGTCTGTAATTTGTGCATGTTGCTGAGACACATAGTCACACCCTCTTTGATAGTTATTCTGTGAAGAGTCATTCTTGGTCTTCCTCTTTTTCTTTTGCCTTATGGTACCCATTTTAATGCTTGTAGTGGCAGACTGTCTTCATTCATTCTAAGTATGATATAAGTCCATCGTTTTCTTCTTATTCTTGTAGAAACATATTGCCGTCTTCTCTGAATTACTTTTTTAATTTGAATCTCTAGACTACATCCTGCTAATTTACAAGAGTATGAGAATGAATGCAGATGAAGCTAGTTCCTTCATTTTGTTAAGTTCTTTATTCTGTTAAGTTCTTTATTGTTAAGTTCTTTATTCTGTTATGTTCTTCATTCTGTTAAGTTCTTTGTTCTGTTAAGTTCTTCATTCTGTTAAGTTCTTTGTTCTGTTAAGTTCTTTGTTCTGTTAAGTTCTTCATTCTGTTAAGTTCTTCATTCTGTTAAGTTCTTTGTTCTGTTATGTTCTGTTAAGTTCTTCGTTCTGTTAAGTTCTTTGTTCTGTTATGTTCTGTTAAGTTCTTTGTTCTGTTAAGTTATTCGTTATGTTATTTTCTTTGTTCTGTTAAGTTCTTAGTTCTGTTAAGATCTTTTTTCTGCCTGAAACAGATTAATAAAGTTTTTGTAATCGCCAGGAACACACATGATACACAATTAGCTATGCCATGTGAACATCAATAGTGCCATTCCTACTCATCTTTTTTTGTATGTTGTATATGCAGTCTTGATGAAGGCCTTTTCATCGAAACGTCTATTTGTATGTGTTATTATGTGTGTTCCCATTGTTTAGCAAAATTTCATTACCCTGTTCCAAGTTTAGCCCGTTAATTTACTAGCAACACTTCAGTATAGAAAATGACAAATTTGATTACATAGATTGCGTAACTACTAACACACAAGATATAGTTAATGAAGATCCAAGGTTGAAACATCAACTGTTTTTATCTTTACTCTTGTCATTATATTTGTTTCTATTATCTTTATTATTAGCAATGGGTTTCTGTCACACAAAGCCTATTTACAATATTTACTAATACACTGTAGCCTAGTTTATAATCCTCTTTTAGTTTTATATCCCTTTATGCCTTGCAGTGTCAGGGGTAGAAAAGTTTTCTGTGAAGATGTTGATGGTGAGATTGCTTCCTATCACCGGGTTACAGCATGCCAAGATCAAATCGATGTTCTGACAAGAAAAAAATAATCAAGGTTTTGATTTCTCATCTGACATGACTGTTTCTTCAGTTGACCTTCTGTAAAATGGTACCTGACGCATGAGTTAGGAAACGCAAACACAGCAAAGAAGGGTACTGGCCACCCCACCAAATAGTTACTGAGGTTTAATACATGAAGAGCTATCTTCATTCCTGACAGAAGGCTCCTGTTATTGGACCCAGCATTAGGTTTGTTAAGTTTTATTTGAAAACTAAGATACACACAGCCAGCACCAATATTAAATAAAATAATTATAAAAATAATTGGGATTTTCCAATCAGAATCTACTGACTTGTTGAGGCATTGATAGCAGAGTAGGAAGCAGTGAATCCTTCCATGGCAATGCTAGCATCGGTTTGCATGTAGACAGTTAGCACATTATTGCTGGAAGTCACAATGGGAGGGATAACTGATCCACAGTATCTGCAAGACAATAATCATGAACATATATTCAAACATTGTCCTCCTTCTTCTGTTATCCAAATCATTAAATCACTCAACAAAGTAGAAACAACTAGTGCTGTTCAAATTAATGGTGATATTGAAATCTTTTTCAAAACAACTGCAGGAGTTCAACAAGGATGCATATTATTACCAATGTTATTCAATATATTATTGGAACACATCTTGCAAGAGACACTACAGAACTATCAAACAACAATTTCAATTGGTGGCCGCACTCTGTGCAACTTGCAAGAGACACTACAGAACTATCAAACAACAATTTCAATTGGTGGCCGCACTCTGTGCAACTTGCAAGAGACACTACAGAACTATCAAACAACAATTTCAATTGGTGGCCGCACTCTGTGCAACTTCTTGCGATTTGTAGATAACATTGATCTTATGGTTGGTGGTGAGAAAGAACTTCAAGAACTTTCATACTTAAAATAACTTCAAGAACTTTCATACTTAAAATAACTTCAAGAACTTTCATACTTAAAATAACTTCAAGAACTTTCATACTTAAAAATACTTGCAAAATTTATGTTATGAAAATAAACATAGAGCAAAGCAAAATAATGACAACACAACTTCTAACATCGGGGGTGGGGTGGGTGTGAATGGACAGAAACTAGAACAAGTTGACATCTTTAAAAACTTATGCTCTTATATGAACAGTAATGGAAGCACTAACAAAGAAATCAAGACTAGACATGAAATAGACTTGGCTGTAATATCCAGATTAAATACCATATGGAGTAGAATAAGTACAACAGTGAAAATACACTTATATAATTCTTTAATAATATCTATTCTTTTGTATGGTTGTGAGAGTTGGACAATTACAGCAGAAATGGAGAGAAGATTACAGACTTTTGAAATCAAATGTTACAGGCGAATACTGCGCATTCATTATCATCATCATGTGACATATTCTTTCCAGAACATGGTCTTCCTTATGGATTCTCTGAACACTCGACAATTCTGGGCGAGGTGACCTGCCGCAGCTAGAGACATGTTTAAACAATCTGATATATCACTGTACCATCGTCGTCTTGGAACCCTCTCCTGTTTCCATTAACTCTGCTTTCAGCTATTAATCTTTCCATGCTGTTATCTCATGGCAGTGGTGAAGCATCACAAACTTGTGTGATTTGCCCACACGAGGCACGATTCCCTTTCCAAAAGTATCTTGTAGCGAAAATTTGAATGAGGAAGTAGAAGAGTGGATAAAATTATGGATTGATAATATTAAAGACTGGACAGGATTAAGATTCTCCACACTTAACAAAGTACTGAGAACAGAGAGGCATGTAGAAATTTTTGTGCTGATGTTTTCACAGAACCCCTACGATGCTGAAGTGTTGTGGGTTTGATGTTGATCCAGAACTACCAATTTTTGCTCTTGAGCAGTGCATGCCAATTTGTAAAATGTGTATGTTTTTTTGTAGTTGGATAGACTTCCATATAGAGTATTTTAATAGATGGGCATGGAGTTCTTGTCTAGCTTGATGTAGTCCTATACCAAAAGATAACATCTGGATTGGTTTTTGTAATCTTTTCATCCCAAACAAAACCACGCTATAGAACTTAGAGGTTCATTGAAGTGTTCAGCAACAGGAGTGCCCTTCTGGTTATTAATGCGTTACTAATATTCGCAGAATCGGTCTACGAGCCTCTTTCCAGTCTCACCTATGTGTGTCATGCTGAAACCCTTTCCGAAAATGGAATAATAGACGTTGCGGGACACACATGTGAAATTCTCTTCAATGGTGAAGGTGGCTTTGAGGAATGCGATAGACCAGATCTGGTTGACATAGGCATAGTTGTAGCAGTTCTTAAGTTTTCAGCTGATACTGCTGAAATGATTAGGAATGTCAGACTTGAGATGACTCTGGACCAACAAACCCATGAGGTTCTTGTCACATCTGTAAGCAACCAAAGAGGGAGGGGCATGTGTGTGTCACAGAACACATCAAGGGTCTTGGTATCTGATTGAAGAAGAGGAAGATGTCAGAGAAGGACATGATTAACATCATCACTACACAGACGTCGCAGGTGGAGAAGATGAGAGAATGGCAGAGAATTGCAACAGGCAAAGGGATGAGAGGACGTGTAGAGAAGAAAGCAAGAAAGATACGGGCATCAGTTGCTTTGTAGTGTATCAATGTGCTAATACAGGAGGGTTGGATAGTGATGTATATGTTGAGTAAGTTCACATGGCAGGTAGAGATCATGGATGTGAACTTGATGGTCGGGAGAAAGTTCTCCATCAAGTGTATGAATCGTGACAGATCAGCCTCAGACATGTCAGTGATACCAATTTCATCATCAATATATCTATGAAGCACTAATGGGAAGGGCCCACCATAGGATTCCCAAACCTGGTGCTCAAGATAGTTCAAAAACAAGCAGGCATAGCTGATTCCCAACTTAGTGCTCATGGCAACAACAATAATTTGGTCAAAGAAGTGCCCATTGAACTCATGGGAGTTGAGAGTGAGCACCAGCCCCACAAGACGGATGAGAGTAGAGGTAGACAGATGACTTGATGATCACCTTAAATTAATTTTAAGTTGGTTAATTAATTCTTACCTTCCCAGAAGACTGTCTTCAGAGATACTCGAGTTATCATACACTTCCACATAATCAAAGTAACAGAGATTCTGTGCTGGCAGCTCAAAATTGAAGGAATTGAATATAAGTCGAACTACAAGACCTGGGCTGACATTGATGTACCAGGTACAGTTGACTCCATGAGGGTACTCATTGGGGTGGCCAGGGCTGGAGATGATACCTGTGTTCGTGTTCAATACTCCACCACAACCTTCAGCAGCTGTCAGGTGTGACGAAAGTTAGGTTCATATATTCTATAAATTTTGATCACATAAGAAATAAGCAGACTGTGCAACAAGTTATACTCTATTCATCCATCAATCCATTCATCCATCAATCCATTCATCCATCCATCCATCAATCCATTCATCCATTCATTCATCAATCCATTCATCCATCAATCCATTCATCCATCAATCCATTCATCCATCAATTCACTCATCCATCAATCCATTCATCCATCAATCCATTCATCCATCCACTCATCCATCAATCCATTCATCCATCCACTCATCCATCTATATTTCTACAGCATTGAATACAGTGCACAGGACAAAAACTAGTGTTCTTCAGTTCAAATGGTGCAATGCTGTTTTGTATAGTTTTTGCATGGTGTTGTTGACTCAATGTCATAACCTCTATGATGGTTGTTCTGTGAAGTTGCCTTCATTTAGCTAACTAGTTTTAGTTGGTTGATTAGTCAGCCAGCTAATCAGTTAGTCAGGCCGTCTGTCAGTTGGCCAATCAATCAGTGTCTATAACTTAATACGGTAAATTCAGACTGTTAAGAATTAGTTATATAGAACACAAAACAAATATATTCGTCCAGCAGCAAATAAACAAACTTGCAGGTTACCAAGAACCACTTTTGAAGTGGCGAAATTGTGCAAACTTTTTCATTTGGTAATGTAAGAGACACGATTCAATCATGGATTGATAACATCACGGAGTGGTCAGGATGCTGATTTGAAGGTCACCTCTTGCTGAGGACAGCTGTATTTAATGTTTCAATATACATACTACTGAGCAAATGAGCACCAAGCAATAAATATAAATGAAGATGATGATTATGAAACAAAAATTCCTTAAGCTGTGACAAGGTAGCTTTTAACAACCCATAGACTTTCTGATATAAAGCATAGATTGTCCTCAGTTGAGTAGCCAAGTTGATACACAAACACATAGAGTTTGGTGTCCCAAGACATTGTGTTGGGAGGAGGTTATAAATGCATGTTTAATCCCCAAAGTAAGACATCCCAGTCTGATCATCATGTCCTGCTAGGAGTGCAGCATATGCATCAGGGCCAACTAGTTCATCATTCTTCTGTCAGATCTGTTGACCTATCTGTAATGATGGCACATCTAGCAATCCTTTCACACAAGGACAAAGGTGCAATGTTCGCTGGCCTGCACCTCTCCGTCATTTGACAGAAGACAAAATTAATAAAATGTTGCATGACATGCAGTGACAATTATTTGTGTCCACATGTGACAAGTTGTCAGCCCATATGACAGGTTGTCAGCACATGTGACAGATTCTCAAAGCATATAACAGGTTCTCAATGCTTGTGACAGGTTCTCAATGCATGCGACAGGTTCTCAGTGCATATGACAGGCTGTCAGCACATGTGACAGGTAGTAAGCACATGTAACACGTTCTCAATGCATGTGACAGGTTGTTAGCTCTTGAGACAGGTTGTCAGCACGAGACATTGTTAGCACATGTAAAAGGTTGTCAGCACATCCCCTAACATTCCTTAGATGACTGCTAAGACATATCAAGAAAGAAGACAATAACTCTGCTTTTTTTGTACCCTGAACTATAATCCCAGGCCCCGATTGCCACATATGCACACTTTGACCTATAAAATAGAACAGCCAACTCTACCCAGAGAACCTGGTCTGCAGCTACTTTCACATGGAAGGTCCCATTGTTACTATTCTTTGCTCTTTTTTCAGACACCAGCAACACACAGACAATGATTAATATGAGTACTATAACAGAGCTACAACAGTACTGCAGCAGTACTACAACAGTACTATAACAGTATTATAACAGTACACCAAGTACCACTTCGGCAAGACATTATAATTTAATAAGCAAAGTAACAGATAATTACCTCCCTCCACAGCATAATATGTTGCCCGGAAACCATCGTTATTTACGTAGTATTGGTCTGTCACAAACCGAACTAACATTGAACTTCCTGTAGACATGAATTCATTAGGTGTAGAGTTCCCACAGAGCCTGGATCCAATTATCTGTGCAGCTGTACTTGCTCCATCATAAATCTGAATCAAGAAGCAGTGTTAGAAATTCCACATTCTGTACAAACAATATTATATGCAATATTATCAGTTCACACAATATGAATACACACATGAAATGAAGACTCAGCCTTCTTTGTTGTTTACATGTCTCATATCCATAGTGACTAGAGAATGTATGTGCTGGATGTTTTGACTAAAATCTCATCTGTTTAGGTATGTGGATTTGTTGAATTTGGAAAATGTTGACTGAAAGTGAGAGGCAAATTGGTGTCAATTAAAAGTGAGAGGCAAATTGGTGTCAGTTGAAAGTGGGGGGCAAATTGGTGTCAGTTGAAAGTGAGAGGCAAATTGGTGTCAGTTGAAAGGCAAAATGGTGTCAGTTGTAGGAATCTGATTCAAGTTTACTGCTATCTTATGAATTTTATTTTGTTTCCCTTGAAACATGTTTTGGGGCACTAAATAAAAGGATCTCATTGTCAATGGCTTAATCTCTGCCTGTTTCAAACATATTTTTATTCTTAAGCTCCTATCCTGGACTATTCTCATGCATACTTAGTGACTCAATGAACATGATCTGAAACAGTGAAATGGGAGTCTTCTGTTATCAATGGAACTAGAGCGTTCCATTGTTATTACCCCCAATTTTAGTGAAATTTCGTCTTGTCTAAGTGTAAGTACACTTGTTGTTATGTTTCATGCAGTAGCAGTATTAAATTATATTTATTGCTATCAATGGGTGGAGTTATTGTCACAATCTATGACTATAAAGAACACCTGTATATTTGTGCCATATTAGAGCATGTGGGACTTCAAAGCAATGAGCGAGCTGATGCACTGACGAGCATAAACACTGTCAATAGATAGGTACATCAATGGAATATCTGACACAGTCTATGTGTTACGGGTTATGTGTTATGTCTACTCAGAATATTTTCAAAAATGTGAATCATAGCTCTCAAGACAGCGTGAGATTGATAAAAAGGTTGGAACAGCCCGTAAAGAGAAACATAATAGATTTATGAAGATGCTGGTAAATCAGCATTGAACTGAAACTTTCGTCGGCTACAACCTGATGGATTTATTGAGATGGAGATCGAAAGACCGATGGACTTATCTGGTGTAAGCTAATGATAATCTGCTGTCGTAACAAACTCCTGATTTCTCTTGTTTCAGGACAAAGGCCATACTAGATTTATAATGATGTAGCCCAGTTAATGGTGTTGTGTTGTCAAGGAGATGTGTTGTCATGGATGTCACAGATGTGTTGTGTCAGTTTTGTTTGGTGAAACTCGCTCAATACATCTGATCTAACAGTGTCTGGTATTATTCCCACTCAAGTCTATTCAATGCTTAATCTTACTGAGCCAATTTGTTTTATTTTATTTTATGGAAGGTCATCCTGAGGAAAAGCAGTTGTAGCAATAGTAATAGTAGCAGTAGTAGCAGTAGTAGTAGCAGTAGTTATAGCAATAATAGTAGCAGCAGTTGTAATAGTAGTAATAGTAGTATTAGCATTAGTTGCTGTAGTAGTAGTAGTAATAGTAGTAACAGTGGTAGTAGCAGCAGTAGTAGTAGTGGCAGTAGTTGTAGTAAAAGTGATAGTAGTAGCAGTTGTACTAGTAGTAATAGTAGCAGATGTGGTTGTAGTAGTAGTAGTAGTATACCCCAGATTCCACTTGGCTGCAGAAATGTTGTGGAGGATGGCCAGCTTAAGTCACTTCCTTCAACTTGTATAGTCCCCATGCAGTGGCAGCCTATTTTCTTCCTTAAACTTGTATAGTCCCCATGCAGTGGCAGCCTATTTTCTTCCTTCAACTTGTATAGTCCCCATGCAGTGGCAGCCTATTTTCTTCCTCAACTTGCATAGCCCCCATGTACTGGTAGTCTATTTTCATACATTCAATGAAAGTACAAGTACATGCCCAATATAAGTCCAACAATATTTATCCTTACATTAAAATCATATTTCATAAACCAAGTATAAAAAACTTCAAGGAAGTTATCAACTAATAATCCAATGAGACAACAAGAAAAAATACCAACCAAAACACTTACCTCAATGTAATTTGACCCGCAATCTGAACCTGGTAATATTCCAAATACATTAAATTGTAACCTCACAGTCTTCAGCTCAGGGACTTCAATACGGTACTCACACTGAATTTGCACGTTGTTTTCGGTGTTGACAGACTGGATTTGACCCTGAGTACCAAAATATCTACCACCACAAACTGAAAAATATGCAAGTAAAATTTATATTAGTCTGAAGTGAATAAAAAAGCTTGGGCAAAAAGAGAAATTCAAGAATAGAAAGAAGTTAAAGATTATGACCTATAGGGCCTACTTCACTGGGAACATTAGGGAACATTTCATTATAACAGAGAATTAGAAGAGCAAGGGAGTATTGATTGAAAGCAATAGCAAGGAGTAGAGAAGACAAGAGGACAAATGTTGGTTAGTTGTTGGATCATCATCACTGCAAAGCTGGACACGCCCATAGTTGCTTTGATCTCTCTCTAAGTGTATCCGTCATTACACTTCTGCGGACAGTTCCGGTCCTATGCTGGTTGACCATCATTCTTCTGTGTCCTCCAAAATGTTCACTTCTAGCAACACCGCATTTCAAACCCTGATCTTTAATCCTAGCAATTGAAAAGGAATCATCATCCACATTAGTCTCACTCTCGCGTGTTATATCTCTTAAGGAGTTCAAAACATCAGCTCGATCCATTGCCCTGTGCCACAATTGCACATGACGCCAGTTGATCTGCTCTTTCTTTGTCTCAAACTACGTTTGGCACATAGTGCTGATGTCATAGTACTCCATGCCAGTAGGTCAGTTTCCAAGGATTGCTGGTCTTGTGCATTTATGCCTTTTGATTTTAATTCATTCATAAATGTTCTGATGAGTATTTTTTTTGGTCTTCACTGTTTTCTTTTCCTGTCTGGTGTCCACATGAAGACTTGTCATGAATTCTGTCTTTCTTCGTTCTAAGTATGTGGCCAATATATGTCACGCGATGTTTTCTGATGTTCGTCACATATTCTTGTTTTGTTTCTTTTCATAGTATGTTGTTTGATTTGAAGTCTTTCCAATTACCGGTAGTATTTGTGATTTTTCTGAGGCATCTATTCTTGAAGGCAACTAACTTCGTATCCATTATTGCGGTAGATTTCCAACTTTCACATTCATGTGTCAATAATGGAATCACACTTGCATTGAATAGTTGCAGTTTGATGTGTTCACTTGCGATCTTCAGATGATTGAAATTTTGTTACAGGCGTTGGAGGCGAGAGCGATTCGAGTCTTGATTTCTGAGTTGGTATCCCTGTCTGCTGTTATCTTGCTTCCCAAATATATGAAATTTGAAACGTTGTCTAGTATATGGTCATCTAGTTTGATTAATTCTGTCAGGCTGGTAAAGTTCATGATTTTCGTTTTATGTGTTTATTTAAAGGTCTATCTGTTGTGCAAAATGGTTGAGTCTGTTTTTTCTTGAACATCTTGGTGTGTTGAACACTGTAGAGCAATATCATCTGCGAAAGTGAGATCTTCCAGGGTCTTGTTGTTTACCCATTTGATTCCTAGTTGTTTTTGGTCTGTGCATTTCTTCCTCACCCCGTCAATCACGATACAAAACAGTATTGAGGAAAAAACACATCCTTGTTTTACTCCCTTTTTCACTGGGAACCAGCTGGAAAAACCACTTTCTGTTCTTACACAACACGCCGTATCGGAGTAAAAAGCTTTCATGATATTGATGTATTTCGTCAGGATGCTGTAAAACGTAAGAATTTTCCAGAGAGACTGGTCTGTGAAGACTATCGAAAGCCTTCTGGAAATCTGGAAAATTGATCATGAGTTTTGTCTTTCTGTGGATTCTTCTATTATTGTCCTTAAAATGTAGATGTGGGTCTGAAGCCTGCTTGTTCTTCTCTGAGAGCCTCATCAATAGATTTTCTTAGTCTTTATAGTAATATACTGAGAAAGACTTTACCAGGGATGGATAGTAGTGTGACATCTCGCCAATTGTTGCAGTCAGACAGATCTCTTTTCTTTGGTAATTTAACAATTATTCGATTTTGTTCATTGTTGTGATGGTGATTTTACACCTTGCAAGAACAAAGTGAATGATATAGTATTAAAACTGGTCCACCAATTCAAATATCTAAGTACAATTATTACAGCAGATGGAAGAAGTTCACCAGAAATAAGAAGCAGAATAGGACAGGCAAAATCAACATTCAGAAAAATGAAAAATATATTGTGTAATATGACCTTGTCATTAGAGGTGAGAAAGAGAGTTCTGCAGTGTTATATAACTCCTATACTAGCATATGGGTGTGAGTCTTGGATTATACACAAACTGGAAAGTGGGAAATTAGAGGCAAAAGAGATGTGGTTCTACAGAAGAATGCTGAGAATACCATGGACTGTCAGAAAAACTAATTTAGAGGTGTTGAAAGAGTTAAATGTGAAACTGACCTTAATCAACAATATAAGAAAAAGGCAATCTTCTTTTTTTTTTGGCCACTTCAGGAGACAGGGAGGTTTGGAGAACATAGTCTCTAACTGTTGTAGTCAGAATTGAAGGCAACAGAGACAGACGGTGACAATGTGAGAAAATATTAGACAGTTTGACAACCTGGCACAGCAAGGAAACAACAACGACTTTGATACATAATACTGTGGACAGAGAGCTGTGGAGAGCCATGACCGCCTATGCCAGCCAGCATGGCACCTGATGATGATGATTCATTTTGCCATATTTTGTTGAATAGAAATAGTAGATGGTTTAGGGAAGTGTCGTCAGCTACTTTTAACATTTCTCTTGAAATGTCGTCATCTCCAGTGGCTTTATGGTTTTTCAAATTTGTTATAGTTGATTTAATCTCAAGTGTTATATTCTCACATAATGTATTTAGTAGTGGCATTTGTTTATCCTCCGTTATGGTGGGGGTTTTCGTGAAAGTTGGTCTGTTCATGTAGGATGTCTGCATGAAAAATACACAAGTAGGATGTCTGCATGAAAAATAAAAATACACAAGTAGATTGACCTTCTGAGAACTATGTAAATACATACATTTATTGACTATCTGAGAATGATATGAATACATAAGCCCTAAGTTTATTGACACGCTCATAATTATACAAAAGAGACTAGTAGATTGACTACAGGTGTCTGAGAATTACGCAAATTGATTGATGGAGAATTACACAAGTTGATTGACTATCTGAGATAATTAGGCCCCACACAAATAGACCTACATTAGTACACAGGTTGTCTTTTAATTAGGCCTACCTGTGGTCCACCGAGCCATGAATCCCCTGTGTGCCATTGAAACATCCGTACGAAACTCAACATTAATGATATTGAGGGAACTAGTTATACTTAGTGGAATCTGGGTGCCGCAATAAGTGCCAATCACAGGTGCAATCTGATCGTATCCATCTCTCACCTGTATAAACATTATAATATATATTAACTATTTAATCCAGTCATGGTTGTGTTCCCAAAAGACCAGGTACAATCTGGTCCAAGAGAACTGGAAGTAGAACTGAGACTCAGAGATATAGGAAACACAAGAATCAAGTAATAGCAATATATAAGAAAAATATATGAGGTAGGTTTTAATATGTTCCCGTAATTAATGCACTATATAGCAATAAGTCACAATAGAATTATCTACACTTCATTTCCTTCAAAGTAGTTCACTTCTGCAACTACACACTTTTGTTAATGTGCATTCAGCTGCTGGAAACATTTTGGGTTCTATAATCACAAAGCATACCCTCTATATTTTGTTATTATAGCGGGATGTAAATGAAACAAGATTCGCTGCATATGTTCATTGGTACATGATGGTTTGCGAATTTTACATCCACTATTTGACAATACTCTCAGCTGTCTTGTCACATTAGTGATAACATCATCTGCATCATTGAATAGCTGTTCTTTCAGTCCTGATTTCAGTCGAGGGAATAAGAAAAATATCAGCCGGTGGAAGGTTGGAGGAATATGGGAAAAAAATGCTGTTTCAAGGTAATAACATTATGCTTTGCGAGGTACTACTTTACCGATAGGGATCAGTGTGCTAACGCATTGTCATGCAGCATAACCCAGTTATGTGATGACCTTCACGGAAACTCTTGTGCCACACAAATACTTGCGATTTCTTCATTGCAGTATTACCATACACTTTATGTTAGTGTTTCTGAGGGTAGCTTCTCAAACAAAACACAGAATTTGACATTTGTACAATGTTCTTCTTCTTTCTTCTTCAGCGTTCATTCTCAAACTCCTGCTGGATCTCCCTTGTAGGAGGACCATTGTCCTACTAGATTTCCAGCAGAATGTAGTCCAGAGAATGGAAATGCGTTGTGTCTCCGTTTTATTTGCTCCAATGGCCGACACATCCGTCTTCAGCGGGAATACAATGTTCAAACAAAGACATCTTTAACTCCAACAGTGCTACTAGCACAACTGCATCTTCTCTTTGAGAGTAAGGTTATATGTAAAGGGTTATCTTCCATGTGCTTTTGTCCAGGTCATTACCAACTTCTAAACATATAATCTCCATGACATCATTACCAACTTCTAAACATATAATCTCCATGACATCATTTTCACTCAAACACTAGTTGACTAATCAGGGAACTTTTTGAAGGCACTTTTTTTATAATACAATAGCTGTATGACTGAATTATCAGAATCAGTTGCCTGCTGAATACAACAGAGAATGTTCAATATTTGGCATAATCAATACACAAGATCTATATCAATTTTCTATAACAAATAAGGATAATGCATTATTGTCACTGAGTACTAATATAACTAATAAATGGTAAAACTACCAAATGTCGTCATCATTAAACCTATAACCCTCAGGGTCGTGTAGATGTCATGCTGGAAACATTAACACCAAAATTTTGCCATGCTTTTCTGTTACCGAGTGTCACTTATGCAATTCTCTTTATAATAAATAACGAGGTTATTCACATTATTGTTGTGCTGAATATTCATTGTGACATTACTGTGGGTGAAGAGTTTGGTCTAGTGGTGCCCAGCTCCTCTCCATACGACATTGTATGCCCTCGATGCGAAATTGTATGCCCTCGATACGACATGGTGATAATGCTGTGTGAAGCAAGACTGCAATTAAATGTCACCCTAGAAAAAAAACAATGCTGGTATTCTTGTGTCACTTCATTAAATTTTACTTCAGAAGTTTCTGTTCTTGTGATGCGATTATTTAGTGAGAGTCATGCCAGAACAGCTTTCTTCAAGTTGATCCTCGCTCTAGACACTAAAAACAAGGATTCAAAGCGATCTATTTTCTTTTGTATTTTTAAAAAATGTGTTTGTTATCAATGGTCTAGTCCTTTGCCAAAACACCAAAATATCATCTGCAAAAATAATGTTTTACCCTCGCTGATCCACTGCTGCATTATTATCATAACTGCATAGACATTGAGTATTAATGGGGAAAGTGGTGACCAGATAAATTGTAGTAGGTTCAGAGGACAAAAAAAAACCACACCCATAGTACAACCTTCCTTCCATACAGATATCCATCAAACAATAATGAGTAGAATGTGTAACAACATTGTACATTCATGAGATATTCACAAAAAATGCTATTATAAGCATCCTCAAGATCAATCAATATTGCAAATGACTCCAGACCAGCTTGAAACACTTCACATTGTAAATAAACACAGCAGTATTACACCATATTTTCTATTATTCTTATTTCATTATAATTCGAACATGTCTGTGTTTCAGGTAAGCTTTCACGATCTAGAGCATTACCAAATATGTCACCAAGTGTGCAGTGTTGGTTTCAGGATATGATTGGTTGTCAGTAATATTCTCTCTAAAGTAAGCGGGCGAGTGGCCAAGCACATTATTAAAATGTACAGTTCACAAAATGTACCAACTGCGCAAGTAAAGTATGAGAAAATTATAATTTTTTTTGTTTTATGTAGTAGAAACCTTCACTTTGAAATATTCACAACTCAGATATCTTCAAATTTGCTCACCGAGGTGATGAAAAACAAAGGGAATATCGGTACTCTGTAGTACTGGACACGAGCATGTGTCTGTCATTTATACAAACTTTTTGAATGATGCATTTTTTCATCTTCATTACACAATTATTTTTATTTTTTTAAACAATCGGGCATGCATGGAGAAAGTTATATAATTCACATTTAGTGTGGTAAATGTTATGTAATCACATTTAGTATGGTAAAGTTACATAATTCACATTTAGTGTGGTAAATGTTAACAGGTTGACCAGATTGGGTACTTAATTCTACATTACAGACAACTCATACAAGATTTTATGTAGGATAAAAGATCAACTAGAATGGGTACTTACTTTAACATAATCAAAGCCACAGGTTGGATGTGGTTCTAATTCAAAATCGGTGAATGTCAGCACTACTCTACGGCCTGGATCTGCAATGATAACCCATACACAAGTACTGTCATGACGATACGGATTCGGGTATCCAGGAGAAGAGAAAGTCCCTCCTACTCCGGTGCGTAATCCACCACATCCTTGTCGATTATCTACAGAGAGAATAATAATGGTCAGCATTACCAAATAAACTTAACTATTTTACTGTCTATTGTTTTTCCCCAGGTGAACATGGGCTGATAGTATCTACACTTGCTGTTAAGTGTAGGAGTGAGAGCCTCAGCTATCATTCTAAGGACATATGTCACCTTATTTGTGTTGAGTCTATGTTTGTTCAAGGTTATCTTGATGTTTTCCATCCACCGTTTTCTTGGTCTACCTTTTGCTTTATGTCCACATATTCTTTTATTATATGCTCTTATTGATATTTTCTTTGGGGTTCATTCTCATAAGGTGACCGAAACTTTATATATTTTTTATTGGCATTTACTATTAAACTCCTAATTAAACAAATGAAGAGGCTGCTAAAAACACTTACTATGAAGATAATCAATTAATAAAGAAATTTCCACATTTACTGTGTGCTGTGAACTGTTTAAGATTTTTGCACACATCCACATTTAAGTCAAAGTTGGCTTTTTTGCAGCTGTCTGGATTGCTATGTACTTAATTAACATAAAACCACAAGATACAGTCACATACACAGATGGCTCAGTCAACAGGGAAACAAGTAAATGTGGATGGGGTTTTGTTTCCTACAAAAATAGCAGGAAGATGCTTGAGGAATCATCTGCCTACTCTACTACAACATCCAGCATGAACACAGAAATAGGTGTGTTGACAATGTCACTCAGTAAGTGACTGAAATATGAACTCACACTGTGATACTCATAGACTCTCAAAGCAAGTTGGTTACGATAGAAAGATGCATGTTAAGAAAAGAATGGGTCGTGCTACTGAAGACCTCAGTTGTCGAAAGTATTACATGGATGTACTGCCCTAGTCCGGCTCTGTGGCGAAGTGGTACAGAGCACGTCTGAGACGACAAAGGTACCGAGTTCGATCCTCACCACAGGCAATTGTGCATCCAGACCGTTCAGAAAGCAATGGCAACCTACTGAACGTATTTATATTGCCTAGAAAATCACCACAGCCAACAAATCCTGGGTTGATAGCTACGTCCTGGATAGGATATGCTACCAATTTAAAACTGCCCTGGTTATGCATGGGTTAGAGACAGTGACAGAGAAGCATCATTGGCGGGCTCATCGTACTGTGGATGATGGCAACGTATTGAAAATAAATACGGCAAACTTAACAAGGCAGTTGTTGATTTATTGCAGAGTGTAGATGCTAGCTTACATGTGAGTGTATATGTACGAGGCGTGTTCAAATGAAAACGGGACTTGTTACACCACGCGTGATAGAGCGCACTGATATTGATGACATTTTGCACTAGTAATGAGTATCCAATAATTTACATACGGTCACGTGTTCATCTTCCCAGCATGCATATGTGCTGCAGAAGACTGTTAACAATATGGAGGGTGTGATTCCGAACCCGTCCAAAGTGAATCAGCGTGCTGTGATCCAGTTTCTTTCATTTGAAGGATGTCAAGCAGTAGACATTCATCGGAGAATGAAGGCAGCATATGGTGACAAATGTTTGTCGAGGACCAGAGTGATGGAGTGGGTGCGTATGTTTAAAGACGGACGTGAGTTAACGGCAGATCTTACACGGCCAGGTCAGGCGCATATTGTTGCAACAGAAGAAGCCATAGCCGTGCTTGATAAAGCAGTACTGACTGACCGCCGTCGGAGCATTCGTTCGCTTGCAGAAGAATTCCATATGTCAATTGGGACAGCCCACATGGTTGTTCTGAAGAAATTGAACTATCGAAACAGCCACGCAACTTTTTCTCGGACGGCATTCGACGTCTACCTAAACAGTGGGATGCTTGCCTAAATGCATACGGAGATTTTTTCTGATGAACCCAGGTGCATTCTTATTCACAAGTGGTTGCTTTGTTCAATTCCGTTGAAAATATTAAATTGCGTATGATACTTTTTAAATAAATCCACAAGTCCCGTTTTCATTTGAACACGCCTCGTAGATACTAGCTCACATGTGAGTGTACATGCAGATATAGGTGTAGATACTAGCTCATTGAGGGGAGACAGATGTAGAGATATATACTGGTTTACATGTGAGTGAAGTTTAGATACTAGCTCACATGTGATTGTAGTGTGAATGCAGATGTAGATACTAGCTCACATGTGATTGTAGTGTGAATGCAGATGTAGATACTAGCTCACATGTGATTGTAGTGTGAATGCAGATGTAGATACTAGCTCACATGTGATTGTAGTGTGAATGCAGATGTAGATACTAGCTCACATGTGATTGTAGTGTGAATGCAGATGGAGATACTATCTTATAATGTGAGTTTACTGTAGATACTATTATAGCTTACATGTGAGTGTACATGCAGATATAGGTGTAGATAGTAGCTTACATGTGAGTGTAGTATATATGTAAATATACATGTAGATACTAGCGTACATACGAGTGAAGTGTAGATGTAGAGTCTACCTTACATGTGAGTGTAGTATACAATATGTAACAGAAAAACACAAGCTTACCTGTGAGAGCAGTATAGGTAATATGGAAACCTCGGTCACTATTACTTTGGTCGCTGTGAAATCTAATAAAAGCATATGGTCCAGTTGTCTGGATTGGGGCTGGAGTTACACCAGTGCCGCAGAATCTATTTAATAGAGAAGCGACTTCTGTTTCTCCATCTCTGATCTTAAATCAAGAATAAGAACATTCAATGGAAGTAATTATAATGTGAGAATAACATAGGCTTATATATAGTATTAGAACAAATATAAACTTGTATAGATTAAGAGAATTGCATAACACTGCAGATGAGCTGAGTTAGCACACGATTTAACACTGAAGAAGAAGGAAAAACAAGGGGAGTATGATACTTGTATTGCTAGACAAAATCATTCACATAAATACATTGAAATGAAACATATTTTAAAAAAAGCTGGAGATATTATTTTTTAAGAGCTTATTCAAGTCTGAACACATTCTGAAAGTTTCAAATCCGAACTTTATTCATTGATTTTTAATGATTCCTTGATGCATACCTCGTAGAACTCATCACACTAAAAAATTGGTGTGAAAGTAGAAAGACTACGGAAAAATGTGTGACAGTAAAAGTAGTAATCCCCATTTTTAATCTCATCAAAAGGAGTAGAATGACAAGCAGATGAGATAAAAAGTTGTAAGACGGTTTCTGAAAACAAATGCTCCTTCACGCATGTTTGCGTCTGCGGGTCTCACCAATGGTCCACTAGACAAACCACCCATGCAACAGAAAACCTTAGTAGATGACATGCCATTATACAGAGGCTCTCTTATAGAAGCTTTGTAGCATGTCATCTATACAATTATACACTCTCTCTGAGTAGAAGGCTTCTTCAATAGGCACTTCACTAAGCTGAAAGCTGAAGTCTGAGGATATGAAAGAAAGCTCAGAAAAACCACCCTTCTACACATAAGAAGTAAGAGCTAATCGCTTGCAATTCCTAGGGTTCTTAAATAACAACAACAAATGCTGCACAGAAAATCTAAATCTAAATCATATGTACACAATGTTATTATCTATTCTAGATCAATAATATTTCAGGATTCTCACCTCTAAATAATCATAACTGCAATTATCATGTCTCTCAAGAGCTAGGTAAGCAAATATAAACATGATATTACTGCCTGGGCTGACAGCAATAGTCCACACACAGTCTCTGTTGTGCGGATAATTTCCAGGATAGCCAGGAGAACTGACTACCCCATGGTTAGAACCATTGAGGTACCCACCACATGCTGAGGAAATTAACATACATGAAAGTATTAAGTGATATTTTCTTAGGTATTATCAGTTTTAACAAATTGATTTTTATTGTGTGGAAATTGATATATTCTGTTTACTGGAACTTGATTTATTGACTCGGTGAATAACTTGACACATTGATTGATTTACTGATAAAAACAACAGAGTCAAAATTTGTCACTATCGTTTCCTACGATAAAGACCTACACTTCATACGTTTAAAGATAACTGTGCTGATCTCAACTTTTCAGCAATTTATTATGTCACTCTCAAACTGCATTACTAGTTACAAAATGGCTAGTGTAATTGTACTGAGCTTTCATAAGGCCGATAAAGTAATTGTCACCATTGCAAGCAGTGTTCCCAGATGCTAAGATATACATAAGGCACATGACATGGTCTCAGCTTGCTATGATGTAGGAAGGAGTACCTGAAACTGCAGTTAAAAAGCACTATCAATAGATTGAGCTGGTGGGGTAAATAATAAACACAGGGATGGTGTTTGGTATTTAACTGATACAACCAGACAAGAATCGTACAAGTCAGGAACCGTTATGTCTTGAGACCAAAAAGACTCGTACGAGTCATACTCCAATGACATTTATTTTGTCCTTTTCTGTATTAATATCAACATAAGGATGGTTTCGATCGAAAGTGTAAAATGTCCACATTACTTCTTGCATGATTTTTATGTGCAATGATGTCAATTTTGTACGTTATGCTACTTGGCATCGCCTCCATTGACAAAACGCTAGAGTCTCCAAGAGTCGCTTTTTTATACTTGTTCCAATAAGATTTACATTTTACTTTCAGTCTGCCCAGGGTTAATCCCTGGCCATGACCTTTGCATAATTCAGTGTTCATGCCTTGACTTTGTGTTTAAATCATGAGATTATCATGTCAGACTGAATTGTTAGGAAATTTTAAAAGTTTGTTGAGTTTTGACACAACGTGTTCGCAATGGACGATATTATTTGTATCTACACTGATGACACAGCCATTTTTACGATGTCAATATGCATTATATAGGTGACTTGCATACTAAACATAATGAGGAAAGTAACATTGAAGTTCCTTTATTAGATAAGCCTAGTGTTTGAGACAACGAGGAGGAAATTCATGGTACTAAATAAGGCATCACGAATTTCACCGGAGTGAAATAATTTTTCAAGCTGAAATTGATAATTTTGTAGAAAACGGTTCTGCACATAATCTTGATGAAATTGCTACACACTATGAATACTTTAGCCTCATTATCAACAAAGAGTTTTATCAATTTGCATTTGATCAGAGAAATATGTATGAAACATAACACATATAACAAGCAAGGACAGAAGACACATGCTGAAAATCTGTAACTGCCAGTGAAATAAAATGACTATATTTATATTATGATGGGTCTGCATATTCTGCCTGAGTATGGCATGTATTGGAGTATAGATAACTGGTTCAATGTTTCAGAAGGAGATAAGAGAAAATATCTCAATATTTTTGTCTCGATGACTCCCTAAGCAGTACCCTGTTGAAAGGCAACAAAGGGTTTAGCTAATAAATATATAGATAAACACCAATGCACTGCTATTAGCATGTAAGAAGTACAACATGAAATTAACATTAAAAAAACACAAGTTATTAGAAAGTCTGCAACACTAAGTGAATATAACAATAGATTATACCAAAGTGAATATAACAATAGATTATACCAAAGTGAATATAACAATAGATTATACCAAAGTGAATATAACAATAGATTATACCAAAGTGAATATAACAATAGATTATACCAAAGTGGATATAACAATAGATTATACCAAAGTGGATATAACAATAGATTATACCAAAGTGAATATAACAATAGATTATACCAAAGTGAACAAGCCAAAGAAATAAAATATATAGGCAGCATTTATTCCACAAATGAAAGACTAGACAGAGAAATAGAAGCAAGGTGTCAGAAAGCAAATGTATTGACTTACCAACTGTCATCATTACTTCTCCATGGTTACATGTGAAATGAAGTGTCTGAGAAAAAGCTGCACGGTTACTAAACTTGATAACATAAGATATGAAGACATTAGGAAAGAGTTGGTATAATATCATGTATTAAATATATTGAATGACAACAAGTAAAATGGTTCAGTCACCTTATAATAATGAACATAAACCAAATACCAATAAGAGCATATAACAAAAGAATATCCGGGCATAAGATCAAAGAAAGACCAAGAAAACGGTGGATAGAAAACATCAAGATAGCCTTGAACAAACATGGACTTAATGCAACTAAGGTGACATCTGGCCTTGGAATAACAAATTAAACTCCCACCCCTACACTTAACAGCAAGTGTGGATATGATCAGCCATCATTCACCTAGGGACAGACAATAGACAATAGATAGATGATGTTTTCAATAATTAAGTAAATGAAAGGGAAGGGCAGTCAATAAGGAGGGGTTCTGCAGTTTCACTCGGTTGAAAGCATTGTCTTTTTATTGATAGTAGCTGGGGTCTGATACAGTTTAAATTTCTATTGATTCTTGCATGTCCTTTTTTGAAATTGAAAGATAATTGATTGGTTTTTCCTGCAGGCTTTGCTTTTTTGTCATTGGCCTTTGGTTAAGTCAGGAAATAAAAATGAAATGTTTAAACTTTGGTTCAGACAATGAATTTTATGTACACACATTGCAGGGATGGACACTAAAAAAAAAAACTACAGCATACTTGGTAGATGAGACGTCCACTGTATTTCAAAACCATCACTAGATATAGTTGAATCAGACTTGAACCAGAAGTACAACTGATTATGGGTACTGTTCAAAGTACCACCATTGGGTGCTTGAGACCCACAGTATTTGCCAATCATCTGTGCGGATGGTGATGCTCCATCATGGATTTGTAGGAAATCATAGTCGCAAGCAGGATGGTATTCCAGTGAGAAACTGGGAAATGTAACTGTGAGAATCTGCAACAGTAGAGAAGCCATTATTATTGTTACTATTATTATGGTTATCATTATTGTTATTAGTATTGTTATCACTATTGCTGTAGCTGTTATTATTATTATTACTATGGTTATTATTATTCATGTTATTAGTATTATTGTCATTATTGTTGTATTTTTGTATTTATTATTGTTAATGTTGTTATTAGAACAGAACTAATCAACTTTCCTTCTATATGAAAGAACTGATCAACTTTACTTATTTATAACAAGAACTAATCAACTTTTCTTATATATGACAGAACTGATCAACTTTCCTTAAATATGACAGAACTGATCAACTTCCCTTCTATGTTGGTTGTGCCAATAAGCTTACCTTATTAATAGTTGTTGTGATGACCCAAGCACAGTTAACTCTGTGATTTGCCTGCATTGCAGAACTTCTGGGATAGCGGAATGAGCCTGACTCACCTCGTAGATAACCCCCACACTCTGAAAACAAACAAAATAATTATTTTTTTACATAGATCCTATTTCTAAGACAATCGGTAGTCAATAGTAATCAGTAGTTATTACTATTACTACAAGCATTAAAATGGGTACCATATATTTGGTTCTGAAGAAACATAGATAGTTTATTATTATTTAGGTGTCTGGTATTGTGGTGGCAAGGTAAAGAGCGTGTCTATGACGGCCAAGTTACCGGGTTCAAATTCGCACAGGCAAATATGCATTGGGACAATTCCTAAATCAATGGCAAAATACTAAACATATTTATATTGCATATAAAATCACAAGTCAGAGAATGCTGGGCCAATGGTTACATTCAGAAAAGGATATGCTACCAAAATTATTTAGGTTGCATATTCTTTCCAGAACATATACTTCTGTATTGTGCAACCTCACCGTTGAACAAAAAGAGTACAATAGTTCTATAGTTTGTAATTCCTGAACATGATGGCTCTCGTGAACACCTATGATAATGGTTACATAAAACATCATCTCAGTATGTTTCTGTTGCCAGAAACTGGGACAGTTCACTGTCATCTAGATACATCTAAGGCCATGGAACAGCTTTACAAAAAGAGGAGGTTGTCAAGAAGCGTCCTGTAGGTGAACAATTTTATATGAATTTAGCTAGAAAATGTATACACCTTTTATATACCAAGCCCTTCTCTGTAATATTCCTGCATGCTGATCTCACACTGTGTTACTTTTATTATACTACTTTTTTCTAGCTTTTCATTGGCTGGATGCACACAGTACACACAGTACACACACAGCAACAAATATGCAGTCACATCACATTAATCAGGATGAGTGACACTGTGAAAACGGCACGTAGGACCATTCTGGAGAAAGACTTGTTAAATATTGTACGGGAGATCCCTGCTACTGTTTGTAACAACCCACTTTTTTTGTGATGTCAAAACATGAGCTTATATATATATATCTAGGTTACCATGGACAATCACAAATTACATTTTTAATATCAGATAAAAACACATTTAAAAACAAAACTCTTTATGGTAGTATGCCCTATTACAGTGAAATCCACTGTGGCATACCAGGAAATGAAAAGCAAGATATGCTAGCAAAAGTTGGAGCAATATTGGAAAAAATAGTTCAAGAAATCACCTACCTGGAAAAGAGAACGGGTATCGGAGCTATTCGAAAAGTTGATGAACCAAAAGACAACTATCACTATCTTGAGAGAGCTGAACAAATTATCTTCCGCACAAGGACAGGATACATCAGACTAAACAGGCACTTAAATAGACTAAGACTACCTCCATCACCCCTGTGTCCATGTTAGCAGGCAGCACAGGCTGCGGAACATATCCTGCAAGAGTGCATTACACTAAACTAGCTGTGAGGAATGAGCACTGGCCCACAGAGACAGATATCCACAGAAAGCTGTATGGGAACAGTGAAGCTTTCAAAAACAGCAGCATTTATTAAGAAACCTGGACTTGCTGTGTAGACATGGTAAACTGTATGGGAGTCTTGAACAATAAAAACAAACTTGCTGTGTAAAATGCAAATGGGAAGAAGAAAATAAAAATGTGCAGAAAATACAACAATTTCCAGGTATACCTTGCTGAGCTTGCTCGCAGGTGCTTCCGGTGAATTCATCTGTACACTGGCATGTAAATCCTGGAGGCTGCGCCTGTGATATGCATGTGCCCTGATTCTGACAAGGGTTACTTAAGCATGCATCAACAATATTGCTGCATGTGGCTCCAGAGAAACCAGGTCGGCAGGAGCAGATGAAACTGGAACTACCAATAGGCTGTAGAATTAAGAAAACATTTATCTACAATATATGAATTTTGCTCAATTTAAGACATTGTGATTTGTAATTAAAAGCATTATGTGGCTAACATTCTGTGGCTAACATTCTGTGGCTAACATTCTGTGGCTAACATTTGTATTGCATTTGTTCTCAACCTAGTAATGGATCTTTTTTATAGGAGGACCACATTCCTACTAGATTTCTGGCAGGATGTAACCCAGAGAATGGCTAAAAGTACCTTCAATGACATGAGGAAATTATTAATATCTAAACAAATTACAAACAAGTTAAAAATGAGAATTATAAAACGCTACATCTATTCCATATTAATGTATGGCTCAGAAACATGGACACTAAATAAACAATTAGAAGACAAAATTGATGCCTTTGAGATGTGGGTATATAGAAGAATAGGGAGAACATCATGGAAAGAGAAGAAAACAAATAAAGAGGTGCTAAAGACACTTAATATGAAGAAAGAACTACTAAGAGAAATAAAGATCAGGCAAATAAAATACTTTGGACACATTAAAAGACATGACACCCTATTGAAGACTTTACTTGAGGGTAAAGTCAAAGGGACGCGAGCAAGAGGTAGGCAGAGATACAAGTGGGAGAGTAACATTACACGATGGACAGGTTACAGTCTAGCAGAGTGCACCACCAAGACAAGAGACAGGAGATGTTGGAGATACGTTGCAGCCAGCCTTCGTTGCGGAGACGGCACTTGATGATGATGATGAACCCAGAGAATGGGCATGTGTTGTGTCACTATTTTATTTGTGTCAATGGTGAGACACATCTGACTTCTGCATTATTAATTAATACATTCAGTGTTTCTACCACTCTCACCGTACAATGGATGTTTATAACCACATTGCTAGTATAGTAAGCCCATGTTTATAACCACATCGCTAGTATAGTAAGCCCATGTTTATAACCACATCGCTAGTATAGTAAGCCCACGATTGATAGAACTGGTTCTCGTACTTACACAAATCTCAAAGCTAAACACAGTCATGCATGCTTGATCTTTCTGCCTCTACTCTATTGTGATGCTATTGACATAGCCACAGATGTTGTGGCTGAATTAATTTTGGATATTCTTTTTTTTTATAATTCTGAAACTCTAGTAGATTAGCAGGATTAACCCCTTAGCTGCACTGCGTAAAAAGCTTAAACCCTAACTGCAATGTGGGGAAATTTTAAGGGCTGTTAAATATTTTATGTTTATAATTTTCAAATTCATTTAGTGTACGTTTCGCTAAAGTACTGTCTAGTCAAAATGGCTACACAAAGAAAGGCCATGTGTGTCAACACACAGAAAGTAGTAATTATGCATCCAAACATGTGCAAATACGGAATTTCTATTGTTAAATGACCTCTAAACAGCTTTAACTAGCTAGTCAGAGTATTTGAACACTTTAGGGTTCTATCAGGGATAAATTATATCAATACATGGCCAATCATTCCTTAAGGAGATGTCCGCAAAATAGAGATGACTTTTTATGGTATCCTTAAGGATGCCTCCAGAGGAAGGGGTTAATGAGTGCAGACAATGAAAGCAGATAATGAGAGTAGGTTTTACCTGCTTTCATTATCTGCTCTCATGCCTGCACTCATTGTCTTCCATTATTATGTGCAACCAATCAATCAAGTGCCATGCCGAGTGGTGTAGGAGATCATATTTCTCCGCAACTCTCTGTCTCTTGTATTGTTAATAAGTTCAGTTAGTGATATATTTGTTGTGCCACATCTTATTATGTGCACTTATATAAAACATCATATCATTTTATTGTGAACACAAAACAAACAACAACAGAATATCATCAACAAACAGCACATTTTCTCTGTGCATTTGAAATTTTATGCTTCTCTGTGATGCAAGCACTTTGTTGGTGTTTTTGCTCCACACTAAGCGACAAACTTCCAGGATATGACTGCTATAAGCTAATGAATCACTTTAAAGACACTTGGTTTGAGAGAGTTCTTGAAGTGTTTCTTGTCCATCTGCCAGTCACTTGCTTTCCCTTGAAGAACTCACCAGACATCAGCTGTTTTGGGATACATTACTGTCGCATATACTTACAGAAACATACAACTTACTGCACAAACAGCTCCATTCTGGCATGGGTTCGAAGCACATGCACCTGCCTGTGACTGTTGCTGACACCCATTGGGCCCTGACCCTGAGCCAACATAACCATTTTGACATGTACAGATTGTACCAAATCCACCTGGACAGAAACAGGACATACAGTACATTAGACTAGTATGTGATTAGTACATGGGTTATTATTAAATGCAAATTAGCAAAAAATCATTATCCTGAAAGTAGGCACTTTATTCTTGCTGCAAGCAATATTTCTAGATAAAATGTTGCTGAAAAAAATGTCTATAGTAGGTCTAAACAGAATATTTTTTTCTTCTCGTCTGCTAGTGGCTATGACGCATGTGCAATCACTACAGAAATTAAACTCTCGATACAGATGAAATTAGACATAATTTTTTTTCTTTTTCAATTTACATTTTTTTCTTTCCCTGTGATTTGTACTGCACGCTACCTACACACTGAGAGGTCTCCACAACAATTTCTAAATATTAATTCTAATCTTAACCTTACTCTAAGTACTTGACCTTAATCTTGCCAAATCATCCTACAAAGGTTAGGAAATACCTCAAATCTATAACACAGGTCACGGTTTAGAATCAAAAGCAACTTGTGCAATTATTTTCAATAAAATATAAGGCTCCAGTTGCCAAAGGCAATAAAAAAATTATTATTGCACATTTTTACCAGAAAGATTGTTGCAAAACGATTGTTCTGTAAGCAATCATTCTGGAAGAAAAGTGGAATAATTATTTTTGTACTGTCATTTGGCAACCTGGGTCTTATTTCTTTAGTAATTACATACACAAGGTAATTGTTTAATTGTTAGTTTTAATGAGGAATCCTTGCCTGTGTCGTCTCTACAAGTCGCTAAAGGATGACAGCCGCCATTGTTGATGGAGCACAGGCCAACATAAGAACATATGATTCCATTGCCTTGGTAACCTGAAATGTAAAATTTAAACTTGTATTACTGAAGAGGTAGACCTAGAAGTAGATGTACAGATGACATCAAAGATTGCATGAAGATATCAATGGAGGAGACAGTCAGATTGGCACAGGATAGAGTAGGGTTCAGGACATCAATTTCAAAGGCAATTTTCTGGAAAGAATATGTCACATGATGATGATTACCCGAACCTTAAATTTTTTCATGTGTCGTAATGGCAGTCCAGAATAATTGTCACAATTATGTGTGTGCCAATTTTTGACCCCTCCTACACTGTTAACAACTGTCTAACAACTGTCAAGAATTCCAGAAAACTCACCTGCATAATTATTTAAAAAGAAAGCATGATATATGGTGTATTTCAAGAAGGGAACATGATATATGGTGTATTTCAAGAAGGGAATATGACATATGGTGTATTTCAAGAAGAGAACATGACATGTGCTGTATTCAAGAAGGATATATGGTGTATTCAAGAAGGATATATGGTGTATTCAAGAAGGCAACATGATCTATGTGTACTCATGGAGGGATGAGGACATTTACCTGGAGGACATGGTCCACAAGATCTTGAACCTCGTGTATTGAGGCAGGCAACACGTGGAGATATTGAACATCCGCCATTATTGACTTCACACTCGTTGATGTCAGAGCAGGCATAACCATTTCCAGTGTAACCTAGGAAATCAAATATTACGCTATATGGTGGTATCTAAATGTAACCTAAATCAATCAACTAATCAAGTGCCATGCACAATGGCGTAGGCGATCATGTTTCTCCACGACTCTCAGCCTCTCGTGTTGTCAATAAGCTCGGTTGGTGAACTTCCATGCCACAATACTAGTTCATCTAGCAACTTATCTCTTTGTTGTCCCTATCTCTTCTCCCTTTGATCTTTCCAGTGGTTATTAAGTGTTCAAGATGTGTTTTTCTCAGCACATGCCCTAGAAACCTTGACTGTCTGCCCCTAATGTTTGATATGATTGATCTTCTTACGTCAGCATCAATGAGAACATCTGCATTAGTTTTCTTAGCTGTTCATGGTATTTTCATCATTCTTCTCAGAAACCACATCTCTGTAGCCTCTAATTCGCTTTGAATTTTTTTTTGTTTACAGTCCCCGCTTCACATCCATAAAAAAAGAATTGGTTCGATATAACATCTCAGCACTCGAATTCGGAACCTAAATAGAAGAACACATAAAATATAGCCAAATCTTAGTATAACAACTTGATCAGGATTAACGAAATATGTAGCCTAATGTAATAATAAAATATTGGCTATAGGCATATAGAGTACAGTCACTGAAGAATAAATATATTTTGGGATTTTATAAAGTGTTGTTATATAGGGAAATGTGTTATAAAAGGAAATGTTATAAAAGGATGTGTTATATAAGGGGATTCCACTTTAGGCTATAATTTTATCTACTTGTAACCTAGATAGGAGATGAAATATTGCATAGCTTTATTCCAAATGTAGCAGCGATTATATTATAAATGAGAACCATCAAGCAAATATGCAATTTAAACAAATTAAATTAAATAATAATAGTAGTAATAAAACCCATAATCTGCTGGGATGATTGGGTGTCACAGTGGAGCCAGCAGAATGAATCATCATCATCAGGTGCCATACCGGCTGGTGTAGGTGATCATGGCTCTCCACAGCTCTCTGTCCACAGTATTATGTATCAAAGTCATTGTTGTTTCCTTGCCGTGCCAGGTTGTCAAACTGTGTAATATTTTCTCACGTTGTCGTCCTCTGTCTCTGTTGCCTTCAATTTTGCCTGTTGTGTCTATGTTCTCCAAACCTCCCTGTCTCATGAAGTGGCCACAAAAGAAGATTGCCTTTTTCTTATATTGTTGATTAAGGTCCGTTTGACTCTTTCAACATCTCTACATTAGTTTTTCTGGCAGCCCATGGTATTCTCAGCATTCTTCTGTAGAAAAACATCTCTATTGGCTCCAATCTTCCACTTTCCAGTTTGTTTATTGTCCAAGACTCGCACCCATATGTTAGTATAGGGGTTATATAGCACAGCAGAACTCTCTTTCTCACCTCTAATGACAAGGTCATATTACACAGTATATTTTTCATTTTTCTGAATGCTGTTTTTGCCTGTCCTATTCTGCATCTTATTTCTGTTGAACTTCTTCCATCTGCTGTAATCATTGTACCTAAATATTTGAATTGGTGGGCCTGAATAGTCAGTCAAATAATCCCTATTCTCATATCTGCACCTTTCGTCTTGATACATTGAACTTCATCATGGCGTCTAGGTCCTTGACCCTATATGAGAAGGAACAAATTTACCACTATTTATTAATAGTCGCCTCTAACGACATGCATGGAATATAAACAATGGTGCCATTCTTTGTCCCCTTTTGGAATACAGCAACGGCAGTTATGTTACTTAAAATATCTTCCTTTCTCTGCGGTGATGTCATATACGAAAACCTATTTTGAACATTCCGTTCTTTGGACTACATCCTGTTAGTCTGTGTGAGATTGAGAACGAACATGGAAGATGAACATAAACAATCTTTAAAATGTGATCAGTATCACGTGACCAGGGGGCTAGTTATAATAACAAGTGCATGAATCTCTATACATAAATAATCAGTAGAGTATCCAAACATTGACAATATATTAATAAAAGAAAAATCACAATTCAGCAAATAGGATATGAACCAGGTTCAATTACCACTCACTCAGTAACCCGAGTCACGATCCTTCCTTCTTCGACCGCACGGCATCTCCCACAAAACACAACTCCAGCCAACAGTTTAAACACATATATTATCTATAATAAATTTACTATGAATATGGACCGGTCAATCGGCACATTCAATTGGGTGTCACGTGAGCGGACATGTTTTAAATACCGTTTGCTACATTGTGATTTTTTTAAACAGAAATATAGAGTTAAAAACAGCATTTTAAAACAAGGAAACAAATGATACTGTATTTACCAGCAGGACATTGGCCACAAGCAAAGGAACCAGGTATGTTGAAGCATTGAACAGGTGGGTCTACAGAACAGTGCGTGCCTGTCGCGCATTCATTAACGTCGACATTACAAGGACCTCTACCATTGCCTGAATTTGTCCATCCATTATCACAGATGCACCTGAATTTAGGCTGTGGAATAAAATAACTTAAAAGAAAATGCATCAACAAATTGTGATATGAGTAATTTTAACACCCTCTGTTACATCATTTAACCATATATTTCATCATTTAACCATCTATTACATAATTTAACCATCTATTTCATTTTAACCATCTATTACACCATTTAACCCACTATTAAACCATTTAACCACCTATTACACTATTTAATCCTCTATTAAACCATTTAACCATCTATTACACTACATAACCATATATTACACTATACAACCATATATTACACCATTTAACCATCTATTACACTACATAACCATATATTACACTATACAACCATATATTACACTATACAACCATATATTACACTATACAACCATATATTACACTATACAACCATATATTACACCATTTAACCATTTATTACACCATTTAACCATCTATTACACCATTTAACCATTTATTACACCATTTAACCATCTATTGCACCATTTAACCTTCTATTACACCATTTAACCTTCTATTACACCATTTAACCTTCTATTACACCATTTAACCTTCTATTACACCATTTAACCTTCTATTACACCATTTAACCTTCTATTACACCATTTAACCTTCTATTACACCATTTAACCTTCTATTACACCATTTAACCTTCTATTACACAAGTTAACAATCTATTACATAATCTTTACAATTGTGAACACAAAAATGACAAAGATATTAGAGTCGAATTGCTTTGTTGTAAAAAAAAGAAGAAAAAACACCACACTGAGTAATATAGCGTTAAGATATTTAGAACCACAATTGAAATCAAGCAATGGCTCAATTTGACTAGCCCAGTGATTTTTCATTGGTCACTATAATTATTATACAATGAAAATCAAGATCAATGTGACGTGTCCTTTGCAGAACGTTTTTCTCTTTGCACTCTGTAAGCCTCACAGTTCTGTGGAAGCTGCCCTGCTGCTTCCAGTGTCATGTTCAAAAGATCGTCGATGTCATGTGTCCATTTTAGTCTTTGTCTGCCTCTTGTTCTCTCTCCCGGAACTTTCTCCTCCATGATTAATCTTTCTAACTTATTATGTCTTTTTTATATGTCCGAAATATGTAATTTTGCGTTTTTTAAATAATTTTGAGGAGCCAGTCTTCTTCTTCTGTTCATATCTTTGCTGACATCTGCGCTAGTTATTTTTTCTGTCCCTAATATTCTTAGTATCTTTCTATAGATTTCATTCCGAATGAAAATTTCTTTTCCATTGTCGATGTCATTGCCCACATCTCACAACCGTATGTTGCCTCAGGAAAGATATAGCTTCTTAATAGTTGTAACTGTTTTTCTGTTTGCTCCTTGCCGTAGATTTTTCATCTGTGATGTTTTTTTAGTGCCATTGCTAATTTCTTTCTTATCTCTGCCGAGCAATCTCCTGTGGTGTTGATGGTTGATCCTAAATATTCAAAGTTGTTATATTTTCTAGTTGCTCTTTGTCAATGACTATCTTAGATGTAATTTCATTTCTGCTTACATGAATTATTTTTGTCTTTTTGCAATGAGGAAGAACTCTTTTATTACTATGATCACGAAATAAAGAATGAGAGTTACCTGCCCAGGTACTACTCTCTCTTCATTGATACATGTCCCATGGTCACAGAGCTCTCTTTGTGAGGCCCCTGTACAGTCATCGTGTCGTTCGCTGCAGTGAATGCCATACCAGTTGGGAGCACAGCTACAGCTGGAAGTACAGGTAAGTTATGGAACAATTACAACCGACACCAGGCAAGTTACCGACACCAGGCAAGTTATTGGACAGTTACAACTGATACCATGCATGTTATGGAACAGCTACAACTGACAGAATCATGTCATTTATTGGAAAGCTACAACTGACACCAGGCATATTATGAGACATCTACATCGGACACCAGGCAAGTTTTGGAACAATTACAACTGACAGTTAGGTAAGTTATGTGACAGCTAAACTAACAATGTTATTATATCAATACTGCGCTAATTTTAGCTAACATTTTGATCGCACGCGTTTGTGCAATATATAAGACATGCATTGTGTATCGTTACTGGCCAATGTTTTTAGTAAGGAAGAACAATGTCTCAGTTAACTTAGTTTTTAATATTTTTATGGTTGTATTTTCTTGACCATTTTTATTTCTTGAAATAGGTCCCGATTTTTATTTCTTGAAATAGGTGGATAATTGTCCTTATTCTTTATTCTATTGTCATTTATTTATGGTCTAGCACAAGACCATCTGACATTAGTGCTGTTCATGTTCATGATCGAGAACACACAGAAGCCCACACACCCCAGCACAATTGACCCCATTCAAAGTAGGGGCCATGACTCAGATATTGGATATGCCAGCTTTAACATGCACTCCTGTGTATGGGAGAAAGCTTTGAATACAGCTCCCCATTGCAAGCAGGACACGCATTGAACCAATGTCGGTGAGCGCATTGTTCAAATGTCTGACCGAAGAAGTGTTGAGACTGGTAATCTGGACAACGGGGCGCAAGTCTCTAGAAACACTGCAAACCTAGCCCAACTCGACTGTCTGCGTTGTCCAACACGGCTCATACAGAGTGAATTGGGTTCAATACCCAAGGGCCCACTGCGAAACTCCTCGCCCGAGATTCATATTTTACCTAGCTCTTTGGGTAACATACTCAAGGGCGAAGAGTCAAAATATACAGACCGCCCTTGGCGATGGATTGGAAGGCCATCTCAAGCGGACGAAGTGAGTGCGTGAGAAATGCACAGGCTAAATCCTAGACCCCCAACGGTTTGGCAAAGCAGCACCTCATCTAAGAAGGTGTATCAGCCCTGAGTCTAATTTGACCGTCGCCAGTGCGCAACACTGCTCAAATGGAAGAAATTTGGTCTAGGACTTAGGGACACAAAGGGTAGTAATGGAATGGCCTTGCTACACAAAGAACAGCTCACTGACTGCAAACCACCTCGTCAGAGGATAGACAAACAATGGGTGACCCAAGATAACTATGAGCTCGCCTCATCACATGTACCTTCCCACCCCCGAGTAGAAGGCTCCTCCAATAGGCATTGCACGAAGCTGAAAGGTGAAGTCTCCTGGGTATGAAAGAAAGCTCCAAAACCTCCCCATTGCACATAGGAAGTAAGAGCTAATCTCTTTCGTAATTCCTGGGGTTCTCAAACAACAACATGTGACAGTTAATCTGACAGAGCCGGGTAAGTTATGACAATTAAACTGACAAAGACAGGTAAGTTGTGAGACAAGTTATAAAGCACCTATCAAGTAAAACATGAAATTTGGATATGCCTGTTTGCAGGATATACATTTTGTAGGTGATTAAGAGTCATTATTGCTCTTCTAATTCTGAAACTAATAGCAATATGAAAGTTAGTGTTTTATCCTGGACTTTACGCCCAAGCAATATGCATCTCTTCGCCTCTTTGCTATGTCTGCCTCTAGTCATGCAGAAGATGGTAACCGCTGTCAGTCACTATTTTAGTGACACGAGCTGCCATGGTCACTGTCAAAGAGAAACGGTGGATGATGGACCAAGTCATAAATTCAGCCTACTTCATGTATAATCTATGAATCTTAAACATATAATATAATCAATCCGCCTTCTTCCTCTTCAGCATTCATTCTCAAACTCCCACTGGAGCTCTCTTATAACAGGACCAATACTTGATTTCCAGATGGATCTTTGGATAGTCCAAAGAACAGAAATACATTGTGTCGCCGTTTTATTTGTACCTATGGCCCCAACACATCAGCTTTCGGTATACAATCCATTTATCTATAAACCCACAACCCATTAGGGTTGTACGAGTACCATATTGGAAGCGTCAGATAAAGATAAGTTTTCAAACATCTTACCCTTTCCAGTTTACATGATTGTCTGCCTATGATTTTCTTTGTTTTGCTCTTCTCCTTCAACAAGAACACATCTATTTATTATTGAAACTGAAGAAGTGGGATGTCTATAAATTACGTCAACAATCTTGTCAGAATTCTCTACTCCCTACTCCCGTGTCATATACTGTGAAGAATTCACGATGCCTCTCTCTGCGTAAATATGTCATATGTTTTATACCGTCAACTCTCCTTCCCTCTTCCATACAAAATAAACAACAGTACAACTACATATTCACATTTTTATAGAATTTTGTGTACATATTGACAAAATTTAACTGTTGTATAAAAAAGTTAAAACAGTATTGTTGATGTCAAAGTTTATTAATCCCATCCCTCTGTAGACAACTCTCACACTTTTTAAGACCCCCCCCCCCGACCCCTTTAACTTTTGATGTAATTTATGCATAGTCCAGAGTTAACGTATCAGTTACGAACGTCTGATTACGAGCAACAATACCTGAAGCCACCATAGCTGTTGAGACAGGTGGCACCATTTTGACAACCCATATCCGTACCAGCATACAGTGAACATTCGTTGACATCCTCCGTGCACCTGGGTCCCTGAAATAATCGTAGTAAACACAAACTTTATCCAACATTTGATAATCAAGAAATGATAACAATATTAAATGTTGAAGAAGTGTGGCTCTTAAACAAAATTATTATAAGAAAGCAGAGATTTTTTACCATAGACATATCAATCTGCATGGCTATACAACGACAATTGATAAACAGTATTTTTATGCCAACTCTGCATTACTAGTGTCAAACATGGCCATTGATAAAGAAATTTGCAAAAAAATATCACAGTAAGTGAAATGAGATGTTTGAGGAAAAATATAAATGTCACCAGAAGAGACAGACGAAGAAATAAAGATATCAGGAAAGAAATAAAGACCATCTCAAGTTAAGACTTCATCGAGAGACAGCAAACCTGGAGGTTTGATCACATTATGAAAATGGAACCAACGGAACATTCCCTTCATGCATACAACAGGAGAATATCGGGCTACAAGATAAAATCGGAAGATCAAGAACTTGATGGATGAAATCAAAGAAACCTTAAAGAGACACGAGCTGACCATTGTCAATGTGACCCAAATTGGCAATGACAGACAACTCCAACCCCCCCCCCCCCCCACACACACAACACTTAACAGCACAAGAGGAACTGAAAATATATATGTAAAGAGACATAGCATGGAAAAATTAATAACGGAAGGTATGGTTCCTGGGCGCAGGGGTAAGGGCCGCCCAAGACGGCGATGGATAAGAGACATTTCAGATTTTGTAAACATGCCCCCTTCTGCACTACAGTAGGTCACCTCGTACTAACGGGAATACTCAAACGACTCATTTTATATGGCTGGATTCCCCACTAGTCAATATGTGTATACCGTAGGCAATCATACATCAACCAACAGAGAGAGAACTGGAACTGTCAGCTGCCATGTACTTGCTGAAACACTGAAGGTAAGATCACATATGAGTGTGTCCTGAGTGAACAGAATATCATCTCATGACTACCTGATTTAATGTCACTGTCAATATGGAAACTAGGATCTCTTGAACATAAAGCAAGCATACTAACTATCACGCCACAGAGATCTCCTGAATCATGAACTGTATGGCACAGTAACTGTAACACCAGCGCTGTATTTCTTTGGCTTTCTTCCTTTTCTTCCTGCTATTCACGTATTAGTTGGAAATATTTAACCTAATCTCTAAAACTATAATCCTTTCATATTCTCGTGAACACGCGTGACATTTTTTTTTCATAAAATCTACTTGATGCATTCACTATTTTCATGACCTCAAGCATTCTCAAAATCTACGTGATATATAAAGCAGTTTTCCCATCAATGAGTTGTAGGGAGGTTTCGGGTGACTTGTGACATAAACCACATGCACTTGCTGTCGCCACATCATATTCAACGCAATTTTTTAATTTACAGGGATAAAAGTTTCTCTGAAAGAAAAAAAAACCATGGATTGAACTCTGAACAGCACGGGTGTGAGACCAAATCTCTAACATCTCGGCCATGCACCATACTTTGTTACTTTTGACATATGCTATTCTTAATTAAGTATCAATTATCTTTCATAATGGTTAATTCCTTAGTATAGTATACACATCATTATATATAGAAAATAATACTCACGTGGAAGACAGGTAATGAAGTCCTACTGAATGACGACTAAAACACTACTCGTTGTTACACATGTCCTTATGTGGTTCAGATGCGCTCCATCTCATTCCCCAAGGCCAGTTTCTCCATCGATGAGGCCTTTACATGTGAATCCCGTAATGTTATTTACGTGATCATATGTAAACGCTGTGGTAAGCAATATATCGGTGAGACTGGCCTTAGACTGAGCGACCGCTTCTGTAACCACTTGCATGCTATCAAACACAGAACACCCACTCCTGTGGCTAATCACTTCAACGGCGATGGCCACCGTGGTGTCCTTGACATTCAGGTCACTGCCATCAGATCCTGCACCACCGATGATAGATCTAGGTACGCCCTAGAAAATCGTCTCATTTTCGAGTTGGGTACCATCAAGCCATTTTGACTCAATTCCGACCACTCTTTCGCTTAGTTCTCAGTCGTATTGGTCTTTGTTACGTCATCGTTTTGTTCCTCTCGTTCGACCTGTATTATCGTCTTTGTGTACTTCCTGTTCGTATGCTTCCGGTATCTATCTAACTACCACATTTCACTCGGATACGCATACATTTCTACTTGTGGTTTTTTTATGTTTGTATGTTATGTCCGTATCTTGAAAAAGGCCTATTGGTCCGAAACGTCGACTTTGTCCTGTGCATTGTCATTTGTATGATTATATTCTGTGTTTTGTTTTGTTGTACTACCATATTTACATCCATTAGTGATAGTGTGTAGTGTTTTAGTCGTCATCCAGTAGGACTTCATTACCTGTCTTCCACGTATTATTTTCTATTATGTTCTACTAGCAGTACCACCTTCTATTGACATCATTATATACAGTTTCAATATGTCAGACTGTTATCTTGTTTTGTGGTCGTACCTGCCAGTTCTGTGGACATCTGCAGAAGTAACTGTTGTACATGTCAATGCACGTACCTCCATTCTGACAAGGATTGCTAAGACACTCATTAACTGTTAGAAGCTGTAAACAACAAACATGAAGATATTGTTAAAAATAAACATAACGACAAGTATGACAACAACGTTGAATTGATTTCATAAGCAGAAATTTGATAAAACCTCTCACTGTTTATTTAACAAATATTCATTTGATTCACTTCTGTGTGATGGCACATATTTACTTTTATCAATTAAATAGTTACCAACAGGATGGAGATATGTTTTCTGTAAAGAGGGGGGAGGGGTTACCTAAAAAAAGACATTCACATTTTCCTGCGTAATTCCCCGTTTTTGATTGGAAATGTGATCACTTTTTGCAACAAATCGTTAAGAGATTTGTGGTTCAATTCCTGTCAGCGCTATGATTTTTGCCATTTATCCTCATGCATCTTACTTTAATTTACTTTTATACGTTATTATTTGAAGCAACATTGTCCTATGTTATTTATGTTTACAAGTACCGGTAGGTCTATAGATCCGTGTATAGGCCCAACGAATACAGATGTTCTATGTTTGTATTCCTGAGGATACTTCAATACTTGTTCGTTGTTGTTTTAATAGTCCTCGTCTTGATTGGTCCGCTCTCAGAGACTTGAATATGCATTTTGAACGTTTTGATGAGATCACATCTTTTTTGGGAGATGTGGTTGGTCAGCTACAGGAAAAAATGTTTAATTGAGTTGTAGGGTGATTCGGTGCCGCTAGAACGGACCTGGTTCAATTCCAGTCAACATTAAGAATCGTTAAGTGGGGGCATTTTACCCACCTCTTGGCTTTGTTCCTAGTACTAAATGTCATGTTATGATTTGCTAATCTATCTACGGTCCTGGCTACCAACAATCGTTCAAAACACTTGTGCTCTACGTAAGTGTTATTTATATGGTTAATATCAATATTATTGCAACCCTTCTTTGCCATGCACCATACCTATCATCATCATCATGACGTTCCGTCTCCACAACGAAGGTTGGTTGCAACAGACCTCTAACATCCTTTGTCTCTTGTGTTGGTGGTGCACTCTGCAAGACTGTAACCTGTTCATCTCATGATGTTATTCCTCCACTGTGATATCATAGCATCCATTGATTTCATTATTGTTACACGGAAACCAGTGACGTCGACTGGTTAAAAATGTGAACAGTGTGCTAATTCTAACCCTAAGTCTAACCATAACCCTAATTCTAACCATAATTCTAACCCTAACCCTAATTTTAACCATAATTCTAACCCTAATTCTAATCCTAACCCTAATTCTAACCATAATGTTTAAGAAATGAAACACATACCTTACTCATCATTTCGTGTTGGATAAACTATTTTAATTCCCCACATGAACTCCATGAGTACGTTATATCACAGGAAGTCACATGCTTCATTTCCACATATATTCACACAGAAGATACGATGGAAATTGACCCAAACATCTCCTCCTCTAGTTCCTAAATTCTATTTTAACAACCCCCCCCCCCCATAAACCCTCAATAGTATTTGTGTGGGCGCCAGTTTCTGGATTCTTAAAATTAACACTACGATTAACAGTCATATGCACATAACCTTCACCCCTCAAGCTGTCGTACGCTCTCACTAACAATATGAGTGATAATGGTCGTAGTACTTGGACACTTGGGATTAGCTTGTTTTGAAAATTTTGCTTTAGCTATACATTTCTTGTGACAAGATTTCTTCTATGTACTGATGTCGTCATTGTCATGTTTGAAATTAGATTTATTAAGTTCTTTAACCATTTTAAGAGTGTTTGACATTGCTGAAAACTGTGATTATGTTTTTAAAACATCAAAATTTGGGTCAATCTCTAGTATAGGTCTCCATTGAGACCTTTGTTTTACTTTCAAGGTATTACCTAACCTTTGCAGTGTTAGATAAGTTGCATAAGGTTGTATATTTTGGGGGTCATCATCATCAAGTACCGTCTCCGCAACGAAGGTTGGCTGCAACGTATCTCCAACATCTCCTGTCACTTGTCTTGGTGGTGCACTCTGCTAGACTGTAACCTGTCCATCGTGTAATGTTACTCTCCCACTTGTATCTATGCCTACCTCTTGCTTGCTTCCCTTTGACTTTACCCTCAAGTAAGGTCTTCAATAAGGTGTCATGTCTTTTAATGTGTCCAAATTTTGGGGGTAGGGGGGTTAAAAGGATTAGAATTAATAATTAATTCTCTAAGAATTCTCGTCTACAGCATGGATCGATATGATTGGTTTTTCAAGGGAAATCCGTGATGTTAATGTAAACAGTGCGCTATTTATAGCCCAACGGAGACCTATACTAGATTTTAACCAACATTTGTTTAAATTAGGCCTATGCAAATTAGCCAACATTTTGAATATTAATTATTTGTACGGGTTATTTAAAGAAAATAACCCAAGGTCTGATCGAAAAAGCCAAGCCAAGAACTTGGGGAAAAAAGCCAAGCGGTGGTAACGCTGCCCTACTCTGTGTGTGTCATGTGACGTATTTTTTCCAGAACGTTGTCTTCGCTCTATGTCTTGGGCGATGCGGCTTGAATTTTCAACGATGTATTCATGTTATCTGTCGTCAGTCCATCGTCTTCCCTTTCTCCTCTTTCCAATTTCTCTGTCCTCCATTTTTTCTTTCTAAACAGCTGTGTCTCTTTACGTGACCGAACTGTGTAGACTCTAACTCTAAGTACTTAACCGTTAACCTTTACAAATCACAACACAAAGGTTAGGTAATAACTTGAAACTAGAACAAAGGTCACAATGATACCCTCAACCAAAAAAAATGAGTCGAAATGGTAAAGTATAAATAGTTGGGTTTTTTTAATGGAGAAAATAAAATAGCTTAGTTGATTGTTACGTTGTGCGCCGAAAATGTTCTGTCTTGTGTCCTTCCTTGTTGAAATCCGCGTATCCAAGAGTTGACTAAATACTAACAATGCCAGATTTCTCACCGATTACAACCTTCATCTGTTATAAATCACAATATCCTCGGATTTCTATTGATTTTTTTAAATAAAGTATGACATTTCTTGACTAGTTAGTTACTTAATATGCTATGTATGCATCAATACAGTTTTTATTCACGCATAAACATCCATTAAATGTTTTATTGTTGTTATTTTTTTAAAATAAATGGTAGTATATCCGAGGATACAACATTTTTGGGCTGTAATGACATTCTAGGCCAAGGGTCGAGAATTTTTTTGTCTGAGAGACCCATGGATACAACATATTTTTAAAAGTAATTGTGTGAGAGCCAAACATTTTGTTTAAAACTAAAAATTCAAGTAAATATGTGCATTTTGTGTAATTTCAACACTAAAAGTGCAATAATTATGTCTCTGAATTCTTTTAAATAACATTGTTATGCTGTTGCTAATCAATAATGAGTATTTCTTATGAGTTATTTCCCTTTAATTACAATGAATACAGGGTTGCTATTTTTCTGTCTTTTAGGTCAGCGGAGTTTATTTCCTTTACCAGTTCTGATGCTGAGCTGTAGTAGACTTGAGCTCATTTGTAGAATGAAATATTGATATGAAATTAATATGTAGATCAAAGGAGTCTAAAGAAACATTTATTTTAATAATCGAACATTTGTCCGCGAGCCAGATGCAGCCATCAATAGAGCCACATCTGGCCCGCGAGCCATGTGTTCCCGACCACTGTTCTAGGCAAAATTAAATACGTTAACAGTTTGCGATTGCTTTCTGAATGCACAATTGCCTGCGACGAGATCTGAACCCGATACCTTGACCGTCACAGGCGTGCTCTGTACCACGCCTTCAAAGAGCAGGACAAAACTAGTAAAACTCCACTATAAAAATATTTCCAGTGAATGTATAGGCCCTAGTGTGATTGTTACAGTACGCATTGAATTACATTATTATAGTGTAATTATTTAGAAACAGGGATCAATTATATTTACTTAAATTTAAAATAACATTTATTTGTATGGCAGAAACGGTTTGAGAACCACTGTGAAAGATGTCAATCTCTCGCATGAAAAATAGGGAGGGAGGAATGGGAATATAACGAAAAATGTTACAAAACCAGTGATATAACGCGTATTTTAATTCGGTTATGTATTGTTGTATCAGTAGGTCACATGACTTACCGCCTGCAAATTCCTGACTGCAGTTTCCAGAGCGTCAACCTGTTGGCGGGAAATATAATAAATCAATTTTAAAAAACTGAAATCGTTCAAAAACAAGGTAGTACTTTCTCTTCTGCTCTCATTCACAAACTTGTGCGTGATTTTTCGGAAATTGCTCAGAGAACGAAATATGTTACGTCAGGGTTTAAGACAAGCTGTACAGCGCTAAGCTACGGTGTAAATTATCCCTACTAAAAGAAACTAACTATAAAGCTACAGAGTAAATAATCCCTGCTAAAAGACACTAACTATAAAGCTACAGAGTAAATAATCCCTGCTAAAAGACACTAACTATAAAGCTACAGAGTAAATAATCCCTGCTAAAAGACACTAACTATAAAGCTACAGAGTAAATAATCCCCGCTAAAAGACACTAACTATAAAGCTACAGAGTAAATAATCCCTGCTAAAAGACACTAACTATAAAGCTACAGAGTAAATAATCCCTACTAAAAGACACTAACTATAAAGCTACAGAGTAAATAATCCCTGCTAAAAGACATTAACTATAAAGCTACAGAGTAAATAATCCCTGCTAAAAGACACTATCTATAAAGCTACAGAGGTAATAGTCCCTGCTAAAAGACACTAACTATAAAGAACCATCTTTGTTAATGACGCTCACATGTGTTGACAGACAAAATTACGGATACCACTGTCTTTGACAGATTTGGTATCCCTAACATCCGGACACCAGTGTCTTTAACAGATCTGGTATCCCTAACATTGATACTATTTTGATGCAGAAACAGATTCGTTAGGCAGGTCATCTGGTACATATGCCAGATCATCGCCTGCCAAAGATACTTCTCTATGGTCAGTTGCAGAAGGGCATACAATCTCAAGGGATAAATCTTCCAGTGTAGGGTAACAACCCTAAACAGGAAGTAAGTGCCTGGGGTAATACTAGATGGACTTGTATTGTGGCACGGTAGAAGCTCACCAACCGAGCTTATTGACAACACAAGAGACAGAGATTCGTGAAGAAACATGATCGCCTACGCCATTCGGCATGGCACTTGATTGATTGATTGGTACCCAGCAGCATATACATACACGAAAGTTGATTACCTTCATATTTAAAAATAAACTTTTTGTTTACAAAATCTGAATGCAGAAATAAACTAAAGTGGTATCACTAATGTATATTCCATTTTGAGAAAATCAACTAAATGGAAACTAAATTAGAGAATATCATCATCATCAAGTGATGTATCCTTTAGAGCAAGTAGTCTTTCCTATGGATCTCTTGAATCTTCCGCGGTCTTGAGCAAGTTGTCCCGCATCTTTTAGTGACATGCGCAGACATTCTTGAATGTTCTTGATTCTTGATTAGAAACTGGCTTCACAGCACGCGGGACATTCCCATGAGTGCTCCGCCCTCCGCTCCAGCAGCCATCCCAGTGTATGTAGACTCATAGTTCCGGTCAGGTGTTGATTGTGTGATCGTCGGGACTTTCCAAAAAATTTACTTTTCCTCCCCTCACCTCTGAATACTCCCATTTCTAACATTCTCTGTATGTGTACGTTCTCAACCTCATTGACATCATCTGCATCTCGAAATGAATTTATTACTGCCTTTATTAAATCTTTTTTATCTCTTCTCAGCAATTTGCCGTCTATCGCCGCATTGCCTGCCAGTAAGTCGGCTCTCTCGTTTCCTCTGACCCCAGCATGACCAGGGCAGAATATCCATGTAATGCTCTGTAGAACTGAGTTGTTCAATAAGTCCCACCATTCTTTTCTTAGCATGAACTTTTCTATCTTGCGCAACATGCTTTGAGAGTCTGTGAGTATTACCGAGTGTGTTGATGTATCAGTTATCAACCAATTAAGAGCTGCTGTAACTCCCTCTATCTCCATCCTCATGTTCGATGTGACAGTAGAATATGCTGAAGATTTCTCAACCAACTTCACGCCATTTCTGTAGGCAACAAAACCCCAACCGCTTATATTTGTGTTTCTGCTAACATCTGTGTATATAATTATGTCTTATGGTTTCGAGTGTAGTTGGGCGAGTTCTTGCACTGTATCCTGAGCCCTGACTGCCGTCCATTTTCGACACTTGAATGTCTTGTCCCTAAGCTATAGCTTAGGGCCCCCACTTTCCTTAGATATCGTCATATATACTTAAATATATTGCAGCATTTTTTGTCCCAATGCCGCACGTCCGGAAAGCTTAGGGCCTTATCAAGTCTAAATCCGACCCTGATTTTGTCCAACGGCGTCTTGTGCTGCCTCTGCCCCTGTTGCCTTCTATTATCCCCTCCAGTAACACTCTCTACTTGCTGTCGTGTCTCTTAATGTGACCGAAAGAAAATAGTTTAAAAAATTATTTTATATAGTATTCAGAAGCCAGTCTTCCTAGACATTAATTGTCCTCCTGGTTTGTTTTTCCTGCTGTCCATGGTATTCTCAGAACTCTTCTATAGTATTGTACTTCAAATGATGTTATTCTCTTGGCCACTGTTTTATTTAGTGTGCATGCTTCATATCCATATGTCGCCACAGGAAACACACATATTCGTAGTGAACACATGTGCTACAATGTGATACAAGAAAATATAGGTCTACTTTGTAAAAATTCTTTGAAAAATGGATTTACATCATTGTTTTGAAAAAGAAATTCCTGTAAAAAATGTTAATATGTGCAAAATATAAAAATCTTGTGGTACCTTGAAAATCTCAAGGAAACATTGAAAAATCTGTCTTTAAAGGAAAATGACAGTCAAAATTGTCAACCACATATGGCAAAGATATTGATCTATGAGATATGGTTCGTTGTAGAAAAAAAATGGCATTGTGTAATATAAGGTTTATTGCTTGAGATACACTTAGATTAAAAATACTTGTTACTTCAACAATATATGTTACTTCAACAAAACAAATTACTTCAACAATACGTGCTACTTCAACAATATGTTACTTCAACAAAACATATTACTTCAACAATACTTGTTACTTCAACAATATATGTTACTTCAACAAAACAAATTACTTCAACAATACGTGTTACTTCAACAATACGTGTTACTTCAACAATATAATTATTCATGATTAATAAGCATGCAATGCCAAGGTTATTTACACTTGTGCCCAATGCGACAAATTAGTTATCATTATGTGAGATTATGCAAGTGGCGTGTGGTTATATGCGACAGAAGATTGGTGCAGGGATCAGAGGCTGATGTGTTCTTGAAGCATGCAAACTACATATACGCAGGTGGACCACGGCCATCTACAAATAAAGACCTAACAATGCGAATGTAGATATCAGCTCTGTGTAGACGTTTTTGATCTATTTACAGAAACACGCAGTCACACTACCGATTTGTTTGTCACTAGGAGAGGCTACTTTGTTCTGTTCATTGTCTGGTGACACGTGATCAGCCTCTCGTGTTGTTCGTCCATCACAAGTGATGATGACCATTTGTTACATCCACTTTTGAAAATTCAATTTTAGTTATGTCCTTGATTATGAGTTCGTAGATGGCTAATGAGCCCTATTCGAGCTGTAAATGTCCTTGGACAGTTTGGACATGGAATAACGACTGTAGACGGATCTTGGTCTATCCGTGACTTTCTAGCTGCTCTCTGCTGTTGGGCTGCTGCATTTCTCTTCTTTTCACAAGATGATGCGTTTTTTTAAATTTTAGAACGCCATGTAGATCTATTTTGTTCTAAGATCTTCCCATGTATCGTGGTCTATTTCAAAGGCTTTCAGTGAGTCCTTTAACGAGTCCTTGAAGCGCTTCCTTTGGCCACCTTGAGATCGTATACCCTTCTCTAGCTCACCATAGAGAAGTATCTTTGGCAGACGATGGTCTGGTATATGTACCAAATGACCTGCCCAACGAATCTGTGTCTGCATCAGGATCGTGTCAATGCTTGGGATACCAGCTCTATCAAGGACAGTGGTATCTGGAATCTTGTCTTGCCATCTGATGTTCATAACTTTTCTGAGACAATTTGTATGAAAATGATTGAGTTTTTCACATGACGTCTATACACAGTCCATGTTTCACTAGCGTATAGCAGCACTGGAAGTACCACTGCTCTGTAAACTTTCAGCTTAGTCTGTAGGTTAATGCCATTTCTACGCCAAACATTTGCGTACATTCTGCCGAAAGTACTGCTTGCTTTGGCGATCCTTGTATACACTTCATCATCAACGTTGGCATTTTGTGATAACGTACTGCCTAGATATGTGAATCTATTCACAACTTTCAGCGCTACACCATTTACCTTTATGCAGGGCTCGAGATAGCTTTTGCCAAGTGCTGGTTGTAACATGACTTCTGTTTTCTCTGTGTTAATGGTAAGCCCAAAGTTGGTACAGGCTTTGAAGAATCTGTCTATAATACATTGTAGATCAGCCTCAGAGTTGGCATTTAGGGCACAGTTATCAGCAAATAGAAGATCTCTGATTGTGTATGATTTAACTTTGGTTTTTGCTCGAAGCCGCCGAAGGTTGAACAATTTTCCGTCTATGCGATAGGTGATGTTTACTCCCAGGTCTAAATCTCTGAAAGCATCATCCAACATAGCAGAGAACATGATGCTAAATAGGGTAGGTGCTAATACACATCCTTGTTTTACTCCATTTGAGACAGGAAAGGTTTCAGATAACTCTCCATCATCCTGAACTCTAGCTTGCATTCCATCATGTAATTGCTGTACCATTGAGATAAATTTCTGTGGACATCCATACTTTGCCAGAATCTTCCACAGACCCTCTCTACTTACAGCCTCTCGTAGTGACACGCGGTATGGTAGTTTGATGTAATGTTATGCCGATAACTGAAAAAGTCCCCCGCAGAGCGAATATTTACATACGACATGTAAGGATCCCTATTGTAGAAGAGCATTAGGAGAGACATACAAACGTAAACTTATATTCGTAACTACATATGCCTACTTCTTTACATGTGCACGTAAATACATAACTGTAAACTAGCATTCAAGCGCTCGTATTCACATAGAAGCTGTCTGTACCAAGCAATGATAACATGAACAATTCACATTATTCACAGACATTATTCACTGACAGATATTATTCACTGACAGATATTATTCACTGACAGACATTATTCACTGACAGACATTATTCACTGACATTATTCACTGACAGATATTATTCACTGACAGATATTATTCACTGGCAGATATTATTCACTGACAGACATTATTCACTGACATTATTCACTGACATTATTCACTGACATTATTCACTGGCATTATTCACTGACAGACATTATTCACTGACAGACATTATTCACTGACATTATTCACTGACATACATTATTCACTGACATTATTCACTGACAGATATTATTCACTGACAGACATTATTCACTGACATTATTCACTGACAGACATTATTCACTGACATTATTCACTGACAGACATTATTCACTGACAGACATTATTCACTGACAGACATTATTCACTGACAGACATTATTCACTGACAGATATTATTCACTGACAGATATTATTCACTGACAGACATTATTCACTGACATTATTCATTGACAGACATTATTCACTGACATTATTCACTGACAGACATTATTCACTGACAGACATTATTCACTGACATTATTCACTTATGTGCTGCACATAAAATAGATCAAAACTTTTTCTTGGCAATTTGTCACTCCCTCTCCCCGCTAGCCACCAACATTTTCTCAACACCCCCCCCCACGCCTATTCACGTCAAAAATTTGTATACTCACCCCCTCCCCCGCAGAGTATTTTAGCAGAAACAGTGTTTACAAAACGGCATATCTTTCCAGAATTACAAATATTAAATTTTAAACAATTTCATGGTTGTATAATAAGAACAACTGTATTGAATTGAACTTTTGTTCCCCCCCCCCATTCCGACTTTGTCAACTACTGTCAAACTTGTTCATACTCTCCCCCCCCCCATTAAAAAAATTCCTAACAGTTCACACTCCCCCCCCCCCTCTTTTCCTAGTTAGGTCAGTTAATAAATTAACAAACTCCTGACAACAACAAAAATAATTTCCGCTGTCACAAACTAGACAATATGCGCTATTGCTGATTATGGGGAGGAAGTGTTTATGTGACATGTACAGCATAACAGTAAAAACTATAAAGGAGTGGCCACATCTCACAGTAAAAGTTTCTGGACACTGAGAGATTGGGCACAGTCAGTGTAACTAAATGCATACAAGTTTCAGGAAATGGTTCAGTGCGCATGCGTTGTTACTAAGGTATCTGTACGATTATCTGTCGTAACACAGCGAACTATAGAGACGGCGCTAAAACTAAACGTAAATATCCGCTCGTCGAATGCCTTTTTTATATATCTATTTATGACCAATGAACAGAAACACATCACATACTATCTTACGGCACGTCACATTGAGAGACCAATCCAGGATCGCCAATGAATTAACAGAACAAAGTCGTCTCTCGTAGTGACGAGCAATAGTCGTGTGTTGTTGCGTGTTGTAGTCGAAAAGTCAAGAAAGGCATCCTAAGAGCAGATGTTTACCAAGTTAATGTCTCGCATTTTCTATAGCTGGCAGTAGTTGTCGAATGGACAGAATAAACTTAATGTATATAAACTATTCAGGAAATGGTATTTGACACATATTATTTCTTGCAAGATGCCATGCAAAAATCCAGGAGTATGTACCCTGTTGCTCAGCTGATTAAATCTTCTACGTCCTCCCCCACCTCCGCCTCCTCCTTGATTCTAAATATAAAATAGGATATCACTTAACATGAACTGTTTATGAAATGAATGAGTGTGATGATTCCTTCCCAGTGTACAGAGCAACTGGACTTGAAATCCGTCGTTAACAGAAATGAGTGCTACTGTGGGCAAGTGAGTACAATCCCATGGCAGGAAATTGAGATTTCGTGTATTATAGACGTTGTTATGTTTGTATTAACATTCATTTTTAAATGAGTTTATTTCCAAACTGAGTCACTTTTCTTTGCGATTGGACTTTTCCGTGCTTTTCATTGGCTGTTAACACAGCGTATACGTAAATTGACCAATCATTTGTTGCATGAGGCAAGATTAATTATGCTGTTTGAGATCTGACCACAAAACTATTACGAAGAAGGATTTGCCTCAGCGTGTGTGAGTAAATCATTTTAACACATTTTATCCTAACCTATCAAAAATATATAACCTGGTGAGGTTACTGAAGGGACATAACAAGTAAATTATATACTTCTGAGAGGATTGAGGACAAGTACTTCTTTCCAGAGACACATGGGATGCACAGTATACAGTCTGTCAGAGTGCACCAAGAAGGCATAAGATTGAAGTTTTTGAAATTCCATTGCAGCTAACATTCGTTACAAAGACGGCATTTGATGGTGATAATAACCTTTCTATATTGGTAACCCCACTTATTTCAATAAAGACAGTTATACAACACAAATATTAACAATACAAAAAAGTGCAGTGGAAAAAAGCTGTTCATAAATTAAATTTTAAAAATGGAAATGGCAACTTCGAAATGATCCGAACAAAATGATAAAGTTTAAAGCAGTGTAATATATCCTAAACCGGACTCACTCTCCTGACAAGGGCGTCCATGTTGTTACTGTTTGTCAAGCTGGCAACCTAGAAGTAGATTCGTCTATAAGTACAAATGTAGACATGAAATCGATTATTATAATAAAGTGAGGTGGAGATCTTACGGCGTCGTTTTACTATCTGTTACACGATATGTCTGATGTTTGAGATCTGACGGCATGTTTTTATTATCTGTTACACGATATGTCTGATGTTTGAGATCTGACGGCATGTTTTTAGTATCTGTTACACGATCTGTCTGATGTTTGAGATCTGACGGCATGTTTTTATTGTCTGTTACACGATCTGTCTGACGTTTGAGATCTGACGGCATGTTTTTATTATCTGTTACACGATATGTCTGATGTTTGAGATCTGACGGCATGTTTTTATTATCTGTTACACGATCTGTCTGATGTTTGAGATCTGACGGCCTGTTTTTATTATCTGTTACACGATCTGTCTGATGTTTGAGATCTGACGGCATGTTTTTATTATCTGTTACACGGTCTGTTTGATGTTGGAGATCTGACGGCCTGTTTTTATTATCTGTTACACGATCTGCCTGATGTTGCTTGAGCAAGATCTTGCCTTGTTGTTCCGTATTTTTCTAAGCAATGGTACAATTACCGAAGCTTTGAATTAGTTTTTGTCTCGTTTGTTTATTGTTACAATTTCCAACATTACAAATATTACAGTACATTTTCCTTCTCACCGATGCATCCACCACATCCAGGTGCAGCTTTCCCATGAGTGCAATGACCATGACCCTGCGACTAACTAATGACTGCTATATCATACATCATGAACATGGAATAACACAGAATACTCAAGTAGAAGCTTCCAGCGAAGACGGATGTGTTTGACCATTCCACAAATAAAACCGCGATACAGCATATTTCTATTTTCTCGACAACATATTGCAGAAAATTTAGTAGCAAAATTGTCTTGCTACAAGAGAGATCCGGTGGGAGTTTGAGAATGAACAATGGAGAAGACATAACAGTTAGATTGTAGAATGACTGATACCTCAAGCTTCCTCAACAAATCTCATATCTGTTGGCAGGTTGTGATGGAAAGAAGTTAAAGCTAGGGAAAACATTGCTTTATAACCTGATTACGTACAAAACGGAGTCAAACTTCCACATGTTCTAAACCTACTTGAAATAACAAACACATATAATATATTTTCTCCTGTATGGCAACCCTGGGCTCGACTTCTTGTTTAGAGTGCAAGGAATAGCAACACTTGTCTTCTTCTCATGCATGTTGTTGAAAATGTCAACCGTGAAAATGTATTCTCCTGCATGTATTCTCCTGCGTGTATTCTCGTGCATGTATTTTCCTGCATGTATCTCCTGCATGTATTCTCCTGAATGTATTGTCCCGATTTCTTATTTTTGTCTTCTGTCAACGGTCTCTATTGATGTAAAAAGTAATGCAGGGTAGCCAACATTACACCTTTCTATTTTTTGTGCAGATTCCTAGCTAGCGGAGAATGCCGATATGCTATCCCTGCAGACATGTCAACAGAGCTGATAGAAGAATGATGAACTAGTTAGCTCCCAAATGATATGTTGCAATTTTGGCAGGGTTTTGTGATCATAGGATATTGCTGCACTGGAATACTTCCAATGATATTGCTGTATTGGAATATCTGCTAGAATATTGCTGCACTGGAATACCTGCTTGGATATTGCTGTACTGGAATACCTGCTTGGATATTACTGTACTGGAATACCTGCTTAGATATTACTGTACTGGAATACCTGCCTTCGGTAACTAAGCATTTATCCATATATCTCATTAAACAACAATGACAATGAGAGAACCAACAGTATAACAGCTAGGGTGTCATCTCAGTTACTCAACTGAGGAGGAGAGGTGTCATCTAAGTTACTCAACTGAGGAGGAGAGGTGTCATCTCAGTTACTCAACTGAGGAGGAGAGGTGTCATCTCGGTTACTCAACTGAGGAGGAGAGGTGTCATCTCGGTTACTCAACTGAAGAGGGAATGTGCTTTTGTTAGAAAGGCTATGAGTTGTCAAGAGTTACCTGAATACAGCTAAAGAGATTACTTCATCATCATCATGTGTCAAGAGTTACCTGCAGTACAGCTAAAGAGATTACTTCATCATCATCATGTGTCAAGAGTTACCTGCAGTACAGCTAAAGATATTACTTCAACATCTGCATCATCATCATGATCCTCATCATCACCAGTATTATTAAACAGCAACTGAGAAATGTCGGACTTCATTTAACACATTTAGCTAAAGGTAACTTCAAATCACGTGACACAATGCCACTTCAGACAGGATAAGTGATTAACATCACGTGACACAATAACACTTCAGGCATGATAAGGGATTAACATCACGTGACACAATGACACTTCAGACATGATAAATGATTAACATCACGTGACACAATGACACTTCAGACATTATAAATGATTAACATCACGTGACACAATGACACTTCAGACATGATAAATGATTAACATCACGTGACACAATGACACTTCAGACATGATAAGTGATTATCATCACGTGACACAATGACACTTCAGACAGGATAAGTGATTAACATCACGTGACACAATGACACTTCACACATGATAAGTGATTAACATCACGTGACACAATGACACTTCAGACATGATAAGTGATTAACATCACGTGACACAATGACACTTCAGACATGATACATGATTAACATCTCGTGACACAATTACAATTCAGCCATGGTACGTGATAACATCACGTGACACAATTACAATTCAGACATGATAAGTGACTAACATTACGTGACACAATGATTAACATCACGTGATAACATAAAATAAACTAAATCTTTCGATATTGAGATGTCTGTACTGTACAGCGCACGATACATTGGAGAATACCAAACGTACCCTGTTCCAGATACCTATCCTCAGTGGTCGATGGTAGAGAAGTACTCAACAAACGTGTTGCCCAGTGGTTCACGTCCTACAACATGAATACCCAGCATATACTTAGTCGAAATTTCAGTCTGGGGAAATATTTCATTGACGACCTCTACTTTTGTACGAAGACGTATGCAATCGCGGTATACATGATACAAACATTGATATAGAATCATGGGAAAATGGTGTACCATAGTACGTGTTTGCATGATACAAACATTGATATAGAATCATGGGAATTTGGTATACCATAGATCGTGTTTGCATGAATGAGACAGATATAGAATGGTATTTTAATAAAAGAGAAAGTGATAGCATATTGCTAAGTGACTGTATGTCTAAGAAGACACACAACAGTACATGATGGTACAAGTAAGTGCGTCTGGGATTCATTGTACACACTATGCAATACGTTTTGACGCTGTGATTTGCCTTGTGAGTCACATTCATCGCCGCCATATGCCGTAGATAATATTTCTGATAGCACAAGAATAATACTCTTATCTATTCGCTAACTATCCGCTAAACCCTTTATTGCCTTTCAGCGTCAATGGTAGAAGAGTTCTCTGGAGATTGCTTAAAAAAAAAATTCCTCTGTCAAAAAAGCTTCCACTGGGTCTCTCTTGTAGCATAGGTATTAGTCCTACTAGATTTCTAACAATACTACTATCGTCTGGACAGACGGAAATGTGCTGACTACGTAAGATGTGCGTTGTACGTCATCACCGCCATGGATCATATATTACATTTGTTATCACACAACAACGATACTATTGTCTGGAAAGATTGAAAGATGGCCTGAAACATCCGTTATTATTTACAAGGACTGAACTTACCGAGTTTTCCAGAGTCTGTACTCTTGTCCTTATACCTGTTACTTGAGTTCGTAGTTCATTCACTACCTGTACAGTAGCGGCACTGCCTTCCAGCAGGCTTACTCTGTTGGTAATTGTGTTTTGTTGGCTCGTTGTCTGAGTAATAACAAAACATTGACAATGTATATAACATTCTTGTAGACAATGTCAAATGTGGAAGAAATGGAAGTTATTACGACATTCAGTTTAATCTTTAATAACATTTGGCAATGACAGTATATGATGATGATGGTGGTGGTGCTGGTGGTGGTAGTAGAGGTAAATCGTTATAGAATGCAAGTTTTTAACTCGTATTCCCTGTGCCAGGCGGTAGCATTGTATTTTCAACTACATATTGATGTATATCAAGGCAAGAGACAGAGTGTTGGAGGTCCGATGCAGCACACCTTCCATGCGGACACAGCATCTGATGATCATTGGCTTACTTCTAGTTATATTCGTATGTTATACAGATTTATGGTATGCAGACCAGGTTATAGGTCCGTGTGTGAAACCAGCCCCTTCACTTGTATGCAGAAGTTATAGGTCCCTGTGTAAAACCAGCCCCTTCCATTGTATGCAGACCAGATTATATAGGTCACTGTTTAAACATTGTCATCTGCATATCTTAAATTCTTTATGTTATGTCTACCCACTGTATTCATGGATTAGTAAGAGTTACTAGCGCATTATGTTTCGACTCTACAAAAATAACAATAATGGGGAAAGTACACATCCCTGTCTAACACCTTGTTATAATTACTGAACACATAGTAACATTATTACACCAACATATTAGGCCCATTTCCCACTTGTTGGTTTTGTTACTGCGGCACTCCCCACCTTGTCGGATATCCTCTGGCAGCTTGTTACTGTGGCACTCTCCACCGTGTCGGATATTCTCTGACACCTTGTTACTGCGGCACTCTCCACCTTGTCGGATATCCTCTGGCAGTTTGTTACTGCGGCACTCTCCACCTTGCGGATATTCTCTGGCAGTTTGTTACTGCGGCACTCCCCACCTTGCCGGATATCCTCTAACAGTTTGTTACTGCGGCACTCCCCACCTTGCCGGATATCCTCTGACAGTTTGTTACTGCGGCACTCCCCACCCTGCCGGATATCCTCTGGCAGTTTGGTTATTTATATCCCTAGCTTTAAGCTACAACCTCCAAGGACATAAGAAAATGTTCACTGTGTAAACAAAACGTCACTAACCGGATTCGAATCCACGACATCTTGTGTACAAAGCGACCGACATACTTACTACGACATTGTAAATTCTTCATAATAAGTGAAACTTAAAATCAGAAATTATTTCCTAAAAACTACTAACTTTTGATTAAATACTTGAGTTCTTACCTGTGTTCTCAGATTGTTTAACTAAATACTTGAGTTCTTACCTGTGTTCTCAGATTGTTTAACTAAATACTGGAGTTCTTACCTGTGTTCTCAGATTGTTTAACTAAATACTGGAGTTCTTACCTGTGTTCTCAGATTGTTTAACTAAATACTGAAGTTCTTACCTGTGTTCTCGGATTGTTTAATTAAATACTGGAGTTCTTACCTGTGTTCTCAGAGTGGTTAATGAAGTGTTTAATGTGGTTACTCTACGAGGTAGACGTGACACGCGCCTAGCTTGAGTTTCTAATGTAGTTAAACGGTTTGTGACATTCATGGAACCCTGAAACAGATAACCATAATATTTCTTACATGTCAGTGATTCTCAACATATTTTAACCGTGTCCCCCTTCTGGGACACCTTTTATACCGTGGCTCCCTTGTCTATCTATATATGTTCCTTCATCGTCAAATACGGTACATATTGCAATAAACCAGAGTTCTATAATTCAAACGAAGTGATTCTACTTCAATTTCTTGCTGTAATTCTTGTATATTGTTGATACCCATAGTAGTACCCTCTTTATGGCCGTACTGCGACGTTTCTTTCTTGGTCGTCCTCTTTTTCTTCCCCCGATCTGTTACCCATGTTCATGCTTATAGTGGTAGTTCTTATTCATTCAGTCTACGCACATTTCCGATATAAGACCATCGTTTTCTGCTTATTGCTGTAAAAACATATTGCTGTAAAACATATTGCTGTAAAAACATATTACTGCAAAAACATATTGCTGTAAAAACATATTGCTGTAAAACATATTGCTGTAAAAACATATTGCTGTAAAAACATATTGCTGTAAAAACATATTGCTGTAAAAACATATTGCTGTAAAAACATATTACTGCAAAATATATTGCTGTAAAAACATATTGCTGTAAAAACATATTGCTGTAAAAACATATTGCTGTACAAACATATTGCTGTAAAAACATATTTCTGTACAAACATATTGCTGTAAAAACATATTGCTGTTTTGATGTCTTCTCTTGCTTGGTTGATTGACCTGAATTCGTCGCAGCCAATATTTAAGAGTTTTCTAAGGCATTTACTTTCAAATGAATTTAGTTTCTTCTTCGGGTGCTTTTGTTATTTTTCAATTTTCGCAACGATATGTTAATATGGTTAAACTACATTGGATTTGAACATTCGTTGTTTGGTATATTTACATATTGTTATTTATTTGATGCCAATGCGATTCTGTTAGAAATTCGCATTTGTTGTGTCTCCATCTTGTTTCAGTTTGTTGTATCTCCATCTTGTGTCAATTTATTTTATCTCCATCTTGTATCATTTTTCTGCCTAAATAGGACAAGTTATCGACTATCTGAATCTCCCCCACCCTTCCCCTTTTTTCTTGGCTATCGTTTTTAAAAAAGTCACAAACTATTACATTTATTTACTCGTCACCAAAGTTTTTAATTTCATTATCTTTACAATTCTCTTATGTTGTCAGTAAGCTCGGTTGATGGGCTTCTACCGTGCCAAAATTACTACTCACAAGATATACTTCCTTATTTAAAAAAATCATTATAAATGATGGAGTTCGTTATGCAAATAGATCTTCTTCTTCTTCTGCGTTCGTTCTCAAACTCCTACAGATTAGCAGGATGTAGTCCGGAGAGAGGGTTGCGTTATGTCATGGTTTATAACTTGGCAGCAATATCTGCGCTTTTGTCCTTAAGTCATACATATACATATAATGAATGATGGGTTATGGGGTTGTCTATAAATTAAGTCAATAATTAATTGTGCGGGGCTCTGAAAATGTTTGACATTTGTCGACAAGGAAGATTGATTGGGGGGAAAAGGGGGGGGGGGAACTGTTGACAAAAGTTGATGTCATATTTTTAAAATGTCAAATTAATTTGAATATTATAAATTTTTTCGGATAATTTGAACATACACAAAATTCATATTCTTCTTTTTCGAACTTCTTTTTGGCCAAAAAAATATTTTAGGAAGTGGTTACAATGTGTTGATATAATTAAGTTGTGGGATCCCAGAAGTTTTGCCATTCTATTACTAAGAGGGAGGGCGGGGAATAGTTGTCAACAATGCTGTTGACGTTACTTATGCACAACGTGTATTCTCTGTTATATTTACCGAACCCAGAGATGCCTGAAGTCTGTTTATTCCGTCTGTATTTGTTCTGGTCTGAAATGATAAATAATATTAATAATCGTTTTAATACAGCGTATAGATACAGTGTATAGATACAACGTATAGATACAGTGTATAGATACAGCGTATAGATACAACGTATAGATACAACGTATAGATACAGCGTATAGATACAACGTATAGATACAGCGTATAGATACAACGTATAGATACAGTGTATAGATACACCGTATAGATACAGTGTATAGATACAGCGTATAGATACAGCGTATAGATACAGTGTATAGATACAACGTATAGATACAACGTATAGACACAGTATATAGATACAACGTATAGATACAACGTATAGATACAGTGTATAGATACAACGTATAGATACAACGTATAGATACAGTGTATAGATACAACGTATAGATACAGTGTATTGATACAACGTATAGATACAGTGTATAGATACAGCGTATAGATACAGCATATAGTGTATGAAATTCTTATTGGTTTTTTTTCATACTCAAATTCCTGCAGGTTAGTAAAATGTAGTCCAGGAAACGGAATGCGTTGTGCAATGTTGCACATATTTAGTAAATATAGCTACGTGTTTCGGTCCGACATAGCCAGCTTCTTCATGGCTTCGGATAACTTTGATTCTCTATAGTGGGCGTTCTCAACAAGGTGCACGAGCACCTTGGTGCTCCTGTGAGGAGGTATTCTAGCCATGAAAGTTAAATCGTGCTAGCAAGCACTAACGATTACGTGTGGGTAGCACTCTGGTCTGAAAAGGTTGAGAAGCCCTGCTCCATTTGAATAGAAACCCAGCTACACAACCACAATTCTTCTTACACTTCTCCTACAACATGCATGTTAGGTCACAATTCTTTGCTCTTATTTGAAGCCTCGGCAACACATGGCTTGAGATTATTCATTTAAACAGCTGTACAATGTAGGCCTATTGTAAGCATCACCGAATTTACGTAAAAGTTAAACAAGCTATAGCTTAAGGCCCCCACTCCTCTGGGGTCCCCCAAAAAATTATATTTGGCACTGGCACATAATATCTGAACTTGCAAATGGCTCCAAATCTCAAATAGCTTAGGGCCTAAACACGTCTAATTCTGGTGCTGATTGTAAGGTGTACGTAACAAATAAAATAGAGATGTATGCAGGTTCTCAAGAAGCATTGTTTTCAATAGTTAAACGATTAGCAGTAGCAATAGTAACAATAATAGTAGTAGCAATAGTAATAGTAGCAGTAATAGTAGTAGTAATAGTAGCAGTAATAGTAATAGTAATAGTAGCAATAGTAATAGTAGCAATAGTAGTAGAGGGTGAGTATTTAATAACAAATAATACTAAGACGCATGACACCACTGCTCACCCCCACTACAGACCCACAGATTACTTCTGGGTCGTAAGATTTACGTTCAGGTATGCGTCACTTAAACACACCTGTTATCATGTCGAGACACGTCTAGTATTCTGATGTCATCTGGTCGCTTTATGATGTGACAAGCCCCTGCCCACTGCCACCACTCTCCACGGACATATATACACAGACAACATCAAGGAATGGACAGGGCAAGATATTTCCACACTCATCCGCATCGCTGAGGATAGAATTCGCTGGATGACTCTGTGTGTTGAGGCATCCAATGTGGTATACCTACGACCCTGAAGGGTTACGGGTTTGTTGATTTGATTGATTGATACACAGATCATGCTACAAAGACATCATAGTATCATAGTAGAGCAGGATTTGAGAGTGAAACGTATCTATAAATCTAGAAAAGATCTGTCAAACAACACAGAAATGGAAAATTAAGTTATCATGTGCTGAATAACCCACTAAAATATATATTTGAGAAACTGTTGGCGCATCCTTGGTGAGGTAGTTACGGCCTGACGATTAGCACAAATTTTAACTAGCGACTCACGCATACAATAAATGATAGCGACACAAAAACTAAGGACACATGCAGCTATCACCAACACACAGTAGTGATTTGAAACACTGTCTGTTATGGGTCCTAAAAACATTAGCCCATGAACCGCTGGATCAGCAACCAGCAAGGCATGTGGGTAAATATATTCGGAAAAAACCCACTGAGATTTTTTGGCCACTTTCTGAGAATGAACCAATAGTGGAAAGCGTGAGAATTTAAACAGCAAGAGACACATGAAGCCCAAGACGAAAGTGGATTTAATGAGTTTCCAACATTCCAAGACGTCACAATATCTGCGTATCAAGCGACCAATCGTGCTACAGCCAGAAAACCGATCATCCTTCAATCATGCTACAGCCAGAAAATCTATCATCATTCAATTGTGCTACAGCCAGAAAACCGATCATCCTTCAATCATGCTACAGCCAGAAAATCTATCATCCTTCAATCATGCTACAGCCAGAAAATCTATCATCCTTCAATCATGCTACAGCCAGCAAATCTATCATCCTTCAATCATGCTACAGCCAGAAAATCTATCATCCTTCAATCATGCTACAGCCAGAAAATCTATCATCCTTCAATCATGCTACAGTTAGAAAACCGATCATCCTTCAATCGTGCTACAGCCAGAAAATCTATCATCCTTCAATCATGCTACAGTTAGAAAACCGATCATCCTTCAATCGTGCTACAGCCAGAAAATCGATCATCCTTCAATCATGCTACAGTTAGAAAACCGATCATCCTTCAATCATGCTACAACCAGAAAATCGATCATCCTTCAATCATGCTACAGCCAGAAAATCTATCATCATTCAATTGTGCTACAGCCAGAAAATCTATCATCCTTCAATCATGATACAGCCAGAAAATCTATCATCATTCAATTGTGCTACAGCCAGAAAACCGATCATCCTTCAATCATGCTACAGCCAGAAAATCTATCATCCTTCAATCATGCTACAGCCAGAAAATATATCATCCTTCAATCATGCTACAACCAGCAAATCTATCATCCTTCAATCATGCTACAGCCAGAAAATCTATCATCCTTCAATCATGCTACAGTTAGAAAACCGATCATCCTTCAATCGTGCTACAGCCAGAAAATCTATCATCCTTCAATCATGCTACAGTTAGAAAACCGATCATCCTTCAATCGTGCTACAGCCAGAAAATCGATCATCCTTCAATCATGCTACAGTTAGAAAACCGATCATCCTTCAATCATGCTACAACCAGAAAATCGATCATCCTTCAATCATGCTACAACCAGAAAATCTATCATCATTCAATCATGCTACAGCCAGAAAACCGATCATCCTTCAATCATGCGACGCCTTACAGAAGAAGCAAGTAAGCTACAATACATAGATAGATATTCGCATATAAATTTATGTGTTATTTAGCAGCGGCGAAAGGAGACAGGGACGACCTGGTTTAAGCGCCACCAGCAATCCTTAGTCGTGCAACAACAGAAATTAGTTTGTTAGAATGCGTCAGAGTCAGGGCTGGAATAGAGAGTCAAAATTCATAGATTCGATTATTGGGTCTATTCTCAGAACCAGTAAGATGTAAAACTTTGTGTTCAATGTTACTATTCTGGGAACCAGTAAGATGAAAATATGTGTGTTCAATGTTACTATTCTGAGAACCAGTAAGATGAAAATCTTTGTGTTCAATGTTACTAGCTATTGGTCTACAGTTTTACTGCAATCACACCCATTACCTATATATTGGTGCCTTTCTGCAGTACTTATAAGACTTCTGTGCAGAATTAATTAGGACTTTCTTCATTAAGTTTTCATTGTTGTTGTACGGTTTGTTGTCAATATATATATATACTTGGAATAGCCTTGCTATTTTTTTTATTCCACTCCAAGTATAAAAATAGTGACCAACAAAACTCACAACAATAATCAAAAACGTAACGACTGAAGTCCTAATTAATTATGTACAGAGGTCTTCCTCCCTATGTTCTCGATCTATTGTTAACCACAAAAAAACAAATAAGAACCTACCTGAGTAATAGCATATTTCAGGTCAAGGTTGTCTATATAAACTCCACCTGTACCTGATCTAAAGGTGATGTTGTGGTTAAGTCCAGATTGAAATATTAGATGCCCGTTCTCTGTAAGTATTCGTGGTCTGTAACAGTTAAAAAACAGATCTAATCTACAAGTCATGACGTAGAATTGATGCATGGATTTCTAATTGCAAGGATATACATAGGATTTGTCACAATAAGAGTCAGTTGTATAAAATCTATCTCTATCAATCTATTCGCTACTAATGAATAAATCCTTGATTTGATAGCTAGTTCAGGCACTAGTCTAACCTGCTAGATAAAACTAATGAATAAATCCTTGATTTGATAGCTAGTTCAGGCACTAGTCTTCGTCTTCTTCTTCAGCGTACATTCTCAAACTCCCGCTGGATCTCCCTTGTAGCAGGACCATGGTCCTACTAGATTTCCAGCAGGATGTAGTCCTGAGAATGGAAATGCGTTGTGTCACCGTTTTATTTGCGCCAATGGTTCGACACATCCGTCTTCGGCGGGGGAGGCACTAGTCTAACCTGCTAGATAAAACTAATGAATAAATCCTAGATTTGATAATTAGTTCAGGCATTAGTCTTAATCTGTTAGAGGCAAATAATGAATAAATAAAACTTCCATGCTTTGACTATTCACATGTAGTGAAATATTTACTGTGGTATATGTAGGTTACTCGCATTTCACTAGCATCAAGTGCCTTTAACAGACTGTCTAATATCTAAGATCAAAGTCAATCAGCACACGAATGAAAATGCGCTTATTTAATTCCTGCGTTATTCCGGTGCTATCATATGGATGTGAGAGCTGGAAAAGCTCTTTATCTTCAGAAAAGAAATTACTGAGTTTCGAGAACAAATATCTTCGTAGGATAACTAACACCCGTTGGGGTGAATTCAAATTGAATGATAAAATCAGAGAAGAGACACATCAAAATTTCATCACAGATGTTATCAGGAAACGCCGTTGGTCCTACATCGGGCATGTCCTACGCGCAGACATCAACAGAATACACCACCAATCTCTTGAATGGATACCTACAGGCAAAAGAGCCAGGGTAGACCAAAAGAAACACTCAGAAGAACAATACTTAGAGAAAGTAAAACAATGAATATCCATACTATCCCAGAACTGCACAGAATAGCTTTGAACAGACAGAATTGGAGAGATCTGACCTCTGCCCTATGAGCTAACTTCTGCGCAAAAGGAAAATGAATGAATATGCAGGTTATATGTCAGCAACCTGTCGTCGGGTGTGAAACTATTTCATGCACTAAGCCGCATCAAATATTCAATGGTTTTGAGTAGTAAATATTCTTCTATGATTAGGTAGGGTGGCCAGTTCCCTTCCCTGTCTTTATCTCCCCTAACTCATGCATCATGTACAGCTGGGTCAACTGGAAGAGCGTCGTGTCAGTCAAGAAATCACGTTTTTGCGTTGTCTGGGTGTGGTTTCGAATCTGGCACACCGTAACCCGGTAATATTAAGCAAGCTCACCATCAACTAGCCTACCGGGGTTTTAACTGTGATCTGACTGAAAAAAAATGATACGAGCACTAAATTTATGACTACATTTTCTACACACACACACACACATATATAGATATATATACTCACTGATTTTGTGATATCTGACGTTTCTGTCTGACATTCTGGTCTGTGTTTGTTACCAATGACAACAAGGTCAAAAAAATATAGGACCAGCTGATTCTCTCCATCTTGAACTACACAGCTTCTCGTGACGTCGACCAGAAACGGAAATTTTCCGTTCTTCAACAAACTACTAATAAAACAGTTTTATTTAACTGACAGGAAATATACAAAAATATGTTTTTATCTATTTCACCACAGCTGCAAAGACACGTGTCCCTTGAAGAAAGATGTCCATTGTTGTGAAAAGATCTAACTGTAACACAGTTGCGTGTTGTGTTCGAGGCAACAACACATTTCAAATAGTAACTCTTACACTCATCATTCCTCTATTGGTAAAATGTCAAAGCAAAATCTAACAGAAATTGTACAAATATTTAAGTACGTTCTTATAGAAATTTAAAAAATGTTTGCAATATCAGAAGATGTAAGGTGTGGCCAAGAACATGCACAAAATCTGAAAAAGAAAAATGTTTTGCTATTTAAGGTGTTCCATTATGAAAAATTAGATTAGGCTTACTGAATATTTCAAGTTTAATAGGCTCATCATGTATGCCTTATATTTGTTATTATCCAAATTTATTCACCAACATCAGAGCGTACAGAAGAGGGTAGACAACAATTCTACAAGGATGAACACAGCTATGAAACAATGCAAAAAACACAAAGTAAATATTGTCATTGGCGATATGAATATTTGGATTAGGCACCAGAAATGAAAGAGGTGAGGTCCTGGTAGATTGGGCCAGAAATAATAATATAATGGTAGGGAACACATTCTTTGCCCATCACCCAAGACGGCTATGGACATAGAAAAGCCCAGATAATAAAACACGCAATCAAATAGATTACATCATAATAAATAGAAGTTTCAAAAATTCACTGAAGTCTGTTAAGACACGTCCAAGTGCTGATTGCAACAGTGATCATGTTCCATTTGTAGGAAAGATCAATATTCGGTTTAAAAGATTTAAAAACTACAAGGGCAGATAGAACCTCTAATGTGACTAATATAACAAAGAATACAGAATTACAAGAACAGTATAACATAACAATTCACAATAGGTACACTACGATAGAGAAAAATAGAAACCATTGAAGAACGGTGGATTATGTTAAAAGAATCATTGCAGCAAACATCTAAAGAGATCGTGCCACCTAAGTAACATCTTAATAAGAAAGACTGGATAACAGAAGATATTTTGAATATGATGAAGAAAAGAAGACAGATGAAGAATAACATTGAAGAATATAACAAGATGAACAAAGAAATTAAACATCAGTGCACCAAGGCTAAAGAGGATTGGTTAAATGCAAAGTGCAGGGAAATAGAAAAATATTATCATAGAAATACAAGTGATACACATTTACAAATAAAGAAATTAACAGGCAGAGGGCAGGCTCACAAGACTGGGTGTCTGAAATCTAAGCAGGGACACATACTAATAGGAGAAAATAAAGTCATGCACAGATGGGAAGAATATATTAAAGAACTGTATGAAGATATAACAGAAATGATACTAACTTAAATTATAACAATGAAGCTCCAAGTATATTACAAGCAGAGGTAAAGGAAGCTATACAACACTTGAAAAACAACAAATCATCGGGTCAGGATAAGATTACAAAAGAAGAATTAGATGCTCTGGGAGATTATGGCATTGAAGTTATCACCAAAATGTTAAATGATATCTACAACAATGGCTATATTCCATTTGATTTCCTACAATCAATTTCATAGCTCTACCAAAGAAACTTGGTGCAGTCCACAAAACAAACAGTCTTATGAGTCCGATGACCAAGATTCTACTGCGAATAATAAAAAATATGAGGCGTAAAAGAGAAGAAAAAAAACACTAAAGATTGCAGAACAACAATGCGGATTCGTAGAAGGAAAAGACTCAAGAAATGCTCTACATATAGTAAGAACATTCATGGAGAGGGCCATAGAAGTACAAGACCTATACCTGTGCTTCATAGATTACAGCAAACACGTCATATTTATTACTTTCTTTTCCGTTTATGTACAAAAATGTAATGTTTTAAATAACTTTATATATGAAAACAAATTTTTATTTTTATGTGTTTTCGTTTCTTGAGAAATGTCCTGTTTTTGTTATTGTTTTTATTGTTCTTTAGTTTATAAATTTTGTTTTGTTTATTTTGATAGTTAGTATTATAGTAACATTATTAACTTTATGTAGTCTGTTATCCCCTAAAACATTCTTAGTCGCCATTTATGGCATACATGACAAGTGACAGTGTCTGTATTCTTTGTTTCCCGTACTAGCCTAGGCAACATACGGTATTTTAACAAACTGATAACTGCACAATGCATAGACATTAATTGTGTTATCAAATGTCAGACATAGACATTAATTGTGTTATCAAATGTCAGACATGGACACTAACTAAAGAACAAGAGAGAGAGAGAGAGAGAGAGAGAGAGAGAGAGAGAGAGAGAGAGAGTTATTACATCTGAAATGAAATGTCTAAGAAAAGCAGCAAACAGAACAAGAAGAGAACATGTGAGAAATGAAGTGATTACAAGAACTGTTGGAACAACATCAGTGGTCAAATATATTGAAAAACAGAGACTGAAATGATTCGACCTCTTAATGAAAATGAACCCTTATTGGCCAGTGACAACAACATACAACATGATAATGTAAACATCAGAGGCAGAGAAAGACCAAAAAGAATATGGATTGAAGGAGTTACCAACTTTCTGAGACGTCACAATATTACTGCATAGCGAGCGACCAAACCTGCCATAGTCTGAAAGCTAATTGTCGTTCAATACTACGACAACTTACAGCAAAAGCTGAAAACAAGACAAAAGGCAGACAGACTGACAGGCAGACAGATAGATAGATAGATAGATAGATAGATAGATAGATAGATAGATAGATAGATAGATAGATAGATAGATAGATAGATAGATAGATAGATAGATAGAAAGATAGATAGATAGATAGATGGATGGATGGATGGATGGATGGATGGATGGATGGATGGATGGATGGATAGCAACAGTAAAATTAATACTTCTACTTCTGAGCTAGTTCTCAAATTCCCGCAGATTAGCAGGATGCGGTCCAGAGAATAGAATAAGTTGTGTCATGGTTTACAGCTCGGCTGCAATATCTGAGCCTTTCAGCCTGACACATCCAGTTTCAGTTTAACTGGATCATTTTGCCATGGAATGGGATAGCCAACTCCACATCCGAAACCGATTAATCCGGCTCTTACATCAGTCGTGGATGGTAGTAGTATCACTTCTGTTCTCTCCGTTCGGGCCCTGTCAATTCTCGGCCCTGAATACTAAATTTGGCACATTGTGAACAAAAATATACTTACATTTAGGTTACAAACAGTTTGTACAAAATTATGTACTGTAAAATTTCACATTCACCCGATGGATAATTCGTGTTCAAACATAGAAAATACATTCTAGAAAATAGATTATTAATGCCTGAATTTGCAATATAGGCTTATAAAATGAGTAAATTATCAACTTATATCTAAACACGTGTGAATTAGAACATGTTTAAACACGTGTGAATTAGAACTTATATATAAACACGTGTGAATTAGAACTTATATCTAAACACGTGTGAATTAGAAATTATATCTAAACACGTGTGAATTAGAACTTATATCTAAACACGTGTGAGTTAGAACGTATATCTAAACACGTGTGAATTAGAACTTATATCTAAACACGTGTGAATTAGAACTTATATCTAAACACGTGTGAATTAGAACTTATATCTAAACACGTGTGAATTAGAACTTAAACCTAAACACGTGTGAATTAGAACTTATATCTAAACACGCGTGAATTAGAACTTATATCTAAACACGCGTGAATTAGAACTTATATCTAAACACGTGTGAATTAGAACTTATATCTAAACACGTGTGAATTAGAACTTATATCTAAACACGCGTGAATTAGAACTTATATCTAAACACGCGTGAATTAGAACTTATATCTAAACACGCGTGAATTAGAACTTATATCTAAACACGTGTGAATTAGAACTTATATCTAAACTCGTGTGAATTAGAACTTATATCTAAACTCGTGTGAATTAGAACTTATATCTAAACTCGTGTGAATTAGATCTTATATCTAAACACATGTGAATTCGAACTTTAAAACAATTTATACAATTGATCTTTGCAAAGCCACTTAAAAACAGTCCAGATAAATTAAACGTGTGTGATTTATGTACCGATGTTATGTTTAGTTTTTATGCGATTTCCAATGCAAAGCAATGATCATTCAACATACTTAATCAAGCATTGTGGTCAACGTTGACAAGTCAACACCTTGTGGCAGTGTACGTCAAGATGACAACTATGTCCAAAGAAGAGAGACAAACGTGCAAGTAACGCGTAGAAGATAACAAAATGTCCCAGTCAAAGTGGGAAGAATTTTGTCCAATCTAACCATATGAAATAGTATTGTGCAGTAATTCGATACGGATGGTGATCTGCAAACATCTTCGTGCCTGGTTCCGGTTTCCTCATTTATCATGCGAGTAATTGAATCGAGTAGAAGACAGATAACTTGGTCGGAGAGATATAGTGATAGTGCGTTGCAATGTCAGTCTTGTGTTACATAAAAACTTGTCCTATTCGTTGGTTGCTGGTTGTTATGGAGGCGGTTCAGACGTTGAGGTCGGATGTAAATTACTGTATGGTCTGGAATTCGTTGTATAAATGTGCATGTCGCTGGTAGGGTTAGAAATTGGAGTAAAGACAAATATCATTGTGACCTGTCATGGATGTCATGAAAAGTGCTTAAGGATGGATTTTATCCAAATCCGTAAAGGGGGGGGGGGTCAAAATTCCCTTTAGGAAATCAATACATAATATTTAGTACTAGAAACCTAGGGAAGGGTGAAAACTCCCATCAATTTACATTAGTGGGTTCCCCCCCCCCCCTTATTTTAACAAATTTCTTCAAAATGCAATAAACATGTAATAAAAAGAAGGAATTGCAAAGAAAGTAAGCTAATGACCTTTTTTTTAGAACGCTTCCATATTTAGTGTGGACGTATCTGCGACCATGATCATTTAGAAACTGCATCAGCTTCTGTTGTGATACCATATTTCAACATATTTCACTCGGACACGTCTGTTGTGATACCATATTTCAACATATTTCACTCGGACACGTCTGTTGTGATACCATATTTCAACATATTTCACTCGGACACGTCTGTTATGGTGTAGTCATTTCTCCTCGTCGTCATTTTATGTTTTTATGTTATGTGCGTATCCTGACAAAGGCCTTTTGGTTCGTAACGTCCTGTGTATTGTCATTTGTATGATTATAATCTATGTTTTGTTGTATATATTATGTCATGTAAGCATCCGACAGTGATAGTGTGTCAGTCGTTATCCGGTAGAACGTCATAACCTGTCTCCCCACGTGAGTATTATTTTCATAAACAGTACAAAAAGATAATTGCAGGTTAATTTATTTTTTTTAAAGTTACTCGTCCTTGACGCAAAAACATTTCAATGTACGTTTCCCTTCAAATCTACAACGTTCATTGTTCATTGGCTGCTGAAGACCTCAAAAACCTTGTGGTGTCCCGACAACACACGGGAGAATGTGGTGTCACGGAACATATTACACTGAGCTTACAGGCGAATATCGTTGACAATGCATTATACAAATCCTCTATATGAATCTAATCGCGTGAAATTGTCTGCTCGTTAGTAATGCGACTATAGTGTTACCAAATTGTACACAGAATTATGCAGACTTGTTCAATTGTGCACATATCTGTTTGTTCGTGGAATCTCATCTGTAACTAGTACGTGACTTAACAAACTTGGGGCCAGAAGGTAACATGTTTGACTGTTGTATCCTGGTACGGCTGGGGGCGTGGCGTATATGGTTGCCTTTGATAGTTCGTTAAGAGAAACTATGATAAATTAATGGCTGTTAGTTCCGCACGATAATGGATAAATAATAGAATACATCTATAATAGAAATTAAATTAATACAGATTTTAGTTGACAGAAATAAATAAGCAACATAGATAGACATGAGTTTGATTGGAACCCACAGAGTACCAGAGCCAGTATAGGACCTATAGCGTTTAAGTGTGGAAGGAAATCTCGTAATAGTAGGCAATTATAGGACAAGTTGATGATGTTGTAATCCCTTTAGTTATAGGTTGCTTTTGACACAGGATGATGATGAAGTAATCATTTTAACTGCGAGCAGGTAGCTCCTGGCACATGATGATGATGATGATGAAACAATCTCTTTAGCTGCGAATAGGTAGCTCACGACACATGATGGTGCTGATTGAGTAACCCCTTCAGCTGTGCACAAGTAGCACTTGACAGCTCAAAGCTTGTTGTGTTCCTGGATGTATAGAGATGTCCCTGTGTTGCCGGGGGTCGAGAGGGGAGTTAAAAAAGAATAACAATACTGTTTACCTTCCATGCATGTCGTAAGAGGTGACTAAGGAGGTTATGGGATGGTGTTAGCTGTTCCATCCCATATAGGGTCAACATGACCCAAGGCCATGCTAAAGTCGGATGTGTCAGACCGAAAGGAGCAGATATCGCAGCAATTCTGTAAACCATGACACAACGCATTCATTCTCCGGACTACATCCTGCTAATCTTGAGACTAACGGGAATTGAACCAGTCCGTTCAACGGCACCAAATCGCCTAGCAACAATTGCACACGCGTTCTTCCGTACTTGACTAACCGCATCTCCAAAAAAAAAAAGATGCAATTTCGTCAAGCTATTCAAACCGTGCACACAAAGTCACCAGAACGGACCAATCGAGACAAGGACTATTACAACAACAACAAATGTCCCGTACAGGAAAGGATTATAGAAATAAAAGAGTCAACGAAAATAAACATATTTGAGGCACACAAAAAGGCATCTCCAGAGAACTCTTCTACCCCTGACGCTGCAATACATAAATGGGTACAAAACGAAAAGAAAAAGCGAGAAATACTTCCTAATTCCGTGTAGCTTTTGAGTGACTGTTATCCTCTATGGGATCGCTAGCTAAACATGACCCTCAAGCGTTCCCTAGTTACTACAAATTTTGACTGGACCTTCTTCTTCTTCTGCGTTCGTTCTCAAACTCCGGCAGATTAGCAGGATATAATACGGAGAACAGAATGCGTTGTGTCATGGTTTACAGCATTGCTGCGATATCTGCGCATTTCGGCCTGACACATCCGACTTCAGCATGGCTTTGGGTCACTTGCCTTATATGAGATGGGACAGTCAACTCCTTCCCATAACCTCCTTAGTCGCCTTTTACGACATGCGTGGAATGTAAACAATGTTGCTATTCTTTGCTCCCCTTTCGAGCCTGGCAACACACGGGCGACATGACTGGACCTATTCTTGCTCCTCTTTCTGACTCTGCAACTGTTAATTTAAAAAAGCTGTCAAATACTGCATTTTTTCCCGTTAATGTGTTTCCTGGAGATATTTTGTAGCTGTGTAATAAAGACAGCATGCTCTTGCTGTCGCCACGTACAGGGTGAGTTTTTTAAATTTCCCTTGGACAGAAAAAAAACCCAGTCCTCACTGGGACTGAACTCTAGACCTCCCTAGTGTGAGACCAATGCTCTAACCTGTGGGCAATGCGCCACAAAGCTCTGTAACACAGAGTTAAATCACGTCTCTTCCTTAGAGGGAATTAACCCGTACATCACTTCTGCATATCTGTGTAATAAACTGATTACGATTTACTTCCCCTACTTTCATATTTCACAGAAGCACTGTAAGCAGCCAAGCAAGCTGTGTCAATGACAGATCACATTAAGTAGTTCCGGTATCATTTATAAATTTACCCATAAGAGAGCCTTGTATAGCATCAGTATAGCATCAGTACAGTACGAGTATTGCACAAGTATAGCATCAGTACAGCACGAGTATTGCACAAGTATAGCATCAGTACAGTACGAGAATTGCACAAGTATAGCATAAGTACAGCACGAGTATTGCACAAGTATAGCATAAGTACAGCACGAGTATTGCACAAGTATAGCATAAGTACAGTACGAGTATTGCACAAGTATAGCATAAGACTTTCTGAGAAGTGTATTCTCATGACTAAGTTTTACTAAATCTTAATTCAAGTTACCATCTCTCATTGTCTGTCTAGCTTCCTCTACTTCAGCAACTCAACAGCGGAGAGCAGCTAGAAAGTCACGGATAAACCAAGATCCGTCTACAGTCGTTATTCCATGTCCAAATTGTCCAATGACATTTACAGCTCGAATGTGACTCATTAGCAACATACGAACTCATATTCAAGGACATAACTAAAACTGGATTTTCAAAAGTGGATGTAAGAAATCGTCATCATCACTTGTAATGGACGAAAAACAACAACAATTCAGCGTTAACTCTCAAATTTCGAGTTATCTTTATCCCCGATGGTAGGTTGCTGCAATAGGACCTATCATTACCTTTTCCTGTACTGACACATGGGCTAATGAAGTCAAATGTAAATTGTCACCTGTACTGACACATGTGCTCTTGAAGTCACATGTATATTGTCTCCTGTACTGACACTAGGCTAATGACGTCAAATATCCATTGTCACCTGTACTGACACATGGGCTAATGAAGTCAAATATCCATTGTCACCTGTACTGACACATGGGCTAATGAAGTCAAATATCCATTGTTTCCTGTACTGACACATGGGCTAATGAAGTCAAATATCCATTGTCACCTGTACTGACACATTGGCTAATGAAGTCAAATATCCATTGTCACCTGTACTGACACATGGGCTAATGAAGTCAAATATCCATTGTCACCTGTACTGACACATGGGATAATGAAGTCAAATATCCATTGTCTCCTGTACTGACACATGGGCTAATGAAGTCAAATATCCATTGTCACCTGTACTGACACATGGGCTAATGAAGTCAGTCACTCAGCTCTCTCTCTCTTTACCCGCAACCAAGGCCGTAGGTATAATCTCCTCCAGTGTGGGGGAATGGGTATTTAGCTATAGATAGATAGATAGAATTCGCTAGAGGACTCCGTGTTGAAGCATCCAATGTGGTACTCCCTACGACCCTGAAGGGTTTACTGGTTAATTGATTGATTGATTGATTCTTGTTGTGCTTTAAGAAATATAATCTACGATCCATGGCCATGATTGATGTGATTCACACAGTCAATTTGAGCCAGTCTTTCACGTTACATACAAGACATCACAGATCCACTTATACCATCGCGTGCTGACGTCCGTCTTATTAGACATACAGCTCTGGAACTAACCGCTATCACTTTCTTTGTCTTTATACCATTCTCATCCATGTAACACAATCCATGACATCATCCATGTAACACAATCCATGACATCATTCATGAAACACAATCCATGACATCATCCATGTAACACAATCCATGACATCATTCATGTAACACAATCCATGACATCATTCATGTAACACAATCCATGACATCATCCATGTAACACAATCCATGACATCATCCATGTAACACAATCCATGACATCATCCATGTAACACAATCCATGACATCATGTTCCCATGTTTCCGTTTCAATATCTCTCTCACATATCACATTTGCATACGATTTCGATATAGGCCCTAGGTTTCATATTAAATCATTGTGAAGATAAATATGATATTTATGTGCACCTCTATTTGTCTAAATCACTAGGTATCGATCAGTAAATACAAATATATATCATTCACTCTGATCTGGTGGTATTCTATTCACGTATTCTTCTTCTTCTTCTGCGTTCATTCTCAAACTCCAACTGGATCTAGCTGGATCATGGTCCTGCAAGATTTCCAGCAGGATGTAGTCCAGAAAATGGAAATGCGTTGTGTCGCCGTTTTATTTGCGCCAATGGCCCGACACATCCGTCTTCGGCGGGATTCACGTATTCAGAATTCAAGATATGATTTGCTTCAAAACTGATATAGTGAACCCTCATATCTTAGAGCTTGTTCTGGTTGGGTACACAGAACCCTTACACCCCCATTGTATGAATAGACACGCACAGTCTAATAGTAATTTACTTTTCCATATCGCTGCTTTAAACGCACGCAGAAATGGACTAATCTATGCGGCAGTACAGACCAGGGTTGCCATATGTAGAATTGTTTTATTTTTTTATTTTTATTTTGCAAGTAAAATAAAAATTCAGGTAAAAAGTAAAAAATGACCAAAATCCTAACTTTTAATACGTTTTAAATTTTACCAATGTTAGAATAATTACCAAACATAAATTTCATTTCTTGTAGCACTTGTAAAATGGCAAAGTTTGTTAAATTTGGCAGAGAAATAACCAAATGTTGCAACCTTGGCATAGACTCAAAAGAATAGGTTACCGATTTAGAAGCCAATGTGTTCCATTGAAATGGGGCAATATAATATATGAAGAGCATACCTTAAATATATCGTAAAATTTGACGTATGTAAACACCGGTCAGCAGGTTGTCATGTTTATACATTTCCCAGGAGTATGTGACCTTGTTTAAGGCTCCATATTTGTTTTTAATGTGTTCATTATTTTTCAATTTCTGAAAAAAGAGTATTTCTGTTAATTTGCTTGTTATATTCTACAAGTTAAGTTAAGCATGGAAATGTGTCATTGTGACAGCGCATTTCGCTGAATACATAGTGTGATGTGTACTTTACGAACTGATTTGAGTGCAGCTATTTCAAAAGGACAGGTTGCCTTGGAAACAAAAGCTTTGTAAATAGAAGATGGCGACTGACACTGAGAATTTACAAGATAACATGACACGCCTTCGAATGAGGGTTGTACAACAAGTAAGTTTATACTTTAAGCTATTTCGTTTCCATGGTTACAAGTCATGTGATGTGTAGGATTGACCTTGTTATGTAATTGTTATATAATTGTTATGTAATTGTTATATAGTTGTTATGTAATTGTTATATAATTGTTATATAATTGTTATGTAATTGTTATGTAATTGTTATGTAATTGTTATATAATTGTTATATAATTGTTATGTAATTGTTATGCAATTGTTATATAATTGTTATGTAATTGTTATATAATTGTTATATAATTGTTATATAATTGTTATGTAATTGTTGTGCAATTGTTATATAATTGTTATGTAATTGTTATATAATTGTTATGTAATTGTTATATAATTGTTATGTAATTGTTATATAATTGTTATGTAATTGTTATGTAATTGTTATGCAATTGTTATATAATTGTTATGTAATTGTTATATAATTGTTATATAATTGTTATATAATTGTTATGTAATTGTTATGCAATTGTTATATAATTGTTATGTAATTGTTATATAATTGTTATATAATTGTTATATAATTGTTATGTAATTGTTGTGCAATTGTTATATAATTGTTATGTAATTGTTATATAATTGTTATGTAATTGTTATATAATTGTTATGTAATTGTTATATAATTGTTATGTAATTGTTATGTAATTGTTATGCAATTGTTATATAATTGTTATGTAATTGTTATATAATTGTTATGTAATTGTTATGTAATTGTTATGCAATTGTTATATAATTGTTATGCAATTGTTATATAATTGTTATGTAATTGTTATATAATTGTTATGTAATTGTTATGTAATTGTTATGCAATTGTTATATAATTGTTATGTAATTGTTATATAATTGTTATATAATTGTTATGTAATTGTTATATAATTGTTATATAATTGTTATGTAATTGTTATATATTTTTACTTCTTCACTTTGTATTTCTACTAATAAATCTGAAATTTTGAAATTGTGTTGTTCTGTTTGAATCACATTGCGTCGTGAAGCGAAGTGTGGTGTGGGGAGGGGGGTGTTGATGTCTGTCTTTGGTCATTTGAGTCCATTGTCAGTCAGTGTATCTTTAAAATGTCTTTGATTGTCTCCATGCATCTAGTTCTTGGTCTTCCTCTTGACTTGTAGCCTGATCTTCTGCAGTTGTATGCATGACTGGCTGATTCTGTTAGTTTCATTCTCATGACATGGCCAGAACACCTGGTTTTCTGTTTGTCTATGTAGTCTTGACATGAAATGTTCATTTTATTTCACTCCTGATATCTTCATTTCTCCGTCGGTCTCTTCTGGTGACGTTTATTGCTTTCCTCAAACATTTCATTTCACACGCTGTAAACTATTCTGCTAGTGTCCTAGTCAAGGATTGACGTTTTCACACACACGACAATTGAATTGTTGCAAGTGGAAACATTTGTTTCTAGAAAATATGACATAAATTATGTAGTTGTTTTATGCTGTTGAAATATTTAGTTGACACATATTTTAGGGGGAAAAAGGGGGGGGGGAGTAAATTGGCATAATTATGCAGGAGGTATAAGTTTATGAATTTTTATCGTTCATTGGGGGGGGGGGGAGGGATTGCCAAAAATATTGACGTTGATTATAGACATCCCTACGGATACATATAATATATCTCTTTCTGTTTGTGTTGAAGGTTTGTGAGTTGTCTGTCCCTGTTATCTGTCTGGTTGTTTGTTAAAATGTAGATTTGTATATCTGTAGACTTGCTTGAAAACTTGTAAATATTGATTTATGTATCTATACATCCATGTAAATATTGATTTGTGTATCTATTTATCCATGTAAATATTGATTTGTGTATCTAAACATCCATCTAAATATTGATTTGTGTATCTATTTATCCATGTAAATATTGATTTGTGTATCTATTTATCCATGTAAATATTGATTTGTGTATCTAAACATCCATGTAAATATTGATTTGTGCATCTATTTATCCATGTAAATATTGATTTGTGCATCTATTTATCCATGTAAATATTGATTTGTGTATCTAAACATCCATGTAAATATTGATTTGTGTATCTATACATCCATGTAAATATTGATTTTTGTATCTATTTATCCATGTAAATATTGATTTGTGTATCTATTTATCCATGTAAATATTGAATTGTGTATCTATTTATCCATGTAAATACTGAATTGTGTATCTATTTATCCATGTAAATATTGATTTGTGTATCTAAATGTCCATGTAAATATTGATTTGTGTATCTATTTATCCATGTAAATATTGATTTGTGTATCTATTTATCCATGTAAATATTGATTTGTGTATCTAAACATCCATGTAAATATTGATTTGTGTATCTATACATCCATGTAAATATTGATTTTTGTATCTATTTATCCATGTAAATATTGATTTGTGTATCTATTTATCCATGTAAATATTGATTTGTGTATCTATTTATCCATGTAAATATTGATTTGTGTATCTATACATCCATGCAAATATTGAATTGTGTATCTATTTATCCATGTAAATACTGAATTGTGTATCTATTTATCCATGTAAATATTGAATTGTGTATCTATTTATCCATGTAAATATTGAATTGTGTATCTATTTATCCATGTAAATATTGATTTGTGTATCTATTTATCCATGTAAATATTGAATTGTGTATCTATTTATCCATGTAAATATTGATCTGTGTATCTAAATGTCCATGTAAATATTGATTTGTGTATCTATTTATCCATGTAAATATTGAATTGTGTATCTATTTATCCATGTAAATATTGATTTGTGTATCTATTTATCCATGTAAATATTGAATTGTGTATCTATTTATCCATGTAAATATTGATTTGTGTTGTTTTAGCTGATAGAAGCGACGTCATGATAACAGGGTTGACTTTCATTACCACATTTTTGTTATACCGTGTGGGCCTTAATTTATTCAGTATCTGCGCCATCGCTGGCTAACATACTCCGACTTCGGCAGGCTGGGTTGTGTTTTTCTGTTTGGGATGTATCCAATAGTCTTTTCATCTTCCGATGGCACCTGCAAGGCAGTAGTAGTTTTTACTTAGAATATTTACTTCTTGAAAACAGGTTTACCGAACGTATGATCATTTCCTGTATAAGTGTTTCCTCCCTAACCATACCCTACTGCCCCCAACCCTCCTAGCCCTATTGTCACGTTCCTGGTGTGTCAGTTACTCCAGGCCAGCACCGGAACCTATAGCGGCTCAAACTCACTTGATGCTAAACCTAAATGGACACATTGGGTATTTCAGTGGGGATATCAGTGCCCCCTGTAGATAACATGTCTCTTTTCGTCCTATCATAAATCTAAACTATCAGTTTAATAAACTCTCTCTCTTCGTCCTATCATGAATCTAAATTATCAGTTTAAGAAACTCTCGTTCTCTCTTTGTCCTATCATATATATCTAAGCTGACGTGTTTTAAAAATCTCTCCGTGTCCCCATGAATCTACACCCCCGTGTCTTTGTTTCCCCACAGCTTGGCTTTACTTGCTTGCAACGTAAAACATTTTGTGCACCTAGTATCAAAAATAACGTCATAACAAAATCGATTTTTTTTCTCTTTTCCGATTGAATAAACACGAAACCTTTTCTAAAATGTTTACTTCATTTCAACTACGTAAAAATAGGATTTGAATATGTGTTGTTCCGTTTTATATTTCTATTTTTATAGTTTTCGATTCTATTGAAAAGTCTATCTACCATAATTAATATGATATTGAAAACCATGTAAAAGTCAAACTCTCTGATCTTTTATTAAAAGGGACGGGAACAGCGACTCCGCTAATCTTATTATTGAACTAAAATTACGTAAGGTTAAGATAGATCAATAACAGTCCATTTTTGCTAGGCCCGCATATTCTTCAACAGAGACGAGAAGATACCTTTAATCAATCAATCAATCAATCAATCAATCAATCAATAAACCCGTAACCCTTCAGCGTCGTAGGGGTACCCCATTGGATGCCTCAGAGCACACAGTCCTCCAGCGAATTCTATCCTCAGCGATGCGGATGAGTGTGGAAATATCTTGCCCTGTACATGCCTTGATGTTGTCTGTCCATGTCTTTATTTGTCCTACTCTGCTTCTTCCACCCTCGACAGTATACCTTTAATATATATTTATGATATTATATGAGCAGTGATAGAAGCACTAACAATGAAATAAATAAGGACATGAAATAGCATCCGATACAAAGTCAAGGTTGAATACCATATGGAAGAGCAGTAGAATAAGTACAACAGTGAAAATAAACTTATATAAATCTCTAATATTATCTATTGATTTGTATGGTTGTGAGAGTTGGACAATTACAGCAGAAATAGATTAGGGTTTACATAAAATTTAAAAGAAATGTTACAAGCGAATATTGCGCATACGTTATACAGAACATAAAACCAGCGTATACATGAGAAACAAAATACATACTCTTGCAGACCAACAAGAACGTCTAATGACAGTGTTGAAATATCGCAAACTTGTGTGGTTCGGTCACGTGATGAGGCTCGATGATTCTCTTTCCAAATAAATATCTTACAGGGAGCAGGTGAGGATGAAGAAGAAGAGGAGGTCAGAGGAAAGTATGGATTGGATAATATTAAAGACTGGACAGGATTAAGATTCTCCACACTCAAACAAAGAACTGAGAACAGTGAGGCATGGCGGGATTTTTGTGTTGGTGTTTCCAGATTGGCACCCCTACGACGCCGAAGTGTTATGTGTTTGATGCTGCTGATAATCTTCCAGTGTCACCACTCACTTTCCAACATTATTTTGCAAGGAGCAGTCGAGGGTGAATTGAGAATAGGGGGAGGGAAGAGAAAACCCTAGGTTGATAACATCCAATAAATGACATGGGTGTGACTGTTTTTCTATACGCCTCCGAATGCCAGAAGATAGAGTTGAGGGGCGTTTTTGAGCTGATGTCTCCAGTGTGACATCACTACCAGCCTGATTGGTTATGGGTCTTATTAATATTAAATAGATTCTTTTGTTGACATTTAGACATACAAAAAGAAATAAAACAGGCTTGTTAAACGTCATTGAAAGAGTCAGTTGGTACCAAAAATAACCAGATTTTTATGACACACAGATTTTAGGACACAACCGACTCAGCTGTCACATTTCTACACAGTTTAAGATTGGCAACACAGCCATGGGTACATGTCGTCAGGCCCCACAGACAGCTTCAGGAATGTGTGTACATTTGTCAGGCACGATAGACAGTTTAAGGAATGTGTATACATTTGTCAGGCACCATAGACAGTTTCAGGAATGTGTGTACATTTGTCAGGCACCATAGACAGTTTCAGGAATGTGTGTACATTTGTCAGGCACCACAGACAGCTTTAGGAATGTGTGTAATTTTGGTCAAGCACCACAGACAGCTTTAAGAATGTGTGTACATTTGGTCAGGCACCACAGACAGCTTTAGGAATGTGCGAACATTTGGTCAGGCACCACAGACAGCTTTAGGAATGTGTGTACATTTGGTCAGGCACCAGAGACAGGTTTAGGAATGTGTGTACATTTGGTCAGGCACCACAGACAGCTTTAGGAGTGTGCTTATATTTGGTCAGGCACCACAGACAGCTTCAGGAATGTGAATATTCTTCAGGAATTGCTCGGAATATGAAATATTGAGTCAAGTATACTGACTTGGAGAAATATCCGTGGAAGGAAAACGCTAATAACCTTTGTACAAGTTACACAACACAATCAAGTTTATAGAAGACACGAAACTTCAGATATATGTACATTCCAGGCGACTAAAGAAGAAGAAGAAGAAGTATCCCCCTTTTTTATTTACGCCGCTCCCTCCTCTCAAATATTTCTAAATTATAGTTACTATCAACACTTTACACCATTTACACTGCTGTTATATCTCCTGCATTCCCACATCACACCCAGCACTGTTGGTTAAATCTGGACCCTGTCATAAAACTCTCTTAAGCTGTTATATCTCCTGCATTCCCACATCACACCCAGCACTGTTGGTTAAATCTGGACCCTGTCATAAAACTCTCTTAAGTGCTATAATCCAAATCTTGACTGTATATTATACCAGGTCGATTGCTTTCTTGATCGTCACTCAAAATCAATATTGACTGGGCTGATCTGATATTTTCGATTAGCTGCGTCACCCCACCCGATCTGTATCATCTAGCAGGCCCTAAACAGTGGCATTCATACATGTGCTTCTAAAATCTGTCTGATCATGTCTGGCAAATTATTAATTTGTTTACCAGAATTAAAAAACCAGAATTTAAACAAAATAATATTAACAATTATTTTATTTTCCTAACATATATTAACATACGTGTACAGCATTTATATTGTGTCCTTTTGTGTACGGTGTACACGAAAAGTAATTATTTTTCGTGTCACTAACAAATATTTAAAACTGTGTGAGGTGCTAAATCCAATGTATAAAAAGTGGATACCCCGTGACGTTTTTCACATGTATTTAGCGCACTCGCTGCAAGGATGTAATTGGTGAGTATTGTAATCGTTCGTTATTTCTATGATTTATGTTTCTGCTATGTTTTGTTCATTTGATTTTCATATACGCCTCTACTATATGTTGACATACGTTTAACCCACTTTTCTTCTATAAATGGCACATTTACTTCCATGTATAAATTATGTGTATGTATGTATTATACGTCAACCGTGGCCGTATAATATGTGTAGAATATATCTCGCGGCAACCTCTTTTTTTTGGGGGGGGGGGGGGAGAGAATTACTGACCACACTCCCTTCTTTCAACAACTAGTCATGGTGAGGATTCAGGGACCTCTGCTTAGTTATTTTTAAAAAAATAAACATTTTATCATCCACACATTAAAATAATTTTTTTAGCAAAAAAAAGGTTTCATAAAACGAGAAAGTTTATACTCAGATTATTTTGAATTTTTTTTTTCCGAATGCTAGCACTGTAATTAGTAGGGAGCCGCGTTAGCGCAGTTGTTAGCGCACTGGCTTCGCATATGAGTGGTCCTGGGTTCATTCCCCAGAAATGTTTTCAGAACGCAACGGCTCCCAGGTCCATCCAGCCTTAAATGGGTACCGGATTAATCCGGGAAGTAAAGACTGCGAGGGAGAGGAGATGGCTACCGCCCTCATTTGCAGAGCCTGTGAAATGTGAGATCGCTAACATCTCACACCCCTACGGCATTAATATGGGTTACTTTACTTATTTTACTTTAATTAGTGTACAAAATACTGTTTTGTTGACATTAACTTTTGTCGAACTCCCATCTCCCCAATTGTTGACGTGATTGATAGACTATCGCAAATCATATGTGTGTTTGTTCAATGTTTCTATATGTGTTCAGTATGTTGTTTATGTAGAGCCACTGTTATTATGTATTCACTTCAAGCTTCTATGAATGTCCACGGCCTTTCGGTGGGAGCTTACTGCATTGATCTTGCCAGCTGTGTGTTTCAGTATGTGACAATATGTTTATCTATGTGTGTCAATCTATGCTTATATGTGTGCTAGTCTGTGTTTATATGTGTGCTAGTTTGTGTTTATATGCGTGCTAGTCTGTGTTTATATGCGTGCTAGTCTGTGTTTATATGTGTTCTAGTTTGTGTTTATATGCGTGCTAGTCTGTGTTTATATGCGTGCTAGTCTGTGTTTATATGCGTGCTAGTCTGTGTTTATATGCGTGCTAGTCTGTGTTTATATGCGTGCTAGTCTGTGTTTATATGTGTGCTAGTCTGTGTTTATATGCGTGCTAGTCTGTGTTTATATGTGTGCTAGTCTGTGTTTATATGTGTGCTAGTCTGTGTTTATATGTGTGATAGTCTGTGTTTATATGTGTGCTAGTCTGTGTTTATATATGTGTGCTAGTCTGTGTTTATATATGTGTGCTAGTCTGTGTTTCTATTATTACCGATCTGCATTTATATGAGTACTGTGCTTTAATGATCATAAACCGATTTATATTTATATGTATACCAATGAGTGTTTATATATATATATATATATATATATATATATATATATATATATATATATATATATATATATATATATATATATATATATATATATATATATATATATATATATATATATATATATATATATATATATATATATATATATATATATATATATATATATATAATTATATTTTATAGTGATTGAAAGACAAGCGATGTTTCAAACATCCTACGCTAACAGCTTTACCAAATAAAATAATAAAAACATCTCATCAGAAACAAGGTTTTAAGGAATTTAAGTCAACGCCACCGGAAAGTCTTTTATACGACCATGACCAGTGGTCTTAATATTATATAACTGTTCAAAAAAAGAAACGAAACTTTATTGGAGTTACTTTAAAAAAAAGATATTTGCTGATTGGACATCATTCAACCTATCGACTGTGTCCAGCTGTTCATTAACTTCTTGTGGGTACCTGAATTGTACTCACATTATTATTTATGAGGTCATGAAATAGGTCATGGTCAAAACATTTTCGGCAAAAACTCGTGACAGGTTCATGAGAATCCTGTGAAAGCTAATGAACACAAAACTCTCTGACCATATTATTGAATGTATATGAAATATTGGCGGTCCTCGAATACATTCAGTTGAAAATCCAATGCGCAAATATGGCTCATCTCACTACAGAACAATGGGAAAAAAAATATTTCAATTATTAAATGATGAACATGAAATTTACAAATATAGACAAGAGTAAGGGAAATAATTAACTACTTGTACTGTACCAGTGAAACTTATATATACACATATATACTGAAAGACACGATTAGGAGTGGATATTACATATGCTAGATAATACAGTTAGGAGGGGATATAGATACTAGAATATTTAATAAAAAGTGGATATTATAGATACTAGAATATTTAATAAAAAGTGGATATTATAGATACTAGAATATTTAATAAAAAGTGGATATTATAGATACTAGAATATTTAATAAAAAGTGGATATTATAGATACTAGAATATTTAATAAAAAGTGGATATTATAGATACTAGAATATTTAATAAAAAGTGGATATTATAGATACTAGAATATTTAATAAAAAGTGGATATTATAGATTCTAGAATATTTAATAAAAAGTGGATATTATAGATACTAGAATATTCCATAAATAGTGGATATTATAGATACTAGAATATTTAATAAAAAGTGGATATTATAGATACTAGAATATTCCATAAAAAGTGGATATTATAGATACTAGAATATTCCATAAAAAGTAGATATTATAGATACTAGAATATTCCATAAAACGTGGATATTGTAGATACTATTTATCTGATGTCTTTTGCCTAAATTTTCCCTCACTGCCACTCTGTAAGACTTAAGTTCTATGAAATCTGCCCAGGCTCTTCTATTGTCATGTTTAGAAAAGTCTTCGATAACCAATATCCATCGTAGTCTTGTTCTGCATCTTTTTCTCTTTCCCAGAACCTTTCCCTTTATGTTTAATTTTTCGAAACCGTTCTGCCTCTTTATGTGTCCAAAATATGTATTGTTTGCGGTTTTTTTCTTACACTTTCAGTCTTTTTCTATGTTCAGGTTTTTTCAGATGTCTGCGTTGGTTCGCCTTTCTGTCCACGATATTCTTAGTACTTTTCAATAACATTTCATTTCTAATGCCGATGTTTTCTTTTCAATTTCGAATGTAATTGTGCATGTCTCACAGCTTACTTTGTCACCTGGAAATTATGGGGTTTTCAATAATTGTAAATTTATTTAACACAATATTAGATATTGTGTTAATATCTAATACTAATATTCACCAGATACTAGATGGTACAATCAGGAGTGGATATTGTAGATACTAGATGGTACAATCAGGAGTGAATATTGTAGATACTAGATGGTACAATCAGGAGTGGATATTGTAGATACTAGATGGTACAATCAGGAGTGGATATTGTAGATACTAGATGGTACAATCAGGAGTGGATTTTGTATATACTAGATGGTACAATCAGGAGTGGATATTGTAGATACTAGATGGAACAATCAGGAGTGGATATTGTAGATACTAGATGGTACAATCAGAAGTGGATATTGTAGATACTAGATGGAACAATCAGGAGTGGATATTGTAGATACTAGATGGTACAATCAGGAGTGGATATTGTAGATACTAGATGGTATTATCAGGAGTGGATATTGTAGATACTAGATGGTACAATCAGGAGTGGATATTGTAGATACTAGATGGTACAATCAGGAGTGGATATTGTAGATACTAGATGGTACAATCAGGAGTGGATATTGTAGATACTAGATGGTACAATCAAGAGTGGATATTGTAGATACTAGATGGTACAATCAGGAGTGGATATGGTAGATAATAGATGGTACAATCAGGAGTGGATATTGTAGATACTAGATGGTACAATCAGGAGTGGATATTGTAGATACTAGATGGTACAATCAGGAGTGGATATTGTAGATACTAGATGGTACAATCAAGAGTGGATATTGTAGAAACTACAAGATACCATATATAGTTGCAATTGTAGATGCTAAAAGATACGATAAGGAGTTTGTATTATAGATTTTAGAAGATATGATACGGATTGATCAAATTAGATACCGAAGTGTTCAGTTCGAGTTCGATAATTCCTACAAGTCAGTTGAACAAAGGTTGAGTTGTTTGTGACTAAACAATAAGCATATCTCTAACTGTGAATCCTAGTTGAATTTGTCATGATCGGGGAACTATTTATGTGAATTGATAAGCGGGTTAGCGCTTTTTTTTCTTCTTTGTGTATACTCTCATACCCAGGTGAGAGACATGTGTATACTCTCATGCCCAGGTGAGAGACATGTGTAAACACTCATGCCCAGGTGAGAGACATGTGTGTACCCTCATGCCCATGTGAGAGACATGTGTATACTCTCATACCCAGGTGAGAGACATGTGTATACTCTCATACCCAGGTGAGAGACATGTGTGTACTCTCATACCCAGGTGAGAAATATGTGTATACTCTAAAACCCAGGTGAGAGACATGTGTATACCCTCATGCCCAGGTGAGAGACATGTGTATACCATCATGCCCATGTGAGAGACATGTGTATACTCTCATACCCATGTGAGAGACATGTGTATACCCTCATGTCTAGGTGAGAGACATGTGTATACCCTCATGCCTAGGTGAGAGACATGTGTATACTCTCATACCCAGGTGAGAGACATGTGTATACCCTCATGCCCAGGTGAGAGACATGTGTATACCCTCATGCCCAGGTAAGAGACATGTGTATATCCTCATGCCCAGGTGAGAGACATGTGTATACCGTAATGCCCAGGTGAGAGACATGTGTATACCGTCATGCCCAGGTGAGAGACCAGGGATATAGGTAATCAGTGAGACTGCACTAAACCTGTATTACAATAGTGCTGACGTTTTTTTGTAGTTTTGTGACGTCATTTACTCCATATTTAGTCTATAGATACACAGTGGCTATCGTAATATTAAGTTCGTGAGAGATGTATGATTATGTTACGTTTCGAGGACTGCTGCCAGATTCGATGATTTTTGCACTACCCACTGAGAGACCCATCCATACAACCCTCCTAAAAAAATATCTCGGCCCCGAACCGCTGATCTGTAATTATATACCGATTAGACAAGTGAAACAACTTGTGGGGGAAAATAACCTTAATTTCGTTTCGCTTTCCTTGAAAAGGTAGGTCCTTCTCTAGGACAGAACATTTTAACCTGTCTATCTCTTTATGATTCTCTCCCACTTGTATATCTGCCTACTTATTGCTCCCTTGTCCTGGACTCTACCCTCAAGTAAGATCTTCAACAAGGTGTCATATCTTTTAATATATCCAAAATACTTTATTTGTTTGATTTTTACTTCTTTTAGTGGTTCTGTTGTCATATTAAGTGTTGTTAGAACCTCGTTGTTTGTTTTCTTCTCTTTCCATGATGTTCTCCTTATTCGTCTATATATCCACATCTCAAAGATATCAACTCTGTCTTGAGCTGTTTGTTCATTGTCCATGTTTCTGAGCCATACAATAATAAGAATAGATGTAACATTTTATAATTCTCATTTTTAGCTTGTTTGTCATTTATTTAGATGTCAATATTTCCTCATGTCATTGACATTACTTTTAGCGGTTGCTATTCATACATTCCCATTCAAATAAATGTCTTACAAGACTCTTACTTCAATATTGGTTGGGAAGAATTCAACTGAAACAAGTAAGTAAAAGAAGACACCAAATAACAATGTGTTTCTTGAACAATAAGAATAAAACGATGGACTTATTTTGGACATGTACTTAGAGTACATGAGGAGCGCGGTAGCCTAGTGGATAGTGAGCTTGCTTTCTATCATCTGGCTACAGTGTGCCAGGTTCGAAACCACGTCCGGACATAAAAAAAAAAAATCCGAGTTGTGATTTCTCACTTGACACGACCACTCCTCCAGTCGACTCAGCTGTAAATGAGTACCTGACGCATGAGTTAGGGAAGGTAAAAAACAGCACGGAAGGGAACTGGCCACCCCACCTAATAGTTGCTGCGGCTTAGTACATGAAGAGTTATCTTCATCCCCGACGGCAGATGCCATGGGACCTACCTTTACCTTACTTAGAGTGAATGAAAACAGACTGTCACTACACGCATTAAAATGGGTACCAGATGGCAAAAGAAAAAGAGGAAGACCAAAAGAGACTCTTCGTAGAACAACCATTAAAGAGGGTATGACTAATGATCTCAACAACATGCAAGAATTACTCACAGTCGCATTATATCGCTCCAATTGGAGAGCTCTGGTTTCTGCCCAATGCAGCGTGTTCGAAATCGCTGATGAAACATATATAGATAAATTAATAGTGTTAATATAATATAAATTAATATAAAAATTATAATAATAATATTATAATAATAATAATAATAATAATATAATAATAATATAATAATAATAATAATATAACAATAATATTATAATAATTTAATATAATAATATTAATATAATAATAATAATAATAATAATAATAATAATAATAATAATATAATAATAATAATAATATAATAAAAAATAATATAACAATAATATTATAATAATTTAATATAATAATATAATAATAATATAATAATAATAGTATAATAAAATAATAATATAATAATAGTATATTTTTAAAAAAATATAATAACAATAAAACACATAATCTGTCCGGGTAGTAGGGATTTCACATTGAGACATCTGATGTCACATTGAGACATCTGATGTCACATTGAGACATCTGATGTCACATTGAGACATCTGATGCAGAAAGATATCCAAACATCTCTATCCACTACCATCCTGATAAGTTTGGAAACTTTACACCCTGTCTTACCACCTCGTCTTCTTCTACCCTCCACCGTACCCTGTCGAAAATGTTATCATTGAGGAATGTCTCATCGCGTGCCTGTACCACCGGAGTTTGCGAAGCGTCGCACAATGAAAAAACCCATGAAGATGACGGATGAACTGGAGAATGAACAAACCATGAACATGACGGGATGCACTGCTCCCGTGTCGTTATCCGCGTCAATCAGTTCAACATGAAACCACAAAGGGATTCTGAGCATTATTCAGTGCTAGTATTCTTTACTCTCCAAACCATCCACTGTAACACATGTATTTCTAACGACATAATAAATTAAGTGTATATTAAACTTAAGTTGAAACCGCTCACGTTGCAGATACCAGGGATAGAGTATTCAGAGATATGCTGGATAAATATAGAAATAGATCTGTGAGGCATGGCACAAGATAGGAACGGATATTGAAAAGCTACTTCTAGTAAACGTTATCGATTACAATAAGAATAAAGGGTCTCCCAGTATTAGTTCCTGCCAAACAATGTTCTCCATGGAGACATCGGTCTGTTTGGTATTTCAACCTGCGCAGAATGTATTACAGGTAAACTGACAAATGACTAACTAGAAAGGTGTGCGACCTACTTATTAGGTACAAAAAAGACACCATTATTAATGTGGTGGTGTATACTCGCGTATACATGGTTGAGATAGATTTATATAAGCCTACTAATGATCTGATATCAGAGTACTAGCCGTCTCCGCAGCGAATGTTATTAGATAGGCCTATAGACTTCAATACATTATGTTTGTACTCTCTGATGAACTGTATTTAATCTGTCTAGATACTCCCCCCCCCCTTGTACCGTTGTCCGTCTCTGTTTCTATCTGCATCTAACTTTCCCTTCAGAAGTTGAAGATTGACACTTTTCCTACCAGAGATTGATGATTGACACTTTTCCCTCCAGATTATGAAGAATGACACTTTCTTGCAAAGGTTGAATATTGACACTTTTCCCTCCTGAGATTCATGATTGACTTTTTTCCATTAAGTGGTTGATGATGGCACATTACATTCCAGTAATTTCTTCGACATTTTAAACCTACTTTCTATGTTCCAAGCATATTTTGTTTTGTTTTCAGTTCCTTTAGTAGTATTTTTAAATTTCTAATTTTTCGAAGACAATATTATTTCTTTGGCTATATTCCATCAAATTCAGCCTACTCATCTCAAACCTGTACCCTTCAGACTCTCATCTCAAACGCATACACTTCAGACCCTCATCTCAAATGTGTATCCTTCATACCCTCATCTCAAACGTGTATCCTTCATACCCTCATCTCAAACGTGTACCCTTCATACCCTCATCTCAAATGTGTATCCTTCATACCCTCATCTCAACCGTGTACCCTTCATACCCTCATCTCTAATGTGTATCCTTCATACCCTCATCTCAAACGCATACCCTTCAAACCCTCATCTCAAATGTGTACCCTTCATACCCTCATCTCAAACGTGTATCCTTCATACCCTCATCTCAAACGTGTATCCTTCATACCCTCATCTCAAACGTGTACCCTTCATACCCTCATCTCAAATGTGTATCCTTCATACCCTCATCTCAAACGTGTATCCTTCATACCCTCATCTCAAACACATAGTAGTAGCTGCATGTGCGGCCAACCTATCCGCTCTCTCATTACCCCGGACTCCCGCTTGTCCCGGCACAAAAATAAAAGTCACTTTTCGCACACAGGAATTATTCACTGCATCCAGCCACTGTTCCCTAATGTACCTCACCTGAACTTTCCCAATCATGTTCATCGAGTCACCCCAACGATCCTGAGAGTTATAAGTTTGATTATATTCCAGCCAACGAAAATGCACTATGCCACGGTTTTATTTGAGCTAAGGGCCCGACACATCCGACAATGGCGTGTACGAGAAATCGCTCATAGCACAAGGCAACAAAATAAAACTTTTTTTAATCATCTGAAACCAAAATACACTTTTCTAAAGGATTTTTTGGCGCTGATTTCAGATCTGGTATCAGTTTTTTTCTATCACGTCAAGTTTTAAAGTTATGAGTGATGTTAGTTTTCCCATAGGCATAGGAAACAGCAGTATTTAGTGAATCCTCCTTGCATGCCCATCAACATGCCAATGACCTTTAGATCACCACAGATGTTCCACTGGTGTGTTTTATAATGGATAACTTCAAGCAAACTGTTCATGTTGTAATAAGATTCTTTCAGATAAACAGAATGTGCAACTGGTATGCTTGGTTTTAAATTTCCATTGTGCAAAAGAACTGCCTTTAAGCTTCTTCGCGAGGAATCAATGAAGAGACGCCATTCTGATGGATCATGCACTTGTGATAAACTGTTGAAGAGACCATCGATGTCCTGACAATAACTCAATGAGCCGTCAACATTGAAGAACGTCGTCATGTTGAGATTTCGTTTTCTATAATAAGTTATGTTAACGTCCCTTGCAAGCAAATGCTTTTGCTTGAGCCTTGAAGCAAGAAGTTCTGCTTTATCTTTAGACAGATTTAGATCACGAATAAGATCATTCAGCTCTGCCTGTGTAAAAGTCTTAGGTTCTAAACATTCATCAACAGTATAATCTGGATCAGTTGAGTCTGCATTGTGAACAGCTGTGTTTTCACTGCATTCCTCCCCATCTTGCATAGATACGAGTCCACCAGAAGGAGGTAAAGGAATAGGCAATGAATCGTCATGTGGAACAGGCCTGATGGCAGAATCTAAGCTAGGATATACAATGTTCTGTTTATTTTTAGCAGAGAATCCATTTGTGTTCACCAGACAAAAGTAGCAATCATTGACATGGTCTCACGGTTCCCTCCATAACATTGGAATTGCAAATGGCATAGCTGCCTTGCGGCCATTTAGCCAGTCACGTAGTCCGCTTGAACAACTGGAACATATGATGTGGAGCCCAAGATTTATCCTGATCACCCAGTGGACAGCCAAAATACAATATGTATATCTTCTTTAGATCATCTGAAATTGTGCGCCGCTGTGATTTCGTCACAAATGAACCACACACAAAACAGAAACAGTTTGGATGATTGATGCATCTTCTAGGCATGATAATAAGTTAATAAGTACACAAAAATAAGTTATCAAGTACACAAATGCAAGGTTTTTGCAACCTTTAAAATAAAAGAAATTACAAAACAACGAAATCTCATAATATACTTGTCGTAATTACTTTAAGCAAACACCACACGTGTATAAATGGATTTACTATCCTATCGAATACACAAAAATGGTAGCATCGATACTAAATCACGTGACCCGAAACTGAACAAAATTGTAACAGCCAGTAATAAAGTATCGATACCAATCTAAATAAAACATTGTACTCGATTTGTGGTCATAACCACTGTTGAAAGATATTATAATTAGCTATTACAAAAAAATGTTACGTGGTAGAAAAAAACTAAAGACAGATTTGAAATCAGCTAACCAAATACTACAAAACCCATATAAAATTATCTGTGATGATTTTTGTGTGTTGCCTTGTGTAGTAATACAATTTTCTTATTGTTTTCTTCCCATCACACAAAATATGGTTGTCATTTCTGAAGGTGTTCTTTTACTCCAATTTGCAAGAATATAAACTATTGACATCAGAAATAGTAAATTAGCGATTGGTGATCTCCGCAAGCATCACTTTATCTCAAATAGTCCCAAATATTTTATAATTATTACTTCCCCATAAAGCAGAACAATCTATTAATTAATGTATTATTGGTTCTTCTCTGTCACGACATTTTGAGATCCGTCGTTCCTCAATATTTACAATTTTTTAATCTCGATAAACAGGACATATTTTGTTGGAGAAAATAGCATGTTACTTGATTTTAAACTTGAAATATCCCAATCTATCTTAACTTAAATCCACAGACATCTAGATTCAGGTACAAGAAACGCATCACACTTAAAGAGTATTTCTCGTGTTGACCTAATTCTCACAAGTATAAATATATTGGCTGGCGACGCAACCACCAACAGACTCAGTGATTCTATCGGACTCTCAAAGTATGCTGCGCAAGATAGAAAAGTGTATGATCAGAACTGAATGGGTCACTCTTCTCGACAAAATACAGAAAATTACTCGGATTTACTGTCCTGGTCATGCTGGGGTCAGGGGAAACGAAAGAACCGATCAGTTGGCTGGTAAAGCTTTGGTGAACGGCACCGAGATAAGAATAGACAGGATTGAATTTATTAGAGCAGTCATGAATACCCTATGAGAAGATGAGGAGGAAGTCGAACGTGACAATGTACATATTCAGAGAATGGTAGAAATGGGAGTGACTAGAAGTGATGGGAGAAAGTGCTCCCTCTCCGGAACGATCAGAAGAATGCGTAATCAGAAACTGACTGGGACACTGAGCTTATACACTTTTAGATGGCTGACGGAACGGCAAGCAGAGCATATATGGGAATGTCCCCAGTGCTGTGACGCTTGTCCATAATCAAGTATCAAGAATCACAAGTATAAGCTAGACAACAAGTATAAGCTAGACAACAAGTATAAGCTAGACAACAAGTATAAGCTAGACAACAAGTATAAGCTAGACAACAAGTATAAGCTAGACAACAAGTATAAGCTAGACAACAAGTATAAGCTAGACAACAAGTATAAGCTAGACAACAAGTATAAGCTAGACAACAAGTATAAGCTAGACAACAAGTATAAGCTAGACAACAAGTATAAGCTAGACAACAAGTATAAGCTAGACAACAAGTATAAGCTAAACAACAAGTATAAGCTAGACAACAAGTATAAGCTAGACAACAAGTATAAGCTAGACAACAAGTATAAGCTAGACAACAAGTATAAGCTAGACAACAAGTATAAGCTAGACAACAAGTATAAGCTAGACAACAAGTATAAGCTAGACAACAAGTATAAGCTAAACAACAAGTATAAGCTAGACAACAAGTATAAGCTAGACAACAAGTATAAGCTAGACAACAAGTATAAGCTAGACAACAAGTACTTCTTTACGCTCATCTCATGTAGCATCACCTATCTTGATATATCCGACATGTCCGTGTTTTACTTTGGCTGGCGGCACGAAGTCTACGCAGTGACCAATGATCTGTCGCATCAGCCAAGAGAAGTCACGCTGTGTGAGATCAGCCAAGAGAAGTCACGCTGTGTGAGATCAGCCAAGAGAAGTCACGCTGTGTGAGATCAGCCAAGAGAAGTCACGCTGTGTGGGATCAGTACGCATGACTTTTCTTGAGAAGAACCTAGCAAATATTGTACGTAACATTCACAGGCTATTGTTCGCTAACAACCGACTCTTTATGTGACGTTTACAAGCCCGTTTCATCTCCTTCTGTGTATGTACATGACTGTCCATGCTTAAACTCACTCAATTGTTCTACATCTTTCATCTCGTGACTAAAACTATACGGTGTAATTGTTTATTCTTAATTGTACATATTTTCATCCTGCGTCTGTACTGACTAGTTAAAATAATGAGTGTTTTTATTTGTTCCACCTTCCTCAGAAAATAATGAGTACTCATATTTGTTCCATCTTCCTCAGAAAATAATGAGTGTTCTTATTTGTTCCATCTTCCATTGAAAAATAATGAGTGTTCTTATTTGTTCCACCTTCCTCAGAAAATAATGAGTGTTCTTATTTGTTCCATCTTCCTCAGAAAATAATGAGTGTTCTTATTTGTTCCATCTTCCACAGAAAATAGCACATGAAAGAGACAAGATACAGAGATCAGACAGTGAAGTCTGTAAGTTATGTTTATACTGTGGAATCCCTCTATAGCGCATTATTTTATAACAATTTACCCTGTATAACAACACTTTGGAAAATCTCCAAATATATTTATTCTTTATTGTTTTTACTGTCTATAGAGATTTTCCCTTATTACACACATATTGTGTCGGTCCGGACTCAGTCGTTATAACGAAATTTCACTGTCTGTCTATAGAGATTTTCCCTTATTACACACATATTGTGTCGGTCCGGAATTAGTCGTTATAACGGGATTCCACTGTCTGTCTATAGAGATTTTCTCTTACTACACACATATTGTGTCGGTCCGGACTCAGTCGTTATAACGGAATTCCACTGTCTGTCTATAGAGATTTTCCCTTATTACACACATATTGTGTCGGTCCGGAATCAGTCGTTATAACGGGATTCCACTGTCCGTTTATAGAGATTTTCCCTTATTACACACATATTGTGTCGGTCCGGACTCAGTCGTTATAACGGGATTCCACTGTCTGTCTATAGAGATTTTCCCTTATTACACACATATTGTGTCGGTCCGGACTCAGTCGTTATAACGGGATTCCACTGTCTGTCTATAGAGATTTTCCCTTATTACACACATATTGTGTCGGTATGGAACCAGTCGTTATAACGGGATTCCACTGTCTGTCTATATAGATTTTCCCTTATTACACACATATTGTGTCGGTCCGGACTCATTCGTTATAACGGGATTCCACTGTACAATCAAAGCTGTAATATTTGAGCAGATTCTCTACTATGTCCGTATAATCACACACTTGTTCTCTACTATGCCCGTATAATCACACACTTGTTCTCTACTATGCCCGTATAATCACACACTTGTTCTCTACTATGTCCGTATAATCACACACTTGTTCTCTACTATGTCCGTATAATCACACACTTGTTCTCTACTATGTCCGTATAATCACACACTTATTCTCTACTATGTCCGTATAATCACACACTTGTTCTCTACTATGTCCGTATAATCACACACTTGTTCTCTACTATGTCCGTATAATCACACACTTGTTCTCTACTAGCAGGACCTATGATTTGTCATTCATATATATATATCAGTCTACATATGAACTAATGTATTCATGACCTAATATAGTTCTTATACATGTCTCTCTTTTGGAATATAATCTATATTATGTGTGTCCGCAAGTATTCATATAGTTTGTTCACTTGTGTACAGGTATTCATATAGTTTGTTCAGCATCATCCTCATGTGCCATCTCCGCAAGAAAGCTTGGCTGCAACAGATCCCCAAAATCCCCTGTCTCTTGTTTTGGTGGTGCACTCTGCTAGACTGTAACCTGTCCATCTGGTGATATGTCTACTTGTATCTATGTCTACCACTTGCTCGCTTCCCTTCGACTTTACCCTCAAGTAAGGTCTTCAATAATGTGTCATGCCTTTTATTGTATCAAAAATATTTTATTTACTTGATCTTTATTTCTCTTAGTAATTCTTTCGTTATATTAATTGTTTTTAGTATATCTTTGTTTGTTTTCTTCGCATTCCATGATGTTCTCCCTATTCTTCTATATACCCACATCTCAAAGGCATCAATTCGATCTTCTAATTGTTTATTTAGTGTCCATGTTTCTGAGCCATACATTAATATAGAACAGATGTAGCATTGTATAATTCACTTAGTTTTTATTTTATTTTATAGTTTGTTCACTTGTGCCTAAATGCAAGATGACATTTATAATATTGTATTTCTGTTCTACGGACAGCGGACAATGGCTACGAAGATCAACTGAAACTACGCACTGCTATACTAAAAAAAGAAGAGCTTCTAGACAAAATTGAAGTGAGTACATTCTGTCAGTTTTCATAGTAGCACACGTTCTATGTCTGTATGACTGATATTTCATGGTGTGTCTCTTAATGATGTATGTATTTGTTGATATGTACATGACACTGGCAACACAGACAATTAGACAAGGAATCAACACAACAGCAGCATTGTAAAAACATTTAGTTTATGTATGGCGTGAGGAAAAGCTTTTCTGTGACACTATAATTCCGAATTTAAGATTTAATACCTGTAAATCGTTGAATAATATATGTGCTTGTTCGTTTATTTAGTTATTTTTATCCCGATGAATTCTTACCAATAGAACTCTTATTTCAGTTTGCGCATTTGATTAAGAGAAGAGTATCGGTGTTCCCCTGAGCATTATTTCATAGCCAGAAGACTACAACTCTCGTGAGTGCGCAATGCTTTGAGAATAAGCCTCCTACTCAAAGGGGATACAATCGAAGTTAGATAGATAATGGTGTGGAAATCTATTTAGCAGTGAGCAGGTAGATCTTGGAATGTCCATACTTTTTCTGACAGAAGCACAGGGCCTCCTCAGTTGAGTAACCGAGGTGACACCCACACTCCTTAAAGGTTTATTGACACAAAGTAACAGTTATGTTAGGAGAATGTATGGATGTATGTTTATTGACACAAAGTAACAGTTATGTTAGGAGAATGTATGGATGTATGTTTATTGACACAAAGTAACAGTTATGTTAGGAGAATGTATGGATGTATGTTTATTGACACAAAGTAACAGTTATGTTAGGAGAATGTATGGATGTATGTTTATTGACACAAAGTAACAGTTATGTTAGGAGAATGTATGGATGTATGTTTATTGACACAAAGTAACAGTTATGTTAGGAGAATGTATGGATGTATGTTTATTGACACAAAGTAACAGTTATGTTAGGAGAATGTATGGATGTATGTTTAGTCAACAAAGAGAAACATTCTAGTGTATTAGAATTCCAAGATCAACACATCATATCACGTGTGTAGCATGTGTCAGGTGTGTAGCATGTGTCAGGTGTGTAGCATGTCTCAGGTGTGTAGCATGTGTCAGGTGTGTAGCATGTCTCAGGTGTGTAGCATGTGACACTTGTGTAGCATGTGTCAGGTGTATAGCATATGTGACACTTGTGTAGCATGTGTCAGGTGTATAGCATGCGCCAGGTGTGTAGCATGTGTCAGGTGTGTAGCATGTGTCAGGTGTATAGCATGTGTCAGGTGTGTAGCATGTGTCAGGTGTGTAGCATGTGTCAGGTGTGTAGCATGTGTCAGGTGTATAGCATGTGACACTTGTGTAGCATGTGTCAGGTGTATAGCATGCGCCAGGTGTGTAGCATGTGTCAGGTGTGTAGCATGTGTCAGGTGTATAGCATGTGTCAGGTGTGTAGCATGTGTCAGGTGTGTAGCATGTGTCAGGTGTATAGCATGTGACACTTGTGTAGCATGTGTCAGGTGTATAGCATGCGCCAGGTGTTTAGAATATGCGTCTAAGACAACTATTTCATCATTCTCCTGTCTCAGGTGTTGATCATCTGTGGTTATTGTACACCTAATATTCCCCAGCCACCTAGGAATCTGCCAGAAAAGGGAAATGATGCGGTGTTTCCTTACCTTCATCTCCTTGTCATCAATGGCAACATTGTGACAGCAGAAAAATGTAAGAAATCTAGACGAGACAAGCAATGACAATGATTTTTTTCACTCATTTACGTTTAGCTGCCTCATACGATACACCTAGAAAGACAACAGTGGTTCTATTTTATGCACCTTGACATAGTTAATCTTCTGGGTCACTATTGAGATCTACATACCTTCTGCGCGTGGATATAAAATATTTAGAAGAAACCTGAAATCTCCAGAATTCTTGGAAGCCTTGTATGGACATTACTTTTATCTGGCTGATAAATCTTGAGCATCTGTGGGCTACTTAATCATTGAATCCATTGACAATAAAATTCAACTGTTTTTTTTCCTAATTTTGAAGACATTCAAAATGGCAGCCTAATCATTCTCAAAATAATATATTGTAGTTACATTTATTTGTGATTATTTCTGTCATGTGATAAGCATCATACATTCATAGTAATTTTTATTATCATTTCTGGCACCGCCATCTTTCAGCAAGAACAGCGCAACGAGGGACGTCCTAGAACGCAATCTCCACGGAAGCGACACTCTAATTCTTCCTTAACCAGACGATCACTACCGGATATTAACAACAAGCACTACAATTTTGGTTACCATAGAAACAACAGTCCAGGTAATCTACATAGTCTTTCTGTTTAATATTTTGTTTCTATGCTGGAGATCTCAACCGTCCATCGTTTCATATAACCTAAGTGTGACACCGCGCATTCATAGTGTGCCGCACAAGACATTAGTAGTGCGGCACAAGAAATTTAACACTACACACAAAAATCAGACCTGCGGTTCTAACGAAAGAGATGATCATGTTAATCTCATTAGGTTATGTCAATCTCATTATATCATAGCAATCTCATTATATCATAGCAATCTCATTATATCATAGCAATCTCATTATATCATAGCAATCTCATTATATCATGTCAACCTCCTTAGATCATGTCAACTTCTTTAGATAATATCAATCTTCCTAGATTATGACAACCTCCTTAGATCCTGAATCATGGTCACCTGAATTGTACTCACCTCGTGATTCGTGAGATAATGCCAACCTCCTTAGAACCTGAATTGTACTCACCTCGTGATTCGTGAGATCATGTCAACCTCCTTAGAACCTGAATTGTACTCACCTCGTGATTCGTGAGATCTTGCCAACCTCCGTAGAACCTGAATTGTACTCACCTCGTGATTCGTGAGATCATGTCAACCTCCTTAGAACCTGAATTGTACTCACCTCGTGAATCGTGAGATCATGTCAACCTCCTTAGAACCTGAATTGTACTCACCTCGTGATTCGTGAGATCATGAAAGAGGTAGTCACGACGTCTTTTCTAATAAATGAAAAAATTGAGTACGTTCTACAGGACAATAACGTATTAGAAATGACGTCATAACGACACGTGATTTTGTTTCTCGGTGAGGGAAACAGTCATTCTATTTGTCAATATATTTATGATTTTGTAGTTTTTGATTGCCATTTGTTTCTTGAAAAAGGTCCCGCTTGGACCGAAACGTAGAAATTGTCCTTATTCTATATCTTATTGTTAGTTTCTTTTAATTTGTTACTTTTATTAGTTAGTTATTTTATAGTAACTTTTCTACCTTATTCAGTATTTCAAGATGTTATAACTTGATTCCACTGTGACTCTTATATATATTTTTGTTTTAAAAACACAATGAACGACCGTAGACATGGGCGTGCTGTAGATGTTTTCAGTACGATGCAAGTATTTCGAAATCCCGTCACCTAAATGTATTTTTTAATTATTGAATTGTTCAAATTGTATTTTGATTTCTCTGCTTATGCAGCCTTCATGTGAAGCCGCCTCTTTGTAGCATAGCTCTGTCCTGATGGTTGATCCACAACTGTACATGAGCGTGTGAATTATAACATATTCTGGTTCCCATAAATGTAATCCCATACGCGCAAATACTATAGTCTAATACCTGTGACTTAAGAGGAGTTTCTATATTTTCCAGGTATGGCTCAGGTATGGCTAGTACCTGTGACTTAAGAGGAGTTTCTATATTTTCCAGGTATGGCTCAGGTATGGCTAGTACCTGTGACTTAAGAGGAGTTTCTATATTTTCCAGGTATGGCTCAGGTATGGCTAGTACCTGTGACTTAAGAGGAGTTTCTATATTTTCCAGGTATGGCTCAGGTCAAACATGTGATTGAGCATCAGTTCAGAGCAGCTCCGCCGCAGGGGTACAGTCTACCACCTGTACAGGCAGGGGTACATCATATTGCCGCAGTCCAGGTAATATTGCCACTTGTCTGTTTATGCTCGATAAGTTTTTCTTCTTGCTTGTCTACACCAGTTCTCAAACTACACCAGAAGAACAGGATGTAGCCCAGAGAAAGTCATGGACTGTATCGTGGTTTGCAAGATTTGTTCAACTTCCATTAATCAAGTCAACTTCCTTTAATCAAGTCAACTTTCATTAATCAAGTCATCCTCTATTAATCAGCTTCCATTAATCAAGTCAACCATTAATCACCTTCCATGAATCAAGTCAATGTCCATTAATCGGCTTCCATGAATCAAGTCAACTTCCATGAATCAAGTCAATTTCCATTAATCAGCTTCCATTAATCATGTCAACTTCCATTAATCAGCTTCCATTAATCATGTCAACTTCCATTAATCAGCTTCCATTAATCAAGTCAGCTTCCATTAATTAAGTCAACTTCCATGAATCAAGTCAATTTCCATTAATCATCTTCCATTACTCAAGTCAGCTTCTATTATTCAAGTAAACTTCCATTAATCAGCTTCCATTAATCAAGTCAACTTCCATTAATCAGCTTCTATTACTCAAGTGAACTTGAAATCTAGGTAGGTTAATACCATGTCACCTGTAGGATAATAAGGAAAGTTGATTGATAGGTTGATAACCTGTCACCTGTAGGATAATAAGGAAAGTTGATTGATAGGTTGATAACCTGTCACCTGTAGGATAATAAGGAAAGTTGATTGATAGGTTGATAACCTGTCACCTGTAGGATAATAAGGAAAGTTGATTGATAGGTTGATAACCTGTCACCTTTAGGATAATAAGGAAAGTTGATTGATAGGTTGATAACCTGTCACCTGTAGGATAATAAGGAAAGTTGATTGATAGGTTGATAACCTGTCACCTGTAGGATAATAAGGAAAGTTGATTGATAGGTTGATAACCTGTCACCTGTAAAAAAATATGACTTGCCTTAATTTCTTACGTTTGTTTTCTGTAAAATGGTCCCCATGGATGGTGTAGCAGGCCAGCGAATACTGCACCTTTGTCATTTTGTGGCAGACTTCTAGGAGACGGGGAATGATATATGCGCCGCCACTGAGCCACTGAGGACAGGTTCACTGATCTGATGGAAAAATAATGAACTAGTTGGACCATGGATGTATATGCTACAATCCTGACAGGACGAGACGATCCTGAGGTACGACCACACTGGAATGTCTCCCTCCGGAGACTAGATATGCATCCATAAACCTACTTAATACAACTATTTTTTGAGACATCAGACCTCGTGTGTTTGAATGTCACCTCGGTATCTCAACTGGGGAGGAACTATACCTTTGTCAGAGCGGTTATGTGCTATTAACAGATACCTGATTCAACTAAACGGATTATATCAGTGTCCTGTTAATCTTCATTTGATCATGTCAACTTCTTGTGTAATCAAGTGTTAACGAGAATTTTAGCAACCTGTCCAATCAACATTTGAAGCAGAGAATTTTAGCAACCTGTCCAATCAACAACATTTGAAGCATAGAATTTTAGCAACCTGTCCAATCAACATTTGAAGCAGAGAATTTTAGCAACCTGTCCAATCAACAACATTTGGAGCAGTGAATAAAGGAAAGAGATTATTCTTAAGAGGATTCTTCTTCTTCTTTTGTTCACTTGAAACATGTCTATATCTGTAAGTCTGTCTCCTTAATAAAACTCACTGTCTTTTGTAGTTCATACAGTGTCCCATAGAGCTTTGATTCCAGTGCTGTTTCCTCTGGCCAATATGTCTGCCTCAGCGTTTCATGCTCAGAACACTCTTGAAGTATATGTTTGGCACTCTGTGCTGCCTGTCCACATGTACACATGGCAGTGTTGCCAATCTTGAAGTATATGTTTGGCACTCTGTGCTGCCTGTCCACATGTACACATGGCAGTGTTGCCAATCTTGAAGTATATGTTTGGCACTCTGTGCTGCCTGTCCACATGTACACATGGCAGTGTTGATAATCTTGAACTTTTTATACACTTAAGAGGATAACATCATGGGGCAGAAAACTGGCAAAACTAAATATTCGGAACTTGGAGCAGACAGATGTCAATAAGCCTTATCGTTTACCCCTTCCTGGATTCTTGATTACAAACTGATATTGTGAATAAGCCTTATCGTTTACCCCTTCCTGGATTCTTGATTACAAACTGATATTGTGAATAAGCCTTATCGTTTACCCCTTCCTGGATTCTTGATTATAAACTGATATTGTGAATAAGCCTTATCGTTTACCCCTTCCTGGATTCTTGATTACAAACTGATATTGTGAATAAGCCTTATCGTTTACCCCTTCCTGGATTCTTGATTACAAACTGATATATCATTGGAAACGGGATTTTCAGATCAGTTCTCCACTCTCCATTGCAGCAACCATTTAGGTGTATGCAGACTGATAGTCCCAGACAGATGTTGATGATGTGACCGTAGTCAAATTGCCACTGTGATCTACTAGCAATATGGTTATTCAGATCTTTCCCTGCCGAAGACGGATGTATCCGGCCATTGGTGCAAATAAAACGGCGATACAGCGCATTTCTGGACTACATCTTGTTGGAAATCTAGTAGTCCTGCTACAAAAAGAGATCCAGCGGGAGTTTGAGAATGAACGCTGAAGAAGAAGATCTTTCCATGGAGGATACATTTTCTCTCCTCACCAATATCCCTATGTTAATCTATATGCTGTTTTTCCTCAACTTTTGCTGTGAGGTGTCACATGATTTAATGACATCGGATTTTGGGCAATGGCACGCTTATTCGCTTGTTATTTCGTTGCTAAATATTAATGATTACCTAAAAAGTCTTAAACAATTTATTACTGTATGTTCTTTTCTTTATTGTATTTTTTCTGTAGCCTGTGACAGTTCTCTCTCAGCCTGTGAATACAGGAGAAGTTGTACCATATCAGACAATACAACCAGCATACACCTGGCCAGCTCTGACTATCAAGGACAATAACCCCAAAAAAGAAACGATGTTTAACAAAGCAGGTTAGATAACTCTCTCTCTATGTGTTTATTATTTGACTTTATTTATTCAGTATTTCTAACAAGCAAGTAAGAGAAGACATTTTTCCTGATACAAGATGGATCCCTCAGAAGTTATAGGAGGGTTGCCTATAACAATATGATTTCTAATATCTAGTATAATGTTATATATAGTAAGTAAGTAAAGTAACTGATAGCATTTATTAATGCCGTAGGGGTGTGAGATGTTAGCGATCTCACATTTCAGAGGGTCTGCAAATGAGGGCGGTAGCCATCTCCTCTCCCTCGCAGTCTTTACTTCCCGGATTAATCTGGTACCCATTTAAGGCTGGGTCCACCTGGGAGCCGTTGCGATCTGAAAACATTTCCGCCTCAGCTGGGGAATGAACCCAGGACCACTCATATGTGAAGCCAGTGCGCTAACCACTGCGCTAACGCGGCTCCCATTATATAGTATACTATTATAAATATATATATATAGTATAACCTAATATACATCACAAATATCTAGTTTTTGACGTTCTCTGATCTACCACATCTGATTGTCTTTTTTATCTACCACATCTGATTGACTTTATGATCCAGCACATCTGTTTTTTCCTTGTGCAGATTTCATGGATATGATGATGTTGCAGAACGCGCAGATGCACCACATGGTCATGCAGCAAGTGATGTTGCATCAATTACCTGGTGGTTCTCGTCCTTGGACCATACCATTTGCTGAAGCAGCCGCTCCTGTAGCACTGGTACTTATGAACACTTATCTACTTTGCTTTTCTAGAACTAGGTTTCATCTGCTTATTGCCAGGTTGGAAATGATAGCAAACAATAACAACACTGTAATCTGCCATGCATGTGATAAAATATGACGAAGGATGTGTAGGTAATGGTGGGTGAGTGATAGTGGATGGTAGTATGCCTAGTCGTGGTTGTAATTGGTGGTAGCTGGTAGTAGCTGATAGTTGGTAGTAGTTTGTGGCAGTTGGTATTGATTGGTATTAGTAGTTTGTAGTTGCATGTAGTTAGTAATTGGTAGTAGCTAGTAGTTGGTAGTAGTAGTTAGTAGTTTCCGGGTAAGTAGTAGAAATTCGTTGTCACAGTGTCTTGTTTGATTTCTCCTCTTTCCACAAACTTCGCTTTCTACTAAGAGGCTTGTGTCATCTGCATATCAGTTTGTTCATTATTTTCCCACTGATCTTACTCTGGCATTCCTTCGATATGTTATAAATTTTCTATGCTTGCATGTAAAACAGGCTAATGATAACAAACTACATCCTTGTCTTACTCCTCTTTATTTCTATGTATAATGATTAGCTGCTCTCACACCTTAGTGATGAAGTTTGTTCCAAATATATATTACTGATCAGCCTGATGTATTTTTCATCTAAGCCTCTTTCTTAGAAGCATTCAATTTGTGTTTCTTTCGGAGCAGTTCCCCCATGAACATGGACCATTCCCAGGGGTGATGTCTAAAGCCTAAAAGAGAGTTAACGTTAAAAATGAAACGTATAATAATTTTTTATGGTTAACTCCTTTTAGACAACCTCCCCCGCCCCTAAAATGAGTCAAGGTCATGTTTACTGGGAGACTGGTGTAAAAGAGTCCAATTCACTTTTAAAATTGGACTCACCTTGATGTAGTCTATGGAGCAAATATGTCTATTCATTTTATTTCTATATATTTATATATGCAGTCAAGTTCCGATATAACAACTTGGTCCGGTCAGACGACATAAGCCTATGTATGTACAATATAAATAATGAAATAGATCTATGTATGTACAGCATAAACAATGAAATCGATCTATGTATGTACAATATAAATAATGAAATCGATCTATGTATGTACAATATAAAGAATAAAGAATAAATAAAAGTGCGGATTGGGAAAGTGTTGTTAAATATAGATAGTTGTTGTAAAGGGAGTTGCTATAGAAGGATTCCAGTGTATATTGTTATACTTTATACATACTTCTATGTGCATGCATACATTTGTCCATTTCCTTGTCCAACAACTAGGTGAGGCCTGCGCCTTCTGTCTATCACCATCACATAGGACAGCCAAGTTACTCAATGCTACCTCCCATGGATTAGTAAGTATTACTAATGTATTAACTTGTACACTCATTTAGTACATTTGTAAATAGTTGTACACTTATTTAGTACATTTGTAAATAGTTGTACACTTATTTAGTACATTTGTAAATAGTTGTACACTCATTTAGTACATTTGTCAATAGTTGTACACTCATTTAGAACATTTGTAAATAGTTGTACACTCATTTAGTACATTTGTAAATAGTTGTACACTCATTTAGTACATTTGTAAATAGTTGTACACTCATTTAGTACATTTGTAAATAGTTGTACACTCATTTAGTACATTTGTAAATAGTTGTACACTCATTTAGTACATTTGTTAATAGTTGTACACTCATTTAGTACATTTGTAAATAGTTGTACACTCATTTAGTACATGTGTGGATAGTTGTTTTCCTAGTGGCAACGTAAGGATGCCAGAGGTGGGCTTTAACAAGACAATATCCAAAACAATAAATTTATTTGAAATGAAGTACTACAGAAAGATCCTACTAATATAATGAACACAGGAAAAAGTAGAACATTTAAATTTAAATTTCAGAAACTAAATGAAGGGAGGGTTCTAAAAAACATCATAAGAAGGAAGCTACAGTATTTTGAACACTTACAGAGTCATGATAGTATCAAAAGGCTGATTCTAGGGGGCAGAGTGCCAGGCGAGAGAAAAAGAGGAAGTCAAGAAGATGATGGACCAGTGACATCGAAGAATGTATGCAAATGTCTCTGGCCAATACAGGCCTGCTTGCCCGGAACAGAGCCGCTCAGAGTATCCCGCGACTAAGACAACGTCCTGGAAATAATATGTCACTTTATTTATATATATATATATATGCATCAATATATGTATATATTTGAAATTGTAGGTATATCTTAAATGTTATAGACAGATGCCAAGATTATCATGGACAGACAGATTAACTAATGCAAACGTCGGCAAAGATATCCACAAAGAAGTAGACTGGCTCCTCAAAACTATCAAACATCACAAACTAACATATTTTGGACATGTAAAAAAAAGACACAATGGTTTAGAAAGATTAATCATGGAAGGAAAAGTTTATGGAAAGAGAACAAGAGAAAGACCAAGACTATCATGGACAGAATATCGGACCTTCTGAACATGATGCTGGAAGCCGCTGAATAGCTAGCACAAAACCCAGAGGCTTACAGCGTGGCAGTGAAGACAATGCTCTACCAAGGACACGTCACATAGATAGATATCTGGAACAATAATACTGTAGTATTTTATTGTACATCAGTGGTTCTAATATTGTGTTTGTTCCATGGCTCTCTTGTAGGACACATTCTCTTCTGATACCTCCATGTTGCTTTAAGAATGCAATAAAATGTTCATAAGCTTTACATGATACCAATTGTTTACTTAGCTTTATCGTTGAAATTTGTGTTCTTTATTGTTAAATAGTTATCCCCCTGTCGCCTCTTCCCGATTAGCAATTTTTGTCTCTATAGTTCCATTGAAGTCCCTGCTGCCCCTAATGTATGCTATATTAGTCACGTTCAGAACCGGAATCCAACATATGTATAGTTCACTAAGAAATTTGTATAGTTCACTAAGAAATGTGTATAGTTCACTAAGAAATGTGTATAGTTCACTAAGCAATGTGTATAGTTCACTAAGCAATGTGTATAGTTCAATAAGCAATGTGTATAGTTCTATAAGCAATGTGTATAGTTCTATAAGCAATGTGTATAGTTCACTAAGAAATTTGTATAGTTCACTAAGAAATTTGTATAGTTCACTAAGCAATGTGTATAGTTCACTAAGCAATGTGTATAGTTCAATAAGCAATGTGTATAGTTCACTAAGAAATTTGTATAGTTCAATAAGAAATTTGTATAGTTCACTAAGAAATTTGTATAGTTCAATAAGCAATGTGTATAGTTCTATAAGCAATGTGTATAGTTCTATAAGCAATGTGTATAGTTCTATAAGCAATGTGTATAGTTCTATAAGCAATGTGTATAGTGATATAAGAAATGTCATAGATTGCAACAGATCAATATACACCCTCTACATTTATTTATCTACATCCACTGTATCCAGTGATATTTGTTGATAGCCAATGAAATCACATGCTATCCACTGATACCCACTGATATCCAGTTATTTCCAACGACATCCAATAATATTCGTATGAAATTCAATAATACTCAATTATATCCAATGATATTCAGTAATATATCCAGTAACATCCAATGATATTCAGTAATATATCCAGTAACATCCAATGATATTCAGTAATATATCCAGTAACATCCAATGATATTCAGTAATATATCCAGTATCATCCAATGATATTCAGTAATATATCCAGTAACATCCAATGATATTCAGTAATATATCCAGTAACATCCAATGATATTACGCACTATCACATGATATCCAATTATAGCCAGTGATATCCAATTATATCCAGTACTATCCAACTATGGTCAAAGACATCCAATTACAGCAACTGATATCCAAGTATATCCAATGATATCCAAGTATATCCAATGGTATCCAATTATACCCAATGATATCCAAGTATATCCAATGGTATCCAATAATATACTTTACAGTTTATACATCTGCTGTTTATGTCTCTTTTTGTTACCAGCAGGGGTGGTGGTGCTAACGGATACCTGTACGGTCGCAGTAAGTACAAATATCTTACCTGTCATGTGGTGTGTTATGTTACCTGTCATGTGGTGTGGGTGTGTTATCTTACCTGTCATGTGGTGTGTTATGTTACCTGTCATGTGGTGTGTTATGTTACCTGTCATGTGGTGTGTTATGTTACCTGTCATGTGGTGTGTTATGTTACCTGTCATGTGGTGTGTTATGTTACCTGTCATGTGGTGTGTTATGTTACCTGTCATGTGGTGTGTTATGTTACCTGTCATGTGGTGTGTTATGTTACCTGTCATGTGGTGTGTTATGTTACCTGTCATGTGGTGTGTTATGTTACCTGTCATGTGGTGTGTTATGTTACCTGTCATGTGGTGTGTTATGTTACCTGTCATGTGGTGTGTTATGTTACCTGTCATGTGGTGTGTTATGTTACCTGTCATGTGGTGTGTTATGTTACCTGTCATGTGGTGTGTTATGTTACCTGTCATGTGGTGTGTTATGTTACTTGTTTGTGATTGGGTACTTGTGATGGTGTTATTGTTGCTGAAATGTTACTGTTTTCGGGACAAGAGTTTTCAGATGTCGAGGTAGTTTTTAAGACAGTGGTACTCAGTGAGGGACATATATTCTTCTGGGTGCCCACATCATATTGATGGAGGTCACAAAGAAAAAAAACAATTAAAATTTGAGGACCACTGAATCTAATATATATGGGGAGTGCACATATTTATTGGAAATTTAATGTTGATGGGAACTGGAGGGGAGCAAAGAATAGCAAAACTGTTACCTACCATGAATGATGTAAGAGGCAACTCAGGAGGTTTGGGGTGGAGTTGGCTGTCACATTCCATAGACTGACTCATATGATTTCTGAAGTCAGATATGTCGACTGAAAGGCATAGCTACTGCGGCCGAGCTGTAAACCATGACACAGTCTATTCTGACTTCAGGACTACGCGCTGCTAGAGAGCATAGTTGTTATTTGTGAATATAGTGACTGATGGTTTTGAAAATATTCTTTTCTGCAAATATGATGATGATGATGTTGATGTTGATGATGTTGTTGATGATGAAGATGATGTTGTTGATGATGAAGATGATGTTGTTGATGATGATGTTGATGATGAAGATGATGATGATGTTGATGATGATGTTGATGATGTTGTTGATGATGATGTTGATGATGTTGATGATGAAGTTGATGATGTTGTTGATGATGAAGATGATGTTGATGATGATGTTGATGATGGAAACAGTGGTGATGATCTTGATGATTTTTTTTTTAAACTGAGTGCAGCCATTATATCAAAATTATATATTGCTGCTAATAAATGTGACAATATATGGCAGTAATGATGATGATGAATGTGACAAGAATATATGACAGTGAGGATGATGACGTTTGTGACAAGATATTTGATTCTTGATTAGAAACTGGCCTCACAGCACGTGGGGCATTCCCATAAGTGCTCCGCCATCTGTTCCAGCAGCCATCCGGCTCGGTTTTTCGGGTCCCATGCCGCCGAAACCGACGTCGGCATCAGGGCACAACTCTGGCCCTTGCGACACGTTCTTAGTTATTCCGCCCACCCACGCCGTGCCCGTAACTAGTTTAGGTACAACGTCGGCCTGTTGGAACAACATGGTAACGACTGAAGGTTACGACTAGGGGATTGTATAGATGACATGCCATGAAGCTTCTATAAGAAGATAACCTCAATATAAAGACATGTCATCTACTAAGGTTTTCTGTTGCATGATTGATTTGTCTAGTGAGCCATTGTGACAAGAATATATAGATGCAGTGATGACGAGGTTGGATATAACGATTATGGTATAGCACATGACATCTCTGAATGTCTCACTATTCATTTATCAGACTGACCATTATGCAACATTAAAATCTCAGTAAATAACAAGTCAATATAGCCAGACAGTTCTCGTGTGGAAGCCTCACAGAATTTCGGCTGTACAATGAAACTGTCTTAAATAAAAGAAATAAAAGAGTCGACACCGAAATAAAAGAGGCGACAAATTCCACAATATACTCAGCACATAAAAGGGCAGTCTCCAGAAAACTCTTCTACCCCTGACGCCGAAAGTCAACAAAGGGTTTTAGCGAATAGATAGAGAGATACAATGACACTGTCTTGTATGGTGCATCATTCAGGGAGCCAAGCATTGTCCATCATTCTGATGAAGTCAAATGAGCTCCAATCCTGACCATGTTCCGGCTGCCAATTTGTACAACCTTACATTTACGATAATGATCACATATAATCATACACTTTAATCTCATAATCTCTTAATAATCGCATACACTTTAATCTTATAATCACAATTTGACCCGTACTGACGAAATATATATGTAATAATGAAATATATATGTAATAATAGAAATTTGCTATATACAGCACAATAAAGAATAAATATAATTGGGAACTTTTCAACTGTTGTTATATAGGGAAATGTGTTACAAAAGGATGCGCTATAGAGGGAATCCACTATATGTGGGTTTTTTTAAAAATTAAGAATAATTCTGTTACATCGTAAATTTTCTGAATATGTAAATGTCACTTCTATATCAATTGAATCAATCAATCAATCAATCAAGCAATGAATCAATCAATCAATGAAGTGTCATGCCTAGTGGTGTAGGCAATCATGATTCTCCACAATTATCTGTTTCCTAAGTTTTTTTGTCTGTCTCTGGAGTTCAGCTGCGTAGCTGTCAACGTATTTTTTCATAAATCTGTATTTTTGACAATTTATTTCTGTATTTTTGACAATTTATTTCTGTATTTTTGACAATTTATTTCTGTATTTTTGACAATTTATTTTTGTATTTCAATCAAAACGCCTGTATTCAACAACCAAATACTTAAAAAAATTAAAAAAATGTCTTGCTCTCAATATGTGTGTGTGTGTGTGTATGAGGTAAACATATAATAACTACTAGGAAATGTAACAGGAAATGAATTTTTGTTGTTGTTGCTTAAACTGCTGGGTTTATTTAGGGAGGGGAAGGGAGCAAAATCTGTATCTTGATTCTTGATTAGAAACTGGCCTCACAGCACGTGGGGCATTCCCATAAGTGCTCCGCCCTCTGTTCAAGCAGTCATCCGACTCGATGGTGTTTCGAGTCTAATGCTGCTGAAACAGACGTCGACATCAGGGCAGAACTCTGGCCCATGCGACAGGTTTCTTTGTTGTTCCGCCCACCCACGTTGCGCCCATAACTAGTTCAAGCACAATGTCGGTCTGTCGGAACAACATGGTAACTGTTATCGAAGGTTACGACTACGGGATAATCTGTATCAATAAGGATAATCCGTACTGGTTGATATCCATTTTTTGATGAATACTTTTTGTGCCAAAGTGTCAGCCCATCCAGTGACAGCCCATCCAGTGACAGCCCATCTAGAAATGTAACTCCTTCTCTTCCCCTGTCTCTTCTCCCCTTGATCGTTTCTGGTGGTTACTGAATGTTCAAGTTTTGATTTTCTCATCACATGCTCTAAAAATTGTGATTGTCTGCTTCTAATTTTCGCTATAATGTGTCGTTTTATTTCAACATCTATAACGTCTGCATTAGTTTTCTTGGCTGTCCATGGAATTTTCATCATTCTTCTTAAAAAGCACATCTCAATAGTCTCCAGTTTATCTTGGACACTTTTGTTTAGTGTCCATGCCTCATAATTGATTCCAGCCATTCAGCCATGAGTCTATTGTCTTTCCCCAGGTGAATGATGGTCAATAGAGGAGTCAGTTGTTCCCCTGGTGAATGATGGTTGATAGAGGAGTCAGTTGTTCCCCTGGTGAATAATAATATGATAGTATCCAAACCTTTTTGTTACGTTTAGGGGAGGCTGCCTCAGATCTTGTTCCAATATCAGATGTATCGCCTTGGTTGTGTTGAGTTCATGTTCGTTCAAGGTTTTCTTGCTGTTTTATAGCCACCATGTTCTTGGTCCGTTTTTGGCTCTAAATCTGCATATTTTTTTATGTTTTCTTATTAGTATTTGATTTGTGTTCATTCTCATAACTTGACTGAACCATTTTAATTTCTGTTTTTCGATATTCTCAATTTATAAAACTACTCTTTTCCTAATTTCTAAATTTATTATTTTATTTAGTTTTTTTTTAAACCATTGCAGATTTTCTCAGACACTTTATTTTAAATATAAACATTCTCACGGAGTTGATGGCTCTCACCAATGGCCCACCAGACATACAACCATTGCAACAGAAAATTTTAGTATATGACTTGCCGTTATATTGAGGTTCTCTTATGTTAGCTTTGTAGCATGCCATCTATACAATTATAAACCTCTCTGAGTAGAAGGCTCCTACAATAGGCATTGCACTAAGCCGAAAGCTGACTTCTCCTGGGTATGAAAGAAAGCTGAAAAATAACCCCACTGCAAATTGGACGTAAGAGCTAATCGCGGTCAATTCCTGTGGTTCTCAGTCAATCTTGTAACGAATTCCATTTGCTGTGAGAGTTAAAAACTATGTTTGATTGTTGATATAAAAATTATAGAAACTATCTGTATTTTGATTTCCATCTTGATCTTTGGTTGGAGAAGTAATGGTGTAAGGTAAACTGACCAGTAAAAATTACAAGATATTTTGAATAACTCATAAAAATAAAATTAAAACCTAACAAAAAATTGGAGTCATCAAAATCATGAAACAAATTATATATAAAATGGAAATATTTTTCAATGTTAAGATACATTTTCTTTAGTAATAAAAATGTTTAAATATAGAAAGCAAATTTTAAATGGAAACTTATTATAGAAATAAGACAAAATAACGTTTTGATTATTTCTTCTTTCGTTCACTTGAAACATGTCTATATCTGCAATTCTGTCTCCCCAATAAAACTCACTGTCTTTTGTAGTTCATACAGTGTCCCATAGAGCTTTGATTCCAGTGTTGTCCCCTCTGGCCAATATGTCTGCCTCAGCGTTTCATGCTCAGGTTTTGAGTATAAAATTATGCAATAGTAAAAAAATAGGTCAATTAAAATATTTCATTTTTGTTTTATTTCAGATAACAATAACACAATTTATGATGATGGCTCCAATTATTATCATTATCACTGAGATGAGGAAGTGAAGTGTTTACCCGTTTCCTAGCAACCACACATGCCGGCTCTGTGAATGGCTAGAAATAATCACGTGCTCTTCCATTTAGTGCGCTCCATCTTTTTATTGAATGGGTTTCTTATTATGACAGCAATATTTTATTGAAGGGGTGTCTTGTTGAAGGAGTGTTTTATTATGACAATAATATTTTATTGAAGGGATATTTTATTATGACAATAATATTTAAGGGGATCTTATTATGACAACAATATTTTATTGAAGGGCTGTTTTATTGAATGGGTGGCATGTTGAAGGAATGTTTTATTATGACAATAATATTTTATTGATGGGTTGTCTTATTGAAGTAGTGTCTTATTATGACAATAATATTTTTTCGAAAGGGTATTTTATTATGACAATAATATTTTTTGAAAGGGTATTTTATTATGACAATAATATTTTGTTATTATCTTTTCTGCTATATATTCACCTTTGGTCTGACATATTTGATATCAGCGTGGCTTCTATTTCATTATGACGTCTGGATCATTATGAATAAGACAGTCATAACACCCCATAACCTTCTTAGTCTTATCTTATGACATGTTCGACATGGCAAGGAATCGCTATTTTTTTCTGAAAATGTATAATACAATACAAAATCACAGATAGACAGAAAACAACATAAGTTGTAATCATATCAATGTTTCACACAATAGGTCTTCTTCAGGTTGTCAAACGATAAAGAAAAGGATGTAAATTTGGAGGACAAACAATGGATGTGCTAAAATCATCTTGGATGACAAACAATGGATGTGCTAAGATCATCTTTTGTCAGAGAACGGAACCCACCAAAGACTATTTGCAGAGAAAGCAATGACTATTGTCTATTCCCAGGTGGTTGTATTGTCCTAGCTTCCACACTTGCTGTTGAGGGTAGGGGTTTGTGAAGGAGATGTAGTCTGCAATCCAGATCCAGGTGTGTTGCTCTGGTTGAGGTGTAGTATGTGTTCCAGAGCCAGGTGTGTTGTTCTGGTTGAGGTGTAGTCATGTTTATTCAGGATGATCTTGACGTTGTCTATCCATCTTTTTCCTTGGTCTGCCCTTAGCTCTGTATCCTGATTCCATCTCGGTATGGCGCGGCTCTGTGGCGAAGTAGTACAGAACGCGTCTGTGACGGCCAATGTACCGAGTTCGATCCCCACAACAGGCAATTGTGCATCCGGACCGTTCAGAAAACAATGGCAAACTACTGAACGTATTTATATTGCCTATACAATCACCACAGCCAAAAATTTCTGGGATAGCTACGTCCTGAATAGGATATGCTACCATTTTTTTTATATTTATAAACTCTTCTGGGAAGTTGCTCGTTCATCCTCATAAGATGCCCAAACCATTTTATCTGCTGTTTCTCAACAATGACTGCCCATAACAATATTCAAGTTTGAAAATAAATATAGTGTAACCAGCCATTGTAACTCACAAAGCTAGGAATGTGTGTGCAATTTTGTAACATTTTCAATTCCTTGTAAATGTGTAGTGTATATTCTTCTGTTATGTGTTATTTTACCACGTGACAAACATATTCTTCTGTTATGTGTTATTTTACCACGTGACAAACATATTCTTATGTTATGTGTTATTTTACCACGTGAAAAACATATTATTCTGTTATGTGTTATTTTACCACGTGACAAACATATTCTTCTGTTATGTGTTATTTTACCACGTGACAAACATATTCTTCTGTTATGTGTTATTTTACCACGTGACAAACATATTATTATGTTTTGTGTTATTTTACCACGTGACAAACATATTATTCTGTTATGTGTTATTTTACCACGTGACAAACATATTCTTATGTTATGTGTTATTTTACCACGTGATAAACATATTATGTTATGTTATTTTACCACGTGACAAATATATTCTTATGTTATGTGTTATTTTACCACGTGACAAACACATTCTTATGTTATGTGTTATTTTACCACGTGACAAACACATTCTTATGTTATGTGTTATTTTACCACGTGACAAACACATTCTTATGTTATGTGTTATTTTACCACGTGACAAACACATTCTTATGTTATGTGTTATTTTACCACGTGACAAACACATTCTTATGTTATGTGTTATTTTACCACGTGACAAACACATTCTTATGTTATGTGTTATTTTACCACGTGACAAACACATTCTTATGTTATGTGTTATTTTACCACGTGACAAACACATTCTTATGTTATGTGTTATTTTACCACGTGACAAACACATTCTTATGTTATGTGTTATTTTACCACGTGACAAACATATTCTTATGTTATGTGTTATTTTACCACGTGACAAACACATTCTTATGTTATGTGTTATTGTTCTTTAACGAGTGTTCCTAATTTCTTTATATAAGAAATTATCCATGGTTCTTTATTGTATTATCCATTTACATATGTTACATGTGAAACACCTTGTTACATCTGAAGCAACGAATGTTACATCTGAAACACCTTATTATATCAGAAACAACCAATGTTACATCTGAAACAACCAATGTTACATCTGAAACAACATATTTTACATCTGAAACAACATATGTTACATCTGAAGCAGCCAATGTTACATCTGAAACAACATATGTTACATCTGAAGCAGCCAATGTTACATCTGAAACAACCTATGTTACATCTGAAACAACCAATGTTACATCTGAAACAACCAATGTTACATCTGAAGCAGCCACTGTTAAATCTGAAACAACCAATGTTACATCTGAAATACTTTTTACATCTGAAGCAGCCAATGTTACATCTGAAACAACATATGTTACATCTAAAGCAGCCAATATTACATCTGAAGCAGCCAATATTACATCTGAAGCAGCCAATGTTACATCTGAAGCAGCCAATGTTACATCTGAAACAACCTATTTTACATCTGAAACAACCAATGTTAAATCTGAAACAACCAATGTTACATCTGAAACAACATATGTTACATCTGAAGCAGTCAATGTTACATCTGAAACAACATATGTCACATCTGAAACAACCAATGTTACATCTGAAAATACTTTTTACATCTGATGCAACCAATGTTACATCTGAAACAACCAATGTTACATCTGAAACAACCAATGTTACATCTGAAGCAACCTATGTTACATCTGAAACAACTTGTTACATCTGAAACAACCAATGTTACATCTGAAACAACCAATGTTACATCTGAAACAACCAATGTTACATCTGAAACAACTTGTTACATCTGAAACAACTTGTTACATCTGAAGCAGTCAATGTTACATCTGAAACAACCAATGTTACATCTGAAACAACCAATGTTACATCTGAAACAACCAATGTTACATCTGAAACAACCAATGTTACATCTGAAACAACCAATGTTACATCTGAAGCAGCCAATGTTACATCTGAAACAACCACTGTTACATCTGAAACAACCAATATTACATCTGAAGCAACCAATGTTACATCTGAAGCAACCAATGTAACATGTGAAACAACTTGTTACATCTGAAGCAACCAATGTTACATCTGAAACAACTTGTTACATCTGAAACAACCAATGTTACATCTGAAGCAGCCAATGTTACATCTGGAACAACCAACGTTACATCTGAAGCAACCAATGTTACATCTGAAACAACCAATGTTACATCTGAAACAACCAATGTTACATCTGAAACAACCAATGTTACATCTGAAGCAGCCAACGTTACATCTGAAACAACCAACGTTACATCTGAAACAACCAATGTTACATGTGAAACAACTTGTTACATCTGAAACAACTTGTTACATCTGAAGCAGCCAATGTTACATCTGAAACAACCAATGTTGCATCTGAAACAACTTGTTACATCTGAAGCAGCCAATGTTACATCTGAAACAACCAATGTTGCATCTGAAACAATTTGTTACATCTGAAGCAACCAATGTTACATCTGAAGCAACCAATGTTACATCTGAAACAACCTGTGTTACATCTGAAGCAACCTATGTTACATCTGAAGCAACCAATGTTACATCTGAAACAGCCAATTTTACATCTGAAGCAACCAATGTTACATCTGAAACAACCTGTGTTACATCTGAAGCAACCTATGTTACATCTGAAGCAACCAATGTTACAGCTGAAACAACCTATGTTACATCTGAAACAACCTATGTTACATCTGAAGCAACCTATGTTTATGTGTTATTTATGTTTACAAGAAGTTCCGTGTTGTTCCTTGTAGTAATGAGGCCTACTGGCACGTAGTAACATTAAATGTTTGTAGATGTCGAAGAATTTACATACATGTGTAGTGTGTGTGTTGTATTTGTGTTTATCCACTAATCCATATTCATAGTTGCTTGAGAAAAAACAAGTTGGAATCCTAGACTTAAAACCGCATCTTTTTAGGGATGCGTATTGGTTGAGTACGGTAAACGTGTTGATTCAAATTTCGAGGCAAATATGTGCTACCTGAGCAGACATAAACAGATATTTATTTTCATATTTTTTATGAAATATCGATATTTAATTAAATGAAGAATGACAGCCGCAGTACCAATACTCTATTTTTCTAACCATGATGTGATACTTTGTAGATGTTTTACTGCCGTACTTAGCCATTTTTGTGTGTTTATTTTACTTATTGTTTTCTATATTTAGCAATAGAATAAATTACCTCAGTAGCTGATCTACATTCAAGAAGTGCACGTGTCATTACGTCATACTCCTCATTACCATATTGTCACAGTGTTGCCATAGTCTCTATAGAGAAACTTTTGACCCACGTTCACAAAACACATGTAACAAATAATAATTTAACTCTCTTAAGACCGCAAACCGCAAGTTCATATTTCACCTTGGTTGCTCACTGAGGATGTCTTATGCTTTTCTCAGCAAGGCTATGGGCTTTCAATGTCTATACTAATTTAATATATTTTAATTGTGTATTATGCCATCTTCTTACATTTCCTGCAGTTCTTTTTGTTTCCAAGAGTATTGTCATTGACCTTCCTTTGGAACTAATCAACGGAATTGGGACGGGGTTAGACCTTATGGGCAATTGACTTTCTCCATCAAACCTGCCTACGAAAGCAGTCATTCGTGAAACGTAGGGATTGTGTCTGGGCAGTTAACACTGTCCTGTTTCCTGACTGTAAAGACACAGAAGTTTATCATCATCATGAGCTGTTAAGATCTCCCTGTCCACAATTAAACCGATTACATCATCATCATGATCTCATAGCCTCTGTATCTTGTAATACTCACATATATTATGTTAACATTAACTGTACATATGCTAGTTTAGATAAATATTATGTTAACATTAACTGTACATATGCTAGTTTAGATAAATATTATGTTAACATTAACTGTACATATGCTAGTTTAGATAAATATTATGTTAACATTAACTGTACATATACTAGTTTAGATAAATATTATCATAATATTTATCTAAGCTATAGATTGTGATTGTGTCTTGTTACCAAGATGTCTGTAAAAACAAGATGGCGGACAAGCATCATGGTGTACATTCTGTTAATGTGTGAGGGAAAATGTGGATTATCATCAGTCTTTCATACTTGGTATACAACTGTATAAATGGCTAATAAAACATTTAGACAGTGAGTAAAGTTGTATGCAATAGTAGATTAAAAATGGATAATGAAAATACACAATAAGTGACAATACCTAGTGTTAACATACAAGTTACTCAAACAATATAAAAGTTGTTGCCAGATACATGCACAAATGTGTACAGAAAAAACTTGCTGTCAAAGATGTCTGCTTATATATGCCAAATATTATCAAGGACACTGGAAATCGAATTAAAACCTGGTCACTGCCTTGCATGGTCAGGAAATAGACTAGTGACTATTTTTTCAAGGGACATTATTTTGTTTGGCACCAAAGAGCTCTTTTTTCCTAGTTCCTACATTATGTTAACATTAACTGTAGCCCCCCCCCCTTACTTATGATAGTTTAGATACATAATTCGGGTAAAACAACTGAATAAGTCTTCACTGTGCTATAAATAACACACAATGTTTACATTTTTAACTATCCAACGTCATGGATTTCCGTGAAGCACCAATGAAATTAATGCCGTGTGATGCCGTAAAATTGATGCCGTGACGTCACATCTCCCGAAGCAAACGATAATCAACCACATTTATAATTATAACTTTTATAACTAATTCATTTTTTAATTTATAACTGATCCTTACACCCCCCCCCCCCCCCACCTTCCCTAATGTAAATGCTAATGCAAAATTAATATTCCGTTTCAAATAACATACTTTAATTACAACTTCTGCAATCACACTGCAAAGGTTAGGACATACCTCGAAACTAGAACACAGGTCACAGTGAAGATTTATACCGTAGTTACGCCATAATTCGATAACGAGACTATCAAACTATGTATTATATAAACTTCCAAACAGATCCATACGTAAACTGATCCATATGTAAACATCCATATATAAACTGATCCAGATGTAAACAGATCCATATATAAACTGATCCATATGTACACAGATCCATATATAAACTGATCCATATATAAACTGATCCATATATAAACTGATCCATATATAAACTGATCCATATATAAACATATCCATATATAGACTGATCCATATTTAAACAGGTCCAAATGTGCCATCTCTCTGTAAAGCTGTTTTTATTTGTGTAATATGCCATGTATATTTGTCTGGTGTCTGTTGGCACAAGCGCTCATCTTGTTTGATTTTATATTTGCAGAACTAAGTTACCACATATTTTTTCTTGATATCTAGTGTGGTAGGGCTATATGTTGTTTTACCATAAATTTACTCATTATTATTAATTATTGTATACAACATTACTAGAAAATAATGACCGTCTACCTCTTTATTAACCACACTGGAAATGCACCCCCATGCCCCCCCCCCCCCAAATATATATATATATATAAACACATACAGTTTTTAGAATCTTTACGGGAAGTTACCAAGAAACTATCAAATCAGTGTTACCAATGAGCATTTTTTTAAAGCCCAGAAGTTGTAACGCAGTACCTAATACTCCAAAATCACCGGTACTTAAAGCAGTTTATTTGTCTAGTTACCATACTTTTACCATGAATATTGTAGGATACAAACTCCATTTGTTGTGCTTGTTCACATAATAATCTTGCCAGAATATATTAAAAATTATTACGGAAGCAAACTGTTTCTTTATACAAGCGCATTCATGAATAATTATTTATCCTGTTAGTTTTCTAACAGCGATTTGTTTACATTAAACCTCGAGTATCCAAATGGTCACATTTTAATTTGTTTTCAGAATCATCACGTATCATTGTAATACTATTTATATACGTATGATGTATATATTTGTATTGAAAGTTGTTGTTTTCTATAGTTGTATACCGTAAATGTTTATATATTTTGTATATAATTACGCTTGTAGAACGAACTGCTGGTAAAGTATTACGCAAAGTATTCAAGGAAATAAATAATCAAACACATAAAATATGTTGGACGTGTTAAAGGTGATATTACCTTGTTGAAGTGCTTACTTGCAGATAGAGTTGATGAGCAGTGAGCTAGAGGTATGTTTAGATGATGATGATGTTGGAGTTCTCCTTTGCAAAAGATCAAGCTGGTTAGTGAGTCTTCGGGTAGCTGAGAAATCTAATCCGGGCTCTGAAAGGGTTAGTGAGTCTTCGGGTAGCTGAGAAATCTAATCCGGGCTCTGAAAGGGTTAGTGAGTCTTCGGGTAGCTGAGAAATCTAATTCGGGCTCTGATAAGACTTGTTGTGTAGACAGGAATGTAGAAGGTCTTGAGATAAGGGAAAATAGTTTAATTTATCCTTTCGATTTTAATTCTTTCGAAACGAGTGTAGTGTCTGGCCAAAACCTTTACTGTCCACACTTAACTGACCATTCAGGGCAGACATGCAAGTGCGAGGAAAATATAACGAGATCAACGGGATTAGTCTGTCTAGCAGAATGTATCAACAAGGCAAGAGAGAGAGGATATTGCAAGTCATTTTCAGTCAATCTTCGATGCACAGATCTACCTGATGATAATAAAATGTACATCTTTGTCACAGGTTGAGCTACTAGAGAACAGCTCGCAACATGTCACCGGTTGAGCTACTAGAGAACAGCTCGCAACATGTCACAGGTTGAGCTACTAGAGAACAGCTCGCAACATGTCACAGGTTGAGCTACTAGAGAACAGCTCGCAACATGTCACAGATTGAGCTACTAGAGAACAGCTCGCAACATGTCACCGGTTGAGCTACTAGAGAACAGCTCGCAACATGTCACCGGTTGAGCTACTAGAGAACAGCTCGCAACATGTCACAGGTTGAGCTACTAGAGAACAGCTCGCAACATGTCACAGGTTGAGCTACTAGAGAACAGCTCGCAACATGTCACCGGTTGAGCTACTAGAGAACAGCTCGCAACATGTCACCGGTTGAGCTACTAGAGAACAGCTCGCAACATGTCACCGGTTGAGCTACTAGAGAACAGCTCGCAACATGTCACCGGTTGAGCTACTAGAGAACAGCTCGCAACATGTCACAGGTTGAGCTACTAGAGAACAGCTCGCAACATGTCACAGATTGAGCTACTAGAGAACAGCTCGCAACATGTCACAGATTGAGCTACTAGAGAACAGCTCGCAACATGTCACAGATTGAGCTACTAGAGAACAGCTAGCAACATGTCACAGATTGAGCTACTAGAGAACAGCTAGCAACATGTCACAGATTGAGCTACTAGAGAACAGCTCGCAACATGTCACAGATTGAGCTACTAGAGAACAGCTCGCAACATGTCACAGATTGAGCTACTAGAGAACAGCTCGCAACATGTCACAGATTGAGCTACTAGAGAACAGCTAGCAACATGTCACAGATTGAGCTACTAGAGAACAGCTCGCAACATGTCACAGATTGAGCTACTAGAGAACAGCTCGTAACATGTCACCGGTTGAGCTACTAGAGAACAGCTCGTAACATGTCACCGGTTGAGCTACTAGAGAACAGCTCGCAACATGTCACCGGTTGAGCTACTAGAGAACAGCTCGCAACATGTCACAGATTGAGCTACTAGAGAACAGCTCGCAACATGTCAAGACATCAGATCAGTACTAAGTAATAACGTAGTCTGTCTGATTCAAAGATGGTGAGAAAACTTATTAAACTCATTCTCTGCGAATCAGACAACTATACTATGGTTCTTCTTCTTCTTCTTTAGAGTTCATTTTCAAACTCCTGCAGGATCCCCCTTGTAGCAGGACCATGATCCTACTACATTTCCAGATGGATGTAGTCCAGATAGCGCGGATCAAATTAATGGTAATTACTATTACAATGAAGAAAAAAATCTTACCTATTCTGCAGTCTATGACCGGATTGTAACCTTCTATAAGATTATATGTCTGCATAAATAAAAAGGTTTGCCGAGTACAAGAGTTGCTAATGAGCTCGCCTCACAATCCCAACTTCTAGAAATAGCCGGTGATTGAAACGGCAAACATCTACATTTGCTTGCGATAAAATAGTTAAAAAAATACACAATATTTTAATATCAATGTTGTTGTTTTTTTTGGTGCTCCTAATTTCTGGGAATCGAAATAATAACAATGGATAAGGACGAAATGTTGAGCTGCGCTATTAGCGCCTGCTTGACCTAGATACTGATATTGATAGCATATCTAGGCTGAGATTTAGAAAAATTTTTATTAGGGCTTAAGTGTGGTAGGTGTAGAACTGCGCCATCTGTAGGGTAAAATAAATAGAATATTTACAGACACCATTAATCTGCGTACCATTTGCAATGTGCTAGATAACATTGAACACATATGGGCTTACCTCGAGTGCAGGTGATGTCGATTCATGACTACGATTTGTGTATTTTGTGGTTGATAAATGTTTATATGAGAAAATATTATAATTCTGTTGACTTCTGATGTCTGTAGAATAATGTTTCATGTTTGTTTCCTGTCTTCACATCTAAATCTGTTGTCGTGTTGCTTATTTGAAATGATACATCTGACATAAAGAGTTAATAAACACAAATGAACTTATTCGTTCTGTTTATTGTATGCATGTAATCGGTGCTTGTCGCCATCAAGGCATGTTGGTCGGTGTGTGTATCCTCCTGAAGGCTTGTTGGTCGGTGCATCTGTCACTTGAGAGATTTACACACCAGTGATATTCTTGTGTGATGTCTGTTTTAGGCCAATATTCAATAGTCACATAATTCGTATAAGTTACATGTTTGTTGGATATTATATGTTATATGTTTGTTGCTACTGAGGATACTTAAATACCTGTATGGGATGTTCGTTGTTGTTGTAATAGTCCTTGTCTCGATTGGTCCGTTCTCAGTGACTTGAGTGCACAGTTTGAATGTCTTGACAAAATCGCATATTTTTTGGAGATGTGGTTAGTCAAGTGCGGAAAATCTCATATACGAGAGTTGCTAGGCGATTTGATGCCGTTGAATGGACTGGTTCAATTCCCATCCGACTTTAGCGTGGCTTCTAAATCACTTTGACCGTATATGGGATGGGGCAGCCAACTCCACCCCATAACATGTATAATCGCCTCTTATGAGATGCATGGAAGGTAGACATTGTTGCATTTATTTATTCCTCTTTCGAACCCGGCAACATAAATGGTTGTGATGTATTCAAAGGACGTGAACAATTCTATGTTCAACTATGTTAAATTGTGTTAAACTAAGTTAAACTATGTTAAACTATGCTAAACTATGCTAAACTATGTTAAACTATGTTAAACTATGCTAAACTATGTTAAACTAGGTTAAACTATGCTAAACTATGTTAAACTAAACTATGTTAAACTATGCTAAACTATGTTAAACTAGGCTAAACTATGTTAAACTATGTTAAACTATGTTAAACTAGGTTAAACTATGCTAAACTATGTTAAACTAAACTATGTTAAACTATGCTAAACTATGTTAAACTAAACTATGTTAAACTATGCTAAACTATGTTAAACTAAACTATGTTAAACTATGCTAAACTATGTTAAACTATGCTAAACTATGTTAAGCTATGTACACAAAAATTGTTTATTTAGCAAAACAGGAATATTTTCATCTCTTCTGTCAGGCTACGGGAGACGACCTGTTAACTACAGGGCTAGACTTCCATTTGGACAGGCCAACACTGGGCCAGTTGGTAAGTTCTTGGTTATTGTTTTCGAGATAACTATTTCTTAGGTACTAATATCTCTATCAATGTCCATCATTGGCAGGCGCAGAAAGTAAATGTTTATTTTTGTATAGGAATCACGTATTTATACATTGCTATTTAGTGTTGATGATGCTTCCAACAGAGAAACGACAACACGTAGAAACGACAACACGTAGAAACGACAACACGTAGAAACTACAACACGTAGAAACGACAACACGTAGAAACGACAACACGTAGAAACTACAACACGTAGAAACTACAACACGTAGAAACTACAACACGTAGAAACTACAACACGTAGAACACTATCGATTTCTCGGATAATAATCACAAATGATGCGTGTTATCTGTACTTCGACGTCAGTGACCCGGTCACATGCGTGATCTGTACTACGACGTCATAGAGCCGTCAGACAGTCACAACAAGCACAGAAGAAGAATCTCTAATCCAGATGTCAAGAAATACAGAGGATTGCCTTTATTGTACTTCGGTTATGTTTATGTACAGCATCCTTCTGAATAGATAATAACATTGATTTTTAGATACCATCTCGTAAAATTAACAAGAGAGTTTTGTTTCAGACTTCAGTGACGTCACGGAAGAAATACTAACTCAAATGAGAAGAATAAGACAAAAATGAAAGTTTAAAACACATTTTACAGCACGTATCTCCGTAGATCAAATAGTAATTCCCTGAAGTTAAAGTGTCAGAAGAAATGCTCTTGCTGCCAAGATATTCTAACCATTTTTCCAATTCACACCATCTTGAATGCAAATTATGTAATAACATTCCTAAGGAGACCCCTCCCCCCTCCTAATTATAAACCACAACTCAGATGTTAAACGTATACTGAGCTAGTACAACGTGTTGTCGTAATCAGAGGGCAATTTCAACACAGACTGAGCTGGTACAAGGTGTAATCAGAGGGCAAATTCAACACAGACTGAGCTGGTACAACGTGTAATCAGAGGGCAAATTCAACACAGACTGAGCTGGTACAACGTGTAATCTGGCGGTAAACTTAACATACACTGAGCTGGTACAATGTGTAATCTGGCGGTAAACTTAACACAGACTGAGCTGGTACAATGTGTAATCTGGCGGTAAACTTAACACAGACTGAGCTGGTACAATGTGTAATCTGGCGGTAAACTTAACACAGACTGAGCTGGTACAATGTATAATCTGGCGGTAAACTTACCACAGACTGAGCTGGTACAATGTGTAATCTGGCGGTAAACTTAACATAGCCTGAGCTGGTACAATGTGTAATCTGGCGGTAAACTTAACATAAACTGAGCTGGTACAATGTATAATCTGGCGGTAAACTTAACATAGACTGAGCTGGTACAATGTGTAATCTGGTGGTAAACTTAACATAAACTGAGCTGGTACAATGTATAATCTGGTGGTAAACTTAACATAGACTGAGCTGGTACAATGTGTAGTGGCACATATTCATTTCTGTTTACACGATTATATAACAAATGATATATTTGTTACTTCATATAAATAATTTTACTTCATCCCATCAATCAACTTCTTCTAATAGTGCATGATGTATGCTGTTGGATATCATGTCTGTGCATAGTTTGCAGTAAATCATTGTTTTTAATGCTTTGACTATGCCAAGCTATTCAGAACCCCCCCCCCAGTCCGTCCCTTCCTCTCTTGCTCTTCTACCTGCCTGTTGTTACAATGTATTCCATATTTCTTCTTTTCATGAGATGCCCAAAAATATGGACTACCTTCATCTGTTGCAAGTAAGCAGCTCTCTTTATGACTTAACTTCATTGAAGCCATATTCACCGCACTGTGCACCTGTTCAGCGTGTTGTTAACATTCATCTATAAAACCATATCTTTACTGCCACTGTATGTATTCGTACTATTCTCCTATTTGTCCATGATTCACTGCCTTATATTAGCATTGGTTTCACATAATTTCGAATAATTCTCCTTCTACTTCATTTAGTAAACATAAATTACATAGGATACTTGTTATCTTGCGAAATGTTGCCTTGGCCTGTGTTATTCCATATTTGACTTCTTTAATAAATCTTCCATTTGATGATGCATTGCTTAGAATTTAACACATTTTATAATAAATCTTCCATCTGATGTCGCCTTCGTTAGAATTTAACACATCTTATAATAAATCTTCCATCTAATGTTGCCTTCGTTAGAATTTAACACATTTTATAATAAATCTTCCATATGATGTTGCCTTGGTTAGAATTTATCACATTTTATAATAAAGCTTCCATCTGATGTTGCCTTCGTTAGAATTTAAATCATTTTATAATAAATCTTCCATCTAATGTTGCCTTCGTTAGAATTTAACACATCTTATAATAAATCTTCCATATGATGTTGCCTTGGTTAGAATTTAACACATTTTATAATAAATCTTCCATCTGATGTCGCCTTGGTTAGAATTTAACACATTTTATAATAAATCTTCCATCTGATGTCGCCTTCGTTAGAATTTAACACATCTTATAATAAATCTTCCATCTAATGTTGCCTTCGTTAGAATTTAACACATTTTATAATAAATCTTCCATCTGATGTCGCCTTCGTTAGAATTTAACACATCTTATAATAAATCTTCCATCTAATGTTGCCTTCGTTAGAATTTAACACATTTTATAATAAATCTTCCATCTAATGTTGCCTTCGTTAGAATTTAACACATTTTATAATAAATCTTCCATCTGATGTCGCCTTCGTTAGAATTTAACACATCTTATAATAAATCTTCCATCTAATGTTGCCTTCGTTAGAATTTAACACATTTTATAATAAATCTACCATCTGATGTCGCCGTGGTTAGAATTTAACGCTTATGGGGATGTCCATAAATTACGTCAACAATATTTTTCACATTTCAACCCCCCCCCCCTTTTTTTCCTTATGAACAAACTTTCCACAATTTAGGAACCCCGCCATTTTGCTTGCTTAATTATGTCACATACATTGTACTCCCTTCTTTAACCAAATATTTGTATTCTGTACCAGTACACACACAAAGCACATGATTAATTTTGTTCATATTTTACGGAAAAAAAATAAACATTTAAAATTCACACAAATTAACTACTATATAAAAAAGAAATATTGTTAACGTCAACTTTTATCAACCCTCCCATTAATTAACCACTGTCAAACTTTTTCATACCTCACCCCTCCCCCACCCTTTCCACCTATTTGTCGACGTCAATTATGGACAAACCGTAATTTAGCATGCATGTCAGATGTCTGTCTGAAACTGAAACATATTTAAATGTGATTTTGTTTGAATTTTTTTCAGTTGTGCGTACAGATAACGTAAGTAATTGCTGAAATATCAGATAAGATTTGTTGAAATATCACATAAGATATGATGAAATATCACATAAAAATGTTGAAATATCACATATAAATGTTGAAATATCACATAAAAATGTTGAAATATCACATAAAAATGTTGAAATATCACATAAAAATGTTGAAATATCACATAAAAATGTTGAAATATCACATAAAAATGTTGAAATATCACATAAAAATGTTGAAATATCACATAAAAATGTTGAAATATCACATATGAATTGTTGAAATATCACATAAAAATGTTGAAATATCACATAAAAATGTTGAAATATCACATATGAAATGTTGAAACATGAAACAATGTAGTTGTTGCAACGTAGCAGAACAGACAAACGCAAAATTTATGTCAAAGTGTTTTTTGGAGTTACGTTTAGTTAGTTAGTCGTCGGATCATCATCACTGTAAACTGGACACGTCCATAGTTGCTCCGATCTCTCCTTGAGTGTATCCGCCATTACACATCTGCTGACAGTACCGGTCCTATGCTGGTTGACCATCATTCTTCTGCGCCCTCCAAAATGTTCACCTCTAGCAACACCGCATTTCAATCCCTGATCTTGAATCCTAGCCATTGAAAAGGAATCATCATCCGCATTAGTCTCACTCTCGAGTGTTATATCTCTAAGGAGTTCAAAACGTCAGCGCGATCTATTGCCCCATCGCCCTATGTCACAATCGCGCATGATGCCAGTTGATCCGCTCTTTCATTGCGTCGAACACCCACATGTCTCGGCACGAAAATAAATGTAACCACTTTCAGCCTCGCTTTTCTCAATGCCTCTATCAACTGTTCGCGGACGAGACCCACTTGTACTTTCTTAATCATACCATAGAGTCACTCAAGACGTAGACCTGCGTTAGCTTCTGTGTGCGTAGCCACTCAAATGCCCTGGTCACCGCCATAGTCTGCATGGTCATACTACTCGTAGTAACCGCAAAGGCAACACTCTCCTCCCTGATCGTTTTGCCTGCGCACTGAGCTGTGAAGGCCCAAGCACTGGGAACATGTCTAATTACAGATACACCAGTGTATATAATCACATCAGAGTTACGTTTATAAGACGGAAATAATGTGACATACTTGTAAAACCACCAGTTAGTTAATGTGACATCGATGACAACTCACCAGGTAAGTACTGTGACATAATTGAAAGCCTACATTGGACTGGGACTTTTAACCTGCTTACTCTTGGCTAACTGTTAGAAAGGAGAGTGGAGCACTTATGGGAATATCCCATATGTCATAAATTTGGTTTGTAAACAAGAACCTACAGTGTTCAACTGGTGATACACTTTTAGGCAATACAAATACATGGAGTCATTCTTCCAGGACTAAATGGATCATCGGCTTTAAAACCACAAGAGAATTGGATTAGTTCATCCAATCGCCAGTGTGTTGCCGGGGCCCGAAAGGAGAGAAAAGAATAGCAGCACTGTTTACCTTCCACGTATGTCCTAAAAGGCGACTAAGGAGGTTATTGTATGGAGTTGTCTGTCCCATCCCATATATGGTTAGTGACCCAAATCCATGCTGAAGTCGGATGTGTCAGGCCGAAAGGTGCAGATATCGAAGCAGTACTGTAAACCATGACGCAGCGCATTCCGTTCTCCGGACTGCTAATCTGCAGGAGTTTGAGAACAAACGCAGAAGAAGAAGAAGAAAAGAAGAAGTTCATCCACTGTACCACCAAGTATATATATATATATTTCTGAACGAGTTACAGTTTTCATGTTATACGGATACGATATCGGATTCAAACCCCGCAGTTCTGGAGCAGTACGTGAGCGCTCAGAAAGCAATGACAATCTACAGAAGTACCATATAGCCTAGAAAATGTCTCAACCAAGAATTGCGGGATTGATCCCTGCATCCTGAGCATAGCCGAATTATATATATATATATTCATTCATTCGTTCATTTTCCTTTTGCGCTGAAGTTAGCGCATAGGGCAGAGGTCAGATCTCTCCAATTCTGTCTGTTGAAAGCTATTCGGTTCAGTTCTTGAATAGTATGAATATTGGTTGTTTTACTTTCTCTAAGTATTGTTCTTCTGTGTGTTTCTTTTGGTCTACCTCTTGCTCTTTTGCCTGTGGGTATCCATTCAAGAGATTGGTGGTGTATTCTGTTGATGTCTGCGTGTAGGGCATGCCCGATGTAGGACCAACGGCGTTTTCTGATAACATCTGTGATGAAATTTTGATGTGTCTCTTCTCTGATTTTATCATTCGATTTGAATTCACTCCAATTGGTGTTAATTATCCTACGAAGACATGTGTTCTCAAAACTCAGTAATTTTTTTTCTGAAGATAAAGAGCTTTTGCAGCTCTCACATCCATATGATAGCACCGGAATAACGCAGGAATTAAATAAGCGCATTTTCGTGCGTGTGCTGATTGACTTTGACTTCCAGATATTAGACAGTCTGTTAAATGCACTTGATGCTAGGGCAATGAGAGTTGTAATTTCTGGCATGACATCACCGTCGAGTGTTAATTTGCTTCTAGATCGGAGAATTTCTGTACTTTTTCAAGTTGTTGTTCATTTAAAGTAATTTCGTTAGGTGAATTGGTGAAGTCCATAATTTTTATATTTGCTGAATTGATTTGGAGACCTATTTGTCCTGCACTGAGTTTTAATATATATATATATATATATATATATATATATATATATATATATATATATATATAACGCTTTTATATAACACGAATTCCTTTTTTTTCTGTTGTTTATAGAAAGGTGGAGCTCGACCCAGCAGTGTATTCTTGTTCGGTATCATCTTGAAAGAAATCGTTGCCGCATTACATAGAATCTACTTAAACGTAAGTAATCTTCATGGTATCAAATCTATAACCATAAATTGATCTTCTCAAATCCAATATCACAAATATATCTTGTAAAAACCACTGTTTCATATTAGTTTGATCGGATTTGCTGCTTTAACTTTACGTTTTTAATTATAATTTATAATTTCAAAAAATGATGATGATGATGATGATGACATAATCCCTTCAGATTTCAGCTGTGAGCAAGTAGCTCTTGACAGACTATAAGCTTCCAGACAATAGTACAGGTTCTGTTCAGTTGTTAAATGAGATGACACCAGAGCTCATGTAATGTTACTTCATCGACACGGTTGTGTAAGGGAGGTTTATGGATGCATATTTTGTCCCCGAAGGGAGGCATTCTAGTCGCTAGTATCTCAGGTTTACCATGTCCTCCCAGACTCACAGAACACACTTCTGAGTCAACGGCAGTGATTGCATATCTAGCATTCCCCCTCACGAGCAATAAATAACACGAGCCAAATATAATACGAGCCAAATATAACACGAGCCAAATATAACACGAGCCATAATTATTAGCAATAGCATAACAAAATAGATGAATCTTGAGAACCTGAAAACCATAAATAGTTGTTTATTAGTAATTGTTACCGATAACGTTGCAATGCGCGGGTCTGCATGGGAGCCGCGTAGCGCAGTGGTTAGCGCACTGGCTTCGCATATGAGTAGTGCTGGGTTAATTCCCCAGTTGAGGGGGAAATGTTTTTCTGATCTCTTTCAGAATGGCTCCCAGGTCGACCCGGCCATAAATGGGGTACCGGATTAATCCGGGAAGTAAAGACTGCGAGGGAGAGGAGATGGCTACCGCCCTCATTTGCACAGCCTCTGAAATGCGAGATCGCTAACATCTCACACCCCTACGGCATTAATAAATGCTATGGGTTACTTATGTTCACATCTTCCATGAGTATTATTTCATAGAAGGCAAAGGTAAGAAATTCAGACAAGACGTGATTATGATGTTTTTTCACAAATTTGTCCAGACTGTCAACTTATCCCCCAAAATTACTTAGTCACTTCCTACGACATGTATGGAAAGAAAATAGTGGCTCTATTCTTTGCACTCTGAGCTGCAAAGAAATCAAAACCTTGCTAACCACACGGACGATTTTAATAGATAGAAGCAGAGAAGACAAAGTAATATGTGCAACACTACATAAATACTGGGTCAATTGAAACGATACAATTAACATTTCAAAAATAAACTGACATTTGTTTTAAAATATAGTGCACTAGGATGAGTGCACACCAAGACAAGACAAGACAAGACAAGACAAGACAAGACAAGACAAGACAAGACAAGAGACATGGTTGGATGTTTTCTGCAACCAACATTCATTGCGGAGAGAGCACTTGATGACGATTAGTTTCACTTATGAAAGTTTAACACAATTTCATACGAGATACCACAGTCCAACATCAAGGCTAAGGTTGTCCCTTCTATACAATAAATGTTCTTTTCCTGACAAAGAATTTTTAGCTGAAACGTCGGTTGTTTTAATGGACGTTGTTAGTGTGTTATGTAATTTTCTGCAACGTTTCTTTCTTATTTCTGTCCCATATCCCATACAATAAATATATTCTTTAATATCTTGATATTACCTTTACACATATCGTATATAATCGTGTATTACCTTTACACATATCGTATATAATCTTGATATTACCTTTACACATACCGGATATAATCTTGATATTACCTTTACACATACCGTATATAATCTTGATATTACCTTTACACATATCGTGTATAATCTTGGTATTACATTTACACATACTGTATATAATCTTGGTATTACCTTTACATATACCTTATATAATCTTGATATTATCTTTACACATATCGTATATAATCTTGATATTACCTTTACACATACCGTATATAATCTTGATATTACCTTTACACATACCGTATATAATCTTGATATTACCTTTACACATACCTTATATAATCTTGATATTACCTTTACACATACCTTATATAATCTTGATATTACCTTTACACATACCTTATATAATCTTGATATTACCTTTACACATACCTTATATAATCTTGATATTACCTTTACACATACCTTATATAATCTTGATATTACCTTTACACATACCTTATATAATCTTGATATTACCTTTACACATATCGTATATCTCAACATCGCTTACATCATCCTCAGCCAAACGGAAACATATACCCAGTAATGCAGGACATCATTGGCAGCGGGGCGCAGGATCTTAGTCAATTGTTTTACAGACCCGGTGCCAATCCTGACGACATCAGGGGTCGTAAAGGGGGTCCTGGTGAAGATAATAGAGGTCCCTTGATACAGATACTTCAGTATGTCATAGAAAACTTAGTGTATCACATGACAGAGATAATGGTAAGTTTGTGAAAACTGGTTTCTTGTTCTGTATGACTTTATTACTTCTCGTTCATTATTTTATTTGAAAATATGTTGAATTTTGTGTCTGTGTCATCAATGAATTATTAACATCTAAACAAATTACAAACAAGTTAAAAATGAGAATTAATGAATGCTATATCAATTCTATATTAATGTATGGCTCAGAAACATGGACACTAAATAAACAATTAGAAGACAAAATTGATGACTTTGAAATGTGGGTATATAGAAGAATAGGGAGAACATCATGGAAAGAGAAGAAAACAAATAAAGAGGTGCTAAAGACACTTAATATGAAGAAAGAACTACTAAGAGAAATACAGATCAGGCAAATAAAATACTTTGGACACATTAAAAGACATGACACCCTATTGAAGACCTTACTTGAGGGTAAAGTCAAAGGGAAGCGAGCAAGAGGTAGGCAGAGATACAAGTGGGAGAGTAACATTACACGATGGACAGGTTACAGTCTAGCAGAGTGCACCACCAAGACAAGAGGCAGGAGATGTTGGAGATACGTTGCAGCCAACCTTCGTTGCGGAGACGGCACTTGATGATGATGATGTCATCAATGAAATTAAACAAGAACCAGAAAAAGAAGACTCGCGATTCCTAAACTCAAATTAACATAAATTAGAAACCTTTGACAAAGTGGCAATAATGACACTAAAATAACCCTTTTAAGATCACGTATTTTCACACTGGCAATATATGGATGCGAGACTTGGACTTTAAACAAGACAATATCCAGAAGAATAAACCTGACAAATAAATTCAAGTGCTACAGAAAGATTCTATAAGTATTGTAGACAGAGAAAATGAAAACATTGACATTTTTATTTTGCTGAAACTAAATGGAGGGTGGCTTCTAAATTCCTTCATAAAAAGGAAGATACAGTAATTTGGACACATAAAACGACATGATGGCATCGAAAATCTGATTCTAGAGAGCAGAGTTCCAGGCGAGAGAAGAGGAGGAAGACCAAGAAGACGATGGACCAGAAACATCAAGGAATGTATGCACATATCTCCGTCCAATGCAGGCCTGCTTGCCCGGAACAGAGAGACATTTTATATGTATATATACATAATGATCCATGCATACACTCTAATGTTTGTATTTACCATGCGTACACTCTAATGTTTGTATTAACCATGCGCACACTCTAATGTTTGTATTAACCATGCGTACACTCAAAGTTTGTATTTATCATGCGTACACTCTAATGTTTGTATTAACCATGCGTACACTCAAAGTTTGTATTTATCATGCGTACACTCTAATGTTTGTATTTACCATGCGTACACTCTAATGTTTGTATTTAGCATGCAAATTTAGCAAACTTTCCTCTTAGCATAAAATGAACACGAACTACAAAGATGAATAGATGAAGTCGATCACTCAATCACAGAATATGGAGTAGATATCCAGCAAACAAACACCGTGACAATCAGCGGAATCAAAGAGGAACAAACACTAAACATAAAATATATGAAGAGATATCAGAAGATCTTTACCAATATATCGGACACATAATCACACAGTGAGTACACCTTGCAGGTCTAAACTGACAACATGGCAGAGTCCTGACATCTGTTCTCTATTTCAATAAGTATTACTAAAACTGGCACAGTAACTGGCTCATATGGTCCTCGTGTATGATGGAGATAAGCAGGCCACAGAACCTGTCATATGGTCCTCGTGTATGATGGAGATAAGCAGGCCACAGAACCTGTCATATGGTCCTCGTGTATGATGGAGATAAGCAGGCCACAGAACCTGTCATATGGTCCTCGTGTATGATGGAGATAAGCAGGCCACAGAACCTGTCATATGGTCCTCGTGTATGATGGAGATAAGCAGGCCACAGAACCTGTCATATGGTCCTCGTGTATGATGGAGATAAGCAGGCCACAGAACATGTCACATGGTCCTCGTGTATGATGGAGATAAGCAGGCCACAGAACCTGTCATATGGTCCTCGTGTATGATGGAGATAAGCAGGCCACAGAACATGTCACATGGTCCTCGTGTATGATGGAGATAAGCAGGCCACAGAACATGTCACATGGTCCTCGTGTATGATGGAGATAAGCAGGCCAGATAACCTGTCATATGGTCCTCGTGTATGATGGAGATAAGCAGGCCACAGAACCTGTCATATGGTCCTCGTGTATGATGGAGATAAGCAGGCCACAGAACCTGTCATATGGTCCTCGTGTATGATGGAGATAAGCAGGCCACAGAACCTGTCATATGGTCCTCGTGTATGATGGAGATAAGCAGGCCACAGAACATGTCACATGGTCCTCGTGTATGATGGAGATAAGCAGGCCACAGAACCTGTCATATGGTCCTCGTGTATGATGGAGATAAGCAGGCCACAGAACATGTCACATGGTCCTCGTGTATGATGGAGATAAGCAGGCCACAGAACATGTCACATGGTCCTCGTGTATGATGGAGATAAGCAGGCCAGATAACCTGTCATATGGTCCTCGTGTATGATGGAGATAAGCAGGCCACAGAACCTGTCATATGGTCCTCGTGTATGATGGAGATAAGCAGGCCACAGAACCTGTCATATGGTCCTCGTGTATGATGGAGATAAGCAGGCCACAGAACCTGTCATATGGTCCTCGTGTATGATGGAGATAAGCAGGCCACAGAACCTGTCATATGGTCCTCGTGTATGATGGAGATAAGCAGGCCACAGAACATGTCACATGGTCCTCGTGTATGATGGAGATAAGCAGGCCACAGAACCTGTCATATGGTCCTCGTGTATGATGGAGATAAGCAGGCCACAGAACATGTCACATGGTCCTCGTGTATGATGGAGATAAGCAGGCCAGATAACCTGTCATATGGTCCTCGTGTATGATGGAGATAAGCAGGCCACAGAACCTGTCATATGGTCCTCGTGTATGATGGAGATAAGCAGGCCACAGAACCTGTCATATGGTCCTCGTGTATGATGGAGATAAGCAGGCCACATAACCTGTCATATGGTCCTCGTGTATGATGGAGATAAGCAGGCCACAGAACCTGTCACATGGTCCTCGTGTATGATGGAGATAAGCAGACCAGCGAACCATGTCCCATGGTCCTCGTGTATGATGGAGATAAGCAGACCACAGAACCTGTCACATGGTCCTCGTGTATGATGGAGATAAGCAGACCAGCGAACCATGTCCCATGGTCCTAATTTATGACACCGATACGCAAGCCAGTCAATATTGTGCCTGTATCATTGTGTGACAGACTCCTAGGTTGCAGTGAATACTAGGTTTGTCCTCAGTGATGATGGATCAACAGATCTGACTGAAGAATGATGAACTCTAGTTGGCCCAGACGTATATCCTACACTCCTTGCAGGACCAGATCATCCTGACACACTGCCACACTGGAATGCCTCCCTTCGGGGACTCAACATGCCTCCATGAACACTCCGTACCACAAGCTTGTCTTTGTGGCAGCAATCCTTATGCGTTTGTGTATCACTTTGGTTATTCAACCGGGAATGATCTAAGCTTTTATCAGAAAGGCTATGATTGTTAAGAGCTACGTGTTAACAACTAAAGGGTTTTCCATCATCATCATCACCACCATCATCATCAGCATTATCAGCATAATACTTACACACTGCCCCTTACACAAATATATATATATACACTCACAGTTTCTCTCACACATACACACACAGTTTCTCTCACACATACACACTTATTACCTCAGGTTTAGAATTATTGAATGTCATCGTATACCAACTTGAATTTAATGACATGTGACATTTACAGCCGAAGACGGGAGTACTAGGCACGCACAAGAAAGCAGCTGTGTACGAGATGATTAAAAACGGTAAAAGATTTCCTGATGGATACTTCTGGCAGATTGAATTGGTAAGTGTGACACCCAGAACTATTCTCCTTGGGCAGTTTCATTTGTCTTATGTGATGGTAGCAATCTTGTGTGAATATCTCATGTGATGGTAGCAATCTTGTGTGAATATCTCATGTATATTGTGTGATAATCTCACCTAAACGTTGTGATAATCTCAACTATATTTAGGCATGCAAGGCAAACTTTAAGCTACCCTGCATGCCTAGGATAGACAATCCAGGATTCAGATGCCCTGCATGCCTCGGATTCAGAAGCATATTGCAGCGAATACAGAACGACTGCAACATATACCTTCAGTTTGGTTTCCAGGCTCAGACCAAGCCGGATCTAGACATTCACAGAAATTTCACCGAAAACTGCTAGAGTGTGATTTATGCGCAGTGACAACTTTGTCGAGTTTTGTGATATTTGACAGACTTGTGCCGGGGTCCAGTGTTGTGATATTTGACAGACTTGTGCCTGGAGGTACGTAGAATATTCGATCATAGTAGCTTGAGAATTGAGATGTGGGCATATAGGGGAATAGGGAGAACATCATGGAAAGAGAAGAAAACAAATAAAGAGGTGCTAAAGACACTTAATATGAAGAAAGAATTACTAAGAGAAATAAAGATCAGGCAAATAAAATACTTTGGACACATTAAGAGACATGACACCTTATTGAAGACCTTACTTGAGGGTAAAGTCAAAGGGAAGCGAGCAAGAGGTAGGCAGAGATACAAGTGGAAGAGTAATATTCCAAGATGGACAGGTTACAGTCTATCAGAGTGTATAACCAAGAAAAGAGACAGGGAATGTTGAAGATACGTTGCAGCCAACCTTCTTTGCGGGAACGGCACTTGATGATGATGATGAGCTTGAGAATACACACGCCGGAAGTTCTGACTCATTTTTTTTATTGTAAGTTGTAAGGCGAATATATACCTACTGAACGGACCTGATTCAAATCATATTTCTACTTATGACTGTTTTCTATAGTAATAAATCATTGACTCTCCCCCAGACATTACATGATATATTCTTTCCAGAACGTTGTCTTTTCAATTGATGTCCTGAACCCGACTCTATCCTGTACCAATCATTCTGCCTCCTCCAATAATAATTGGATGAGTAATGTAATGAGTCACTGTAATGAGATTGTTATTTTCTAATGTATTTGTATTGCAGGATCGGCTTAGCTTTGATGGAAACGGTCGTACGACCAATGTTGGTAATTTGGAAGCTTTCATCCTGCTTGTTGGAATCTTTCTGTCGCGTAGTCTTATTACCACGGTAAGGTCCATTTTGTATGGTTTCTTTTTTTAGGGGATGACGATAGTTGTAAGAATCATGATCATTGTGCACTCCTGGGGGTAGCTGTATGGTATTTGCATGGTAGCTGTATAGTAGCTGTGTCGTAGCTGTATGGAAGCAGTATGGTAGCTGTATGGAAGCTGGGGCTAGTTACAGAGATAAGATACATGTGGTTTTCGTACTTAAGGCAGCTGATGTTGACTGTAAATATGGCACATTTTGCATATATGTTTGTGGGAAACATCCTGCCAGTTAGATATAGCACAAGATAACACAGCATAGCACAACATAGCACAGCATAGCACTACATAGCATATCATAGCACAAGATCACACAGCATAACACATAGCAAAATATATAATAATATAACAGACATAGCACAATATTGCACAGAATAACACAACATAGCACAAGACCTGTAATCTGTCAATAATCACATCACAATATTACACTCATAATTGTATTTGCAATGTCATCATATTGCCTTTTTTAAATTGTCCTTTGTTATGCTGTGTTCTTGATTAATACATTTTGGACGAATCGTCGATCTGAGTAGGAATGTATGTCTGGTGCCAGTGATTCTCAAATCCTCATTATCCCGTGCTTCCATGTTTCACCTGTGTACCATATGGCAAATACAGATTTAAAATAAAATGTACGTTTAAAATTAGTTTTACAAGGAATACAAATACAAGTCTACGTTTCTATCACGAGGTCTTTATCAAGACAGAAACAAAAACAAGCTATAACAAAAATGATTTTCAGCATGTAATGTTGGGAAGTAGACTAACGGATAAGGGAGTCAGGTATTAATATAATACTCTCTCATTATATAATATTATTGTCTACATTACCACATTCCTTGATGTAAGGGTCTCATTTATTATTTCTTATGTTCAGTGTTGGACCCTATCTTGATAAAGACCTGTTGGTCAAAAAGTCGTATTGATGTATTTGTATTCAGTTGTAAGTCTACATTTCACGTTTCTTTTCATTAACACTCCCTTGTTTACTTTTCTCACCTGTGCGTTGCCTGTACTTATTTATACAGCCTCTCACAATCCTGCAATTCGGTCTCGTACATAGATCCATATACGCTGAAAACATTTGAGCCGTTCACAAAGCAATGTCAACAAATGGCAACCAATTCTATGTATGATTATGATGGCCCAATATCATTTCACTCCAGGCAAACCAAATTACACTTTGTCTCCCCTGGCTTATGATGTGAAGAAGGAATTCATGTTGATTTGTCTTCTGATGTAATCCAGGATTGACATTGTGTTTGTTAGTCTTCTGATGTAATCCAGGATTGACATTGTGTTTGTTAGTCTTCTGGTGTAATCCAGGATTGACATTGTGTTTGTTAGTCTTCTGATGTAATCCAGGATTGACATTGTATTTGTTAGTCTTCTGATGTAATCCAGGATTGACATTGTATTTGTTAGTCTTCTGATGTAATCCAGGATTGACATTGTGTTTGTTAGTAATCTGATGTAATCCAGGATTGACATTGTGTTTGTTATTAATCTGATGTAATCCAGGATTGACATTGTGTTTGTTAGTCTTCTGATGTAATCCAGGATTGACATTGTGTTTGTTAGTAATCTGATGTAATCCAGGATTGACATTGTGTTTGTTAGTAATCTGATGTAATCCAGGATTGACATTGTGTTTGTTAGTCTTCTGATGTAATCCAGGCTTGGCATTGTGTTTGTTAGTCTTCTGACTTCTGAAGTTCTCGTTTTTTATTCTGTCTCCTATTGTTACTCCGATAATTTTACATAGACATGTCATTTCTGTTGTAACAAGTGTTATTATTGCTATTGTTGTTAGTGCCCACGTTTGATACTTGTAGCATACAACATTGATATAAAACCAGTGCGTGTCTTAATAAACGTGTTTCAATAAACAGCTTCTCATGAAGCCAGTGGACTACGGGCTGTCTACTGAACAACTTAGTGACACCGCCGAGAAGAATATCAAAATACTGTCCACCTGTATGCTGTTTCTAGTGAGGAGAGTGTCCGTGCGGCGGGAGTCACCAATGCTGGTTAGTCGCCATCATCATCATCATCATCATGGGGGTTACCAACATTGCTATTATCATCTTTACCACAGCCACCAACATTGCTATTATCATCTTTACCACAACCACCAACATTGCTATTATCATCTTTACCACAACCACCAACATTGCTATTATCATCTTTACCACAACCACCAACATTGCTATTATAATCTTTACCACAACCACCAACATTGCTATTATCATCTTTACCACAACCACCAACATTGCTATTATCATCTTTACCACAACCACCAACATTGCTATTATCATCTTTACCACAACCACCAACATTGCTATTATCATCTTTACCACAGCCACCAACATTGCTATTATCATCTTTACCACAGCCACCAACATCATTATCGTTACATTTTTCACGAGTGTAATCAGAATAAGTATTACTAATATAAGCGTCAATTTCAACATTACTATTACATTCGCAGTGTAATACTTACCCATCTGCAGCGTAGATCTTTAAGTATATCTGTCTATCTGTCTATCTAATTGCATATATGTGTATCTATCTGTCTATACTATGATACACAGATACAGTGAGGGGAGACCTAGAGACCAGCCACAAAAATGATGGACGACCGAAATAAAAGAGGCAAAAAATTCCATAATATACTCAGCAAACAAGAGGGTCATCTCCAGAACACTTTTTTTTACCCCTGACACTGAAAGGCAACAAAGTGTTTAGCGAATACATAGATATAGATACATTGATAGATATATAGACAGACAGGCAGACGGACAGACAGGCATGCAGAGAGACAGGCAGAGAGACAGACGGACGACGGGATGGATGATTGGGTGGATGGATGGATGGATGAATGGGTGGATGGATTGATGGATGATGGACGGGGGTGGTTGGGTGGACGGACGGATGGATGGATGGATGGATGGATACATAGAAAAGTTCAATTATTGTTAAATGTGTAAGGGTCACTAATAATCCCAACTGATTCGCCATTACAATGTACAATATCGGTTTTCAAATCAAGAGCAGTGGCGATGCTGGCCAACTAACCATTTTACTACCAAGGGAAGTGGTGAGGCCGGCCAACAAACCATTTTAGTACCAAGGGAAGTGGCGATGCCGGCCAACCAACCATTGTACTACCGAGAGAAGTAGCGATGATGTCCAACCAACCATTTTACTACCGAGAGAAGTAGCGATGCTGTCCAACTAACCATTTTACTACCGAGAGAAGTAGCGATGCTGTCCAACTAACCATTTTACTACCGAGGGAAGTGGCGAGGCCGGCCAACTAATCACTTTACTACCGAGGGTATACCGATTCGAATGAGAAACTCCTACTCTGCTTCTGTCATCACCATCATTATCATCATCACCATTGATATAACACATGAAGTATATTTTCTCCTCCCACATATAGCCAATGCCAGGTGAGGTGGCCAGATACGTGTTCGCAGATGAAGAAATGAGGGCTATTCACCTGAGACTTAGGAGGACATACGAATATTGTGAGGTCAGCAGCTGGATTACATTATTAGAAGTACTATACATTTCTCCTTTCCTCCTTCACTCTCTCACTCTTTCTTCTGTCATATTTATACCATTTGTCAGTCTGTTTCTGTCATATTTATACCATTTCTCAGTCTGTTTCTGTCATATTTATACCATTTGTCAGTCTGTTTCTGTCATATTTATACCATTTGTCAGTCTGTTTCTGTCATATTTATACCATATGTCAGTCTGTTTCTGTCATATTTAAACCATATGTCAGTCTGTTTCTGTCATATTTATACCATATGTCAGTCTGTTTCTGTCATATTTATACCATATGTCAGTCTGTTTCTGTCATATTTATACCATATGTCAGTCTGTTTCTGTCATATTTATACCATTTGTCAGTCTGTTTCTGTCATATTTATACCATATGTCAGTCTGTTTCTGTCATATTTATACCATATGTCAGTCTGTTTCTGTCATATTTATACCATATGTCAGTCTGTTTCTGTCATATTTATACCATATGTCAGTCTGTTTCTGTCATATTTATACCATATGTCAGTCTGTTTCTGTCATATTTATACCATATGTCAGTCTGTTTCTGTCATATTTATACCATATGTCAGTCTGTTTCTGTCATATTTATACCATATGTCAGTCTGTTTCTGTCATATTTATACCATATGTCAGTCTGTTTCTGTCATATTTATACCATTTGTCAGTCTGTTTCGGTTCTTCTTCTTCGTCTACTATCAGTTTCTTACGCTTAGAAGTCTATACACGCAGGAGGACAGCCTCCATGAAATAAATCGTCAGCAGGAGGACAGCCTCCATGAAATAAATCGTCAGCAGGAGGATCGCCTTCATGAAATAAATCGTCGGCAGGAGGACACCTTCCATGAAATAAAACTTACATTAACTGTACGGTGTGTACATTAACTGTACGGTGTGTACATTAACTGTACCGTGCGTACATGTCACATTTCTACTGATTTATATCCACGCCTGTTTATGCAGACATGTTCTAAATCTGGCGTGGGTGTCACAGTTCAAATATTGATTCCCATATCTGCCTACTCTTGTGTCACAGTTCAAATATTGATTCCCATATCTGCCTACTCTTGTGTCACAGTTCAAATATTGATTCCCATAACTGCCTACTCTTGTGTCACAGTTCAAATATTGATTCCTATATCTGCCTACTCTTGTGTCACAGTTCAAATATTGATTCCCATATCTGTCTAATCTTGTGAAATTCTAGTCCTTCGGTGTCATCTCATCCTTGTTGTACGGGGTTCGAAAGGGGAAAACAAAAATATTGCACAACTCCTACCTGTAATTCATGTCGCAAGCGTCGACTAATGATGCTTAAGGGTGGAGTTGGTCATCACAACCGATAATCGTTCAGTGACCCATAAGCTATACTGACGTCGAATTTGTCTGTTTTAAAAAAACCCAGATATCACAGCTTAGCTGTAAGCCATGACACACCGCATTGTATTCTCTGGATTACATCCTGCTTGCCTGTGGGATTATGAGACAAATAATGAAGAAGAATAAATGTCTCATGTTTCTCTTAGGCATTTATCTTTTCATCTCTTATGTCAGTCTGGGTCAAAGAGCATGAACCCATGGGCGGGCCGCTGTATCATGAACCCATGGACTATGTAATTGTTATGTGCTATGTAGTTATGTGCTATGTAGTTATGTGCTATGTGGTTGCTATGTGCTATGTTGGTATGTGATATGTGGTTGCTATGTGCTATGGTGTTATGTGCTATGTAGTTATGTGCTATGTAGTTATGTGCTATGTAGTTATGTGCTATGTAGTTATGTGCTATGTAGTTATGTGCTATGTGGTTGCTATGTGCTATGTTGGTATGTGATATGTGGTTGCTATGTGCTATGGTGTTATGTGCTATGTAGTTATGTGCTATGTAGTTATGTGCTATGTAGTTATGTGCTATGTAGTTATGTGCTATGTAGTTATGTGCTATGTGGTTGCTATGTGCTATGTTGGTATGTGATATGTGGTTGCTATGTGCTATGGTGTTATGTGCTATGTAGTTATGTGCTATGTAGTTATGTGCTATGTAGTTATGTGCTATGTAGTTATGTGCTATGTAGTTATGTGCTATGTGGTTGCTATGTGCTATGTTGTTATGTGCTATGACTGGTACTCTTTGCAGACGACTATCCACTTCATTAAGATAAACATAGTACATATGTGGTAATCTGAGTATAATGAAGTCAGTCCTCTACACATTTTATATTAAAATACAATGCAGATGATCTATACACTCTATGTATATAAAGTCTTTGTTTGTAGAACTTAATCTAAGTATATCAAGTCTTTGTTTGTAGAACTTAATCAGAGAATGGGGAGCAGAGTATATCAAGCGACTCCGACAAGCTACTTAGATTTGGTACACCATGAGATGACTTCTGTGAATGCTGCTGTCACTTGATGACTTCTGTGAATGCTGCTGTCACTTGATGACTTCTGTGAATGCTGCTGTCACGTCATGACTTCTGTGAATGCTGCTGTCACGAAGCTGTAGAATGTGTTGAAGTTACTGCTTGTGTATGTGTGAGTGTGTATGTGTGTGTGTGTTATTTTAAAGCAATAGTGCGCAAAGTATGGCCCAAAGTGCAACTCCGGCCCGCTTTATAATTTTTAACGGCCCGCTAAGATGTTTAAAAAAATGTTGAGTTGAGTGTGGACACTGAGCTCAACAATATAGAGTTGCATATAATTAACTGAGCCATAAATAATTCAAAATTCATTGGAGCTTCAAGGACTGAAACAAAGTTCTTGGTCCCATCGTTTAGCAAGAGTTGCTGAATCTGGCCAGCTTGCTCATCAAGGTTGACCACATGTTCTACAATTTCCATCAACTACATGATCATGTTTTCTTGGAACATGATGAACATTATTCAAACGAAACGTGGGTTGTTACTTCTTCGTCTGTGTTCCTTCTCAAAATCTTGCACATTAGCGAGACGTTATCAGGGAAAACAAAATCTTGCACATTAGCGAGACGTTATCAGGGAAAACAAAATCTTGCACATTAGCGAGACGTTATCAGGGAAAACAAAATCTTGCACATTAGCGAGACGTTATCAGGGAAAACAAAAACTTGCACATTAATGAGACATTGTCCGGGAAAACAAAATCTTGCACATTAGCGAGACGTTGTCCGGGAAAACAAAATCTTGCACATTAGCGAGACTTTTCCGGGATAACAAAATACCTGGATTGGCTTTGACATCTGAGAGTTTTAGTCGAGCACAGCATGGAAGTTTTAATCACTCTAAACATGTGTCCGATAATCTATATACTTAATATCTTCTTACTGCATGCATGACTGAGTAGATTATGGTAAATGTAAAGATAAGCTACGTTATGAACTCGAATCATAACACATAGTTTTTTCATAACTGTTCAGCTGCCTAACCAGTGATTGACCAGAAACATAAGTGTTCTGCTTCATAACCAGTGATTGACCAGAAACATAAGCGCTCAGCTGCCTAACCAGTGATTGACCAGAAACATAAGCGCTCAGCTGCCTAACCAGTGATTGACCAGAAACATAAGCGCTCAGCTGCCTAACCAGTGATTGACCAGACACCGCTTGGCTAGAGTCCAATACAGCACTTGTTTAGTAACTATGGCGTAATTCCTCGTCATTCACAGAGCATGAATCTTGGTACCATGCTTCACAATGGCTGAGCGAACCACACATTTTTTTCAAAACATAATTATGAGTAGATTAGAAATCGGAGTCTGCTTGTCAATGGGAGATTGACTCAACACTATGCGACTGTAGTTTCCAGCGAGACGAGGTCTTGTCGAGAGACCGATTCGGTATTTTGCTTATAATGAGTTATCAAGAACCACTTTTGGCAGCGGTGAAACTGTGTACATTTATTTGGTTTGGACATAACGAGACCCTGCTCACTTTCTAAAAATATTTTGCAAATAACAGTCAAAGGTAGAAGGAAAAGTAGTGGCCACAGAGAATTATGGATTGATAACGTCAAGAAATGGTCTGGGCAAAACATGGTCTAGGCAAAGCATGGTTTGGGCAAGACATGGTCTGCGCGAGACATGGTCTGAGCAGGACATGGTCTGTGCAAGACATGGTCTGTGCAATACATGGTCTGTGCAAGACATGGTCTGTGCAATACATGGTCGACAAGACATGGTCTGTGCAATACATGGTCGGCAAGACATGGTCGGCAAGACATGGTCTGGGCAAGACATGGTATGAGCAAAACATGGTCTGGGTAATACATGGTCGGCACGACATGGTCTGGGAAAAACATAGCCTGGGCAAGACATAGTCTGTGCAATACATGGTCGACAATTCATGGTGTGGGCAAAACATGGTCGGGAAAAACATTGTGTGGGCAAGACATGGTCTGGGCAAGACATTGTCTGGGCAGGACATGGTCTGGGCAAGATTTTATTGTTACACTTCTCCGAATGGCTGAGATAAAGATGATTGCAGAGTATTTGTTCTGATGTCTCCAGTGTGACACTCCTAAAACCCTAAAGAGTTATGCGTCTTATTACAGTGGAATCCCGTTATAACAACGTGGTCTGGACCGACAAAATATGTATGTAATAACAGACCAGATCACTGCTGTCATCACGAAATTTGGGGGGGGGGGGGAAGAACACTGCGGGCAATCTACAAGCACATCAAGCAGAAGGACAAATCCGAAAATTATCCTACCCTGAACGTTTAGCACTCCTGCATGCAGTGCAATAGAACTTTCCGTGCACGAATTGGAGTCATGGACATCTACGAACTCACAAACCAAATTAGACAATTACCAATTTATTATTATTATTTATTTTGTCATCGTATTTATTGTATTTCATGCCATGCTCATCTTCTCTTGCGAAGGAGGAACATAATCATCATCCTCATCATCATCATGTAAAAACAGAAATTCGCTATATTCAGTACAAGCAATATAGAATAAATGTAAATGGGAATATTAAAAATTGTGTCTATATAGGAAAATATGTTATAACAGATTGCGCTATAAAGGGATTTCATTGTATTATTATTATTGTAAAGAGTCTATGTCGAGACAGTTTAAATCATCCATTTTTAATACGGCTGTGACATGGAGCTCACAGGGGAAGAGATGACAGGAATGTCCAAACTTGGAAAAGGCAGATGATAAAAGTTCGCAACAATATTAACATATGAATAGATGTAAAGCAGAAATTGAATGTGACCGAGGATACAGGAGAGAAGTGTATGTGATCTATGTTCTCATGGGGGGTCACTGGGTGGTCTATGCTCTCATGAGGGGTCACTGGGTGGTCTATGTTCTCATGAGGGGTCACTGGGTGGTCTATGCTCTCATGAGGGGTCACTGGGTGGTCTATGCTCTCATGAGGGGTCACTGGGTGGTCTATGCTCTCATGAGGGGTCACTGGGTGGTCTATGCTCTCATGAGGGGTCACTGGGTGGTCTATGCTCTCATGAGGGGTCACTGGGTGGTCTATGCTCTCATGAGGGGTCACTTGGTGGTCTATGCTCTCATGAGGGGTCACTTGGTGGTCTATGCTCTCATGAGGGTCAGGGGCTGGTCTATGCTCACATAGTGTTTGACCAGTTCACTAGGTGGCCACGTCGTGTTTATAAAATGGGGTTTTTTTCGTAGATCCCTGAGGATTATCGCTTGAAGCTACGGAGTAACGTGCTACAAATGATACTGTCAGCCACTTCGTTGAAAATAACATTACATATGAGTACGTATTGGATTACATGCATACAGTGAAGAGTAGAGCAAGCTGGCATCTCAAACCAAACTCTGTAGGATAAACTTTTGGTTGGAAAGCTGGTAGTCCGTCCACATTGCACTGGCGATACGACTGGATATAGTAATATATCATAAATTTCAATGATATTTGAATAGGTATGTCCTTAGCAGGCTTCAACTATTGAATTATTGTAGTGAGATTTTAACATTTCACAAGATGAAGAACATTCTATGTAATAATTGAGGTGAGAAAGAGAGTTCTTAGAAGTTATACAGCATCAATGCTGATTATATGGTAGTGAATCGTGGAGACTCAGCAGAACAGTGAACAGTTATATTGAGAAAGCAGAGATGTGGTTTTATAGAAGAATGTTAAGAACACTATGGACATATAAAAATAGTAATCTTGACAGAAGTTACTTCAAAAAGAGAACTGGATACCCTCATTAGAAAGAGACAATCCATATTTTTGGACACATCGTGAGAAGAGAAAAGATGAAACACATTGTAACAACAGGCAAGTGGAAGAGCTTGACGGATAAGGGGAAGACGAAGAGAGAAGATGCTTGATAACCTATCATTATGGCATGGGAGAACATCAGTATTTGAAATGATTGAAGGCATAAGAGATAGAACGCCGTTGAAAGAAATGATAATCAATGGCACACGGCATGGAGCATAAGAAGAGGAGGAGGAATTCAACAATATGTACGAAAAGACATATTCATGCTTATCCGATTAGCTCCAACTGATATAGGCCTGCTTCAGACCGTCTTTCAAGACGAATAAACCCTATATACATGTATATTATTTTTCTGAAGACAGTTATATATTATTGTTATAGTGTCTTCCACAAACAAACTGTGATATAAGCTATTATTCTTGTTTACAAATAAACACAATTATAAAGTGTTTCCCGTGTGTATTCTATTCTTGATCAAACGTTTCCCGTGTGTATTCTATTCTTGATAAATGTCCATGTTCGACTGCAAACTAGAAAAAGTCCTTGTTTATTTGTTTCTTATTTCTTTCTTACATTAGTTTTGTTACTGTGGCACTCTCCACTTTAGTCGAATATCCTCTGACAGTTTTTTATTTATAAAAATAAGAGATTTAAGTTGAGAAAAATAAGAGAATTTAGAAGTTGAACATTACCAAGAATCCAATAAGGAATTAGATGAATATAAGAATATTGAGGAGAAATACTCAAGGGAAATAACGTTAAGATAACCAATTTACGGACACCATTTTTTAAGTGCTTTCCCTTGACAACTAAATTATCAACACCCTTTGAAGACCACTCTTGGTCGTGGTGCATTTTCTTGTACAATCATTTCTCTAGTCTAGTGGTCCTCACCATTTTTTGGCCCGTGGGCCCATTTAGGGATACATTTCCTTCCGTGGCACTCGTGGTACCTAAACAGAAACGTCATTGTGTTACTTTACAAGCCACCCAGATATTATCTCAAATATAAACATTACAGAACAATACGAGCTCAAATCACAGAAGAAATATTTGTGTATATGGTTAGTTATACACAAGTAACAACAATAAGAAACAGCAACAAATAATTAACAGGAAACTTCATAGATACAAGCATTCTGGGTAAGTTCAAAGTCAGTAATATAATTAAAATATGAATTCTGGGTAAGTTCAAAGGTCAGTAATATAATTAAAATATGAATTGTGGGTAAGATTCTTCCTGTTCTCCTTTTTCAGCGTTCATTCTCAAATAGAGTCATAGAGACATTTACCAATATGGCACTCTTAAACCCGACGGTATTAATGAGCGTCTGTCGCATGTATGACTCTAGTCGATCCATAGTTTAAGTTTGTTTAGTGCCACATGTTTGTGATCATTTTTGTATTCTCATTGTCCGGTGTCATTTCACCTTTTCCGGTCAATCTATACTACACATGCCAATGTGACCGTCAATGTTATTACTGTTCGCTTTCTGTTACATGTTTTAATTTTCGTTTAAATTGTTGTCTTGATAAAGGCCTTTTAGTCCAAACGTCGATTTGTTTGTATTATTATGTATGTCTCTATTTATTAGCAAGACATTGTTTACCCTATTGCTAGATCTACCAGTAAAACAAGCAACAGAGTTAAAATATCTCGGTAGTATTTTTACAGAAAATAGAAGCCTCGACAAAGAAATAGAGACGAGATGGAAAAAGGTAAATGCAGTAACATACCAAATGTCACCACTACTTCTTCACCCCAAGATCGAGATGGAAGTTAAAAGACAAATTATCTACAGTTTATTCCTACCAACACTGTGTTACCAGTGCCAAACCTGGTCTCTCTAATCTTCACATTACAGAAAGATAGTGACATGTGAGATGAAATGTTTGAGGGAAGCTGCCGTTGTCACCAGGCTTGACAAATTGCGAAATGAAGACATCAGGGAAAGAATATGTATAATGCCATGTACATATTACATAGAAACGCAGCAGATCAAGTGGTTTGGCCACATTATGAGTACAGACATATAACCAAATGAGATCAGGGTAAAAAGCCAGAGGAAGACCACGGAAAAGATGGATAGAAAACGTCAGGGACATACTGTACAGACACGGTCATAGCACAGCCGAGGCCACACATCTGGCTTTAGAACGCAAACTCAAGCTCCAATCATCACTACGCTTAACGGCAAGAGTGGATCACAAACCACATGGGGAAAGAATAGACACATATTAATAAGTGGTAAAATATGAGAAATATTAATAATTGGTATATTAAACTTTTGAGAAAAACAAACTTACAAAAACTAAAAAACTAAATGGTTGCTATCCACCGATCCATGGGACCCTGCCATTTGACCAAAAAACAAAATTGAAACACCTTGCAAAAACTAAAAAAACTATTAAAAATATAAATTACAAATAGTAACAAATTATATTAAAAAAGAACTTACAAATACGAACAAACGTTATTTTAAACAACTTATAAATACTAAAAAAATATTTAAAAAAAACATAGAAAAATTAACACTATTAACAATAATGACAATTATAAACATACACACATAATTACGAAACGAAACGAGATCACTCGACAAAAGTCAATGTGAGCAGTCAAGAAAGCTACTGGTTCCTCTATTTCACCAGTGACCTGTGTTGTGGTTGAGTATGAATTCGAAATCCACAGACTTTCATGTTCGCAATTTGAGCTTCTAGAACGTGTGCAGATTGCGAGACCTTGGATTAGTGGTGATAGTAAATAAACAACTGAGGGTAAGAAAAGTTTGTAAAAAAACTATGATCTCTGTGACAAGATGAACGTCCACTTTGAAAAGCGAGATCATCACTCGTGTTCAGATTTTTAAACTTTTTTTTTTTGCGTTCGTTCTCAAATTCCTGCAGATCAGGATGTAGTCCGGAGAATGCAATGAGTTGTGTCATGGTTTACAGCATTGCTGCGATATCTGCGCCTTTCGGCCTGACACATCCGACTTCAGCATGTCTTTGGGTCACGGACCCTATATGAGATGTGACAGCCAATTCCATTCCATAACCTCCTTCGTCGCCTCGTACGACATGCATGGAAGGTACACAGTGTTGCTATTCTTTGCTCCCCTTTCGGGCCTCGACAACACACGGGCGGTGTTAAGATTAATAACTGATATAAATCATTGGTTCTGTCAATGTTTCTATATGGCCGGGATAGCTGGACTCTCAATGTGGACTTACAAGATGTTAGAATTTAATAAATGTCCGAACTGTCCAAGGACATTTACAGCTCGAATAGGGTTCATTAGCCATCTACGAACTCACAATGAAGGACATAACTAAAATTGAACTTAACAAGTGGATGTAACAAATGGTCATCATCACTTGTGATGGACGAACAACAATTAATGTATTAGATGGTCAGCAAGAACCATTGTTAAACTTTTCAAACTTTCATTACTGCGTGCTTTCCTGTTAAGGAGTGCAGGGAGGCTGTTGAGGCTGTGGAAATAAAGACCGCTTTGCCAAAGCTGTCGCCGAGACGTGTACAGGAAGAATTTTTTATTGCACCTCCGAAAGATACAAATCATTGTTCCAATCGAGGACTGAACCCGAGACCTCAGGGATCTGAGGCCGGCGTTCTAGCCGAACGGCCACACGCTCCACCATTGTTAACAATCATGAAACTTTGTAAACTCTGTTGGTTACGGGCACGTGATGAGACATACTTTGTTGATAAGAGATGTTTTTTTAAGATATGGTGGAGGGGACAAGAAGATGAGGTGCACAGAAGACATTGCTGGATAATATCTAGGACTGGACAGGATGTGAGGTGTGTACAGGTTTCACCTATTTCAGTTCATTTTCATATTTGCCTTGTGTTAAATGTGCCTTGTAAGTTTCTGTTCATGGCCAGATGTGATGCCTGAGTCGTACTGAGTCCATATTTGTAGAGGGTGGTCGTGATGTTATGAATGCATCTCTTGAAATCACTAAAGATTTAATATGAAGATTCAAGCAAAGTCAAGTTCTGGAGCTGAGCTGCATCTTCTATTACCTGCAATTATTTATTTCTATTATGAAAGAAAAAAAAAAACAACCTAATCCAGCAAACTGGAGTTGAACCAGCTTCGCTCGGCACCTACTCGCCTCGAAACTTCAATCAACACGCTTTCCGTATTCTACCACACCACATCGCACCCCGTCAAACTACATCATGTCAGGATTGAATATGGAAGACGTGGTGACTCAGATTGCAAGGCGGGTAAGAGTCACCTGAGCTGACCTGATTTACATCCCATTTGCCGCATATGATATTTTTTTCTGTAATAACACATCCACGATGCTTTTAATTGCATATTTCTCTGTGCCACACATTTCTCTGTGCCACACATTTCTCTGTGCTACACATTTCTCTGTGCTGCACATGTCTCTGTGCTACACATTTCTCTGTTACATATTTCTCTGTGCTACACATTTCTCTGTGATACACATTTCTCTGTTTTACATATTTCTCGGTGCCACATATTTCTCTGTGCTGCACATTTCTCTGTGCTACACATTTCTCTGTGCTGCATATTTCTCTGTGCTACACATTTCTATGTACCACACATTTCTCTATGCCACATATTTCTCTGTACTACACATTTCTCTGTGCCACATATTTCTCTGTGCCACACATTTCTCTGTGCCACATATTTCTCTTACTACTTCGTGAAAAGTATAAGCATGCATCACCAATTAAAATTTTAAAACAAGGTGGTAGATGGTTACTGACTAAAACAGAATTTAACTTTTTATATAAACGTTTTCCTACGCTACCGTACTGTATTTAGAGGTAATTATAAAAAATGATGCTCATTTTAGCGGTTTACTGGCAGATAGTGTCTGCCTAACCAGCTGTTTTAGTGGAGAGCTGGCTATAAGGAGTTAATGTTGGGCACTTAAATATAATGGTGCACCAAATATATGTATGATGTAATTGTCAAGCATTAACAAATTCCAGGCTACGGTTAATTTGTCAAAATAACCTCAGCACCTAATATGACGTTAAAAAAAAACCCAGATATAGTGGGGAAAAAAGATGTGGCAACACTGTAAGTCACATCATCATCATTATTAAGTGCCGTCTCCGCAACGAAGGTTGGCTGCAACGTATCTCCAACATCTCCACTCTCTTGTCTTGGTGGTGCACTCTGCTAGACTGTAACCCGTCAGTCACAAGATATTGCCACATTCGGAGCTAGTTGGAAGTTAGATGACTTGAACACTGCTCCGTAGTGAGCTGAAAGTAACACAGGAGATGAAGAACATGTTTATAGCTTCTTCTCCTGTGTTCGTTCTCACACTCCTGCAAATTAGCAGGACGTAGTCCAGAGAATGGAATGCTTTGCCATGGTTCCCATCTTTGCTGCGATATCTGCACATTACAGCCCGACACATCCGACTTCAGTATTTCTTCTGGGTTACTTTGACCCTATATGGGAAGGAACAGTCAACACCACCTCACAACCTTCTTAGTCGCTTCTTACGATATGCATGAAAGTAAACAGTACTGTTGTTCTTAGCTCTTCCTTGTGTTCATTTCTATTACACGAGAGATGTTTATAGCTAACCCATACAGGAGCCTCTATCAATAAATCAAACCATGGCTTCGTATTTTTCAACGATTGCTAAAAATAAAAATGGCTAAAAATATCAAAATTAGAGCCCTTTCAATGTGCAGCCTGTTTCAAATTTAATTTCCAGACACACCTCCACTCACAAATAAAGTCATAGTCACGCCTACGTGTGCATCCATCGCAGATCCGCCACTGGGAGTTTGATCTAGAAAATATTGCAGTGTTAGCCACGTCCTGTAGTCATTCATGTCTGGTCTGCATTTCATGGACTCTTCACCGTGATCTCTGTGTGTGTGTTATTCTGATGTTGTGTCACCGTGTCACATCAGTTATGCCCTGACACGTTCCGGTTAGCAAGTTGTCAATTATCTTCCTATTGTTAATTAAGTGTGTTAGTAAGATTCATAAATCTAAACGTTGCATTTGTGAAATTGTAAATTGTGATTACGATTAAGATTATTGTTTTCCGAAACGTTTAGTAAATTTAACCGGCTGGTAAATGTAAACATGTCAAGAGGTGTGTTACAACAGGAGGATACGTGAACTAGGCTTCTAGGTTAGGCTTACCAACCAGGTAAGGTCAATTTTGCAAAGAATATCTTTAGTGAATTGTTTTGGTAATGTTTATTTTAGAAGCATAGCTTTGTGGATATGTTTCTATTGTAAGAAGTTTGTTTGTTGTGTGTCTCTTGTTGAAGTAAGGAACATTACTTGAAAATGTATAGTATGTCATTATTTTGTAAGCTGTTACACATTGCAATGCATGTATGTCATAATTTATAAATTGTATACCTAGTCTTCTTCTTCAGCGTTCATTCTCAAACTCCCACTAGATCTCTCATGTAGCAGAACCATGGTCCTACTAGACTTTCAGCAGGGTGTAGTCCAGTGAATTGGAATACGTTGTGTCACCGTTTTATTTTGCGTCAATGGCCCGACACATTCGTCTTCTGTGGAATACCTATAGTAAGAATGAGAACATCAATAATTAACGTCAACAAATAGGGGTGGGAGGGGGGGCTCAAAAAAAACGTTGGATTTTTAAAATAAAAACATACTGCATTTTTCCTGTTACGGAGTTACAGGGAGTATTCGAGTGTTACTTGTGTGATACAGTTGGGAGTTACAGGGAGTATTCGAGTGTTACTTGTGTGATACAGTTGGGAGTTACAGGGAGTATTCGAGTGTTACTTGTGTGAGAAAGATCACATACCCATGTCGCCACGTCGTGTTTGGGGTGAATTTTTTAATTTACACTCTGACAAAAACAAAAAAACCCTAGCCCTTACCTGAGATCGATTTCTGGACATTACGGGTGCACGGCCAACGCTCTAATCTCTCGACCATGCACCACAGCAGAAATGTTTGATCAAGGTAGATGACAAAAGTTGACGTCGACAATATCGTTTTTATACGTCAATTACAGTCCATCTTGTAACCGAGTTCAGGACTTCTAGTTCAGAGAGAAAAGAAAAGGACCATTTCTTCTTTCTATGTATGTCGTATGAGGCGACTAAAGAAAGTTGGGGGAATAAGTTGTTTGTCAAACATTGTACCGTATGTGTGGTGTATCAAACAGTTCTTGTACCGTATGTCTGGTGTATCAAACAGTTATTGTATTGTATGTCCGGTGTACTAAACAGTTATTGAGCTATGCCCGGTGTATCAAACAGTTATTGAGCTATGCCCGGTGTATCAAACAGTTATTGAGCTATGTACGGTGTATCAAACAGTTATTGAGCTATGTCCGGTGTATCAAACAGTACGTGTACTGTATGTCCGGTGTATCAAACAGTTATTGAGCTATGTCCGGTGTATCAAACAGTTATTGAGCTATATCCGGTGTATCAAACATTTATTGAGCTATATCCGGTGTATCAAACAGTTATTGAGCTATGTCCGGTGTATCAAACAGTACGTGTACTGTATGTCCGGTGTATCAAACAGTTATTGAGCTATGTACGGTGTATCAAACAGTTATTGAGCTATGTCCGGTGTATCAAACAGTACGTGTACTGTATGTCCGGTGTATCAAACAGTTATTGAGCTATGTCCGGTGTATCAAACAGTTATTGAGCTATGTCCGGTGTATCAAACAGTTATTGAGCTATATCCGGTGTATCAAACAGTTATTGAGCTATGTCCGGTGTATCAAACATTTATTGAGCTATATCCGGTGTATCAAACAGTTATTGAGCTATGTCCGGTGTATCAAACAGTACGTGTACTGTATGTCCGGTGTATCAAACAGTACGTGTACTGTATGTCCGGTGTATCAAACAGTACGTGTACTGTATGTCCGGTGTATCAAACAGTACGTGTACTGTATGTCCGGTGTATCAAACAGTACGTGTACTGTATGTCCGGTGTATCAAACAGTTATTGAGCTATGTCCGGTGTATCAAACAGTTATTGTAGTAATTCGTCATTGTTTAAAACACACATTGATTTATTATTAATTACAAAAAATATATCTGATGGAAGTGTATTTCATTCAATCAATCAATCAATCAATCAAGTGCCATGACGAGTGGCGATGACGATAATCTTTCTCCATAACTCTCTGTTCTCATAACTCTCTGTTCTCATAACTCTCTGTTCTCATAACTCTCTGTTCTCATAACTCTCTAACTCTCATAACTCTCTAACTCTCATAACTCTCTAACTCTCATAACTCTCTGTTCTCATAACTCTCTGTTCTCATAACTCTCTGTTCTCATAACTCTCTAACTCTCATAACTCTCTGTTCTCATAACTCTCTAACTCTCATAACTCTCTGTTCTCATAACTCTCTAACTCTCATAACTCTCTAACTCTCATAACTCTCTGTTCTCATAACTCTCTGTTCTCATAACTCTCTGTTCTCATAACTCTCTGTTCTCATAACTCTCTGTTCTCATAACTCTCTGTTCTCATAACTCTCTGTTCTCATAACTCTCTGTTATCATAACTCTCTAACTCTCATGTTATTAACTTGTGTTGTTAATAAGTTCATTCAGTGATATTCTTTTGTGTCACAGTGACAACACATTCAGAAATTTCTCTCTTTGTCTTCCTCTGTCTCTTCTTCCCTTGATATTTCCGGTGGTTACTAAATGTTCGTTTTACTGTCATAATCATATGCTAAATAATCTGGATTGTCTGTTTCTAATTTTTGCTATAATTTTTGCTATAATTTGCTATTTTACTCCAGCATCGCTGAGAACTTCTCACGTTAGTTTTCTTGGCTGTCCATGGAATTTGCATCATTCTTCTAACAAAAACCACATCTAATTTGCCTCCAGTTCATCTTGAGCTCTTGTGTTTACTGTCCATGCTTCTCATCCATAAAGAACGATGTGCTTAATATAACATCCTAGCACTCTAATTCGCAACCTAGCAATCTAACTCGCATCCTAGCACTCTAACTCGCATCCTAGCAATCTAACTCGCATCCTAGCAATCTAACTCGCATCCTAGCACTCTAACTTGCATCCTAGCAATCTAACTCGCATCCTAGCAATCTAACTTGCATCCTAGCAATCTAACTCGCATCCTAGCAATCTAACTCGCATATACATTGATATTATTCCATCGCATAGAATGTTTCTCATCTTTTGAAATGCATATTGTGTCTGTGCTGTCCCGCTCAAAATCTGAAGTGTGTTTACGCCAAATATGTGAATTTTACACATGTGAAGTAAACATTGTACATGCAAATACATTTTACCAGTTCTGTCCCCAAAAATAACTATTTTTTTTAGGAAACTGTCCGAAAAATGTGTTAACTGAATTAAATCTAGTAATAAAAATATATTTTTCCTGAAATCTGTAATAATTATTTACCCACTACAAGCATTGTTTATGCTGTAGTCACATTGAATTATGCCACAAATGGCCATGACACATATAGATCACGGCTATAAAGCCAGAGGCAGGCCATGTAAAAGATGGATCACATAAATCAAAGAAGCCACAGGAACAAGCTTACAAACAGCGCACAAGAAGGCCATCTCCAGAGACGTGATCATATGTAAACGCTGTGGTAAGCAATATATCGGTGAGACTGGCCTTAGACTGAGCAACCGCTTCTGTAACCACCTGCATGCTATCAAACACAGAACACCCACTCCTGTGGCTAATCACTTCAACGGCGATGGCCACCGTGGTGTCCTTGACATTCAGGTCACTTCCATCAGATCCTGCACCACCGATGATAGATCTAGGTACGCCCTAGAAAATCGTCTCATTTTCGAGTTGCGTACCAACAAGCCATTTGGACTCAATTCCGACCACTCTTTCCCTTAGTTCTCAGTCGTATTGGTCTTTGTTACATCATCATTTTGTTCCTCTCGTTCCACCTGTATTATCGTCTTTGTGTACTTCCTGTTCGTATGTTTCCGGTATCTATCTAACTACGACATTTCACTCGGACTCGCATTCATTTCTACTTGTGGTTTTTTTATGTTTGTATGTTATGTCCGTATCTTGAAAAAGGCCTATTGGTCCGAAACGTCGACTTTGTTCTGTGTAATGTCATTTGTATGATTATATTCTGTGTTTTGTTTTGTTGTACGTACCATATTTACATCCGTTAAAAATAGTGTGTAGTGTTTTAGTCGTCATTCAGTAGGACTTCATTACCTGTCTCCCACGTGAGTATTATTTTCTATTATGTTCTACTAGCAGTACCACCTTCTATTGTTGTGCAGAGGGAAGTTGATTTTCATTGGCTCTTCACACAAAGTATAATCATATTGACCAATGAAATCTCGAGGAGAGTCTTGAGTCATCAAGTAGGCTTGGCCTTCCATTTACACAGTAGGTCTTATATCGTAGACGGTCATGACAGCAGACGGGATGTGAACCAAGTCTGTTCAGTTGGCATCTATTCGCCTTGCAACTTGAGTCCGCATTTTTCCAAATTAGACCAATCCGTATCTCAATCAACTCGTAAATATTCACACACCTACACATATTGCACATTTATATAATTATTCAATATTAAATACAAGCACACGTTCTCATATATATATATATATCTAAAACAACAGCAGTTGCACTATAAGAACAGCTGCAGGCTACACAGAGGACTTTGTGATTAGCATAGGAGTAAAGCAGGGATGTGTATTATCCCCACTACTTTTTATTACATACATGGACCATATAAACAAAACAGCAAATTCTAATGAAGCAAATGAACTGCTTTTTGCAGATGACCAGATTTTATTCCACAACAGCATTAAAAACCTGCAAGACCACCTAAGCATAATAGACACAGCAGGCAAGAAATTTGGAATGAAAATCAACATAGACAAAACAGAAGTAATGAATATTGCAAGAGAAAAGGAGAACATCAACATACAGATAAACAATAAACAACTAAAACAAGTAGATGAATTCAAATATCTGGGCAGCACATTGAGATATGACAACAAACATGAAGCAGAAATAAACGCAAGATGTAATAAGGCCTGTCAGATCATTGGTCAATTAACACCTTTACTAAGAAACAAAGATACTACACTAGAAAAAAAGAAAGCGCTTTTCAACACCATTTTCTTACCAACATTGTGTTATCAGTGTCAAACTTGGACATTAGATTTTAGAACAATTCATAAGATTAACACCACTGAAATGAAATGTGTGAGACGTATGATTGGAGTTAGCTTGAGAGACAAAATCAGGAATGAAACACTAAGGAAACAATTAGGGATCAAACCAACAATAGAATACATACAGAAACAACAAGTTAAATGGTACGGCCACATAACCAGACAGAAAGAGCAAAGTATTATCCAAAAAACACTTAACAAACGATACGAAAACAGTCGACCTATTGGACGTCCTCGTAAAAGGTGGATAGTGTATTAGAGACACTCGGAAATATAACAGCAGAGGAGGTAAATAGAAGGGCAATAGACCGTATACTCACTCTCCCCTCAACACCGAAAGGTACATGAGGACAGAAAGAAGAAGAAGAAGATATATATATATATACACACTATTACATTATGACACATTATCAAGCGTAGACTTTCTCACATACACACACATACACAATGACATATTTACTAGAACACAGCTAACCAACAACACGAGCTATGGACAGACCTTCGTTCTGAGTATCTGCAATCTGTATGCTGGTCTGTCACTCAAGACATCGATTGAAAGCTGACGACGGGAGGAAAAGGGAACTGAACAATATCAGGAAATAATCAACTGAAGTACTCTCACTTTCCGAAGACAGCGATCAATAAAGAACAGGCGCCTCTGAAGGAATTTGAAACATCAAGAGTGATCCCATATGATCTGATTTATTTTCTTTAATTCTCGCAATTCCAAATTTTTCTTGTGCTGTTGTGCGAAAAAAAAACTTCGAACAGAAATTGGTGAATTACGAAATATGAAAATACAGAATAATAAACTGTTCAATCAATCATTCTATCACGTGACAGTTTGATTGGCGTAGGAGAGCACGTTCTATCACGTGATATGGTGACTGGCGTAGGCGAACACGTTTCTTCAAAATTTCATATCATTATTTGATGTTAATACAAATATATTTAATTTACGAATTTCTCCCATGACTTGATCAATCTCCCATCCATCAATTCGGATGATTTTATTTCGAATCATTCGAGGAGATAGTAGTAACGGACGTTTGATGTAGTAACGGACGTTTGATGTAGTGACGGACGTTTGATGTAGTGACGGACGTTTGATGTAGTGACGGACGTTTGATGTAGTGACGGACGTTTGATGTAGTAACGGACGTTTGATGTAGTGACGGACGTTTGATGTAGTGACGGACGTTTGATGTAGTGACGGACGTTTGATGTAGTGACGGACGTTAGATGTAGTGGCGGACGTTTGATGTAGTGACGGACGTTTGATGTAGTGACGGACGTTTGATGTAGTGACGGACGTTTGATGTAGTGACGGACGTTTGATGTAGTGACGGACGTTTGATGTAGTGACGGACGTTTGATGTAGTGACGGACGTTTGATGTAGTGACGGACGTTTGATGTAGTGACGGACGTTTGATGTAGTGACGGACGTTTGATGTAGTGACGGACGTTTGATGTAGTGACGGACGTTTGATGTAGTGACGGACGTTTGATGTAGTGACGGACGTTTGATGTAGTGACGGAATTTTGATGTAGTGACGGACGTTTGATGGGTAGGACTAGGAAATTATACAACCAACACAGCATATAAACTGTCAGCATACATACTCTTATTCAAGCATACATAATCATCAAAGTCATAACACTTCAGTGTCGTAGAGGTACAATTGTGCTGATATGCACACACACACACACACACACACATAACACTTCAGTGTTGTAGAGGTACAATTGTGGAGATATGCACACATACACACATACACTCACACACACCCACATTTCTCCATGTTCTCAGTTCCTTGTGTACATCTGGAGATATGCACACACACACACCCACATTTTCTGCAGCTCCTGCATCTAATGTGTACTGCCTAATTGTGTACATCTAATGTGTACTGCCTAATTATGTACATCTAATGTGTACTGCCTAATTGTGTACATCTGTGTACTGCCTAATTGTGTACATCTAATGTGTACTGCCTAATTGTGTACATCTGTGTACTGCCTAATTGTGTACATCTAATGTGTACTGCCTAATTGTGTACATCTAATGTGTACTGCCTAATTGTGTACATCTAATGTGTACTGCCTAATTGTGTACATCTAATGCGTACTGCCTAATTGTGTACATCTAATGTGTACTACCTAATTGTGTACATCTAATGTGTACTGCCTAATTGTGTACATCTAATGTGTACTGCCTAATTGTGTACATCTAATGTGTACTCCCTAATTGTGTACATCTAATGTGGATATTAAACAAATCCGACAGATTCGGGTTGCTGAAAAAAGAATATATATATATATATATATATGTGTGTGTTTGTGTTTGTGTGTGTGTGTGTATAGCCTATATAGAAGGAGAGAGATATGTAGACTAGGACTGGGGTTGAAGATATAGAATGGAAAAGATATATGGTTGGGGTTAGGGTTGACGAAAATAGAATGAGGCAGATATATCTGCAAGTACTCAGGTTGTAGATATAGACTGGAGAAAATCTATCGTTTAGGTCTCTGGTTGACCAAATAGAATGCTGTATATTGACTTGGACTTGAATTGACAAAATGCAAATATAAATAGTCCGGCTCTGTGGCGAAGTGGTACAGAGCGCGTCTGTGACGGCAAAGGTACCGAGTTCGATCCTCACCACAGGCAATTGTGCATCCGGACCGTTCAGAAAGCAATGGCAACCTACTGAGCGTATTTATATTGCCTAGAAAATCACCACAGCCAACAAATGCTACGTCCTGGATAGGATATGCTACCAATTTTAAAATGGAGACGAGATAATGTATTAAAAATAATGTTTGATAACTTTATTTCATATAATAGTAATTCCCTTTCACAAATTCTTATAGATAAAGGAGTTACGAAGAATGTAAGGGAGAAAAATATATGCCGGGAGGAGACATTGAGGGAAACAATAATATTCCGGACAGTTTTTATAGTGGATCGTTCGCGATTAGTTCTTCAACTCCACGAACACACGGTTGTGGAGATCCGTGATAGCCTACGCCTGCATTCTTAACATATGTGGACAAGAATAATGTAGATAATATCGTGAGAAATATGTCAGCAACGACTTGAGGCTGGAATGTTTCGATTGAAATTATATCATGGGAACCTAGGCAGACGAGGTCGATAGAAACGTGCTTTCTGTCTACACGTGGTGCATGCGCCATTTGTTGTACTTGTTTAATATAATCTGACTGTTCTTGACTTTCTTTCCGTTCTCTATTTTCTCATTGCTCTGTCTTTCTTTCTATCCTCTATTTGTTCTCTTTAAACGTTTTTCTCTATCTCCTGATGTAGACATCTATAAGCCTCATGTTTTAGAGGTTTATCTCCTTATGTCTATCTATAAGCCTCATGATTTTAGACGTGTCTGTCGTGCCTCGTCTTCCTATATGTTCTTTCACTGTGTCTTCTGTGATCGTTCTTACACTCCTTCAGATGGGCTAACTGTCATCATTCTAGTGTCCGATTTGTTGACACATCAGCCTTGTTGACACATCAGTCGTGTTGACACATCAGTCGTGTTGACACATCTAGCATGCTCTATCACCTAGTGAACTACCACAAAATGACAAAGTAGCAATGCCCGTTGTTCTGTATCTCTACGTCACCCATGGGGATTATTGTAGAGAACCTCATCCATGGGGATTATTGTAGAGAACCTCATCCATGGGGATTATTGTAGAGAACCTCATCCATGGGGATTATTGTAGAGAACCTCATCCATGGGGATTATTGTAGAGAACCTCATCCATGGGGATTATTATATAAAACGTCATCCATGGGTATTATTGTTTAGAAGACAAAAGTAAGAATTTGAAACAAGATGTGACAATAATGATGTTTTCTTTCACAACCCCATACCCCAACTTTCCTTATTCGTACCGTACAACATGACTGGAACGAAGGCAATGACCCTATTATTTGCACTCTGAACTATGAAGTTGAGGCACCGGATGCCGCACTAACGGACAAAGTAAAAGAATACAAGAAAGTATATACAAATAGACATTTTGGAAGATAAATGACATACAAATAAAGGATGAACAGAGACCGATATCCGTAACAAATCACAAGAAGGAAAGAAAAATTCAAGAAAGCAGATATAAGGAAATGTAAAACATGTTACACCAAATCTAAATACTACATCTATCCTTAGATCCATGCATCCATCGATCTATCCACTATTATCCACGTGTGCCTTGCAGCGCAATGGAGTACATTAAACAGTATGCACGAACAGGAAACTGTCAACCAGGATGTTCAACAGAAAGTCAGAAGTAGTTAGCAAAGTGAATTATTCAAATTAGTAAGTCAAAGTGAAGGGACGAATTAGCAGACAAAAGAAATATGAAGGACATGTGTATCACAAGCAGGAAGATATACATTTATGTTGTAAACACAGAGATAAGTGTGGTTACTTAACATTCAAGTGCAGATGAAGATATGTTTTGTTGTGATCATTTGAAATTACGACCAATGAAGCTTAATTATGTGCAGCAAGGGGGAAGGGGAATACCCTGAAGCTTGTTTTTAAGCTCAGAAGACAAACATTCAGCGGTATTGAATTCTTTGAAATTCCATGAGTCTCGCCGGACAGCTCAGATCAACGAAAAGCACGGAAATAATTGATAACATGGCCCGCAAGGCTTGATTGAATTCTGTTGGTAGTTGTTCTATTGGCGAATGTCACGTTCTATGTCATCATCATCAGGTGCCATGCCGGGTGGCGTATGCGGCCATGGCTCTCCACAGCTCTCTGTCCACAGTATTATGTATCAAAGTCGTTGTTGTTTCCTTGTCGTGTCAGGTTGTCAAACTAATATTTTCTCACGTTGTCGCCCTTTGTCTCTGTTGCCTTCAATTTTGCATGTTGTGATATGTTCTCTAAACCTGCCTGTCGCATGAAGTGGCCAAAAAAAAAGGAGATTGCCTTTTTCTTATATTGTTGATTAAGGTCCGTTTCGCATTTGACTCTTTCAACACCTCTACATTATTTTTTTCTAGCAGTCCGTGGTATTCTCAGCATTCTTCTGTATAATCACATCTTTGTTGCTTCTAATTTCCCACTTTCCAGTTGTTTATTGCAACTTGTATGTATGTATATATATATATATGCGTGGGTGTGTGAGTGTGTGTGTAATAGTGTGGCTATTGACAGTAAACAGAAAGTAAATGTGACGTAAACGACAATTTTTTCTTATTTCTGTATATTTCGTTGGTCGGATTTTGCTATTTTTTGGCAGGCGACTCCAAGTATATAAATAGTGACCGTTGAAAAAAAACCCACAATAATCAAAAACATCAGGAATGAGGTCCTGTTTACATTCTGTTGAGAGGTCTGTACTGGAGCCGGGTCATGGTAGTAGGCTAGTTCAAGTTCACTATTATTTTTCTACACTCGTTGGAATGTCAGAGGTCAGAGTTCATTGGACATTGGAGACTTTTTTCGTGTCAGAGGACAGTGCTTTGAAGGCTTTTTTTTTAAAATGCTGATGGTTCTAATAAATGTGACGCCTCTACGACTCTAACAAGTTATGAATTGTTGATTGTTGTATAAAATATGGACACTTTATAAGAAACAATATAATATAAGCAAATGACATACTTTTATTTTTGACTATATCAACCTTTACTTCTTATAGTCAATTCCGTGTGCTATTTATTATCATGTCTTTCTACTGTCTTCTATTTCCTGTGATGTTTCTATGTTTTCTGCAGTTGGTTATCATATCTTTCTATAGCCTTCTATTTCTTGTTCTGTCGATCATTTTTTCTTATGGTCCATGCCGTGTGGCGTTGGCTATCATGTCTTTCCGCGTACTTCTGTTTCGTGTTCTGTCAATAATGTCTGATACGGATGTTGAAGACACAATGCTAGGTTGTCAAGTATCTTCTCTCTTTTGTCTATCCCTCCTCTTTCTCATCAACTTGTCTGTTGTTACAGTGTGTTCCATGTTTTCATCTTGCTATGGTAAAGGTAGGTCCTATAGCAGCAACATACTGTTCGTGATACAAATAACTCTTCCTCTACTGAATTGAAATACTTAAAAGTGTGAGAACTATTAGGTTTTTTTCAATGAATAATCCCGTAACCAGTCGGGTAGTTTGGGTACCACATTGGATGCTTCAGCACACAGAGTCCTCGAGAGATATCTATCTTTAACAATGTGGGGGAGTGAGGAAAAATCTTGTACTGTCCATTCCTTGATGTTATCTGTCCATGTCTTTATTTGTCCTCCTCTGCTTCTTCGTCTTCGACGGTTCCCTGTAGTATTGTTTTTGATAAGGAATCATGGCTACATACATGTCCAAACCATGATAGTTTTCGTCGTTTCACTATTAAAAGCAATTTTTCTTCTACACCTGCATACATCTCTACTTTATTTCTTACGTACACATTGGTCTTATGTTCCCTTCATGATTTTGGACTTTTGTACACTTTTTCTTCTCATGATGTGTCCACAAAATGTGGACCCACTGTTTGATACGGGTAACCAGCTCTCCTTCTGAATTAACTCCTTTCAAGACATCTTCACTACACATTTTATCTGTCCGTGGTGTTCTCAATATTCTTCTACACAACCACGTCTGATTCCTCAATATAATTAATTTTTGTCTGTTCCCCTGATTGTCTAAGATTTACTTCCATACGTCAGAATCGGTTCTATATAACTTCTAAGAACTCTCTTTCTCTCTCATCAAGTGACGAAATCTAGTGTTACTATATTTCGTTTTTGAAGTCTCAATCCGTAAAGTTCTATTCCAGCATATTAATTGGCTGATTTCATATAAAATACTCCCAATCTGGGGTATTTGTGGTTTCAATTTATCACAATTTATCAGCTTTTTCTGTCGTCTCATCTAGAATTTAATGATCGCTATTTCAAGACTCGAGAAAGCTACGGTGCTAATGAACGCGGTATACACAAGGCACGCACAGGTGATGTTTTATTTCAATACAGAATAAATCGATTATGATGTGCAAAGTGATTTTTGAATACGGCTCGCGGTTTGTTGGCCGGTTTATTGAATAATTTTCAGTTGTTTAAATTTGTGAGGTTTGTGAGGTTTCGTGTGTAATTATTCTTTGTTCCGTGGTTAGATTCTAAATATAAACCTCGTCCATCACTGCGGATTGTTAGCCTTGCTAATTACAATTTACTGATTGAAGATTTGCTGAGCAGACATTTCTGCAGGCGCTGGGCTGGGTGTTGTATTTAGACATTTAGAACTATACTTGTCCGGTCTAATCAAGTCTAAGATATTTTATCCATCTGCGCAGTCTCATCCAGCTTCGTTCTGTAGAACTATGTTTTCTGATATCCATCTCTGAGACCATGCATTTGAAACATTTTATATGTATATCTGTCTGTGTGTGTGTTGTGTGCGTACGCACGCGCGCCCGCGAGAGTACGTGTACGTGTGCTTTTGTGTGTGAGAGCGTGCCAAATTTCCGAAAATATATTACTCGTTGAACCTTAACTGTTTGTTTGTTCGTTTCTTAAGTAGGGGTTTCGCCTCATTTGGTCGAGACCCGCCTCTTTCAACATAAGACTGGTGTGTCCATGTTGGTTATATGAAGGCGTTTGGGTACCTGTGGTGTTTGTGGCTTGTCTGCCAGGTTGGTGCTAGATGTGGCTCTTTTAGCCTAACTATTAGCCGAACCTTAACTGTATAAATAAAAAGCATATTATATTTTGAACGGTAAAGGCAGTGCCGTATTTACACTTGATAAGGCCTTAAGCAATTTGAGATATGGGGGCCCTTTATAAGTCCAGATATTATATGTCAGTACCAAATATAAGTTTTTGGGGGCCTCCCAGACAGTGGGGGCCCGAAGCTATAGCTTGTTTAGCTTATATATAAATCCGGTCTTGGGTAAAGGAATACATTTCCAACCAAAACGTCGGATTATTCTCATGTGTAGTGTAAATGTGTTTATGTTTTCTCTGTTTAATTGTCATATGTTCTATGAGATTATTATTGTGAGATTGCATGTTGCTGATTGTTCATTTATTGCTCTTGTTCGTCAGATTCTTTGTAGGTTGGCAGTGTCTTTTGGTTACTACATTGCCCAATCCGGTACTTGTATGTCCCATCTGATTCTTGTTGTCTCGTCCATTACTTGTATGTCCCATCTGATTCTTGTTGTATCGTCCATTACTTGTATGTCCCATCTGATTCTTGTTGTCTCGTCCATTACTTGTATGTCCTATCTGATTCTTGTTGTCTCGTCCATTACAAATGTATGTCCCATCTGATTCTTGTTGTCTCGTCCATTACTTGTATGTCCCATCTGATTCTTGTTGTCTCGTCCATTACTTGTATGTCCCATCTGATTCTTGTTGTCTCGTCCATTACTTGTATGTCCCATCTGATTCTTGTTGTCTCGTCCATTACTTGTGTGTCCCATCTGATTCTTGTTGTCTCGTCCATTACTTGTGTGTCCCATCCGTCACTTTCGTGTTCCATACTTCCCATCCGGTACTTGTATGTCCCATCCGGTACTTGTATGTCCCATCCGGTACTTGTATGTCCCATCCGGTACTTGTATATCGCACCCGGTACTTGTATGTCGCACCCGGTACTTGTATGTCGCACCCGGTACTTGTATATCGCATCCATTATTTATATGCCTCAGCTGGTACTTATCTACACTCTTAACTACACTCACCCTGATATGCTCCCACTCTTCGTATTAGATCTCCAGAATTGATTCGTGGATATAGTTTTTACAACGCTTCTACATTTCTGTGTTACACGTCACTTGTTGTGATTGATCACCTGACACATTTTGTGCAGCTTGTGAACATTCAGCGCGTTCTCATGAACACAACAAAAGACAGCCTGTGAACATATGGAAATGCTGGATTGACTCTGTTAGCGTACTAGAACGTTCCATTATTTCGCTTCAGCTGTACAGACAGTGATAGATTCGACTCTGGAGAGAAATTTAATAAATCGATAATGATTTCTATTGTACCGATCATTCAGTCTTGTGGTATTTATAGCATTGATTAGATGATCGAGGGAGTAACATGGGTGTTATTGATTCAACTGAAGCATTAGGGAGCCATCTATTAATTGTGTTTACTGGTTGTTTAGGGAGTGTGAGAATGTACTGACATCTATAGGGTAATGAAGATTGAATGTTATTGTGAGGAGGATTGATTTTAGTGGAAAAGGCGAATAGAGCGATACTTGGAGGGACTTAGAAATAGGGAGGAGAGTAAAACAAGTCAATTCTTCATCGACGTATTTGTGAGTGGAAAATGAAGTTGAAAATTATATGATGAAATCTCCGTCGAGAAATATGAAAAGCAATTAAACAGATTCCAGTGGAGGAATTAAATTAATTAAGATTAAAACCACTGAAATGAAATGTGTGAGACGTATGATTGGAGTTAGCTTGAGAGACAAAATCGGGAATGAAGTACTAAGGAAACAATTAGGGATCAAACCAACAATAGAATACATACAGAAACAACAAGTTAAATGGTACGGCCACATAACCAGACAGAAAGAGCAAAGTATTATCCAAAAAAAACACTTAACAAACGATACGAAAACAGGAGACCTATTGGACGCCATCGTAAAAGGTGGATAGATAGTGTATTAGAGACACTCGGAAATATAACAGCAGAGGAGGCAAATAGAAGGGCAAAAGACCGTACTCACTCTCCCCTCAACACCGAAAGGTACATGAGGACAGAAAGAAGAAGAAGTGGAGGAAGATAGAAGAGGAAAGGCACTAGGAGATAGGCAGGTCATACATGGAGAAGAACGATGGACAGTATTGGAGGGCAGACACTGTTCTGAAACACACAGAGTTAGGGTTATGGTTGAATTAATCAGTAAGGAATCAGCTTTCAATTTGTTATATAGAACACAAAACAAATATATTCGTAAATATATAAACAAAACTTGCAAGGTTGAATCATCTCAAAGAAATCAATTTTATCCGTACTGATAATCTCCTGTTATTCTTTTATCCGTACTGATAATCTCCTGTTACCTCTTTTATCCGTACTGATAATCTCCTATTACCTCTTTTATCCGTACTGATATTCTCCTGTTACCTCTTTAATCCGTACTGATAATCTCCTGTTACCTCTTTTATCCGTACCGATAATCTCCTATTACCTCTTTTATCCGTACCGATAATCTCCTGTTACCTCTTTTATCCGTACCGATAATCTCCTGTTACCTCTTTTATCCGTACTGATAATCTCCTGTTACCTCTTTTATCCGTACTGATAATCTCCTGTTACCTCTTTTATCCGTACTGATAATCTCCTATTACCTCTTTTATCCGTACTGATAATCTCCTGTTACCTCTTTTACCCGTACTGATATGAAATATCCAACTTTATTTTTTTATCCATGTGACTCGTGTCTCCAGGATTGGCTATTGTATCCGTACTGAATCTAAAAGTTACCCCTTTTATCCGCACTGGCAGTCTCTTTTACTCCTGTTATCCGTGTTCTACTGACAGTTTTGTTTGTTGAGTGGGGGGGGGGGGATTAAAGCCTCTTAGACGATGCACGACCCTTTCAACCTAAGATTTAAGTCTATTTTGATTATATCAGGCCACCTACTGACAGTCTCTGAGTTACCCCTTTTATCCAAACCGACTAACCTTTGGCGAAATTTTCAATTTCTATATTTGACGGAAAATTGAATACTGTAGGAATTGGCTACTGTCTGAATCAAATACTGTGTGATCGGATCGATTCTCGCGTGACACACAAATGCCTAGATACACGTTTGTACACCTTGAGATTTTCCCAGTCCGTACAAATAAATCTGAACTTTCGTTGCAATAATGTTATATTCTGTAGTTTGTCTGGAAAAGAAAAACACGGATATCCTGCAACTAATTAAGATAACTCTATATGCTGTCTACAAAACTAAAAAAAAGACACGTTGATGGCACAACGCCTAGAAGTGCAGAACTAATTTGTGATGTTAACTTGTACATTAGTTTGTGACATTAGCTTGAGAACTAATTTGTGATGTTAACTTGAAAACTAAGTATGACATTAGGTTGAAAACAAATTTGACATATTAACTTGAAAACTAATGTGTGACATTAACTTGAAAACTAATTTGTGACATTAACTTGAAAACTAATTTAGAACAATGTCTAGAACACTAATGTGTGACATTGGCTTGAAACACATTATTGATTTTAATTTGACATCTAATTTGTGACTTTAACATGAACACTAACTTGTGATATTAACTTGAAAAGTTGTTTGTGAAATTAAGTTAGAAAACTAATTTGAATAACTATAATTTCTAAGACAAATGTGAAACTTTTTATTGAAAACTAATTCCAAAAACTAACTGGAAAGTTCGTTTAGGATTGCAATGAATGTTTCTTCCCACTCGCCCCCTCTCTCTTCCTTTCAAATAATAATTCAGACCCGTATCGCGAAAGCTGAGCAAATGTCAATAAAAGATAAGTTTCACATATGCTTCGCTGCCGAAGACTGATGTGTCGGACCATTGGCGCAAATAAAACGGAGACACGACGCATTTCCATTCTCTGGACTACATCCTTCTAGAAATCTAGTAGACCATGGTCCTGCTACAAAGGAGATCCAGCGGGAGTTTGAGAATGAACGCCGAAGAAGAAGAAGAAGAAGAAATATGCTTCAGCACAAAGATCAAAAATTATTTTCAGTCGGAAAATCAGATGACCTATCTTTATATATGCAATTGGAGAATCGATTGTACATGGAATTGAACATTAAAAGTAGTGCACAATCGACCTGGTTGCCACATAGTTGCCACATAGTTGCCACATAGTTGCCACAGCGTTTCTTTACACAACCAACAATATCAACCTTTGAGTTTTTCTCTACAAAACAAACCAAAGTTTATGTGTGACGCATTCTGTCACTACTAATGTTTAATGTTTGTGGTTCTCGAGGAATGTACATACCTGTACAATATTTTTGTTGTTGTTACTGTCTGCGTGTCCTTCAACTGGTCCATATTCATAGTAGCTTGAAAGTCTGAATACACCAGCTTGATACACATTAAAAGTCTGAATACACCAGCTTGATACACATTGAAAGTCTGAATACAAAAGCTTGATACACATTGAAAGTCTGAATACACCAGCTTGATACACATTGAAAGTCTGAATACACCAGCTTGATACACATTGAAAGTCTGAATACACCAGCTTAATACACATTGAAAGTCTGAATACAAAAGCTTGATACACATTGAAAGTCTGAATACACCAGCTTGATACACATTGAAAGTTTGAATACACCAGATTGATACACATTGAAAGTCTGAATACACCAGCTTGATACACATTGAAAGTCTGAATACACCAGATTGATACACATTAAAAGTCTGAATACACCAGCTTGATACACATTGAAAGTCTGAATACACCAGCTTGATACACATTGAAAGTCTGAATACAAAAGCTTGATACACATTGAAAGTCTGAATACACCAGCTTGATACACATTGAAAGTCTGAATACACCAGCTTGATACACATTGAAAGTCTGAATACACCAGCTTGATACACATTGAAAGTCTGAACCAAAATCACATCTTCTTTAGCGATGAGGTGTGGTCAAAGACAGAAAATATGTTGACTCGAGTAGCGAGGCGAGTGTGTGCCATCTGAGCGGAACTGGTTCAAATACCATGTACTTCATTATGATTTATTATTATAATTATTATTAAATTTCCTGAGTGCTTCTATATTGTTATTTGTTTATTAGTGACTATTGACTCCCAACATAGACCAACAACATAGACCAACAACATAGAATAACATAGACCAGCAACATAAACCAGCAACATCGACCAGCAAAATAGACCCACATAACAGACCAGCAACACGGACCAGCAACACATACCAGCAACACAGACCAGCAACAAATAACGACAACTAATTCTTGGAAGTATAGACAAGGGAGTCAATGCAATATTTAGTTTATTAATTTTATCTATCGAAGTCTCTCGCAGTCTTTATATTTGATTTATTTCCAGCCCTCAGCTTCTATCCTTCCATGTCCCTGGTGTGCCTTGACAGCTTCTATCCTTCCATGTCCCTGGTGTGCCTTGACACCTTCTATCCTTCCATGTCCCTGGTGTGCCTTGACAGCTTCTATCCTTCCATCTCCCTGGTGTGCCTTGACAGCTACTATCCTTCCATGTCCCTGGTGTGCCTTGACAGCTTCTATCCTTCCATGTCCCTGGTGTGCCTTGACACCTTCTATCCTTCCATCTTTATATCCCTGCTGTACCTTGACAGCTTCTATCCTTCCATGTCCCTGGTGTGCCTTGACACCTTCTATCCTTCCATCTTTATATCCCTGCTGTACCTTGACAGCTTCTATCCTTCCATCTCCCTGGTGTGCCTTGACAGCTACTATCCTTCCATGTCCCTGGTGTGCCTTGACAGCTTCTATCCTTCCATGTCCCTGCTGTGCCTTGACAGCTTCTATCCTTCCATGTCCCTGGTGTGCCTTGACACCTTCTATCCTTCCATCTTTATATCCCTGCTGTACCTTGACAGCTTCTATCCTTCCATGTCCCTGCTGTGCCTTGACAGCTTCTATCCTTCCATGTCCCTGGTGTGCCTTGACACCTTCTATCCTTCCATCTTTATATCCCTGCTGTACCTTGACAGCTTCTATCCTTCCATGTCCCTGGTGTGCCTTGACAGCTTCTATCCTTCCATGTCCCTGGTGTGCCTTGACAGCTTCTATCCTTCCATGTCCCTGTTGTGAAGTGCCTTGAATCTCAATTGTTCCATTATCTTATATATTATTCAATGTTTCTCCCTTACTTCGTTTATCTTCAAATACCTTAATTAACTCGAGTAGGTCGGATGGTTTTAACAATCTGTTATATCGAATAATCAACTGAACCCGCGGTCCGCGGTTTAAAGCGGCCTGCTTCAACATAAGATGAGGTATATTTTGCGTAACAAACATAGTATATCGCAGACTTAATGAACACGACACTGGAAGAGGGTAGATAGATTACACAGGGTTGCAGTCAGGAAAAGCTGCTTCAGAGGACATACGTAAATCGTTTAATAATGTTTTTCAACATGTCTTCGTTCATGCCCCCTATTCCCGTATCACACCTCTATTTAAAAACAGATTTCTGAAACACTCACAAACTACAAAATCAGATTTCTGAAGCAATTCACAAACTTCAAAATCATATTTCTTAAGTTACTCATAAACTTCAAAATTATATTTATGAAGCTACTCACAAACTTCAAAATCAGATTTCTGAAGATACTCACAAACTTCAAAATCAGATTTCTGCAGCTACTCACAAACTTCAAAATCAGATTGCAATGTATGTGTCAGTGATATTTCAGATAATTTATTGTAAAAATATTTATTCAAATACCCTACGATTTCTGGACCCGTGGGTCCATGCCCTTTTGCCCAATTTTCCCGTCGATAAGAAAGCAAATTTGAACTTGGGGGTCCCGTACCGTTCCGAGTGTTCAGCTGTTCAAATATCTGAGGCGTGATCGGTCCGACAAAAACAGGAAAGAGCAGCTGGGGGGGGGGGGTTAATGAGGGCAGAGTATCAAATGAAAACGTAAGCAGTGATACACCAAATTTGTTAAGATTCAGCAACCCCCCCCCCCATCCTTTCCAGGATAGCCATTCATATACGCTGATCCACACGACCGTCTCCGGTAATACCTGTTGTCTAGAATTGTCACTTGACCGGACGGGACCCTTATTGGGGATTTCCGTTGGTTACTATTTATATACTTGAAGTCGCCTTGGTTATTTTTAGTATGCGATTCCAAGTATATAAATAGTGTCCAACTGAAACCCCAACAATAATCAGCAGCGTATCAAATGGGTCCTAATTAATTCAGTTGAAAGGTCCTTATAGAAGACGATCATGACTGATCTCGGATCATCTCAGGATTAGCAACAACCCGTGCTTGACATCGATTGCTGACACAAAGCATACCAAAAGTGACCGATGAATAGTCGGGTCAGGCCAGATTCGTGATTCAGAACATAGGACTAACCGAAAAAGGACTTGTTCAGATCTCACAAGGACATATAGATACATAGTTCAAAAATACGTCACACTTAGGGTGGGTGACCTTCGGGAATTCCCGTGTTAAGTCAACTCTTACTAGTATTAATTAGAATACTTGTCCAGTATAGCTTTTCACTCTGATCACATTTATCGTCACCGCGACCAATTGCCAAATACGACCTAACGGCAGAATCAGAACAAAACAGAAGCAGTCTTCTTACGTGATGTTTTTATTTCTTTGTTTTCGTTAGTCACTATTTATATACTTTTTCTCACCCTTGTGTCGCATATAGTGCCGACCAACATAATTCACGGGAATAATCGAAAACATGACTGAAGAGGCTTGATTGAGTTCTGGTGGTAAGACTTCTATTGGCGAACGACAGCCGTGGCATCACTTATTGTGACATATTCGACTTTTCCGCTCCTTCTTTGGCTGGTAAACCTACCTACGACATGACAAAACTACCTACGACATGACAAAACTACCTACGACATGACAAAACTACCTACGACATGACAAAACTACCTACGACATGTCAAAACGAAATGACCAACAATCCGTCACATTGATCTAGAAGAATTACTTTATGTTAGATCAGCACCCCTAACTATTCTCCAGAAAAACACATTTTGTACGCAGAATCCTGGCTTTACTTGGCAACCACCGACTCTGTCTGTGACATTCTACACTCCCTTTTCTTTTTGTATACCTGGATGTCCATGTATTTCCCAGTGTAGGAGGAGGGAGAAATACAGTATATGAAGTTGATTTAGATAGGACTCACCTGGAAGACATTGACTTAGATAGGACTCACCTGGAAGACATTGACTTAGATAGGACTCACCTGGAAGACATTGACTTAGATAGGACTCACCTGGAAGACATTGACTTAGATAGGACTCACCTGGAAGACATTGAAAGTAGAATTAATATCGAGAATAGATCACGTTGTGCAAGTTAGCTTGATAACCCAGATCTAGTTGGGTTGTTTTTGTAAACAAGAGATGAAGTATAATAAATTAACGAAGTGTGGCAACATTGTAACAAATATACATTATCACGTATAGTGGGCCTACAAGAGAAAAAAAATGAACAATACAATTAGTTGGTTAGTTAGTTAGTTAGTTAGTTAGTCGTCGGATCATCATCACTGCAAACTGGACACATCCATAGTTGCTCTGATCTCTCCTTGAGTGTATCCGCCATTACACTTCTGCTGACAGTACCGGTCCTATGCTGGTTGACCTTCATTCTTCTGCGCCCTACAAAATGTTCACCTCTAGCAACACCGCATTTCAATCCCTGATCTTTAATCCTAGCCATTAAAAAGGAATCATCATCCACATTCGTCTCACTCTCGCGTGTTATATCTCTTAAGGAGTTCAAAACGTCAGCGCGATTCATTGCCCCATCGCCCTGTGCCACAATCGCGCATGATGCCGGTTGATCGCTCTTTCACTGCCTCGAACGCCCACATGTCCCGGCACGAAAATAAATATAACCACTTTCAGCCTCGCCTTTCTCAAGGCCTCAATCCACTGTTCGCGAACGAGACCCACTTGTACCTTCTTAATCATACTCATAGATTCACTCAGATGCAGACCTGCGTTACCTTCTGTGTGCGTAGCCACTCAGATGCAGACCTGCGTTACTGCAGAACATCACACAGTAGTAATACATATCGATATACAGTGGAATCCCGTTATAACAAGGGGTCCGACCGACAAAACCACCGGATATTTGAGTATATCAGAAGGAGACCCGGGTATCATATAGACGACTCCTATCCCACTTTATATCTATAAACTCGTGACCTGTCAGGATCGTAGTGGTAGCACGTTGGATAAATCAACACACAGAGTCCTCCAGCGATGTCTATCTTCAACGACGGGGACGAGTCAGGACAATCTTATTTTGTTCAGTCCTTGATGTTGTCTGTTTATGTTGTTCACTCCTTGATGCTGTGTGTCCATGATATCCAGTCCTTGATGTTGTCTGCCCATATTGTCCAGTTCGTGATGTTGTCTGCCCATATTATCCAGTCCTTGATGTTGTCTGCCCATATTGTCCAGTCCTTGATATTGCCTGCCCATATTGTTCAGTCCTTAAAGTTGTCTGCCCATATTGTCCAGACCTTGAAGTTGTCTGCCCATATTGTCCAGTCCTTGATATTGCCTGCCCATATTGTTCAGTCCTTAAAGTTGTCTGCCCATATTGTCCAGACCTTGAAGTTGTCTGCCCATATTGTCCAGTCCTTGATGTTGTCTGCCCATATTGTCCAGTCCTTGATGTTGTCTGCCCATATTGTCCAGACCTTGAAGTTGTCTGCCCATATTGTCCAGTCCTTGATGTTGTCTGCCCATATTGTCCAGTCCTTGATGTTGTCTGCCCATATTGTCCAGTCCTTGATGTTGTCTGCCGATATTGTCCAGTTCTTGATGTCTGCCCATATTGTCCAGTCCTTGATGTTGTCTGCCCATATTGTCCAGTCCTTGATATTGTCTGCCCATATTGTCCAGTCCTTGATGGTGTCTGCCCATATTGTCCAGTCCTTGATGTTGTCTGTCCTTATCTTTTATTCATATACCACAATATCACATACCGCGAGATTCCCTAGTGGATACTATCACACTATCCTCTCGACTTCTCGTTCCATCCAAATGTCAGGGCCGTCGTTGTGTCTGACTTAATGCCAGTTTTGCTGACAGGTCAGAACGTAGCCCATTATCATTATCTATCATTACTGAACTCGTAAAATGTTATTATTTTTACAGCGCACATTCAGCCATTTTGTCGTCGGCGTTTATCTATCTCCTGTCTGAAGAGCATGAGCGTTATCATCGACAATATAAGACATATGGGATAATTGGGAATCATTCTTATTACGTCAATCGTCTAACTTTTCTGTGATTTTCATTGGCTCTTGACATAAGGTGTACACAAAGTTACCAATGAAATTCACGGGAAAAGATGAATGTTTCACTTTCGACGGATGATTCCGGGTGAGCCAGCAGGAATATATAGTTTACGAAATACGCCGCTGTGGTGGTAGATAGACATACATCTGGAGATGTGTTCAGTACTAGTGATTTGTGGTGGGTTTGCCTGACGTGGGGTGACCGTAAAGTGGGTATACCAATCGTGGGTGAACGTGATGTGGGTGTGATTAATGTCGGCTTTCTGACTACGATTGCACATCTTCTGTGTGTACTAAATGTGGATCTAATTTAGGCTGTTTAATAATGATGATAGATTTGTGTGGGTGCATCTAATGTGTCATGTTACGTATGTGTGTGTGTCATGTGACGTATGTGTGTGTCATGTGACGTGTGTTTGTGTGTCATGTGACGTGTGTGTGTCATGTGACGAATGTGTGTCATGTGACGTATGTGTGTGTCATGTGACGAATGTGTGTCATGTGACGTATGTGTGTTATGTGACGTATGTGTGTGTGTCATGTGATGTATGTGTGTCATGTGACGTATGTGTGTGTCATGTGACGTATTCCTTCCAGAACGTTGTCTTCCCAATGAACTATCTGAACCTCTCTCTGTCTTGGGCGATGTGGCTTGCATTTTCCAACGATGTATTCATGTTATCTTTAATGTCGTCAGTCCATCGCCCTTTCTCCTCTTCCCAGGTACTATTCCTCCATTATTTGTCTTTCTAAACAGTTATGTCTCTTTATATGACAAAACAGGTGTGGTTTTAATGAGGAGCTCAATATCCTAGTTGATAGTAAGCTTGCATATTTCACTGGGTTATAGCGTGTTAGGTTCGAAACCACCTCAAGAGAGAAAACAAATTACGGCTCTTGATTTCTCGCCTGATATGACCGTTCCTCTTATCGTCCAAGCTGTTCTTCTTCTTATTTTGCGTTTGGGAATCGTTTGGTCTTGTTAGATGTTCAGGCCAGTCGCCAGGACGAAGCTCCCAGTCGTCTCCAGGTCAGATTATCTGTCCCAGCGTTTTTGCCTCAGTTCGGTCCATTGTGGTCATGTCTTGCCTTGCAGTTCTTTGTACTCTGGACAGTCTTGGAGTATGTGATCAGAGGTTTATATGCCAGTTCCGCATGGACACTCTTTTGTGTTGGCCACCCTTATCCGGTACAGTTGACACCGCAGCCTGCAGTGGCGAGTTCTAAGTCGAAAGATGATGTTCTGTTGTTGCCTATCTAGTTGGTTTCTTGGGTCTGGTTTCGAATCAATATCCATATCTTTCTTCCACTATGATGTATAATATTTGCAGGTTAGTGTTTTGGCCTCACTGTATGGCAGAGAATAGCTGAATTGTTCCATTTTACTTTCTACGTTTGCTAGGGCATCAGCTCTCTCATTTCCAGGACCCAGCTGTAAATTGGTACCTGACGCATAGAATCTTACCTAGTGAATGTAAGCACAACATTTACGGACACTAACCACCCACTTAAAGATTCCGTCGAGTAGTACATGAAGAGCTAGCTTCATCCCCGACGGCACGTTGCTGCCATGTGACCTACCTACATTTATTGACTGAACAGACGTGTATCTTGCAGTGCATGGGCGATATTAGTGCGTGCTCTGATGTCCAAACATCAAACGACCAAACGTGTCATATCCCGAAAACCGATGGCCAATCCTGCTACGCCTTACAGACAAAGCAGAGAAAAGATAAATAGATTAGAATAGAATAAATACAATAGATCTGATAATGGGCAGAATAGTGATGTAGATTTCATTCATACATTAGGTTGAAGCTGTTGGAGGTGTGAGTTTTTGAATGGCACATAATGATAGTGTTGGGAGTTTTTGAATGGCACATCATGATAGTGTTGTGAGTTACCGATTAACGGAATAATGAAAATTGGATGAGTGTGATTTGTAGTGGTAACAAAAAGACAATAGACGGAGAGACAGGGGGAGAGATAAGGTATAGACAGCGAACATATAATATTGTAAAGCGTATATTGTGTATAATTATACGTATACTTCTATTTCTTCTTCTTCTGCGTCCGTTCTCAAACTCCTGCAGATTAGCAGGATGTAGTCCAGAGAACAGAATGCGTTGTGTCATGGTTTACAGCATTGCTGCGATATCTGCCCCTTTCGGCCTGACACATCCGACTTCAGCATGGCTGTGGGTCACTGACCCTATATGGGATGGGACAGCCATCTCCATCCCATAACCTCCTTAGTCGCTTTTTACGACATGCGTGGAAGGTAAACAGTATTGCTATTCTTTGCTCCCCTTTCGGGACCCGACAACACACACGCGATACGTATACAATATTCGAGTATAATGCAAGGAATCGGATGCACCGCGCTTCTTTGCGACTTAGTACAATAAAAATCGAAAATATTGAAACATATATAGCGAGGAGAAAATCTGTGATATTGTTATAGAAATAAAATCTGTGATATTGTTATAGAAATAAAATCTGTGATATTGTTATAGAAATAAAATCTGTGATATTGTTATAGAAATAAAATATGTGATATTGTTATAGAAATAAAATCTGTGATATTGTTATAGAAATAAAATCTGTGATATTGTTATAGAAATAAAAATCTGTGATATTGTTATAGAAATAAAATATGTGATATTGTTATAGAAATAAAATATGTGATATTGTTATAGAAATAAAATCTGTGATATTGTTATAGAAATAAAATATGTGATATTGTTATAGAAATAAAATCTGTGATATTGTTATAGAAATAAAATCTGTGATATTGTTATAGAAATAAAAATCAGGTTATTCTTACAGTTGAGCTCATAGCCGAAACGCATTGGGGGGGGGGGGCTGTTCTTAACTCTTTATCTGCTTGTGGTTTTCCTGCCGTAAGGTATTTACAAGTATCTACATAATAGGGATTGTATCTGCGTACTGGCAGAAAGTGTTTGCTTAACTGGTTGTTTTATCTCCTTCCCGGCAGAATGTGTCTGTTTAACTGGTCGTTTTATCTCCTTCCCGGCAGAATGTGTCTGTTTAACTGGTCGTTTTATCTCCTTCCCGGCAGAATGTGTCTGTTTAACTGGTCGTTTTATCTCCTTCCCGGCAGAATGTGTCTGTTTAACTGGTCGTTTTATCTCCTTCCCGGCAGAATGTGTCTGTTTTAACTGGTCGTTTTATCTCCTTAATGACAGAATGTGTCTGTTTTAACTGGTCGTTTTATCTCCTTAATGACAGAATGTGTCTGTTTAACTGGTCGTTTTATCTCCTTAATGACAGAATGTGTCTGTTTTAACTGGTTGTTTTATCTCCTTAATGACAGAAGGTGTCTGTTTAACTGGTTGTTTTAGCAGCTAACCGTCAGAACAGGTCTGGTTAACTACTGGCTATTTTAGGGGCTTACTTTCAGAAGGAGTCTGCTTTACTCACTGTTTAAGCTGCTTACCGTCTTAAGGATTCTGCTTAACCGGCTGTCTTAAACAGACTAACTCACATTTTCAATTAGAATAGTGTCATCTGCATATCTCTAATTAATTATGTTATGTCCACCCATTTATTTTACTGCAAAATTTTACTAGAATACTGCAAATTGTTATATGTATGTTTTCGCTGTATATAGAGAAAAAATTTGGTGAAAGTGCACATCCTTGTCAGACACCTTGTTTTATCAATTGAAATGGTCTAATTTGGTTGCTGACTGATATATCTGCTGGTTGCTGCTAACATATATTCTAGTAGAGTAACATCTCATAAATTGCAATTGACAACCACCTCTTACTGTGATGGGTTAAATCTCTAATCATATCCTTGTACCTACAGATCCGTGGATGATTGTAATATTTGCACACTTTTGTTACATGAGCGCTGGAGCTAATCACGAGATAAGAACACTTCTTTTGAATGAAGTTACTGAAGATTTTAACTAGTCTGGTGCTTATGGGAGATTAAGTTGACACGTTTGTTGTTGTAGGCCGTAGAACTGGATAATAGAAGCCCCCAGCTGTTTTTGAATTTGCTTTGTTGTTGAAAAAAAAGAGGGAGGGTAGGTTGAATGTGTTGAAACACGTCGTGTATAATGCAAGACATTGGTTATATATTGTTTATCACCCTCTTCAACGTTTTACGTTTCTTATTACCTTCAGTGTGTTATATCTATCTGCCTGTCTGTGTCTGGCTGTCTGCCTGTCTACCCACCCACCTAACTACCTACCCACCCACCTACATACCTACCTATCTAATATATATATATATATATATATATATATATATATATATATATCTACCTACCTACCTACCAACATACCCACCCACCCAACCACCCTATCCATCAATCTTTCTTTCTTGTTCTTTAGATAGTGTCCATGTCTGACAATTATAACACAATGTTGGTATGAAGATTGATTTTATTATTTGCCTTTTAGTTTTATTGGGATAGATTTGTGTTTCAAGATTATTGGAAGTTTATAATTTACGTAGTAATCTTTTCACTCTTGCTCTTTTGTTAGTGTCCATGTCTGACATTGATAACGCAATGTTGGTATGATGATTGAATTTGTGATCTGCCGTTTAATTTCTATCTGGATAAATTTCTGTTTCAAAATTGGTGTTATTTCACAATTTACGTAGTGAATTTTTTGAGTTCTTGTCCCGAGTTCTATGAGTAAAATGTTACCAATTTCTAAACAGGACCATGGCATCAAAAGATAAATAATATAATATTAAAATATATGAAATGTCTACAAAGAAATGTTAGAATTGACAACGAGAGATAGAACATGAAGCGATGAGATAAGGCAACAAGTAAGTACCACAGTGGGTCTTTGTTCGGTCTTCGATGGTGATACACTGGTTCTTTATTTTTTTTGAAATTATATTTGTCTTGAGGTGGTATATGCAGATGTTTGCCAATTGTTTCTTTGTTCCATATAGTGTAATTCATTTGTCCGATCTCAAAGGATGAAGACTCTTCCTAATATCTGCAGATGTTTGTCAATTCAAAATGGTTCAAAAGTAGTAGAGGATTGAGTTTACTGTACTCGGTTTTCCATATGTACTCCGTCACTCTAAACGTAGCTTCAAGCTATAATATACAGAGATCTCCGAAAAAAATCCACCTTGTAAACAAAATGACATGAACCGGACTCGAACACAAGACTTCTTGAACACAAGGCCTACAGCATAACCACTACGCTAGTGAGATCCTTGCTTTGTTCCTGATAGCATCAACCTCTCTACAATTGAAGGAGTGGAGGTCGACAGTTTCATTGCGATGTTTACATAGTTAGCACGTAGCCCCGTAACTCTAGCGGCAATCTTCATATATCTAAAAAGGATCTACATGAAAGGAAGACTTGTCAGTTTTTTTCGAACCAGCAACCTCGTTCGTAGGCTAGGACAAATAACTTGTTTACTTCACCACGGAAAGGTGATACTTCACCACAGAAAGATGATACTTCACCACAAAAAGATGAAGTCTCTTGTGTATTAAACAAAGCTCAGAAACTTCCCCAATGCACATAGGAAGTAAGAGCTAATAGTTCGTAATTCCTGGGGTTCTCAAACAAACTTGACCACAGAGATCGCAGTCATGGGGTAGAATGTTAGAAAGGGTATTATATTACATTACCACAGAATTGCCAGAGAAACACAGTTCTGGAACTGAAAGAAATGTTCAACTTTTGTCATAAGTGGTAGAGCACGTGACATATTCATCATCCATTATGGTTATACCATCGTCAACATCAGCACTGTCATCGCCATTATTAACGTAGTTATCATCATTATCATCGGTACGATCGTCGTCGTCATCATCATAATTATCCTCTGCATGACCATCTTCTTCATCATCGTCGTGGTGGTTATCAACAGTACTAGCATTAGCATCATCGTCGTCCTCATAAACATCATCATCATCGTCGTCCTCATAAACATCATCATCATCGTCGTCCTCATAAACATCATCATCATCGTCGACGTTGTTATAATCATCGCTGTCATCATCAATGGCACCATCATCATCGATCGACATTATCGTCGTAATCAACATTATCCCCATTATTATCATCATCATCATCATCACCACCATCCTCATCATCCTCATCATCCTCATCATCATCATCATCATTATTATCATCATCTTCATCATCAGCATTATCATCATAATCCTGACAGCTTTCCACTTTCTTCATCTTTTGTGTCACTCCCACTCTGTTCTGTGTACCCACCTCACATGTACTCCCTGTCCCTAACACTATCCCCTCCGTGCTCATGACTCAGACCAGACCAACTTGAGACAAACAAGTTACAGAAATAGTTTAAATTACCCTCTCATCACTGTCTCCACTAATATCTGTATTGATCTTCACCCCATTTACATTGTCGCCACTCTTTTATTTTAACAAATGACCCGCCAATTACGTTTACACTGAAAGACTGCACTGTATTGCCGTGTATAGCTGTGACATTTGTGTAATTTCATGTAATGAACTGTAATGTGTCCATGGGTGAACAGAATATTACTGGAAATTTAGAATCGTAAATGTAAATAGTGATTATTTCAGGAAATTTGAAAGTGGCATTAAGATTCGCGTATAGCGTATACTGGCCTGTCAAAGAAAGAAAACTGCCAATCAGTGCTATATAGAACTAGTTACTGATAAAAGAGTGTTCGAGTTCTTCAGTGCAACATAAATCTTCAATGTTACATAAATCTTCAATGTTACATAAATCTTCAATGTTACATAAATCTTCAATGTTACATAAATCTTCAATGTTACATAAATCTTCAATGTTACATACATCTTCAATGTTACATAAATCTTCAGTGCAACATAAATCGTCAATGTTACATAAATCTTCAATGTTACATAAATCTTCAGTGCAACATAAATCGTCAATGTTACATAAATCTTCAATGTTACATAAATCTTCAGTGCAACATAAATCGTCAATGTTACATAAATCGTCAATGTTACATAAATCTTCAATGTTACATAAATCTTCAATGTTACATAAATCTTCAATGTTACATAAATCTTCAATGTTACATAAATCTTCAATGTTACATAAATCTTCAATGTTACATAAATCTTCAATGTTACATAAATCTTCAATGTTACATAAATCTTCAATGTTACATAAATCTTCAATGTTACATAAATCTTCAATGTTACATAAATCTTCAATGTTACATACATCTTCAATGTTACATAAATCTTCAATGTTACATAAATCTTCAGTGCAACATAAATCTTCAATGTTACATAAATCTTCAATGTAACATAAATCTTCAATGTTACATAAATCTTCAATGTTACATAAATCTTCAGTGCTACATAAATCTTCAATATTACATAAATCGTCAGTGTTACACAAATCTTCAATGTTACATAAATCTTCAGTGCTACATAAATCTTCAATATTACATAAATCTTCAGTGTTACACAAATCTTCAATGTTACATAAATCTTCAATGTTACATAAATCTTCAGTGTTACATAAATCTTCAATGTTACATAAATCTTCAATGTTACATACATTTTCAATGTTACATAAATCTTCAGTGCTACATAAATCTTCAATATTACATAAATCTTCAGTGTTACACAAATCCTCAATGTTACATAAATCTTCTGTGCTACATAAATCTTCAGTGTTACACAAATCTTCAGTGCTACATATTGACAGTATTGCAAAATGAGAATTCGAGATTTAATCAGTTTTCGTAGAGGTACTTTTAATTGTTGAAAATGAATCATGAGTAATAAATGCTGACTTACTAGCTTCGCTGCAGATGACACAAATATACATTTAATATTGCTGACAATCCAATGGATTCACACACAAAAAAGTATGATGTTAGTTGACGAAAAAGGGTTTCCGCTCGGGAAAAGCCTATATTGAGCTCGTTCTGCCTAAAAGATATGCGTCAAGGATTACTTGAAGATATCTTTCAAGCACTTTCAAGCACAGTCTGGAACAGTCAGCTCAGATCGGGTATTACCAGTTGTAAACATGGTAGAATATTACAGACGATTCAACGGAGACAAAAGCGAAAGGAGAGATCAAAGTGGTTTCCCTCATCTCAAGAATTACTACATTCCTGCCCACACTTCAGCATGTATTTCAGATCCCAGAATTACTACATTCCTGCTCACACTTCAACATGAATTTCAGAGCATAGAATTACTACATTCCTGCCCACACTTCAGCATGTATTTCAGATCCCAGAATTACTACATTCCTGCTCACACTTCAACATGAATTTCAGAGCCTAGAATTACTACATTCCTGCCCACACTTCAGCATGTATTTCAGATCCCAGAATTACTACATTCCTGCCCACACTTCAACATGTATTTCAGAGCCCAGATTTACTACATTCCTGCCCACACTTCAACATGTATTTCAGAGCCCAGAATTACTACATTCCTGCCCACACTTCAACATGTATTTCAGAGCCCAGAATTACTACATTCCTGCCCACACTTCAACATGTATTTCAGATCCCAGAATTACTACATTCCTGCCCACACTTCTACATGTATTTCAGAGCCCAGAATTACTACATTTCTGCTCACACTTCAACATGTATTTCAGAGCCCAGAATTACTACATTCCTGCCCACACTTCAACATGTATTTCAGAGCCCAGAATTACTACATTCCTGCCCACACTTCAACATGTATTTCAGAGCCCAGAATTACTACATTCCTGCTCACACTTCAACATGTATTTCAGAGCCCAGAATTACTACATTCCTGCTCACACTTCAACATGTATTTCAGAGCCCAGAATTACTACATTCCTGCTCACACTTCAACATGTATTTCAGAGCCCAGAATTACTACATTCCTGCCCACACTTCAACATGTATTTCAGAGCCCAGAATTACTACATTCCTGCCCACACTTCAACACGTATTTCAGATCCCAGAATTACTACATTCCTGCCCACACTTCAACATGTATTTCAGAGCCCAGAATTACTACATTCCTGCTCACACTTCAACATGTATTTCAGAGCCCAGAATTACTACATTCCTGCCCACACTTCAACATGTATTTCAGAGCCCAGAATTACTACATTCCTGCCCACACTTCAACATGTATTTCAGAGCCCAGAATTACTACATTCCTGCTCACACTTCAACATGTATTTCAGAGCCCAGAATTACTACATTCCTGCTCACACTTCAACATGTATTTCAGAGCCCAGAATTACTACATTCCTGCTCACACTTCAACATGTATTTCAGAGCCCAGAATTACTACATTCCTGCCCACACTTCAACATGTATTTCAGAGCCCAGAATTACTACATTCCTGCCCACACTTCAACATGTATTTCAGAGCCCAGAATTACTACATTCCTGCCCACACTTCAACATGTATTTCAGAGCCCAGAATTACTACATTCCTGTTCACACTTCAACATGTATTTCAGAGCCCAGAATTACTACATTCCTGCCCACACTTCAACATGTATTTCAGAGCCCAGAATTACTACATTCCTGCCCACACTTCAACATGTATTTCAGAGCCCAGAATTACTACATTCCTGCTCACACTTCAACATGTATTTCAGAGCCCAGAATTACTACATTCCTGCTCACACTTCAACATGTATTTCAGAGCCCATAATTACTACATTCCTGCCCACACTTCAACATGTATTTCAGAGCCCAGAATTACTACATTCCTGCCCACACTTCAACATGTATTTCAGAGCCCAGAATTACTACATTCCTGCCCACACTTCAACATGTATTTCAGAGCCCAGAATTACTACATTCCTGCTCACACTTCAACATGTATTTCAGAGCCCAGAATTACTACATTCCTGCTCACACTTCAACATGTATTTCAGAGCCCAGAATTACTACATTCCTGCCCACACTTCAACATGTATTTCAGAGCCCAGAATTACTACATTCCTGCCCACACTTCAACATGTATTTCAGAGCCCAGAATTACTACATTCCTGCCCACACTTCAACATGTATTTCAGAGCCCAGAATTACTACATTCATGCTCACACTTCAACATGTATTTCAGAGCCCAGAATTACTACATTCCTGCCCACACTTCAACATGTATTTCAGAGCCCAGAATTACTACATTCCTGCCCACACTTCAACATGTATTTCAGAGCCCAGAATTACTACATTCCTGCTCACACTTCAACATGTATTTCAGAGCCCAGAATTACTACATTCCTGCTCACACTTCAACATGTATTTCAGAGCCCAGAATTACTACATTCCTGCTCACACTTCAACATGTATTTCAGAGCCCAGAATTACTACATTCCTGCCCACACTTCAACATGTATTTCAGAGCCCAGAATTACTACATTCCTGCCCACACTTCAACATGTATTTCAGAGCCCAGAATTACTACATTCCTGCCCACACTTCAACATGTATTTCAGAGCCCAGAATTACTACATTCATGCTCACACTTCAACATGTATTTCAGAGCCCAGAATTACTACATTCCTGCCCACACTTCAACATGTATTTCAGAGCCCAGAATTACTACATTCCTGCCCACACTTCAACATGTATTTCAGAGCCCAGAATTACTACATTCCTGCTCACACTTCAACATGTATTTCAGAGCCCAGAATTACTACATTCCTGCCCACACTTCAACATGTATTTCAGAGCCCAGAATTACTACATTCCTGCCCACACTTCAACATGTATTTCAGAGCCCAGAATTACTACATTCCTGCCCACACTTCAACATGTATTTCAGAGCCCAGAATTACTACATTCCTGCTCACACTTCAACATGTATTTCAGAGCCCAGAATTACTCCATCCCTGCTCACACTATTTCAGAACCCAGGTTCCATTCGTCAACCATCTGAGAAACTCACACATAACCACATCTAACTTGACCCGTCTTAATACCATGCTCATTTTGTCTAGCGAAGGAAGGACATCACCATTATTAACATCAAGTGTATGCACAAGCCATGAAAGAATCAGCATTAAATACGCGATAACAGGTAACAGAAACGAGGAATATCAGACCGAGGATGGCAGAGGAAGCGAAGTCTCAGGAGTTTAGACTTCTGAGAAAAAACTGACAAGCGCTGACATCCAAACTATCAGTGCATAGTCAATACAATTCTATAGATCAATGATCATGTTCACCACAGGCCTGTAGATAAAAGGGATTGGGGTGTTCAACCCCCCCCCCCCAATATCTATCAGAACATGACATTTAGAGCTAGGAACTTTACCAAAAGATGTATTTAAAAAATCCCAATAAAATCCTCCCTTCGCGATTTTTTACAAAGCTGTCAATCACATTGTACATAAACAAAAATTCATCAGGCACAGGAAATCACAAATGACCTTTTTTTCTTTAAGGCAACTTCTCCCCCCCCCCCCCCCCCGTTTTAACAGACCATATCTACAGCTCTGCTTCACCAGCTTGCACGGCACATAATGCTAATCCGAAATATCTGTACTGGCCTATTTCCCACAGGATTGCCCTCGTTTTAGCCTCCTGTTTTCCCGAAATTGTCTAAAGTGATTATATAAAGATTATAAACCCTCACGGTTCATCGTGTTCGCCCTGTCTCATTGCCTCTTACGGTCAAGTGGGAGAAGTGTTTATCTCCGATCTGGGCGCACTTGTCTCAGCGATATTTATTCCTCTAGTTTTGATGTCACAATTTTAGCTAACATCCATCATAGACCAAGTCTATATACAAACAGTTATTGATTATTTCAGAGAATTCCCAGAAGACGGAAGCATGCTAAACTCCAAACTGTTGTGTATATATGACCTGGCAGTTAAAATCTGTCTACCTCCGTGACTGTCGACTATATAAGACATATTGACCAATGGGGAAAACAGCCCTATAAAATGACTTATTTGACTGTTCGTGATATTTTCATAGGAGACTATGGCTAGAATTTGTGTCGACAGCTAATGAGAATCACGGGAAAAGTTAAATGAGTTTACAGCTGTACGGCGATAAATGTGACTTTTGATCCAACACATTTGACTTCAGAATAGCGTGTGTGTAACTTTGGCCCTCTATGGGATGAGGCAGTCAACTCCACCCCCTAGAATCTCCTTAGTCACCGATATGCAGAATAGGTAACAGTGCTGCTAGTCTTTACCCCTTTCGTGCCCCTGCGACACAAGAACTAGGGGCGTACTAAATTTATTCGTTTACGACTGCCTTATGGTGACCCTATTTAAGGAGTTCATTCAGGGGGGGGGGTGGGGTTGGTAGGGACGCCGCTACTTTCTAGTACTAATTGTCTTGTAACGACTACCTAGAAGAAGGTAGTGGGTGTTTACCCCCCCCCCCCAACCCCTTTTCAACGGGAGTGGTTCTGCCGGTAATCAAGGAACATTCAATTATCCACGTGTACTGTAATCTTGCTGAACGAATGTTAGATCTTTGCCAAGAATATATGGACTGCAGAGGGCGTCACTCATCCTGGCCGAGACGATGTCATCCGTGAGTTTCAATTGCCAGTTACACGAATAGTGACAATATACAGCACTGAAATCGGATCAGGCAAGATAAGTGACGATATCCCCGGGCACCATTATTCTGGAATAAAATACATCTTCATGTATAAGACAACATTTATCAGCTACTTTATCTGTGCACTGATGATATCGTCATGTGGAAGCCCCTAACTGGAAACCTCTAATTTAACTTCTTCATAATTTCGTTTTTTACTCCCTCTGAGTAGGAGGCTTCTACACATAGTCATGCACATCAGGGGCTGAGATTTGGAGTTTTCTCGGTATGAAGTAAACGAGAAACTCCCTCCCTAAATCAAATCTATATGTGATCTAAGCAAACACAACACTACACGGTGGTACAAGCAAACACAACATCATACGATGGTACAAGCAAACACAACATCACACGATGGTACAAGCAAACACAACATCACACGATGGTACAAGCAAACACAACATCATACGATGGTACAAGCAAGCACAACATCATGCGATGGTACAAGCAAACACAACATCACACGATGGTACAAGCAAGCACAACATCATACGATGGTACAAGCAAGCACAACATCACACGATGGTACAAGCAAACACAACATCATACGATGGTACAAGCAAACACAAAATCATACGATGGTACAAGCAAGCACAACATCATGCGATGGTACAAGCAAACACAACATCACACGATGGCACAAGCAAGCACAACATCATACGATGGTACAAGCAAGCACAACATCATGCGATGGTACAAGCAAACACAACATCACACGATGGTACAAGCAAGCACAACATCATACGATGGTACAAGCAAGCACAACATCATACGATTGTATAAGTGCACTTGATTCCTTGTACATACTGTGGAAGACTTTATGTGGAAGACTATATGTGGAAGACTTTATCTGGAAGACTTTATCTGGAAGACTTTATGTTGAAGACTGTGTGGAAGACTTTATGTGGAAGTCTTTATGTGGAAGACTTTATTTGGAAGACTTTGTGTGGAATACTTTATGTGGAAGACTTTATTTTGAAGACTGTGTGGAATACTTTATGTGGAAGACTTTATGTGGAAGACATTATGTGGAAGACTTTATGTGAAAGACTTTATGTGGAAGACTTTATGTGGAAGACTATATGTGGAAGAAATTATGTGGAAGACCCTATGTGAAAAACTTTGTGAAAGACTATGTTGAAGACTCATATTGACAGTGTGAGTTACATCCATCATCGACCTGTATCTTTGATTATATTTCAAATATCACAACAAACATTCATACATCTAGAAAGACCGAAAGATGGCTACTACGTCAAATATATTTTGTACCTCATCACGGCCATATATCTTTGATTATATTTCTTATATCACAACAATACTAATATCATCTGGATAGACGACAATGTGCTATATAATCACAAATATACAAGAGACATATTTAAAAAAACAGCGTTCTGTTTGTGATCTTGCTAGACGCGAATTGCAGATTCACCACTTTTATATTTCATTGCCAAAAGATGCACTTAACTTGCAAACAGCGTCAATGACACAGTTACTATATATTTCGGTCTCCGATAAAGACTGATTGATTGGTCGCGGAGCCAGCCGTAGAAATAATTGGAGTCGTCTGTGACGATGGAAAGATACAGATGTGTCTGATAGATGTGTCTGCCTGGAACGTAAGGTTGGTAGAGAGAACGTAAGGTTGGTAGAGAGAAGGTAAGGTTGGTAGAGAGAACGTAAGGTTGGTAGAGAGAACGTAAGGTTGGTAGAGAGAACGTAAGGTTGGTAGAGAGAACGTAAGGTTGGTAGAGAGAACGTAAGGTTGGTAGAGAGAACGTAAGGTGGGTAGAGAGAACGTAAGGTTGGTAGAGAGAACGTAAGGTGGGTAGAGAGAACGTAAGGTGGGTAGAGAGAACGTAAGGTTGGTAGAGAGAACGTAAGGTTGGTAGAGAGAACGTAAGGTTGGTAGAGAGAACGTAAGGTGGGTAGAGAGAACGTAAGGTTGGTAGAGAGAACGTAAGGTTGGTAGAGAGAACGTAAGGTGGGTAGAGAGAACGTAAGGTTGGTAGAGAGAACGTAAGGTGGGTAGAGAGAACGTAAGGTGGGTAGAGAGAACGTAAGGTTGGTAGAGAGAACGTAAGGTTGGTAGAGAGAACGTAAGGTGGGTAGAGAGAACGTAAGGTTGGTAGAGAGAACGTAAGGTTGGTAGAGAGAACGTAAGGTGGGTAGAGAGAACGTAAGGTTGGTAGAGAGAACGTAAGGTTGGTAGAGAGAACGTAAGGTTGGTAGAGAGAACGTAAGGTGGGTAGAGAGAACGTAAGGTTGGTAGAGAGAACGTAAGGTGGGTAGAGAGAACGTAAGGTGGGTAGAGAGAACGTAAGGTTGGTAGAGAGAACGTAAGGTTGGTAGAGAGAACGTAAGGTTGGTAGAGAGAACGTAAGGTGGGTAGAGAGAACGTAAGGTTGGTAGAGAGAACGTAAGGTTGGTAGAGAGAACGTAAGGTTGGTAGAGAGAACGTAAGGTGGGTAGAGAGAACGTAAGGTTGGTAGAGAGAACGTAAGGTGGGTAGAGAGAACGTAAGGTGGGTAGAGAGAACGTAAGGTTGGTAGAGAGAACGTAAGGTGGGTAGAGAGAGCTATCACCGTCTGCTGTAAATATCTCTACACAGAATTAATTAGTATTTCATTCGTTAAGAGGTTTATCATTGTCGTGATTTTCGTTGTCTACGTCGCCTCATTTGTGCAACCAAAAGTCCTGCTTGTGTATACAGGCCTTGAATTAGACACTTAATTCTCTGTCTTCATTCTCACACTCATACTGGATGGCAGGATATAGTCCAGAGAACGGAATACATTGCGTTATGGTTTACAGCTGTGCTGTAATTGAACATTGTATCTGTTATTTTCGGTCAGACACATCCAAATTCAGCATTGCTTTTGAGTCACTTCGACTTTGGGATGACACAGTCATTACAACCCCCAAACCTCGTTAGTCGTGTTCTACGACATGCATGTTAAGCTCTTATTGGTAATTATAATCTTTGCTTCCTTTGTCGAGCTTTGTGAACATATTTCTAAGTTACTGTATGCTGTACACGGGCTGGTACTACATTTCTAAGTTACTGTATGCAGTACACGGGCTGGTACCACATTTCTAAGTTACTGTATGCTGTACACGGGCTGGTACTACATTTCTACGTTACTGTATGCTGTACACGGCCTGGTACTACATTTCTAAGTTACTGTATGCTGTACACGGGCTGGTACCACATTTCTAAGTTACCGTATGCTGTACGTAAAGTTCACACTCAGCGGATGTGTCTGATCAATGGTTTCATCTGTTTATTGAACATAGACGATAATCTTTCGAAGATTGAGACTTTATTTTTATCAGTTATAATAAATATACCTCCAAATTTATAAACAATATACCTCCAAATTTATAATCATTTATAACAAAATACCTCCAAATTTCTATAATTTGTAATCAATCTATCATTTTTTTCTTCCTCTTTTACCCTTTACGGGTATCGAGGGAGATATAATGTTCTTGTTCTCACTTTTCTGGCAGTTTCAGATAATGTTATTTGGTGTTCGTGTAATGTCTCTTTGATGTTGTCGATCCAGCGTACTCTAGGTCTACCACTGGCTCTTCTTTCTGCTTCTCCTCTCTTCATATATGCTTTATAAACTAATGAATCACACGACAATCTTTCCAGATGACCAAACCATTGTATCTGTTGGTTTTGTATGTATTGTAGAATTGATATGACACCCACTCTTTCTCTCATGACATCGTTTCTAATTCTGTGTCTTCTGGTCACTCCTGTGGCTTTTCTCAGACATCTTATCTCTGTTGTAACCAGTTGTCTCTTATGTTTTGTTGTTAAGGACCATATTTGACATTGGCAGCACAGGGTTGGAATGAAGATACTTTGGATAAGATGGTTTTTTTTTTTGTCATTGGTAGCATTTTGTGCTGCAATAAAGGAGATAATTGTCCCAGTATTTGATCCACTTTGCTACAACGAATGTCTATTTCGGTGTCCATCTTTCCATCTGAAGAGAATGTTACGCCTAAGTATTTGAAGGTGTTGGTTTGTTTAATGACTTGATTTTTCACTGATATATCTAGATTGTGTGTATCCATTGCTATTTCCGTGGTTTTTTGTTTTATCTATGCTTATCTTCATGTTGTTGTTCTTGCATTCGATGTCCATGGATGTTAAATGAAATTAAAGTTCAGTTTCTTCATTTGCTATTATAGCCTGATTGTCGGGAAAGAGTAGCTCTTTGGTATTTTCATTTTGCATCTTCGCTTTTTTCGTAATGCTGTCGATATATGTGATAAACAGAAGTGGTGATAAACGCATCCTTGCCTAACTCCCGATGTGACTTTAAATGATTTTAATGGTTCGAATTACACACTCACAGTTCACATATAAGCTGTGACGTACTTTAATAAGGTGATTGTTGACAACATAGATAGCCAGTGTGTGCCATAGAACGTTTCTATATACTTTAGTCAACATACCTCCAAATTTATAATCATTTATAATCATTTATAATCAACATACCTCCAAATTTATAATCATTTATAATCATTTATAATCAACATACCTCCAAATTTATAATCATTTATAATCATTTATAATCAACATACCTCCAAATTTATAATCATTTATAATCATTTATACTCAACATACCTCCAAATTTATAATCATTTATAATCATTTATAATCAACATACCTCCAAATTTATAATCATTTATAATCATTTATAATCAAATACCTCCAAATTTATAATCATTTATAATCAAATACCTCCAAATTTATAATCATTTATAATCAAATACCTCCAATTTTATAATCATTTATAATCAAATACCTCCAAATTTATAATCATTTATAATCAAATACCTCCAAATTTATAATCATTTATAATCAAATACCTCCAATTTTATAATCATTTATAATCAAATACCTCCAAATTTATAATCATTTATAATCAAATACCTCCAAATTTATAATCATTTATAATCAAAATACCTCCAAATTTATAATCATTTATAATCAAAATACCTCCAAATTTATAATAATTTATAATCAAAATACCTCCAAATTTATAATCATTTATAATCAAATACCTCCAAATTTCTATATTTAATAATTAATATACCTCCCAATGTTCTGTAATTTATAAGCAATATACATCCCAAGTGACAGAATCACCTTAAATTTCTATAATAGAAAACGAAATGTGTGACAGTTGATAGATTTGTCACATTGACAGTCACGTAGAGATTAGAACTGATATTGACACAATTGTCGTGTCTGTGAAGCCAAGCTGTTCGTTCCACATACGCACTAACTCCGTTCCACAGACGCACTAACTCTCGTTCCACAGACGCAACACTCGTTCCACAGACGCAATAACTCTCGTTCCACAGACGCAATAACTCCGTTCCACAGACGCAATAACTCTCGTTCCACAGACGCAATAACTCTCGTTCCACAGACGCAATAACTCTCGTTCCACAGACGCAATAACTCTCGTTCCACAGACGCAATAACTCTCGTTCCACAGAAGCAATAACTCTCATTTGCAATCATTCACATACGTTATAGTTTTCATATGAAACTTCAATATTTATAGTTTCGTCGAAGACGGATGTATCAGGTAACTGGCACAAATTAAACGCTGACACAACACATTGTCATTCTTGTGACTACATCTTGTTGAATGTCTAGTGGAGTCATTGTCCTGCTACAACAGAGATCCAGCGGGAGTTTGAGAATGAACGCTGGTGACGAATGTTTATGGTTTTTAATGAAAAATGAGCTCTATTGGACACTGTTGAGCTACAAAAGACAGCGAGTTTTATTAAGGAGACAGAATTACAGATATAGACATGTTTCAAGTGAACGAAACAAAAAGAAAATGAAAAATGAATATTTAAACTTTGCAGAAGACTTATGTGTCGGACCATTGTCGCAAATAAAACGGCAAAACACAACGCATTTCCATTCCCTCGACAACATCCTGCTGGAAATCTAGTAGGAGAATTGTTCTGCTGCAAGAGAGATCCAGCGGGAGTTTGAGAATGAGGGCTGAAGAAGAAGATGTGAACTTGTTAATAGAAAAGTTTAGTGTTGTTGTTCTTCCTCTTACATTATCAAACTCCTGCTGATTAGCAGGATGTAGTCCAGGCACTGGCATGCCTGCTGTCATAGTTTGTAGCTTGCCTGCAATATCTGCGTATGTCGGCCTGACACATCCGACTTCAGCACGGCGTTGGACCACTTTGATTCTCTGTTGGATGAGACATCCGATTCCTCTCTGAAATTCTCCTTAGTCGCCTCTTACGATATGCACGGCTGGTAACAATATCACTATTCTTTGCTCCACTTTCGGGCCCTGGCAGCACAAATGAGTCTCAAACGCCTGCTTGCTGGCAGGATATAGTCTGGAGAATGAAATGCGTTGTGTCCTCTGTTTATAATTTTGCTGCAATATTTGCGCCTTGCAAGGCTTGTGGATCGCTTTGACACACTATGAGATGGAACAGCTTTACTCACTACCAAAATATGTTTAGTCGCCTCTTGCGACATCCATGGGAACTTAGATCATCGGTATTCTTTGCTTCAATGCCAGGATCCCTGCACTATCAGCGGGCGAGTTTTCTAATGAAACTTAAGCACTTACAGATCCTATCTGCATGAGAAGACACATTTAGGTAATACTAATGGTGTTTTCTCATAAATCATGACTCGAAACGTTTTCGCCTTCGCCTTTAACAAACTCTCAAACATCTGGAGATCGAAGATCGCATGTAAACACATCAAACTGCAACTATTCAATGCAAGTGTGATTCCATTATTGACATATGGATGTGAAAGTTGGAAATCTACCGCAATAATGGATAAGAAGCTAGTTGCCTTCGAGAATAGATGCCTCAGGAAAATAACAAACATTAATTGAAAAGACTTCAAATTAAACGACACACTAATGTAATGTTGAGGAGCGCGGTAGCCTAGTGGATAGTGAGCTTGCTTGTTATCATCTGGTTACAGCGTGCCAGGTTCGAAACCACGTCCGGACATTAAAAAAAAAAATCCGGGTTGTGATTTCTCACTTGACACGACCACTCCTCCAGTCGACTCAGCTGTAAATGAGTACCTGACGCATGAGTTAGGGAAGGTAAAAAACAGCAAGGAAGGGAACTGGCCACCCCACCTAATAGTTGATGCGGCTTAGTACATGAAGAGTTATCTTCATCCCCGACGGCAGATGCCATGGGACCTACCTTTACCTTACTAAGAGAGAAGACAAAACAAGAATATGTGACGAACATCATCAGAAAACGCCGCTGGACATACATCGGCCACGTACTTAGAATGAAGGAAGGCAGAATTCCACGACAAGTCTTCATGTGGATACCAGACGGGGAAAGATAACAAGGAAGACCACAATCAACGCTAAGAAGAACATTAACGAATGAATTAAAATCAACAGGCGTATGTACAAGACCTGCAACCTCTAGTAACTGACCGACCGGCATGAAGAACTATGACATTCGCCCTTTGTGCAAAACTTGGAAAAAGAGAAACAGACTGACTGACTGACTGACTGAATGCTCTTTCAGTTTCCGGATACGATTGATTTAGCTTAGATGTGGGTAACCTTTGGATTGCGTCTGGGCTACTTTTGCGTGAGATTAGGCTATCATTTCGTGAGATTAGGCTATCATTGCTCGGGATTAGGTTATCATTTCGTGAGATTAGGCTATCATTGCGTGAGATTAGGCTATCATTGCGTGAGATTAGACTATCATTGCGTGAGATTAGGCTATCATTGCGTGAGATTAGGCTATCATTGCGTGAGATTAGACTATCATTGCGTGAGATTAGACTATCATTGCGTGAGATTAGGCTATCATTGCGTGAGATTAGACTATCATTGCGTGAGATTAGGCTATCATTGCGTGAGATTAGACTATCATTGCGTGAGATTAGGCTATCATTGCGTGAGATTAGGCTATCATTTCGTGAGATTAGGCTAGGCTATCATTGCGTGAGATTAGGCTATCATTGCGTGAGATTAGGCTATCATTGCGTGAGATTAGGCTATCATTTCGTGAGATTAGGCTATCATTTCGTGGGATTAGGCTATCATTTCGTGATATTAGGCTATCATTGCGTGGGATTGGGCTATCATTTCGTGGGATTGGGCTATCATTTCGTGGGATTGGGCTGACCTTGTTTGGGATAGGCCATCCTTGCGTGAGATTTGTGGTTATCCTTTCGTGGGATTGAGTTATCCTCGCGTGGAAAATATACTTGCGTGGTACTGGGATATCCATGTGTGAGATTGGGCTATCCTTGGATGGTGCTTGGATATCCGTTTGTCTGATTGGGAAATCCTTGCGTTGGATTATGCCAGCACAATTTATTTAGTTCTGGGAGAAAGAATTATGACAGATAGTTTGTGGATTTTACGTTCTAAATTTAGGATCAAGTGCATAAAGTACGTATAAATCAAAGATGGTGTGCCAGTGAAAATTGTTTTGAGGACCATAAAGACCCGCTTGCAGTTTCTTCCCACTCCTGATCGTACCACGTTGTGGGCTCCTATTTGAGCGTTATCGATCTCGTGAAACATTTCTATCAGCGATCTGCCTGAATCAGACTTAGCGACGTCTAAAACGGTGTTCAGATAATCCTTCAAACGTAATGTATCTTTATTATGTAAACTGGAGGTCGTGTGGTGACTAAATTACCAGAATCACAGCCTCTACTACTTTTGTTGATTGTAAAACTTTGATATAGCTACATTGGACTAATGTCCGGTGGTTGAAAGCAGCGTACATCACCATTAGAGTTGCATGATTCATAACCAATCAAAATGCTAAAATAGTAACTTGTCCTGTACAGGTTCTTTCTAAACAGAGCGCCAAAAGACTGGGAAAAAGACCTTAGATTTGTCTTTTTTGCGGAGAGGATTGTGAGGGGTTGTTTACCCGCTGTGATTGCTTTCTCCTGTTTACTAGATATCATTTTGTTGACTTCATATGGTGTGGGGATTGGATATAGTGTGGGGATTGGATATAGTGTGGGGATTGGATATAGTGTAAGTTCTAATTCTTAACGTATTATAATCTACTGTAAATCTATTTTATATTTATTCTATTTTATCACTTTAAAGGGCTTTTTTCATGTTTAAAACTGACGGTTACATTTGCTTCTATAAAAGGGCGGTCTTGGAAATTTCGCCTCTGTATATAGATGGTAACTCTGCCTATATATATGGATGTCTCTGTAGCTTTGCCTCTGTATATGGGTGTCTTGGTAGCTTTGCTTCTATATAAGGGTATTTCGGTAACTTTACCTATATAAAATGGTGTCTCGGTAATTTTAACTCGATATAAGGGTGTCTCGGTAATTTTGCCTCTATAAAATATTGTCTCGGTAATTTTACCTCTATATAAGGGTGTCTCTGTAACTTTGCCTCTATAAAATGGTGTCTTGGTAATTTAGCCTTTACATAAGGGTGTCTCGGTAACTTTGACACTATATAAGAGCATATCAATAACTTTGTTTATACGAGGCGTGTTCAAATGAAAACGGGACTTGTGGATTTATTTAAAAAGTATCATACGCAATTTAATATTTTCAACGGTATTGAACAAAGCAACCATTTGTGAATAAGAATGCACCTGGGTTCATCAGAAAAAATCTCCGTATGCTTTTAGGCAAGCATCCCACTGTTTAGGTAGACGTCGAATGCCGTCCGAGAAAAAGTTGCGTGGCTGTTCTCTGAACCATGTGGTCACCGCTGTCTTCACGTCTGCGTCGCTGTTGAATCGCTGTCCCTTTAGTGCTTTCTTCAACGGTCCGAACAAATGGAAATCACACGGGGATAAATCGGGACTATAGGCTGGGTGATGAAGAACTTCCCAATTCTTCTTTGCCAATGTTTCCTGCACAATTTTTGCGACGTGCGGACGAGCGTTGTCGTGGAGAAGAATCACACCTTGAGAAAGTCTGCCTGGTCGCTTAGCCTTGATGGCCTTATGCAGCTTGTCTAAAGTGTCTTTATAATGGGCGGCATTGATGTTGACACCAGGTTCCTTAAAATCAGTCAACAAAAGCCCTTCATGGTCAAAACATGCAGTCACCATAACCTTCCCAGCAGAAACCTCCGTCTTTAAACATAGCACCCACTCCATCACTCTGGTCCTCGACAAACATTTGTCACCATATGCTGCCTTCATTCTCCGATGAATGTCTACTGCTTGACATCCTTCAAATGAAAGAAACTGGATCACAGCACGCTGATTCACTTTGGACGGGTTCGGAATCACACCCGCCATATTGTTAACAGTCTTCTGCAGCACATATGCATGCTGGGAAGATGAACACATGACCGTATGTAAATTATTAGATACTCATTACTAGTGCAAAATGTCATCAATATCAGTGCGCTCTATCACGCGTGGTGTAACAAGTCCCGTTTTCATTTGAACACGCCTCGTATGAAAGGATGTCTCGAAAACGTTGCCTCTGTATAAGTGTGTCTCGGAAACTTTGTTTTTATAAAATGCGGTGGTTGTTACTTTGTCTCTGTAAAATTGGGTAGTTTGTCACTTTATTATGTAAAATGGGGCCGTGGGTCAGTTTCCTTCTATACAATGGTTGTTAAGGCTCGAGAGATTTTGGGAACCATTGAAGTAAACGCTTCTCTCCTGTTCTGCGAATGGCTGGATTGCCCTGTCTCTGTCAGGTATGTTTTGATCAGGTCTGCCTTCAAAACTTTCTCTCGATGTACACACGTGTTGCATGAGACTGGCACACGTCCTAGGTCGGTGAGGGGAGGGGTGCAATGTGTGAACAAAGTGTGGTGTACCTGATGACCCCACTTGAGTTTCCACACAGTGGCTGCATGCTGGCGAAGGAAATGATTAATTGTAATAAGAGGCAATGGCATAATGAGAGAAGATCAAAACTCAACTCGTTCCTGTGTTGTCACTGTCATCAAGTGCCGTCTCTGTAACAATGGTTGGCTACAAGGGACTATGAGCATCCTCTGTCTCTTGCCTTGGTGGTACACTCCGTTAGACTGTAACATATCTCGTGATGTCTCCTACTTGTAACTCTGCCTACCTCTTGCTAACCTCGACTCTTCAATTAAGGTCTTCAACAATGGGTTATCTTTTAATGTGTCCAGAATATAGTATGTCTTATATCCTTATTTCATTAAATAATTCTTTTTTTCATAGTTTGTAATAGTTTATACAATGCGTTGTTCGAATCTTTTTATTCGTTTCCTTCCATGAAGTTCTCCCTATTCTTCTATATATTTATATATAGAAGGTATCAACTGTCTTCTAGTTGTTTGTTCATTGTCCATGTTTTTGAGCCATATATATATGAGATTGTTATATACTCACTCCTGCTTATCGTCTGCTCCGAAGTCGACAGTGATGCAAACGATTTTGGATGTCTTGTGATTGGATGTCCACATCAGGGTTGCAAGATGTTGAAATATATTTATTGATGTTCACATCAGGGTTGCCAGATGTTGAAATATATTTATTGATGTTCACATCAGGGTTGCCAGATGTTGAAATATATTTATTGATGTTCACATCAGGGTTGCCAGATGTTGAAATATATTTATTTTACTAGGGAAATTAAAGGTAAAAAGTGGCTAAAAATGATCAAAGTCAATTATTTAAAAAAGATTTAAGATTAAAAGTCAATTACAACATAAAAAAGAATTTTTAATCAAAAGTCAATACGGCATTTTCCCGGTTAGTGATTTGCAGGGACGTATGGAGTGGCATGTGTGATGAAGGCCCTATGCCCTTGCTGTCGCCACATCATTGTTCACGGTGTTTGTAATTTACTCTCCGAAAGAAAATAAAAAACAAAGTCTTTGCCGCGGATCGAATCCTGGATCTAACCCACGGTTCTAACCCCACGACCATGTGTCAAACAATAACTTTTAATGTTGTTTGTACATTGACCATTTATAAACTTATATCTTTATATTTAGAGTTCTGTTGTTACAGTCAAATCCCGTAGCTTATTTCCTCGTATCTAGACATCATTTGTTAGTCAAACCTGCATGGTCAAAATCATGCACAAAATGACCGGTATGACCTCTCATCTGTATTTACACAAGTGCCTTCCTGTTCTCTTTTGATAGTGGTAGGGCGGATACAAATTTGGTGTACACGAGGCCGTGACCTCCCAAGATTCTGTGTACATGTTCAGTTTGATATCTCGCTTCCACAAATTCAAGAAACACAGTTACGATTGTTCCTGGCCGAGTCCATCGTGCAATACACAGGCATGTGGACTCAATGTGTCATCCTCCGGATGGAAAGGTGCCTGCTTCGAAACGTGTGTGTTGTACGTCATCACCACGAATAGTAGATTATATTTCTTATACAACAACAATAATACTATCGTCTGGAAAGACGGAAATGTGCTGACTGCACCACTGTGACTAGATTGAACCTGGAGACCCGTTGTACCACGGACATCTAGATTCAAGCAAGGACTAGCTGTGGAATTTTCTACGTCACGTAGTAGGCGGTTGTAAAGAAACAGTGCCGGATTCCGTTTACAGTAATAGTAGTTTTATTTCATTTTTTTTTAGCTCTGCTGATGAACACATTCTCTAACTGGGTATGACTTCTGTGAGCCAATGTTTATATGTAGGACTTCGCTAAAGAATGTAGGAAACGTATATGAAGCAAGAGTAATGATTGTTTCTATGAAGGCCTGCTATCAGTCTGAAGCAAGTCAACACCACACGAAGATGGGATCAGTCTGAAGCAAGTCAACACCACACGAAGATGGGATCAGTCTGAAGCAAGTCAACACCACACGAAGATGGGATCAGTCTGAAGCAAATCAACATCACAGGAAGGTGGGATCCGTCTGATGCAAGTCAACGATGCGGTAGATGGGATCAGTCTGATGTAAGTCAACATATTCAAATATCTGTGTATACTAATGACATCAGATGGAAAATGTATTAAAGAAGTTAAATGCAGAATTGCTCAGTCAAAGACCTTTCACAAGATGAAGTTCAAGACCATCCTATGTAATATATCTTTGTCAGTTGAGGTGAGAAAGTGAGTTCTTACACGTTATAAATATCCAATTCTGTTGTATGGAAGTGAGTCTTGGACAATCAGCAAAATAGTGAACAATTATATTGAGGCAACAGAGATGTGGTTTTATAGAAGAATAATAAGAACACCATGGACAGATAAAAAGTGTAATGAAGATATCTTGACGTTAATTCACAAAGAGAGCCGCTTACCCGCATCATCAAGAGACAGTCTATATGTTTAGACACATCATGAGAAGAGGAAAGGTGGAACACATTGTAACAACAGGTAAGTTGAATAGCAAGAGGAGTAGGGGAAGACCAAGAGAAAACATGCTTGACAACCTAGCATTGTGGCATGGGAGAACATCGGTATCGGAAATGATTGACAGCACTGGTAATAGAAGGCTGTGGAAAGACATGATAACCAACTCCACACGGCGTGGAGCCACACGGCGTGGAGTATACGAAGTTACACCAATAAAATCATGTTAATGTGAACACGTTTTATGAAACTGTGAAATATATTTTCTTCTTCTTCTTTCGTTCACTTGAAACATGTCTCTATCTGTGAAGATACAGACATAATCCCATTGTGTTTTGTGCGTGACATCCTGATTAATTCTGCGCTTTTTGGCTGGTTGTATCCGTCTTCAGCACACTACTTACTTGGGCAGGACTGTGGTCCTGCTTGAGTGGGACTGCCCGACTAGTCTTAGTTTCCAGCCCCTGATGGCTGAACTAAGCCCCATCACCACTTCACGATGCTGGCCTCGATTGGGTATGACATATGTCATGTAGTTGTTCTTACTTTTCTTTTTCTGAAAACATTTGGGGGGGGGGGGAGAAAGGGTGGTAGAGGGGGATGGGGATACATTATTTGACAATCTGCGTGGGGGTGGGGGTTGATCTCTGAAGTCTAGCCAGTTATTGATAAAATAGTGGGAGTTGAACATTGGCAAATCTTTGATAATGTAATGTATGGACGACACCCCTGTGTGTATCTAAACGAGGGCGGTTATATCAAGTGCTTACCGAGTATAGTATTACCTGCGTGCTATCCAGGTATAGTGTCACCTGCGTGATGTCCAGGTATAGTGTTACCAGCGTGCTGTCCAGGTATAGTGTTACCTGCGTCCTGTCCAGGTATAGTATTACCTGCGTCCTGTCCAGGTATAGTATTACCTGCGTCCTGTCCAGGTATAGTATTACCTGCGTCCTGTTCAGGTATAGTATTACCTGCGTCCTGTTCAGGTATAGTATTACCTGCGTGCTGTCCAGGTATAGTATTACCTGCGTCCTGTCCAGGTATAGTATTACCTGCGTTATGTCTAGTATAGTAATACCTGAGTAATGTCATAAATGTGGGCTGACAAGTCAAGTACCGTCGCTTATCTAGGATGATCCGAGATCTGCGCACAAGAATATCATGTAGAGGGATTTGGTTGTATACATTTTTGGTGTTTGAAGATTTAACCTGCGTGGGACAAGACAGAAGGGCATAACGTTTCAGGTGTCTGTTACATCCAATCTTCAAGGTGTAAATTGTATGCGACACAACTTGACACAGACAGTAGGTAGACATCTGGGCTTGTCTTACAGCCAACCTTGGATATTCTCATGTAACGTGATCTGTTTAAACACCTCATGTTGCTGGGGCAGGTAGCGTAGCAGATAATAATGAAGTATCACAAAGAAGCGATTAAGGAGAGTTAGGGGTATGTCCATACATTTAGAAACACGCAACATATAGGAATAAAACGATAAGTTATCAATCAACTCAGAACAGCAAGATGCAGCTATTACATGATCAAGGACATGATCAAGGACATGCTAAATATGAGAACGTAGCACCTGTAAGGACATGCTGAATATGATTACGGAGCACCTATAAGGACATGCTGAATATGATTACGGAGCACCTATAAGGACATGCTAAGTATTATTACGGAGCACCTATAAGGACATTCTAAATATGAGAACGTAGCACCTGTAAGGACATGCTGAATATGATTACGGAGCACCTATAACGACATTCTAAATATGAGAACGGAGCACCTGTAAGGACATGCTGAATATGATTACGGAGCACCTATAACGACATTCTAAATATGAGAACGGAGCACCTATAAGGACATTCTAAATATGAGAACGGAGCACCTATAAGGACATGCTAAATATTATTACGGAGCAATTATCAGGTCATGCTGAAGGACATTCTAAATATGATTACGGAGCACCTATCAGGACATTCTAAATATGATTACGGAGCAAGTATGGACGTGCCCGACGCCCTATGCTGATGATCTGAGGACTAAAGATCATTGCCAAGTAGTAGGTTAAGTTAGGTTAGGTATGTTGATTATCATTTTACCACACTGGACATGTCAATAGGTGCCCATATCCTCGCTTCCTTAAATATCTTAGAGTATAACGGCTGATGGTTCCGGTTCTATGTTAATCAACGTAGTGATCTTTTTGAAATATTTAAAGTGTTCTCTGACGGACCTGCATATCCTTACTCCTAAATCGCGCATTCTCGATATTGACTCGTACTAAGTACAACAACATCCTCTGATTGTACGAACTCATGAAGAGCATTTGGGTATGTCTGCTCGGTCCACTGTCTGACCATTTGTTATTGTGACAGGTTAACTAATTGGTACTTGTAAAGTTGCAGGTGTTATGTTATTTCAGCAACACATCTCACCCGACAACAAGCGGCGCTAAACGGCACACAGACCAGATCAATAATAAACGGTAAGATGAAATAGTTCCGCTCCAAGATGCAGAAGAGAACGTAAGAGTTCTCCTATAGTTACAGATAATCGGACGTTCCTCCTGAAGTCAACGGCATACTACAGGAGTGTTGTGCCAAGAACTTCCTTGTGGATGTGTTGAAGTACTATAGAAGAGTCCTGAGAATACCATGGACAGCAAAAAAGACCAACCAAGACCGGCTAAGAAAAATCAACGTTCAAGAAGGCTGGCTTTTAAACACCATATTAAGATGGAAATTTCGGTTTTTGAAGAGACACGATGGCATGGAAAGAGTGTTGTTGGAGGTGGCGATAGAAGGTAGTAGAGGCAGAGGTCGATCAAGGGGTTGTTGCACAAGAGATATTCAGGAATGCATGCCCATATCGCTAGAGGAAGCGGGAAAACTTGCCAGAGACCGCGGGGATTTCATTAGATTCATAAGGAAGACTACGTTCTGGAAAGTAAACGTCATAGGACAACAAGAATAAGTCACATGACAACAACACTACGTCACAGGACAACAAGACTACGTCACAGGACAACAAGACTACGTCACAGGACAACAAGACTACGTCACAGGACAACAAGACTACGTCACATGACATGATGAAAACATGTCTTATACTATATTCAATCTATATATGTTCGGCTTTCGTTCCCTGCGGGGCATATGTGTACAATAAACCTCTTTCGATGTGTCCTATCTTTTTCCCGTGTAACAACTGGGACCCTGAACTTCTAGTTCAAAGTGAAAAGAATAGGACCACTGTTTTCTTTCCAGACATATCGTGGGAGACAACTAAGGAATGTTGGGGGATAAGCTGACAAGCTGTCACCTGTGAAAAAATAATAATCGTTATTGACATCTTGACTGACTTTCTTATATTTGTCTTTTATCAAATAATCTCGATGAATAAAGAGGAGATGGAAGCCGGTGGATAATGCACCTTTTTCCTGTGCAGAGTGGGTGTTGTTGTTGTCTGTGTGTCATTTGGCTGGGTCATATTCATAGTAGCTTGGGATTATACACGGTGAACGTCTTGACTAAAATCGCACCTTTTTAAAAGATGCTGTATGGTCGAGATTGGAAAACGTATTGACTCAAGTTGCATGGCGAGTAGGTGTCATCTAAAGGAACCTAGCTCAAATCTCGTTTGCTGCATTATGATTTGTCCTTTTGTAGCAAACTCCTAGCTCCTTGGTGACGGGGAATGCTAGATGTGCAATCATTGCGGATGTGTCAACATATCTGACAAAGATGTGCAATCATTGCGAATGTGTCAACGTATCTGACAAAGGAAAGACGAGCTAGTTGCCAGAAGTGTATACTGTTCGCCTCAAAATACCCGATAAACCTGGGATAATGCAGCACTGGATTATCTACACTCGGGAACTACAAATGAATAACAACCACCCCTCCCTCATAACACAACCGAAATGAATTACTTAATCATCATCATGTGCCAAGAGATACGAGCTCACAGCTAAAGGGGATTGGTTCATCATCATCATGTGTTAGTAACCTGCTCACCGCTAATGGGATTGGTTCATCATCATCATGTGTTACAGTTCCTTCCTATTTTGTCTATTTGTTACCTGACTTCAAAGCAGCCTTCCCTCTCTGTCCGTGCTTCCATTGTATATTTATAATTCTACCTGATATATTATTCTTGTTGTGTAGTTGTGTAATCTATTGTATTCTGTTCTCGTGTGCTGCATTTTATAATATTATACAGAACAAGGGAATCATTGTGAAGTTAATTCATGTCATTTATTGTTCCACAGCAGCGGTGGGGAGTTTGCACTTTCCTCGGACACCCATCTCAGACACCAGTAAACAAGTATTACATACCCCCGTTAGGATTCCAGTTTGAGAACTTCCGTCTAGACTTACAGGTAAACCTCAAAACATTTCCACCAGCATCCAACCTGATTTCTCAAACCGCTGTTTCACCTCGCATATATACCTTGACTTCACTCACTGACTAACCAGCATGATTTCTCTCCATTGTGATTTCACTGATAATGTTTAGTTAGACACTGTTTACGTTTTCAAAAATTGTGGATAAGAAAATGGGAAATTTTGACATTTGGTAAGTACAATGTTTAATATTTTTTTTAGTTTTCTGTTCATGTTACAGTGCGATTAGAGCGTAGTCGTTTGGAGTGTTCGTTTTGACGTGCGTTGTTCAACGCGCAATTACAACTATCATTCAGTTTCTTGTGGTTGGGAACTGTTCCGTGTGTTCGTTCAAATCGCATATTAAATGTGTGGTTGTTTTGATTGTTAGGAAGTATGAGCAGTTGAGTTCTTGTATCCTTTTGAGTTGTGTAACAGTTTGTCTAGAGCAGGGGCCGGCAACCTATGGCACGCGTGCCACACTTGGCACGCGAAGCAATTTCAAATGGCACGCACACTCTTCACGTTTCCTGTATGAAGTTTATTATAAATCGATTAGTGGGAGTTTCCTCGCTCATTTCGGCACCTGGGCGTAGCAGGGAACCAGCAACAGATTTCTCCAGACTTGTTACATATTATACAATATTTACATATTATTGAATATCACTATATATTAATTAATTTAAATATAAAAATAAAATATATGGTAAAATAAGAATATTGGCCTCGACTTGTATAAAATGATATGTGATGTTGGCACTCTGAATAATTTGAAAACTTAAGTTGGCACACAGTTAGCAAAAGGTTGCCGACCCCTGGTCTAGAGCAATATTTCATACAAAGAAGACTCCCAAGTCTCATCGGCGCACAATGCTTTGTGGAGAAGCCTCCGATTCAGAGGGGGTAAAGAAGCAGGTATAACTGATTCACAATGTTATATATGTGATTAGCTGTAACTGATGTATGGTGTCGAGGCCTGACCGGGGAGCTAAGAATAATAAGGATATAATCTGACATGCATGTTGTAGAAAGCTAATCAGGATGTTTTTATTGATGGAGTTGACCACCCTATCCTAAATTTTTGGGTCAAATTAATCTAAAATCTCGTGTGTTGTCGGGGCCTGATAGGGAGCAAACAATAGTGACACTGTGTCCTGCTATGCATATCGTAAGAGGCGATTAAGGAGGTGGTTGGGAGTGGAGATGGCTGTCTCATCTAATAGAGGATCAACTGACAAGAAGCTATGTTGACTTCAAATGTGTCAACCGAAAGGCACAGATATCGCAGACAAGCTATAAATCGCGACTATTGCCTTTCGTTCTCCGGACTGCATCCTGCTAATCTGCAGGAGTTTGAGACATTCCTTTCTCCAGACTACATCCTGCTAATCTGCAGGAGAGCAAACACAGAGAAGATATAATCGAACAGAAAGTCATGCTAAGTACAATGTGCCAAACCGATAGGCTTAAATATCGCAGCAACGATGTAAACAATAACACAAGATATTCCACTCTCCGGATTGTATCCTGCTAAACGGCTGGAATGTATCCTGATAAACGGCTGGATTGTATCCTGCTAAACGGCTGGATCGTATCCTGCTAAACGGCTGGATTGTATCCTGCTAATCGGCTGGATTGTATGCATCTAACCGGCTGAATTGTATCCTACTAAACGGCTCGATTGTATCCTGCTAAACGGCTGGATTGTATTCTGCTAAACGGCTGGATTGTATCCTGCTAACCGGATGGATTGTATCCTGCTAACCGGATGGATTATATCATGCTAACCGGCTGGATTATATCATGCTAACCGGCTGGATTGTATCCTGCTAAACGGCTGGATTGTATCCATCTAACCGGCTGGATTGTATCCATCTAACCGGCTGGATTTTATCCATCTAACCGGCTGGTTTGTATCATGCTAAACGGCTGGATTGTATCCTGCTAAACGGCTGGATTGTATCCTGCTAAACGGCTGGATCGTATCCTGCTAAACGGCTGGATTGTATCCATCTAACCGGCTGGATTGTTTCCTGCTAATCGGCTGGATCGTATCCTGCTAATCGGCTGGATTGTATTCATCTAACCGGCTGGATTGTATCCTGCTAAACGGATGGATTGTATCCATCTAACCGGCTGGATCGTATCCTGCTAATCGGCTGGATCGTATCCTGCTAATCTGCTGGATTGTGTCCTGATAATCGGCTGGATTGTATCCTGCTAAAAGTCTGGATTGTGAGAATGAACACAGAAGGATAAATTGTGCTTTGCCCCAGCTCTACAGAGGAGCAAAGAATAGTAACATTGTCATCTTCCATGCATGTTGCAAACGGCGATTAAGTTACGCTGAAAGTAATCCAATAACATGTTATAATGAAGTCGGACGTGGTATACAGGCGCATATATTGCAGCTAAGCATCAAAAATTGAAACATTGTATGCCGTTCCCAGGAACATCCATGAAACAAACAGGTTTCAAACAAGGAGTGTGAGAACAATCAAAGGAGAACGGTTCTGTGCACAGTGGTCAGGAACACAATTATAAGTTTTCTAATGACGGCCAATGCAGCATGCGGTTCCACGGTTAGAACTTGTATGCACAAACATGTATTGGTCTTTGTTAGGCAATGTATTTAGAACTTGTTAGAACTTGTATTTACAGACATTAATGTGTGTCAGTTAGAACATGTATTCACAGATATAAATGGATCTATGTTAGGACCTGTATTGACAGATAAGAATGGGTCTCTGTGAGAACTTCTATTCACAAATGTGAATGCGCCTTTATTAGAACTTTTATTCACAGATATGAATAGAACTATTGTCCTGCTATAAGAGACACCGAGATGGGAGTTTGAGAATGAACCAAGATAACTCCATTTCAAGAGGGAAATGTCCTAGGATGGCGAGTGGAAGGAAAACTGTCATAAAAACAGTAAGGATTAATGAAGAGATCAGAAGATTGCATTTTGGAAGTCTAAGTTGTGTAGAATTAAGTCATTCGCCCGCTAACCTGCAGAGGCGGCTTTCGAATCGACTGGCTATTCGTTGTTTGAAATGCGAGTTACTTCCCTGGTTCAGCCAGACACAAGAGAGTAGGGTACCATGGGTCATGTTCTGGGAAAATAGAGCAATGGCGTTATCGATACCGAGCAAATGCGGTAGGTGACGATAGTTTTGTAATTTCTGGTCAACCACAAACTAGGCACCTGATTACTTATAGGGAACCGAGCACTAATAGGGAACTGAACACTTATAGGGAACCGAGCACTTGTATGGAACCAAGCACTTATAGGGAACCGAAAACTTATAGGGAACTGATTACTTATAGAGAACCGAGCACTTATAGGGAACTGAACACTTATAGGGAACCGACCACTTGTAAGGAACCGTGCACTTATATGGAATTGAGCACTTGTAAGGAAACGAGCACTTATAGGGAACCGTGCACTTGTATGGAACCAAGCACTTATAGGGAACCGAAAACTTATAGGGAACTGAACACTTATAGAGAACCGAGCACTTATAGGGAACTGAACACTTATAGGGAACCGACCACTTGTAAGGAACCGTGCACTTATATGGAATTGAGCACTTGTAAGGAAACGAGCACTTATAGGGAACCGAGCACTTGTAGGGAACCGAGCACTTATAGGGAACCGTGCACTTATAGGGAACTGAACACTTATAGGGAACCAAGCACTTATAGAGAACTGAACACTTATAGGGAACCAAGCACTTATAGAGAACCGAGCACTTATAGGGAACTGAACACTTATAGGGAACCGAGCACTTGTAAGGAACAGTGCACTTATAGGGAACCGAGCACTTATAGGGAACCGTGCACTTATAGGGAACTGAACACTTATAGGGAACCGAGCACTTGTAAGGAACCGAGCACTTATAGGGAATCGAGCACTTATAGGGAACCGAACACTTGTAAGGAACCGTGCACTTATAGGGAACCGAGCACTTATAGGGAACCGAGCACTTATAGGAAACCGTAGGATATGCCGCTGGTTGATAACGCATGTAACATTGACCTTGACATTGTAGATTCAACTATCAGGAAATAGACAATTAGTGTTTGAACGTACTACACCTCGCCTCCGATGCGGAGACGATACAACGTACATTTTAAGTGATATTGTCAAATCATATTCTGAGACACTTAGCCGGGGAATAGTTATGTAAACCACATCAACAGTTAATCGTATTCTGTGACCCCCCCCCCCCCCCCCCCTTCATGCTATACATGAGATTTCATTGTTCAACGTTTGAGATATCGCATGTTACCCCGAACTTTTCCGGGGCAATTAACTGACGTTGTCAGTTCGCGTAACTCATTCAGAACTGAGTTATTTGTAATCTCCCTTTCGCTTGACGTAACCCACCAGGGGACACATCCGTTATCTGCGGTTGCACCTAGTAGGTACGTTTATGAGGAGCAGAAACTTGCCAGGTCTGGCTGAATGACTGACATTTGAAATCTATTGTAGTTACAAGAGAGTAAGTTGTTTTTAAGACACTGTTTTATCAAGAAAGGAGAGTCGCTTAGAGCAGTAGTTAGCGTACTGTTTTCGCTTATGAGTGGTCCTGGGTTCATTCCTCAGTGGAGACGGAAATGTATTTCAGATCGCAACGGTTCCCGGGTCGACCCAGCATAAAATGGGTACCGAACTAATCAGGGAAGTAAGGACTGCGAGGGAGAGGAGATGGCTAACGTCCTCATGTAGCAGAGCCACTGAAATGTGAGATAGCTAACATCTTATACCCCTATAGCTAACATCTCACACCCCTATAGCTAACATAAAACACCCCTATAGCTAACATCTCACATCCCTATAACTAACATCTCACATCACTATAACTAACATCTCACACCCCTATAACTAACATCTCACATCCCTATAGCTAACATCTCACATCACTATAGCTAACATCTCACACCCCTATAGCTAACATCTCACACCCCTATTGCTAACATCTCACACCCCTATAGCTAACATCTCACACCCCTGAAGTTACAGTCAGGTGTTTAGATTATACGGAGATGAAGGTAAAAACCGAAGGTCCCGTGTGCAAGGTGCGAAAACACACAGTACATCTGGGGCAGTTAAGGCTTGGCTTAAAATATTCCTCGAAAAATGGAAATGTTCAGTAGATATTCTAGCATTGCTACACAAATAAATGTTCTAGAGATATTTTAACATTGCTACAAGGAAATGTTCTAGAGATATTCTAGCATTGCTAAAAGGAATAATTCATCATTAAATATACTACATCTGTGTCCCTCGCTGGTGCTCGCTGTAGGTGCTTTGCTGCTGAGGTGTAAGAAATAAATCATACGTAGCCAATGAATGATGTGCAAATAAGGTTAGCACCCATTGGAGCATATGCTTCCGAGGTAGCTGTTTTATTTATAAATGTCCGAATCATGTCAGATTGTACCATTTCATAAGAGAAATCAATAATATGTAATAACTGCGCAGAACTGAAGACCAACATGTAAATCTTAAAACAGGGTAATAAAGTTGTGCTAATCACTGGAAACACACACAAACCAATCCTTCCGGTCATCGCTACATTTTTTCAGGCCATGTGAACGTCAGAAATGCCGTTCGTGGTCGTTGTTTGTTTATGTAAGCAGATCCCTATATGTCTATATAATCGTGATAAAGACCTTTTGGTCGAAACGTCAGTTTGTGTGTGTGATAATTTGTGTTTACAGTGATTAGCAAAACTTTATTACCCTGTTTCAAATTTTGCCTGTGGTGAGATGTGAACCATGTACCATGGGCGTTACAGAAGTGCTGTGTACCACGCCGACACAGATCAGGGATACAGCATCGTATATACGAGGTGAAAATAAAGGCTACTTTCATGTAGCAGTCTGCCGCGTGCTGCCAGGGCAGAAAATGGCAGCAAATAATAGATGCACTATTACCTGTCATGCTGTTCGTAAGAGGCGACTAAGAAGGTTTTGGGGGCGGAATTGGATGTCCCATCCCATATAGGGTCATGTGACCCAGAAGCGGTGATGAAGTCGGATGTGTCAGGTCGTGATACGTAGATATCGCTGCCAAGATATAAGCAATAACACTATTCATTCCGTTGTCTGGACTACATCCTGCTAATATGCAGGAGTTTGAGAACGAACGCAGAAGAAGAAGCTGTAGATGCCTTTATTGCTATAGTGTGCACAACAATGATATTTAGAAATGTTAACCAATGAAAGATGTGAACCCAAGACAACATGGCTTCGAGTCTGGCGTTTAATTTTAGCGATTCGGCTACGTATACATACACACATTCGCGCGCACGCACACACAGACACATGCATACAAACACAGAAAGATATATATATATATATATATATATATATATATATATATATATATATATATATATATATATATATATATATATATATATATATATATATATATATATATATATATATATATATATATATATATATTCTGTATTTGTTCCGTCATGAGCATTCATTCTCAAACTCCAATTGCTTCTCTCTTGTGTCATTACAACGATCCTACCAGATGTCCAGCAAGTCCAGGTAATAGAAATTAGCGTTGTGTCGTCGTGTTTTATTTGTGCTAAACACCCAATACATCCGACTTTGGAGGAATCTATATAGTTTTTATATGCCAGATATATCTGGTACAAGGTACAAGGACACAGCACGCTTCACAGGTAAGGTGTATTTCCGTCGGGAATTCTCGTGTGGACCCACATCTCACGTAGAAAACAATACATACACACACATTTCTTTAGGTTAGTTGTTCAAGCTGATCTCGTGTAGCGTTACTTATCTTGATATATCCGACATATCCGTGTTTTTCTTTGGCTCGAGACACAAAAGTGACCAATGATCCGTCACATCAGCCAAGAGAAGTGACGCTGTGCCAGGTAAAGAGATCCGTCACATCAGCCCTTGTGTTTTTATATGCCAGTTATATATATATGAAAATCACTTTATCGCAGTGGATAGTAAGCTTGCTGTTACTACCAACGGGTTACAGAGTGCCCGCCTCGAAATTTTATCCGACCAAAACAAAATCCGGGTTATGATTTCTCACCTAACACGCTCACCCCCACCAGTTGACAGAACTGCAAACGGGTACCTGACATATGAGTTAGGGAAAGTAAACAGAGTAGGGAAGGGAACTGACCACCCCATCTAATAGTTGCTGTGGATTAGTGCATGCATTATCTTTTTCCCCGACGGCACGTTGCTGCCATGACACTTACCTTTATCTATATATGTATTTGAACTTCGGATTCGAACATTAGATTTTCCTGTACCAGCGGAATCATTTCTAATTTTTTCTGGCAAGTTCCGACAACCTATTTTTGTCTCCAATATTGATTGGTTCGAAAACTGCAGCGTTATGCCTTCACATTTGGAATGAGGATGAATGAACTGTTTAACTGACATTTGTGCCTTGAAGACACAAGTCTTGAATGAAATCTTCTGTCTCTCTGTAGTCCCCGGTGAGAAATTAAAGGGGCGGAACCGTAGACGGAATCGTATACTTGTATAATTCTGTTATTTTCAATTTGTTAAAGACATATAATGGCGATTATAATATTAATCATCATATTAATCATCATATTAATCATCATATTAATCATCATATTAATCATCATATTAATCATCATATTAATCATCATATTAATCATCATATTAATCATCATATTAATCATCATATTAATCATCATATTAATCATCATATTAATCATCATATTAATCATCATATTAATCATCATATTAATCATTATATTAATTATCATATTAATCATGTTAATCATCATATTAATCATCATATTAATCATCATATTAATCATCATATTAATCATCATATTAATCATGTTAATCATCATATTAATTATCGTCATTGTCATCAACACGGCCATTATCATCTGCATTTCGTCATCATCAACTAAAAATGAGAATTATAAAATGGTACACCTATTCTCTTCCGTAAAAAATGAGAATTATAAAATGTTACACATATTCTCTTCGTTAAAAAATGAGAATTATAAAATGTTACACATATTCTCTTCCGTAAAAAATGAGAATTATAAAATGTTACACATATTCTCTTCGTTAAAAAATGAGAATTATAAAATGTTACACATATTCTCTTCCGTAAAAAATGAGAATTATAAAATGTTACACCTATTCTCTTCGTAAAAAAATGAGAATTATAAAATGTTACACATATTCTCTTCCGTAAAAAATGAGAATTATAAAATGTTACACATCTTTTCTTCCGTAAAAAAATGAGAATTATAAAATGTTACACCTATTCTCTTCCGTAAAAAATGAGAATTATAAAATGTTACACATCTTTTCTTCCGTAAAAAATAAGAATTATAAAATTTTACACCTATTGTCTTCGTAAAAAATGCCGTAGAAATGTATTTTATTCGTGAGTTAGTGGATGATCGGACTTCCTCCTGAAAGAAATGGCAACCTACAGGAGGAATCATGTTTTAAGACGACATAGTCCGCATTCCGGTCGCTATTCTCAATGTAGGTGCTCCAACGAGTAGGCCAAATCAATATTTCAACAAACAAACAAAAAAATGAAAAAAAATTATATGCAGTGGATTAATATCAATGCGTAAACAAGTTTGAGTGCTAGGATGCTATATTGAGACAATCAATTCTTGTGGAAGAGAAGCATGGACAGTAAACAAACGTGAACAAGCGGGAGGCAACTCAGATATGTTTTTTAAGAAGAAAGATGAAAGTCCATTGACATATTTTTTTACATTGACATATATATTGACCATTGTCAATATTTACTTGTCGAGACTGTGCACTTATAGGTTTAGCCGGAGTGCAATTACGTCGGCTCATAGTCAATAATCAGGAATAATGAGTAAACACTAAGAATCGCTAAGCGCTAAATCTGTAGCTTCTGGTTTTTTACGGAAATTTGATGACCTTTTGCAGAAAATAGCTAAGTGAGGGGTTTTGAGGGTTTTAGCCAAGTTTCTAATACTAAAACTCGTGTTAATTTGCACAGGGAGGGGTTTGAATATTCCAAACCCAACCCTTATCTGCGGAGCCTTGTAGGATACCAAAGTTTATGCTCTGGTAACTTGGAGGAAATGCGCCTTCGCTATTGAGTAAGCGATAAGGAAAAGCTAGTCAGGCTATTTCTGTTCAACCACTGACAAAACAGCTGAACACTTCTGAGAAAACCGTATGATATGCCCAACTGGTATATAGTTCTGTTTACTTGTACTTTGTGTTATGTGACGAATTCTTTCCAGAATGTTGTCTTCCCAATGAACTCTCTGAACCCCTTTTTATCTTGGGCGATGCGGCATGCATTTTCCAACGATGTATTCATGTTATCTTTAATGTCGTCAGTCCTTCTTCTTCTTTGTCTTTCTCATCTGCCCTACATTATTACTTGTACTTTACTTGACTTTGTACCTGATTGTGTGAGTCAAATATCATAGCAAGGCACAACATCTTGTAAATAACCAAATGGTCGGAGGGTGTCCGACAAAGTGGATGGTGCCGCAGTAACCGAATGAACAAATAGTAAAGCAAAATGAATTAATGAGGTTACTGAAAACACTTACCTTGCATATGAATAAAAATATATAAAAAAGTATATATATATATAAAAACATACAATAAAACTAAAGGTTTTATGTTTTTGAGACGTGGCTCTAGACAGGTTAAGTCATATATTCTGTTGATTATTGTGTTGTTTACTGTTGTTTGTCTCTTGAAAAAGGTTCCATTTGAGCCGATACGGGGAGAATTGTCCTGTTTAGTTTTATTTGTATGTTTTTTTATATATAATTTTTATATATTATTATTCATAGGCATGGTAAGTGTTTTCAGTAACCTGTTTAATTCATTTTGGTTTACAACATCTTGTCCTTGCAGACAAAAATCATAGCAAGGTACACACTGTTTTCCTGACAGTCAAACATCATAGCAAGGCACAAATTCTTTTTCTCAATACAAAAAATTGACAAATATACGCATATCAGCAGAGATGAACTCACAACTTGCAACAATGATTGACAACAACTAGAAAATGTTAGCAACTTTGAATATCTCGGGACAATCATCAACACCTCAAGAGACTGCTCTGCGGAGATCAGGAATAGATTATCAATGGCACTACAAAAACATCACATATGGACAGTTATGACAAGGAGCAAACAGAACAAAAAACAACAAAGTTACAACTATTAAGAAGCTATATCTTAACAGTACCTACATAATAATGCGCCACGTGGGCAATGCTATCTGCAATGGAAAAGAAAATATCGGCATTGAAATGAAATGTTAAAGAAGGGACATAAGAATATCATGGACAGAAGAAACAAATCAACGTTTGTAGAAAAATCTGCACAGATCTGAACATAGAAGTAGGCTGGCTCCTCAAATCTGTAAACATAATGAATGCAAGCTGGCATATTTCAGACATAAAAAGACACAATGACTTAGAGAGATTAATTATGGAGCGATAGTTCGAGGTTAGAGTACACGAGACAGGCAAAGACTGTGATGGACACCTGCCATTGAAGACCTTCTGAGCATGTCAATAGAAGAAGCTGGGCAGATTCTACAGAACTAATAGTCTTACAGAATAGCAGTGAGGAAAACGTGCAGTAAAGACAAGTAACTTAGATAGGCTGTCTCTGTGAAATTACATATTTAATAACATGTCACAATATGCACCGCAGGTTGAGATTACTATTCACTGCTTCACAATGACTGCCTGAAGATTGAATGCCACCTGAAACATGAAACCGACATATATCATTACAACTAACTACATGAGAAATGTATTCCATGTTATCTCTCACCGCTGAACATTTCATGTTATCCTTTGTTCATTGTCGACATAGAATTCAGAAACATCGAATTTCATCTGCTGGAAATTATGAATTACCGTGCATGTAACATTTACATAAAACTAACATTTCAGGTAAATCTGCTGTAACTTTCAGAATTTTTATAAAAGTACACAGGTTTTTGTAATATAATTTTTTTTATGTGGTGGTTGCATTGGTTATGCTTTGTTGACCTCGATGTTCAACAAAGCGTGACGAAACACGACAAAGAGTGTTCTATAAATAAATGTGTTATGCAGAATTTTCTCCTAGTGTGGCATTTTTCACTGAAAACAATTTTATAAACATAGTGCACACGAGACCTCAGAGTTTATTGTGAAATTATTTTAAGACTACGTGTATGATCGCGCCTACTTTGAGTAGTGGGGGCAGTTCTAATACCTCTTTACATTGCCTTTATTTAAGCAATAAGACCGTGGGTTGCCGAGCCTAAACAAGGTGCAAGAATAACTATGCTGTGGCCTGTCATGCATGTCACGAGAGGTGATCAAGGAGAGGTTTAGGCATGAGCTGGCCACATCTCATAGAGGATCATAGTGATCTAAAGCCGTGCTGAAGTCGGATATTTCATGGCCAAAATGCGATAATATCGCAGCGAAGCTGTAAACCATGATACAATAAATTATGTTATCCGGATTACTTCCTGATATCCAGTGGGAGTTTGAGAATATAAAGTGAAGAATTTGGCAATGAGAGAATAGGTAGTGCAGAGCACATTAGCGTAGTAATGACGCACAGTCGGGGTAGGTGCGTTTGACCTCTCCTTATTAGAAATCTAAATAATATTGGAAAACTATAAAATATTGAAAATCTAAATAATATATTGAGGGGGGGGGGGGGGGATTGAAAATCTACATAAATAGTGAAAATTTAAAAACGTAGGAAATCTACAAAAATTGGAAAAATATTAAAAATTTAAAAAATAAAAAAATATTGCAAAAAAAATATTTAAAAATATTGGAAATATAATAAATATTTGAAATCTAATAAATCTAGAAAGTCTTTAAAAAAAATAAATCTAAAAGAAATTGGGAATCTAAAAGTAATATCGAAAATCTAAAAGTAATATCGAAAATCTAAAAGTAATATCGGAAATCTAAAAGTAGTATCGAAAATCTAAAAGTAGTATCGGAAAACTAAAAGTAATATCGGAAATCTAAAACTAATATCGGAAATCTAAAACTAATATCGGAAATCTAAAAGTAATATCGGAAATCTAAAAGTAATATCGGAAATCTAAAAGTAATAACAGAAATCTAAAAGTAATATCGGAAATCTAAAATAATATCGGAAATCTAAAACTAATATCGGAAATCTAAAAGTAATATCGGAAATCTAAAAGTAATATCGGAAATCTAAAAGTAATATCGGAAATCTAAAAGTATTATCGGAAATCTAAAAGTAATATCGGAAATCTAAAAGAAGTATCGAAAATCTAAAAGTAATATCGGAAATCTAAAAGCCAACTGAGAAGATTAAAACCAAGTTACTTTATTTTGTTCTACAAGATTTTGTTTTATATCTGCGGATATATTGTTTATGCAAACTTCCGGCCTGGAGGGCTATGATTTATTTGCGCACTCAAAGATCTTGGTTCCAGACATTTTATACTTGAAGGTCCCAGAAATGGCTTGTCCTCTGCTCCAAGTCTAGGGCACGGAGAGCTAAATGTTCTATTTGATTTTATTGTCTGTGTTTCTCCAAGGTTTTTCTAAGTGCATCTGGTCATGGACATTGAGAGATACACAAGGAATGAAACGGGAAAATGAGACGTCATAGAAAGAGGTGGTTGTTACCAAAAAAAATCCAGGATTTCAGGTAAAATATTTGCCAAGTTCCACTCCAGTATAGTCATGCGTGCTGATCTCACACATCGTTACGTCTCTTGGCTGATGTGACGGATCTTTGGTGACTTTGTGTCTCCAGGCAAAGAAAAACACGGACATGTCGGATATATCAAGATCAGTAACGCTACACGAGATCAACTTTAACAACTAACCTAAAGAAATACTTGTTGTCCACCTTATACTAGTGAGGTGTGGGTCAACACGAGAACTCCAGAAGGAAATAAACCTTACCTGTGGAGCGTGGTGTGTTCTACCTTGATGTCTGCCTTACCTGTGAAGCGTGTTGTGTTCTACCTTGATGTCTGTCTTACCTGTGAAGCGTGTTTCGTTCTACCTTGATGTCTGTCTTACCTGTGAAGCGTGCTGTGTTCTACCTTGATGTCTGTCTTACCTGTGAAGCGTGCTGTGTTCTACCTTGATGTCTGTCTTACCTGTGAAGCGTGTTGTGTTCTACCTTGATGTCTGTGGTCCGATCCTAGTTTGTATATACCCATTTTCCCATTCATTATTCTACCATACATTGTAATAATGTTTGCGTCGTTCTCGTCCACGCCTGTGTGTTGAAAGGTCTTGAAAGTGAAAAAAAGAATATTACTACTTCCGCTTCCATGCAAGTTATAAAAAGCGACTAAAAAGGTTGGACATTGTGTTAAAGATGCCTCTACAACGCTTTCTCAAGACCTATTCCTGGATTACTGTGTGTAAATTAACCCTTTATCTTATGCAAACAAACATGCCAAACACGACAAAGAAAGGGCGCTCCGGCTGCTCCGACAGACTATTTTCATGCCTGTAGTGACATACTATTTTCATGCCTGTAGTGACAGACTATTTTCATGCTTGTAGTGACAGACTATTTTCATTTATTCTTAGTACATATTTGTTACGTCCATTGTTTTCTTCTTGTTGTTGTAGAAACATATCGCTGTTTTGGTGTCTTCTCTTACTTGTTTGTTTGACTTGAGATCTTCCTTATTGATATTTAACATTTTTCTAAGACATTTATTTTTATTTTTATTCTTCTTTCCTTCCTCTTTTACCCTTTACGGGTGTCGAGGGAGATACAATGTTCTTGTTCTCGCTTTTCTGGCAGATTCAGATAATGTTATTTTGTGTTCGTGTAATGTCTCTTTGATGTTGTCGATTCAGCGTACTCTAGGTCTACCCCTGGCTCTTCTTTCTGCTTCTCCTCTCTTCGTATATGCTTTATAAACACATTTATTATTAAATAAATTTAATTTCTTCTCTGGTGTTTTTGTTATTTTCCAAAATAATATTTTGCTTTATATCTTGATTATTCTGCTTGCAATCTTTCAATATCCGGCTCTTTAGTGGCGTGGTAGAGTGCGCGTCTTGACGGCCAGCCAGTGTACCTGGTTAGAATCTTGACGCAGGCATTGGTGTATCCGGACCGTTCAGAAGGAAATGGTAAACTATTACTCTTATTAATATTGCCTAGAAAATATCTGCAGCCAAATATTGCTGAGTTAATAGCTACATCCTGAATATGATATGGCTAAAAATTCATGTTTTTTATATCTCTAAATCCGTTTCTAAAACCTCTCATGCAGTCTTTATCTAAGTTCGACTTGTGCTCAAGACGTCGAGGGTTCGAATCCGTGATGTCTTGTTTAGTAATTTGATTCTCTCAGAGAGCACTGGGGCAGGTGGCGTGTCGGTGCGCTGAGAGCAATGTATCGCTTCAGCTACGCAGTTACGTGCTATGAGTGGTACTCTAGACAGGCAGCGTGTCGGTGCGCTGAGAAGCATTAAATACATACGGAACCAGCGTTCTTGATCCAGAACTATGGGAACCATAGTACAAAGACATCAGTCCTCTACGTCCTTTCAACCTCTCAACCCGCCCCCTCCCCTCTCTAACCCATACATAATTTATTTCATTTTTCCAAACTTAACATTTTTACTCAGTCCTCTCTTAACTCAATTCTTCCTCTTTAAATCCGATACTCACACTCTCTATACTCCATCCTCCCTTTCTGAACGAAAGATCATTTCCACTCAATGTAAACCTAAACTTGACACGTGCATTGCCCCTGAATAATTTCTACTTACCTGGCTCAACTGATTTGACCTAGGTAAATTTCTCACCAGGTAAGACATGAATTGGTCTTGCAAATTGTACACCTGTGTTTTGGTAGACTTGAATTTTCAGGTAATTCTAATTACATATGTAGGCCGCGTAGCACAGTGGTTAGCGCATTGGCTTCGCGTATATCGCAACGGCTCCTGGGTCGACCCATTGGGTATCGGATTCATCCGGGAAGTAAAGACTGCGAGGGAGAGGTAATGGCTACCACCCTCATATAACAGCGCCACTGAAATGTGAGATCGCTAACATATCACACTCCTACGGCAGTTAAATGCTATGGGGTAACTGTAACTTAGTGACATTTGAAGTACGACTAAAGTACTGTTGGATGCGGTGGATGTAGTAATGATGGGAATGAAAGGATGCGACAAGAATTAGAGAATTAGCTTCATTCTACTAGGTTTGTCCAATATGTACTATGCCCTTCTCAACAAAGGGGCACGCCACCTGCCCGAAATATCCGTATGCGAGTTGGAAGAAGTAGAAAGAGTGTATGAATGAGTGGAGGTAAGCAAAGAGAGAAAATCTTTGACGAATGTTATACAGCTATGAAGACAGTATCATGGTCGAGTTGCCACCAGACAGATATAATGATACATCAACTCATCCATCAGTACTCGTGGCCACAAGATACAATCATTCAGCAGTACTAGTGGCCACAAGATACAATCATCCATCAGTACTCGTGACCACAAGATACAATCATCCATCAGTACTCGTGGCCACAAGATACAATCATCCATCAGTACTCGTGGCCACAAGATACAATCATCCATCAGTACTCGTGGCCACAAGGTACAATCATCCAGCAGTACTCGTGGCCACAAGATACAATCATCCATCAGTACTCGTGGCCACAAGATACAATCATCCATCAGTACTCGTGACCACAAGATACAATCACCCAGCAGTACTCGTGGCCACAAGATACAATCATCCAGCAGTACTCGTGGCCACAAGATACAATCATCCATCAGTACTCGTGGCCACAAGATACAATCATCCATCAGTACTCGTGGCCACAAGATACAATCATCCATCAGTACTCATGGCCACAAGATACAATCATCCATCAGTACTCGTGGCCACAAGATACAATCACCCAGCAGTACTCGTGGCCACAAGATACAATCATCCATCAGTACTCGTGGCCACAAGATACAATCATCCATCAGTACTCGTGACCACAAGATACAATCATCCAGCAGTACTCGTGGCCACAAGATACAATCATCCATCAGTACTCGTGACCACAAGATACAATCACCCAGCAGTACTCGTGGCCACAATATACAATCATCCAGCAGTACTCGTGGCCACAAGATACAATCATCCATCATTACTCGTGGCCACAAGATACAATCATCCATCAGTACTCGTGGCCACAAGATACAATCATCCATCAGTACTCATGGCCACAAGATACAATCACCCAGCAGTACTCGTGGCCACAAGATACAATCACCCAGCAGTACTCGTGGCCACAAGATACAATCATCCATCAGTACTCGTGGCCACAAGATACAATCATCCATCAGTACTCGTGGCCACAAGATACAATCATCCATCAGTACTCATGGCCACAAGATACAATCATCCATCAGTACTCGTGGCCACAAGATACAATCACCCAGCAGTACTCGTGGCCACAAGATACAATCATCCATCAGTACTCGTGGCCACAAGATACAATCATCCAGCAGTACTCGTGGCCACAAGATACAATCACAGGAGGAGTAATTTAGTCACCTCGAATAAGTCATTCACCCAACAACTGACTATGGCGCTGAATGTATATACCCTTAGATGTGTGACGGAATGGCAAATATTATTTATGAGAATTGTTCCAGTATCGGGACAGTTGAGGGTAGAAGAATAAAAGGAATAAATAAAGTATGGACATGATTAAGGATTGGACAGGATTCAGATTCCACATTTAAACTAGGAACTGAAAACAGGGGTACATGGCGGAGTTTTTGTGTTGAGAGTGGCACCCCTGCTACCTTTATTGGTTTTAGATGGTAAATGAAATGAATGAATGAAACATTGGCTTTGTACAGATTCCAGAGGCCAGTGTTGCCAAATGGTTGAAACTGTTTATGGTCAAATTTTAGGTAGAAATGGTCAAAATTCTAAAATATGTATAAAAACTACTGATATAGTATAGTGATTTATGTATTGCCTTTTCTCTGTTTTTGCTTTACTGCGTCGCAGGATTGAAAGGCGATCAGTTATCAGGCTATGACACGTTTGGTCGCTTGATATGCAGTAATATTGTTTTTTCTCAGAATGTTGGTAACTCCTTCAATCCACCTTCTTTTTGTTATTCCTCTGTATCTTGCTGTTTCCATTATCATGTTGGATGCTCTTGCCGCTGGCCAATATTGTTTAATTCTCATTAGGTGGCCGAACCATTTCAACCTCTGTTAATCTCTTTATTCCTCACATGATCTCTTCTTTTTCTGTTCGCTGTTTTTCTTAGACATATGACTTCCCGCGTGTAGTATCTCTCTCTCTCTTATTATTTAGTTTGATATTTTAGTATGAAGATTGAATCTATGATTAGCCTGTTGCTTTCCATCGAGATAGATTTCCGTATCAAAATTGATGTCAGTTTATAATTTATATAGTTGCTTTGTGACTTCTTTGCTTTGTGACTTCTTGTCTCGAGTTCTCCGTCAATTCTTTCGTCGTCTGTACAAATAAGATATTTAAATTCTTGCAATTGTTTCAGTAGCTTATCTTTTAACTTTATGTTGATTGTATTGGGTTCTCTGCATACATATATTATTTCTGGGGTTTTTCTGTATTGATCTTCATGTTGTAATTGATTCAACTTTATTTAAGTAGGTTTATGTGATCTTGTAGCTCATAAAATGTTATAAGATATTATGGCCAGTGAAATTTCAAAAAGACTAGAATGGCAACCCTGCCACGGGTGATCGCGAAGCAGCTGTATGGATTCCTTTTCTCTCCATCTTTACTCTCATGACATTAGGTACATTTGATGAAGGATGCTGATAAATTCCATAAATATTTACATCTCTCAAAAACAGCCAGAAAAGTCTTAAATAACAAACCAGAAAGGTCACAGGTACCAAGCCACCCCCACACTCAGATTACCTGTCAGAGAAAGTATATTTAATTTGGCAACATCGTGTGGAAGTTCCTCGACGAGGTAAATACAACTGCAACAATAGGTAGATAACTGAGAGAGTGAGTAAACGAATATATATGTTCACCTGGAACCTTTTAAACACAGGTAGAGAGATAAAAAGTGGGACATAAATAAAGGTAAGTTAGATAGTAGGGAAGAAATTAAAGTGTCGATTTATAGAAAAGGTGCGGGACGTAGTTTTCACTGTACAGGTAGACAGACAGAGACAATCAAAGAGGATCTGATTATGAGTATCAATAACAAGGAAGAATTACAAACACCGGAATCACATAACTCATACCGGAGATCTCTGGTTTCTGCCCCATGTACGGTATTTGGCGCTGAAGGAAATTAGACCAGACTAAGCTAGACTTTATACTAAACTATAGACTAGACTAAACTAGACTCTGCTAGGCTATATACTAAATTATAGATTAGACTAGACTACATGCTAAACTATAGAGTATTTTATTCAGCCCAATTGTACCGGTTTGCTGTCTTTAGTTAGTCCGTCAAGTTTATTATTTTCTTTTCTTTGCTATTTTTGGATTTTAAAAGTATAATCTGCAGGTGTTTCGTGGTTTCAAGTTGTGTTTTTGAAGTTGTGTTTTTGAAGTTGTGTTTTTGAAGTTGTATTTTTGAAGTTGTGTTTTTTTATCTTGGATAATAGTATTATAATCAGCTGTTAATTAGTTGATTTAGATTTGATTGGTAACATCAAAGAACTGATCAAGTAATGGCAGGAGATATTTTGAATAACTTGTAAACATGCCAAAACTATAAACACGAGCAGATAAAATATCAAAAACAGATGTGTCATACTCAGTACAGACAGATGTGACATACTCAGTACAGACAGATGTGACATACTCAGTAGAGACAGATGTGACATACTCAGTACAGACAGATGTGACATACTCAGTACAGACAGATGTGACATACTCAGTACAGACAGATGTGACATACTCAGTAGAGACAGATGTGACATACTCAGTACAGACAGATGTGACATACTCAGTACAGACAGATGTGACATACTCAGTACAGACAGATGTGACATACTCAGTACAGACAGATGTGACATATTCAGTATAGACAGACGTGACATACTCAGTATGTAATAGTATCGGGGGTGACAGACGGTTTGTTTGTACTAATACTGGAAATTACAGACGAGCTGTTTGTACACATGTGAGACAGAAGGATCTGACACAAGCTAGTACGCTTTAGCTAAAGGCAATATTTTTTTAACACAAGTCTGCATCTTACGCACTCGGACACGGGAGGCAGACATGACGAAACTACAGAAGCAGAAAAACTATTGTGACGCTGCTATACCATACCTCAGGAAGGACAATGGGATGTTTGGACTAGGATAAGACGAGTGTCTACAAACTCACACAGAGTCCGACTGAAATTGTTGCTACGCGCAACAACCAGACAATAGAATCGGCAAGACGATTAAGTTACGTAACGCTAGGGCGCATAGCCTCTTACCAGAGAGGAACATCTAACGTTACGCATGGTATAATAAACGCATACAGGAGTTTTGATAGGTGATAACGTAGATGACAGTTCCCGAGTAGGGTCTGCGTGTCGTCGAAACGGAAGAGGATAGGCGGAGACAGAAAACCATAAGTTCTGATTGGCGGAAGTCTTCTAAGAGGAGGGATATAAGTTAGAAAGACTTAGCTTGGAGAGTCAGTAGTCCCCGGAGTAGTCCCCGGGTCAGAAGTCAGACAGTCAGTGCTTGTCTCCCAGGAGAGACAAGTCCTAGTTTAGTCTCACAGCTGAGATAGTCAGTTTTCGGTCTCCCAGGAGAGGCGAAGAGTCAGGGCCAGATAGTCAGTCGGTGTATAATCTCTAAGACTTAGCTTATAACCCGAGTGAAACAATTCCTGGAAGTGCTAGCGTAATTTGTAATCAGCGATTATTATATTATTGCCCAGTTGCAGATAATTTAGGATTAGTCTGCAGAGTTGAGGACGGACTCGAATAAGACTAGATTGGGACTTGTGACTAGTGTTTATTTGCCTCTCTTATGAGTATGATGCCATTAATTGATGTATATCAACTTGTGTAAATAAACCTCATATTATTGTGAAGGAGTGCTTTGGTTAACTGATTGATGTCGAGCAGTATTACACAGATTTAGACCTGGTCACAGCACCAGTATTCCAGTAAGTCCTAAAAGGCATTTTCTTCCGTCGCAAATTATTGTGACGCTGCAGATCTTCTTTCTGTCACACTAGTCTGTCCAGGACAGACAGTCAACTATATGTTTTCGGTAACAAGTTGATTCTGTTACAGATAAGTGCAGACCATGTTACTGTTACATGGGGGCCATTGGCGCAAATAAAACGGCGACACAGTGCATTTCAATTCTGTGGACTACAACCTGTTGGAAATCTAGCAGGACCATTGTCCTACCTGAGGAAGAAGAAATTTAGTAGGACTATTGTCCTACCTGAAGAAAATGAAATCTAGTGGAACTATTGTCCTATCTGAAGAAGAAGAAATTTAGTAGGACCATTGTCCTACCTGAAGAAAAAGAAATCTAATAGGACCATTGTCCTGTCTGAAGAAGAAGAAATTTAGAAAACTGTAAACTAGACAAGTAAGGATGTTCGGGAGTCGAGTTGATTATCCCATGCAATAGCTCAAAATGACTCACAAGCCATGTTAATACTGGATGTCTCAGTTTGAAAGGTGCAGTTATCGCAGCTATTACAAAACTGTAAAACATGGCTTAAGTATTGAATATTCTGAATACTTTCGTTTAGTCTGCAGAATTCTGAAGACGATCTTGCAAGCAGAAGAAAAATAATCACCCCCAAAAAAATAGGCAGACTGAATGAACTTTCAACAAAAATACGTGTATCGATCGTTTCTCTTGTGTGTTTTTTTTTCCTGTTAAAGGTTTTCGTGTCGAAGAAACGTCGACTAAGCCTAATATTTTGAGCTTTAAAGCTAGATTATTTCGTGTTTTCTGTTACCACTTTAAGTATCGAATTTCAGAGGCTTTGTAAATGAGGGCGGTAGCCATCTCCTCTCCGTCGCAGTCTTTACTTCCCGGATTAATCTGGTACCCATTTTAAGGCTGGGTCGACATGGGAGCCGTTGCGATGTGAAAAACATTTCCGCCTCAACTGTGGAATGAACCCAGAACCACTCATATTCGAAGCCATATGCGATTGTGAAATCGATTACTAGAAAAGTTGGTTAAATAAAATGTAGCTTTTATTCTTGGTTAGAAACTGGCCTCATAGAACGTGGGGCATTCCCATAAGTGCTCCGCCCTCTGTTCCATCAGCCATCCTACTCGATGGTGTTTCGAGTCAAATGCCGCTGAAACAGATGTCGACATCAGGGCACAACTCTGGCCCTTGCGACAGGTTTCTTTGTTGTTCCGTCCACCCACGCCGTGCCCGTAACTAGTTCAAGCACAACGTCGGCCTGCCGGAACAACATGGTAACTGTTATCGAAGGTTACGACTACTATGAGGCACGACGTTTTCAACCGCAGACGTTATTCCAGTTTTGTTGTATCATAGCTTTACAACCATCAAAAAATAGTGGGCGTCGCGATTCAGGTAATCTAGTCGCCACTACCTTAGTCAATTACGGTAAGAGATTCATCTCCTTAAATACGTTTGTTGTGAGAAAGTTGAACTTAGAGTTATCAGTTAATTAGTACTTACACGACTAGTAATGAATATATCGAGGTTTAGTAGAAGACCAAAGCGCCTGCTAATTTCTTTCTGTGGAGTATACAGCGTGGACTGATTGCAGGCGCCTTGTACAGTCTGAGTACCTGCGATCCTAGCACAGTTAACATATGTTTGTTATTAGGACTGCGCTGTATTACCTGGTTCTTGATTGCTATACTGAGTTTTAAGAAAACGCAGTGGTTCTAATATTAGTAGAACATCTTCCTAGAGAGATGGTTCAGTTGTGTGAAGGAGGGAGTGGGTCGTCCTAGAGAGATGGTCCAGTTGTGTGAAGGAGGGAGTGGGTCTTCCTAGAGAGATGGTTCAGTTGTGTGAAGGAGGGAGTGGGTCGTCCTAGAGAGATGGTTCAGTTGTGTGAAGGAGGGAGTGGGTCGTAGAGAGATGGTTCAGTTGTGTGAAGGAGGAAGTGGGTCGTCCTAGAGAGATGGTCCTGTTGTGTGAAGGAGGGAGTGGGTCTTCCTAGAGAGATGGTCCAGTTGTGTGAAGGAGGGAGTGGGTCTTCCTAGAGAGATGGTTCAGTTGTGTGAGGGAGGGAGTGGGTCTTCCTAGAGAGATGGTCCAGTTGTGTGAAGGAGGGAGTGGGTCTTCCTAGAGAGATGGTCCAGTTATGTGAAGGAGGGAGTGGGTCTTCCTAGAGATATGGTCCTGTTGTGTGAAGGAGGGAGTGGGTCGTCCTAGAGAGATGGTTCAGTTGTGTGAAGGAGGGAGTGGGTCTTCCTAGAGAGATGGTTCAGTTGTGTGAAGGAGGGAGTGGGTCTTCCTAGAGAGATGGTCCAGTTGTGTGAAGGAGGGAGTGGGTCGTCCTAGAGAGATGGTCCTGTTGTGTGAAGGAGGGAGTGGGTCTTCCTAGAGAGATGGTCCAGTTGTGTGAAGGAGGGAGTGGGTCTTCCTAGAGAGATGGTTCAGTTGTGTGAGGGAGGGAGTGGGTCTTCCTAGAGAGATGGTCCTGTTGTGTGAAGGAGGGAGTGGGTCTTCCTAGAGAGATGGTCCAGTTGTGTGAAGGAGGGAGTGGGTCTTCCTAGAGAGATGGTCCTGTTGTGTGAAGGAGGGAGTGGGTCGTCCTAGAGAGATGGTTCAGTTGTGTGAAGGAGGGAGTGGGTCTTCCTAGAGAGATGGTTCAGTTGTGTGAAGGAGGGAGTGGGTCTTCCTAGAGAGATGGTCCAGTTGTGTGAAGGATGGAGTGGGTCGTCCTAGAGAGATGGTCCTGCTGTGTGAAGGAGGGAGTGGGTCTTCCTAGAGAGATGGTCCAGTTGTGTGAAGGAGGGTGTGGGTCTTCCTAGAGAGATGGCCCAGTTGTGTGAAGGAGAGAGTGGGTCTTCCTAGAGAGATGGCCCAGTTGTGTGAAATTAATAATTACGACAAAAATCTGATTTACTGATTTGTTTTATTCACTTTTTTCCAGCTCGCTTTCGTTAAATTTTCCATCCTTCCATTCTCTAGTAGTGAGTAGCCAAATGACTAGAGCACTGTTGTCATACACATGAGGTCCCGAGTTCATTTCACAGTTCGGACATAATCTTTTTTTTTGTCTTTCGTACCTACAAAAAAAATCCTCTCTGTGCACTTCGTTGCGATTGATATAATAAAATATCTTTATTTCCACTGCCTTTCTTCTTCTTCGGCGTTCATTCTCAGACTCCCGCTGGTTCTCTCTTGTAGCAGGAGAATAAACATTTCCACCAGGATGTAGTCCAGAGAATGGACATTATATCGCCGCTTTAATTTTGCCTATGGCAATGCACATCCGTTTTAGGCGGGGGCCTTTCCTCCTTTAGTGCTCTCCAAAATAGTCAAGAATATTTCAAGTATATAAATAGTGACCAACGAAAATCGAGACAATAATCAAAAACTTAAAGAATGAAGTCGGAATTAATTCTGTGCAGATTTCTTCTATAACTGAAGATGTGAATCCACGTTTGTTCAAAGTTATCTTGATGTTTTCTATCCACCGTTTGTTCAAAGTTATCTTGATGTTTTCTATCCACCGTTTGTTCAATTTTATCTTGATGTTTTCTATCCACCGTTTGTTCAATTTTATCTTGATGTTTTCTATCCACGTTTGTTCAAGGCTATATTGATGTTTTCTTCTTCCGCGTTCATTCTCAAACGTCCGTTGGATCTCCCTTGTAGCAGGACAGTGGTGCTACTAGATTTCCAGCCAGGATGTAATCCAGAGATTGTAAATGTGCTGTGTCGCTGTTTTAGTCGATAGGTTCAATACATATTCGTATACCTATTTCTGTCTTCATTTCATGATTTTATCTAGTTGAAGTAACTATTGTGATTTTATCTAGTTGAAGTAACATTACGATTTTATCTAGTTGAAGTAACTGTTGTGATTTTATCTAGTTGAAGTAACATTACGATTTTATCTAGTTGAAGTAACTGTTGTGATTTTATCTAGTTGAAGTAACTATTGTGATTTTATCTAGTTGAAGTAACTATTGCGATTTTTCTCAGACACTTCATTTTCGTATTGTATCTAAATAAATTCAAGTAAGAAGCAAGATGATCAATTGTAAATTAATGAGACAACGGGAGTTAGTCAGAACGGACTGGTTCAATTCCCGCTGGTCTCAATAATTTTTATTTTATCTAGTTTAGTAACTATTCCAGCTTTTCTCGGACACTTCATTTCACATGTATGGATTGTCTTCTGTTTCGAGGCTATTAAAGTCCATGTTTGACATTGGTAGCAGAGTGTTGGTATAAAAATTGCAGATATTATCTGTTTTTTAATTTCCATCTTGATATTTGAGTGGCGACGTAATGGTGAAAGTTGGTAAGTCACTGTGTTTGCTTTCTGGCACCTTTTTTCTCTTTCTCTGTCTAGTCTTTCATTTTCGGAAAAAAATACTGCTTAGATATCTAAATTATTTGGCTTGCTTTCACTTGGGTGTTCTTGTGGCAAATAATGATATCATTGTACGGTCGCATCTTCATTTCTGTTTATTCTAATCTCAGAGATAAAGTCTATTCTTAGCTATCCCGTCATTGCAATTTGGCAGACACGTAATACAACCATTTACTGGCAATAAAATGGAAGCTTGTTTCCTAGCAACAAGTCAACAACTGTAGTTTTGGGCATAGTTTAAGAGAACGCTGAAAATACACTTGCAATTTGTGTAAGAGTATGTGTCTGCCAGGTTGGATATGAAACGAGATTTAAGGATGAGAACTCAAGGAAAATATACTTTACCAGAAATATCTTTGTGAAATCGTATACAATGTGAAATATATCTTTCTATTTTCATATCTTGAAATGTCTGATGGGAGATAAGTTATAACTTGTGTGGTATTTATGAACATTAATTGCTTCCTTTTTTCCGGTTAGTGAATCTTTATCTTGTTAACAATTAATCGTTGCAGTTTTTGTCGATGCAGTTTCTTGTGGATTCTGCTTTTTTGTTTGAAGATAAATATATTTTTTTTTAGCGGAGGCAAACAAACAAATTTTCAGGTTATCAAGAACCGTTTTTGTCAGTGGGTGAAACGTCGTAAACATGTGTGGTGTGTTCACGTAACGAGATACCATTCACTTTTAAAACATATTTTGCAAGGAGCTGTCGAGGGTGGAAGGAGAAGAATCGAACAAAGACAATTCTGGATTGATAACATCAGCGAATGGAGCCTGCATAATTTTTCATTACTCCGAATGGCTTACAGAAAGAGATGTTGTGAGGGCTTTTTGTGCTGATGTGTCCAGTTTGGCTCCCCTACGGTCCTGGCGGAATATGTGTCTTACTATTATTGTTATTATTGTTACTGTCGTTTGAATTTCATCTTACAAGTCTGTCAGTTATGAGTTACAACTAATAGTCCATCTGTCTCTCTCTGTCCGCGTCCGTCTACAATAGAAGTACTAACAAGTCGTATATAAACATCCATACGCGGAGGCCTTTTTTAGCTACCGGCACAAACACATCATCAGCTACCCTGTGACGTGTCACTGTGAGAGCTGTTCACGTGACGACAACAAATGAAAAGAAATAGCCCCCTGTAGTGACGCGTAGTACAGTAGTGTGTAGGCGTATTTCTGTCGATTTGGCAAAATACTATATCTCCTCAGTCTAATTCATCCACTCATCATTAAATCCATCCATCCAATTCGTCGACCCATCCATGTTCTTCCTGCACTGAATACAATGAATAGTGCTGAAACCAGAGCTCTCCAGTCCAAGCGATGTGATACTACTGTGTGATATTCTTTTATGTTGTAGAGACCCACAGTTATACCCCCTGTGATGATTGTTCTCCGAAGTGTCTCTTGTGGTCATCCTTTCTTCCTGTTGTCATCTTTTTTTCTTCTTCATCGTTCTTCAGTCAGATATCAGGTTACAGCGCCAATAGCTTCAGTCAGATATCAGGTTACAGCGCCAATAGCTTCAGTCAGATATCAGGTTACAGCGCCAATAGCTTCAGTCAGATATCAGGTTACATCGCCAATAGCTTCAGTCAGATATCAGGTTACAGCGCCAATAGCTTCAGTCAGATATCAGGTTACAGCGCCAATAGCTTCAGTCAGATATCAGGTTACAGCGCCAATAGCTTCAATGAATTGTGTGATTTGCTTCAGGTCATCCATGGAACCGCTCAGGTCTGGAAGTAGTGCAGTCTCAGTAGGCATATTTTCTCCCGCTCTTCTTGGTAGAGTTGACAGGCATGAAGAATGTGTTATGCAGTCTCTCCGCTCAGTCCACAGTTGCACAGGTCTGTCTCGCCAATCTTCAACTCTCACGACATATGACTTCTCAGTCTACCGCGGCCAGTTCGCAGTCTGAAGATGATGGTTTGTTCCTTGCGTGACATTTGATGGTAGGTGTCATTTGGTTCTGCAGTTGGGTGTATCTGCTTCCACTTTTTCTTATATTCTGCTTTTAACATGATCTTACATTCATAACATAATTTGCAAGGAGCTGTGGAGGGTAGAAGGAGAAGAGGCGAACAAAGACGATTCTGGATCGATATCATCAAGGAACAGTCCGGTTCTGTGGCGAAGTGGTACAAAGCGCGTCTGTGACGGCCAAGGAATTAAGTTTTATCCCCGCCACAGACAATTGTGCATCCTGACCGTTTAGAAAGTAATGGCAAACTACAGATAGATACAGAAATACAGATACACATGGATATAGATATTTGGATAATAGAGAGATACATATGGATATAGGCATAATGATGGATATATATATTGATGGATAGAGAGATACAGATATATGGAAAGATAACATTGGATAAAGATGGATAGATACACGTAGATAGACAGATAACAATGAATATAGAGATACATATGGATAGAGAGAAAAAATGGTTAGATAAATAAAGATAGAGAGAATGGATATAAATCCTGGAATAAGAGAAAGTGTGAAGTGAGTGCCGTGCTGACAGGGCAGGAACTAAGAGCCCGGATGAAACCAATCCGATTTGGATTTTCTGAACTACAAAAGGGCAACCAAATCTCCGGTTCAACACACACGCCATTCTTACCTCGCTGTTCAGCATTTCTTCATTATATTTCTTTATTTTACATTCGCGTCTTTTTCTCCGCCTTATCATTTCTCATCATCGTTCTCATTCCTTCTTTCGTTCGATTGAAATGTGTTTATATCTGAAGTTGTTTCTCTTCTATAAACTTGATTCTTCTTCTTCTTCGTTCTCAAACTACAGCAGATTAGCAGGATGTAGTCCGGAGAACGGAATGCGTTGTGACATGGTTTACAGCATTGCTGCGATATCTGCGCCTTTCGGCCTGACACATCCGACTTCAGCGTGGCTTTGGGTCACTTACCCTATATGGGATGGGACAGCCAACTCCATCCCATAATCTCCTTAGTCGCCTTTTACGACATGCTTGGAAGGTAAACAGTATTGCTATTCTTTGCTCCCCTTTCGGGCCTCGGCAACACACGGGCGACTTGGTTCTGCTTTGTAACTCGTATAGAGGTCCGCAGAGTTTGTTTTCCACTGTTGTTTCTCAGGGCCGGTATATTTGCCTCAGTATTTCATATTCCGGGTATTCGTGAAGAATATGCTCTGCTGTCTGAGGTGCATGTCTGCATGAGCACATGGCTGTGTTGCTAATCTTGAACTTTGTATACATGTGGCTGCTGAGTTAGTTGTGTTTTGTTCTGAGATTCCGAATGACAACTTATTCGGATATGTTGATTATTTTGTAGTCATCTTGTGCTGGAGTTGGCTTCCTAATTGCCTTGATCGTGTGTTTCTTTTGATGGTGCATTAGTGACACATCTGTTTGATCATCACTCTTACAACCGACCGTTGCATTTTTCCTGTTAGCCGTATCTCTTTTATGTCAGTGTTGTGTTTTCCAGTTAGCATTATCTCCTTTATATCAGTCTTGTGTTTTCCTGTTAGCCTTATCTCCTTTATGTCAGTGTTGTGTTTTCCAATTTGTCTCAATTTTATCACGTAGTTTTTATCATCAGTCCACAGAACCTTGTTATAATTTCTTCATCAGAGTTCGTTCTCAACCCCCCCCCTCTCCCCACACACATTAGCAGGATGTATCCAGGTGAATGAAATGAATTTTGTCCTTGTATAAAGCTTAAATGGGTCCCTTCATCCTGACACAACCGATTTCAGCATGTTTTTTTGTCAAAAATGCTTTTGTGACCATCCATGCCTATGATAAACAGCATCCAACTCTACCCCCTAAACCTCCTTAATCACCTCCTACGACATACACTAAGACCGATGTCCTGCCTTTCTTTGCTTTCGTCCGCGGCATCGCTGCTCTTTAGTCAATACATAATTGTTCATCTCTTCACTCTTCTGTTCATTTATCACTTTCTTTCTTTTCTTCAATCCGTCTGTCTATCAATCATGATTGCCTGCGAATCCTCGCAGTGTAATTACCGGTCCAATTTGATGTTGTGATTAACTAGTTACTGTGACTGTGTGATAGGAACTATTTAAGATTGTCTCGCGTGACATGTCAGTCATTGTTTGAACGTCTTTTTCAGGACGTTCATTTATTTATTTTGTACAATGTTACCTCCCTTCGTGAAAATATTACGTCCCCCTTGTCCACATTAGTTATTTCCCCTTGACTGAACTACTTCTACCTTCATGTTTGAGATTTTGCTTGTTGAATTTGGGAATAAAAATGTATTCTTGTTTTTGCTTATTGTTCGTATTTCTGATGGTTCCCACTGTGAATATATTTTTCCTTCATTCTCAGACTCCCATCGGATCTCTTTTGTGTATAGCAGAAAGCAGGATATTCGTACTACACTTTTAGCAGTAGTCCTGGATACGGAAATGCGTTGTGTCGCCATGTTATTTGCGCTATTGACCCAACACACATGCCTTCGTCGTATTATGCATCTGAGATTAACGTATTTTGCAAAATGACAATCATGTTTGTTTACATAACGATATAGAATATACCGTTCCATAAATACAACAACAAAATCATCTTTTAAGAAAAATCTTGTCGGTTGTGGTCACTGGATTACCGGAACGGCGACCTCCACTATTTGTTTAATGGTTGTAGAATGTCACCGAAGTGGACTGACATCGTTGATTGAAATCTTGTGGCCTGAAGGAATCTTTTATTTCTTATCTACAGACAATGTTGAATAACAATTGGTTAAAATTTACACTCCATATAACAAATTCACATTCCATATAACAAATTCACATTCCATATAACAAATTCACATTCCATATAACAAATTCACATTCCATATAACAAATTCACATTCCATATAACAAATTCACATTCCATATAACAAATTCCCATTTCATAAAACAAATTCACATTCCATATAACAAATTCACATTTCATAAAACAAATTAACATTCCATAGAACAAATTTACATTCCATAGAATAAATTCCCATTCCATTGAACAAATTCACATTTCATAGAACAAATTCACATTTTATAGAACAAATTCACATTCCATAGAACAAATTCACATTCCATAGAACAAATTCACATTTCATAGAACATATTCACATTCCATTGAACAAATTCACATTCCATAGAACAAATTCACATTCCATTGAACAAATTCATGTAGAAAAAGCTCAAATAAGGAGGCAGAATACTCAAGATTTAAAAACAGTGATTTAGCCCCAAAATAATAATCTGAAACACAGAATATCGAAACTTATTGAAATGTATATGTGTAGGACGCTCACATCGTTGTTTCGGCATTTTCAGATAGACCGAACAAACGCTGTTAGCGTCGATTCGGTCTATACGAGTTAACAAGTATATAAGCCGTCCATACAAATTGTCATGTTTCATATCAACTTCAAATATATTATCGGTGGCCGTTATCTATTGCCATCTTTCTATTCAACTTCATGTAGTTTAACATTGTTGATGAAATAGACTTGTTCTATCAGTGTGCAGAGAGAGAGAGAGAGAGAGAGAGAGAGAAAGAGAGAGAGAGCTGGCCGGGATATTCTAGTTAGTCCTAGTTGTAGGATCACCTCTCACTGTACATTCATTAAAACTGCATCATCGAATGTTTTTGAAATATATTTATGCTTACCAAACGTCCACGTTTGTCAGAGGTATCCCGCTTAAATGTTCTAAAATCTTCACTTTGATTTTCTTCTGTGATTTTATCATTTAGTGAAGATAACATAGTGCTGTTCTCTAGTCGTGCATTAATTGAATGTTCTGATAAAGAAGCATTGCGTTGAAACGTCGAATATGTTTTATTCTCCTTGTGTACTAGTAACGATTTGTACAATTTCATTATTTGCCATATTTTCAATTTCCCACTTTGATTAGGAACCGAACAGAGTATTAATCCGACTGGAAACTAGTGTATTTACTACTCGACACCTTCAAATCGTTCAAGCTCACAAAAATGTATCAATCAATTTTCTTTTTTTATTTCCCATGCGATTTTTACCCACGATAATTAGTTCACAGTTTGTTATATTGATTCTTGTTATCATTTATGTCCATCAGAACGATTTTTCTATCTCGTCTTTTCGCTCTGTCCATTGTTCACAAAATATATCCGAGGTATACATACACGTGTTATTTCGTATCTTATTTCGTATCTTATTTCGTATCTTATTTCGTGACCTTCTCCGCATTATTTCTTGGAACTTAGATATGAAAATTTGTGATTTTCTGACCCGCACTCTAGAATCTAGATTTTATTATTATGTGGAATATTAGTTTTAATTAACTATTGACTTTCGCAACAACATGAAACGACATAAAACAACATGAAACAACATGAAACGACATAAAACAACATGAAACAACATGAAACAACGTTTGTAGTTTTGATATGCATTGTCTATCCCCAGGTGGATGATAGAATATCCACCTTTGCCGTTAAGCGTAGTGGTGGTGACTGGTAACTTGCTTTTAATTGACTGATTCAATTACTTTTATTTTACTGCACTCTGCTAAATTGCAATTAGTGCTCTAGCTTTGTATTCGTAAGATGAAAGGTTCAATTCCCAGCTATATTGGAAATATGTGTAAATCACCAACCACCCCAAAGACGGAATATTTTACGGAAGTGACGCCATATCTTTCTCACAAAATCTCTTTCATCATGTCCTATCGTTATCTGTTACTTCCAGACCATACATTATCCATCCTTTGCATATCCGTATATCATTGTGTCCTTCATGTATGTCGTCGTCTTCGCCTTCCGTGTGGGTTCCATAACAATGCCTGTCTTACAATGTTTCCTGTTGGTGTTCTTAATTGTATTTGCTCTTCATAGATTGCAATAAATTATAAGGGTTCGTCCTATGTTCCAATAACTTCTAAGTGTTTCTTCTAAATTGTAATAAATTCTAAGGGCTCCTCAAATATTCCAATAAATTCTTAAGCCTCTTTCTAGATTATAGTTAATTTATAAATACTCTTCCTAGATACCAATAAGGGCTCTTTCTAGATTATAATAATTTTTAAGTGCTCTTTCTAGATTGCAATACATTCTAAATGTTCGTCCTCTGTTCTAATAAAGTCTAAGTACTCCTCCTAGTTTCTGAGACATTCCATCTGCTCTTCCTGCATTTTGATAAATCTTATGTATTCTCAAATTATAGTTCTTTTCTGTTCACTAACAATATAACAATAGTTCTACCATTCTACATGTGTTAGCACCTTATGTGAAAACAGTTACTTCTATTGAATTCTTTCTGGTACCTGAGTCTATATATTGCCCCATAAGAGAATACCAACAAACAGTTATATCTCATCCAATCACTGCTAGACTAAACTTATTGATGTTGATTTTTCCAAGACCTCGTAGTCTGGTACTTTGTCACACCAATGGATGTTTAGTAATTTACGTAGGCAGGTAAGATGGAAATGATTTAACTTTCTTGCATGTCTAGCATACACTGTCCACGTTTCGCAGGCGTATAGTAGGGTTGGTATAACAGCAGCATGATATACTTGAAGTTTGGTGGTTGTTCTTATACCTCTTCTGTCCCATACAATTTTGCGTAATCTGCCAAATACAGCACTAGCTTTTGCCAGTCTATTGTTAATTTCCACATCGATGTTGACATCGCGAAAGAGAGAGTGCTTCCAATGTAAGTAAAATTGTCGACTACCTGCAGTTTTTCCTGATTGACGATGATGGAAGTAGTAGTATGGCTATTTGATGTTGCTTGGTGCATGACTTCTGTTTTCTTGGTGTTAATAGTGAGACCAAAGTTGTTGCAGGCCTTTGAGAAGCGGTCTATGGTGCTCTGCATGTTTTCGACAGAGTCAGCATACAATGCACAGTCGTCAGCATAAAGTAATTCTCTAACAGTACTAGATTTAGTTTTCGTGTTTGCTTTTAGACGATGTAAATTGAAAAGACCACCATCTAGACTAAACATAGAATACCAGCAAACAGAATTATATCTCATCCAATCACTGCTAGACTAAACAGATTCACATTTATGATTGAATTACATGTATTTACCCGTGTCGATTTGTGTGGGGGGAAAAATACATGACATTTGTGTGAAGTAGGCCCTAGACAATTCAACTTGTGAAGGACAAAAAAGTAATCTGTTCAGTGCTCTGCCGATTTGTTGTACTGAATATTGTAGATAGAGTTCAGATTGTGAGAAACGTGTACGAGTTGTACAGATACGGTCAGCGTACAGATACGGTCAGCGTACAGATACGGTCAGCGTACAGATACGGTCAGCGTACAGATACGGTCAGCGTACAGATACGGTCAGTGTACAGATACGGTCAGTGTACAGATACGGTCAGTGTACAGACACCGTCAGTATACAGATACGGTCAGTGTACAGATACTGTCAGTGTACAGATACGGTCAGTGTACAGATACGGTCAGTGTACAGATACGGTCAGTGTACAGATACGGTCAGTGTACAGATACGGTCAGTGTACAGATACGGTCAGTGTACAGATACGGTCAGTGTACAGATACGGTCAGTGCACAGATACGGTCAGTGTACAGATACCGTCAGTGTACAGATACAGTCAGTGTACGGATGCGGTCATTGTTCAGATACGGTCAGTGTATGGATGCGGTCAGTGTACAGATACGGTCAGTGTACGGATGCGGTCAGTGTACAGATGACAGTCGACAATAGAAGAAGTACTGGCTTTTTGGAAAACCATCCCTCTTGTAATCTCTAAAGTATAAATAATAACTAAACTATCTGAGGATATCCGGCAAGGTGGGAGGCTGTCATTGGATATTTGGCAAGGTGGAGAGCTGCCAGTGGATATCCGACAAGGTGGAAAGCTGCCAGAGGATATCCGGCAAGGTGGAAAGTGCCGAAGTAATACAAATTAATGTGTATACATTATATTTATATATACGCGCTATTCGGCCTGATACATCATATTTCAAAATAGCTTCTGGCTCCTTCTGACCCTATATCTCATGGGACAGCCAACTCCACCCCAAAACCGTATTAGTCGCTTCTTACGATATACATGTAATGTGAACATAGTTGCTATTCTCTGCTCTGTTTTCAGAACTCAGCAACACTTGCGAGTTGGTTGCCATTTCTACTTGAGCGGTTCCAATGCGACAGTGTTTGAACCTGTACCTTTACCATCTCAGACACGCATTTTACCACATACCCTGACTAAATATACATATATAATTTGTATACCTAGCGACCTGAAGTGTGCACGCCATAACCTGAATCTCACTTAAGACTGTACCCAAACTCTTTGTTTATCGCCATTTTTTTAACCTCGCCATCAAAGCTTTGATGATGAATACATCAACTATTTGTAGACTTGTTTACGCAGTCAACGAGAGATGGACAAATCAAAGAAGTAATCAAACATATTTAATAGACAGAAAAGGGGGAGTTTACAGAGCTTAATAGCTCCAACATTAAACATAACTCTTAGCAACTTTGATGTGACGTGTTAATGTTGCTTGGTTCATTTCGAAAAGTAAACATGGACGATACAGCGGTACAGAAAAAGGTTAAGACATGACCTTTCGATAGCAATAGGCCTTGTGATATTAAGTTGTGAATCACTAGGAGCGGATAATCCCATCTTTTCATTGGCTAGTGAGGCAGATATATATACTAAAAGTAGCCAATACAAACCACGGAATAGGCTCTCGCAGTGACGCGCTAGGGGTTAGGTCTAAAGTACATAGAAAGACGAAGTACATAGAAAGACGAAGTACATAGAAGTACATAGACGAGGTACTTAGAAATAAGAAGTACATATAATGACGAAGTACATAGAAAGACGAAGTACTTAGACAAAGTACTTAGAAAGAAGAAGTACTTAGAATGACTAAGTACATAGAAAGACGAAGTACACAGAAATAAGTACTTAGACGAAGGACTTAGAAAGAAGAAGTACTTAGAATAACGAAATACTTATAAACATGGGCGAACAACGACAGATACTAAACACCATCTTTATTTCAATGTTAGGTTGCCAATGTCAGACATGACCTTTGACTTCTTCTTCTTCTTCAGCTTACATTCTCAAACTCCTGCTGAATTCTCTTGTAGCAGGACATGCCCTACTAGATTTCCAGCAGGATGTAGTCCAGAGAATGGAAATGCGCTGTGTCGCCGTTTTATTTGCGCAAATGGCCCGACACATCCGTCTTCGGCGGTATGACCTCTGACAAAAACACTCGTGAAAAAGATTACATGTGAGATTTCTTTTCCATCTTCTTTCGTTCACTTGAAACATGTCTATATCTGTAATTCTGTCTCCTGTATAAAACTCACTGTCTTTTGTAGTTCATACAGTGTCCCATAGAGTTTTGATTCCAGTGTTGTTTCCTCTGGCCAATATGTCTGCCTCAGCGTTTCATGCTCAGAACACTCTTGAAGTATATGTTTGGCACTCTGTGCTGCCTGTCCACATGTACACATGGCCGTGTTGATAATCTTGTACGAGATGAAATGCCTGAGAAATGCTATAAACATCACCAGAAGAGACTGAATGAGAAATGAAGACATAAAGTTAGTAAAGACCAAATCATGCAAACAGTATATAGAAAGACAGCAGATCAACTGGGTCGGATACCGTATGCGAATGGAACAATGACAATGAACCATCCAGGCATACAACAGCAGAAAGAACGGAAGAGGAAAACGAAGGACAAAATGAGAAGATTCAATGATAGATATTGTTAAAAACTACGGTCTAACCATGACACACGCAACAAGAATGACAAGACACTAATTCTTCTTTTTCTTCTTCTTCTTCTTCTGCGTTTGTTCTCAAACTCCTGCAGATTAGCAGGATGTAGTCCGGAGAACGGAATGCGTTATGTTATGGTTAACAGCACTGCTGCGATATCTGCGCCCTTCGGCCTGACACACCCAACTTCAGCATGGCTTTGGGTCACTGACCCTATATGGAATGGGACAGCCAACTCCATCCCATAACCTTCTTAGTCGCCTTTTATGACATGCATGGAACGTAAACAGTGTTGCTATTCTTTGCTACCCTTTCGGGTGACACACCGGCGACTCAACTAAGTTGAAGGCTTCATCTGAAAGTATTGCGCACAGCGCTAAAGGATACAAGTGCTCTCCTAGTCGTAATTACTGAGGATAGAAATAGTAACGTCTTAAGTCAATCTGTCTTATTCTTGTGTTCGCTATCAAACTCCTGCAGATTAACAGGATGTAGTCCAGAGAAAGGAATGCGTGTGTGTTTTGGTTTTACAGCTTGGCTACGATATCAGCATCATTTGACTTGACACATCCGACTTCAACATGAAGTCTGGATCACTGACAGAGATAGGACAACCAACCGCACCTTCAAAAGTATCCTTAGTCGCGTGCTACGACATTCATGACACGTCGCAGTGCATTTATTATGTACTACACTTTCAGTGCTCTGTGGCGAATAGGTAGGTACTTAGCGTGTCTGTGACGGCTAAGGTACCGAGTTCGATTCCCGCCACAGACAATTGTGCATCCGGAACGTTAATAAAGCAATGAAAAACTACTGAACGTATTTATATTGCCTAGAAAATCACCACAGCCAACAAATGCTGGGTTGATAGCTAATTCCTGTGAAGGATATGCTACCAATTTTATTTTACCATTTCAGGGCCCGAAATGTGACCATCTGACTTTTATAACATTTTGGCTAATGGGAAAGCAAGCCTTCTCGACGACTCATTTTACCATTTCCTTGGCTGTCATACAAAATATAATTATAATAACCAATTAACATCACGGGAATAGCCTATGAGTCCTTAAGAAGGCTTGTTTTCCAATTAGCTAATATGTCTTATATCATGTACGGTATGGATCAAGCGGCAAGTCAGATGGGATTGAGTCCGTGTTAAATATCTTGCGTAGTTGAGACAGTGAGAAGAAATGGAAACATACTGAACGAGATGATTGTTTGTGTTTTAGAGGAGCCTTTGTATAGTCTTTCAGCTGGAGGCCTCGTGGAGATGGGAGTATTGGGGGTGTCAGACAGGATGTGGAAATTGATAGCTGGATAGATGGAGACTTGTTTTATGAATGAGTATGTTGTGCGTATTTGACAGACTGTTGATTCTATCTTTAAGAGAAATAAAGATCAGGCAAATAAAATATTTTGGACACATTAACAGACATGACACCTTATTGAAGACCTTACTTGAGGGTAAAGTCAAATGGAAGCGTGCAAGAGGTAGGCAGAGATACAAGTGGGAGAGTAACATCACATGATGGACAGGTTATAGTCTAGCAGAGTGCACCACCAAGACAAGAGACAGGAGATGTTGGAGATACGTTGCAGCCAACCTTCGTTGCGGAGACGGCACTTAATGATGATGATGATGATTCTATCTTAGATATATATATATATATCAACCAATCAATAAAACCCATAACCCTTCAGGGTCGTAGGGGTACCACATTGGATGCTTCAGCACACAGAGTCCTCCAGCGAATTCTATCCTCAGCGATGCGGATGAGTGTGGAAATATCAAGCCCTGTCCATTCCTTGATGTTGTCTGTCCATGTCTTTATTTGTCCTCCTCTGCTTCTTCCACCCTCGACACTTCCCTGCAGTATTGTTTTTGACAAGGAATCGTGCCTGCATACATGTCCGAACCATGCTAGTTTTCGTCGTTTCACTATTTAAAGCAATGGTTCCTGGACACCTGCACACATCTCTACTTTATTTCTTACGTACACATTGGTCTTATGTTCCCTATAGGAAATTCGTATAATTCTTCTGTAGCATTTATACTCGAAAGCCTGTAATCTTCTCCCCGTGTCCGTAGTGAGTGTCCAACTCTCACAACCATACAACACAACAGAAAGCACCAGCGACCTATACAGTTTGATTTTCACTCCAACACTGATGTTGCTTTTCCAAATCACAGTTAGCATTGACAAGGACGCTAAAGCCATTTCCAGCCTTATTTTTAGTTGTATTCTCTGTGTGTGATTATCCATTGTAGTATTTCAGTGGGCAAAAGGTTTAGCTAGTGGTGCCCATCTCCTCTCCAGCTGATATATATATATATATATATATATATATATATATATATAGAGAGAGAGAGAGAGAGACGTAGATATAGACAGCTGGAGAGATAAAGATATATATATAGATAAGAGATATTGGAATATATTTCTTAATCAATAAATGATCAAATGGTTTGCACACATCAGCAGGCAACTAACAACAAATGGTTTGCACACATCAGCAGGCAACTAACAACAAATGTAGTAAAGCGTACCAAGCCCTAGGACAAATGACACCAATCTCCAGAAACAAAAATGTAGATTTAAACACCAAAATAACACTATTGAAAATAATTATAATACCAACACTGTTACCAAAGCTAAACATGGACAACGACAGCACAAGATAAACGTAAACTTGTGACAGCTGAAATGGCATGCTTACGCAGAATTCTAGGAATATCGCTAAGAGACAGAGTGAGAAATGAAGACATTAGACAAAGAATCGGTACCACCCCCAATCTTGGAATATCCTAAGATACAACAGATCAAATGGTTTGCACGCATCAGCAGACTACCATCAGACAGCGTACAAAAACAGCAAGATACGCTACACAGATACAGTGAAAGCAGATCTAGAGGTCGATCACGAAAACGATGGACCACCGAAATAAAATAGGCGACAGACTCCACAATATACTCAGCACACACGTGGGCCGTCTCCAGAAAACTCTTCTAGTCCTGACGCTGAAAGACAACAAAGGATTTAGCGAAAGGATAGATGGATGGATGGATGGATGAAAGATGGAAAGATATATAGAGATAACGAATTAGAAATGTCTAGGGAGAAAAATAAAGAAAGAGATATAGAGAGAGAAAAAGAGAAATAGAGAGAGGCATACACAGAGAGTATGGGAGAGATCGAGATAAATATGTAGAAAGGGGCAAAAGTAAAGGTATATGGCCGATGTATAGGTGTGTATCGGCAGTGTATCGACGATGTATGGGTGTACATTTTCTGTGTATCAACGATGCATCAAGGAGAAATATGCGTATAGAATGAGATTTTGAATATATATGTGTATAATTAATGAGATGAGGAAAATATTGACATCTAAACAAATTACCGGGTACAAACAAGTTTAAACTGAGATCATAAAATGCTTCATATATTCTATATTAATGTAGGCCTATTACTCAGAATCATGGACAATTACGAAACAATTAGAAGACATTTGATGCATTTAAGATATGGACATATAGAAGAATAGGGAGAACATCCTGGAAAGAGAAGAAAGCAAACATAGAGGTTCTAATAACCTTCGTATGAAAAGAAAAAAGATCAAACAAATAAAGTATTTTGGACGTAGTACAAGACACGACATCTTATTGAAGACCTGACGAGATAAAAGCCGAGGTGAGGCAAACAAAAGGTAGGCAGAGATACACGTGGAAGATAAACATTGCAATATGGACTGGTTACAGTCCAGCAGAGTACACCACCAAGACAAGAGACAGGGGATGTTGGAGGTCTGTTGTAGCCAACCTTCGTTGCGGAGACGGAGCTTACAGATGGTGATGATACAGTGACATCGTGAATGTTAGATAGGGAGCATAAATTGTTCTGGAAACATCCATGTTATCAGGGTCCGGACCAAGTTGTTATAATGAGATATCACTGTACGTAATAACAGACATTCGCTATATACAGTACACACAATAAAGAATAAAAATATATTTGGAGATTTTAAAAAGCGTTTGTTAAACAGGGAAGTTTGTTATATATATATATCTGTATAGTCTAGTACCTTCTTAGTGTTTGGAACGTTATACCGTTCAGTATTTGTAACATTATACCTTAAGTGTTTGTAGAATTATACTGTTCAGTGTTCGTAATATGTATGATACCTTACAATACCTTATAATACCCAATATTATACCTTTCAGCGTTCTCTCGCAGAATACCTTTCAATGTTTGTAACAGTATACTTTTCACAATTTGTAATATTATACCTTTCAATGTCCATAACATTATACCATGAAGATTGTGTAATATTATACCTTTCAATGTAGATAACATTATACCATGCAGATTGTGTAATGTTATACCTTTCAGTGTTTGTTGTAATTTACCTTTCAATTTATGCACTTCAATTTGTGTAGTGTTAAACCTATAATGTTTAAATATTACACCTTTCAATGTTTGTAGTGGTATACCTAATTTTTTGGGTAATATTATACCTGTCTATGGTCGTATACCTTTAAACCTAGTAAGCCTAGTTCCTACCTTTGTTTTGTTGCAAGGTATACATAGAATCTGTTCTGCGATGAACAAGGAACATCAAAGAATATTCCAGGTTTCAAGTCATTTACACAAAGAGAAATAATCCCGACAGTAATGTTTACATCTAAACTGCTGAGTTATTTCCCTTGCCTAAATAATCCTACCGCTTACTCTAATCGTTGAGTCCTGTAGCTCTTTCTCTCGCTGTCCTCTCTCTTCTACCCCTCACTGTCCTACCTTTCTCTGTCCTACCTCTCAGTTCCTGCATATACTTTCTTTCTCCTACTTCTTCTATCCTCTCCCCTCTACTCTCTTATATCTATACTCTCCGCTACCTCTACTCTCTTTTATCTATACTCTCCGCTACCTCTACTCTCTCTTCGATCACTACTATCTATATGTCTTACTTCTACCCTCTCTTCTAAGTCTACTCTCTGTCCTACCTCTTCTCTCTTTCAACCTCTACTCTTTCACTCCTGCATCTACTCTCTTGTACCTCTTCTCTCTTTCAACCTCTACTCTTTCACTCTTGCCTCTACTCTCTTCTACCTCTACTATATTTCTTCCTCTATTCTTTTCTACCTCTACCATATATCTTCCTCTATTCTCTTCTACCTCCACTCTTTTCAACCTCTACTCTCTTTCTGCTACCTCTACTCTATCTGTCTTACCTCTAATCTTTCCTACCATTATTTTCTTTCTCTCCTACCTCTACCTTTTCATTTTTACCTCCGCCCTATCTCATACCTGTCATACATCTAATCTCTCTTTTCTACCTCCGCTCTTTCTCATACCTGTCATACATCTAATCTCTCTTTTCTACCTCTACTCTCACTCTCCTACCTCTATTTATACTTATGTAAATCGATATAACCTCCCCTCTTATACCTCCTACCTCCTATCACACGTACGTCTACTCTTACTTCTACCTCCACGCATACTCCTGCCTGCTCTCTCGCTCCTACCACCAGTTTAACTCTTAACTACACTCTCACACCTACCTCTACTCTCACACCTACCTCTACTCTCACACCTACCTCTACTCTCACTGCTACCTCTACTCTCACTGCTACCTCTACTCTCACACCTACCTCTACTCTCACTCCTACCTCTACTTTCACTCCTACCTCTACTCTCATACCTACCTCTACTCTCACACCTACCTCTACTCTCACTCCTACCTCTACTCTCAATGCTAACTCTACTCTCACACCTACCTCTACTCTCACTCCTACCTCTACTCTCACACCTACCTCTACTCTCACTCCTACCTCTACTCTCACTGCTACCTCTACTCTCACTGCTACCTCTACTCTCACTGCTACCTCTACTCTAACACCTACCTCTACTCTCACTGCTACCTCTACTCTCACTGCTACCTCTACTCTCACACCTACCTCTACTCTCACTGCTACCTCTACTCTCACACCTACCTCTACTCTCACTCCTACCTCTACTTTCACTCCTACCTCTACTCTCATACCTACCTCTACTCTCACACCTACCTCTACTCTCACACCTACCTCTACTCTCAATGCTAACTCTACTCTCACACCTACCTCTACTCTCACTCCTACCTCTACTCTCACACCTACCTCTACTCTCACTCCTACCTCTACTCTCACTGCTACCTCTACTCTCACTCCTACCTCTACTCTCACACCTACCTCTACTCTCACTCCTACCTCTACTCTCACTCCTACCTCTACTCTCACACCTACCTCTACTCTCACACCTACCTCTACTCTCACTGCTACCTCTACTCTCACTCCTACCTCTACTCTCACTCCTACCTCTACTCTCACACCTACCTCTACTCTCACTGCTACCTCTACTCTCACACCTACCTCTACTCTCACTCCTACCTCTACTCTGACTGCTACCTCTACTCTCACACCTACATCTACTCTCACACCTACATCTACTCTCACACCTACCTCTATTATCACTAGTACACCTCGCATTTACAATTGCTCTCTACCTCGTCTCCCCCTTGCTGATACCTCTCCTCTCCCTACTGTCTCTACTCTCTCACTATCTCCCACTTGTACTCTCTCCTACCTCTATTCTCTCACTCCTTCATTTCTCTAACTCTTGTCTCACCTGCACATCCTACTTTACCTTACATGACCTGCACCACTCCTCCAGTTCTCCATTCTATTTGCACACACACACACTTACACACACATTTAAACACACTTACACACTTATACACACATACACTTACACACACACACATACTTACACACATACACTTACACACACACACTTACACACAAATACACTTACACACACACTTACACACATACACTTACACACACACGTACACACACACACTTACACACACATACACTTACACACACTTACACACACATACACTTACACACACACTTACAAACACACACACTTACGCACGCACGCACACACACTTACACACACACATTAACCACACACTTACACACACACACACACTTACACACACACACACTTACACACACACTCACATTTACAAACACACGCACACTTACACACAACACAAGCGCAAACATGGACAGATACCACACATTCGATTGCTTTCCTTGAACACCCCCCCCTCTCCCAATACAAATCAATAGGACGTTTTCTCGCCAGTGTCGTCCACCTGTATGCATGTGTCGCGATTTGATCCACATTTTCTGAGTCGACGATTTGTCCATATCTTCTCATGCCCCCCCCCCCCCCCCACCGCCGCCTCCTCAAGTCAAGGAATGTATAAAGAGGTGAATGAGTGAATGATAATTGGAAACAGCGTGTTTACGCTCAATGAGGTTGACAAGGCGCGTGGAGTGAGAGGGCGGAGGAGTTGATTCTAGAAATAAAACAGGAAGAAAATTGAAGGAATGAAATCAATGCCTGAATAAAAGTGATTGAAGTGTGTGAGAGATACACACGAGGTTGTGGGTGTGTCCTGGTGAGGGAGGTTTAGCGGGAGATGTGTGTGTGACACGAGGTTGTGCGTGTGTCCTGGTGAAGGAGGTTTAGCGGGAGATGTGTGTGTGACACGAGGTTGTGGGTGTGTCCTGGTGAGGGAGGTTTAGCGGGAGATGTGTATGTGACACGAGGTTGTGGGTGTGTCCTGGTGAGGGAGGTTTAGCGGGAGATGTGTGTGTGACACGAGGTTGTGGGTGTGTCCTGGTGAGGGAGGTTTAGCGGGAGATGTGTGTGTGTGACACGAGGTTGTGGGTGTGTCCTGGTGAGGGAGGTTTAGCGGGAGATGTGTGTGTGACACGAGGTTGTGCGTGTGTCCTGGTGAAGGAGGTTTAGCGGGAGATGTGTGTGTGACACGAGGTTGTGGGTGTGTCCTGGTGAGGGAGGTTTAGCGGGAGATGTGTGTGTGACACGAGGTTGTGGGTGTGTCCTGGTGGGGGAAGTTTAGCGGGAGATGTGTTTGAGAGATATTTGGTCCACATGTACATTCTCAACGAAATGTATGTGATCCGATGTACATGCTCCACGTAAGATATGTGGTCTTGTGGTCCCCGTGTATATTGTCCGTGTAAGATACGTGGTCCCCGTGCACGTTCACATATAAGATACGTGGTCCCCGTGCACATTCACATATACGATACGTGGTCCCCATGTACATCATTCATATAAGATACGTGGTCCCCATGTAAATCCTCCGCATAAGGTACGTGGCCCCATGTACGTCCACCACATAAGATACGTGGTCCCCATGTACATCCTCCACATAAGGTACGTGGTCTCAGTCGTCCCCATGTACATCCTCCACATAAGGTACGTGGTCCCCATGTACATCCACCACATAAGATACGTGGTCCCCATGTACATCCTCCACATAAGGTACGTGGTCTCAGTCGTCCCCATGTACATGCTCTAAATAAAGAACTGCATGGATACAATACATGGTGGGGTCCATACATCATGAAAATAGTTTTTTGTAATCCCCTTCCCCTCCTCCCATTCCTCACCTCTCAACAATGTTCACGAATTTAAAGACGACCACTAACACCCTCCCCTGTTTAGAAAATTTCCTTGAACACCCCCCCCCCCCCCGAGCCAAATAAATTGCTGCAGAGTGCGGAATAAACATGAAACTATTTCTACAGATTGTTATAAACAGATTTTAAAATTCCAACAATTTAATTGATTTATAAACAAGTAATGTTGTTGACGTCAACATTTATCAAACCAGCAGCCTTCTCCCCCCCCCCCTTTCACTTCTGTGGTCAACAACGGTCAAACTTGTTCAGACCCCACCCTCCCCTCTTGTAGAAGATATGTATGGACATCTCCCTTGCATATTTAGCTCTGGTATATGGATGTCAATAGTTCTGTTATTACTCGCAGTTCATTATTATTAATGTATTTTTGATAATGCCTTTTGGCCGAAACGTCGATTTCTGTACTAATATGTTTATTTCCAGTGATTAGTAAAATGCTATTACCTTTTCCACCTTTCATTTGATGACTTATAATAACTTCAATAACAAGAGGGGTGGAGGTAAAAAAAGGAACAGAGAGTTAAAGAAAAGTGTTAGACAGAAGTAACAAGAAGTACATAGTTCCGGAATAAGTATTAAGTTGTAGACAAGACAGAATCAAGGAACACTGACTAGACTAAGCGAGGTGAGATTTTCTTTGATGAATGATCAAAGAGAAGTTCTAGCTTACCCGGCAGATTAGAATTACCTGGTGAGATATTTGACAGTGTTTTTTGCTGACTAGAGCGAAGGCGCGAGGAGTTGGTGCGGTTAGAACGTTTGACAGGACAAGGTGGCCTCATTGGGAGAAAGTGTGGCCTCATTAGGAGAAAGTGTGGCCTCATTGGGAGAAAGTGTGGCCTCATTGTGAGAAAGTGAGAAAGATGCTGAGAGATTTTCTGAGAAAGTGTAAGGAAACGGAAAGATTGCGAAGTCTTGGGAGAAATGATATCAGGAAGGGAAATATCGTAAGGAAGTACGGGGGCGCACCTTAGCGGGAACATTGGGCGAGGGCAGTGTTCGCCTAAGGTACTAGAAGGTACCGCTCACGAAAAGTAGTGCCCTCGCGCATAGAATACTAGCGGAAGACCTTTTTTTCAGTAGCAATTGCACACATGGAACTATTCACCGCTCAGACAACTTCAGATGTGCTTATTAGTGAGGATAATTAGAGGGAACATTGGTGGGGGTATGGTTTGGAAGATATGTTATAGAGAAAGTGTATGGACATAATTAGGACGGGAAGTTATAGTAGGAACATTATGTTCTTATAGGCCTTGAGCCGCGTAAGCCTTGAGGAGATGTGTGATGACACGGCGGTGGTAAGATCCTTAGAATATCTTCAGAACACTGTTCTTGGAGATAATAATATATTCCCCGCCGAAGACGGATGTGTCGGACCATTTGCGCAAATAAACCGGTGGCACAGCGCATTTCTTTTCTCTGGAATACATCCTGCTGGAAATCTAGTATGACCGTGATCCTGCTGTAAGGGAGATCCAGCTGTAAGGGAGATCCTGCTGTAAGGGAGATCCAGCGGGAGTTTGAGAATGTACGCTGAAGAAGAAGAAGATATTTTATACTGTTTGTTGTTAAACTCCAACGTGATATCTCTAATAACATGACAATGTTAAACTCTCTATTAGCAGGACAATGTTCAACTCTCTATTAGCAGGACAATGTTAAACTCTCTATTAGCAGGACAATGTTCAACTCTCTATTAGCAGGACAATGTTAAACTCTCTATTAGCAGGACACTGTTAAACTCTCTATTAGCAGGACAATGTTAAACTCTCTATTAGCAGGACACTGTTAAACTCTCTATTAGCAGGACAATGTTCAACTCTCTATTAGCAGGACAATGTTCAACTCTCTATTAGCAGGACAATGTTCAACTCTCTATTAGCAGGACAGTGTTGAACTCTCTATTAGCAGGACAATGTTGAACTTTCTATTAGCAGGACAGTGTTAAACTCTCTATTAGCAGGACAATGTTCAACTCTCTATTAGCAGGACAGTGTTGAACTTTCTATTAGCAGGACAATGTTAAACTCTCTATTAGCAGGACAGTGTTAAACTCTCTATTAGCAGGACAGTGTTGAACTCTCTATTAGCAGGACAATGTTCAACTCTCTATTAGCAGGACAGTGTTGAACTTTCTATTAGCAGGACAGTGTTGAACTGTTAAGAGAACAGTTGTAAGAACTAATGTGAAGAGAAAACTAAGTGATAGGAATACATCTCACAATATTGTTTATCATCTGAACGTGACATTTATACCATCATATATATATATATATATATTCTTATGTAGCATTTGTCATTGAGATATTATGTCATTCGATATTTTTCTTTCACATTCAGGATGTTCCGAGACCAACCTGCTACAGAACATTTCCAGAAAGTGGTAAGTGCATTTGTTCCATTCTCTTGGTCAAGCTATCCACTTAGTTATCATTCATTTATCTTTGTGATTTCTTGTTACACTTGACTCTTTTTACATTTGAATCTTTTTGCACTTGACTCTTGTTACACTCATATTTTGTTACACCTGACTTGTTACACTTGCCTCTTGTTATACTCTGCTTTTGTTACAATCGACTCTTCTTACACTGTGCTTTTGTTACACTTGACTCTTGTTACACTCTGCTCTTGTTACACTCCGCTCTTGTTACACTCGACTCTTGTTACACTCTGCTCGTTACACTCGACTCTTGTTACACTCTGCTCTTGTTACACTCGACACGTGTTGCACCTGACATGTTACACTCGACTCTTGTTACATTCAACACGTGTTACACCTAACTTTTTACACTCTGCACTTGTTACACTCAACACGTGTTACACCTAACTTTTTACACTCTGCACTTGTTACACTCAACACGTGTTACACCTAACTTTTTACACTCTGCTCTTGTTACACTCGACACGTGGTACTCCACTCTTGTTACACTCGACATTTGTTACACACGAGTCTTGTTACACTTTGTTCTTGTTACATTCGACTAAACTGAATGAAGTAAAATGTACCTCTTACAGTAAGTTACTCTTCTTTCAACCTCGGACGCCAGTCCAATGTAGTTATATCAGATGTGTAAAAAGTCAATTGTAAAGAACAAAATGATAGAACAATACATATTTAACATCAAGTACATTCGCCAACAATTCTAGTTCACCTGGTGCACAAGTCGCCATTTCTTGAAAAGCGTTGATACCTGTTTTAACATTATATCTACATTAACCAAACATGAACCACACATGAAGGTATAAATACAAGACATATGAAGGTATAAATACAATTCAAACATACTTCTGGGTTATAATCAATGGTGTGTTGTGGATTTAAGACAGAAAACCAACATACCTGGGAGTAAAATTACACATACACCCGAATACGCAAGAATAGATTGATAACGAAATATTAGCTTAAGAACCAGGCCCGCCTTGGTAAAGAGACTGGTCAACGCCACATAGGGTACAGATCAGGGTTGCCAGATGATAATCATGTTTTAGAGCCAAATAATGCTTTTTAAAAACCCCATAAAATTGCAAATACAATTTAGGTGTTTTACAACCACATTATTGTTTTCCCGAATGTAGCCATTAACACTGTAGTGATTTTCTAGTCAATATGCATGCGTTCAATACTTTGCATTGCTTTCTGAAAGGTCTGGTTGTATAATTTTCCACAGCTGGATTTCAACACAATCAATGGCCGTCATACGGGCGATCTTTACCGCGCTGTCACAGAGCTGGACAATAACATCACAACAGTCAAATAATTCTGGGCGGATGGCGACATCTTGATTCGGATATACAACCGAAGACGAATGTGTCAAACATTGGCGCAAATAAAACTGCGACCCATTTTTCATTTCGATTCTCTGGACTGCATCCTGTTGGAAATCTAGTAGTACCATTGCGCTGCTACAATGAAGATCCAGTGGGAGTTTGAGAATGAACACTGAATAAGAAGATAAATGGAACATGCAACCAATCTATGACACTTTATCTCAATTTTAAAAAAGTAGATCATTACCAATCGATGACTATCAGAGAAACTATCCTTCGTTACAAGACAGCACTTGATGATGATGGTCTCAAAGAATTATTTCATCTATTTAAAAAATAAATATTACTGGAGGTAGACACCGAATATGAGCAGGCTTGGATGGCAACCATCTTTGCAATGCTCGTGCCTAGTTTAGGTTTAGGTTTAAGAAAAGCGTGTCTCTCGTCAATTATACAGTCCTGTTGAAGAAATTGACGACTATTCTTCACCTATGACGGTTTTTGACAGTTCCCGTGGTTTTGATTAGCTGTCGCGTGTACGTTCGACTGTGTGTGTGTGTGTGTGGGGGGGGGGGTTAAACACAAGGTCTGTGACGGTCAAGGTACCGGGTTCGAATCCCGCTAACCGCCGAAGACGGATGAATCGGGCCTTTGTCGCCTATATAACGGCGACACAACGCATTTCAATTTTCTGGACTACATCCTGCTGGAAATCTAGTTGGACCATTGTCCTGCTACAAGAAAGATCCAGTGGGAGTTTGAGAATGAACGCTGAAGAAGAAGACGAAGAATCCCGCTATAGGCAATTGTGCATCCCAACCGTTTGAAAAGCAACGGTAAACTACTGAACGTATTTATATTCTCTATAAAATCATTTGTCAATAAATTATGTCTAAGTCCTGAATATGATAGGCTATCATTTTTTTTTTCGTGTGAACATAATCACCATTAGAAATCTAACAAAATGTCAAGACAACGTCACTTTTGAGGGATGACACTGAATAGTCTACAGGACTGTTTAATGAATGATGGACTGGTCTCAAAGAGCACACACATCACGCAGTCTCAGCCTCCAAGTTCAACGTTTTCTAATTGAGTGAGCCATAAACAGTGTAAAAGTACATCCTGCTGTATTGTAACCTTTGCCCTTTCTGATTGTAACCTTTGCCCTTTCTGATTATAACCTCTTCAATGATACCCAGTTTGTTTCTGTTGCCCGTATGTCATTCCACTATGTTTGATTTTGCTGCCAAAAACATCTGGCGAATTGGAAACCCCTGCTGACGCTTAGGCGAAGTGAACCCGTTCATTTCCTGCATGTTGTGGTAGCGCTGTTTGCCTGTTCAGATTTCCACCTGTTTCGAATGTAGAGCGTGCCGTCTCTAATTTTTTAAAAAAGGTATTCAGCTGTTGTTTGAATCAACCAATCAAGTGACATGCCGAGGGTCGTATGTGATCATGTTTCTCCACAACTCTCCGTCTCTTGTGTTGTTAATATGTTCATTTGGTGGCATCTTGGTGTGCCACACTGACACAACATCTAAATATTTCTGTCTTCTCTTTCCTTTGTCTCTTCTCCAATTGATTTTTCCGGTGGTTACTACATTTTTAAATTGAGTTCTCCGCCGAAGACGGATGTGTCGGGCCATTGGCGCAAATAAAACTGCGACACAACGCATTTCCATTCTCTGGACTACATCCTGCTTGAAATCTAATAGGACCATGGTCCTGCTACAAGAGAGATCCAACGGGAGTTTGAGAATGAACACTGAAGAAATTGAGTTCCTCTCATTACTTGCCCTAAATATCTGGATTGTTTACTTCTAATTTTTGCTAAAATTTGTCTTTTTACCCCAGCATCTCTGAGGACTTCTACAATTGTTTTATCGGCTGTCCATGGAGTTTTTATCGTTTTTAATAGGAGTGTTGCCACAATTTGTTGCCAATGTGTTACCGCTTTCCTACCACACGTTAACAAATTGTTAAGTATTCAGGGATCCAATCAAGGATCCAAACCCCTTGCTTAGTAATGTTGTAACGCATTCCCCCCCCCCCTCCCCAATCAAATATGTTTAGCAAAAAATGACGACAAATTACTTTTTTTTCCCTCAGAACTTTCGCAAATGTTTCAAAATCAAACAATTTAATTCCCACCGAATACGGGTGTGTCGGGCCAATGGCGCAAATTAAACTACTACACAACACATTTCAATTCTCTGGATCACATCCTGCTGGAAATCTAGTAGGACCATGTTCCTGATACAAGAGTGATCAACGGGAGTTTGAGAATGAACGCTGAAGAAGAAGAAAAAACAATTTAATTTTGTATATAACAGTATTATTGACATCAACTTTTGTTTGAACCCCCCCCCTCCACTTTTCAACAACTGTTAAACCTTTCTATACGCTTTCCTTCCCTTCTAATTGTTGAAGTAATTATTTTTCCTCTCCGTGTTCTCAAACTCTGTCTCAAACTCCTTCATGTTACCGGGAGTAATCCGGAGAACGGAATGCGTTGTTTACTTACAACTTTGCTGTGATATATGCGCCTATCGCCATGACACATCCGACTTCAGTATACACGACCTAATTTATGGACATCACATATGGACAAAGCTACCCGTCTGACAAGTATCAGAGCTTCATCTGTAGAAGGCCATGCATGTGTAGTGTTCTATGTATAGTAACGACAATATCGATTATCGGTTCCTGATCTGAGTGACGTTGTGTTTGACAATAACCTTGTTTTGATTAGTTCTTTGTTAATATACTAGTTCTCAATCGTACACACGAGTCCATCGGTAGTAAAGATCTTGGTACAAAAAGTAAATAAGACAAACAAATGGATAACAAGGGATGAGGATTGATAACGAGGGATGAGGTTTGATAACAAGAGATGAGGTTTGATAACGAGGGATGAGGTTTGATAACGAGAGATGAGGTTTGATAACGAGGGATGAGGTTTGATAACGAGGGATGAGGTTTGATAACGAGGGATGAGGTCTGATTACGAGAGATGAGGTTTGATAACGAGGGATGAGGTTTGATAACGAGAGATGAGGTTTGATAACGAGGGATGAGGTTTGATAACGTGGGATGAGGTTTGATAACGAGGGATGAGGTTTGATAACGAGGGATGAGGTTTGATAACGAGGGATGAGGTTTGATAACGAGGGATGAGGTTTGATAACGATGGATGAGGTCTGATAACGAGGGATGAGGTTTGATAACGAGGGATGAGGTTTGATAACAAGGAATGAGGTTTGATAACAAGGGATGAGGTTTGATAACGAGGGATGAGGTCTGATAACGAGGGATAAGGTTTGGCGGAAGATGGAAGACGTCTTGACTCAAGTTGTGAGGCGAGATGATGCCATCTGAACGGAACTGGTTCAAATCTCGCTCAATGCAATAAACATTCCTGAGACTAACGGGAATTGAACCAGGTCCGTTCTTGTGGCACCGAATCGCCTTGCAACTCGAGTAAACGGGGTTTTCAATACTTGACTAGATGCAGTTAGTCAAGTACGGAGAACATCCGTTTACTCGAGTTCCAACGCGATTCGGTGCCACAAGAACGGACCTCGTTCAATTCCCGTTAGTCTCAGGAATGTTTAATCCATCCTCTTGCTTCCTACTTAAATTTACTTCAGCACATTATTTATCTTATCTATACCCTTTTTCTTATCTATACCATTTTTCTTATCTATACCATTTGTCTTATCTTTACCATTGTCCTTATCTATAACATTTTTTTTCTGATCTATACCATTTTTATCTATACCATTTGTCTTATCTATACCATTTTTCGTATCTATACCACTTTTCTGATCTATACCATTTTTCTGAACTATACATTTTTTCTTATATATAAAATATTTCTTATCTATACCATTTTTCTTATCTATACCATTTTTATTATCTATACCATTTGTTGCAGAGTAAATGTTACTAGCTGTATACCGCAGAGAACTTGAATATCCCGCAAACAACTACTTTTATTTAGTTCCACTCCTGTGCACTTCAACAGTTGTTGATAGGCGTAGACTCGCCACATCTGGCGAAGTAATTTCCTCCGTACAATACATTACTCCTCCCTTCATTTGGCCGTCAACTTATTCCTCATCTTTCCTCCCAGTCGTCAGCGAAAATTGAACATCCAACAGGGTTGCCAATAATTAATAATTTAATTGCTAAATTTTACACAATTTGCCATTTTTAAGTGTAATTTACTTTAAATTTATGTTTCATAATTTGTGCTTTCTACTATTTATCAATTTTAAAACGTATTAAAAGTTAGTTTAGTCATTTTTGGAAATACTTTACCTGAGATTTTGTTAATTAAAATTTTAATTTCACCAACCTGGAAGCTCTGACCAATTTCCCCCCCCCCCCACCACATTGAAAGATGAGCACTGTCTTCTCGCGATCTTCAGCTGATGAGGGCTACTTACATTCTGTGAAATATAACAACACAAGTATTTACTCAGATAATGTGTACAGGCAATGTTTCGTGAAGTTCTAAGTATTTACTCAGATTTATACTTGTGTTTGCTCAGATAATGTGCACAGGCAATGTTTCGTGAAGTTCTAATTATTTACTCAGATAATGTGTACAAGCAATGTTTCGTGAAGTTCTAAGTATTTGCTCAGATAATGTGTACAAGCAATGTTTCGTGAAGTTCTAATTATTTACTCAGATAATGTGTACAAGCAATGTTTCGTGAAGTTCTAAGTATTTGCTCAGATAATGTGTACAAGCAATGTTTCGTGAAGTTCTAATTATTTACTCAGATAATGTGTACATGCAATGTTTCGTGAAGTTCTAAGTATTTGCTCAGATAATGTGTACAGGCAATGTTTTGTGAAGTTCTAATTATTTACTCAGATAATGTGTACAAGCAATGTTTCATGAAACTCTAAGTATTTTCTCAGATAATGTGTACAAGCAATGTTTCATGAAACTCTTAAGTATTTTCTCAGATAATTTGTACAAGCAATGTTTCATGAAAATCTAAGTATTTTCTCAGATAATGTGTTAGGTGTTCCTTTATTAATTTAAAAATAAAATAATTCTCTATTCCAATTTATTGTTTATAGTTTCAAACATTTCACATTTTAATTTGTGAAGTTGTGAATTCAGGCCCATAAATGAGTTCTGAGTAAAGTGAGGTTGTTTAGATATATTTTTCAATAATATATTCGCCTGTTTTCGTATAATTCTTTTTTTTTTAAATGAGGAAAATGATGACATTCTTGCGTGGGGGTAGGGTGAAAGGAAGGGGTTTGTTTCACCCACCTTTGGCTAAATTTCTCCTACTAAATATTATTTTTTTTTGCTAGTGGCTAGAACCCTATCCTCCCCCCCCCCTATCTACGAGGTTGTGGGAATTTATAAGTGTGGCGGGTGCCTGAGAGTTTAGCGTTGACCTTATAGTCTTGACGGCCAGGGTTCGATTTCTGGTAAGTCCTGCGTGTATATTATTCCGGAAGAGAGATTAGAAACAAAAAACCCACCTCATATACGTTGTCGAGACAGTAAGGTCATCAGCCCTCTATCACATGGCCATTATGTCCGACTTGAACACTTCCTTATATGACCATTATGTCCGACATGAACACTTTCTTATATGACCATTATTTCCGACTTGAACACTTTCCTATATGACCATTATGTCCGACTTGAACACTTTCTTATATGACCATTATGTCCGACTTGAACACTTTCTTATATGACCATTATGTCCGACTTGAACACTTTCTTATATGACCATTATGTCCGACTTGAACACTTTCTTATATGACCATTATGTCCGACTTGAACACTTTCTTATATGACCATTATTTCCGACTAGAACTTCTTCAAGAAAAAAAAAAACATGCAGGTGGTATCAGAGAACGTAGGCTGGGAAATATATTGACGTTAATTTGCACAAATCAGCGAGACTGATTTGCATCTAGTCTTTAATTTTGCCTGTTGATTTTCATCTAGATTTGATCGATTCTATCTACAAATTACCCAATTACACAAGATCTGAAATCAATATCTCTGCTTAGTTTATTCATCACGGTAACTCACTGGCATATGTAGATTTCTTCCAGAGTCGTTCCTGATTTTATCTTCGTCCAAGACGGCCTCAATCATAGATTACCTGCTCTTGTTTGAGAGATCTTCTGTGTCATTGCATAATAAATAAGTTCTCATTAAGATGTTCTGCTCCCATAAGTTACTGGTTGTCATTAAGATGTTCTACTCCCATAAGTTACTGGTTGTTATTAAGATGTTCTGCTCCCATAAGTTACTGGTTGTCATTAAGATGTTCTGCTCCCATAAGTTACTGGTTGTCATTAAGATGTTCTGCTCCCATAAGTTACTGGTTGTCATTAAGATGTTCTGCTCCCATAAGTTACTGGTTGTCATTAAGATGTTCTGCTCCCATAAGTTACTGGTTGTCATTAAGATGTTCTGCTCCCATAAGTTACTGGTTGTCATTAAGATGTTCTGCTCCCATAAGTTACTGGTTGTCATTAAGATGTTCTGCTCCCATAAGTTACTGGTTGTCATTAAGATGTTCTGCTCCCATAAGTTACTGGTTGTCATTAAGATATTCTGCTCCCATAAGTTACTGATTGTCATTAAGATGGTCTGCTCCCATGTGCTACTGGTTGTCAGAAAGGAGAGCAACGAATAGAACCACTAATTACCTTCTGTGCATGTCATGCGATGCGATGAACGAGGGCTTGAGGAGCGGTTGATTGACCAATCCCATATAGGGTAACTGACCCAGAAGTAATGCTGAAGTCGGATGTGTCAAGCCGATATGCCATATCGCAGCTAACAAGTAAATCATGACATATATTACTCGGTTCTCTGTGAATAAAACGTGTATGTGTGTGCGTGCGTGCGGTGTGTGTGTGTGTGTTGCAACATATTTGTTGTTCACATATTTAGAACGTGTTGCACATTATCAGGTGTGAGAACACATCCAGTCAACTCCCCTCAACAACTCACCATTGAAATCAGCATTATATATAACCGCCGGTGTTGCTGAGTTGTATAACCGTTCTCATTTAACGTTCTATAACGATGTGTCATCGTTTCAGTTGATGTGTCAGATCCGAGTTCCAGTTTTATTTAAGGATGCCACACATTTGAAACACGTACCGGGCTATTGTCACACATTTGACTTTGTTGTTTGGATACTGCAGCAAAATAGCTTGTTGTTTGTTATAGCTTGTGATTGTTGATTGTTGCAGCCTGTGTTCGTTGATTGTTATTGAGTTTGTGTGTTTCAGGGACACATCGCAGGTTTGTCGTATTTTTTCAACTGCCTATGGTCTAATTTTAGATGTGAAAATTGGCCATATATATACACACATATATATATATATATATATTCATTCATTCATTATCCTTTTTTGCTGAAGTTAGCGCAAAGGGCAGAGGTCAGATCTCTCCAATTCTGTCTGTTCAAAGCTATTCTGTGCAGTTCTTGAATAGTATGAATATTGGTTGTTTTATTTTCTCTAAGTATTGTTCTTCTGAGTGTTTCTTTTGGTCTACCCCTTGCTCTTTTGCCTGTAGGTATCCATTCATGAGATTGGTGGTGTATTCTGTTGGTGTCTGCGCGTAGGACATGCCCGATGTAGGACCAACGGTGTTTTCTAATAACATCTGTGATGAAATTTTGATGTGTCTCTTCTCTGATTTTATCATTCGATTTGAATTCACTCCAATGTGTGTTAGTTATCCTACGAAGACATTTGTTCTCGAAACTCAGTAATTTCTTTTCTGAAGATAAAGAGCTTTTCCAGCTCTCACATCCATATGATAGCATCGGAATAACGCAGGAATTAAATAAGCGCATTTTCGTGCGTGTGCTGATTGACTTTGACTTCCAGATCTTAGACAGTCTGTTAAATGCACTTAAATATATATATATATAAAACAATGGTCAAACATAAACAATATCAAACATACATTTCATGGCCAGTGATCATTAGAAGTGTACATGGTTCACTTCCATGATGATTCAATCCCTTTCGCTGTGAGCAGGAAGTTCTTGACAGACCATATCCCTATTGGCGAATGCATAGGTTTTCCTCAGTTGTGGTGCAGTTGTGTAGTGTGTGTTGTGTATAGCTGGAAGTGGTGGCAATAGTTCTTGTTGGATGTCTGTTAGTTTTGGGAACTGCAGTAGTAGGTGTTCAACAGTCTCTTCTTGTGCGTTGCAGTGTCTGTAATTTGGTTCGTGTAATGGGTTTATTCTGTTCAGGTGTTTATTAACGGGGGCGTGGCCTGTTCTTAGTTGGAATGTGAGACTCTGGTTTGCTCGCTCGAGTTGTTTCAGAGGATCCATTGGGTTGGGTTTCTGTTGGTGTTCATATAGTGAGCGTCCAGTTTATGAGCTGGCCCACTGTTGTAACCATTCTTGTCTGTATTTGTTTTTTAGGATTTGTTTGCATTTTTGTAGGGAGATTTTTGGGGAAATCTGGGGGGGGGGGCGGCAGTACCTCTCTTAGCTAATTTATCAGCCATTTCGTTTCCAATGACTCCGGTATGGCCCGGTATCCATTGGAGGGGTGACCTGCACCATATGATGTGGGGTTCACTTCCATATATTTTACTTCGTTTTATATAATGTCGAAGAACTTTCTCACCTAAAATTGGCGAAGATATATTACATAGGATGGTCTTCATCGTGTGAAATGGTGCCTTGGACAGAGAGCTTACAGCAGAACTAATCGACGTTTCGATCATGAAATGTCTTTATCAAGAAATGAAGAAACAAACAAATAAAATGACACAAATATGGAAGAGAATTGCATAATAAAGTTGTCTAAAACAACCTAACAAAGATGGTAAACGAAAATCGTAAATAAGAGAACAGCAATACAAGAATTAGAAGTTACATTAGAAGGAGATATTCGTCCATGTGTTGCCGGAGCCCGAAAGGGGAGCAAAGAATAGCAACACTGTTTACTTTTCATGCATGTCGTAAGAGGCGACTAAAGAGGATGTGGGATGGAGTTGGCTGTCTCATCCCATATAGGGTAAATGATCCAAAGTCATGCTAAAGTCGGATGTGTCAGGCTGAAAGGCGCAGATATCGCAGCAATGCTGTAAACCATGACACAACGCTTTCCGTTCTCCGGACTACATCCTGCTGATCTGCAGGAGTTTGAGAACGAAGGCAGAAGGAGAAGAAGAAGAAGATAGTCATTCTCATTCTCATTCTCATTCTCATTCTCATTCTCATTCTCATTCTCATTGACGTGGATGAATCGAGTGTGTATTGCAAATGAAATTGCCAAACTGGTAATAGTATCACATCTGGGAGCAAGAAAACAAAATGTAACACTGACCTGATATGCAAGTAGTAATAGGTTCAGGAACATGTCTCTATCACAGTGGTTATCACGTTGTGCTGTAGCTACCTTCTGTATCACAGTGGTTATCACGATGTGCTGCTTCAATCTTCACGTCACGTTGTGCTGCAGAAATCTTCTTCACGTCACTTTGTGCAGCAGAAATCTTCTCATTGTCACGTTGTGCTGCAGCAATCTCCACGCCACGTTGTGCAGCAGAAATATTCTCATTGTCACGTTGTGTTTCTAAAATCTTCTCCATGTCACGGTGTGCTGCAGCAATCTTCACGTCACGTTGTGCTGCAGCAATCTTCACGTCACGTTGTGCTGCAGGAATCTTCACGTCACGCTGTGCTGCATAAATCTTCACGTCACGTTGTGCTGCAGAAATCTTCACGTCACGTTGTGCTGCAAAAATCTTCACGTCACGTTGTGCTGCAGAAATCTTCACGTCACGTTGTGCTGCAAAAATCTTCACGTCACGTTGTGCTGCAGCAATCTTCACGTCACGTTGTGCTGCAGGAATCTTCACGTCACGCTGTGCTGCATAAATCTTCACGTCACGTTGTGCTGCAGAAATCTTCACGTCACGTTGTGCTGCAAAAATCTTCACGTCACGTTGTGCTGCAGAAATCTTCACGTCACGATGTGCTGCAGAAATCTCACGTGACGATGTGCAGCAGCAACCTTAGTAACATTTTTACAGCATACACAGCTGACAATGTTATCTTTCTTACCTTCAATATAATACTGCCCCCTCTCCCCCATCTTCGTACCACACATGAGATACAGAAAGGTAGATCTTCTTTCAGAGGTCGTCGATAGTTATGTTTCTCTACGTCTGGCAGATGATTCACGGTGATCACGGCGTATTTGCCAGATGGGAAGACCGCGGAAACATAATTGGAATTCTATAGAATATCAAAGGAAAAAAATGAGTTCAAAAAACATACTCGCCAAGATGGAAGAAACATATGGAAGTGCGAACATACACGCCAAGATGGAAGAAACACATGGAAGTGCGAACATACACGCCAAGATGGAAGAAACACATGGAAGTTCGAACATACACGCCAAGATGGAAGAAACACATGGAAGTGCGAACATACACGCCAAGATGGAAGAAACACATGGAAGTGCGAACATACACGCCAAGATGGAAGAAACACATGGAAGTGCGAACATACACGCCAAGATGGAAGAAACACATGGAAGTGCGAACATACACGCCAAGATGGAAGAAACACATGGAAGTTCGAACATACACGCCAAGATGGAAGAAACACATGGAAGTGCGAACATACACGCCAAGATGGAAGAAACACATGGAAGTGCGAACATACACGCCAAGATGGAAGAAACACATGGAAGTGCGAACATACTCGCCAAGATGGAAGAAACACATGGAAGTGCGAACATACACGCCAAGATGGAAGAAACACATGGAAGTGCGAACATACACGCCAAGATGGAAGAAACACATGGAAGTGCGAACATACACGCCAAGATGGAAGAAACACATGGAAGTGCGAACATACACGCCAAGATGGAAGAAACACATGGAAGTTCGAACATACACGCCAAGATGGAAGAAACACATGAAAGTGCGAACATACACGCCAAGATGGAAGAAACACATGGAAGTGCGAACATACACGCCAAGATGGAAGAAACACATGGAAGTGCGAACATACACGCCAAGATGGAAGAAACACATGGAAGTGCGAACATACACGCCAAGATGGAAGAAACACATGGAAGTTCGAACATACACGCCAAGATGGAAGAAACACATGGAAGTGCGAACATACACGCCAAGATGGAAGAAACAAATGGAAGTGCGAACATACACGCCAAGATGGAAGAAACACATGGAAGTGCGAACATACACGCCAAGATGGAAGAAACACATGGAAGTGCGAACATACACGCCAAGATGGAAGAAACAAATGGAAGTGCGAACATACACGCCAAGATGGAAGAAACACATGGAAGTGCGAACATACACGCCAAGATGGAAGAAACACATGGAAGTGCGAACATACACGCCAAGATGGAAGAAACACATGGAAGTGCGAACATACACGCCAAGATGGAAGAAACACATGGAAGTGCGAACATACACGCCAAGATGGAAGAAACACATGGAAGTGCGAACATACACGCCAAGATGGAAGAAACACATGGAAGTGCGAACATACACGCCAAGATGGAAGAAACAAATGGAAGTGCGAACATACACGCCAAGATGGAAGAAACACATGGAAGTGCGAACATACACGCCAAGATGGAAGAAACACATGGAAGTGCGAACATACTCGCCAAGATGGAAGAAACACATGGAAGTGCGTGCGAGAGACACCTGATGCATTGAATCATTTCCAAAGATACCAACAGATCACACTGTTTCGTCTTAGAACAAGTCACTGCAGACTGTTGGGTCACCTTTACCGACTGAGCATCTCATACACAGACGAATGCCCATTCTGTTCCTGAAACCTAACCTTCGAACATATACTTCAGAACTGCCCAGTATACAAAGAGCTGAGACAACCTAACAAAGATGGTAAACAAAGATGGTAAACAAAGATGGTAAACGAAGGTCGTAAATAAGAGAAAAACAATGCAATAATTAGAAGGAGAAGTAACATTAGACGGAAGAGTTACATTAGAAGTTACATTAGAAGTTACATTAGAAGTTACATTAGAAGTTACATTAGAAGTTACATTAGAAGTTACATTAGAAGTTACATTAGAAGTTACATTAGAAGTTACATTAGAAGTTACATTAGAAGTTACATTAGAAGTTACATTAGAAGTTACATTAGAAGTTACATTAGAAGTTACATTAGAAGTTACATTAGAAGGAGAAGTTACATTAGAAGTTACATTAGAAGGAGAAGTTACATTAGAAGTTACATTAGAAGGAGAAGTTACATTAGAAGTTACATTAGAAGTTACATTAGAAGTTACATTAGAAGTTACATTAGAAGTTACATTAGAAGGAGAAGTTACATTAGAAGTTACATTAGAAGGAGAAGTTACATTAGAAGTTACATTAGAAGTTACATTAGAAGTTACATTAGAAGTTACATTAGAAGGAGAAGTTACATTAGAAGTTACATTAGAAGGAGAAGTTACATTAGAAGTTACATTAGAAGGAGAAGTTACATTAGAAGTTACATTAGAAGGAGAAGTTACATTAGACGGAAGAGTTACATTAGAAGTTACATTAGAAGTTACATTAGAAGTTACATTAGAAGTTACATTAGAAGTTACATTAGAAGGAGAAGTTACATTAGAAGTCTGGTCAGATGATACAGATTTCAGACAAAAGCTATGGGGCAGCCGCTCTGATCTGGAGAAGACAGTGGACTTAGCCCCTGATGACAGGCTCGAGAATCTAGCATGACCTGATTTATTCTGGACGCTGATGTAGAAGAAGAGAGAGTACACGAATGTATCAATGGATGCCACAGAACGATAAATATTAGATCGATGTTGTGCAATGACATACAATAATACGTCCATGTGACCCACTACCACCAGCAGAGATATAACCCACTACCAGCAGCAGAGATATAACCCACTACCACCAGCAGAGATATGACCCACTACCACCAGCAGAGATATGACCCACTACCACCAGCATAGATATGACCCACTACCACCGTCGTTTTCCTTTAGTGTCATCACTAGAAATTTTTCCAGTCCGTAGCACATTGAATTGTGAGGCTTATTTGGTTTTCTGTAGTTTCCTAATAATGTGAAAGGTTTGTTTTTATTTTTTTGTACTTAACGATCTCTGGAAATAGAGTTACCTCTGATCGATAGAGGCTGTATTGATCTTGACGGCTTGATAAAACATGCTGTTTCTAACTCACGCTCTTTTTGGTTGATGTCACAGTACGCTTTAGTTATCTTTTGCCAAGAGCAAGTAGTGCATGCAATAAAGTCGATGTCGCAGGGTGCACAATTACATGTATGTGCATATTTATCGTGGGGTGATAAAGTCGAGATCGCAGGGTACAAAGTCAGGTGTGTGGGCATATTTATCGTGGGGTGATAAAGTCGAGTTTGCAGGGTACAATGCCACATGTATAGACATATTTGTCATCTGAGGTCGTGGATTGATAAAGTCGATATCGCAGGGTAAAAAATCACATGTATAGACATATTTATCAATTGGTGTTGTAATTCGTCGCTGTAATAATTTCTGACGTTATCTCCATTCTTCAACCATTAGACTTCGGATGTCAGTTTCCAGCACAGTATCTAGGCAAATGTCATTAGTATTGACGCCCATTGTGAAATCGCCAACGACAAAGGGCAGGGACGTTATAACTGAATTAAGGTAGCTTAAGCAAAGAGAGAGATCGGAGATTTTTCAAGTCGCCAAAATCTCTAGTCTCGGAGATGTCACTTTCTTACATTAACATCCCAACCATGAATGATTTGAATGTTAATTTCCATCCTTTGACCCGGTTCTACAGTGCCACATCACCTTCTTGCCATTATCTAACGTGACCAAATCAAAGTTATAAAAACTGTTTGGCCAGAACAAATGTAATCAGGAAGACGTGACACATTTTCTGACGTTATTAGTGGATGCAAAATATGGTAACTGGATTAGTGTCATCACAATTACCTATCCACATCACGTTGTTGTATCCACAGTATCCATAATTCTAATATCCGGTCATTAACCCGAATCCTGAATTGATGTAATTTCATGAGGTATTTTTAAAAAGAATATTAGAAGCATCACACATAATCTACGTGTTTCCTGTCAGTTCCCTGCGGAATATCATACATAATATACGTGCTTCCTGTCAGTTCCCTGTGGAACATCACTCATAATCTACGTGTTTCCTGTCATTTCCCTGCGGAACATCATACATAATCTACGTGCTTCCTGTCAGTTCCCTGCGGAACATCACACATAATCTACGTGTTTCCTGTAAGTTACCTGCGGAACATCACACATAATCTACGTGTTTCCTGTCAGTTCCCTGCGGAGCAATGAGAAACAACTACCGTTCGATTTCTGTCCTGTGGTGTCCTCTTCATTTCTGCCTACGAGGTCCTAACTTATTGTGTCTCTCCCCCTTTTTTGTGGGTTCCAGTGTAAAACCTATATGGCTATGTTAGCTTAATGTTTTTTGTGGGTTCCAGTGTAAAACCTATATGGCTATGTTAGCTTAATGTTTTTTGTAGGTTCCAGTGTAAAACCTATATGGCTATGTTAGCTTAATGTTTTTTGTGGGTTCCAGTGTAAAACCTATATGGCTATGTTAGCTTAATGTTTTTTGCTTAGTTATTGTAATGCAAAATCATGATGATGACATGTCGTTATATTGAGGTTATCTTCTTATAGAAGACACACTGGAGACATCAGCACAACATGTTATACTAACACTTCTATCCTCGACCATTCGGAGGAGTGGAGAAACTTCATGTCCAGATCATTCATTGATGTTATCTATCCAGGATTTTGTTTGAGAACCACTTCTCCTTAAACCCTCGACTGTTCTTTACAAAATAATTTTTGAAAGTGAGTTGTGTCTGGTTCCATGTCCAAACTAAACAAGTCCACGCCGTTTCATCTCTTTAATAACTGAATACTGTGGATAAATGTGTTGTATATGGGTTGCCCCAGCCGCCATGGCATATGACAATGATGAACTAATATGTGGTTTTCATTATAAATTTTTTGGATCACATAGTGGCAGAGGTCCAAGAGGAACATGTTTTGGATCACGTAGTGGCAGAGGTCCATGAGGAACATGTTTGTGGAATGCATAGTGGCAGAGGTCCTAGAGGAACATGTTTTTAGAAAGGAAATATACGATAGTCAGGCAGGCAGACAGAAGAATGGATGGATGGAAACATGGATAGATTTATGAATGGATTAATTTTTTTTACGAATGGAGAACTGGATGGACGGGTTAATATATGATTGGTATGATGAAAGAAAGAAATGAATGATGGAATAAAACCTGTATTGACTTAATTAACGAAGGATGGACGGACCGACAGGCAGGCATGCAGACATAGCTAAATAAACTGACAGATTCTTAAAACTAAGGTCACCAATAGTAAAGCAATATAGCAAATCAAATGTGTATGAAATTCGGTCGATAACCTTCCAGGTCTAGTCGGTTGTCTGCGACCGACTGGTTCAGTCATTAGCATTTCGTGATCGTCAAGCGCATACTCTTATTTGTCTGTCAATTTTGAGACAGACTGCCTGAGGCTGTCAGACATGCTATGTAAGACTTTGGTAATATGTTTTTTGTTTGTTTGCAATTAGCACATTTATAAACAGCACGTAATGGTTATTTCAAAGAAACAAAATACCACACCTTGCAAGATCAAAGTGAATGATATAGTATTAAAACAGGTCCACCAATTCAAATATCTAGGTACAATGATTACAGCAGATGGAAGAAGTTCAACAGAAATAAGATGCAGAATAAGACAGGTAAAAACAACATTCAGGAAAAAGAAAAATATACTGTGTAATATGACCTTGTCATTAGAGGTGAGAAAGAGAGTTCTGCAGTGCTATATAAGCCCTATACTAACATATGGGTGCGAGTCTTGGACAATAAACAAACTGGAAAGTGGGAAATTAGAGGCAATAGAGATGTGGTTCTATAGAAGAATGCTGAGAATACCACGGACTGCCAGAAAAACTAATGTAGAGGTGTTGAAAGAGTCAAATGCGAAACACACCTTAATCAATAATATAAGAAAAAGACATACAATCTTCTTTTTTGGACCACTTCTTGAGACAGGCAGGTTTGGAGAACATAGTCACAACAGACAACATTGAAGGCAACATAGACAGAGGGCGACAACGTGAGAAAATATTAGACAGTTTAACAAACTGGCACGGCAGGGAAACAACAACGATCTTGATACATAATATTGGAGACAGAGAGCTGTGGAGAGCCATCACTGCCTACGCCAGCCGGCACGGCACCTGATGATGACGATGAATCACGTAATTTTTCTATATCACAACTTCGAATCACGTTATTTTCTATATCACAACTTCGAATCACGTTATTTTCTATGTCACAACTTCGAATCACGTTATTTTCTATGTCACAACTTCGAATCACGTTATTTTCTATGTCACAACTTCGAATCACGTTATTTTCTATATCACAACTTCGAATCACGTTATTTTCTATGTCACAACTTCGAATCACGTAATTTTTCTATATCACAACTTCGAATCACGTTATTTTCTATATCACAACTTCGAATCACGTTATTTTCTATATCACAACTTCGAATCACGTTATTTTCTATATCACAACTTCGAATCACGTTATTTTCTATATCACAACTTCGAATCACGTTATTTTCTATATCACAACTTCGAATCACGTTATTTTCTATGTCACAACTCGTAGTATAGTTATTGGCCACATCACGAGTAGAGGAGGATTTGAATGAACAGCAACCAAACATTTGATGAAACTTGGAATCACGTAATTTTCTAAATCGCAACTCACAATATAATTATTATGCATATCATGAGAATTGCTTTGAAATTGAATGTAAGACCAGACAAAAATTGAGGAGGAAAAATGTAAGACCAGACAAACATTAAGGAGGATAAATGTAAGACCAGACAAAAATTTAGGAGGACAAATGTAAGACCAGACACAAATTTAGGAGGACAAATGTAAGACCAGACAAAATTGAGAAGGAAAAATGTAAGACCAGACAAAATTGAGGAGGAAAAATGTAAGACCAGACAAAATTGAGGAGGAAAAAGGTAAGACCAGGAAAAATTGAGGAGTAAAAATGTAAGACCAGACAAAATTGAGGAGGAAAAAGGTAAGACCAGGAAAAATTGAGGAAAAATGTAAGACCAGGAAAAATTGAGGAGGAAAAATGTAATACCAGGACAAATTGAGGAGGAAATATGTAAGACCAGGAAAAATTGAGGAGGAAAAATGTAAGACCACGAAAAATTGGGGAGGAAAAATGTAATACCAGGAAAAATTGAGGAGGAAAAATGTAAGACCAGACAAAATTGAGGAGGAAAAAAGGTAAGATCAGGAAAAATTGAGGACGAAAAATGTAAGGCATAACAAAATTGAGGAGGAAAAATGTAAGACCAGATAAAATTGAGGCTGAAAAATGTAAGACCAGACAAAATTGAGACTGAAAAATGTAAGACCAGGCAAAATTGAGGAGGAAAAATGTAAGACCAGGCAAAATTTAGGAGGAAAAATGTAAGATCAGGCAAAATTGAGGAGGAAAAATGTAAGACCAGACAAAATTGAGAAGGAAAAATGTAAGACCAGACAAAATTGACGGGGATTAGGTGGTTTTCGTATTCTTCCGGACTACCATCAGACAGTGCCCATCAAAAAGCATAACTATACAGACACTATGGACACAAAGCCAGGGGTGGCCTTGCAAACGATGGATGACATAAATAAAAGAGTCAAAGAAAACAAACATATATGAAGCACACACAAAATCCATCTCCAGAGAACTCTTCTACCTACGACGTTGCAATGCATTAGTTAGTTTGTTCCTTTCGTGCCGCAAGCCACACATAGGACAGAGGTTTTGGTTCTCCATATGATGCGGTCCGCTGCCTGCAGTTTTAGTTCCTGGATGGTCTTACAGCCTATTAATTCAATGCTGCAATGCATAACGGGGTCTAAAGCGAAAAGAAAGATATACAAAAGTATAGAGGACTTTGAGAATCCCTGCATAGTATTTTAGAATGGCACAGCTGTACCGTCTGCCGCATACATCTACCAAGTCCCAGTAGCGATGATCTAATTATCTTAGTTTTAAGGTCACCATTTTCACATTACTTGGACTGTTTGTTTTTTTCCAATCCTAAAGAGATTTGTTTTTCCTGACCCATTTTCTGTCATTAGTTCAGAACGAAGATGGAACTTGTAGAGCCATTAATGCAAATACATTTTAGTGTATTTTCTCTGCTTTTGCTGTAAGGCGCCACATAATTAAATAGCACTCGATTGTCGGGCTATGGCACATTTGGTAGCTTGATATGCAGTAATTTGCTATAATCAAAGTGATATAATCAAATGGGCTATGGCAGCTTTGTTCACTCGATATGCAGTAGCTACTGAAGCAGAGGAGAAAGGACGACGGGGGAAGAAGCAGAGGGCATATACAATCATGGACAGAGGGAATATACAATCATGGTCATAGGGAATATACAATCAAGGGCATATACAATCATGAACAGAGGGAATATACAATCAAGGGCATATACAATCATGAACAGAGGGAATATACAATCATGGTCAGAGGGAATATACAATCATGGTCAGAGGGAATATACAATCAATGGCATATACAATCATGGACAGAGGGAATATACAATCATGGACAGAGGGAATATACAATCATGGAGAGACAATATCAAGGACAGCAGGATGAGATAAGATTTTCCCTCACTTCTCGGCATCGTTAAAGATAGACAGACAGTTTTCTTAGGATGGAAATCGATGGACGGCAATGTGTGCTGATGCATCCAATGTGATACCCCTACGATCTTGACTGTGTATTGTTGCTTTCAATGTGATACTCCTGCAATCCTGACGGTTTATCTGTATAGATATATAGATGCAGTAATATTGTGTTCGGAAATCCCTCAATCCGCTTTATTTTTGGCTTACATGTGCCTCATGCTGTTTCCATTCTGATGTTGTATGCCCTTGCCACGGGACTGTATCGGTTAAGTCTGACTAGTTAAATGACTAAAACAATTTATTCTCTGTTTTCCGAGATAATTCGTCTAATTTTGCAGAAACACGAAATAGTTGTGCCTTATCTGGACTATTCTAGAAGTTTGATAGGACTCCCAGGAGGCTGCCTTATCTTCATTCCGTTTATTCTCAAACTCCCGCAGATTAACAGGAAGTTGAAAATCTAACACAATAATGGATAAGAAGTTAGTTGCCTTCGAGAATAGATGCCTCAGAAAAATCACAAATACTAAGTAGAAAGACTTCAAATCAAACAACATACCAAGAGAGGAGACAAAACAAGAATATTTGACGAACATCATCAGAAAACGCTGCTGGACATACATCGGCCACATACTTAGAATGAAGGAAGGCAGAATTCCACGACACGCCTTCATGTGGACACTAGACGGGTAAATAAAACAGGGAAGACCAAAAACAACGATCAGAAGAACATTAACGAATGAATTAAACTCAACAGGCATAAATGCACAAGACCTGCAACCTCTAGTAACTGACGGACATGCATGGAGAACTATGACATCTGCCCTATGTGCCAAACTTGGCAAAAGAGTAACCTGAATGATAGAGCAGTTTGATTTAGGTCATCTTCGGGGTCCTGATACTACACAACAATTAATGACGATTCTATACCGATATTACACAACAATTGATGACGTTTCTCTACTGATACTACATAACTTTGTGATCAATTGTTAAACGTTCAGTACAACATAGGTCATGTATAACGCAGTCTGTTTTATGTCATCTTGCGATACCGACTACTGTTTCTGGAGAGATGGTTTCTTTACCACACCCGTATTTTTGTTTATGCATGATTATCACACTTGTACTTTAATCAATACACAACTGTTGATTACAACTGTGCACACTTCAGTGTAATGTCCGTATTATATGGTAATAACAATGTAATGTCCGTATTATGCTTGCCAAAGTTGGAAAATAACAATCTAATGTCCTTATTTTATGGTTGCAAACGTTGGAAAATAACAATGTAATGTCCATATTATATGGTAGCTAAAGTTGGAAAATAAAAACACTGGAAAATAAATTAAAACTCATTAGAAAATAAACTTAAATATTGGTTGGAAAGAATTCAAGCCAAACAAGAAAAAACACCAAACAGAAATATCTTTTTACAATAATAATAATAAAACAATGCAGTTATATCGGACATAAACTTAGAATTAATACAAACTGCCACTGCAAGCATTAACATGAGCAGTACATAGCAAAATAAATAGAGGAAGTTCAAGAGAAACTCTTCGAAGAACAACCATCAATGACTGGGTCTCAAACAAAATGGAAGAATTACACAGTAGCATCACATCTCTCGAGCTGGAGAGCTCTGGTTTCTTCCTTACACACCGTATTCGGCGGTGAAAGAACATAGATAAAGACTTTAAGCAGCAAAATTTCAAACAACAATCAAACTCGATGACTAATTGTTTCAACAATCATCTCCACGCCCTAATGTTGACAACGGAAAGACCGTTCGCCACACGTGATCGTATCGATCTATCTGTCATCTTAGATCATTGGTGCATTTACAGACCACGTGACGATACTCAAGGCCGCGTTTAGTAGCGGTATCTCCCGGGTCTTAAGCCTCGACGTTGTGACAGGCAATCTCGCGTTGCAGACGCTAGGCCTCGGCTGAGGGATAACGTTTGATAAGCCTAATGGGAGTGACCTTAAGTAAGTCATTGGATAGATATTAGGCTAGGCTAGGCATTTTGTGTGGCGGCTGTCTTTTAATTTATAAATAATAAATATATATTTCCGTTATTTTTTGTTCCTTATTGTTATCTGGAAGTTCTCAGAAATGTTCACCTGAACTTTGGCAAAAGTTTAACTAAACTTTGAGTCCTCGTGTTAACATATTTAGAATAGAGTCATGTTTGAGATGTGTCAATTCTCATGGAAACATCCTTAAAGTGGCTATCTTTTGTGTTACACATCAGTTATAATGACCGTCGGGAACCTGACCTGGTCAAGTGATTAGCGGATGGAAATAAAAGCGTGGGAAATCTGGAAACTTCTTATGAAAGAGCATGTTTTCTGAGCTTCCTAGGACTTGATCTGCATAAATACGAAATGTGTGTCGCGTGTTAAGTCGCTAGTTGTGTAGATTATTTGTGTTACGCGAACCAGGTGTTGGAGTCAGGTGTGTACTGGCTGTGTTTTAAGTGTGTTAGCTAGCTTACGAACAAGTGGTCTATTTAACTGGTGTATTTCTGTTTGTGATTCAACTTATTTCATTATGTGGATATACCTACCAGTTGACACCAGGATATATCCATGGTCGCAGGAGTTATGTGAATATTAAGGTCTGCTTATCTCTTAATATAATTTCACGTGGTTTAATTAAATAGTTTAAATAAAGTAAGAGCTTTAGACTTGTACCAAGCATGGTATGAAAATACAATAGGCATATGACATGTAGTTTTTAGTTTTCGTTGTAATAAGAATGTTCTAAATGTGTGTATGAGATTAAATTTGGATAACTAGATCTATAACAAATATATAGTGGCTTAATGTTGTTATTGAACTATTGTTATTGCGTTTTCACAGACCCTGACGGTTTGTGGAAACACAAAAGACTGTCATAACAGTTTTTGCTGTTGTTGATTAAGTATTCTGTTGATCATATTTATGTAAGATTATTACATCAGATGTCCGCCCATTTGACTTGACACAAAGAATGTGACATTCTTTCATGGAATTATTCATTATATCGTTGTGGTTGTGTGTGTATATTACATTGTATTATATTATCGTAGCCGTTTTCTGTGTGAAGTTTGTGTGCTTTGTGACTCCTTTATTTGTTTGATACATGTAAATGTGTCTGTTATTTTTAATGGGTCCCTGTTACTTTAAATTTCGTTACTTTAAATGTCCGTGTTACGTAGGCCAAACATTTGTCAATGTTACTTTAAAGGTGCCTTTGTTACTTAGGCCTAACTAACATGTGGTAGTGTTATTTTACGTTTTTGTAACTTTAAGTGTGTGTGTTACTTTAAGAGTATGTCCGTGTTACTTTCAGTGCGTCTGTATTATTTTATATGTGACTTTGTTACTTCTTATTGTTTTCAGTTTCAAAGTGCTATAATTCTATGACTACCCGCTTTACTTATCTTTCTATGTTTTCAGTTTCAAAGTGTTATAATTCTATGACTGCCCGCTTTACTTATCTTTCTATGTTTTCAGTTTCAAAGTGTTATAATTCTATGACTACCCGCTTTACTTATCTTTCTATGTTTTCAGTTTCAAAGTGTTATAATTCTATGACTGCCCGCTTTACTTATCTTTCTATGTTTTCAGTTTCAAAGTGTTATAATTCTATGACTGCCCGCTTTACTTATCTTTCTATGTTTTCAGTTTCAAAGTGTTATAATTCTATGACTGCCCGCTTTACTTATCTTTCTATGTTTTCAGTTTCAAAGTGTTATAATTCTATGACTACCCGCTTTACTTATCATTCTATGTTTCTTATATTTATCGCTTTTCTCAAGTTCTTTATGCTCAGGCTATGATTTTTTTATTTTCATAATCCCTTCAACACACACCTTTGCAACGTATCACATCTCACACTCTCTGAATATTATACTACCTTCACTTATAGGTAGCCAGCAGTGACGAGTACTAAATCGTAGGTAGGTAGATAATCAGTTTGCCTGTCTTTTGGAGAGGCGTGCCCCTTTCAACCAGCAGACAAGTCCAATTAGGTTATATCAGAACACACTACCATCAAATAGTAGAGGTAACAAAGACCCCAATTTAATAAACCAAGACATTACTACCATTTATATACGATCTGACAGGGAAAAAACCGCTTACATCATTCATTTTGGCTGATCCAATAATTCGATTGTTTTCATTGGTTGGTCACTGCATATACTTTATGTAAACAACCAATCTTCTTCTCATTCACAGTTTTAACGTCCATACTTCAAGTAAAACAGCCAATCAAAAGCACTGATCAATCATAGGTCAGCCAACTGATGTGATTTATTTTTGGGTAACTTTTACCAGTCATATTTGACGGCCAGTACCACCTAATACTTCCTTTGTCACCTCTTGCGACATGAATAGACAGTCTCAGATGCTACATTATCAACAAATTGACGTTAGTGTGTCCCTGTTGTCTTTACACTGGTGAAATATGTTATAGTGGAATCTCTCTATAGCGCATCCTTTTATAACGAATGTCCTTATATAACACCTTTCAAAATCTCCAATTATATTTTTTCAATATAGTGTGTACTGTAGATAGCGAAATCTGTTATTACATACATATTATGTCTGGACAAAGTTGTTATAACGAGATTACACTGTATTAAGAAGCTCGTCAGGGTGTTACGAGCGCATGAAACAATTATCAGGAAGCAATTATCAGCAACACTGTTGCCCAACATTCATCTCGTAAGAGGAGACTAAGGCGGGTTGAGAGTGGAGTTGGTTTTTCCAATGTAGTCCGGATGTGGAAAAAATTTAGAACATTGTGTCATGGTTTACAGTTGTGTTGCGATATCTGCGCAATTAGGCCTGACACATCCGACTTCAATTATTTTGGGCCAATTTGACACTACATGGGATAAGAGCCAACTACAGCTCATAAACCTCCTTAGTCACCTCTTACACCAAGCATGAATGTAAAACAGTGTTGCTATTCTTTGTTACCATTTCAGTCCCTGACAATAAATACACGGATGTATAACGGAATAAATGTACCTGCACGTGCTTGTCAATGTGTCATGACATTGGCTCAAATAAATCGGCGACACCACACCTTTTCATTCCTTGGACTAGATCCTGCTGGAAATCTGAGATCATTGTCCAACCACAAGAGAGATCCAGCGGGAGTTTGAGAATGAAAGCTGAAAAAGAAGCTAATTGTATAAACATATATGTGTACGTTGCACCATGCTGCTAAACCATTTTACTGTTTACAGCAAGGCTCCGTAATTTCCAATAACGAATTTGTTGACCACTTTTGCGTTTCATCATTCGATACATCATCCATTTATATTGTGATTTGTTCGTACATATCCAAGACGTTGTCCCGTAGAATATATTTGATTCATGCAAATCACAATCATCAGGTGCCATGCCGGATGGCGTATGTGGTCATGTCTCTCCACAGCTCTCTGTCCACAGTATTATGTATCAATATCGATGTTGTTTCCCTGCCGTGCCAGGTTGTCAAACAGTCTAATATTTTCTCACGTTGTCGCCCTCTGTTTCTGTTGCCTTCAATTTTGCCTGTTGTGACTATGTTCTCCAAACCGGCCTGTCTCATGCAGTGATCAAAAAATGAAGATTGTCTTTTTCTTATATTATTGATTAAGGTCCGTTTCGCATTTGACTCTTTCAACACTTCTACATTAGTTTTTCTGGCAGCCCATGGTATTGTCAGCATTCTTCTGTAGAACCACAGAATTCTCTATTGCCTCTAATTTCCCACTTTCCAGTTTGTGTATTATCGAAGACTCGCGCCCATATGTTAGTATAGGGGTTATATAACAATGAATAACTCTCTTTCTCATCTCTAATGACAAGATCATATTACACAATATAATTTTCATTTTTCTGAATGTTGTGTTTGCCTCTCCTATTCTGCATCTTATTTCTGTTGAACTTCTTCCATCTGCTGTAATCGTTGTACCTAAATATTTGAATTGTTGGACCTGTTTTAATACTATATCGTTCACTTTGATCTTGCAAGGTGTGTTATTTATTCATACAATTAAGTCTATATTATTGTGATTTGTTCGTATATTCCCAAGACGTTGTCCCGTAGAATATATGTGGCTTAAACCGTTAGGTCTATATTATTGTGATTTGTTCGTATATGCACAAGACGTTGTCCCGTAGAATATATTTCTCTTACACAATTATGTCTATATTATTGTAATAGACAATACTAGTTATAGCGAATGTGTTTATGTAGAGAAATGTAGGTCGGTGTGTAGTAAGGTAGAGCGTATAACGGATGACTTATACTTGCGACAGATGTACATTTCTACTACTGCGTCATGTAGGCATAAGGCCAGGACCTGGCGGTGTGCACATTAAGTGTTGATCTTTCTCTGCGTGATCAGATAGAGCGGTGGACTCATTCCTCGCTTGTTTGAGTCTGTATCGTAGCTCTATTTTTGGTAAGTCTAGTATATGGTTTACAATAACTGGTCATGGATTTTATGCTGTATACCAGTGATCGGTAACCGTTTTTGGTCCGAGTGCCGTATGCAGAAATACATAACTAGCCGCGGGCCGCATGACAAAAAGCGAATTTGAAACCTTAATTATACACAAATCAATATTATAAAATATACATCTTAACTTTGCTTTTCTTTAATTTGTGGACAATTAGGCTAATATGTATAAGTGATCATATTGATACACTTTTTTACAGTTCTGTGGCTATAGGTCAGGCCATGCACTGAAGATGGATGTGTTGGGTCATTTGCATAAATAAAACGGCGATACAGCGCATTTCCATTTTCTGGACTACATCCTTCTGGACATCTAGTAGGGTTATTGTCCTGTGACAAGAGAGATCCAGTGGGAGTTTGAGAATGAACGCGTTTTGTCGCTAAAATGATTTAGAGTGCTGGATTGACCAGTGGACAGCATTTTTCTTACCATTGACCTAATGTGATATTTTTCGTGTATATGGCTGTTCGTATAAATAGCAAATCCTCGCTGCGAACATATTCCTCGTGCGCTCTGTTGTTCATATTTTTTTATTTATGTTGTTATGTTTGTTACATTCCCGCATTTCACCTGCTCCCACCTCCATTGTCATTCTTGTCTTGACCATTTCCTCTGCACTCACACATACGTCGTACACAAACATTTTACACCAGATACAGAGATGTGTAGTTTTAGCCCAGATACTGTTGTATGTATGAAAAATATATTGTGTAATATGACATTGACATTAGAAGTTTGTAAGAGAGTTCTGCAGTGCTATATAACCCATATACTAACAGATGGGTGCGAATCGTGGACAATAAACAAACTGGAAAGTGGGAAATTAGAGACAATAGAGATGTGGTCCTGTAGAAGAATGCTGAGAATACCATGGACTGCCAGAAAAACTAATATAGAGGTGTTGAAAGAATCAAATCTGAAACGGAGCTTAATCAATAATATGAGAAAAAGACAATCTTTTTTTTTTGACCACTTCATGAGACAAGGAAGTTTGGAGAACATAGTCACAACAGGCAAGATTGAAGACAACAGAGGCAGAGGGCGACAACGTGAGAAAATATTAGACAGTTTGCTGGCACAGCAGGGACACAACAACGATCGTGATACATAATACCGAAGATAGAGAGCTGTGAAGAGCCATGATCGCCTACACCAGCCAGCATGGCACCTGATGATGATGGTTGTGCTGTGTAGCTTTAACCCAGATACTGTGATGTGTAGTTTTAGCCTGAATCAATAATGGGCGTTTTGAATTTAAGTACTAATAAATTGTACCGCCGTGCTAGTGTCACAGTGAACACTGTCTGGTCTGTGCTCAATACGTGTTTTCAGTGTGACCACTCACATTTTTGAGAAAAAAACCGCCAGTAATATTTATTTATAGTATGAAGAACAATACACTTCGAAGATGTCTGGCTCCTTAACATTATAACTAGAAAGCTGTCCTAATTTTTTCATATAAAGAGGCATAAGCATGGAAAGATTAATAGCTGAACAGACAGCACAACAGGTGCAGAGGAACTAGACAACCATAATTCCCTCCAAGTCTGAAAATAGATGACCACAAGCATGGCAGTAACTTCTACGACATCACGCAGACGAACACGCAACACCACACCATAAACGACCTACATACAAGGTGGATGTGGTTGGTCAAGTATAGAAACCTTGTTTACTTGAGCTGCAAGGCGATTCGGTGTTGCTAGCGCGGACCTGGTTCAATTCTCATTAGCCATAAGAGTTTAAAAAAAGTCCTTCTAAATGCTACCCCACAGGATCAAGCTACAATTTAGTTATGTTTTACTCCAGCTAGAACCCATAGCTACAACCCGGCTATGTGGTAACACCCCACCGCTAATCAGGCAATCACGAAAAAACAAAGCCCTCCCCTAAATGCTGTAATATATCCCCCCAAAAATGCATTCCTAGGTTGAATGATGCGTGCCTCTACCAATTGAAACGAATCCATCAGTTAACAAACACAGATTTCAGACCGCAAGGATCACATTACACGTTAGACAGCTGTTTAGTGAAATATTTTGCAATGTTTCTACCTGCCAGAAATACTGCTGCTACGTTTATATGTGTTAATATTATCCTTTCATAGTTATATGTTTATATGTATTAACGTTATAGTTATATGTTTATTTGTATTAACATTATCTTATTATAGTTTTTAGCTGTTCTTTGGCCAGGTGGTTAATAAGACTTCTGTACTGCAAACCGCGTAGTCAATGCCACGTTGGTTGTTTGCTTCCAAAACAAAGGATACATTTGGCTTGGGTCATTATATTGCTTTTTATGCTGTGGGTGTTTCGTTGCTGCAATCGCCTACCTTGATTTGGTCACTTCACCGTTGCTGATGTATGCTGCAATGTATTCAAATCACCGCTGCTGTATACCCTGTCCTAGCTGGGATCAGCGATACTGCAATGTTGGTCATTTGACTGATGACCAGCAGGTCAGGGTTTCGATTCCACTCGGTATTTGTGGTTTGAAATAAACGTTACTCTCATGGCACCGCCACCGGAAAATATAATACCACGGCTTATGCGTTGGGAAGGCCGAGGAATGGCGCCATCGCGAATGAGCAAGTGTGGTACTTGACGCTAGACAGACGGTTTCTGGCCAAACACTGACCAGTCAGCTGAGCAGTTATGGGAAACCCTGTGCTATGCCGCTGGCTCACTACTCCTATTATCGTTACTTTGTTGCAGTTTTATTTTTCCTCTAATATATTTACACTTATTTCTTTATTGACTCAGCCATCATCTACAAATGTCTATCCAGTAATTATTTGTGTGTGTGCTCATTTCCCCTTATCACGGACATCCCAGTTGTTGGATTTAATTAGCATCCATTATTGATTATGCCTGATGTTTATCGATTATTGTGTTCTGAATATATCTCGTTTTATTAATGTTTTGAGCTAAGTACAATCTAGCTTTATATAGATATCAATGATGATAGGTATAGAGAAATAGAACTGTTGGCAGTGATACAATTTTTGATATGGACCGAGAGTGGTTGGGAGAGACATAAACTTTGATAGAGTGTGTGAGAGGGAAATATATCTGTTTATACATATTTGAGGCATAAGCTGGATTCAGTAGACATACCATGACCTCAGATGATGAACGCGGAAGAAGAAAAGATGTCGGATGTGTCATGCCGAGAATAGCAGATATCGCAGTCAAGCTGTAAACCATACCGTTGCTCAAGTCTGTTCTCTAGACTACATCTTGTAGTTCTGCAGGAGTTTGATAATGAACGCAGATGAAAAAAGTAACTAGAAATACTTTATTAAATTTGTTTGTTAAATGTGGGATTAAAGCTTCTGCCGAGGCACGACACTTTCAACCTAAGATTGGGGTCTACGTTAGTTATATCGTACCGTGTTGGCTTTGATCTATGTGTGATCATATGTTCTGGGACAAATAAACAAACGTGCGTGCAATTATTGACAAAGAAAATCCGTAGTATCAGGTGTCTTCTGTGCTGAACTTTCCTCCGTTTTTTTGTGTGGAGAAAAACTGAAAAGATTAGAAGTCCTGAGACGGACTAAAAGGCACGAGATGGACTAAAAGTCTTGAAAGAATTGGTGCAATTCCTGACACTGGCTAGATCAACTCTAGTTCAACACCATTCTAACATCGTCTAGTTGACTTGAGACCATGAAAAGGACCCAGGGAATGAAACAGAGGAGATAGTGTTTGTGCTAAGTGGACTTGGAAACCCCTGCTGGTTTAGAGAAGAGATTAATCGATACAAACATAGAAAAGACGAAAAAAAAACTGTGTACTGGACAACAAGCACAAATAACACACTGCAACAAACAACAACATGTATTATTTTGTTGTATGTGTCAGTTTGCTAATGTTTTAATTTGAACTTTCTGTGGCGTAAATGCTTATTAAATCGTATGCATTGTGACCAAACACAATCACAGACACGTTTGAGAATAGACAGAATTGAACCGGGGACATCAAACGGAGAGTGTCACTACATCATGACATGTGGGTTACTCTATGACCACCATTTTTACCTAAGCTGCTTTAGAATAATACTCAACATCAGTCCTTGGTGGCATCAAATACCAGACAGTGAGCTACGGATAAAATCATATCAAGTGAATTGATGTTAGTAAAAAAAACAAAGTAAAGTAACCCATAGCATTTATTAATGCCGTAGGGGTGTGAGATGTTAGCGATCTCACATTTCACAGGCTCTGCAAATGAGGGCGGTAGCCATCTCCTCTCCCTCGCAGTCTTTACTTCCCGGATTAATCCGGTACCCATTTAAGGCTGGGTCGACCTGGGAGCCGTTGCGATCTGAAAACATTTCCGCCTTAACTGGGGAATGAACCCAGGACCACTCATATGCGAAGCCAGTGCGCTAACCACTGCACTAACGCGGCTCCAATGGATGTTAGAGTATCCATTGAACAGGTACAGATTCAATGACTCAATCAGAATGAAGTTTTTACCTGGGTTTTTTTCATTTTTATATTCTTTCTATCTGTACACGGCAATTATCATCCGATGACTTTAACTGTCCATGGCTATTATCATCCAATGACTTTTACTGTCCATGGCTATTATCATCCAATGACTTTAACTGACCATGGCTATTATCATCCAATGACTTTAACTGTCCATGGCTATTATCATCCAATGACTTTAACTGTCCAAGGCTATTATCATCCAATGACTTTAACTGTCCATGGCTATGCGATATTAATATACCAGAAGGGTATTTCAAGGAAAGAAACATCAGAGAGAATATAATCCATGGGAATGATTTAGCGATCATAACTTCCTTCAGATAAACACAACTATTTCTTGAAGGTCCGTAGTTATATAAACGTTAACAGTAAAGGAGGGGTTATCTATACTTTTTTTAGGAAAGGTAGTTTGTGCGTTTTTATGCTGTTTCCACTTTGTGTTGAGAAATGTGATGAGATTTTTGAGGAAAAATGTGATGACTTTTTTGTGTTGACTTTTTATGGAAAAATCGCGACATATGGAGTTTTATTCATTTGTGTGTGGCTGTTCCTAGATCTAAAAGCCATGTTCTGATTTGCTAAGAAGAGTTGAGGTGTTACCACTCCAGCCTTGGAATATATTAAGAAACAACAGATCACATGATTTTCGCACATCAGCAGACTACATCAGACAGCAAGCTATGCTACACAGATACAATGAAGGCAGACCACGAAAACGATGTACCACCGAAATAAAAGTGGTGACAGACTCCACAATATACTCAGCACACACAAGGGTTATCTCCAGAAAACTCTTCTACCCCTGACGATGTAAGGTAACACAGGGTTTAGCAAATAGATAGATAGATTTTGAACATCCCAGCCCCTCACCCTCTCTACGAGCTCGATTCCTCAAACCGTTAAAGTAGATCAAGTAAAAGCACATTCCTCCCGAAAAGTCTACAATTTCTTTCACGTTCATCTTTTGTTCCATTAGGTTTTTTCAATAAAATCCGTAATGTTCTATAGCAGTGTTTTCTAATGTGAGGACGGGGCAATTATTCCCTAACTGTTAGGGAATAATTGAATCGTTGAATATAAAAAAAATATATGTATATGAAACATAGGATGCATCAGAATTTTATAAAGATTTTGATGGGGCATGGTAAAAAAAAAGGTTGAGAATCACTGTTCTTTAGGCTTATAACAAGACATGAACAAAGACTTGGGTGGGGCACGGTAAAATAGACAGGTTGAGAATCACTGTTCTATAGACTTATCCCAAGACATGAACAAAGACTTGGGTGGGGCACGGTAAAATAGACAGGTTGAGAATCACTGTTCTATAGACTTATCCCAAGACATGAACAAAGACTTGGGTGGGGCACGGTAAAATAGACAGGTTGAGAATCACTGTTCTATAGACTTATCCCAAGACATGAACAAAGACTTGGGTGGGGCACGGTAAAATAGACAGGTTGAGAATCACTGTTCTATAGACTTATCCCAAGACATGAACAAAGACTTGGGTGGGGCACGGTAAAATAGACAGGTTGAGAATCACTGTTCTATAGACTTATCCCAAGACATGAACAAAGACTTGGGTGGGGCACGGTAAAATAGACAGGTTGAGAATCACTGTTCTATAGACTTATCCCAAGACATGAACAAAGACATGAACAAAGACTTGGAAAAGACAACAATGATCATGTTTTCTCAGTGGTCTCGCACGACAGGGCGCTGTCTTCTGACACACGACCTAGTCTTTGTCTTTCTGAAGTCGGAGTGTCCACTGAACAGGAATAGATTCAATGATTCACTCGGAATGAAGTTTTTACCTGGGTATTTTTATTTTCTTTCTCTCTATGGCTATTATCATCCAATGACTTTCACTATCCATGGTTATTATCATCCAATGACTTTCACAGTTCATGGATATTATCATCAATGCACTGTTCATCCATCAGAATTCAGGGTGACAATTCAGCTCAACTGGGAGGATGATTTCTGCGATGTGACCGACTAGTCCTTCGCGGGCAAGGACATTTCTACTGCATTTTGTTCATGTGTAAGGAGGGAAGGAGGGGGGGGGGTCTGTTGAACAGTGGGCATACGGACCTTCAAGAAATAGTTGTGTTTATCTGAAGGAAGTTATGATCGCTAAATCATTCCCATGGGTTATATTCTCTCTGATGTTTGTTTCCTTGAAATACCCTTCTGGTATATTAATATCGCAGTTTTTGTTGATGGGTTCAGGAAAAGGAACAAACAAAATAGCAACACCGTTTAAAATTAATATTAAACCCTCATAACCCGACAGAACCGTATGGGTGACACACTGGAGACAAAAGCACAAATATCTTTGCCAACATCTCCATCTTCAGCCATGCGGAGGAGTGTAGAAACAACACGCCCAGATCATTCCTTCATGTTATCAATGCATGATTTTCTTTTATCGCCTCTTCTCCTTCAATAATCGACTGTTCCATTCAAGTGTCGATTGTTCCGTGCAAGATAATTGTAGATGGTTGGTTGGTTGCTGATCCAGCGGTCCATGTGCTCATTCCCTTTGACCTAATGCCATTAGATGGCATACTCAAGTCATCCTTGAAACATCTTAACATTGACGTAGGCGCTTGGGAGAGCCTCACTCAGGATAGACCAGCATGGCGTTACAGCATTAGAACGGGAGCACTAGCGGCAGAAGAATTCAGAAAAGAAACTGCAAGACAGAAGCGGACACGTAGAAAAGAAAAAACATCTCAACCTCACACAGATACCTTCTATTGTTGTCAATTCTGTAAAAGAACATTTTGTGCGCGCATTGGACTTGCTAGTCATTTAAAAACGCACTATTAACTTTATTATTTTATTATTTATTGTTATTATTATTATGGTTGAGTTTTTGGTCATCGTCGATCAAGACGTACGAACATCATCATCATCAGATGACATTATATTGCTGGGAAGTCTGTGGATTTTCGGCTCACCCCGGGACAGAGCCAGAGAATAACTGTCACACCTCCAGGGAGGTAGGTTTCAACCTATGCACTGCGCCTAGCCACTGTAGCCAAGATAGGGTTCACTGTGCTCATTCCCCGCCACCATTTGACTACTGGTTATGCCGAACTTCTCTATTGCTCCAGGCATGCAACCAAATGTTCAAGTCAAAAGGATTGTCACGTCCTGAGTCACTGTGCCTCTATGATGGGCCTCAGCCATAGGAAAAACAGTAATGTCACCTTCCTCCTCCTCAGTGTTGCACATGTACATCTCTGGCTCCCTCCCAACCACAGAGGGTGCATACATATATATTCATGTTAACATGAAACACATTTCAACAACAAAACAAAATCATAACTGTATAGATGACGTGCCATGAAGCTTCTATAAGAAGATAACCTCAATAAAACCGCATGTCATCCACTAAGGTTTTCTGTTGCATGGATGGTATGTCTAGTGGGCCATTGGTAAGACCCACAGACGCAACCACATGCGTATAATTGTAGATAAATAATGTTAACCTTTCATGCAGATCGTAAGGAGACGACTAAGGAGTTAATGACTGTCCCATCCCATGTATGATCAAAGTGATCCAGAAGTCATGCTTAAGTAGGATGTCCCATACCGAAAGGCGCAGATATTGCGGCGAAGCTATACACTGACATAACCTATTCCGTTATCTGGACTACAGCCTGCTAAGTTCAGAAGTTTGAGCCAGCGCAGAAAAAGCATGTTATAATTAGAAATGTAGGGACGTAATCTGGACGGAGTAGTGGCCAACCCATTTCCATTGTGTCCAGGAGGCCACGGTTCCAGAACAAATCTCTGGTATAAGTAGATTACTTAAGGAGATCCCCCGGGGCACAATCGCTGGAAGCTAAGCTGTAAAGAGATTAGTTAAGTCCTAGCCACGGCTGGAGCTGTACTGCTCTGTCGGCAGTTACCGAGTGTACACAGAGAACAATGAAGTAACTCTTTGCCTTTCAAACGTTCCTTTTCCGGTCCATAATCATTATTGTTATTTTTTTTTCATTATTATTATTAATGTATTGTTTTTATAGTTGTCTTCTTCTTCAGCGTTCATTCTCAAACTCCTGCCAGATCTCTCTTGTAGCAGAACAATGACCGTACTAGATTTCCAGCAGGATGTAGTCCAGAGAATGGAAATGCGTTGTGTCGCCGTTTGATTTGCGCCAATGGCCCGACACATCCGTCTTCGGCGGGATTATAGTTGTTATTATAGTTCTTTTATTATTAATATTACTGTTATTATTATGGTTGTATTGTTATTATTGCTGTTGTCTTCTGCATTTGCTCTGAAATTCCTGCTGATCACAGAATTTAGCCCAGTGAACATAATGGGTTGAGTCATGTTTACAGCTTAGGTGAAATATCTGCACCTTGCCACATGACACAACCGACTTGAGCATAGCTTCTTACCTTCGACCATATAAGAGGTGGAGCAGAAACTCCACCCCGAATCCTCCTTAGTCACATCTTACAACATGCATGGAAGCTAAACATTGTTGATATTCTTTAATCTCCCCTTGTGGTCCTGATTACACGCGTGAGTTTATTTCTGTTATTAATATTGTGTGTGTTGCTTCTTTGGAGTTATGTTTTACACTTGTACATTTTCTTTGGAGTTATGTTTTACACTTGTACATTTTCTTTAGAGTTATGTTTTACACCTGTACATTTTCTTTAGAGTTATGTTTTACACTTGTACATTTTCGCTTCAGATCACACACACCGTAGCAGCGTTACGTTTGTTGTCATTATGTCTGTGAACTATATTTTTTATTCGAGGTTGTGTACAAGCCTTCATTCATTACGTTTTTAATTATTTTCTTGGTTTTCGTTGGTCATTATTTGTATACTCTGGAGCCGGGTAGTGTAATGATTATCGCACTGACTTCGTATATGGGTGATCTTGGGTTAATTCCCCAATTGAGGCGGAAGCGTTTATTTTAGACCGCAAAGGCTTCAGGTTAGACCCAGCCTTAATTGGATACCGGATTAAGTCCGGAAAGTAAAGATAGCGAGGAAGAGGAGATGGCTACCGCCCTCATATAGCAGAGCCACTGAAATGTGAGATCTCTAACATCTCACACCCCTTCGGCATTAATAAATACTATGGTTACCTTATACTTGGAGAATAGTGTAAAAAAAGACACGCCCGACCAACACAATTCACGGAAATAATCAAATATCATCCTTACGTCATGTTTACATTCTCTACACATATATATATATATATTTACTGTCGGCGGCCGCGCTCTCATCGTGGTTTCAAACCAACACAAAAATTACTACCGATCATGATTAGAGTGTATTTGTAAGTCATATAATGTGTATTTGTAAGTCAATTAGAGTGTATTTGTAAGTCAATTAATGTGTATTTGTAAATCAATTAGAGTGTATTTGTAAGTCAATTAGAGTGTATTTGTAAGTCAATTAATGTGTATTTGTAAGTCAATTATTGTGTATTTGTAAGTCAATTAATGTGTATTTGTAAGTCAATTAGAGTGTATTTGTAAGTCAATTAATGTGTATTTGTAAGTCAATTAGAGTGTATTTGTAAGTCAATTAGAGTGTATTTGTAAGTCAATGAGAGTAAAAAAAAGTAAAGTAACCCATAGCATTTATTAATGCCGTAGGGGTGTGAGATGGTAGCGATGTCATATTTCAGAGGCTCTGTAAATGAGGGCGGTAGCTATCTCCTCTCCATCGTAGTCTTTACTTCCCGGATTAATCCGGTACCCATTTAAGGCTGGGTCGACCTGTGAGCCGTTGCGATCTGAAAACATTTCCGCCTCAACTGGGGAATGAACTCAGGACCACTCATATGCGAAGCAAGTGCGCTAACGCGGCTCCCTAAGAGAGTGTATTTGTAAGTCAATTAGAGTGTATTTGTGTCAGTTAGAGTGTATTTGTAAGTGAATGGACAGAGGCTGATGAGCGTGTTTTGCAGTCAACCTTCAATGCGGAAATGGCATGTGCTGCTGATGAAGCTCAATGATAACAAAAAGCAAATCTGTGAAGAATTAAAACAAGATAAAGGCAGAACAAAAAAAACTAGCCGTCTATGTATGGAAATAAAGTGTCCTTGTTTCGTTCCGTCACCGCATGTGTGTTGTCAACAACCAGAAGGGAGCGTGTTTAGATAACATTCGAGTGCATGATTAAGAAGCTGTTGATGACACTTTAATCTCGACATGCGACCCATTTTTGTCATGGTCTAGGCCAGATATTGCGCATGAAAGGGAGATACCCATCCACACGGGAGCTGGGCTGTGGGTACGGATGTGTGACAATGGCGTGAAAGAAACCGTGTTTCCGGTTTCTACACCGGATGTTATGATTGTGCTCTAGTTGCGATGGAGACAGATGTTCTGTGTTCAAAGAATACACGATGCTACTAATTATTACCGAGCCCGAAACGAGAGCAAAGAATAGCAACGTAGTTTATCTTTCATGCATGTCGTAAGAAGCGACTAGTGAGATTAATGGGGCAGAGTTGACTGTCCCATGTTTGATCAAAGTGACCCAGAATTCATGCTGAGGTCAGATGTGTCATGCCGAAAGGCGCAGGTATCGCGACAAAGATGTAAACTATTACACAGGACACTCTTGGACTACATTCTGGTAATATGCTTGAGTTTGAGAACGAACACAGAAGAAGAAGTGAAGAACAGACAGTACAGTTCGTTGGCATTTGTATATTTCGTCAAATCCCGTTATAACGACTTGTTCATGACACATGAAATGTGTATGTAATAAATATGTATGACACAGTGTGTTGTTGTCTGTGTGTCGATCGATTGGGTCCGTGTTCATGACACATCTGCACAGCATCAAGGTACGGCATATTAGCTTGATAAAAACTCAGGGAAGCCTGGATTAAAATTCCCGCCGAAGACGGATATGTTGTGCCATTGGCTCAAATAAAAAGGCGACACAACGCATTTTCATTCTCTGGACTACATCCAACCGGAAATCTTGTAGGACCATTTTCCTGTTACAAGTGAAATCCAGCGGGAGTTTGAGAATGAACGCTGAAGAAGAAGAAGGATTAAAATCGAATCTTTTTTTAGGGATTCAGTGTGGTCGAATACGGCAACCGTGTGGACTCACGTTGCAAAGCGACTAGGTGTCAAATGAACAGAGTTGATTCAAATCCCGTTTGCCATCTTAATATTACTTACGTAGAAAATAGGGAATGAAATTTTACTGAACGACGACTATCGGATGTTAGGCGTTGTTCAGTAAGACGTCATTCCCTGTTTCCTACTAAGTACTTTTTTCATACAATTTTTACTAGCAGTATTACCTTTTATTGATTGTTGTTTGACACCTTAGTATATTTTGTAAGTAAATAACACCTATGCAGTGAGGTATGCATCATTAACCTCAGACGTTAGCAAAATGAGGTTATATCAGATTTTTTAACCATAAAAAATTGTAGCGATCGCGATTCTTGTAAGTTACCACACCACCACTTCCGGAATGATTTGCCTTGTTTTTAAAAATTATCATTGTTGTTTTAGACATTTTTGTCTTGGAAACAGGCATCTAAATTGCTTCAATAATATCTGTAAAATCTAGGAAGGCGACCTGTACATGTGGATATTGTGTATGTTTGAAATGATTCAGGAGTAAAATGTGTGTTCAAGCAGTTCTGTGATTTGGTTATGTACGGTAACATTTATCCAGTTGTTTCCCTTTATACAACATTGTAGTTTTGAACTTGTACATTTTGATAGATGGATAAGTGAGTGGATGGATGGGATATATTCTTAACCTCATGTGGATGATGTAGCGGTGTATCCACAATTAAAACTTAGAGGTAGAAGATGCAACTTGCGCTCACATGCCAGAAGAGGCACACTGTTGTGAATGTGTCTATACTTGTTCGCAGTATCTGTGATTTGATGTCTGTCCAGCTTGTCTCTTACTCTATGCCGGGATTTATAAAGGGTTGCCACAGGACCGTAGATACGTTCTCCTCAAGGGGGAGACTGTGGTTTAAATAAAAAAAAGGCATTCATACGTTTTCGTGTGTCAATTACTAGAGGGGGTGTTTGTGTCCCTCCCCCCATCTATGTCTTGGACTTCCCACAAGTTACGCAAACAATGTTTGACTCGACCTCCCTTGTGAAAATAAACACAACTTGTGTAAAAAATTAAAGGAAGCTCCGAAATCACCTTCCACTCTGCTTATTTATATCTGACCCCTTACCCCTGTTTTTCCTAAGGCGGCTGGTCAGCTAAAAAAAACAACATTAAGTTTCGTATTTGATTTATTCGAAAAATGTTTCAAATTATAATAAATTGATTGGTCTATATAAAAATTGTTTAGTTGACGTCAACTTTTGTCAACCCTCTCCCCCCTTTCCACCTCATCTGAATTGTTGACGTAGTTTATAAATATAGGCTATCCCGAGCGGAACAATTATATGCTTTCGTGGGTTCTGCCGTCAATGTGTTGTTGGTACCCGAAAAGGGGGGGGGGTCGGAGAATAGCAGCACTTTTTACCTTCCATGTTTGTCGTAAGAGGCAACTAAAGAGGTTATGGAGTGGTGATTGTCTCATCCCATAAAGGGTCCCAAAAAAACCCAGAAGATATGATGTAGTTGGACATGTCAGGACAGAAGGTGCAAATATCGCATCAAAACTGTAAACCATGCTTAAACGCATCTCGTTCTCTTGACTGTATCCTGGACATGTGCAGGAGTGTGAGAACGAGAGCAGCAGCAGCAGAAAGACATCTGGCTGTAATTCATTCTCATAATATGCCCATATTATGTTCTGTTATCCTTATCAATAAATCACAGTCATGCATGTATGATTCTAGCACAGTTCAATCCCGTTATAACAACTTAATATAGACCGATAAAATGTGTATGCCATAACAGAAATTTGTTATACACAGCACAAACAATAAATATTAAATATACAATTGACGACAATGTACATTTATTTTTCCGGACTACATCCAAGCTAACTTACAGGAGTTTGAGAACGTAAACAGAAGAAGTTTGGGGATTTTTAGAAGTGTGGTTAAACAGTCATATAGATATAACTGTTATAAAGTCAGAGGCAGACCATGTAAAAGATAGATCACAGAAAACAAAGAAACCACAGGAACAAGCTTACAAACAGCACACAAGAAGGCCATCTCCAGAGAACTCTTCCACTCCTGACGCCGCAAGGCAAACATGGACCACAGAGTATAGATAGATAGACAGACAGATAGATAGATAGATAGATAGACAGTAGATAGATAGAATGAATCATGGAGCGTCGCCGAACGTTTTGGCGTCTATTGACGCTACTCCATCATCATCATGTGACATATTCTTCCAGAACGTTGTCGTTGCAATTGATGTCCTGAACCCGACTCTATCCTGTGCCAATCTTCCTGCCTTCTACAATAACAGTATTTGATCTTCGTGCAGTATTTTATGTCATTTGTACATCTCCTTCTAAGTCTACCTCTTTATTTACTTCCCGGATTTCTGCCCTCTGATCTGCGTCTTCCATGCCATTGTGTCTTTTTGTATGTCAGAAATATTTCAGTTTTCTATGTAAAATTATATTCACCAGCCTTCTTCCTCTTTATTCAGCATATTCAAAACCTCACTGTTCCTTATATTTTCTGTCCGGGAAATTCTTAATATTGCCCTATAACACTTCAGTTCTAAAGCTGATATTATTTTTGCCGTTGTTCTATTTATTGTCCATGTCTCACTGCCGTAAGTTGCAACTGGGAAAATGTATGATCTAATAATTATAAATTTGACGCTGCTCAAATGATTCTTATATATTCCATTAATTCCAGGAACATTTTGAAGATAACTCGTATAACTCCTTCCACCTGTATGTTAGGCTCTACTCACCTACACCACTGACATATATTGCATCTTCCCTCACCTTCTTCTTCTGTACATACATAAATCTAATCTCCCGCTCTCTATACACATTCCTCCAGTTCGATATCTCGCACACCTAAGTCAGATCCTTTGAATCAACCTACATCAACATTACACCTTCAACTGTTACATGCAACACCTTACTATCTCACAACTATCAAAGGTATATGCAGATATGCTCAGGTAGAAACAGGTGGTATAGTTTAATAATTCCTACAGCACAGATCTGCTGCTGTATTCCAGGTAGTGTGTATACAGCACCTGTTTAAAAAAAAAATACTTGGTTTTTCAGTTGCTACCTTGTGTGTTTGTCAATCAGTTGATTAGTGAGGTTGCTCTCTTGTATACCTTTAGTCGGCATGTTTGTTTGCATTGTGTGTTCTTAACCTGGCTTCACTTATTTTTGGAGAGCGCGGTGATTCTGGTGGTTTTATCTGCAGTTTTCTGTCAAGTAATTTTATTTCTGTCAAGTAATTTTATTTCTGTCAAGTAATTTTATTTCTGTCAAGTAATCTTTATCTCTGTCAAGTAATTTTATTTCTGTCACGTAATTTTATTTCTGTCAAGTAATTTTGTTTCTGTCAATTAATCTTATCTCTGTCAAGTAATTTTATTTGGGTTAAGAAATGTTATTTTCATAAAGTAATGCTATTTCTGTCAAGTAATCTTATTTCTATCACGTAATGTTGTTTCTGTCAGGCAATGTTATGGCTATCACCTACTTGTATTTATGTCAAATAATGTTTTTTTCTGTCAATGAATGTTATATCAAGTAATGTTATTTGTTAGGTACCATTTTTCTGTCACATAATGTTATTTCTATCAAATAATGTTATTTCAGTCACATAATGTGTTTTTTTCTCTACCAACAAGGGTTTTTTCGTCACATAATGTTATTTCTGTCAAGTAATGTTATTTCTGTCAAGTAATGTTATTTATGTTTATTGCTAATTGTATAGTGAGCTTAATAGATTAGTAAAAGCCTATTTTTCTAAAATGTGGGTCTGCAGCGTTCTCTCAGGGTTACTTCTAGGGTCACCACAGCAGCGTCCTCTCAGGGTTACTTCTAGGGTCACCACAGCAGCGTCCTCTCAGGGTTACTTCTAGGGTCACCACAGCAGCGTCCTCTCAGGGTTACTTCTAGGGTCACCACAGCAGCGTCCTCTCAGGGTTACTTCTAGGGTCACCACAGCAGCGTCCTCTCAGGGTTCCTTCTAGAGTCACCACAGCAGCGTCCTCTCATGGTTACTTCTAGAGTCACCACAGCAGCGTCCTCTCAGGGTTACTTCTAGAGTCACCGGGAATATAACGAACTATTATAAGACTTATACATTGAGGATAAAAGGAAAAAATGGATGGATGGAGGCAGAAAAAAAATAATTCAAAGTGGTCTGTGACAATAGAACGTTCAGGGACCGGGGGGGGGGGGGCTCTAGAAAATGGGAGAATTGCACACGAAAACAGGAGAATTACACACGAAAAGGGCAGAATAACACAAGAAAACAACGAAATATTCATGACCTAGTAATTACTAGGTAAAAAAATTACTAGGTCTATAAACAATATAGACCTCCTAGCTGAATTAATTTGGACCTCCACCTCCCATGTAAACATATGTAAAGCCTTTTGTGTTGTGCACACAGTACGAGACGGCGACTAAGGAGAGTGAGGGAGGGGCGTTGTCTGATCAATCCCATAGGGGATCAAATTGATATCGGATGTGTCTGACTCAAAGGCGCTGATGTGGCAACCAAACTGTAAAACATGACACACACGCATTCCTTTATCCGGTCCGCATCCCGCTCCTCTGCCGGAGTGTGAGCCATTCCGTCATCCGGTCCGCATCCCGGTCCTCTGCCGGAGTTTGGTAACCAACGTAGAAGAATAAGTTCGACATTATTTGTTCAGTTCTTCTTTCCATTGACATTCTAATTAATTCTATTTCCCCTCTTTCTCATGCGCTCAATCTTTGCTTTTTTTTACGTGGCTATCGACAATATATCACTTTTAGCTAAATTAATTTAGACCCTGTTGGTTATATTTTTGACCATTGTTTGACTTTTATTTGGTCGCTATTTACATAATTCGGTTTGCATGTCATAAGCTCAGATTTGTGAAAATATTCAATGTGTGTCTTCTTATTTGTTTTTTGCATAATGGCCGCCTGCAAGACAGAAGGCCATACATACACATTACACGAGGATTTAATTGTATTTTACTATTTTAAACCTCGTTTAATTATTGTTATTCGGTGTCCGTTCTCACACTCCTTCGAAGTAGCAGTATGTAGTCCGGAGAACGGAACGCCTTGCGGCATTATTTACAGCTTAGCTTTCATATCTGCAATTGCGGTCTGATACATTTGGCTTCAGTATTGATTCTGGTCACTTTAACCCTATATGTGATGGACCAGCCAACTCCATCCCATAACCTCGTTAGTCGTCTCTTACCACTAAATTATAATGTTAACAGTTTCTTCACATAATTTAGGAGCATCGCTATTATTTGCCTAAACTATAGCCAAAAAAAAAAAAAAAGAGTTCAACTGTATGGCAACCCTGAGCACTCTGCAATCCTTGCAATTATAAGAACTTTGTAATACACACAACCTGGCGGTGTGTCTTTATCCGGAAAAGAGATCTAACTTTCAAATAAACAACATCTGTTATGGCTTTGCCAAACCATGTTCGTGTTTTTTATTAAATACTGAAAACCTTTCCAAAGTTTGCGACGACTTGATAATATTTTCAATTAACAGACACTTAACATTAATCGTGCATATTACAAGTGGAGTAAGCTGTTGCCACTGCAGATTTTCATTCTTTTATTGTATGATAAAAGGTTTCAAAGATTTCAAAAAAGATAATATAATGGATATTATATGTTTAGAAGTTGGTAATGATCTTGACGAAAGGACAGGATAGACGTGACTTTGGCATATACTTTCAAAGTGAAGATACAGATGTTTGTGTGTTGTGCTAGTTGTCTCGTCAGAGTTGAAAATACCATTGTTTGAACAACGTACACATGTCAGACAACATCAAGGAATGAATGGACAAGACAAGATTTTTCCTTACTCATCCGCATCGTTGAAGATAGAAATCGCTGGAGGGATTCTGTGTGCTGAAGCAACCATTGTGATACCACTACAACGCCGATTCTTTACGGGTTTATAGATAGATATAAATGTCAAATTATGTGTTTACGGGTTTATAAATAGATATAAGTGTCAAATGATGTGTTGTGTTTGAAAAGACACACTTAGGGTCGCTTATTTATATTTTGTGTTTGTTCTCGAACTCCAGCAATGTAGGAGCATGTAATCCGACAAACGGAATGCTGCAAACTCAACATATGCCACATCTGTGCCCATGTCACCCAGATCTGGTCTGTCACGTTCCCCAAAACCACCTTCATCGTTGAAGAGAGTTTAACGTGTGTACCCTAACGTCAACTATGCCACCATCTGTAAGCGTTGCGCCATGACGTATACAGGTGAGACTGGAAGGAAGCTTGCGGACCGATATGCCAACACCTGTACAGCACCAACAACCATTTAGGATATCGTGTGAACGTCCACTTCAATGGCATCGGGGCGCCAAGGACATTCAGGTTACGGCCATTAAGTCGTGCTTCTCTGACGACCGGACCCGTCTTCCGCTTGAGAACCGCTACATATATCAATTTGGCACTCTTAAACCCTCCAGGATCAATGAGCGCCTGTCTCATGAATGACATCAAGTTGTTCCATCCTTTCTCTGTTTGTCTTCACATATCTGTAGTCATGTTTTGTATATTCCTCGTCCGTGTTGTTTCACCTCTGTCCTAGTTATAACCTTTCTGGTCCATCTCCACATTACATTTAACTCGACCATGTGAACGCTTATAGTTTCGTTCCTACTTGTCTTGTCAGTTGCATATATCTTGATTAAGAACTTTTGGTCGACACTCCATTTGTGTTTTATTATGTGTGTTTCAAGCAATTAACAAAACTTAATTACACTCTTCCTGTCTTTACCTGTTGGATTTAAGTTTTGCTGCAGTTTGAATTACATATAGATCTTCAGAGATACTAACATTTTTTAATGAATTAATATTATGATCAATCATTCAAGTGCCATGACAAGTAGGCGATCATGCTTCGCCACAACTCTCTGTTCTCGTTCGTCGTTATTAAGTTCAGTTGGTGACAATCCATACAGAACATTTCTCTCTTTGTCTTCCACTGTTAGAGGAACGCAATTTTAACAAGTGGCTGGGCGTTCAGAACATATAAATATACTTCACACATCATGTAGGGACTTGAACATGAAGAAAACAAATTGAGGTAATGTCAATTGAAAAAACAGAAACATCACTATTCTAACGGATAAACAACAACTGAAACAGGTGGAATAATTCATTTACCTTGGATGCATCAGATCATCAAATGGAGAAAAACACCGAAGAAATTCAAAATAGATGCAACATAGCATGCCAGATCTTGAGACATGTTTCCTATTTTCAGAAACAAATATGGGAGCATGAACACCAAAAAACTGCACTATGTAACACGATAATCATACCATCACTATGTTACCAATGTCAAACATGGACACTAATAACGGAATCCAAAAGAAAACTTGTTACAAAAGAAATGACTTGTCTATGTCGAATCCTCGGAGTAACAATAAGAGACAGAACCAGGAACGAAAACATCAGTAGACTAACAAACACAGTGTAAATCCTGGATTACATCAGAAGACAACATATTAAGTGGTTTTCACACGCTTCCAGACTACCACCAGACAGTGCCCATACAAAAAAATTATACTATACAGACACGACAGATACAAAGCAAGGAGGAAAACCTTTAAATGATGGATTAGATAAATAAAAGAGTCAATTAAAAAATATATATATGAAGCACAAACAAAAACCGTCTCCAGAGAACTCTTCTATCGCTGATGCTGCAAGGCAAACAGGGACATACAGCAATAAGAAAGACACAAATAATCTTCCTCTGTTTTTATTCTCCCCTTGATCTTTCCGTTGATTACTAAATGTTCAAGTTTGACTTTCTTCACCACTTGTTCTAAAAATCTGGATTGTTTCTAGTGTTCGTTATAATTTGTCATTTTACTCCAGCACCTCTGAGAACTTCTACATTAGTTTTCTTGGCTGTCCATGAAATTGTCATTATTCTTCTTGAAAACAAAATCTCAGTCGCCTTCAACTGTTATGAACCTCTTATGCGCGAAACTATTAAGATTTTCAGAATGCATTCACACTTCAATCCACTTTGTTTCGTATATTATTTCCGCATAAGAACAAATTATAGCTTCCAACTTTTGTAAAATTTTCACTATTGAAATTTGAAAGAAGGGGGGGGGGGATGAGGAATTTAATAGGTCTAGTACAAATATAACATTCTTTATTTGCAGAAACAGAAAGTGGGCTTCCAACTGTTGGGTTTTTGTCCCGGTTCTATTCATGAGTTTCCTGTTGTCTATTTTTAGTCATTTTTTGACATTCCTGGAACAGAATTGAAGGTGATTTAAATTCGTTGTTATCTGGAAGGTTAACTTTAACAAAATGTCTCACTTTGAGAAAGACATTTCACAGACACAATTTATATTGTATTAACGTGTAGGTGTAATGTGTATGTGTGGGTATGTTTTTAAAGGCTGTGTGTGTAGTAAGAGGTTGTGGTATGTATGTTATAGCATATTCAAGGTGTGTGCGTCATGAATGTACTTGTTGAAATGTAGCGCTGTCTCGAATTTACTTGTGTCTTGAATGTAGCTGGGTCGACGGTGCTTGTGTCTTTGAATGTAGTTGAGCCAACGGTGCTTGTGTCTTGAATGTATCTGGGTCGACGGTGCTTGTGTCTTGAATGTAGCTGGGTCAACGGTGCTTGTGTCTTGAATGTAGCTGGTCGACGGTGCTTGTGTCTTGAATGTAGCTTGGTCGACGGTGCTTGTGTCTTGAATGGCAGCTGGGTCTCACAGGTTGAAGGTAGCTGGGTCTTGAAAGGTCTTGTGTCAAACGTAGATGGGTCTCGAATGTACTTGTGTCAAACGAAGATGGGTTTCGAGGGTGCTTGATTCTGAAAGGTAATTCCGTCCTAGATGTATCTATGTGAAACGTATTTGGGTCTTGAAGGTACTTGTATCTTGAAAGTAATCTGGTCTCGAATGTACTGGTGTCATGAAGCTAATCGGGTCTGAACGCGCATGTGTCTTGAATATATCTGGGTGTAAATGTGTCTTTATGTGAGTCTCAAATGTAGTTCTTTTGAAGTTCTTGAATATACTTGTGTCTTAATGTATCTAGTTATCGAATTCAGTTGCATCTTGATGGTAGACAGGTGTCAAATGCATATGGTCATCTCCCGTGCCTGGGGGTAGTTAGCGTGTCTTATAAACATAAGAAAATGAATTTGAATTCAGCTACAGGTTGTTGAAACATGTCACCCTCCTCCAGGAAGTAATATAAAACTACCTAACGCAAATTTTGCCTAGGAATTATTGCGTCGATTACAATACCCGTATACCCGGAAGCGTTACCAACTGTTCAAGTTTATTTGGTGACAGTAAGATTAAAAATTTTTTTTATTTCAGAAAGCAAAATAACGGAGTAAACCAGTTTTTCCACATACACATCTTTCAATCTATGTTTACTTTTGTCATTTCCACATGTACCGTTAAACGTCATTGGGGGAGGGGGGAAGGGGAATTGTGCGTCTGTCTTTGGTCATTTTGGTCGAAATCGCCATGGTCATTGAAAGATGTGCACATGATGTGTGTGCATTGTGTTTTCTGTACATTTAGTACGCAATTTCTTTCTAAAAAAAAGTTTTTTTGCAAGATAATTCTCACAGATGACGGGAATTAAACCAGGTTTCGCCCGTGTGTTGCCGGGGCCGGAAAGGGGAGCAAAGAATAGCAACACTGTTTACCTTCCACGCATGTAAAATGCGACTAAAGAGGTTATATATTGGATGGAGTTGGCTGTCCCATCCCATATAGGGTAAGTGACCCAAAGTCATGCTGAAGTCGGATGTGTCAGGCCGAAAGGCGCGGATATCGCAGCGATGCTGTAAACCATGACACAACGCATTCCGTTTTCGGACTACATCCTGCTAATCTGCAGGAGTTTACGAACGAAGAAGAAGAACCAGGTTTCAATTTACTTGTATAAGCTTTTTTTTGACAAATGTTTGCTTAAAGTTTGGCCGTAAACAGTATCAAATATCTGGCAACTGTGATAGCGTTATGTAGCACTTACTAGATTTACAGAAGCACTTCATGGGTTATGAATGTGCCAGATTGAAGCGATTTCCTGAAGGTAATTTCTTCCTTGACTTGCAATTTGTTGTCCCGTTTCTTCGTGTTAAGTGATACATTTAAAATAATATCTGACATGGCTTTCAGACACCAGACTGTAACCGCCCGGAACAGTCAACGTAGGACTTGACAGTCATGTTTGATTACTTTTTGGTAGTTTTCTTGCGAGAGGAGTTGAGAATTTAATCAATCAAGTGCCATGCCGACTGGCGTAGGCGATCATGTTTCTCCACGACTCTCTGTCTCTTGTGTTGTCAATAAGCTCGGTTGGTGAGCTTCTACCGTGCCACGATACAAGTCCATCTAGTAACTTTTCTCTTTGCCGTCCCCTATCTCTTCTCCCTTTGATCTTTCCAGTGGTTATTAAGTGTTCAAGCTGTGTTCTTCTCCGCACATGCCCTAGAAACCTTGATTGTCTACCTCTAATGTTTGATATGATTGCTCTTTTTACGCCAGCATCAATGAGAACCTCTGCATTAGTTTTCTTGGCTGTCCATGGTATTTTCATCATTCTTCTCAGACACCACATTCTGTAGCCTCCAATTCACTTTGAATTTTCTTGTTTATAGTCCATGCTTCACATCCATAAAAAAAGAATCGGTTCGATATAACATCTCAGCACCCGAATTCGGGTCTGCATTGATAGACTTCCATTGCAAAAAATGGTTCTCATTTTTGGAATGCTGATTTGGCTTGTGCTGTTCGGCTCTTTATCTCACTTGCGCATCTACCTTCTGATGTTAATAAGGTGCCAAGATATTTCACTTTTTTAACTTGTGCCAATTTTGTGTTATTAATTATTATGTTGCATCTTGGTGGTGTATGTCTCTTTGATACTACCATTATTTCTGTTTTCTTCTTGTTTAAACTGAGGCCTTTGTTTTCACTTTCCTAAATTCACTACTTTATCTAATAGGGCTTGTAGTTCTTGTTCGCTTCCTGCGATCAGTACTGTGTCATCAGCATATCTCAAGTTATTTATATTGTATCCTCCCACTTTTATTCCGGACATATCTTCTATATTTCGCATAATATATTCTGTATACAGGGAGAAAAGGTCCGGTGACATTACACAACCTTGCCTGACACCCATTTCTATCTTTTGAAATCTACCTATAGTGTTGTTAACTCTCATCGCAGCTGTTTGTTTCCAATACATATTTCTTACTATTCTTTGATCTTTCCCATCAACGTTAAGACTTTCTAGCAATTTTATATTACTGAGAATTATGTTGTTGAAAAATTTGACGATTTGTCAGATTTTAGTTTTACTTCCTTATCCAGCGTGGAGATTCTTGAAATATAACTTTACTTTCTACTCCAGAGTGGAGATTCTTGAAATATAACTTTACTTTCTACTCCAGCGTGGAGATTCTTGAAATATAACTTTACTGTGTATGTTTTCGTCTATTTCTTCATCTACCTCAATCATCACTTTCTGCCTTCATTTTCTTGTGTTGTTCTGACTTTTACTTTCTCAATTACTTTCTACACTTCATTATTTATCTTAGAATTATTTTTCTTCTTCATCTTTCATTCTCAAAATCCCACTATATCTCTCTTGTCGCAGGGCAATGGTCCTACTAGATTTCCAGCAGGATGTAGTCCAGAAAATGGAACTGCGTTGTGTCGCCGTTTTATTTGCGCCAATTGCCTGACATATCCGTCTTCAGTGGTATCTTAGAATATAAATAGATATAATGTCTTGAGCACCTGAGCTGGGTTAAACAGGTGTAACATGAAAACCTAAGAAATATGCACACCTGCTACGGAAACACCTGAACCAAATACACATTTGTTGTTTGGTTGATTGGCTGATCAAGCGGTCCATCGACCCATGTCCTTTGACCCATGTCCTTTGACCCAAGTCCTTTGACCCAATGTGTCCTTTGTTTTAGCAGGCATGAGTGTAGCGTCACTGACTACTCCCACTATTGCCATGTTTTCATCGGTAATTTAAAGATACTTTCATCAGCCAATGACATTCACAGAAACCGTCCGATTGACCTTGACTCAGGAAACAATGGTTAATATGGTTAAGCTAAACGTACCCCTTATGGTGAGGTAAGCTTCTTTCGCCGTAGATGTCAGTCCAATTTGCTTATCTCTGAGCTTTCAACCATAAAAAATAGAGGTCATGGTTCTGGTAATGCAGTCAACGTGATTTCCGAGAATAAACGTAACATTGGTTAGCACTCCGTCCATTATTAACGAAGGTCATGGTCTGTGGCACAGGGAAACAAAGGGATGAAACTAGTAGAGTGATCGTTCTTACATTTTTTGCTAACTTCGTCATCAGTTTATGCAGGTCTTCATTATAATGCCTACCGCCATTTTCTCCAGCTATTCATCTGTTAGATATTTCAAAGCTTGCCATACAACTACTGATTATTGTGCCCCTATAGTATATGGATCGTCTCTCGTCGCCTGTGTGTCAGTTCACCCTGCTTTCATCTAAATCGTTGTGTTCATATAATTCCGCATCCAGTCTATATTTCACATGCAAGGTTGCACACGTCAAAACCAAGTCATTGTAAGAATATTTCCACAGTCATCTAGGTATATGTAAGGTCATGTTACGTGGTTACATAAAGAGTCGGTTGTTACCAATATGGCTGTAATTTCTCTTGTATTAAATACCAATTCCTTTCCTAATGATAATCTTTATGTCCTTATGTGGTTCAGATGCGCTCCATTTCATTTCCCAAGGCCACTTTCTCCATCGATGAGGCCTTTACATGTGAATCCCGTAATGTCATTTACGTGATCATATGTAAACGCTGTGGCAAACAGTACATCGGGGAAACCGGCCTACGATTGAGCGATCGCTTTTGTAACCATCTTCATGCCATCAAGCACAGAACACCCACTCATGTGGCCACACACTTCAACGGCGATGGTCATCATGGTGCTTTGGATATTCAGGTCACCGCCATCAGATCTTGCACCACCGATGATAGATCTAGGTATGCTCTAGAAAATCGTCTCATTTTCGAATTGGCTACACTCAAGCCTTTTGGACTCAATTCCGACCACTCTTATGTCTAGTACTGGTTTGGTGTGGTCTTTGTCTTTATTCTTTTTGTTCCGTCATTTACTATCTTTTTGTTCGTTTCGTTTCCACATATATTTACGTTTTTATGTACTTTCTGACCTTCCGGCATATCATTTCCATATTTCCGTTGGACGTGATAATTTTTCTATTCGTCGTCTTTTAATGTTTTGTTTGTGTCTTGATAAAGACCTTTTGGTTGAAACGTTGAATATGATTTGTGTATTGTAATTTTTATGATTTCTTGTGTGCTCATCATTGCCCATCATTATCCACTAGTTCTTTATATAGTCTATGGTGTCCCATTGAGACGATATATAAACGTGTGCTTTACGTAAGTCTAATTGTTGTTACGTTTCACGCAGTTACCTTGTATTGATTGTCCTAATGATAATCTTGCGTATTGATGTCAGGTAGCAAGACTCATCTTGACTAATCTATCTATCCATACATCCATCCATCTTCTCTGATTTTGCTGTAAATTGTCGCAGTTTAGAATGACGATCGGTGTTCAGGCTATGTCACATCTATCTATCTATCTATCTATCTATCTATCTATCTATCTATCTATCTATCTATCTATCTATCTATCTATCTATCTATCTATCTTATCTATCTTATCTATCTATCTTATCTATCTATACGATGTGTCCCTTGTTTGCCTTGCGACGTCAGGGGTCGAAGAGTTCTCTGGAAATGGCCTTCTTGTGTGCTGTTTGTAGTCTTGTTCCTGTGGCTTCTTTGATTTCTGTGATCCATCTTTTACATGGTCTGCCTCTGGTTTTATAACCGTTATGTCTATGTGTCATGGCCATTTGGGGCATGCTATCTGTCGGTAGTCTGGAAGCATATGAAAACCATTTGATCTGTTGTTTTTTGATGTGTTCCAATACTGGTATTGTTTTAGTTATCTGTCTCATTTTATGGTTTTTATTTCTATCTCGTAATGACACTCCGAGTATTCTTCGTAGACACGCCATTTCTGTTGTCACTATTTTTCTTTTGTCTTGTGCTGTCATTGTCCAATACTATGTCACGTTTGGTAGCTTAATTTGCTGTAAGACTGTGACGTCACAGAATGTTGGCAATCCATTTAATCCACTTTCTTCTTTGTCCTCCTCTGCATCTTAATGTTTTCATTTTGTATGATCTTACCGCAGTCCAATCTTGGCGAAAGCAACTGGTTATTTGTCGCAGTGAGCGCACGTTATGTCGCCGGCCTTTGAAAAGCACAAAGAAGGATAAGCACAGTAGCATTGCGTGAGATCATTCCGCATGGCAATTCTAGAGAAGGACTTGGTCATGATAGTCTACGACGTAAGACCGGCTGATTAATGGAAATCAAGTAATGTTATTACATAAACAATTCATCCGTCTGGACCAAGTTGTTATAATGAGATGTGACTGTACTATTTACAGCAGAGTGCAGCCGAAGACGGATGTGTCGGGCCATTGCCGCAAATAAAACTGCGACACAACGCATTTACATTCTCAGAACTACATCCTGCTGGAAATCTAGTAGGACCATGGTCTTGCTACAAAGGAGATCCAGCGGGAGTTTGAGAATGAACGCTGAAGAAGAAGAAGATGTTACAGCAGAGTAAAAGGTAAGTGAGTACGAAGGCCATGATTTTATATTGAACCAATTCTTATTTATGGATGTGAAGCATGGATGTTAAACAAAAGAGTTCAAGACGAGCTGGAGGCAACTGAGATATGGTTTTTGAGAAGAATGATGAAAATTCCATGGACAGTCAAGAAAACTAATGCAGAAGTTTTCAGAGATGCTGGAGTAAATTGATAAATTATAACAAAAATTGGAAACAAACGGTCAAGACTTTTAGGGCATTTGATGAGATAGGCAAAATTTGAACATTCAGTAACCACAGGAAAGATCAAGGCTAGAAGATACTTGCATGTGTCGTAAATTCTGTCGTCATGCCTGTTTATCTCCCTAGCGTAGTGGTTAAGCTGTTCGCATTGTGTTCAAGAGGTCACGGGTTCGAATCCGGCTCCTGTCGTTTTGTTTATAAGGTGGTTTTTTTTCGGAGATCCCTGTGGATTTTCCTTTGAAGCTACGGAGTTACGTGCTATGAGTGGTACTCTCGGCAGGCGGCGTGCCACTTCGTTGAGAGTGGCGGAGTACAAATGGGAAACCGAGTACAGTGAAGTCAATCTTCTACGGCTTTTAAACCCTTTTAGTTTAAACTATGTTTTCATGTTTTCCATTGCTATCATTAATTCTATTTCGTTCTTTTTGGCAACTACGATAACACACGTTGTGATTTATATCGTGTAACCGCCATTATGTTGAGCGTCAATGATTCAGCCATGTTCGCGTTCTTGCACTTCGGCGCAGTGATATGTGGCGTCAGCTGCATGTCTCATGTAGCAGCCAATATGCTGACAGTTATTATGCACATATGTCGAGCTATGCCGCATAACTACTTTTTTTACAGTCCCGGCTACGCTGTAAATCTTGTTCTGGGGCTAGAATGTGAGTAAATGGGGTTTTTTTAATTCGTTTGTTGGGATCTTGTGTAGAGCTGAGTGACTTTCTGGGAGCATGTATGCAATTTATATGGGGATCTTTCATCGGATGATGTGTAGCGTCTTTGTGTTGGTAAATAGGGTTGTTGATGATGAATGAGGTTGATTTGATGATGGGTGAGATAGTTTGATGATGGGTGAGATAGTTTGATGATGGGTGGAATCATTTTGATGATTGGTAGGATCATTTTGATGATTGGTAGGGTTATTTTGATGATTGGTAGGGTTATTTTGATGATTGGTAGGGTCTATTTGATGATTGGTAGTATCGTTTTGATGATGGTAGGATCATTTTGATGATTGGTAGGATCGTTTCGGTATTGAATGTGGTCATTATGATGAGTGGGGCCGGCGGTCGATGTAGTGTAGAATAAGTGTGACGTAATGATGTATTTGGTCATCGTAGAGTTGCTGTGATGTTGAGAAGTGTTGATGTGATGATGGTTAGTGTCGGTGTGATGTGAGTAGTACAATTGTGATACCATTGGTGGTTTTTGTAAAACTATGTCTACCATCATAAAAAAGATAACAATAGTTAACATTAGTCGTTATCCATTTATGGTTGTTATCTACAGCAAATAGTTAGTTGAATTTTTTGTATTAACTTCGTCAAATTTATAGTAAATTTTTAGAAATAATTTATAGATAAGTGTTATAGAAGATATATTTTTCCAGTGGCAACATATGGATGTGAGACATGGACAATGACATCCACAATGGAAAAGAAAATATTGTCATTCGAAATAGAATGTTATAGAGATGTTCTGAGAATGTCATGGACAGAAAGACGAAACAACGCGGTTTTACACAAAGATCTGAACATAGAAGAAGAATGGATCCTCAAAACTATCAAAAAACTATAAAAACTATCAAAAAACTATAAAAACTATCAAAAAACTATAAAAACTATCAAAAAACTATAAAAACTATCAAAAAACACAAGCTGACTTATTTCAAACATATCAAAAGAAACAATGGTTTAGAAAGATTAATCATTGAAGAAATGGTCCCGAGAAGAGAACAAGAGGAAGACCAAGACACCGATGGAAGCAAGACCGTCTGAACATGACGCTGGAAGAGACTGGGCTGCTTGCACAAAACAGAAAGGCTTACATCGTTCTAGGGCGTTGTTTACATCGTCTATATCTGTAGTCAGATGTTTTGTTTTATCTTGAAATGTTTAGTGGAGTGTTCACTTCCATGTGTCATCTTTTCAAACATTAGTTTACCAATAACAGGAAAATTGAATATAAATAAAGTAAATGCTGCAACCTCTTAGCCCCTTACCCTCTCCCCTCTGGGACGTTTTATAAAAAATAAAACAACAACAAAAAGTTTCGTTTTGATGATTAGAATTGAAATTTTGATCCTGTGTGTGGAATTTACAACTGTATGCATGGGATGTTTCACATCCTGGTATTAGTCCTTGACATTCATATCTAATGTTAGATTCATACATCTGAGATCGGTATAAACCTGTCACTTGTGTCAAATGTTATCCGGAATTAAATACTAGTTGTCATTACCGTGTTACCTGTGCCCAGTTTTGTAATGTCCTGAAGATAAAACATTGCAACGGGTTTTGAGAGGGACTACAGTATGTTCTCTGGAAATGCGTTGCTTTACGATGTACCAACCGGGGGTGTATCAGACATCAAAGTTATAACTATTGAGAAGCTATATGGTTGTGAAACATGGAAAATAAAAGTAGCAAGGGAAAAGAAAATATTATTTTTCTGAAATGAACAGCTATAGAAAAGCCCGAAGAATATCATGGGTAATAATGACGAAACAATCCCTTCAACAGTGAAGGAGTAGCTTCTGAGTTGCTAGGCGATTCCTTGCCGTTGAACGAACTGGTTCAATTCCCGTTAGAATCAAGAATTTTTAATTTATCCTCTGTCTTCCTATGTGAATTTACTTGTATAAGCAATTATTTGAAGCAAAATTGTACTGTCTATATATGTTATCCATGTTTACAAGAAGACCTATCGGCCCTTGTATAACTAATACAGATGTTATATGTTTGTTATTACTGAGGATACTTCAATACCTGTTCGTTGTTGTTGTAATAGTCCTTGTCTCGATTGGACCGTTCTCAGTGACTTGACTGCACAGTTTGAATGTCTTGACAAAATCGCTTTTTATGTGGAGATGCGGTTAGTCAAGTACGGAAAATCGCGTGTACAAGAATTGCTAGGCGATTTGGTGCCGTTGAACGAACTGGTTCAATTCCCGTTAGACTCAATAACTTCGACACACAGTAGTCTATCAGGTAAATCTACATGGTTTTTTTCCAGTTGTGTAACTGAGGTGACACCCATACTCATGTAAGATTGTCTCAAATACATGACTGTGTGATGGTGTTTATGATTGTGTGATGGTGTTTATGACTGTGTGATGGTGTTTATGATTGTGTGATGGTGTTTATGACTGTGTGATGGTGTTTATGACTGTGTGATGGTGTTTATGACTGTGTGATGGTGTTTATGACTGTGTGGTGGTGTTTATGACTGTGTGATGGTGTTTATGACTGTGTGATGGTGTTTATGACTGTGTGATGGTGTTTATGACTGTGTGATGGTGTTTATGACTGTGTGATGGTGTTTATGACTGTGTGATGGTGTTTATGACTGTGTGATGGTGTTTATGACTGTGTGATGGTGTTTATGACTGTGTGATGGTGTTTATGACTGTGTGATGGTGTTTATGACTGTGTGATGGTGTTTATGACTGTGTGATGGTGTTTATGACTGTGTGATGGTGTTTATGATTGTGTGATGGTGTTTATGACTGTGTGATGGTGTTTATGATTGTGTGATGGTGTTTATGATTGTGTGATGGTGTTTATGACTGTGTGATGGTGTTTATGACTGTGTGATGGTGTTTATGATTGTGTGATGGTGTTTATGATTGTGTGATGGTGTTTATGACTGTGTGATGGTGTTTATGACTGTGATGGTGTTTATGACTGTGATGGTGTTTATGATTGTGTGATGGTGTTTATGATTGTGTGATGGTGTTTATGATTGTGTGATGGTGTTTATGACTGTGTGATGGTGTTTATGACTTTGTGATTGTGTTTATGACTGTGTGGTGGTGTTTATGATTGTGTGATGGTGTTTATGATTGTGTGATGGTGTTTATGATTGTGTGCTGGTGTTTATGACTTTGTGATTGTGTTTATGATTGTGTGATGGTGTTTATGGCTGTGTGATGGTGTTTATGATTGTGTGATGGTGTTTATGATTGTGTGATGGTGTTTATGACTGTGTGATGGTGTTTACGATTGTGTGATGGTGTTTATGACTGTGTGATGGTGTTTATGACTGTGCGATGGTGTTTATGACTGTGTGATGGTGTTTATGATTGTGTGATGGTGTTTATGACTGTGTGTTGGTGTTTATGACTGTGTGTTGGTGTTTATGACTGTGTGATGGTGTTTATGACTGTGTGATGGTGTTTATGACTGTGTGATGGTGTTTATGATGGTGTGATGGTGTTTATGACTGTGTGATGGTGTTTATGACTGTGTGATGGTGTTTATGATTGTGTGATGGTGTTTATGACTGTGTGATGGTGTTTATGACTGTGTGATGGTGTTTATGACTGTGTGATGGTGTTTATGACTGTGTGATGGTGTTTATGACTGTGTGATGGTGTTTATGACTGTGTGATGGTGTTTATGACTGTGTGATGGTGTTTATGACTGTGTGATGGTGTTTATGACTGTGTGATGGTGTTTATGACTGTGTGATGGTGTTTATGACTGTGTGATGGTGTTTATGACTGTGTGATGGTGTTTATGACTGTGTGATGGTGTTTATGACTGTGTGATGGTGTTTATGACTGTGATGGTGTTTATGACTGTGTGATGGTGTTTATGATTGTGTGATGGTGTTTATGATTGTGTGATGGTGTTTATGACTGTGTGATGGTGTTTATGACTGTGTGATGGTGTTTATGACTGTGTGATGGTGTTTATGACTGTGTGATGGTGTTTATGACTGTGTGATGGTGTTTATGATTGTGTGCTGGTGTTTATGATTGTGTGCTGGTGTTTATGACTTTGTGATTGTGTTTATGACTGTGTGATGGTGTTTATGACTGTGTGATGGTGTTTATGTCTGTGTGATGGTGTTTATGACTGTGTGATGGTGTTTATGACTGTGTGATGGTGTTTATGACTGTGTGATGGTGTTTATGACTGTGTGATGGTGTTTATGACTGTGTGATGGTGTTTATGACTGTGTGATGGTGTTTATGACTGTGTGATGGTGTTTATGACTGTGTGATGGTGTTTATGACTGTGTGATGGTGTTTATGACTGTGTGATGGTGTTTATGACTGTGTGATGGTGTTTATGACTGTGTGATGGTGTTTATGATTGTGTGATGGTGTTTATGACTGTGTGATGGTGTTTATGACTGTGTGATGGTGTTTATGACTGTGTGATGGTGTTTATGACTGTGTGATGGTGTTTATGATTGTGTGATGGTGTTTATGATTGTGTGATGGTGTTTATGATTGTGTGATGGTGTTTATGACTGTGTGATGGTGTTTATTACTGTGTGATGGTGTTTATGATTGTGTGATGGTGTTTATGATTGTGTGATGGTGTTTATGACTGTGTGCTGGTGTTTATGACTTTGTGATTGTGTTTATGACTTTGTGATTGTGTTTATGACTGTGTGATGGTGTTTATGATTGTGTGATGGTGTTTTTGATTGTGTGCTGGTGTTTATGATTGTGTGCTGGTGTTTATGATTGTGTGCTGGTGTTTATGACTTTGTGATGATGTTTATGGCTGTGTGATGGTGTTTGTGATGGTGTTTATGATTGTGTGATGGTGTTTATGGCTGTGTGATGGTGTTTGTGATGGTGTTTATGATTGTGTGATGGTGTTTATGATTGTGTGATGGTGTTTATGGATGCAGGTTTAGTCACAGAATTGGACATGTCAGTGTCCTAGAATTATCAAGTCCTGCCAGGAGCACAGCACACTCTTCTGGGCCAACAATTTCATTATTCTTCTGTCAGATTTGTTGACCCAACCACAGTGATGGAACATTTAGCAGACAAGGTTGTCCTCCATTTATTCGTCATCCATGCGGATTATCTGATTATCACAAAAGTAACCAATTGAATCAGGATGTGATAATGATAATATTTTGATTGTTTTTATTACAGAAGACAGATTTTCAGCCTGTCCACCACCCTCCCCAACTTTCATTTGTTGCCTCCTACGACATGCTTAAAAAGAAGACAGTAGTGCTATTATTTGCTCCCTGAACTAGAAGCCTATCCCCCGGTTGTCACACAGGCGGTATCGTGGACAGAAAGGCGATCCAATACATATGTCCGAAAAGATATGAAGATAGAGGGAGATGGTTCCTGAAAACTATCACCCAGCGAATCTAGAATATTCTGAAGATATAAAAAAGACATAATGATTTAGACAAATTCCTCATGGTGGAGAGGTTCAGAAAAGAAAGCATAGGCAGCGGAGAACACAGTATAAAACAAATTAAATATGCCAAAATAAAGATAACATCTTACACAGAACCGATAGACTTACACAGTAGCAGTGATGACAAAGTTCTGTAATAGGACATGTCGCATAGAAGAAATGAATTGTTATGGTTCAGAAGTTCTAGAAACGTAAGTCAGTAACAACACGACTCAGCCATATATGTGGTGGTCGCACTTATAACCATGTGACCGCCGAAACACAGTCGTTAGTGTACTAGATGTTTAGTAAGCTTAGTTTAGAATCGATATTTTAATAGTATTGTTGAATTGACGGACCCTAACTTGAACACAGGAAATGGTATACACTTGTCTTCTGGGAATGACACAGACGTGATACCGTTCACATGATCCTTAGGCATCCCGCTAGCAATTGAAAAACAAAAATAAAAACTGTATTCCCCAACAAGTGAAATAACATTTTTGCTAGAAAAGATACAACAAAAACAGGTGCGGGTCACGGCGATACAGATACATAGGTGATAGTATCCACAATAGGTAGTGAAGCTTTAACTTACCAGAGAAGAAACGTTATTTCCATTATCGGTTAGATCTCTTGTTGAGGTCTTTCATATTTATATTTAAATATTTACTCTTGTTGTATTCCTGGCGAGTGCTGATTTCTGCCGTATTTTCTATTTTCTAGATAAAGATGCTTCTGACGAAACGTCTATTTTTTGTAAATTGTAAAACTTCTTTACTATTTATTTTCCGTCTCATAGAAATGCAGGAGGATCTCCCTGTTGTAGTGATTGGGACATGTGGTTCGTACTCAAGTGGTTGCGGTTCGATCTCGGTCATGAAGTGTTGCTTACAAGTTTATATTTTCAGAGACCCCTAGCAGTTATCACTTCAAACTATCGAGTTATGTATAAGGGGTACTTTTTGCATGGGCAGTGCCGATTCGCCGAGAGGGACTGGGTACATGTGAGGAAAATGAGTATAGAACAATCATCCTATTCATTTCATACTCTTCATTTGAAATATACCTCATTCATTTGAAATATACTTCATTTGAAATATACTTCTTTTGAAATATACTTCTTTTGGGCCCTTTGACTTTAATCTATGTTGCTTTAAATGTATTACCAGATGCTCTCCGAATTGAAGGCTGGCTGAAACAGAATTCCATCTTATCTCTTGTCTTGTTGGTGCACTCTGCTAAACTGTAACCTGCCGATTTTTTCCGTATGTCTCCCTCTCACTTGTATATCTGCCTACCTCTTCGTCGCCACTCTTTATTGTTAAGAAATATCGCTATCATTTGTTTACCGTATGTTGTTTACATAATTGTTCGTTTAACGCTTTTTGTTTACTGAATTGTTTGTCTTATGTTGTTTCCTAAATAGTTTGTTTAACAGCTTTTATGTACTAAATAATTTAACGTATTTTGTTGTTTACTAAATAGTTTGTGTAGCGTCTTTTGTTGTTTACTAAATAGTTTGTTAACGTATTGTGTTGTTTACTAAATAGTTTGTTAACGTATTGTGTTGTTTACTAAATAGTTTGTGTAGCGTCTTTTGTTGTTTACCGTATTGTTTTTTAAACGTCTCTTGTTTACTAATTTGTTGACTAATTAACAATTAATTTACGAGCGTACGTTGTTTTAACTTATTTCTAGCAATATATTCGTGATTCTTATAGATTCTTTGTGATTTCCGATTGGCATTTATTCTGTACTGCTAATTTGATGATATTATATATTCTAGTTTTTGTGTTATTTTTCTAGTTATGGAAAGTGTCTGCGAAGTTTGTGACAGTGAACTTATTAGGGTAACGATAGAAGGGTGTTATTGTGGACTAAGTAGGATATATTTTGATGAACTGTGTGGACATTTTCTAGTCTGCGATTGATTGCTCTGGTCACGAGTCCCTAGGGGCTAGTTTTACTCACTGTTGGCAAGAGATTTGACCTTTGGCGAGCAGAGTACGTGAGGACACTGGTGATTGCTACACTTTTTTTGAATGGGGAATGGTTGTGACTCATATTAATTGAGGAGAAACAAGGGAATAGGCACGTTTCTGTAAATATATTTATTCTGCTAGTTTATTGGTCGATTCTAGTGCCACATAAGTGATGACGAAGTGCGCATGGAATGCAGATATATGTTGATGAAATATAATTTTTCCTTGAATTTCCAGCATACTTGATAACGTGGTCAGGAAATGGGTAATAAGCAAGCTACTTCAACCGTTGATGACTTGCACGATACACACAGGCCGGACACTCGAGCAAGAAGTTGGTCATTTCATGGTGTGAGTAGTAGGAAAAAGGTGGGTGTGTTGGCCAACATTCACGAGAAGAGTGCATCTCTTGACGATGGTGTTAGGGGGAGAAGTTCATCTGCACGTCACTGCAACAGTCCGGCGCGGCAACATCATGGTCGAGCCCCTATGACCAATGACTCTGAGGTTTTTGACGGCGATTGTGATACACCTAGCTATAATGATAATGGTAGAATGTTATCTAGAACATTCGAGGGTGCTGTCGAACATATGGGCACCGACTACACTTTAGAAGTAAGAAGCCATGAGGGGACACCTAGATCGACTAGGGGGTCACGCGGCTCAAATAGACAACAAATAGCCCCACAAGACACTGCATCAAAACATAGAAACAATATATTTGTTAATAGAACATATGTAGAAACGCAGAATACTCAAAACCATCCCGCTAGTGGAGATCCCTGGGTGAGACGTACTGAAACACACACATCTTTGGGTACAGGGAAGAGACGCGATAACCAGAAGGAACCGCCGTGTCGTAAAGAAGTATTCAAAGATTCGTCAGGTTACAATGACAGCAATTCTGACGCAGATACCAACAATCCTCTATCCAGTATCAAGATTCTCAATTCATCACCGAAACGTCGAAAAGATATTGCTAAAACATCTGATGGATTTAATCACAATGATTCTGATGGTGTGTTTGATAATTTCGATGATAAGAGGACTGGTCAGTCGGATAAAGAATTTTATCATGGGTCGTCTGAAGGTGGTCGGTCTAGTCAGTCAAGGAATAGGTATACATCAAATTATAGTTCATTACAGTATAACAGCGTCGGCGGGAAAAGACAGGAAGGTCATGGTTCGCCATTTGTTCGAGTTATATTACGATCGTCTGGTTCATCATATTCGCCTAGGACTGTGCTGTCCGATGGACAGGTTACACCTTCGTCTTCATACAGAGCTCCTGTCACAACTGGGGAAACAGTGTATGTTCCTTCCGGGTTGGATAGTAAATCTGGATTACACAATAATAAACTAAGAGATAAAAATACAGAAACTGCGACTTACGGTTCATCAATCATCAAGGAGAATCTAGTTCGTCAAGTCCAGCCTGAGCAAGGATCAACACTTGTCTCAGATGCCAGTCAGGTTTCATCTCGCATACCGTTATCAACATATTCCCCATCACCTTTGCCAGCCCTTTCGTCTTCGCCCATCGCTCATTCGAAGATAAAAAATTTGTCATCTTCATCCCCGGAACATTTGGAAAGTTCGCGAAGCTCTCCTGTCGTGTTGTGTAACCAGCTGCATCCATGTTCCGATGATCAACTTGTATCGTCCAGCAGTGGAAGCGGACATCGGTCATCTCATAGAGTTGTCACAAAATTACGGAATTCTTTCGATGGGGGTTTTCCTCTTCAACGGCCTGACAACGATCTTGACATACTTGCGTCCAGAAGTTGCATGCAGTTGGAAGCAGGTCAGACAATTATACATCGAGAAAGAAAGTCTGAACATCGGTTAAGTTTAGATTTGGGAAAACTTTCTCAAGATAATAGTGGCAACGTTGGTTTGCAAGACGTCTCACAGAAGCTAACCACTTTACAAGAGATGTCAGGAAGTCACAGTCTTGGAGAAGTGGCATGTTTATCTAGTCAAAAAAGTGGAAAACAAACATTTAATACTCGTTCAGACCAGTACTTGGACTCACTTGGCCAGCACAAACTGACCAAGAACCACACTTCCAGTCAGGGCCAAAATATCTCCTGCAGCACAGACAGACATCCTGTTCTACATAACAGTGTTTCCACTCGAGATAGCAATGCCATGGAAGATTTGGCTCAAACGATCACAATCAAAGATCATTGTTTAAAAGAGTTTACTACAAAGCAAGAGGTAACTATGGAGGAACCACCTGGTGTCGATTATGTTATCCCAGCTACGTCCAATTTTGCATCGACAATCACTACAACAGATTCTGGGTACAATACTGGAAAAAAAATATTTTCGTATGAGCAGACGTCCAGACATTCTTCATACAAACAGATTGCCAGGCCGTCGTCGTATGAATCAGCGCCCAGATCGTATTTATTCGAACACATTCCTCGACCATCTTCATATGAACAGGCGTCCAGACCATCTTCATATGAACAAACGTCCAGACCATCTTCATATGAACAAACGTCCAGACCATCTTCATATGAACAAACGTCCAGACCATCTTCATATGAACAAATGTCCAGACCATCTTCATATGAACAAACGTCCAGACCATCTTCATATGAACAAAGGTCCAGACCATCTTCATATGAACAAACGTCCAGACCATCTTCATATGAACAAACGTACAGACCATCTTCATGTGAACAGACCTCCAGGTCGTCTTTATCTACGGATACCACACCCCGTAATGGACAGTCACCCGATATATGTTCTGCAGCACTTTCTAATAACACCAGTTTCAGTAACTTCATGGACGTTTCGATTGGGACAACTTTTAGTGTGCCACAGACCACGCACAGATCATACAATAATTCAGACATTTCAGCTGCTCAAATTCAAGAAATTTATAATGGCGTAATAATCAGTGACACAGTCCATACAACTTCGGTCAAACATTTAGACCAGCTGCCAAATCTAGACTCTGTCACAGGTGTTTTAGTTAACACAACCTACAACCTACCATCGCAGTCCATATTTGATCATGGTGTTTTGATATCACATGAATGTATTACTCAATCGCACACACATAACTCAGAAAAATTGATGACCCAACAAACAAAACATCTGTCATATCGGAGTATTGGTGAAGTTTCCAGTGGTCCCCGAGATGTAGACGAAGATGGGCTGTTGTTGATTGACTATGAGCTAAAAAATGGTGGGTCAGACAAAAGCGGTTCTCAATATATGGGCGAGATAAGTAGTAGCGGCGTAAAGGAGTGTGATGTGAATTTTGGAAGCAGTTTGAGAAACGTTGAACAGAAGTCTTCAGAGCAAGATGCCTTCACTGACAAAAATATATGTTCTGGAAACAGTATCCTCTCAGAGATGGCACTAAACGGTAACCCATGCAGTGTTATATTCGCGAAGAGTAACAGTAATGAAGCTTGTTATACTGTTGAAAGTAACAGATGCAGGGGCGTAGCAGATGGACAGGCTGAAATTAATGCCTCATCTTGGGTTAAAGGTAAGGAATCAGATGCTGATGCCGATGTTAAGTTTGCGTGTATGTTACCCCACTCTCCACATATTAATGCAGACACCAGGAAAAATGATCACGCTACCTGTAGCACGGCGTGCGAGAATATCTCAACAAACGAGAGTTCTGGCAGATATATTTATGAGTTCGATAGAAATCAAGATATATGTAAAGTTGCGGAAAATTTGCCTGCGGTTGTGGGATTACATGATACCGGTTTCCAAAGAACACGTGAATTGGAGATGTCAGTTTCTGAAATTACAGATATACATGATATTGATTTCAGTGATAAACTTGTTGATGATTCATTTGCTAAATGTAAGAATGAAAGTAAAGTCGAGACGGTAGATTTGACGCAACATCAGCATCGAGAGTATTCTCATCCACATGGTGATTTAAGTGACAGTAATATGCATGGGTATACTTCTGTTCCTACAAGAAAATCTGCGATTAATGGTACTGTCGATTGTGATAGTGATTTCGTAGATTCAAGTGGTTGTGATGCAGTTGTTGATGGTAGAGATGGTGATACAATCACAAGCAGCGCTTCTGTTTTGAAAGCGGATAGGTACAGAATCAAACAAGTGGGCTTGGCAAGAAATCGCGACACGGAAACTACAGTACTAGAAAGCGGTGTGGTAACTTCACTTGCCGGGAGAGTTCTTGATGTAAACTGCGCGGAGACGCCCCCTGGGGGTAAAGATTTGTGCAACCAAGGCCAGAATTGTGGTAAGCACTCTTCACACAACTCAAGCTCGCTTGACGATGGAGACGAGAAGGCGGACATATTGTGGCTAGCCTCTCTCAATTTTCCTCGTCCTTGCACTGCGACAGATTCGAGTGAGAAATGCCAAGTAACAGCCACAAACAAACTAGGTAATAGTATCACAGAAACAGTAGGTACAACCGACTTAAGTGTAGATAGCAGCTGTGACTGTCGCGGTGAAATTGTGTGGATGCCAACGTTACAGGAATCTAATCCACCAGCGGAATGTAATCAGGATACCCAGTTTGTGAATTCAGGGAGAAACAAAAGTGATTCTGTGTATTCTCAAGTGGAATGTGTGACTTCGTTGGGAATTCACAGTTCTTGTGTGTCATCTTCTGCAACAAAGTTATTTAATGACACGTGTGCTTCTAAATATGTTAGTGTGCTTAACACAAATGAAACGAATGGTAACAATGAAACGGTTTCATTTTTGGAGAATATTCCAAGTTTTGGATTGAAGGCAAACAATGATCTACTAAATGGATCAGAATTATTTCGTGATGGAGATATTAATTCTAGAAAGTTCGAGACAAATTTCGAAGCTGATAATGATGGATTGGCAAGCATTTTAAGTGTAGATCATGGAAAGGAAAGATCGAAAAGTGTGTCTTCAAAATTCTGTCTGGAAGTTACTAACCCGAGTTATGAAACGGATAGTTTAGAAAGACATAGTAGCTCTTCAGCGTCGAGGCTTAGAGAAGTTTCACAAAGTCTGTACGCAGATAAGGTTACCGGGATCAGGAGAGAAAGTAATAAATTTGCAACGCCAGGGAAGCTACAGAAGCCAAAGTCATCTCCAGCATCTAAACTCGCTACGTTAACTAAAGATTTGAACAATTCCGACAAATCCATTGGGGACCTGAGCAGAAGACGAGGAACAGCTAGTCTATACAGGGATTTGTCTCTTTCGGAGACTAGTATGCTTGATTCTTTGGAAAACGACTGGCCATACACTGGGGATGACAAGAACATATTTGTTCCTTCGGAGAACTTTGCCTCAGATATCAAGTCTATTTATTCACAAGGAGAGAAGCTACTGTCCAGTGGTGACTGCTTAAATGAGGTAGATGTTCGTAAAGCAGCCAATGCCTGTGGATTTCGAAGTCTCGCTTCATCGGAGGTGAATATAGCTTCTTTTGACAATTTGAAGACTCAGATTGATCTTGACACCAGCGCGTCTCTGGAGATGTTGGAGTCACGATCCGGCTATCGCGGAAGTGATGGCGACGGCCTGGATGAAGAGTTTAATATGGAGATGAGGCCAAGAACGAACTCAGCTTCTGAACTTGGATCCAAAACAAGGGGTAGAATTGCCATGGGCATGGCCAGTGCTAGAATCAGACGATCCTACGCAAGCCCAATCAAGGAGAAGTACACGCAGCCTTTGAATCAAGATATATACGCGCAGGTTGTGAAACCACCTTACAAGGAAGCAACTAGTATTGGTCACACATCTTCCACACCTCCACTACAGAAACAATTTATTCAAGATTTGACGATTCCATCAGCTCCCCCACCACTACCACCTTATTCTCCTGGTCAGAAGCTGCTTATATCGCGAGCTCTGCAGTCAACAAGTCCTGTGAGAAATACGAATACTTTCATTACTCACGGAGATCCATCTCGATCTCAGCACCATGTGTACCCCTACAGTTCTGACAGGAACACTAACATTCTAGAACATTCTCAAAGTTTAGACACTGCCATAAATAATAGCAGAAGGCAAAGCATGAATTCTGTATTGAATACGTCTGACAAAATCTCATCTTCACAACTTCATAACACTGCAGATGTACAAAAGAGTAGTTCTAGAATACCTGGACATTATGAAGGTATCGATACACCACGACATTATGAAGGTATCGATACGCCACGACATTATGAAGGTATCGATATACCAGGGCATGGTGTTCATCGCTCTCAGAAGTTTAACGTTCCCCGACAAAGACATTCATTAGATAGCGCACAGCACTATTTGTCCTCGAACTTTACTCATAACAGTTACCACTTCTACCACCCAACTCACCACCTATTCGCTGGACACGTCGACCAGTACCAACCACAACCAGCAGCGTTTGGTAACGCAACGTCTGACATCGAAACCGCCAGATATCTACCATCTTCAATGTCAGTTGATCATGGTTTTCAAGCCCTACACGCGCCCATGTCTAGAGCTAGTATTAGCCTTGCACCTCTCCCAGAAGAAAACCAGGACTCAAACACACATTTCAATCTCAGCTCCAGCGTTCCAACATCATCCAGCTTTCACCATCGTTACCAGGTGGTTCCAAACTACAGAGACCCTCCGTATCCATCCCATATCAGCATGAGGTCACCCTACTATCCCGGTCAATATCATCAGTTCCACAGCCAAAGAAGCAACTCTGTTCATAATATTTCATCTCGGGATTCGAAAAATCTTCATACAAATCTCATGCCAGCTTCGGGAACTAGATTTTATCCTGCCGCTTCAGATACAAGTCCAACTTCGGCAAACAATTTCTTGGATACTCGTGCATATATTTCTTCAGCAGCAGTGTCCGCGAGCGCTGAAATAGCCAATCGTCTCAGAGGATCTTTAACTGGACGCCCTTTGGAAAGTTCAGACAGGGCGTGGAGCTATAGCGTGACGTCACTGACAGAAGGCGGCTCTCATGCTGGATTATTATATAATGGTGAGTGCGATATCGTTTGTTATATACACCACTGACCTATTTACTGCTGACCTGTGAACTCTGACCTACATATTACTGATCTATGAACTGAATGCATGCTACTGATGTGAACTCTGACCTACTTACTACTGATGTGAACTCTGACCTACATATTACTGATCTATGAAGTGAATGCATACTACTGATGTTAACTCTGACCTACTTACTACTGATGTGAACTCTGACCTACATATTACTGATCTATGAAGTGAATGCATACTGCTTGTCTGTTAACTCTGACCCACATACTGCTAATCTATGAACTCTGACCTACACACTGCTTGTCTGTGAACTCTGACCCACATACTGCTAATCTATGAACTCTGACCTACACACTGCTTGTTTGTGAACTCTGACCCATATACTACTGATCTATGAACTCTGACCTAAATACTACTGATCTATGAACTCTGACCTACATACTGCTTATCTGTAAACGCTGACCCACATACTGCTGATCTATGAACTGAATACATGTCACAAATATGTGAACTCTGAACTTTATACTATTAATATGTGAGCTTTGACCCACATGCTACATGCCTGTTAACTCTGGCCTACTTATTACTGACCTGTGAACTCTGACCTACATTCTACTGATCTGTGAATTTTGACCTGCACTCTACTAATATGTGAAATGATCTATATACTACTGACATGTGAACTCTGACCTACATACTACTGGCATGTAAACTCTGACCTACATACTACTGGCATGTAAACTCTGACCTACATACTACTGGCATGTGAACTCTGACCTACATACTACTGACATGTAAACTCTGACCTACATGCTACTGAACTGTAAACGTTTACTTACACACTATTTTCTTGTGAACTGTATGGGCACATTGTACGTTTTGAAATTGATTTTGACAACCCCCATATTAGTGGCTGTAACCACGAACTTCTTCAGTTTAGTTCCGAGCGCTGATCGCAAATAACGTCACTTATCTTGGCTGATCAGCAAAGTGACTAATGGTCAGTCGTATTAGCCACGATAAGCAACACTGTTTGTGTACAGCGGACATGATCATTCTGAAGTAGGACTTGGTGTAACAAAGAAAGCAAAGTTATTTTTTTAAATAATTTCTATCACATATTAAAACGGTACATACTTATGATACGCGAATAGTTGAAGTTAATTGGGGCTTCGCACCTTCAGGAATCTATCACTCTGCTGCTCTTTCCATATTGGGATCCATCGATTCATAATCCCATAACCACTCAGGGTAGTAGGGGTACTATAAGCAGCACGTCAACATGCGAAGTCCTCTAGCGAGTTCCATTCAATAGATGTGGAACAGACTAGAAATGTATTCATATTGGAATAATGAAAAAAAAACAACGAAACGACGTGCTTCAAAGACATCTGTGGTAGGTACGTCCAATGAGTATGCGTAGACTACACTAAGTGACATCTGTGGTAGGTACGTCCAATGAGTATGCGTAGACTACACTAAGTGACATCTGTGGTAGGTACGTCCAATGAGTATGCGTAGACTACACTAAGTGACATCTGTGAGCAGACACACATCAAAGACATCTGTGGATACTACACTTGTTGCCTTCTGTGAGCACCACTTCCATGAGAGGATACATGTTTTGATGTCTTTAATCTAAGATTTTCCAGATCAGGAACTGTGCACCAGAGATCGTGTGGGGTGATTGAAATAGTAAGAAGCTCCAACAGGTACTTGAACTGTCACCGTACATATCACTTTCTGTCTGCCAAAACAGACTTTGCACATATTGTATGCGCCTTTTTATTTCTTTATATCAATTCAGTTAATAATTGACATATCTTAATTTTCATTATTTTGGAGTCCCTCTATAACGCATCCACTTGTAACCAATCTCTATATTGTTTGTTCTGCATATAGCGAATTTCTGTTATTGCACATATTTCGTTGATCCGAAATAACTTGTTATAATGGAATTTAACTTTACCAACAAATCCCTCTTTCGTCATTACTTCGTGTTGTGTAAGCTCTTTCGTCATTACTTCGTGTTGTGTAAGCTCTTTCGTCATTACTTCGTGTTGTGTAAGCTCTTTCGTCATTAATCTTGTTGTGTAAGCTCTTTCGTCATTAATCTTGTTGTGTAAGATCTTTATTCATTACTTCATGTTGTGTACGCTCTTTCGTCATTACTTCTTCTTCTTCAGCGTTCATTCTCAAGCTCCCTCATTCTCAAACTCTGGATCTCCCTTATAGCAAGACCATGGTCCTACTAGATTTCCAGCAGAATGTAGTCCAGATAATGGAAATGCGATGTGTCGCAGTTTTATTTGCGCAATGACCCGACACATCCGTCTTCGGCGGGTCATTACTGCATGCTGTGTAAGCTCTTTCGTCATTACTTCATGTCGTGTAAGCTCTTTAGTCATTACTTCGTGTTGTGTAAGCTCTTTCGTCATACTTCATGTCGTGTAAGCTCTTTCGTCATTACTTCGTGTTGTGTAAGCTCTTTCGTCATTACTTCATGTCGTGTAAGCTCTTTCGTCATTACTTCGTGTTGTGTAAGCTCTTTCGTCATTACTTCATGTCGTGTAAGCTCTTTCGTCATTACTTCGTGTTGTGTAAGCTCTTTCGTCATTACTTCGTGTTGTGTACAGCAAGAACTTTCACAAATATGTTTAAAATGACGTGACGTACATGATGTGATGGTAGAATGGTTGAAACCCCCCCCCCCCTCCCCCGCAATAAAGTAGATCATGCATTTTTCTACTAAGAAAGAGATTAGAGGATTAATCCTCAACCTGTCCCAGCTTTCCCAATCAACAGATCATACCATTTCACACAAAAACAACACGTACGATGGGATGCACATTGTCTCATCTTTACAAACACATTTTCCCCTCTCTATAAACATGTTTTCATATCTACAAATGCATTTTCCCATCCCTACAAACACATTTCATAGCTCTACAAGCTAACGTTTCCCGTCCCTAACTCGTCAGTGTTTTACAATTAATTCCGCTCTGTAACACAAAAATTGACTTCCCAGGCATGACTTGAACAGTATTCAGGGAAGAATACCTTTTTTTGTGTGGAAATAACTAATTCTATAAGCAGGAAAATGGATTTTGTCTTGAACACATACCGTCCAGTTAATGGATTGGTTCTGATCTGCGCAAATGCAAGCTTCACCGCGCTAAGATTGTTAAATCTAGGTTAAAAGTAGGCGTTATCCAATGCTTTCTTGAACGCATTGTATGCCGTAGACGGATGTGTCTTATCTAAGGTCAATGAAGGCCTGGTTACTTTAATTTGTTGGGGTACGCCCAGACTATATGTTTTTTAGAGCAGAGCCTATCGTTCTATGTCATATGTCCTTCATAGAAACCTTCCCTTGCTGCCACTCTTTAAGCTTTTCGGTTCTGTGCAAGCTGTTCCACGTCCTTCAAGTGTCGTGTTCAGAACGTTCTTCGATTGTCGTGTTCAGAACGTTCTTGGATGTACTGTATACATCGTAACCTTGATCTTCCTCTTGTTCTCCAGCCTGGAACTTTTCCCTCTGTGATTAATCTTTCTAAACGATTGTATTTTTTATGTATCTCCCAACATTTGTTAGTGTGACTGTTTTTATAATTTTAAGAAGCCAATCTTCTGCTTTATTCAGGTCTTTGTGAACGTCTGTTGGTTCTTCCTTCTCTCCATGATATTATTAGGAACTTTTTATAGCACTTCCTTTTGAAATGCAGATATTTTCTTTTTCGTTGCGGATGTCATTACTCACGTCTCAGCAGCATATGTTGCCACTGGAAAAATAAAGCTTCATAATAGTTATCAGGAGTCGTGCATCCGATTTGGTTTGGCAGATATGTAATTTGGTTTGGCAGATATGTAATTTGGTTTGGCAGATGTGTAATTTGGTTTGGCAGATATGTAATTTGGTTTGGCAGATATGTAATTTGGTTTGGCAGATATGTAATTTGGTTTGGCAGATATGTAATTTGGTTTGGCAGATATGTAATTTGGTTTGGCAGATATGTAAATTGGTTTGGCAGATATGTAATTTGGTTTGGCAGATATGTAAATTGGTGTGGCAGATATGTAATTTGGTTTGGCAGATATGTAATTTGGTTTGGCAGATATGTAATTTGGTTTGGCAGATATGTAAATTGGTTTGGCAGATATGTAATTTGGTTTGGCAGATATGTAATTTGGTTTGGCAGATATGTAATTTGGTTTGGCAGATATGTAATTTGGTTTGGCAGATATGTAATTTGGTTTGGCAGATATGTAATTTGGATTGGCAGATATGTAATTTGGTTCGGCAGATATGTAATTTGGTTTGGAAGATATGTAATTTGGTTTGGCAGATATGTAATTTGGTTTGGCAGATATGTAATTTGGTTGACAGGTAGATAGCAAAATGGATGGATAGATGGATATATATTAGTGAGATGAGAGACATATGGTTAGATGGATGGATATGTAGATGGATGGATATGTAGATGGATGAATATGTAGATAGATGGATATGTAGATGGATGGATATGTAGATGGATGGATATGTAGATGGATGGATATGTAGATGGATGGATATGTAGGAAGGTACATAGGTAGAGGAACGTGTATAAATAGACCGTATGTTATTTGTTTTTAGCTTTGATGAGTTTTCACAGCAACTGACTGAAGTTTTTGTTATATTATTGAATATTACCTGTGTCAGGTGTGTATGACGTGATTTGTTGGTGTTACCCCAAGCGGCAGAATTTATTGTTTCTGCAGCCAGATGTAGAAATGGCGTTCCTGCAGATACATTCAACAAGCTTGCGTATTATATATATATATATATATATATATATATATATATATATATATATATATATATATATATATATATATATATATATATATATATATATATATATATATATATATATATATATATATATATATATATATATATATATATATATATATATATATATATATATATATATATATATATATATATATATATATATATATATATATATATATATATATATATATATATATATATATATATATATATATATATATATATATATATATATATAGAAGGGTTATTGATAAGTTAACAGCTAGATTCCTGTGATTTTAACATGTCTGCGTCTTGGCAATTGCTAGTTATGTGCACTTAACCGATGCATGGCGCGATGGTCACTTGTTAGTAGGTGAGTCTGACGTATAATGTTGCTTGGTAAAATACCCATCTTCAGAATTCGATTCGATCCCCAGAGCTAGACTGCGTCCCCATAGCCAGCCTGGACATCTAGAGATAGCATGCACATCGAGAGCTAGACTGCGTCCCCATAACCAGACTGGACATCTAGAGATAGCCTGCACCTCCAGAGCTAGCTACGACTACATAACTGGACTACGCCTCCATAGTTAGCATGCGCCACCACAACTAGCCAACGCTCTCAGAGCTAGCCTGCCCCAAGAAGTGGACTGCGCACTAAGAGCTAGCCTGTATACCAGATCTAGCTTGATCACAGAAAGCTAGCTTGTGCCTCCATATCTAGGTCGCGCTGCAATATCTTGCCCGTGCCCCCATAGCTAGACTGTTCCACATATCTTACCCGTATCCACATATCTTACCCGTGGCCCACATATCTTACCCGTGCCCCACTAACTTACCCGTGCCCCACTAACTTACCCGTGCCCCACTAACTTACCCGTGCCCCCCATACCTAGTCTCACAACCATACATCAGTTTACATCTCATGAGAATTCATTGCCACTGCATGTCTCGTCTCAATGTCCTGCTTGTTTGTCTTCTGTCAAATGACTATCATGGAGAGATGCAGGCCATCGACCATTGCACTCTTCTAGTTATGTGGCAGACTCCAGGGTGGAGGGGGAAAACTGTACGTGCCATCCCTGCAGATGGGTCAACAGATGTGACAGAAGAGTGATGAGCTAAGTCGTCCAGGCGTATATGACACACTCCTGGCAGGACGTATGAATCCTGGGATGTTGCCGTACTGAAATGCCTCTCGTCAGGACTAAACAACCATCCATAGGCCCCCTTTAGCACAATTATTCCTTTGAGACAGCAATTCTAACGCGTTTGAGTTTCGCCTCGGTTATTCAACTGAGGAAGACTGCTTTTTTCAGATGAGCATATCGGCTGTTATAGCTACCAGCTCACAATCAAAATAATTATATTAGCATCATCAGGTATGCAGTCATCACATCACGTGAAAGTCGACATTCATTTGGAAGTATAAATGTTGAGACTAGTGACCACACAAGTCATATGTCTGCAATACGACCAGTTGAATGGTGATCATTTAACTGATGACTTTACCTGTTTATATGTACGCAGGTGAAATTATATATTATCAATATCATTCTTGTAGAAGTCATCTCCATTGGACAGTTGTGGGCTACAATGCATGCCCTCACGTGCTCACAGATAACTAGCAATACATGCCCTCACGTGCTCACAGATAACTAGCAGCCATACCTGCTCTCACATACTCACAGATAACTAGCAGCCATACCTGCTCTCACATAAAGATAACTAGCGCAATGTTTGACATATATGCTAGTACGCAAACCAAAATATAAACCGTACCTGTTCCTACGTACCTGTGCTAGATCAAAGCAGAGTTATACCTGCAATCGATATAGGTAAGACACCGAAAAGATGTAACGTTTCCTGAAGTAAAGAAAGTGAGAAGGTGTAAAAACGTGTTCCTAGAAACATAGTGTGAGTTTGTCGTTAGAAAAAGTTTAAACATGCTTTTCAAATGAACGTTTGATCATTTACAGGTATCGTGAAGGTAGAAATGATTAAATGATTACTTGTGATTACCTGAAGAAGTGTAGAATCTAACTTTGTTACAGACAGGTGAAATGGATGACACTAGAGAGAGTATAGTTATCTGTGTAAAATTTGTAGATGTAAAGCCAGGTGTGTGAGTTGTAGACAGTAGACGTGGTAGATAGGAGGGGTAAGATTTAGTTAGGGAAAGGTAAAATGTAGATGGAGAGAGATGTAGATAGGGAGAGATGGGATGTAGATATGGAGAGATTAGATGTAGGTGTAGATATGGAGGGACGAGATGTAGATAGCAAGATATGTAGATATGGAGAGGCACAATGTAGATATTGAGATATATAGATCGGGGAATAAAAAATGTAGTTAGGGAGAAATAATAGTGCAGTCAAGAGATATGTGCCTGTGCAGACTGGGAGAAATGAGTTAGGGAGATACACGGTGTATATGGAGAAAGAGAAAATGTAGACAGGAGGAGACTAGATGTAGATAATGAGAGATGTAGACAGGAAGAGACTAAATGTAGATGTAGATAATGCGAGATGTAGACAGGAAGTCTTCGTAGGATAACTAAAACCCATTGGAGTGAATTCAATTCGAATGATAAAATCAGAGAAGAGACACATCAAAATTTCATCACAGATGTTATCAGAAAACGCCGTTGGTCCTACATCGGGCATGTCCTACGCCCAGACATCAACAGAATACACCACCAATCTCTTGAATGGATACCTACAGGCAAAAGAGCAAGGGGTAGACCAAAATAAACACTCAGAAGAACAATACTTAGAGAAAGTAAAACAATCAATATTCATACTATTCCCACCGAAGACGGATGTGTCGGGCCATTGGCGCAAATAAAACGGCGACACAACGCATTTCCATTCTCTGGACTACATCCTGCTAGAAATCTAGTAGGACAATGGTCCTGCTACAAGAGAGATCCAGCTGGAGTTTGAGAATGAAGATACTATTCAAGAACTGCACCGAATAGCTTTCAACAGACATAATTGGCGAGATCTGATCTCTGCCCTATGTGCTAACTTCAGCGCTAAAGGAAAACGAATGAAGACAGCAAGAGACGAGATGTGGATGTAGATAATGAGAGATGTAGATAATGAGAGATGTAGATAGGGAGGGACGAGATGTAGATGAGGAGTTGCACATTTTAAATGAAGAGAAAATAGATGTACCTGTAGAGAAAATAGATGTACCTGTAGAGAAAATAGATGTACCTGTAGAGAAAATAGATGTACATGTAGAGAAAATAGATGTACCTGTAGAGAAAATAGATGTACCTGTAGAGAAAATAGATGTACCTGTAGAGAAAATAGATGTACATGTAGAGAAAATAGATGTACCTGTAGAGAAAATAGATGTACATGTAGAGAAAATAGATGTACCTGTAGAGAAAATAGATGTACCTGTAGAGAAAATAGATGTACCTGTAGAGAAAATAGATGTACCTGTAGAGAAAATAGATGTACCTGTAGAGAAAATAGATGTACCTGTAGAGAAAATAGATGTACCTGTAGAGAAAATAGATGTACCTGTAGAGAAAATAGATGTACCTGTAGAGAAAATAGATGTACCTGTAGAGAAAATAGATGTACATGTAGAGAAAATAGATGTACATGTAGAGAAAATAGATGTACATGTAGAGAAAATAGATGTACATGTAGAGAAAATAGATGTACATGTAGAGAAAATAGATGTACCTGTAGAGAAAATAGATGTACATGTAGAGAAAATAGATGTACCTGTAGAGAAAATAGATGTACCTGTAGAGAAAATAGATGTACCTGTAGAGAAAATAGATGTACCTGTAGAGAAAATAGATGTACATGTAGAGAAAATAGATGTACCTGTAGAGAAAATAGATGTACATGTAGAGAAAATAGATGTACATGTAGAGAAAATAGATGTACATGTAGAGAAAATAGATGTACATGTAGAGAAAATAGATGTACATGTAGAGAAAATAGATGTACATGTAGAGAAAATAGATGTACATGTAGAGAAAATAGATGTACCTGTAGAGAAAATAGATGTACCTGTAGAGAAAATAGATGTACATGTAGAGAAAATAGATGTACATGTAGAGAAAATAGATGTACATGTAGAGAAAATAGATGTACCTGTAGAGAAAATAGATGTACATGTAGAGAAAATAGATGTACCTGTAGAGAAAATAGATGTACCTGTAGAGAAAATAGATGTACATGTAGAGAAAATAGATGTACCTGTAGAGAAAATAGATGTACATGTAGAGAAAATAGATGTACATGTAGAGAAAATAGATGTACCTGTAGAGAAAATAGATGTACCTGTAGAGAAAATAGATGTACCTGTAGAGAAAATAGATGTACCTGTAGAGAAAATAGATGTACCTGTAGAGAAAATAGATGTACATGTAGAGAAAATAGATGTACATGTAGAGAAAATAGATGTACCTGTAGAGAAAATAGATGTACCTGTAGAGAAAATAGATGTACCTGTAGAGAAAATAGATGTACATGTAGAGAAAATAGATGTACCTGTAGAGAAAATAGATGTACCTGTAGAGAAAATAGATGTACCTGTAGAGAAAATAGATGTACCTGTAGAGAAAATAGATGTACCTGTAGAGAAAATAGACATCATCTTATTGTGCATTCATTAACTGTATAAGTAAATTAGTTTCCCTTCTTCACGCATTTGATGCGCATCGTAAACACGATGATATGCCTGATTTTTTTGTTATTTATTAACAGTGTACATAAGAATGACGTCAGCATCACGACTACCGCATTTATTGTCCCTAGAAGATATTGTACCCATTTTATTAGATTGAGTCGTTGGTGATTTACAAATATTTTTGCTTGAAGAGGAATCTAAACCAAGATCATTTTACTAGTAAGCCAGTTCACTAACAACTGAGCTACAACCGTTCCAGGTGTATAGAACAGATTTAAGCGATTGTAAAACATGTAAGCTAGTGGCAACTACTGACTAGATTAGATGCCCCCAGGGCTGTGGTTCCCTAACCGACTTCCATTCCCTAGTGTTTGCTATATTCTAACCAACTTTTAAGTCCCCAGTGTCCGATGTCCTCTAACGGGCTTCCATTCCCACAGTGCCTGCATTCCCATAATCAACTTCCATGCCACAGTGCCGCATTCCCATAATCAACTTCCATTCCCACAGTGCCTGCATTCCCATAATCAACTTCCATGCACCCCTCCACACCATCCCCATGTCTGCTTTCCCCAAACCGACTTGGATTCTATAAACATTCTGCGGTAACACAATCCCTGCGGAATTTACATGAAACGCCCCTGGAACAAGACTCCAGGGCGCAGACTTCAGACGCTGGGTCGTTGAGTAGTTGTTCTTCTTCCTTGTATACCTGGCCTTGTGTGTATCAGATCGAATAAACGCCTGGCGTTTATTTACTCAGGTTTGCATACTAGCTCCTTCTCAGGTCCGTGGTGCATACATTAAACTATAAATCTGCATTTTTGTATATTTTATTTAGTACGGTAATTGTTATATTCAGCAACGGTTTTTCGTTTACCTGGCTCGCTGAACTTTCTCTTCATGAATTTCAAGTTTTTACCTTTTGCTACGTTCTAACAAATTGTTTGTCTGGTATGTGTTTGTCTGTTTGGAATCAAGCTCGGTTTAATTAAAATTAAAACTGCAGTAACTGAAAGTTGACAGAATTAAGACATTGACATTGTTATTGTTGGGACGAATGCGAACTTCTGCCAATATAAAGCCATAAAATGACGTACACCACTTGGAAGGTCGGTGTGTAATCTATGCACTGTTCCAAGCTCTCGCTGACAAGTAAGCACTCACTTTGATATTTCCAGACCAACCATATCCTACTGAATATGCTTACCACACACTGAAAACCTCTGAAATAGACCAAAGATATGCATGAGAAGAACTTACATAACATGGTGCTAATTGGCACTCTACAGTAAAAAAAAAGGTGGCAGTATCTTGTGACAATAGAAGAATGCAGCGGTAGAGAGTAGCTAGAAAGTCACGGGTAGACCAAACACCATCTACTCTAGTCATCCCATGCCTGAATTGTCCAAGGGGGGCCGGCATATATTCCGTACCTGAAGGCATTAGTCAACAGTGGGATTTAGTTGTATAGAAATAATGATTTGGGCCAAATAGAAATCTCATATAAATGTACATGGGTCCATGGATATAGTCGGTGAATTGAGATAAATGTACATGGATATAGTCGGTGAATTGAGATAAATGTACATGGATATAGTCGGTGAATTGAGATAAATATGCATGGATCCATGGATATAGTTGGTGAATTGAGATACATGTATATGGGTCCATGGATATAGTTGGTGAATTGAGATAAATGTACATGGATATAGTCGGTGAATTGAGATAAATATGCATGGATCCATGGATATAGTTGGTGAATTGAGATAAATGTACATGGATCCATGGATATAGTTGGTGAATTGAGATAAATGTACATGGATATAGTCGGTGAATTGAGATAAATATGCATGGATCCATGGATATAGTTGGTGAATTGAGATAAATGTACATGGATATAGTCGGTGAATTGAGATAAATATGCATGGATCCATGGATATAGTTGGTGAATTGAGATACATGTATATGGGTCCATGGATATAGTCGGTGAATTGAGATAAATGTACATGGATATAGTCGGTGAATTGAGATAAATATGCATGGATCCATGGATATAGTTGGTGAATTGAGATACATGTATATGGGTCCATGGATATAGTCGGTGAATAGAGATAAATGTATATGAATCAATGGATATAGTCGGTGAATTGAGATAAATGTACATGGATCCATGGATATAGTCGGTGAATTGAGATAAATGTACATGGATATAGTCGGTGAATTGAGATAAATATGCATGGATCCATGGATATAGTTGGTGAATTGAGATACATGTATATGGGTCCATGGATATAGTCGGTGAATTGAGATAAATGTATATGGGTCCATGGATATAGTCGGTGAATTGAGATAAATGTATATGTGTCCATGGATATAGTCGGTGAATTGAGATAAATGTATATGAATCAATGTATATAGTTGGTGAATTGAAATAAATGTATATGGATCCATGGATATAGTTGGTGAATTGAGATAAATGTATATGGGTCCATGGATATAGTCGGTGAATTGAGATAAATGTATATGGGTCCATAGATATAGTCGGTGAATTGAGATAAATGTATATGGGTCCATGGATATAGTTGGTGAATTGAGATAAATATGCATGGATCCATGGATATAGTTGGTGAATTGAGATACATGTATATGGGTCCATGGATATAGTCGGTGAATTGAGATAAATGTACATGGATATAGTCGGTGAATTGAGATAAATATGCATGGATCCATGGATATAGTTGGTGAATTGAGATACATGTATATGGGTCCATGGATATAGTCGGTGAATAGAGATAAATGTATATGAATCAATGGATATAGTCGGTGAATTGAGATAAATGTACATGGATCCATGGATATAGTCGGTGAATTGAGATAAATGTACATGGATATAGTCGGTGAATTGAGATAAATATGCATGGATCCATGGATATAGTTGGTGAATTGAGATACATGTATATGGGTCCATGGATATAGTCGGTGAATTGAGATAAATGTATATGGGTCCATGGATATAGTCGGTGAATTGAGATAAATGTATATGTGTCCATGGATATAGTCGGTGAATTGAGATAAATGTATATGAATCAATGTATATAGTTGGTGAATTGAAATAAATGTATATGGATCCATGGATATAGTTGGTGAATTGAGATAAATGTATATGGGTCCATGGATATAGTCGGTGAATTGAGATAAATGTATATGGGTCCATAGATATAGTCGGTGAATTGAGATAAATGTATATGGGTCCATGGATATAGTTGGTGAATTGAGATAAATGTATATGGGTCCATGGATATTATCAGTGAATTGAGATAAATGTACATGGATATAGTCGGTGAATTGAGATAAATGTACATGGATATAGTTGGTGAATTGAGATAAATGTATATGGATCCATGGATATAGTCGGTGAATTGAGATAAATGTATAGGGATCCATGGATATAGTCGGTGAACTGATGAATGCCACTGAAGCTGTTTCTCTAGATCATGCTAGATGTGGACAGCTGCGATAGATGACACATCTAGGGTGAGACTAACGGAGAGTGACATGAACAGACAACTTCAACACTAGTCTATGGACTGACTTACGGAGAGTGACATGAACAGACAACTTCAACACTAGTCTATGGACTGACTAACGGAGAGTGACATGAACAGACAACTTCAACACTAGTCTATGGACTGACTAACGGAGAGTGACATGAACAGACAACTTCAACACTAATCTATGGACTGACTAACGGAGTGTGACATGAACAGACAACTCAACACTAGTCTATGGACTGACTAACGTAGCGTGACATGAACAGACAACTTCAACACTAGTCTATGGACTGACTAACGGAGAGTGACATGAACAGACAACTTCAACACTAGTCTATGGACTGACTAACGGAGAGTGACATGAACAGACAACTTCAACACTAGTCTATGGACTGACTAACGGAGAGTGACACGAACAGACAACTTCAACACTAGTCTATGGACTGACTAACGGAGAGTGACATGAACAGACAACTTCAACACTAGTCTATGGACTGACTAACGGAGAGTGACATGAACAGACAACTTCAACACTAGTCTATGGACTGACTAACGGAGAGTGACATGAACAGACAACTTCAACACTAGTCTATGGACTGACTAACACAATGAGAATAAGAAAGTGACATAATGTATGTTCTTTCCATCTTAATTCGCCATCTCTAAAATATTCCTCTGCAACCCCCACAATCTCCGATTCTGACGCCATCACACTAATGCTTTCCCAAACTTGCACATAATCAAAACACATAGGATATCATTCTGTCAAGGATGAAGTCCTACTGGCATCTGATAACTGATTTCGTTTACAAAATAGAGCCATCTATTCCCAGGGTAATTTCAATGACAAGCAGAGATGGCAGTCAATTTTCAATTCAGACGTTCGAAATAATGATAAAAAAATGCGCGCACTGAAAGATCTCAAATTACAAGTTTCTATCAGGGTCTTATGGCAACCACGCCAGTGTGTGCGCGCGAGCTTGTGCGCGTTTCCTGATGTAAATAATCTGAACATATTTTCACACCTTTATACAATAGTCACGTGTTATGTCAGTTTATATAAATTATTACACGCACTCCTTAGCACCGGCGAAGGCACATGATGTATGGTATAGTAATATCTTTGAGTTGAGTAATCTTAACGTGATGATATTTAAAAATTACATTACCGTACTATATAAAATAAACATAATGGACACACTGTCATAAAATATTAGAGGTAACAAAGACCCCGTACTATCGGCTTTTTCATGCAGGATACAGCTGTGGATACTTCGTGCTTTTAACTGGTCACTGTGCATACTGCTAGATGTGCATTGGTCACTGTGGAGCATAATTTGTCTCGACAACCAATGGAAATCACGGGGAAAGTCAGATGAGTCATTTTAGAATTCGCTTTTCCATTTAGCCAACAGGTCTTAAAATGTAGATGGTCATTCATGTGCACTTAAGACTGCACACCTCCAAACCTGTAGTTTATCACTGCCTAAGCCAGTACAGAGTAACACTACACATTGACAGAACAAATCCGTCATTGTTGTACTGTTTACTTTCATCGTTTTTGGTATTCCGGAATGCTTTCCTTCATGATGTGAATACATACAGTGTCCTATTTTATCGACACTGCTTTTTAATTAACAAAACAATAATAATATTGTTTATGCAGATATCATATAACATGAATCTTTACCGTTTTCTTTTTTTTATGCTGGCATATAATATATGTCCGACTTCTTCATCATTATTTTATAAGACTTTTTTTTCTCTATCTTTGTAAGCGTTCATTTCATTATTATGGTCACAGCTGGCATTAATGTAACTTCATTGTCTTTCTTACTGCCGTTATAGTTTTGTAGACTAGGGTAATAAATATATCAGTCAATCGATCAGTCTATCTATCTATCTATCTATCTATCTATCTATCTATCTATCTATCTATCTATCTATCTATCTATCTATCTATCTATCTGTCTGTCTGTCTGTCTGTCTGTCTGTCTGTCTGTCTGTTTATCTATCTATCTATCTATCTATCTATCTATCTATCTATCTATCTATCTATCTATCTATCTATCTATCTATCTATCTATCTATCTATCTGTTTGTATGTCTGTCCATCCATCTATCCATCTAGTCTGTCTATCCTGTCTGTCCTGTGTGTCTTGTATGTCTGCCTGTCTGTATATTTTGAACCTTTTGATAAACATACACCTTGTTGAAGACATTACTTGAAGGAAGCGACTATATTTGACTGATACGTTTATTTTCCTATTTTAAAAAAAAAGAAGAGAAAACCCAACAGACGCGAATATTGTTCTTATAATGTAGCGAGGACATTTTTGTGATAATTTTTATACACATAAATAAACTCAACGCCTCTGGGCACAGACACAGACAATTATTAGTTTAAAAAAATAAGCGGACGCCATAGCGGACTGATCTATTCTAGATAGATGATAAAGGACGTAAAATGGTACCTTTATAAATGTTGCTGTAATCTCATCACAGCAAGGGCCGTTATTGTGAGAACTCGACAATCGATTGATATGATTTTAAGAGCAGAAAAGCAAATGGGACCAGTTTTCCGTGTGTGCCTCAGAGACAAATATAAACACATTTGTATAAGGTCAATGAAAAAGAATAGTGAACCTGTTAAAACAGAGTAAATATCAAATGAATTGTAAATAAAGCGATATTAGGTGCAAGCTCTACCATTTATTTATTTTGCCTTTGTATATTGGTCAGAGACAAAGGGTTAACCAATAATATTAATGGTCAGATTTTTTGAACTACAGGACAGTTATCAACAGTTTCTACGAATTCTCATATTGACAAAACCAGTGACCTCGACAAAACCAGTGCCAAATTTAATCCGAATCGGTCACGTATTAAGACTGTCTATAGAGAACACAAAGACGGACCTTTTCTCGTGTATAGTTATGCGCTACTGAAAGTCCATTTGATATTTTATTTCCCTGTTGACCCATCGAGACTATTCTTCATAAGAGAAACTATTAGACTGTTTTTGTAATTTCCTTTGTTACTGCTTATACTCTGTGTCGACAGAATGAAACTCACGGGAAAAGTTAAAAAGCGTCAATTTTGAAGGATCGTCAACAGGACTGGATACTCGCGAGGGACTAGGCGGATCCTAATCAGCTCAAATTAGTGACGTATTTGACTTCACACTTGCTTTTCATTGGCCGACGATACACAATATGCGAAAAGTGACCAATGAGTTTTCTGGTGAGCCATGATGAATGACTCAACATGTAGGGCTAACTATCATAATATTTGATTCATCACGATTGTGTGTGGCCTATGTGTATTTAAGACTGCTTTTATGGTTTTGTTTATTGTGTCTGTGTGTATTTATGTCTATGTGTATTTATGTCTATATGTATTTACGTATATGTGTATTTATGGATGTGTGTATTTATGTCATTGCGTGTATTCATATCTGCGTGTATTTATGTCTGTACATTTATGTCTGCGTGTATTTACATCTGTGTATACACGCTTGTGTGAATTGACGTCTGTGTGTATTGACGTCTGTGCTTTGACGTCTGTGTTTTGACGTGTATTTACGTTTGTGTCCCTGCTGTACTAAGAAAGACGTGACCTCATTCATCTGAGCGCTATAGATCTATTACTTAGGAGGCGGGCATCTCCACCTGGGACGGAGATGAAGAGGAGGTTACTCCGCAAGCCTGTATATGTCTGAGTGATTGATGCAATGAGTGAGGGAGAGCTGCTATTGAGGAAGTGAATGAGAGTGATGAGGGTAAAAGATTGCAAAATTAGGGAGTGTGGTTGGAGTGGGGAGATTTGAAGAGTGAGTTGAGGTGGATAATGAATGAAATGTTGGAGAGAGTGAGAGAAAGAGTGGTGGATTGTATGATTGAATATTAGAGTGAGAGAAAGAGTCGTGGATTGTATGATTGAATATGAGAGTGAGAGAAAGAGTGGTGGATTGTATGATTGAATATGAGAGTGAGAGAAAGAGTGGTGGATTGTATGATTGAGTAAGAGAGAGAGTGGGTGTATGATTTGGAGGAAAAGTGAGACATTGTGTGATGTGAGTGAGGAACAAGTGAAGAAAAGGCATATTGATAGTAGTTCGGTAAGAGAGCGTATAATATATATATATTTAGAGAGAGAGGGGGAGAGAGAGAGATTCATGATTGAGGATGATGTAATTACGTTAGTTATGAGCAGGTAGCTCTTGACGCATGATGATGATGAAATAATCCCTTTAGCTGTGAGCAGGTAGCTGTTGACAGCCCATAACTTTCTGACAAAAGCCTAGATCCCCGTTCATTTGGGCAACCGAGGTGACACGAGTTGCCTATGAAGCCTGTTGTCTGACATGCATGGCTGTGTTGGATGTTTTCTTGATGCATGATTGGTCACGGAATTGAGGCATTCCAGTGCAAACGTTATCTCAAGATTACCACGTCTTGCTAGAAACACAGCGCAGAGTTCTGAGGTCAACCGAGACCGTCGGCGGTATAGGAAACCTGTCGAATACAACGTAAACATGAACTAATCTCCGATTTGCGTGAAATCTATTGGTTGGCCTTGGCTATTTTTGTCTTGCGACTTAAAATATACAAAAAAGTCTTCTTCTTCTGCTTTCTTTTCCCGTTATAACCCTCTATTACTACTTCTAAACATATAGTCTCCATAACATTTATCTGACATTCAGACACAGTTCCAATATTCCTGGGAACTTCTAAACATATAGTCTCCATAACATTTATCTGACATTCAAACACTGGTAGAATATTCCTGGGACTTCTAAACATATAGTCTCCATAACATTTATCTGACATTCAAACACAGTTCCAATATTCCTGGGACTTCTAAACGTATAGTCTCCATAACATTTATCTGACATTCAAACACAGTTCCAATATTCCTGGGACTTCTAAACATATAGTCTCCATAACATTTATCTGACATTCAAACACAGTTCCAATATTCCTGGGACTTCTAAACGTATAGTCTCCATAACATTTATCTGACATTCAAACACAGTTCCAATATTCCTGGGACTTCTAAACGTATAGTCTCCATAACATTTATCTGACATTCAAACACAGTTCCAATATTCCTGGGACTTCTAAACGTATAGTCTCCATAACATTTATCTGACATTCAAACACAGGTAGAATATTCCTGGAACTTTTTGAAGCTACCTCGTGTAGTTATTACACTATACTCTCATCCTCACATTACCCTCTTACATCCTCATTATCACCTTTCTCATTATCACTCTTCCCTCTCGCTCGTCCTCACCAGTCCCTCACTCTTTCATATATCATTCTCCCCTCTCTCATCGCCACTCGTCCCTCACACTACCCTAACTAATCCACACACTCCATTCTTTCATCCCCACTCTTCCCTCTCTCATTCTCACTCTTCCCTCTCTCATCCTCACTCTTCCCTCTTTCATCCTCACACTTCACTCTCCCATCCTCACTCTTCCCTCTCTCATCCTCACTCTTCCCTCTCTCATTCTCACTCTTCCCTCTCTCTCATCCTCACTCTTCCCTCTCTCATCCTCACTCTTCTCTCTCTCAACCTCACTCTCCCCTCTCTATACGCCCCACACTCATTTATTCTTCTAATAATTAATCTACCAAACCTTGAGTGCCGCCAAAAAGTCTTTCCCCTGACACTTCAACCATCCTACCATGTCCTGAAGTTACCCTCCCTTGAGACCACCGTGTTAAGTCTGGAATCTAAACAACCAGACTGCGAGTCAGAGTCCTGGTGTCACATCAATTCTAGCAGATTGTAGTTGACTGAAACGTCTGCTGTTGAAACAGGCGGTAACTCACATAATTCCCGCAGCTGTCCAGAAGATTATCTATATATTTGTTACACTATTTTACAGACGATTATCTATATATCTGTTACACTATTTTACAGAAGATTATCTATATATTTGTTACACTATTTTAAGATTATCTATATATCTGTTACACTATTTTACAGAAGATTATCTATATATTTGTTACACTATTTTACAGATTATCTATATATCTGCTACACTATTTTACAGAAGATTATCTATATATCTGTTACATTATTTTACAGATTATCTATATATTTGTTACTCTATTTTACAGATTATCTATATGTACACTATTTTACAGACAATTATCTATATATCTGTTACACTATTTTACAGACGATTATCTATACATTTGTTACACTATTTTAAGATTATCTATATATCTGTTACACTATTTTACAGACAATTATCTATATATCTGTTACACTATTTTACAGACGATTATCTATATATTTGTTACACTATTTTAAGATTATCTATATATCTGTTACACTATTTTACAGACGATTATCTATATATTTGTTACACTATTTTAAGATTATCTATATATCTGTTACACTATTTTACAGACAATTATCTATATATCTGTTACATTATTTTACAGATTATCTATATATCTGTTACACTATTTTACAGACAATTATCTATATATCTGTTACACTATTTTACAGATTATCTATATATCTTTTACACTATTTTACAGATTATCTATATATCTGTTACACTATTTTACAGAATACTAAATATATGCTACAGGCTACTTTACTCACTCGAGGAGCCTCGGGCTCAAATCTAAATATCACTTTTTGTCAAAAAAGTGCGGAACCATATGGGGTGGCCACTAGAACCGCGACCTCCACTATTTGTTGGTGGTTGTAAAGCTCTGATATAACCTAATTAGACTAACGTCCGCGGTTGAAAGAAGCGTACATCACTATACGGATTACATATTAATTAACTAAACAATCTTCATGTAATTTGTACAAAGAAAATTATTAATTTATAGAAATGGTAAAATATGTGCCGTTGGTTACTTGGGTTGTCATTTCGTTCGTTGTTAGGCGGCTCGTTGGTTGGGTGGGTCATTTGTTGGTTGGCTATGCTGGTCGTTGGTTGGTTGATCGGGTGAGATTGGTAGGTTGGACGGGTGGGTTGTTGGTTGGTTACTGATTTTGCGATCGTAGACTCCTGCCCTTTCTTACCGTTAGTTATATGCACACGTTCAGCATAAGCTTTCGATATTGGGGTTGGGAGGGGGGTGTTCTAACTTACCCCTCTTAGGAAAACCGAGTTTTATTGTTATTAATGTGTCCTAAAGGGGTGGGGGAATATCGATACTAATAAACAGATACTGATAGTGTGTTTTAGAAATCTAGTCGGCAAGGAACCTGATGATGATGACAGAGAAAATTGAGGAATGGGTCGTAAAAGTTTTTTTTTTAAAAATGTTCTCGAATTAAGAAGAGATAAACAGGAATGGATCGTCGGATCGAATAAGAACATAAATATATAAAATGGTCGTTAGAATGAGAACATATATATATATATATATATATATAGATCGTTGGAAGAAAAACATGAATATATAAATGGGTTGTTATAATTTTTTTTAAATGAGGCACAATGGCCTATCTGGAACGCTATGCCAATATTTCTCATGTCCGCCGGGGTGTTCTAAGATTGATATCTCATTATTTCCACCCAATTCCCTCCTAATTTAAACAAAAATACTAATAGGTGCTCCATTAAAAAAATATAGATTTTTGCCCCTCCCCCATACCACAATATTTGAAGAGCTCTGTAAAACAAATGTGGGAGTTCGCCAAGGATGCATAATGACTGTTTCAAGTACTTCGCAACACATACCTAGAGCAAATTATACAGGATTTCAACACGTCTATATCGATCTGAGTCGACATATTTGCAATTTGTGCTTCGTTGGTAATATTTATCTTATAGCTGGGCCAGAGCACGAACTAGAAGAGGTAATAGCAAAGTTGGGGGAAAAGTTACAAGCAAGTACGGAATGTATATTAACACAGAAAAGAGCAATATTCTGGCTAACAGAAGAGGATCAGAAACACAGACCAATATCATGATCAATGGATATAAACTTCAGGAGATGAATGCTTCTAAATACTTCGGATCTAGCATATGCATCGATGGAAAATGCAAAGCAGAATTAAAGGTAAGGCTTGAGATGGCTTTAGCTTCTATCTTGATGGACCCAATAAGATACGCCAGTGACGCTCGTTACACACGGGTGCTCATAGCTGGTATTTTAGTTATTTCCCCTGAATTTATGTAAATTGTGTAACTAAGGACACTCTTAATTTTACACCAATATCTCTCTATGAGAAACGCATGGGTACATTTATAAAACTCAATGTATAAACTCAAAGACACCATCGAAATGTTTAGAATTCTGTAGACAAATAGCAAATGCAATGCTTAAAGTAATTTCAATTGTTTACATTAACCGATGATGGAAATTGTTAGAATTAACCAGGGCGATGGAAATTGCTAGAACTAACCAAGGCGATGGACATTGTTGGAACTAACCAGGGCGATGGAAATTGTTAGAACTAACCAGGGCGATGGGAATTGTTAGAACTAATCAGGGCGATGGAAATTGTTGGAACTAACCAGGGCGATGGAAATTGTTAGAACTAACCAGGGCGATGGAAATTGTTAGAACTAACCAGGGCGATGGAAATTGTTGGAACTAACCAGGGCGATGGAAATTGTTGGAACTAACCAGGGCGATGGGGTTTTGCAAAGAAAAAAAAAATAACTTCAGCGCCAATTTCTATTAATTAGAGAACAAGAGGGAAAGAGAGAGATATTTTATCGAAAAATACGATGTCTTTGTTATCTCTAACATTTTTTTGATATTGCGTCCTGATATAACCTACTTGGACATTGTCCGCTGGTTGAAAGGAGCGCGTCTGTGAGTTGAAAGTGACGCGCACCTCCAAAGGTGGGGTAAACTTATCACTTACCTACCCACCGAGAGAAAGAGAGAGAGAGAGAGAAAATACTGGGAATGAGAGAATGTTAAACTGTGCGAAGTTGAATGATAGAATACAGATACTGACCACACACACACATACACACACACACACACACATATATATAAAACAATTCTAGAATGACGTCATTCAGGATTATATTTGATCTAGAGTATATATTTATAAAATATATGGCTTTAGCTTTGATATTACTGACAACATCACATTATATATATATATACATACACACACACACAGCCATATTTAGACTTGATAGGGCCCTAAGCTATTTTAGATATGGGGCCCTAAGCAATTTGAGATATGGGGCCCTAAGCAATTTGAGATATGGGGCCCTTTAACAATTAAGAATATATAGTGAAATAAAAATTGTGGGGTCTCTCAAGAAAGTGGGGTCCTAAGCTATAGCTTGTTTAGCTTATAGGTATATCCGGCACTGTGTGTATATATATATATATATACATATATATATATATATATATATATATATATATATATATATATATATATATATATATATATATATATATATATATATATATATATATATATATATATATATATATATATATATATATATATATAATGTAGGCATAAGCGTAGGGTTACCTAAGCCGCATGTTCCCGGGCACACTCGGGGGCTATAGACCTCAGAAAGAAAATATAGTGCATCGCCTGGTGTCGCCTACGGTGTGTTCGAGGGCTTCCATGCGTGTATCGAGACGTGCGCTGTCGCAGTAAGGTTGGAGGAGGCATACAACATAGTGTCGTTGAAGCACCTCATCAACATGTTCTTGTTCTGCCATGTTCAACCTGTCGTCGTGAGTTGGATAGCAGGGCTGTTGTACGAGAGGAAGTGTGTGGATGTTGAACATCTCAAGCAATAACAACATGCCGAGGTTTACCACAATCATCTTTTTCTTTCTCTCGTACTATTCAATGTTTCCACCTTGACAATCACACATCAGAAGCTTGGCAATCACACAACTGCAGCTTGACAATCACACATCAGCAGCTTGGCAATCACACAACTGCAGCTTGACAATCACACAGCAGCAGCTTGACAATCACACAGCAGCAGCTTGACAATCGCACAGCAGCAGCTTGACAATCACACAGCAGCAGCGTCACACTGACACTGCAGCAGCTCGACAAAGAGTTAGAACACTGTCCTTTGCATACAATATTATGATATACATACAGGGAATCTTCAAAACAGAAACTGGTGAATGAGTTGTACTGCTACAGAAACTGGTGAATGAGTTGTACTGCTCCAGAAACTGGTGAATGAGTTGTACTGCTCCAGAAACTGGTGAATGAGTTGTACTGCTACAGAAACTGGTGAATAAGTTGTACTGCTCCAGAAACTGGTGAATGAGTTGTACTGCTCCAGAAACTGGTGAATGAGTTGTACTGCCACGTCTCATGGTGTGATGGTTCCCCGTGCACTGATCAACCAAAAGATAGCGGTGGCATCGTTCTCTCTTAACAATCACATTGTCAAGTCTGCGACACCGACGGTGGAGACGAGTGGGAACAATGTAATCTGAAATTCATATCAACATTACATGAACGTTTGATTTGATGATTGTTTGTGAGAAAGATTATACATTTGGGATGAGCAGATTGAGTTTCATGGATTGTTGATTGATGTATGTTGCAACAATTAGACTTTTTTTCCAAATGTTTATAAAATGTGGATACTCGTTTATAATCTAATTTAAAACGAATGTGTGTTCTTGTTCGTCTGTTCCTGTTCTCAGACTCCCGCATCTTAGAAGTATGCCGTCTGGAAAACAGAATGCAGTGTGTCGTTGTTTACAGCTGTGCTGTAATATTCTTTCGGCCTGACACATCCAAGTTCAGCATGGATTCTGGGTCACTTTGACATTATATAGGATGGGACAGCCGACGTCACACCATAACTTCCTTAGTAGACCCCTATGACATGTATAGAAATAACACCGCGCTGTCATTCTTTGCTCCCCTTTCAGACCCTGTCAACACATGGGCGTGACCACATATTAATGTAAACCCCTACATATAAAACATAGTGATATATCTATCTTATTTACGAGTAGGATCAAGCCTGCAAGTTTTAGCTCTAGTGAAAATGTAGACAATATGTTCTGTTGCCATTGTTCTCCGAATTGTCCAAATTCACAGCTTCCTGCAGTTGAATTTGAACCTGATATGGTTATCTTGATAATCCTAGTATTAGGCATTGGCCTGCATACACTTTATAATTTATATATATATATATATGCTCTAGAGACAAAGTGGGTGCCATATCAATTCTACAATACATAAACAACCAACAGATACAATGGTGTGGTCATCTGGAAAGAATGTCGTGTGATTCATTAGTTTATAAAGGATATACGAAGAGAGGAGAAGCAGAAAGAAGAGCCAAGGGTAGACCTAGAGTACGCTGGATCGAAACATCAAAGAGACATTACACGAACACCAAATAACATTATATGAAACTGCCAGAAAAGCGAGAACAAGAACATTGTATCTCCCTCGATACCCGTAAAGGGTAAAAGAGGAAGGAATGAAGAAGAAAAAGAAGAGACATCGAAATCCGTAATGTCACATTCTAGAATTATATATATGTGTGTTGTCATTATCTCTATTTTTTTCATTAAACTTCGTACACTTTAACATTCTCTCAATCCTAGTATATATATATATATATATATATACACATATCACTCTGTTCTGTAGTTATCGAAATTAGCGCCAGCGTGTATATTTTTTTTTCTTTGCAATTTCCATCTCCCTGGTTAGTTCTAACAATTTCCATCTCCTTGGTTAGTTCTAACAATTTCCATCACCCTGGTTAGTTCTAACAATTTCCATCTCCCTGGTTAGTTCTAACAATTTCCATCACCCTGGTTAGTTCTAACAATTTCCATCTCCCTGTAGGTCTTAACAATTTCCATCTCCCTGGTTAGTTCTAACAATTGAAATTACTTTAAGCATTGCATCTGCTACATGTCTACAAATCTAAACATCTCGATCGTGTGTTCCAGTTTACACAGTGAGTGTTATCAACGCATCCCTACATCTCTCATAGAAAGCTGTTGTTTTTAACAGCGTCCTTAGTTACCTAATTTGCATTCAATCAGGGAAAAATAAGTAGCTTTGAATCGGAGAGTCTAAAAAGCCGCTATTTATATAGGAATATGTCGCTGTGTACTGATTTATACATAGAAAAATAAACCACACAAATAAAGCTGAATGAGGCTCGCAGCACCAAACAGATTGCCCCACCTAAGAAAACAAGAAACAACTAAGCTTCAATGAATGAACAATGACTTAACATGACGTCACTAGCACCCAGACGTTACTCTCTGCTCCAAACTGTCGGATAAAATACGTGTTCTTAATAGCTTGTGCGTGCGCGCGCGCGCGTTTGTATGTGTGTTCTTGCATGCTGGCATCACGCGGCTACATAAAAAAAATATAACTCACAACATCAAATAAACATAGAATTCAGCCAATTTTTTTTATACCTAAATTATATGCAGAACATGTGGACATGTTTCGTTCTTGAACCCACAGATGGAATAGTTGTAACTCAGATTTGTTAGTTGTGATTTCACATTTAATTGAAGTGCCTAGAATATTTATTTAGGCATGCAGCTCCATCTAGTGAGCGTGAGTTTGCATATAACAAGGCTATCTGCTTCCTGCTTGTCTAATTTATGCATGAATATATATATATATATATATACTATATATTAATTATAATATTATTTCCTATCCAGCAATATTGCATTACTTCAAACTATATACAAACCCCTTTCTCATTGCTTTATATTATATATACAAACTCCTATGTAACACGCCGCCAAGAGCCAGACACTTTATAATCCGCATCCTCTTGTTACTACTTAATTATACACCTAAGCCCCATTTCTATTACGTAATGTTATGTATAAGCCCCTTTCATTACGTAATGCTATGTATAAGCCCCCTTTCATTACGTAATGTTATGTATAAGCCCCTTTCATTACGTAATGTACATCTACGACATATTCACGTTATGTAATTTTATATCTAAGCCCCTCTCACTACTTTAATGTTATATCTAATTTCATCATGACTTAATGATACACCTAAGCCCCATTCATATTACGTAATGTTATATCTACCCCCACCTCTCATTACTTAATGATATATTTACGCCCCCTTCACATTACGCAATGTTATATCCAAACCCTCTCTCACTACTTAATGATACATCTAAGCCTCCTTCACATCAGGTAATGTTATATCCAAGCCCACTACTCATTATTTAATGTTATTGTACGTGCAGCTTGAAGATTATGTTGTTGGTTAAGTATAATGTACTTATCGTGAGGTACGCACATTTCACCCTGGACTTTGGTTGGTTGGGTTTTTGGTTAGTTGGTTGATTGATTATTTGGTTGGTTGGTTGGTTGGTTGGTTATGTGGTTTGTTGGTTATTTGGTTGGTTGGTTAGTTGGTTGGTTGATTATTTGGTTGGTTGGTTATTTGGTTGGTTGGTTGGTTATTTGGATGATTGGTTGGTTGGTTATTTGGTTGATTGGTTATTTGGTTGGTTGGTTGGTTGGTTGGTTGATTGGTTGGTTAGTTGGTTGATTATTTGGTTGGTTAGTTGATTGGTTGGGTGTTTGGTTGGTTGGTTGGGTGTTTGGTTGGTTGGTTGGGTGTTTGGTTGGTTGGTTGGTTGGTTAGTTGCTGATCCAGCTGTCCATGGTCTTATACCGTTCGACCAAGGAACGTTACACTAATTTGGTTATACCAGAGTTTTACAGACATACAAAAATACTGCAACCCGCGTCTCTGGTAGTCAAGTCACCACGACCTGAGTTGTTGTATTAATCATGTAATTACACGACATACAATACTCAGTGCTATATTATCATATCTTGTATATGACATTTCCAGTTCTGCTGAGAGAGTTCTGCAGTGCTATATAACCCCTATGCTAACATATGGATGCGAGTCTTGGACAATAAACAAACTGGAAAGTGGGAAATTAGAGGCAATAGCGATGTGGTTCTATAGAAGAATTCTGAGAATACCATGGACTGCCAGAAAAACTAATGTAGAGATGTTGAAAGAGTTAAATGCGAAACGGACCTTAATCATTAATATAAGAAAGAGACAAACTTCATTTTTTTGGTCACTTCATGAGACAGGGAGGTTTGGAGAATATAGTCACAACAGGCAAGATTGAGGGCAACAGAGACAGAGGGCGACAACGTGATAAAATATTAGACAGTTTGACAACCTGGCACGGCAGGGAAACAACAACCATCTTGATACATAATATTGGAGACAGCTATAGAAAGCCATGATCGCCTACGCCAGCCAGCATGGCACCTGATGATGATGATGATACATAACATACAGTACTCAGTGCTATATTACCATATCTTATACATGACATGATACATATGACATTAAATATCATGTTATCCTTGCCTGATGCACTGAGATCATTTGTCGACATGTATGAATTTTTATGAAAGTTGCTTTCACATTTATTACTTAGATTTATATAGGGTTTCTATAAAGTTCTTTTGTAATATGACATTCCTTATTGGGATAATTTTATCTGTAAAGAATCAACGAGTATATTTAAGACAGGCGGATGGGATATGACCCAATAGGGGAACACGGAAGTAAGGGAGATTGTGCCAATAGGGGAACACGGAAGTAAGGGAGATTGTGCCACTAGGGGAACACGGAAGTAAGGGAGATTGTGCCAATAGGGGAACACGGAAGTAAGGGAGATTGTGCCAATAGGGGAACACGGAAGTAAGGGAGATTGTGCCAATAGGGGAACCCGGAAGTAAGGGAGATTGTGCCAATAGGGGAACACGGAAGTAAGGGAGATTGTGCCTATAGGGGAACTTGGAAGAAAATGTCACAATAGAGGAGCACAGAAGAAAAATTGTCCCAGTCGAAGAGCATGGAAGAGAAAAATGTCCCAATCGAAGAGAACGGAAGAGAAAAATGTCCCAATCGAAGAGCATGGAAGATTTATTGGCACATTAGGGAGCCGGAAGTAAAATGTTTCGAATAGTATAGAACGGAAGAAAAAAATGTCCCAATAGTGGAGAACGAAAGAAAACATGTCCCAATAGTGGAGAACGAAAGAAAAAGTTTTCAGTAGTGGAGAGTGGATGAATAATTGTCCCAATAGTGGATAACGGAAGTAAAATTGTCCCAAATGTAGAATAAAAATTGTTTCAATAGTGAATCATGGAAGGAAAAAATAGTCCCACAAAGGGAGCATGGAAGTTGAATTATCCCAAATTGAGGCACTGACATAAAAGGTCGAGAACTACTGCTCCAGACACTATTTTACAAGCTAACTACACGGAGATGATGAACAAACACAGAAGAAGGACCGAATCAATGTGTCAACAAGTGAAACATTATCAGGGTACATCAGACAGTTGGGGGGGGGGATACGATTTAGAAAGTAACTGACACAGTACAGAAACAGCTAAAAACATCAGCAATGCTAACATTTCACAATCTTATTACTCTCCGCAGACATTCTTCTCCTGTCCTCACTGTTTCTGTAATTCAATCTCTTATTTTCTCATTTTCTCTGAAATTTAAACCATTGTCCATTATTCCCAAGTTAAAAAAAATAGAGATTTATTAAGCAAACAGTTGTTCTCTAAACATTTCAGACAGGCTTCCTATATATAGGTTACTCGGCTCGAATAGGTTATTCAGCTCAAATGTTCAAATGAATGTTTGAAACAGTTTTACGATTCGATTGAGGGATAGTTGTGTGAGATTGTGTGTTCGGGTAAAGACAGCCGGTGGTGGACGGAAAAGGGGACTGCGTTTTAATTCCTGTGAAGAGAGGGGAAGATTGGAATGGTGACACATGTAGGACGATGGTCAATTGCTTAAACTGATTATTCTGGATAGTGAACGGGTGACCAGAAAACAGCAATTAGCGTCTGAATCTAGATCGACAGAAAGACAGTTATGTCTGACCGTCTGGTTGACAAAGCTGATCACTAGACTTCATTTGACCCCCCTCCTCTCCCCCCAAATCAATCAATTCGCGAAGGTGGTATAGTGTTTGAGTAGATGTAAGTACAGTCACTAACTCAGTCAATGTTTGTTGTCCTCGATTCTTACTTTCTTTTCTCATCTCCTGGTCACGTGATGCGCGCGTGCGTCTGCCCCGATATGTCTTTACTTGTTATCTTTTGGTTCTTATATCAGAATTTATTCCACAGAGCTGTACACGTTAATTCCACAGAGCTGAATGCTATATTCCACAGAGGTGTAAGCGTTAATTCCACAGAGCTGTACACGTTAATTCCACAGAGCTGTACACGTTAATTCCACAGAGCTGTACACGTTAATTCCACAGAGCTGAATGCTATATTCCACAGAGGTGTAAGCGTTAATTCCACAGAGCTGAATGCTATATTCCACAGAGCTGAATGCTATATTCCACAGAGCTGAATGCTATATTCCACAGAGCTGAATGCTATATTCCACAGAGCTGAATGCTATATTCCACAGAGCTGTAAGCGTTAATTCCACAGAGCTGAATGCTTTTTGTTATGTAAGACAATCTGCGTTCTGAATCAGTATCGTATCAATTTGTATTGGGTCGACCATACATTTCTGGTTTTTGGGTCGACCATACATTTCTGGTATTTGGGTCGACCATACATTTCTGGTGTTTGGGTCGACAGTACATTTCTGGTGTTTGGGTCGACAGTACATTTCTGGTGTTTGGGTCGACAGTACATTTCTGGTGTTTGGGTCGACAGTACATTTCTGGTGTTTGGGTCGACAGTACATTTCTGGTGTTTGGGTCGACAATACATTTCTGGTGTTTGGGTCGACAATACATTTCTGGTTTTTGGGTCGACAATACATTTCTGGTGGGGTTTGGGTCGGCCATACATTTCTGGTGTTAAGAAAACTGGTGTTCTGGTGTACATGTTCAGAGCATGAAAGAAATTTAAGTGACCAGGAGAGTAGGCAAGGAGTTCATCCTCATTGGAAAAACCTAAAGAACCCACAACCAACAACAAGTCTGACGGATTGACAATGAGAACAGTTATGGGAATGTCACTTGTGCAATGTGAACATTTATGGGAATACCACTTGTGCAATGAGAACATTTATGGGAATACCACTTGTGCAATGTGAACATTTATGGGAATACCACTTGTGCAATGAGAACAGTTATGGGAATACCACTTGTGCAATGTGAACATTTATGGGAATACCACTTGTGCAATGAGAACATTTATGGGAATGTCACTTGTGCAATGATGTTGATTTTTCATTAAGAATCAAGATTCAGAGGGTTTCCTGTACGAGGTAGTCGGCGACTGCAAACAACTTGTTTGGATCACAAGTAGACCTGTAGATAAAGAGGGAGGGGGGGGGGTGATGTATTTAAACTTTTATTACTAGAAACTTAAGGCTTATATTATCTCCCTTACATCCCTTATTTCTTCCCCCCCCTCCCCAATCCATTTTTCTCAAGAGGGTCTTCAAATTACCCGTCAAATAGTGAAACTTACAAACCCTAACCTTACACACGTAAACGGATGAATGACTGTTTAAGGTAAATCACAATCTCCTCAAGGTGATCAGCCCTAATCACTACTCAACTTTCTTTGATCCGCTGGTCAACAGTCTGCCACAGAGCTCACGCCATCTATACGCATGCTCGAGTGACAGTCATGCAACGGCATACTGGACCATCATTTGGCAATCAATTTCATTGTTTTATCGATTCATTGATTAAATAAAATAAAGTAATAAAAGAACGCTGCTTCTCCACGGTATATCTCAATAGTGGTGCGGCCATTTTATACGTCCATTCTGACGTCATGTATGTATGCACCAAGATGACACTTGCAGGGGACGCTTTATTTACCTAACAACTATATTCAGAGACTACATGACAATGTCAATGTTATTCTAATCTCGACCCAACATTCAAGATTTAACAGCTGTCTCAGACAGCAATTTAAAACAAAAGTCGATATGGAAAATTGTACATATGGAAAATTGTACATATTATCATGTTGGAAAAATAAATAGAAAATACGAAGAAAGTGAAATAATTGTTCTAAGAAATGAGAATATATTGTGTTCAACTGAGTATGCATCCGAAATTTGTGCGTTTAGAATAAAAAGCCCAAATTTGATCCTTGTATTAAAAGTTTTCAGATCAATTCATTTGTTATATCTCTGGGATCTTCTTGGTGTACTAGCAAATCGTAGATTGGGTTCAACCCCATCAGAAATTCAGAACATGACTATTAGTACTAGGAATCTAGGTAAATAAAGTTTAAACCTCTCCCTTAACTATTCGTCTAAAAAAGTTTTATCATATTTCTCATCGAAAGAAATCCACACGAAAATAGCGAATTCCTTTTTTTTTTGTAAGTCACCCCCATTACTGAAAATGTATCTGAGTCTTTTTCCATTGCTTACGTCGAGCCCTGTGTGCTTAAGAGGTCGTGAGATCAAATCTCGTTTGAAGCGTCATGTGTATAAAGTGATTTTTCTCCCAGAAATTACTGGGAATTATCTCTTGAAGCTACTGCGTTACGTGCCAAGAGTGGTACTCTCGGCAGGCGGCGTGCTGCTTCGTTCACAGGGACAGAGTACATATGGGGTAACTCGCATACAATAAAGTCAACCCTCTATACTCTTTGATTGAGCGTTTTGTGCGTGGACCACATGTGTTCCTTCAACGTCGAATACGGTACATAGGATAGAGACCAGTGCTCTTCAGTTTGAGAATAATTCTAGCATGTTGTTGAGACCCTTAGTCGTGCATTCTTTGTTGGTTGTTCTGCGCTGATAGTTTCTCTTGATTTTCCTCTCTTTCGTTCTAGTTCTCATAACCATTTTAATAATCACAGCGATTGTCTATTTGCATTGATTCTACGAGTACATGTAGGATACAAGTCCACCACTGTCTTATTATTTTTTGTAGAAATATATTGCTGTTTGATGTCTTCACTTATTTGCTTGACTGTTATCTTTTCTTATGTGCTTGATTGGAGCCTTCTCTTATTTGCTTGTTTCTTGACTTCTCTTATTTTGCATGTCTAGTGTCTTCCCTTATTTGCCTATCTGGTGCCTTCTCTTATTTGATTGTTCGTTGCCTTGTCTTATTTGCATGTCTAGTGTCTTCCCTTATTTGCCTATCTGGTGCCTTCTCTTATTTGATTGTTCGTTGCCTTGTCTTATTTGCATGTATAGTGTCTTCCCTTATTTGCCTATCTGGTGCCTTCTCTTATTTGCTTGTTCGTTGCCTTGTCTTATTTGCATGTCTAGTGTCTTCCCTTATTTGCCTATCTGGTGCCTTCTCTTATTTGCTTGCTTCATGTCCTCTCTGAATTATACAGTAATATACGTTATTACTACATATTGTGTTATCTAGAGTCGATCTTGTAACTTGGGCACACAGCGCTCAGTTATTGAGAACATTGCTTCTTAACAGAAACTATATAAGCCACTAGACGGTTAATATTTTCTCCTCGGAGCTATATAAACTAACAAAGGGTCAATGTGTTCTACTTGGGGCCGCGTAGAAAAATAAATGGACATCAGGGGGAGGAAGTGTTCTGAGAGTATTGTCGCTGAAATTATTTGAACAAAATATTAATCAAATAACGGACATTCAAACATGATTCTAATTTTACCCGACAACCACAGTTCGCAGTTCGACTAGCAAGATTGTCTCGTAGCGAGTCTGAAGTTTATTTTCGTTGTTTACAATATTTTGTGTGAAAGTGGACCACTTGTAATACAAAAATATTTAGAACCACAGCTCCTGCTAGGGGACAGGAATTTTAAACAAAATCAAGAAGAAAAAGATTAATAATTACATTTACTAATAGGATACATACACACACACACACCTACACACACGCACGCACATACACACACACGCACGCACATACACACAAATGCCAAAATAATCAATAATGTGTCTGAGGAAGTCAATGATCTAATAATTAGAAATCTACACAGACTGTATGACGGTTTCAGCAAACAATTATTGGCCAGATCGTTATATGCCAACTAGGTACTTGTTACTTAATTAACAGAATCATGACCTGCAAATTGTTAAGTGTGTCAATGTTGAGTAACGACCACTAGCTTTGATTGATACGCGTACTGAGTGCGCATGCGTATTAATGAGTTCTCGCCGAATTAATGACAATCCAACTAATGAACTAACAGTAGGAAAAGTAATATCTTTTTTTGAAGTATTCTCGCGGCGGATGTTCCACTTTCACTTATTGTAGCTGTTTCCGGTCAGTAGCGAAACTAGGAGGGGGCGAGCGGGGCCTCGGTTTCTGGTGGCAATAGCAATTCATAGTATCGTCACAACCGAAATGAATTTTGTTTATCTTCTTCTTCTTTCCTTCTAATTTACCCTTTACGAGTGTCGAGGGAGATACAATGTTCTTGTTCTCGCTTTTCTGGCAGCTTCAGATAATATTATTTGTTGTTCGTGTAATGTCTCTTTGATGTTGTCGATCCAGCGTACTCTAGGTCTACCCCTGGCTCTTCTTTCTGCTTCTCCTCTCTTCATATATGCTACTAATTAATTACACTGAATTCTTTCCAGATGACCAAACCATTGTATCTGTTGGTTTTGTATGTATTGTAGAATTGATATGACACCCACTCTTTCTCTTATGACATCGTTTCTAATTCTGTGTCTTCGGGTCACTCCTGTGGCTTTTAATTTTGTTTATATTGTACCGAAGTTTAGGACATGACACAAAAATGCATTGATTTCAGCGCTATTCCCATCTGTGAATTGTATCCAATCATTCCTATTGTACTGTTCAACAGACATTCATCCAATATCTTGTGTGTGCTCCGGTCGCATCACTATCATACATCTGTTTTTCTCGTTCTCATCCAACATGTTTTTATGAAGAAATGTCCGCCCTTGTGTAACTGGGGCCTGGAACTCTAGTTCAGGATGTGTAGAATGGGACATTTCCAAGGATCATTGAAGGAGACCGGCTGAAGAAGGTTGGGGAAGTAGTATGACAACCTGCATCGCTGAGGATAGAATTCGCTGGAGGACTCTGTGTGCTGAAGCATCCAATGTGGTACCCCTACGACCATGAAGGGTTAGGGGTTTATTGATTTGATTGATGACAACCTGACAACTGTGAAGAAGGTTGGGGGAGTAGCATGACAACCTGACAACTGTGAAGAAGGTTGGGGGAGTAGCATGACAACCTGACAACTGTGACGAGGGTTGGGGGAGTAGTATGACAACCTGACAACTGTGAAGAAGGTTGAGGGAGTAGTATGACAACCTGACAACTGTGAAGAAGGTGGGGGGGGAGTAGCATGGCAACCTGACAATTGTGAAGAAGGTTGAGGGAATAGTATGACAACCTGACAACTGTGAAGACGGTGGGGGGAGTAGCATGGCAACCTGACAATTGTGAAGAAGTTTGAGGGAGTAGTATGACAACCTGACAACTGTGAAGAAGGTGGGGGGAGTAGCATGGCAACCTGACAATTGTGAAGAAGGTTGAGGGAGTAGTATGACAACCTGACAACTGTGAAGAAGGTGGGGAGAGTAGCATGGCAACCTGACAACTGTGACGAGGGTTGGGGGAGTAGTATGACAACCTGACAACTGTGACGAGGGTTGGGGGAGTAGTATGACAACCTGACAACTGTGAAGAAGGTTGGGGGAGTAGCATGCCAACCTGACAACTGTGAAAAGACATTATCACTGCATGTCGTTTCTCTATTTCTTAATTTTGTCTTCTATCAAATGGTCCCGATAAATGATGCAGACATGCATACTAGTAAAACATAGATCCAGTCCCCATGGAAGATGGAGACATGCATACTAGAGAAAATAGACTCAGTCCCTATGGATGTCAGCTGGTTACTGTTGAGATACTAGGAATTGCCTTGGCTATTTTTGGCATGCGAGTATATAAATAGTGAGCAACTGAAAGCCAAACAATGATCAAAACACGTAACATTTAGCGAACATTTCTACTATACGATACAGCCCATTAGTCATGGATCGTATAGTATAGTATACTAGATACTTCTATATCATATATTATACTTCTATTCGGGCTGTTAATTTGTACCTGCTCGCAGTGCTCTCGTCAGAAAGGCTATGTGATGTTTACTTGCTTACAGTGCTCTCGTCAGAAAGGCTATGTGATGTTTACTTGCTTACAGTGCTCTCGTCAGAAAGGTTATGTGATGTTAAGATGTACTTGCTCACAGCTAAAGGGATTAGATCATCATTAGCATGAGTATATCTACATTTACAGCAAATTAATGATTCTGTTCTCTGTCATAATCGTCGAAACCTACAAATTTTTCGTAATTCCACGGCTTATACTCATTTTATTGAGCACACATACATTTGACTTCTACGGCTTATACTCATTTTATTGAGCACACGTACATTTGACTTCTACGGCTTATACTCATTTTATTGAGCACACGTACATTTGACTTCTACGGCTTATACTCACTTTATTGAGCACACGTACATTAACCAAAACAATACCAGTATTGGAACACATCAACAGACAACAGATCAAGTGGTTTTCACACGCTTCCAGACTACCGACAGATAGCATGCCACAAATGGCCATGACACATAGACATAACGGTTATAAAGCCAGAGGAAGACCATGTAAAAGATGGATCACAGAAATCAAAGAAGCCACAGGAACAACCTTACAAACAGCGCACAAGAAGGCCATCTCCAGAGAACTCTTCCACCCCTGATCCCGCAAGGAAAACAAGGGACACATCGTACAGATAGATAGTACGAGTATATTGGAGTTATTTATTTATCTAGTGTAAATTATTCTTTATACAAAAGTTTAGTACATTTTGTGGACATAATAAGTAATTTATGTTTGCTGAAGTTAAGAATGCTCTGTTTAGAAATTTAATGCTGGGAGTTAGACGTCAATTCCTATTCTTCTTTTTCTCAATCTCCTGCCCAGGCTGTAGTCCGGAGAACAAAGTGAATTGTATCATTGTTTACAGCTTAGTTGCGACATTACGCAATTCGGCATGACATACCCGACTTCAGCATGACTTCTTTGTCACTTTGACCCTACATGAAATGGCGCAGCACACTCCACCCACAAAACCTCCCTAGTCTCTTCTTACGGCCTACATGGGGAATAAACAGTTGTTTTTATTTGCTCCATCATCGGACCCCATCAATACGCAGGCGTGTGTGTTTCCATTAATTTGCCATATCAGAACAGTTATTGGTTAGTGCGCTATTTGACAACATTGATTGATCAGTTCACGAGCGAGTGTGTTCTGTTGTTCTTCTGTCGTTCATCTGATCAGATCAGAAACGGGATAAAGTTGAATAATCAATAATATTATAAAACACGTCCATAAGTATCCAGGACCCGAAAGGGATACAAGTTTGTACACTCTGTGACCAGCCAGTTACATGTCTGGAATGTTCCTAGGAGATTACTAAAACAGCTGTGATAATGTGTTATTGTTACTGTTAACTAATATAACTAATGGTTATTGTTTGGAAAGCGTACACACCCATGTGTCTATTTCCCTTGGCAATATTTGTCTATATTGTACTTACGTAAGAAACAGGTAATGAAGTCTTACTGAACGACGACTAACACACTATCACTATTGGATGTTCACGTGAAATAATACACACAACAACACACATGATATACTCATATAATAACAATACACTGGACATAATCGACGTTTCGACCAAAAGGCATGTATCAAGATACGCACATAGCATAAAAATACGACGAGTAGAAATGATCAAACCAAACAAACGTGTCCGAGCGGAATATGGATGTGAAATATAAATCTTTCTGTCACCAGGTGATCGATGGTTGACCGTATTCAGACTGTCCGTTAAGAGTAGGAGTGAGAGCTTCAGCTGTCATTCCAAGGCCAGATGAGTCGTCTTGGTTGCACTAAGTTCATGCCTGTCCAAGGCTATCTTGACGCTTTCTTTCCACCGTTTTCTTGGTCTACCACCGACCTTATTTCCTGATTTTCTTGTGTTATATGCTCTTATTAGTATTTGGTTTGTGTTCATTCTCATAAAGTGACGAAACCATTTTACTTGTCTTTCAATATGCTCAATACATGATAGTATACCAACTATTTTCTTTATTTCTTATTTTATCTAGTTTAGTAACCATTAAAATGTGTGTTTATTATGTATATCCTACATTAATTTTAATATAAATTTATTTAGGATTAGGGTTAGTTATCTAAAAAAAAACCTCTCCTAACCCAAACCCTAAGAATAACCCTAAATAATTAATAATCAAATTTATAATTGATAACAATTCGCAAACATTTCCAAGGAAAATAATCAAATTAATAATCACATCGGGGGTACGTATTCCAAACAAGAACCTAACAAATAGTAAAAATAATGTTTAATAATATGAGGTGTGATATAATTAAAAAAAATAAACTAAGCGAACATTAGAAACAAAAACAAATGGACAATGAAAACAATGTTAGTTAGCAACGAAACAAATGTAAATAATCAAAGTGGCAGAGGATATCCGACAAGGTGGAGAGTGTTGTAGTATCGCAGCTAAGAAGCGATAACAATTATAACTACGATAATCTGTTATTGTATCTGGGAACTAATATTCCGGGGGTGGGGTGGGGGGGGGGTGGAGCTGGATGTTTATCCGACAGACGATTAATGTGACACATAAGGTCATTTTAGCGTCGGATGTGTCCAATAGAAAACATAGATATCGCAGTTAATCTATAAACTATGATACAGCGCGTTATGTTTTCTGGACTACATTATGTAATCCTGCAGGTGTTTGAGAATTTACGCAGAAGAAGTATAAAAGAAAGAGCTAAATAACGAGTCGATACGGGATGTGTTCTATTGACAAGAAACATATGACTGGTCAACAAATGGAATGTTAATGATATATCCATATAGTGTCTGTTCAATTTCAGAAATAGATACCTTAAAAAAAACACCACACGCTGCCACAGAAGCACGCCTGTATCGTGTCCATCGATCATCATTAAGTTCCGTCTCCGCAACGAAGGTTGACTGCTACAGATCTCCAACATCCCGTCTCTTTTTTTGGTGGTGCACACTGCTAGACTGTAACCTGTCCATCTCGTGATGTTACTCTCCAACTTGTATCTCTGCCTACCTCTTGCTCTCTTCCCTTTGACTTTACCCTCAAGTAAGGTTTTCAATAAGGTCTTTTAATGTGCCCAAAATATTTTATTTGCCTGATCCTTATTTCTCTTAGTAATTCTTTCTTCATATTAGAGTGTTTGTATCACCTCTTTATTTGTTTTCTTCTCTTTCCATGATGTTCTCCCTATTCTCCTATATACCCACATCTCAAATGCATCAATGCTGTCTTCTAATTGTTTATTTAGTGTCAATTTATTTAGGCTCTATATACATAGCTTATTGGCAATGGCATATTGCAAAATAACACTGTTGAAAAACATATGGAAAAACAACAAAATACAAACGAAAGTGCTAATGTTACGAACTTTTATTTTTCCGGTTGCAAGATACGGCTGTGAATCATGGACCCTAAGTAAAACAGCGGCAAAGAAGATCAACGCCTTCGAGCTGAAATGCTACAGAAAGATACTTAGAATATCATGGAAGGATAAAATCAGAAACTCAGATATTATAAACACACTGAATATTCCAGAGTGTTGGTTACTAAACACAATAACAAAAAGAAAACTACGCCTGTTTGGTCATATAAAGAGACACAACTGTTTAGAAAGACAAATAATGGAGGAATGGAGAAAGGGCAGACCAAGAAGACGATGGACTGACGACATTAAAGATAACATGAATACATCGCTAGAAAATGCAAGCCGCATCGTCCAATACAGAGAGGGGTTCAGAGAGTTCATTGGGAAGACAACGCTCTGGAAGGAATACGTCATATGACAATACCTAGCTTGAATTGATTCCTAGTTGAATTAATTTGGACCCCTGATTTTACGTTTTTGTTTATTGTTGGACTTTTAATTAGTCGCTATGCACACACTTGGAGTCGCATGCCAAAAATATCCAAGGCCAGACAATAGATTTCACGCAAATCGGAAACTAGCTCATGTTTACGTTTTATCGAATGGGTCTACTATACCACCGACGGTCGTGCCTGTATCAATCAACTCCGCCTGTTACATTCTTCACAATGTATAGGGTTGCATTTTCTGTTGATATTCGGATTCCAGATCGATACTGAACTGTTGACTTAATGTGATTTCTACTGTGTCTTTTCTTCTTCTCGTGTGACATTCATTCCAGAACGTGGTCTTCCTTATGGGTCTCCGAACACTCCGCGATTCTGGGCGATACCCTGCCTTAGTTGGAGACCTATGTTAAGCAACCAGATATATCACTGCACCATGGTTTATTTTATATTGACATAATCTGATTTCTATTGTCTGTCTTTCATGTTGACATAATCTGATTTCTATTGTCTGTCTTTCATGTTGGCATATTCTAATTTCTATTGAATGTATGTTTTGTTGACATATTCTGATTTTTATTGTATGTATGTTTTGTTGACATATTCAGATTTTTATTGTATGTATGTTTTGTTGACATATTCTGATTTTTATTGTATGTATGTTTTGTTGACATATTCTGATTTTTATTGTATGTATGTTTTGTTGACATATTCTGATTTTTATTGTATGTATGTTTTGTTGACATATTCTGATTTTTGTTGACAGATTCAGATGTAATGGATATACCTACAATGGACGTGTGTCCGGCTTGTCATCGGCCGTTCGACAGCGGCAAGAAGAGAAAGCTGATTGACTCATGTGGACACGAGAGGTGCTATACGTGCATGTTCAGTAGCGAGATATGTCCAATATGTGTCGCTCAAGGTAAGAGATCTTTCATTATTTGAGATACATTTTTGTGCCATCCAATTATTTTATTCATCCGTTGATTTTAGTCCATGTCCTGATAACATACAACCTGCGGACCTAATTAGGCCCCGCCGCCCCCACCAAACCATTTTATTGGACTATTAGGCTGGTCTAAAATGACGATATGCACTGGTTCCACCAGTTCATTAAATATCAAAGCACAATCTATCCCAGCCAAGCTGTAAAATACTATGGTATATAAATAGTGAATAGAAGAGAATTGTTATATAAAGTATTCAATATTGCTTGCGCCCACCCGCTAACATTTGAGATTTAACATTGAAGGTGACAAAAGTCTGACTTATAACACAGCAAGAATTTATTGTTCAGAAAGTATTCAACGTTTTGCCATGTCCACGTCTGAAACTAAACAAAAAAATTGACAAAAATTGTTTTCTCCCTTCGAAGAAAATGATGCATTCTTCTCACTGGTCCAAAAAACGTTGCCAAACTCTGAGATGACATCACACCCATCCTACGGTAACCTATACATCCCACAATATGGTTATCATTAGACCTCATAATACAGTTAGTAATACACTCCATACTGCATTTACAAATAGAACTCATAATACGGTTACTAATAGCTAAAATATTATACAAAGATCAGAACATAGACACATGCGACGTTTCGGTTTTGAAGTCTTTATCATTAGGAATAACACCGAATATGTCTAAATCAGGGAATAAACGTGCATGGAAATATAGTCTGTTAGATTATCCTAGACACCTTGGGGAATTATTCCCTGTTCGATCCTTAATAAATGGTTACTCTTGTAAAAGTCACACATGATAAGATTGTGCAACCAAGGGACGTACTCGTTTGTAGCTCTTGATCAATATTCAGCTGGTGATGTAGAACATTCTGTTTCACTTTGTTATTTCTCTGACATTTTCCATGAGTAAGTCCTTTTTTAGGAATTGTGTAGTTTTGTAACTGTTTTACTCAATTTTTGTATAATGAAATGTCTTATAATGATGTGTTCGTAAGAAATAAAGTAGAGATGTGTGCAGGTTTCCAGGAACCATTGCTTTCAATAGTGAAACGACGAAAACTTGCATGGTTTAGAAATGTATGCAGACATGATTCCTTGTCAAAAACAATACTGCAGGGAACTGTCGAATGTGGAAGAAGCAGAGGAGGGAAAATAAAGGCATAGGCAGACAACATCAAGGAATGGACAGGACAAGATATTTCCACACTCATCCGCATCGCTGAGGATAGAATTCGTTGGAGGACTGTGTGCTGAAGCATCAAATGTGGTACCCCTACGACCCTGAAGGGTTACGAATTCATTAATTGATTGAAATGTCACGATCTGAGCAGTTTTATAGAAAAAATGTGGTAGCGATTGATCCACGTTTTTCTAGAAATATGGACGTATGCTGCAGATAGAAAGGTTGATTTCTTATCAGCACTTCAGTCATGGCCCTTTAGCAGGCTGCACCAGAAGGTATTATGTTGTTCATTTCTTCGTTAGACAGATTAATTTGTTACCGAAGTGCTCCAGAAAGAATAAATAAAAGACATTGATCAGTGAGATGTCTGAAGTTTGATTAGAAAAGTCTTGAAAACGTTCCTTATGCCTGCACTCAAAACATTCAATCAAGTGCCATGCCGAATGACGTAGGCGATCATGTTTCTCCACGACTCTCTGTATCTTGTGTTGTCAATAAGCTCGGTTGGTGAGCTTCTACCGTGCCACGATACATCTAGTAACTTTTCTCTTTGTCGACCTCTATCTCTTCTCCCTTTGATCTTTCCAGTGGTTATTAAGTGTTCAAGCTGTGTTCTTCTCAGCACATGCCCTAGAAACCTTGATTGTCTGCCTCTAATGTTTGATATGATTGATCTTTTTACGCCAGCATCAATGAGAACCTCTGCATTAGTTTTCTTGGCTGTCCATGGTATTTTCATCATTCTTCTCAGAAACCACATTTCTGTAACCTCTAATTCACTTAGAATTTTTTTGTTTACAGTCCATGCTTCACATCCATAAAAATTTGTTCGATATAACATCTCAGCACCCGAATTCGGGTCTGCAATGATAGACTTCATTGCAAAAATGATTCTCATTTTTGGAATGCTGATTTGGCTTGTGCTGTTCGACTCTTTATCTCACTTGCGCATCTACCTTCTGATGTTAACAGGGTGCCAAGATATTTCACTTTTTCAACTTGTGCTAATTTTGTGTTATTAATTATTATGTTGCATCTTGGTGGTGTATGTCTCTTCGAGACTACCATTATTTCACCCAAGCAATCATAAAATAGTAAACGATATGGACTACAGTAGAAGCGAAATCCAATTATTACCACTTTACCCGGACCGCCAAAATATATATGTAATAAAAATTCACTTTTCACGGCATAAGCAATAAAATAAAAATATGATTGGGGATTCTAAAATAGGTGTTCTAGAGAGAAATTTGTTAAACGAGGTAGATTCCAAAAGTCCCCGTAATTAGTGGATTATATCATCATCATCATCATCAGGTGCCATTTCGGGTGGCGTAGGCGGTCATGGCTCTCCACAGCTCTCTGTCGACAGTATTATGTATCAAAGTCGTTGTTGTTTCTTTGCCGTGCCAGGTTGTCAAACTGTCTAATATTTTCTCACGTTGTCGCCCTCTGTCTCTAGTGCCTTCAATCATGCCTGTTGTGATTATGTTTTCTAAACCTGCCTGTCTCATGAAGTGGCCAAAAAAAAATAAGATCGCCTTTTTCTTATATTCTTGATTAAGGTCCGTTTCGCATTTAACTCTTTTAACACCTCTAAATTAGTTTTTCTGGCAGTCCATGGTATTCTCAGCATTCTTCTGTAGGTCCATGGTATTCTCAGCATTCTTCTGTAGAACCACATCTCTGTTGCCTCCAATCTCCCACTTTCCAGTTTGTTTATTGTCCAAGACTCGCACCCATATGTTAGTATAGGGGTTATATAGCACTGCAGAACCCTCTGGATTATATAGAAATAAGTAACACTATAATTATCTATACTACATTTTATTTAAAGAAATTCCCTTCGGCAATTACACACCTTTGTTAACGTACATACATCTGCTGGAAACATTCGTGGAATCCATTCTTTGACACATTTCAGCAATATTGCCGCATTGGTGATAACGCCATCTGCATCATTAAGTAGCTATACTTTCAGTATCGATTTTAGCGGAGGAAAAAAGAAAAAATAACCGGTTCTAGGCCGAGAGAATATGGAGACTATTTCAAGGTGATCATTTTTTTTGTCGCTTTATACTCCTTTTTGCCGTGCAGCGTCATAGGTAGAAGAGTTCTATGGAGATGGCTTGTCTTGCAGCGTCAGGGGTAGAAGAGTTCTCTGGAGATGTCTTGTCTTGCAGCGTCAGGGGTATAAGAGTTCTCTGGAGATGTCTTGTCTTGCAGCGTCAGGGGTAGAAGAGTTCTCTGGAGATGGCTTGTCTTGCAGCGTCAGGGGTAGAAGAGTTCTCTGGAGATGGCTCGTCTTGCAGCGTCAGGGGTAGAAAAGTTCTCTGGAGATGGCTTGTCTTGCAGCGTCAGGGGTAGAAGAGTTCTCTGGAGATGGCTTGTCTTGCTGCGTCAGGGGTAGAAGAGTTCTCTGGAGATGGCTTGTCTTGCAGCGTCAGGGGTAGAAGAGTTCTCTGGAGATTGCTAGTGTGTGCTCTTCATAAGCTACGCAGCACAACCCAACTCTGTGATGACCTTCACGGAAACGCCTGTGCTCCACAAATACTTACGATTTCTGTATTGCTGTACCACTACATGCTTTATTAAGCAATGTTAGTGTCTGTTAGGGTGCCTTCTCAAGCAATGTTAGTGTCTGTTAGGGTGCCTTCTCAAACAATGTTAGTGTCTGTTAGGGTGCCTTCTCAAACAATGTTAGTGTCTGTTAGGGTGCCTTCTCAAACAATGTTAGTGTCTGTTAGGGTGCCTTCTCAAACAATGTTAGTGTCTGTTAGGGTGCCTTCTCAAGCAATGTTAGTGTCTGCTAGGGTGCCTTCTCAATCAAAACTCATAATTTGACATTTTTATTGTGTTCAATCAATGAAATTTTCACCTCCGACCATGCAACTAGCACAACACACAAACAAACATATGTATGTTCTCATTGAGAGTATATGTGAATGTCACGTCTGTCGTGTCCTTTCTAAACATATCATCTCTATAGCATCATCTACCTCAAGCTATCTATTCGTATTATTCTCTTGTTGCTAGCTTCTGGGCTATAGATTATATGAGATGGGACAGCGAACTCCACACTATACCTTCCTTATTCGCCTATTACGACATGTATGGAAGGTAAAAACAGTTTTATATTTTTCTCCCCTTTCGGACTTGGCAACACTTCGAACTAGCTTCTCTTTCAACGAGCTCAGGATCACTTTTGCTACTGAGCTGACCAGAATATTTAGGAATTCGTAAATATGCTACCGTAGATAGCAGAACACGATGATGATGAAATAAAATATCTTTAGCTGTGAGAAGTTAGCTATTGACACATGATGATGATGTGAGAAGTTAGCTATTGACACATGATGATGATGTGAGCAGTTAGCTATTGACACATGATGATGATGTGAGAAGTTAGCTATTGACACATGATGATGATGTGAGCAGGTAGCTATTGGCACATGATGATGATGTGAGCAGGTAGCTATTGGCACATGATGATGATGTGAGCAGTTAGCTATTGACACATGATGATGATGTGAGCAGGTAGCTATTGACACATGATGATGATGTGAGCAGGTAGCTATTGGCACATGATGATGATGATGTGAGCAGGTAGCTATTGGCACATGATGATAGCAGTTAGCTATTGACAGCCCATAGTCTTTCTGATAAAAGCACAGATTTTCAATTGTCTAACTGATGCGACACCCGGACACGTATAAGGCTGTCTCAATGGCAAGGTTGCATAAGAGAGGTTTATAAAGTCCGTTTATTCCCCTAAGGGAGGCCTTTCAGTACACCTATATCTCAGGATAACCACGTCCTGCCTCGAATGCATCATGCGCCACTTGTCCAAATGTGTCATCGTTATTCTGTCAGATGTTTCGACACATCCATAGTGATGACTGATCTAGCATTCTACATCACCCAGAGAGTCGGCCACAAAAGAACTCAATGTTGACAAATGCAGTTTCTACAGAAGCAAGAACTTAAAAGACACTTTATGCTTGTGAATATATGTACTTTTAACTTATATAAACTAATAATTTGGCGCCACCTGCCCGCAGACGGAGTACATTCTACGATTGTGGCGCTCTATAATGCCCTGGCGCCGGGACGAAAACCGACGACGCCCCCTCGATACGATAATGTAATTACATATATTAATTAATCCTCCATTTAATTTGCTGTCATTTTCTCACCTTCAGATCAACTGCAGAGAGACTCACCAAGACCCATGTTCGATCCGTCCGGTTACGCAGCCCATCGACCCAAACTAAAGACAAACGGGCATTTGACAGGCGGTATCAAATCTAGATCTGATGTTCCTGAACTACCTCCACGAGGGAGTGCTGTTCCTTCACCATTTGGTATGTCAAACAACAGTTGTCTGCCTAGTCTTTAGTTTGTTTGCTACTTGTATTGGTTTCAATTGTCTTTACTTTATGCAAAGTTTAAATGATAAAAAGACAAGATAGAAAGATGATTTATTATTGAAATGTTCAGAATGAGATTTATACCAAGAATTGTTTGTTACGTTAAGAGTTAATATGTTCGTCTAATCACTGCAATATGTTATTCAATCTTATCATGTGAATTAATAATCTGTTCTAGCCCGTGTTTTCGGGGCCCGAAAGGGGAGCAAAGAATAGCAACACTTTTTACCTTACACGCATGTCGTAAAAGGCGACTAAGGAGGTTATGGGATGGAGTTGACTGTCCCATCCCATATAGGGTCAGCGACCCAAAGCCATGCTGAAGTCGGACGTGTCAGGCCGAAATGTGCAGATATCTTAGCAATGCTTTAAACCATGGCACAACGCATTCCATTCTCCGGACTACATCCTGCTAATCTGCAGGAGTTTGAGAACGAACGCAGAAGAAGAAGAAGAATCTGTTCTTCAATCTTATCATGTGAATTAGTAATCTGTGCTTCAATCTTGTCATGTGAATTAGCAATCTGCTCTTCAACCTTATCATGTGAATTAGTAATCTGTGCTTCAATCTTGTCATGTGAATTAGCAATCTGTTCTTCAACCTTATCATGTGAATTAGTAATCTGTGCTTCAATCGTGTCATGTGAATTAACCAATCTTATGTTGTGAATTAGCAATTCACACTTTGATGAATTCAGGCTTGAGTCGCTCTGGAAATGCATAGATTGTCACATCAAGTAAATACGTTTTCACTGAATTTAATAGATTTATACAACATCACACACACTCACACTTAACTCAGATAGTACACACACACTCACTCTTAACTCAGATAGTACACACACACACACACTTAACTCAGTATACACATACATTTATCTCAGTACACAATTATATTCACATTTAACGCAAATAGTACACACACACACATTTCACACAAATAGTACACACACGTAACCCAAACATAAATGTTAGGAATAAATGTACATCTCTTGAAACAGACCAAGATGGCAACTATTATTGACACTAGCCAGTAAGAGATCTTGTAACATTGCTTCTAATATGGCACATTTCACAGCAATGTTGACTTAACGAGGTCGTTCTACCATATTTTAATTTTATTATTACAAAATCGATGTTGATTATTTTATCTGGTGTAGTTTTAGAATTTTGTATTCAGTGGCGTCTCTAATTTTTCAGCAAGGCAGTCAGAGGCGTTGTGTTGTCGCAATGTGTTTAGACTGAAGAGAAACGTTGTATCGCTGCTTTTATCTACAAATAGTTGCCGCTCAATTTTCTTCCAGTCGAGAACAAAGTATAGTGACATCGTCAAATGTTTTTTGTGTGTTTGTTTAAAAAAACCCTGGAATTGCTAATGATTAGCGCTTACTTCCTATGTGCAATGGTGTGGTTTTTCTGAGCCTTCTTTCATGCCCAGGAGACTTCAGCTTTCGTCTTAGTACAATGCCTGTTGAAGGAGTCTTCTACTCAGAGAGGGGGTCTATAATTGTATAGATGACATGCTACAAAGCTTCCATAAGAGAGCCTCAATATAATGGCATGTCATCTACTAAAGTTAGACACAGTATGATTCAGTTTCCTTTCTTCTCTCTTCAGTCACAAGCACATTTTTTTAGGTTCTTCGATTAGGAAATAAAAACTTGAACATTTAGTAAACTTGAACATTTAGTAAACTTGAACATTTAGTAAACTTGAACATTTAGTAAACTAACATTTAATAAACTTCAACATTTAGTAAACTTGAACATTTAGTAAACTTGAACATTTAGTAAACTTGAACATTTAGTAAACTTGAACATTTAATAAACTTGAACATTTAGTAAACTTGAACATTTAGTAAACTTGAACATTTAATAAACTTGAACATTTAGTAAACTTGAACATTTAATAAACTTGAACATTTAGTAAACTTGAACATTTAATAAACTTGAACATTTAATAAACTTGAACATTTAATAAACTTGAACATTTAGTAAACTTGAACATTTAGTAACCACCAGAAAAATCACGGGGAGAAGAAACAGAAGAAGACGTAGAGAGAACTTGTTGGATGTGTTGTCACAGTGATACGAGAGAATGGTACCAACAGAACTCATTAATAACACAAGAGACAGAGCTGTGGACAAACATGATCTCCTACGCCACTCGGCGTGGCACTTGACTGCTAGTAAACACGATTTCCCTCCGCAAACACACTTCTTCTACCCAAGAAAAGTTCGGAATGCACAGGAGCTGTTCTTTACGTCGTTGGGGAAATGAATAAAAATATCACTAGAAAGTATGATAAATGCGAAATAAGGTTTGGAGCACGGTTCTACGGGACGACATAGCTGTTCTTATTTGGATGTGACTATTAATTTGATTATTTACCTTTGCAATGTTTGCGAATTGATAGTTATCAATTATCAATTTAAATATTATCTTTTTAGGGTTAGGGTTAGAAGTTTTGTTTTACATAACTAACCCTAACCCTAATCCTAATCCTAACCCTAATCCTAACCCTAATCCTAAATAAATATTTATTAAAAAGTAATAAAGTATAAATATAAACTGACAAACATTATTAAGGGAAATAATCCCATGGGGGTGGGGGTGCACGTTTCAAGCAAGAACAGACATAGCTACCCCCAAACCTTCTTAGTGTTTATTTCTACTGGGGATGCAGGGTACGCGGCAATGAAAGATCTGACCGCCGAAAGCACAAATACTAGGATAATTAGTTATGGACAAGAATGGGATGTTAAGATTTTTACGTGTACAATTTCTAAATATGGACACTAGACTGGAATGAGATATGATAATGCGACTGAAAGAAGTCGCAGTTACTACAGGGGCAAACAGAACAGGGCGATTGAGTAGGAAGTGTGAGGTGTGTGTGTAACCAGCAAGCTATAGGAACATCCAGCATGCATAATCTTCGTTATGTGATGGCAGAAACCAAGCATCTATCGGTTGCCCAGAGTGCGTCAACGCCGATTCAGAAAACTAAAGTAAGTGAAATTCCTTAATCATCTCTTATGACATTCATGGCAAAGCCACAAACAATTTGAGTGGCTATGTTATTGCTCGTAGAAGAACAGGAGCTAAACATAAAAATACATGGAGAAATACTACAATAGGTAGAACACTATCAATATCTTGGACACATAGTCACAAATGACGGCAGATGTGAAACAGAAGTTAAAAGGAGAATAGGAATGGCTAAAAGTACCTTCAATGACATGAGGAAAATATTGACATCTAAACAAATTACAAACATGTTAAAATGATAATTATAAAGTGCCACATCTATTCTATATATGTATGACAAATAATGGAGGGAAGAGTACCTGGGAAGAGGAGAAGGGGCAGACCAAGAAGACGATGGACTGACGACATTAAACATGAATACATCGCTAGAAAATGCAAGCCACATCGCCCAAGACAGAGAGAGGTTCAGAGAGTTCATTGGGAAGACAACGTTCTGGAAGGAATACGTCACATGACATGACACAAAAACATGGACACTAAATAAACAAATGATTAGAAGACCAATTCAGAATGATTTTTACCAACACTTAATATGAAGAAAGATTATTAAAGGAAATGAAGATCAAACAAATACAATATTTTGGACATATTAAAAGACGTGGTACTTTGTTGAAGAATGCTGAGAATAACATGGACTGCCAGAAAAACTAATGTAGAGGTGTTAAAAGAGTTAAATGCGAAACGGACCTTAATTAAAAAAAATATAAGAAAAAGGCAATCTTCTTTTTTTGGCCACTTCATGAGACAGTCAGGTTTAGAGAACATAATCACAACAGGCAAGATTGAAGGCACCAGAGACAGAGGGCGACAACGTGAGAAAATATTAGACTGTTTGACAACCTGGCACGGCAAAGAAACAACAACGACTTTGATATATAATACTGTGTACAGAGAGCTGTGGAGAGCCATGACCGCCTACGCCACCCGGCATGGCCCCTGATGATAATGATGACTGTTGAAGACCTTCATCGGGAATAAAGTCCAGTGGAGGCGAGCAAGGGGTACTGAAGGTCTGTTGCAGCCGAGCTTTGATGCGGTGACGGCACTTAATGATGATGATGTCAATGCACGCTTCTGGTACAGGTAGATCAAAACTTGATATCATCTCGACCTGACAACAGTAACAACGGTATCCAGGGGTACCTGTTGTATTCACCTGGAAAGTTCGCACCCACGCGTTACCAAAATAAACCTGACACTTTCCTAACACCCACGCCGCGCATAAAGCTCAGTGCTTACGCTCCAGGCCTATTATCGAACCATTATTCTCCATCAACACGTTGTGTATCCTTAAGGGCATTCGGGAAATCCCAGGTGTAGGAAGTAACTGGTGCGCAACGGTGGCTGCGTATGAAGTACTTTCATAACCTCTGACATAGTCATGTTTGAGTCTCATTTCCAGCATACACCAATAAGTTTAGTTTTGACTTAGTAACAATTTGTGAGTGAAACACAACGAGGCGTATTTGTACTCAATTCAACGAATGCTCGTTTCTATTGAAATCCTTGTCAAAGGCGGACCTGTTAGCCTGTTGCTAAGTAAATAATGTTTTTATGTCGCGAGAATATTTTCTTATCGTTATGGAGTGCGGAGTGTAATGTGATACACGAAAAACAAGAGATGCTATTCATTTCTCGTCTCTGAGATGTGATAAGTAGATTTCATTTGGCGTCTGACTGTTTTGTTGACAGTTGAAATGGAGGCCTGAAAGATGGAGCCGGCAAGCGCTGAGTCTAGGAGACTTTTATGGGGTAATATATTCACCCCCAGAGTGTTTGGAGAGCCTAGCGGGGGGGGGGGGGGGAGGCAAATAGTAGTGTGACTGTTACATGTCATTCAAGTGGCAAGACGCGATTAGGAAGATTTTATGGGTACAGTCAGCCATGACCATCTAAAAAAAAAGACTTTTCAACAGATTTAATTAGAACCTCTTTCGTTACGTTTTCGATTATTGTTGAGGCTCGGTTGGTCACTATTTATATACTTGGAATCGCATGCGGTAAAAACCAAAGGTGACTTCCACGTATATAAATAGTGAACAACCGAATCTCAAGCAATAATCGAAAACGTAACGAATGGGATCTTAATTAATTCTGTTGAAAGGTCTTCTGTACAGAAGGTGTTCTCGAGTTAGCTGTCCCATACCTTCTTCTTCTTTCCTTCATCTTTTACCCTTTACGGATGTCGAGAGAGATACAATATTTTTGTTCACGCTTTTCTGGCAGCTTCAGATAATGTTATGTGGTGTTCGTGTAATGTCTCTTTGATGTTGTTGATCCAGCGTACTCTAGGTCTACCCTTGGCACTTCTTTTTGCATTGCCCCATACCATCGACTGTCAAAATGATTGAAAAGTCATGCTGAAGTCGGATATATCAGGCCGAAAGGCAGAGATATCGCAGTCACGCTGTAAACCACAACACACCGCATTGTGTTCGCTGGACTACATCCAGCCAATCGGCACGCGTTTTCTGCGTCTGCATGTGCTAAATATTTACGTATGCGGCCCGCCGATTTCCTAGTGATATTATACAATTCAGCTCTGAGCTTACTTTGAGTTGGGCATCTTTTCTATGTGCAATAGAGAAGATTTATAGAAGTGGTACGTCTAGTGTTGTTGTATTGTGGTGAAACATGGACAACACACACGCAATACGCGAAGAAGCTAAATCACTCTCACACAATATGTTTGAGAAATGTGATGAATATCAAAATTGCAAGATGAGGTTTGCAGATACCAATGTCGTTGATAGATTCGGCATTCCTAGCATTTGTGCTATTCTGAGGACGCACATCCGTTACGCAGGTCATGTAGTAGTGACACACTCGGGTAGGTCGTGTAGCAGTGACCCACTTGGTTAGGTCGTGTAGTAGCGACACACCTGGGCAGGTCGTGTAGTAGCGACACACCTGGGCAGGTCGTGTAGTAGCGACACACCTGGGCAGGTCGTGTAGTAGCGACACACCTGGGCAGGTCGTGTAGTTGTGACACACCTGGGCAGGTCATGTAGTAGTGATACACATTAGTTGGACATGCGATGCATTACAAAACACAGTCCACCAAAAATACTTGTCTGCGGCGAGATGAAGAAGTGCATGCTCTCTCAAGATGTGAACCACAAAAACAAAACATTAGACAACTCGTTACAGATTTCACTGAAATCATTTGACATAAACTATGACATTTGACATAAACTATGACATATGACATAAACTATGACATTTGACATAAACTATGACATTTGACATAAACTATGACATTTGACATAAACTATGACATATGACATAAACTATGACATATGACATAAACTATGACATTTGACATAAACTATGACATATGACATAAACTATGACATATGACATAAACTATGAGAAGATGCAAGGAATAGTTCTGAAATAACATGAAGTTCTGAAATAACATATAAATGGTGCAAGGAATAGAGTTACATGAAGTTCTGAAATAACATATAAAATGGTGCAAAATTGTGTGAAAAATGGAGAATTGCACATCTCAAGAGCGGAGATTAGCTAGAAAGCTACGGGCAGATGAAACACCATTGAAAGCGATCATCACGTGCCCAAACAGTCGACAGACCTTTGAGATCACCATACGGTTTAGTGGCAGCCTATGGGAGCACGATACGGTTTAGTGGCAGCCTATGGGAGCACGATACGGTTTAGTGGCAGCCTATGGGAGCACGATACGGTTTAGTGGCAGCCTATGGGAGCACGATACGGTTTAGTGGCAGCCTATGAACATTGTGATCCCCATACGGTTTAGTGGCAGCCTATGGGAGCACGATACGGTTTAGTGGCAGCCTATGGGAGCACGATACGGTTTAGTGGCAGCCTATGGGAGCACGATACGGTTTAGTGGCAGCCTATGGGAGCACGATACGGTTTAGTGGCAGCCTATGGGAGCACGATACGGTTTAGTGGCAGCCTATGGGATCACGATACGGTTTAGTGGCAGCCTATGAACTCCTTGTTAATGGCGTATCTCTAACTGAATTTGAAAAAGGGTGCAACAAATTATCATTATCACTTGTGATAGACGAACAACAGCTCCATATGCAACAAGAAAATCTCAAATCTTCTACCCATCAAGTACACGCTATAAAAGTACTACACCTATGCAATATTCCTTCCATGAAAGAGGCATCTCGCTTCTTTAGCTAAGGACCCTCGACATTTTTTCTGTTCCTTTTTCCTTATACATCGAGAAATATCTGTAATATCTCTTTGATAAAGGGACATAACTCTGGTACGCCATCGTGATAAGGGACATAATTGTAAAACTCGTTATTGTGAAGCATCCTTGTTGAGACCGCACTTGACACGATCGATTGTAACCAACCAGAACTGTCTTCAAGTATATCTCCATTTTAATTGGACTGTATGTGAACTTCTCATTAGAATCTTAAATTTACTTTTCTTCCAGGAATTCTCATTACAGAATTATAATTCACTGCTAGTGTAAGAAAAGATCCTTCAAATAACATAAAAATAAATGCGTTTTAGCTTGCCACTGGAGGCCGTGGTGGCTGTATTACCAGAACCGTAACCTCAACTATTTAGGGATATATATTATGTGAATTCTTTTCTAATGTGGAAATAATTTATCTCGCCTCAATGTATGAACTCAGTTTATATGTGCATATGTGATGTAAGTATGGGTGTAAGAGTGCATATGTGATGTAAGTATGGGTGTAAGAGTGCATATGTGATGTAAGTATGGGTGTAAGAGTGCATATGTGATGTAAGTATGGGTGTAAGAGTGCATATGTTGTGTAGGTATGATGTAAGAATGAGTGTGCGACTGGATATACCCTTGCAATGAGTATTTATGTGAATACGAGTAATATAAATTGGTGGATATCAAATTGGAACAATATATCATCTTTCATTCACTGCACAAGATTGTAAAGCACTCAATCCCACATTTAATTTCCTGGGTAATTATCACCTCCAGTCAACAATTCTCAACCGTAAAATATCTGGATATATGTTATGTGTATGTATTTATTGCATATATATGTGATATTGTTATGTACATATTGATACGATTAAAATTTATAATTATAAAAATAGCATCTTTGAATGCTTGTAAAGCTCGGATATAACCAAATTTGAGCAACGTCCGAGGTTGAAAGTAGGGCGTCTCGCCATTAGAGGTACACTTTACTTACCATCTCTCTCTCTCACACACACACAAAACTACCAGTAAATTTCTTTACATTTCTGTTACTTTTAAACTGTTTGTGTATTGTCATCAATTCCCTCTGGTATAACCTCCCGTCTACGGTAAATGCGCCGTGCTTCATTAGTAAAAGCAGCACATCACGCAGGCAGATGTATTGTTCCAAAAGTGGACTTTAGTTCATGGCTTAAAGCAGGGGTTGACAACCACTTGCTACTTTGTATGTTCAATGTGACAAGAGCTGAACCTTCTAGTTATATTAATTTAACTCTATCTGATATATTGTCTCAACAAGTGTCTCGAACCAGTAGCAAGAGCTTCTGTTGAAAAAGCGAAGTTTTCTTTTAACTGTATTCAAATGCAGAACAAAATCTAAAACACTTTAGGAACATCAATTTAGAACAGGCTGCGTCAAATGTTATAATAATTCATTATTTTAGAACAGGCTGCGTCAAATGTTATAATAATTCATTATTTTAGAACAGGCTGCGTCAAATGTTAAATAATTCATTATTTTAGAACAGGCTGCGTAAAATGTTAAAATAATTCATTATTTTGTTCCTCGACAACATCTGGGGGGCAATCATTATCTGTGGTAGTCAGAGGATTGACGTCATCGCAGGCAATGATGACAACAAATTCAGATTTGTGTTCTTGTATCTCTCTGGTGTGTGGGAAAATGATTGAAAAGTCAAATCCTAGCATATAATCCTTCGATATCTTCTTCATCTGCGTTCGTTCTCAAACTCCTGCAGATTAGCAGGATGTAGTCCGGAGAACAGAATCCGCTGTGTCGTGGTTTACAGCATTGCTGCGATATCTGCGCCTTTCGGCCTGACACATCCAACTACAGCATGGTTTGGATCACTGACCCTATATGGAATGGGACAACCAACTCCATCTCATAACCTCCTGAGTCGCCTTTTACGACATGAGTGGAAGGTAAACAGTTGCTATTCTTTGCTCCCCTTTCGGGCGTCGGCAACACACGGGCGAATCCTTCGATATAATCGAGAAATGACAACATCACAGAATGAACAGGGTTTTTCGTAACTCCCCGTACTGCAGACGCGCTGGAAGAAATTGGAAAACAGTATATGCTGGAGCATCCTTCGCAATGGCCTTATGATCACAACGGGACATACTACATACATAGTTTCAGTCATGACATATGGTAGTGAATCATGGACAATGAAGAGGCAAGCTAGGTTAACGTTACATAATAATAATATATATAATATACCCTATAATATAACCTATAATATAACCCCTATGAGAAAGAAAACTTCACAAAATCACTAGAATATGACCCCTATGAGAAAGAAAACTTCACAAAATCACTAGAATATGACCCCTATGAGAAAGAAAACTTCACAAAATCACTAGAATATGACCCCTATGAGAAGACTTCACATAACCCATGTAATCTAACCCCCGTAAGAAGACTTGTAAAAGAGCTCTACAACGCTGATAGTTTTCCGGTGCAACTCTGGAGGATCCCCACCCACGCCACACAGAAAGTAAGAGCTAATTGCTCGTAATTTCTTTTGAGCAACCAAAAAAAAACACATCTTGTTATCAACTGCATTAAAAAAAGTTATATTGAATGCAATTTGAAACGGTTTGTGTGTGGTGTTTTTGTATCGTGACCTCGAAAGTTCTATTGCAGACGTTTATGATTTCCGTAGAAGTTGAAATAAATCAAGTATTTTGTTCCCCTTTATATTTTTCATCTCATTTGTGGCAGACATAGCTGCCGTACTTACGCAAAGAAAGAGGGAGGGAGGTGCCCATGAGATTTTGACAGAAACGGGTGAGGGGTAAACACAATATTATTACCATAATTTATGACAACCCCCCCCCCCCCCCAAAAAAAAACATTCGATGGTATAGTTTCTCCTTTGAGCCTCTTCGATCACGCGCTTGCACATTACATCGGTGTCATATATGCCTATATTACCGCGGTAAAGAGGTACAATATTCAAATTAAAGCGTCACAGACCTGGCAGATACAGAAAAGCATTACCACCAACCAGCCCAGGTCTAGCTTTCGATACTAACAAACGACACATTCCCTTTAGTGTAACAGCCTAGTTGAACAACCTCGATGACAACGTCCGGTGCTTTCAATATTCCATTGATGACAATCCCACAAAAGGTGAACCAAGCATAATCCCGGTTCTGTGTTTGAGGGGTAGAATTATAGTTGTTTTGTCCACATTTATTGAGTCATTTTCGAGGGCGGTGTGCTCCAGTGAAGTACAACTCGTGTGTTATTAAGTTTTGATACTGAAGCGCACTTTGTTAAATTTCCTAAATCATTTGTCATGTTGAGATTTTCAGTTCAGTAAGTATTTGTCTTATCACTTGTGTACATTCGTTCAATGGCGATTTGATAATGTGATGGACATAAGCTGAGTGCAATTAGAGTTTTAGTTTTGTTGTTTGTATGCAGCCACTGTTAGATTGTGCCGATAAATCCTTGAGTGATACTGTAGTATTTTATGCAGACGGACTAGATTTATACGTCGTGCTTCACTTTTCTGCGATTATCTGATCTCTCATCCAATCAGTGACATAGATACCTCTATCAGTGACGTAGATACCTCTATCAGTGACGTAGATACCTCCATCAGTGACGTAGATACCTCCATCAGTGACGTAGATACCTCTATCAGTGACATAGATAACTCTATCAGTGAAGTAGATACCTCCATCAGTGACGTAGATACCTCCATCAGTGACGTAGATACCTCTATCAGTGACGTAGATACCTCTATCAGTGACATAGATAACTCTATCAGTGAAGTAGATACCTCCATCAGTGACGTAGATACCTCCATCAGTGAAGTAGATACCTCTATCAGTGACATAGATAACTCTATCAGTGAAGTAGATACCTCCATCAGTGACGTAGATACCTCCATCAGTGACGTAGATACCTCTATCAGTGACATAGATACCTCTATCAGTGAAGTAGATACCTCCATCAGTGACGTAGATACCTCTATCAGTGACGTAGATACCTCCATCAGTGACGTAGATACCTCCATCAGTGACGTAGATACCTCCATCAGTGACGTAGATACCTCCATCAGTGACGTAGATACCTCCATCAGTGACGTAGATAACCTCCATCAGTGACGTAGATACCTCCATCAGTGACGTAGATAACTCCATCAGTGACGTAGATAACTCCATCAGTGACGTAGATACCTCCATCAGTGACGTAGATACCTCCATCAGTGACGTAGATACCTCCATCAGTGACGTAGATACCTCCATCAGTGACGTAGATAACCTCCATCAGTGACGTAGATACCTCCATCAGTGACGTAGATACCTCCATCAGTGACGTAGATAACTCCATCAGTGACGTAGATACCTCCATAAGTGACGTAGATACCTCCATCAATGACGTAGACACCTCCATCAATGACGTAGAAACCTCCATCAGTGATGTAGATACCTCCATCAGTGACGTAGATACCTCTATCAGTGACGTAGATACCTATCAGGGATTCCTCCATCAGCAGAGAGATACTTCCATCAGTGACAGATACTTTCATCAGTTACAGAGATACTTCTATCAGTCACAATGATATCTCCATCAGCCACAAGAATATCTCCATCAGTCACAAGAATATCTCCATCAGTCACAAGGATATCTCCATCAGTCACAAGAATATCTCCATCAGTCACAAGGATATCTCCATCAGCCACAAGGATATCTCCATCAGCCACAGGGATATCTCAATAAGTCAGGGATATCTCAATAAGTCAGGGATATCTCCATCAGTCACAAGGATACCTACATCAGTCACAGGGATATCTCCATCAGTCACAGGGATATCTCCATCAGTCACAAGGATATCTCCATTAGAGTGATTGGCTCGTACCCGGTGTCTGGGATCAAACTTCAGAATATTTTAACAAATTGATGACTGGAGGCATCATTATCTATGGATGTTTGCATTTATTTTGCAGGTACGAAGATGGCGCCACCTGTTCCAGCAAAGCCTAGGTATGTTCAACCAATCACATCCGTAGGCCCTGCATCACAGCCAGGCTTTGATCATCGGTATGAAGACAGTAGTCCAAGCCATTACAGTAGTGATTCCGCATTAGGCTCGCAGGATGTCAGTTCCAAGTCTACTGTTTCCATGGTAGCGGCAGACTCGGGGCAGGGTAAGTACCATTGGTCTGAATTTGTTAGCCCCATTTTAGTGATTGAGTGGAGGATATGCAACGATTGGAGAGATTGAGTGGAGGAAGTAGAGTGATTGAGTGAAAGGAATGCAGTGTTCGACCATTATACTATTAATACCATTTGTATCTATAAATACGCAGCCGATCAAGATCGTAAGGGTGCCATATTGGATGAATCAACACACAGAGTCTTCCTGCTATTTTTATCTTAATTGATATGGACTGATGAAGAAAGATTTTGTCATCTCCATTCCTTGATGTTGTCTGTGTATGCTTTTATTTGTCCTTCTCTGCTTCTTCCACACTCGACAGTTCCCTGCAGTATTGTTTTTGACAAGTAATCATGTCTGCATACATGTCCAAACGATGCTAGTTTGATGCTAGTTTTTGTCGTTTCACTGTTGAAAAGCAATGGTTCTTGTGAACCTGTATACATCTCTATTTTATTTCTTACATACACATTTATAATAAGCTCTCTATAGGAGTTTCACAGAATTAATCTGTAACTTTTGTTGTAACATCTGTATAATTTATTGTAACAGCTGTAACATTACTTGTAACATATGTAACATTACTTGTAACATTTCTTGTAATATCTGTAACATTTCTTGTAACATCTGTAACATTACTTGTAACATCTGTGACATTAGTTGTAACATGTAACATTGCTTGTAACATCTGTAACATTACTTGTAACATTTGTTGTAACATCTGTAACATTACTTGTAACATTAGTTGTAACATCTGTAACATTACTTGTAACATTAGTTGTAACATCTGTAACATTAGTTGTAACATATGTAACATTAGTTGTAACATCTGTAACATTACTTGTAACATCTGTATTCCTACATCACTAAAAATTGCTGAGTTGATATTGATCTAAACCATTTTGTTTCTAGGCAATGACAGTCCTCCCCCGCCACCTCCAGATGTAGCCCAGAATGACCTCATGATGAGGTTAGGTCTATTACTTGGGGACAGGCTGCCGTCAACTGGGTCTGTAAGTGCAGAAGTTGAAGGCTCTTTACCTGGAAGCCAGCAAAGAGATGCAGCTTTTAACTCGATTTCTTCTCTGTCCAGCAGCGAATACACACCTGAAAGATGCCTGTCCGATACAAGCCCGATGTCAACTCTCACAGGTAAACTTTCCATTATTTATTCAACAATAAACATTCTCTTATTGGAAATTCAGTGAGACTGCCTTCAATCTCAACTCCTTAGATGTGCTGGTTCAAACTCCAACCATTCATATTATTCACGAATTCAACAACATTTTGAATAGCAAAGATTTTGGTAGCATATCCCATTCTGGACATGGCTATCAACCCAGCATTGTTTGGCTGCTGTATTGATTTTCTAGGCAATATAAATACATTCAGTAGTTTACCAGTGCTTTCTGAACAGTCTGATCCACAATTGCCTGTGGCGGGGATTTTACTCTGTACCTTGGCCATCACAGACAGGCCTTGTACCACTCTGCTACAGCGCCGGACAGCAAAGATTTACACAAGATATGCTCCAGTTATATTATTATTATTATTATTATTATTAATCCTAAATTCATGCATAGTCACCTAAATTTTAAATATTATAATATCTTTACATGTTCTTAAACACCTGGACAATACAGTTTAACACCTGTATTTTATGTGAAAGTACCATTTAACACCTGTATTTCTGTATTATTAAACTTGACTTAAAATTGGTGGTTGACCATATATTTTTGTAGGTAAGCCCCCATTCCACCACAGATGTATTGACGACCCAGTTATATTTCCTTAAATATGATGTTTACTGTTGTCAGAAATACAAATATATGGTCACCATGGTTATTTAAAAAAATAGTAGATCAAGCAACAATGTCAGAACAACCCAGTTGAGCACCAAAACTTCTATTTCGCCTGTCCCTGTCATAGAGGGTACACGGGACTCAGAAGGGATGTCGAAGTCAGATGTGTTATGCTGAAAAGTGCAGATGTTACAGCTAACCTGTAAACTATGACACAACATATTCCTTTTGCTGGACTATATCCTGTTAGTCTGTAGGAGTTTGAAAGCAAAACAAAAAAACCTGTACATATAAAGTGATGCATTGTACATCCTTTGTACACTGTGCCAAACAGTTACAAATTTCCAGAAAGACAAGTCAAATTTCTGTTTTCTGAAGAATTTCATAATCTTTCAACTATATGTATACTTGGTTTCCAACCTTTTATGTTTTAGTAATGAATGTCACTCCAATATTTTTATGTTTTAGTAATGAATGTCACTCCAATATTTTTATGTTTTAGTAATGAAAACCGCTCCAATATTTTTATGTTTTAGTAATGAATGCCACTCCAATATTTTTATGTTTTAGTAATGAATGCCACTCCAATATTTTTATGTTTTAGTAATGAATGCCACTCCAATATTTTTATGTTTTAGTAATGAATGCCACTCCAATATTTTTATGTTTTAGTAATGAATGCCACTTCAATATTTTTATGTTTTAGTAATGAATGCCACTCCAATATTTTTATGTTTTAGTAATGAATGCCACTCCAATATTTTTATGTTTTAGTAATGAATGCCACTTCAATATTTTAAAAATTTGGAAATGATAATTTTCACTCACATCTATTCTAAATAACTGTATGGCTAGAAATATGGACAATGAACAAACAACTAGAAGACAGACAAGAATTGATTCCTTTGAGATGTGGATATATAGAAGAATAGGCAGAACTTCATGGAAAGAGAAGAAAACAAAGAGGTTCTGAAAAAACTGCGTATGAAAAAGGAATTATTAATTGAAATAAAAATCAAAATAAAGTATTATTGAAATAAATACCTTGTTTGAAATATAGAATTTTTATTTCAAAGACCTTCTTTGAAGGTAGAACTGAGGTGGGAGTGTGAGCACGAGGTAGGCAGAGATACAAGTGGGAGAGGAACATTATGAGATGGACAGTTACCGTCTAGCAGAGTGTATAATGAAGGCAACGGACAAGATGATCGGTGTCTATTAAAATTAATCTTTCTACCCCCCCCCCCCCCCCCCAAAATCATTTTCTCACTTAACAAGATTCTGCAAAAAAAGGTCACCAAATTTCCTATGGCAAAGAGAGAATTGCACAGGTAGATATTGCACAGTAAGATGGGTGCATGACTATTCCTGAAGGTGTATCTATGGCTCTGAACATCAGGCAGATCCACTTAATACTCACAATTCATATACCTGTAATGTAGTGACATCACTAATGTAATTGAGTGTACAGTGACTGTAGACAATTTTGCCTCTCATATCACCATGTTATTACTTTTATCACCTATTTTACCTTCAATATTTACCTGTAGTTTCATCAGGTAGTGAGCTTGGGACACCTGTTGTGGGATCTCGGAGCAACCATCCATCATCCTTGCACAATGTTAGTTCAAGAGACTTCAGCGCGGACAGTGTAACATCCCTTATGTCCACCAGCAGTGCCAGCCCACAGACCACCACCCAAAGACCACACTCAATCACTAGTAAGTTCTTTGATATGTATACCTGAACGGGCGTTATCTTGATTTGAAACAGGTGTTTGCTTTTTTTTGAGTAGGTGTGGTCAATTAACCCAGTTCTTCATCTCCTTATAGTCTAGTCAGAATTATATTCTTGTGTTCCATTCTTCAATGAACTATGATGCAGTCACAAACCCAGAGGCAGAGACATAGAGCTTGTCTGTCAGAACTGTTTCAGATGTTCAACATATTCTTCTTGTGTTGTGATACTGTGAACATTTCTGCAGCATGTTCTATTTTCTGCCGGTTATCCACAGAAGCTGTGATAATTCCCAACACAGCTTTTATGTAGATTTTTTATGTATGGAATTTGTTGTTGACTGTTCACAGTCTTCTTCTGTTCCTTAAGGATATGTTTATATCTGAAGTTTTGTTTCTTCTATAAACTTGAATCTGTTTTGTAACTTATACGAAGGCCTGCAGAGTTTTTATTCTAGTGCTTTTTCTTTGGGTCAGTGTGTTTGCTTGAGTATTGTACATTTAGAACATTTCTGAAGTCCATGCTCTGCTGTCTGATGTACCAGTCCATGCTCTGCTGTCTGATGTACCAGTCCACATGTATACACGTTTGTGTTACAATTCTTTAACTTTGTGAACGTGTGGTTGAGGAACCAGTTGTGTCCAGATCTGAGACATACAGCTGCAAACATTTTCAATCTAAAAATATTTTTTTGTTTTTGTCTTCCAACTTTGTGAATAGCATCATATCACAGTTTGTGAATAGCATCATTTCAAAGACAGTTCAGCAACTGAAATATTGCAATGAAAATGATTCCTTGTACAAAACAATATTCAAGGGAACTATTAAAGGTGAAAGAAGCAGATGACAACACATAAAAAGCATGGAGAGACAACATCAAGAACTGGACAAGTCAAGATTGTTTTCAATCATCTACATTGTTGAAGATAGAAATCACTGGATGACTCTGTGTTGATGAATCCAGTGTGGTACCCCACCATCTGACAGATTACTGGTTTATAGAGTAGTTAGATAGTATTATTTTTGTGGATGTGTGATTGGGTTCCATTTCATGTTTATGGAGCTTCTGTTGATTACTTCATTTCTGAAAATGTTAACTGGGTTTTCTTTCTGTTGTTACCAGAAGTTGTTTCTAGTTTTAACTATGAAATTAGCTTCAACATTGGGAATATGTCCACAAATCTGTGTTTCTATTATATTATTTCGGAGGAATGATATCGTCAAACACAATATGTCCACAAATCTGTGTTTCTATTATATTATTTCGGAGGAATGATATCGTCAAACACAATATGTCCACAAATCTGTGTTTCTATTATATTATTTCGGAGGAATGATATCGTCAAACACAATATGTCCACAAATCTGTGTTTCTATTATATTATTTCGGAGGAATGATATCGTCAAACACAATATGTCCACAAATCTGTGTTTCTATTATATTATTTCGGAGGAATGATATCGTCAAACGCAATATGTCCACAAATCTGTGTTTCTATTATATTATTTCGGAGGAATGATATCGTCAAACGCAAAGAATAATTCACCGGCTGCAGATCACCTTGCCTGAAGAAAGATGCACATTGGTTGACCCAAACAAACTACCAGCTCATCTTGTAACAAACCACTTCCGAGTAGAAATGTAGAATGCTTTTTCAAATGGTATTGCATTATGCTGAAGTCTCCTGGGTATGAAGGAAAGTTCTGACAAACCTCCCACTGCAGATAGGATGTAAGAGCAAATCACTTGTAATTCCTGGGGATCTAGACAAACAAACAAACATAATACTCAGGTTTGACCAATTTTTGTAAATGTCTAATGTTATGTAAAAAAAAGTAAAAGTAAAGTAACCCATAGCATTTATTAATGCCATAGGGGTGTGAGATGTTAGCGATCTCACATTTCACAGGCTCTGCAAATGAGGGCGGTAGCCATCTCCTCTCCCTCGCAGTCTTTACTTCCCAGATTAATCCGGTACCCATTTAAGGCTGGGTCGACCTGGGAGCCGTTGCGATCTGAAAACATTTCCGCCTCAACTGGGGAATGAACCCAGGACCACTCATATGCGAAGCCAGTGCGCTAACGCGGCTCCATAATGTTATGTACGGTGTTACTGTTGCATATTGATGGTATGTATTGCTGTTGCTGTTGTGTAGTGATTTTATGTATTGATGTTGTGCATTGCTGTTATGTATGGATGTTGTGCGTTACTATTGATATCGCTGTAGTGTGCTGTATTTTGTTTTTTGTTACCACTGCTGCTTGTTTAACATTGTAGTGATTGACACAATTCTTCTATGCATTCTTAGCTTCCATGCCAGGTGCTATAGAAGAACTACCAATGTTTGGAGGCAAGAGAAGGTCTTCTCTACGAAGGTCAGCTAGAGCAACAGTTTCAGATGGCAAAAGTAAGTCTCCTTTACACTTTACTTGAAATTGTTCTGGACTATTCTCATCACAAGTACACAAATGTTGTCATCTTGCCAGGAACTGATTTCCTGCTATCAGCAAACTAATCCGCAGCCTATCAACAGAAAGGGCAACATAATGGTACAGATGAAGCGAAGTAGGTTCTAAAAGAAAACTCCCACTAAAGAAAAGTCTGACTATATTGGCAAGCCATTTATTCTTCTTCATTGTTCTTTAGTCAGATATCAGGTTACAGCACTAATAGCTTCTATGAATTGTATGATTCGCTTCAGGTCATCCATGGAACCCCTCAAGTCTGGAAGCAGTGTTGTCTCAGTAGGCCATATTTTCTCTCCATCTCTTAGCCATTTATTGATAGTTTCCTATTTATAATGGTTGTTTGGATAGACCTTTAAATAGTGAGACCTTTTGACCTGAGAGGCATAAAGGTAGAGGTAAACTTCCAGAGTATTTCAACTATCAGAGGTGCCCAGTTTGAAAATTTGGGTAACTTTATCAATGAAATGACTAGTTTGATCAATGAAAAGGCTTGTTTGATCAATAAAGAAAAGACTAGTTTGATCAGTGAAAAGACTAGTTTCATCAATGAAAAGACTAGTTTGATCAAAAGACTAGTTTGATCAATGAAAAGACTAGTTTGATCAAAAGACTAGTCTAATCAATGAAAAGACTAGTTTGATCAATGAAAAGACTAGTTTGATCAATGAAGAAAAGACTAGTTTGATCAATGAAGAAAAGACTAGTTTGATCAATGAAAAGACTAGTTTGATCAATGAAAAGACTAGTTTGATCAATGAAGAAAAGACTAGTTTGATCAATGAAGAAAAGACTAGTTTGATCAATGAAAAGACTAGTTTGATCAATGAAAAGACTAGTTTGCAACTAGATTTTGTTACATGCACTTTTGCTAGACAATGATTTATACTATTATTTAACAGGAAAATTGTGCTGTTGATTGTGCATGTCTAGTTCCTTCATAAATCAAATTGTTAACCTAAAAATTAATACTAACTTTAACCCTTTGTTTATGTCTATGCTCCTGTTACTGGATCTATGCAATTCATTGAATAATTTACATATTACAGAGCTCTACATATATTTAACATATGTGATGTTATCTATAATGTTAACCTACTGAAAGGGAAATCACCATTATATAATCTATGGAACCCAGTTGGATCACTATTTGTGTTTTGAGTATTTAATCTTGTAAGGTACCAAACTTCTCAGAAAAAAACTAACCTAGTTTGAATTAATACTAATGTCTTTAACAGAATTTGTTTTATGTCTTATCGTTGTCACATAAAAAACTAATGTATTGTCTCTGTAATTTGTACATTATATTTTGCAGTTCGATTTATTCCAATCAAACCTCCACAACTTCAGCTGAAGCCATTAGTGTTTGAAGTACCCCACCCAGAAGGAAAGCCAGTGTTTGTAGGCAGAGCTTGGTTATTTAGCGAGTTGGAGACAGTACTGTGTGGTGAAGGGTGCGGTGCTTCCAAACCAAATGGAGTGATCATAATTGGAGGTCTGGGCACTGGCAAAACAGCAATTGTTGAGCAGTTGGTTGACCATAGTGGATTTGTTGATGTTAATCTGGGACATGTCTCAACAAGTAAGTAAATGGATTTTTGTCTTACTTCATATGTGCAATGGTGTGGTTTTTCTGAACTTTCTTTCATACCCAGGAGACTTCATCTTTCAGCTTAGTACAATGCCTATTAAAGGAGCCTTCTTCTCAGAGGGGGTCTATAATTGTATAGATGAAATGCTACAAAGCTTCCATAAGAGAACCTCAATATAACAGCATGTCATCTATTAAGGTTTTCTGTTTCATGAGTGGTTTGTCTAGTGGGCCATTGATGAGACCCACAGAAGCAACCACATGCGTCAAGTATCAATTAATAATAAGGATCCATAACTCATTTGGGTCGTAGGGATGCTACACTTGAGACAGCAGCACAAAATGCTCTCCAAGCACCTCTGTCTTTAGTCAGTGTTTGGGTGTAGAAAAAAATCATGTCCAGGCCATTTCTTGATGTTGTCATTCCATGGTTTTCTTTATCTGCCTATTCTCCTTTTACTCTTGACTTCCATGTAAAATAGTTTTAGAAAATGAATGTTTTTCATTAGAAACTAGCATCCCAGCATGCAGGACACTCCCATAAGTTCTCCATTCTAGCGGCCATCCCAGTGTATGTAGACTCATAGTCATGGTCAGGTGTTGATTACATGATCTTTGGGTCTTAAAAATACTACTTTTGCTTCCCTCACCTCTAGATGCTCTCATTTCTGATATGCAGTGAGTCATGTCTGCTTACATGTCTGAACCAAATAAGGGTCATAGAGATACCACAGAGGACTCTGCCACACAAATAAATTAGTGGGGCTGTAGATACATATGGTTTGATGCCTTTTTTAAAAAAAAGTTCATTTCTTCATTTTTATAATTCTTTAATTTTTGTGGAATTTTCATGGAGAGCCAGAAAAAAGGGGGGTGGGGAATGGGAGACTGTTCTGATTTCCGAAGCTGGTTGGGGTTTGAACCTCCCCTTTTATCTATAGCTTGCAAACAATCATGGGAAAATCATGACCTGAGCTTTCCTTCCTATATTTAGCCAATATACCCCCTCTTCTCCTTGCACCCTGAACTGTTTCCTGGATGGTAATCTATGAAAGTGACATCGTATGGTGTCTTTTTATGTGTCCAAATCACACAAGCTCAATGTTATTTTACCACCGTCAACAGTGCTTCCTGTCAACTTACAAGATCATTAATTCTTTCCCTTGAACAGATACATTCATCTTGACCATGCAACATTTTACTTCCTGTAATATTACGCTAATTGACAGTTTTGTTATCCCTGATTCATTCTCATTTAAACACTTCTGCCAGGAGGTGGACAACAAGCTAAATTATTACTCATTATGACAACAAACTTTACATTTGCATTCAAGATTGGTGCATATTGTTATATTTTTCTGGTGCATATTGTTATATTTTTCTGGTGCATATTGTTATATTTTTCTGGTGCATATTGTTATATTTTTCTGGTGCATATTGTTATATTTTTCTGGTGCATATTGTTATATTTTTCTGGTGCATATTGTTATATTTTTCTGGTGCATATTGTTATATTTTTCTGGTGCATATTGTTATATTTTTCTGGTGCATATTGTTATATTTTTCTGGTGCATATTGCTATATTTTTCTGGTGCATATTGTTATATTTTTCTGGTGCATATTGTTATATTTTTCTGGTGCATATTGTTATATTTTTCTGGTGCATATTGTTATATTTTTCTGGTGCATATTGTTATATTTTTCTGGTGCATATTGTTATATTTTTCTGGTGCATATTGTTATATTTTTCTGGTGCATATTGCTATATTTTTCTGGTGCATATTGTTATATTTTTCTGGTGCATATTGTTATATTTTTCTGGTGCATATTGTTATATTTTTCTGGTGCATATTGTTATATTTTTCTGGTGCATATTGTTATATTTTTCTGGTGCATATTGTTATATTTTTCTGGTGCATATTGTTATATTTTTCTGGTGCATATTGTTATATTTTTCTGGTGCATATTGTTATATTTTTCTGGTGCATATTGTTATATTTTTCTGGTGCATATTGTTATATATTTCTGGTGCATATTGTTATATTTTTCTGGTGCATATTGTTATATTTTTCTGGTGCATATTGTTATATTTTTCTGGTGCATATTGTTATATTTTTCTGGTGCATATTGTTATATTTTTCTGGTGCATATTGTTATATTTTTCTGGTGCATATTCGTTATATTTTTCTGGTGCATATTGTTATATATTTCTGGTGCATATTGTTATATTTTTCTGGTGCATATTGTTATATTTTTCTGGTGCATATTCATTATATTTTTCTGGTGCATATTGTTATATATTTCTGGTGCATATTGTTATATTTTTCTGGTGCATATTGTTAGATTTTTCTGGTGCGTATTTCTTATATTTTTCTGGTGCATATTCTTTATATTTTTTCACAGCCTATATTTTCTAAAGAATGGTAAAAGCTACTCTGGTCTTAATTATTGTAGATTTGATATCTTTTTCAGTTTCTCATTTATACATAAATGCATGAAGAATATACAGCATGAAGAATATATTATGATGTGATGATGACACTTGATCTGACCTGGATTTGTGTATCTTATAACAATTTTAATTATAACAGCTGGCATGGCACCTGATGATGATAACAAGTTTCTCTCATTCTCAGAAACACAAGGCCAGTCACAGCAAAACAACGCAGCATCAACCAACACTAAGTTAACAGACTATGCTGCGCTGAATGGTCTCGGATTTCAAGTGGTTGCCTACCACATGTGCCAGGCGGATAACAACTCCACCTGCATGGTGGCTGACATGGTATCTAGTATTGCAGCACAACTGGCTAGAGCACCGCAGTTGCTGGCCTACAGGGATCTCTTGTTACAGGTTTGTTATTTTATAGTTGGTTATCAATATATCTGTTATTGATCACATGATCAAGTGTTGCTGATCACATGATCAAGTGTTGCTGATCACATGATCAAGTGTTGCTGATCACACGATCAAGTGTTGCTGATCATATGATCAAGTGTTGCTGATCACATGATCAAGTGAAGGAGATATGTCTTTTAGTGAATGAGAATATCATTATATTTTGTGTGAAGATAGATTAGAATACTGTGTGAGAATAGATTAGAACACTGTGTGAGAATAGATTAGAATACTGTGTGAGAATAGATTAGAATACTGTGTGAGAATAGATTAGAATACTGCATGAGAATAGATTAGAATACTGTGTGAGAATAGATTAGAATACTGTGTGAGAATAGATTAGAATACTGTGTGAGAATAGATTAGAATACTGTGTGAGAATAGATTAGAATACTGTGTGAGAATAGATTAGAATACTGTGTGAGAATAGATTAGAATACTGTGTGAGAATAGATTAGAATACTGTGTGAGAATAGATTAGAATACTGTGTGAGAATAGATTAGAATACTGTGTGAGAATAGATTAGAATACTGTGTGAGAATAGATTAGAATACTGTGTGAGAATAGATTAGAATACTGTGTGAGAATAGATTAGAATACTGTGTGAGAATAGATTAGAATACTGTGTGAGAATAGATTAGAATACTGTGTGAGAATAGATTAGAATACTGTGTGAGAATAGATTAGAATAGTGCTAGAATAGATAATAATATTTTTAAAATATATTTTTATTCAATATTTGCTTACGTACTATGCACAGTTTTACATTAGTCTCTTGATTATTTATAGATTGTAGTGCTCTATTAGTCTCTTGATCATTCATAGATTGTAGTGCTCTGTTAGTCTCTTGATCATTCATAGATTGTAGTGCTCTGATGTATTCGTTGATTATATTTACAGTGTTATGATGCAGTGAGAGATTATGGTGTTTTATTCCATGATATAGTGATTTCATGCATAACACAGTTCATATAAATTTGTAGTGTTTTTGACTTAGTGAATGTGAATTTGTAGTTTATATGAATGTTTGGTACATTATGGGCAACAGTGGCCACTATGTAATGAAACAAATATGTACATTATTTAACAAAACGAAATATCACGATAAAGATGAATTTCATGGTAGCTAAGACTACTGGTGGATCCAGCAATCTTTCCACTACACACTGAGAGCCCCCATCCCTCTGGATGACCTTAGGGAGGTGGAGGCACTCTCAGTACGTAGTGCACAGATCGATGCAGACCTATTGACTTTTTTATGAGTTTGGCGAGGTCACGGAAACTGAATGTAACAACGCATAATATTTAAAAGTTGAAATCTGGCTACAGCTCCTTGTAATGGACCGAATGTTTAATTCATTTCAATTTGCAGTTTATATGAATTTTTAATTCATTTAAATTGGTAGTTAATGTGAGTACGTTGCTTATGTGAAATTGTTTCTGTAATTTCAGGAACCACAATTACAAAAATTACTCAGCATCCATGAGTGTATCCAGAATCCATCCCTGTCACTGTTGAAAGGCATCATAGAGCCGTTGAGGACACTTAAAAATGCAGGGAAAATATTTTCAGACAGTTGCATTATATTGGTTGACTCGTTGAATGAGGCAGAGTTTCATAAGCCTGATTACGGAGATACTATAGCCTCGTTTTTGTGTCGGCACGCCAACAAATTCCCATCTTGGCTGAAACTTTTAGTGACTGTGCAAACAGCATTGCAGGAGATCACCTCTACATTGCAATTTCATCGAATATACCTTGATCGGCACGGTGAGCAGTCTGAAAATGTTGCCAAGGATATTGTGGACTATGTTCACCATCGTGTTTCAATTAGTCCTCACATCAGAAACAACATCGCCATCAATGGACGTATTGATAGAGAACTCCAGTCTCGATTCTCTTCTCATATCCAAAACTTAAGCAAAGGAAGTTTCTTGTACGCCAAATTAGTTTTGGATCTAATTGAGCGTGGACATCTAGTTCCAAAGTCTTCTAATTATAAAATGTTACCAGTGAATCTATCAGAGGTCTTCCTACTGCACTTCAACCTCAAATTCTCAAGTGTCCGTGCATTTGAAAGAGTGTCCACTATTTTGGGAGTGTGTTTAGCTGCCTTGTATCCACTAACACTTGAGGATATATTTTTGACGGTGAATTCTGGATTTACACACCGATATGTAAGTTGGGAGGATTTTTGTCAACGTCTGGATATGTTAGCTGGGTTTCTCTTCCGTCGCCGTGACAACACCTTCATGTTCTTTCATCCAGCTTTCAGGGAGTGGTTAATCCGCAGAGATGAAACAGATTCTCCAAAATTTCTTTGTGATCTTCGGTAAGTTTATCAAATATTCTGTTATGTACATGTGATACATATAAGACAGACAAACAACATACACATAAATCAGACACGGATAAAGTAAGGTGATAAAATATCTAAAATATTCTGTTACCTGACATTAAACTATTGTTGGTTTAAGTTTTAAGTTATTTATTATTAATAGTTAAAGGATCACATGACATCAACCTGCCATCGGGGGATGAAGATAACTCTTTATGTGCTATTTATAAATAGCAATATATTAAAACAATAATCTTATTAATACCGAAGTGAGCAGTCTAAATAGAGGATAATAGCTATGGCCATCTCTAGGAAATAGAACTCGTAACGGACTATCAGAATAAATAGGATGTTACTATATCTACCATTCCTACAAATCAACTCTCCTGTCCGTAACTTGTTTCTCCATTTGTTTTGTATTTGACTCTTTACAATAATATTTAATAGTTTTATTATTCGTTAATGTCATTGAGATTGAAACTTTGTGAGTCCGGGCATCACCTCAGTTGCTCATCTGAGGAATACCTGTGTTTTTGCCAGAATATCTATGTATTGTCATGACAATTCTCATAACTTGTAATTTGTCATCTGTGTATGTAGGAACCATGTTTCTGCTGTTTTTAATACCTTGTAATTTGTCTTCTACTGTGTATGTAGGAACCATGTTTCTGCTGTTTCATATTTGTCCCCTGTTAGTTTGATGCTGTTTCATATTTGTCCCCTGTTAGTTTGATGCTGTTTCTTCAACATCTTATATGAACATGATCCTTGTTAAGCAATATTTTTCTCTCTTAATGTGATGTTCCTTCTTATAATAACATTATTATGTTTAGGTAGAATTGCAGTAAAACTAATATCTGAGGTGGGGAAAATTGGACATCTCTGGAAGTAGACAGATCTGACATGAATTTTATTATGTTTGGAATAGACAGAGTAAACCAGACTTGTCAACAGAAGGCAATAAATGTATCGTATGATCAAATTTACCTCCTCTTGATGTTTCTGCATTCTTAATGTTTGTTCATTCTTGATGTTTGTTCATTCTTGATGTTTGTTCATTCTTGATGTTTCAATATTTCTCATGTTTGTTCATTCTTGATCTTTCAATATTTCTCATGTTTGTTCATTCTTGATTTTTCAATATTTCTCATGTTTGTTCATTCTTGATCTTTCAATATTTCTCATGTTTGTTCATTCTTGATTTTCAATATTTCTCATGTTTGTTCATTCTTGATCTTTCATCATACATATGTTTGTCGATTCACCACATCTTAACATCAAATATGAAGCTTACAACAACAATTTGTTTCATTTATGCAGCAGTGCTGATTTTGATTATCGGTGAGTCATTACTTTCCATACACACACGCACACACAATTTATTAACATTCACTTATCTGAATTTATACAAAATATAAATTCAGCTTAATGCTTGCAGGTATACTCACCATTTGCTCATATTTTTGTTTTTTTTTCACAATGTTTGGGAAATGCAAACATGCATATTTAAATATATGAATGTATTTTTATTTGCCTGTTTTGAAGTCATTAGCTACAATAAACAAATTTGCTGTGATTTATAATTTGCAATTCCTTACTGATCTGCACTTTGATCAATTTTCAGACTTGTACCTGACTGAGTAGTTAGACTTTAATTTTGTTATACATTTTTAGTGGGTAATATTTTCTTTTATTATTTTTGTGTATTTCATTGTGAAATTATTTTATTTTGCTTAATTTAAAAGCAAGCACCTAATTCAATGTGAAGTTAAAAAGTGTGAATTTTTTAGAATGTGCATGAAACAAATAATATCGTGAGGAGTGGTTGTAAAATTTTATCCTGTTTTCAAATGTTTTATACGGATAAATTTGGTTTCAATTTGTAATATATTTTCTTATGCAATAAAATTATATGTAGAAAATATGTAGCAAATATAGCAAATATTTACATATACATGTATCAATCTACTACTATGTAATAAACAGAACAAAATATAAATAATATAACTGGAGAATTACCGAAAGAAACAAAGCATAGAATAGTCCATTATTCTGGCCATATACAAAGATGCTACTAATATTTCTAGACAGAATAGTTCAGGTGGGCAGACAAGATAAAAAATACTGTTATAAGTGGAATAGTAACAGGAGATTGATTTTGTCAGTCAATCAATAAGATGAGAAACATGACTATAGAAGTCTAGTCAAACATCAACCCACAGACAGCATCAACTTTTGTAAGTATTAACCAACAGATAGCATCAACTTTGGTAAATATGAACCTAGGGACAGCATCAACTTTGATAATTATCAACCCACAGATAGCATCAACTTTGGTAAATATCAACCTAGGGACAGCATCAACTTTGATAAATATCAACCCACAGATAGCATCAACTTTGGTAAATATGAACCTAGGGACAGCATCAACTTTGGTAAATATCAACCCACAGACAGCATCAACATTGGTCGAACATTTATCCATGGACAGCATGTGACCTGAATTATGTATGTAGTTATTTATGTCATGCTGAATGCCATAGGCAATCATGAATCACTCAAATCTCTATTGTCCGTATCTTTTATCCATGCCATAGTTGACTCTGTGTCATGCCATGATGTTCAGTCTGTTTAATATTTTCTGACACTGTTCTTGATCTCTTTTGTTTTTATTCTAACTCATTGTAGCTATGTTCTCCACACCCCCAAATCTCAAAATAAAGTCCTTTTTTTAAATTAAGTAGCGCATATATTGCATTTGACGCTTTCATCATTCCCCATCATTAATTTGTCTGGCTGTTCATGAAATTCTCAGCATTCATCTATATAACTACATCTGTGTTGCCACTTCTGACTAGCATGACTTCTGGATCACTCTGACCCTCTATGGGATAGAAAAACCAACTCCACCACCAAAACCTCTTAACTCACCTCGTACAACATGCATGGCTGGTAACAGTGTCATTCTGCAGTGTTCTTTGCTCCGCTTCCAGGCTCTTGTAACATACTAGTGTGAGAGCATTTAAAATTGGTTCAGCAGAGCCACCCTGAAGATGGATCTATCTGACCATTGGGACAAATAAAATAGAGACACAGTGCATTTTCATTCTCTGGATTACATCATTCAGGAAATCTAGTAGGGCCATTGTCCTGCTACAAGAGAGATCCAGCGGGAGTTTGAGAATGAAATCTGTAGGACCATTGTCCTGCTACAAGAGAGATCCAGCAGGAGTTTGAGAATGAAATCTGTAGGACCATTGTCCTGCTACAAGAGAGATCCAGCAGGAGTTTGAGAATGAACATTGTAGAAGAAGGTTCATCAGAGATGTATTTATCAGCTGTAATGGATAAATGAAAATAGAAGTTCTATATATTATCAACAGAATACACCACCAATCTCATGAATGGATACCTACAGGAAAAAGAGCAAGGGGTAGACCAAAAGAAACACTCAGAAGAACAATACTTAGAGAAAGTAAAACAATCAATATTCATACTATTCAAGAACTGCACAGAATAGCTTTGAACGGACAGAATTGGAGAGATCTGATCTCTGCGCTATGGGCTAACTTCAGTGCAAAAGGAAAATGAATGAATGAATATATTAGTAAAAAAAGGATCTCTAGGTATTAGTTGTTTAGCGTTATATGTAATAATATATGTGCAGTTATCGAATAATCTTAAAACAGCAGCAGTTTCAAGGTTTGGCATGACCAAGTATTATATATAATAGTCTGTCTGGTTCGTCAGTCTATCTGTCTTGTCTGTCTCATCTATGTCTATCATGTCTGTCTGTCAGATCTGTCTCATTTGGACTCTCTGTCCTGTTTGTCTGGTCTGCCTCATCTGATATGTTTGTCTGGTCTGTCTCATCTGGTCCACCTGGTATGTCTGGTCTGTCTGAATCAATATGTATAAGTATGTGTGTGTATATATAGTTACCAGTGTATGTGTGTGATTAAACCACTGAGTATGCATGTATACTATTGTCTGTGTTTATAGCCACACATATTCTGACATGGTTGCAAGCACATATAAATGTGTTCATATGTATCTGTATTTGTTCACACATGTATGCGAATGTGTTCACATATATCTGTATTTGTTCACACATGTATGTGAATGTGTTCACATATTTCTGTATTTGTTCACACATGTATGTGAATGTGTTCACATATTTCTGTATTTGTTCACACATGTATGTGAATGTGTTCACATATATCTGTATTTGTTCACACATGTATGTGAATGTGTTTCTGTGAAATATTTCTTCGATAAATATTAACAAATATGCATATGTATCCCAAGATTGATATGTTCACAATAATATGTTTTTTTAATGTTGCTTTCCATCCTCTGTGACTTACCAGGGTTTGAAAGGGGAGCAAAGAATAGCAACACTGTTTACTTGTCATGCATGTGATAAGTCGCAACTAAGAGTGAGTTGACTATCCTGTACCATATAGGGTCAAAGTGACATTGACATCATGCTGAAGTCAGATGTATCTGGCTGAAATGCGCAGATATCGCAGCAAAGCTGTGATTGATGATGACACAATGCATTCCGTTCTCCGGACTACATCCTGCTAGTTGAAAGGAGTTTGAGAATGAATGAAGAAAAATTGTGCTTGTTTAAATTATGAATTATTTTATGTAACATGCTTTCATGTTGTAATGTCCTATTGTTGATTATCCTCTCTGGATTAGAGAACCCTCCAACTTGTGACATAGAACCTAAGTTCCAGACAAAAAAATCATTGTACGTTGTAGTTTATCTTTATGAGATTGAAAACAGAGTGAACATAAGAATGATTGTTATGCTAGCAAGAAATTGTATACCAAGTATATGGGTTTCAGTATAGATTAAGTTCAGATTAAATTTAGCTATTTGTTGATAAGGCACAGTAATTGTAAATACAGAAGTGTCTTTCTGATAAGGCATAATAATTGTAAATACAGAAGTGTCTTTCTGATAAGGCATAATAATTGTAAATACAGAAGTGTCTTTCTGATAAGGCATAATAATTGTAAATGCAGAAGTGTCTTTCTGATAAGGCATAATAATTGTAAATACAGAAGTGTCTTTCTGATAAGGCATAATAATTGTAAATACAGAAGTGTCTTTCTGATAAGGCATAATAATTGTAAATACAGAAGTGTCTTTCTGATAAGGCATAATAATTGTAAATACAGAAGTGTCTTTCTGATAAGGCATAATAATTGTAAATACAGAAGTGTCTTTCTGATAAGTATAAATAACCAAAATATCAGAGGATGTCCGACAAAGTGGAGAGTGCTGCGGTAGTCACATGAATAAGTGATACATATTAAAGTACAAAGGTTACTTTTGAAGCCTAACTATCAATGTAGAAAAATAAATAAATAGTAATAAATGAAAAAACACTTTCTGAAAAGAATACATAACATTTTCTGATGAGGCATAACAATTATTAACACATAAGTGTCTTTCTGATAAGGCTTTCTGAAGTGTCTTTCTAATTGTAAATACAGGCGTATCTATTTTAGTTACATTACTGTGTAAGGTATTTTAAAAATCAGAAGCTACATATCTAAAAAAACAAAGAAATAGAAATGTTATCCATCATTTTAATGTTGGCATGTTATTCACACCGTATTCAACCTAGCTGCTGTTCAAATATATATAAAAGATAGATTTGTCAGCTGGTAAATATAGCATGGACTCCCTTTGTTTAATTTTCTGTCATGTTTAACCCATGAGTTGCCGTCTACTTACTTGCTAACAAATGTGACCATGTACGGAAACAATTCATGTCATTTTTAAATATGAGGCTTCTTGATTTATATGTTTGTGCAGCGATGGCTTAGGGGTAAATGTACTGGGGGAAAAACATAAATATGTAAGGACTGTTGCAACAAAGTACATAACATACTAATGACATCAACAGAAACAGACAATACTTCAACTAAAAAGTCTTCATCGGAACAAAACAAATAACAAATACAGAAGAAGAATCATAATGTAAGAGAAGAGCAAATGCAGATGTTTTTTTTTTGTGATGAGGCTTATACTAAGGTAAATGTACTGGCTTCCTAGTTGGGTGATCTAAGGTTCAATTCCTAGTTAAATTTGAAAAATGTTTAAATCACCAGTGAAAAGTAATGAGTACTTTTGGGATAGTCAAGATTGCTGACGTGATGCTGACCACATCATCCATTAATATGTCATTGTTTAAAGAAAAATATGGGTACATTCTCCAATACACTTTTGGTATGAATAAGGGAAACTTGATTTTACTTATAATGCTATGTTGCAGGATAGCATATGTTTCTGAACAAACTGAATTATGTTAGATTCGCCCATCATCTTATGTAATTCTCTCAAATTCATTTTGGGAGGTGAAATGGATCCTACTTTTGGCTAAATTCCTAGCTAGTACTGAAAGTCATTCTGTTTTATTTCTAAGTTATTTCTCAGAAAATACATTTGGTATTTTTAGTAAATATATAAAATATATTTCCTAATGCATGTTTCAATAAAATTCAAAATAGAAATGTAATGTTTTGCAGCTTCAATTTATTTTTTACTTTGAGCGTTATATGCTATTTCATAAAGATAAATTATTTCTTTATGAAATCTCCAATAGCCCAATGTCTTCTTCTTCTTTCCGTACTCATTTACCCTTTACGGGTCTCGAGGGAGATACAATGTTCTTGTTCTCACTTTTCTTGCAGCTTCAGATAATGTTATTTGGTGTTCGTGTAATGTCTCTTTGATGTTTGCGATCCAGCGTTCTCTAGGTCTACTCCTGGCTCTTCTTTCTGTTTCTCCTCTCTTCGTATATGCTTTATTTTGGAGGCTGGTATCTCGAATGTGAAGTATGGCCTTTGTTATTAACATCGCTGCCCGCCATTATTGGAATGTTCTCCACATGAAATTTATTCTAGTGAATTACTTGTTATGAACAGAATAAATCATCTACCGACTCGCTAGGTCTGTCGTAGAGTCCTCTTGATTCTGGACATAGAAAGCCCAATGTGGATATTAATTATTTTGGTTATTGTTAAGGTATCTAGTTGTGTTACATGATACCATGATTGCTGGTTTGCCTCTCTGCCTGGAATCTACGACTTCAGCACAAGTGCTTGCTAGGGCAGGACTGGGATGACCCAACCAATAAAGCAATAAATATAATATGGACAATATTGAAGGAATCACCAACAAAAATAAAGACATCACTTTTAAAAAAAATGTTAAACCCCCCCCCCCTCCAGCACACATCAACAGTCCTGATATCACCAGAAACCAATCAATAATTTTGCTCTTACTTAAATTATGGTTATTTCAGAATATAATTTGTTCCATTCCACATCCACACAAAAATCCCACATTTTCATTAGCACAGAAATTTAAAAAATGCAATTTTGTCAGAAATGTAATTAGATGATATAAAATTGAAATGTAATTAAAGATATTAAAAAAAAAAAAGAAAATATTCTTCCATCAATAAACTATTATTTACAACAGTAATATTGGTTATCTGGTGAAAACTGAACAGTCCAGATGCACAGTTGCTTGTCTGTGGCAGGATTTGAACCTGGTACCTTGATCATTTGAGACTATTTCTGTACCACTCTGCTACAAATCTAGGCAAACAGCATTCTTCCATTCTGAGACAGAGCTAGACAAACAGCATTCTTCCATTCTGAGACAGAGCTAGACAAACAGCATTCTTCCATTCTGAGACAGAGCTAGACAAACAGCATTCTTCCATTCTGAGACAGAGCTAGACAAACAGCATTCTTCCATTCTGAGACAGAGCTAGACAAACAGCATTCTTCCATTCTGAGACAGAGCTAGACAAACAGCATTCTTCCATTCTGAGACAGAGCTAGACAAACAGCATTCTTCCATTCTGAGACAGAGCTAGACAAACAGCATTCTTCCATTCTGAGACAGAGCTAGACAAACAGCATTCTTCCATTCTGAGACAGAGCTAGACAAACAGCATTCTTCCATTCTGAGACAGAGCTAGACAAACAGCATTCTTCCATTCTGAGACAGAGCTAGACAAACAGCATTCTTCCATTCTGAGACAGAGCTAGACAAACAGCATTCTTCCATTCTGATACAGAGCTAGACAAACAGCATTCTTCCATTCTGAGACAGAGCTAGACAAACAGCATTCTTCCATTCTGAGACAGAGCTAGACAAACAGCATTCTTCCATTCTGAGACAGAGCTAGACAAACAGCATTCTTCCATTCTGATACAGAGCTAGACAAACAGCATTCTTCCATTCTGAGACAGAGCTAGACAAACAGCATTCTTCCATTCTGAGACAGAGCTAGACAAACAGCATTTTACTATCTAAAAAAGGAATAGTGTAAAAGATTCAGCAGTTCAACAGCAGAGGTTGGCTAAAAAGACACAGGCAGATCAAACATCATCCAAAGTAACAATAACATGTCTAATTTGTTTTAGGACTTATGGAAGCAGCATAGGGTTTATTAGCCAACTATGAACTCATAAACAAGGACATAACTCTAAATGTGTTTCAAAAAGTGGATGTAACAAATGGTCGTCATCATTGTACATTCCACAAACAGCAAAATATATTATATGAATTGAGTATGGGTATCTATTTATGTGACATGTCCGTTACAGAATGTTACCCTCACTGCCACTCTGTAAGCCTCTTGATTCTGTGCAAGCTATCCAGACTCTTTCAGTTTCATGTTCAGGTCTTTGATATCCTTTGTCCATCAAAATCTTGGTCTGCCACGTGCTCTCTTTCCTGGAATTTTTACCTCCAAAATTACTCTTTCTAAACCATTGAACTCCATTGTCTTTTTATATTCAAAAGTTCATTAACTTGAATTTTTTGATATTTTTAAGTTGCCAGTCTTCTCTGGCCAATTTTTTCCAGATACCTATGGTGGCCCATATTTCTCTCTATGATGTTCTTAGGATTTTTCTATAACATTTTATTTCAAATGTTTATATATTCTTGTCCTTTATGGATGTCATTTCCCATGTTCCACTGGAAGAATATAGCATTTTAATAGTTGTAACTTTGTTTTTATGTTTGTCCTTTATTTGTGGTCATCATGAGTATTGTGACATTGTATACATGCCAGCAGTTTGCTTATTCTTTCTGAGTCAGTTTTGTATTCATATTTTGCAATATTGTTATATTTACTGAAATGCTGTTACCAATTTCATTTCATTACATTTTCTCTGTGTTATTATTTTTATTCTTAATTTCTGCAGGAATGGACATGCATTGATGGCATTCCGACTGTCCAGAGTATCTGCTCCCCTCAATCCAGACAAGACAATCGAGCTGGGTCACCACATTCTTAAAGCGCATATCTACAAAACAATCAGCCGACATCTTGGGTACTCATCACGAGACATGCAAGCATACTGGATGTGTCTTAGTTCTCGTAGTCTGAATGAGGCTCTCGTCTCCCACAGAAACATCTACTCTCCAAATGTAAAAGTGAGTGGAAATTAAAATATATATTAATGACACATTTGACCATCTCAGTAATATAACAATTTGACAAGTTCAGCCTCTGAGACAATAATTTCAGTAATATTAAAGTTATATTGTCTGTTATGTCATTATGGACAGTATGAGCTGTACATTTTCTGAAAGCTTGAAATGTCTTTTTTCCTTTAAGTGGCATTATTTTCAACATAGTCGCCATCCTGGTCTACATATAAACCTCAAAGTTTGACTAATTGTTGAATCCCATTTAGGAATAAATCTGAGATCTTTGCACACAACCAGATATGCTTAGTTAGTTAGTTGTCGGATCATCATCACTGCAAACTGGACACGTCCATAGTTGCTCTGATCTCTCATTGAGTGTATCTGCCATTACACTTGTGCGCCCTCCAAAATTTTCACTTCTAGCGACACCGCATTTCATTCCTTGATCTTTAATCATGGACATTGAAAAGGAATCATCATCCACATTAGTCTCACACTTGCATGCTATATTTCTTAAGGAGTTCAAAACGTCAGCTCGATCCATTGCCCCATCGCCCTGTGCAACAAGCGCGCATGACACCAGTTAATTGCCTCGAACACCCACATGTCCCAGCATGAAAATAAATGTAACCACTTTCAGCTTCGCCTTTCTCAAGGCCTCAATCCACTGTTTGTGAACGAGACCCATTTGTACCTTCTTAATCATACTCATAGAGTCACTCAAGATGCAGACCTGCATTACCTTCTTTGTGCATACCCACTCAAATGCCGTTGTGACCGCCATAGTCTCCATGGTCATGCTACTCATAGTAACTGCAAAGGCACCACTCTCTTCCCTGATCATTTTACCTGCACACTGAACTGTGAAGGCTCAAGCACTGCGAACATGTCTAATCACAGATCCATCGGTGTATATAATCACATCCCCCTCACTGACCAAAGCATGCACTTCTTTCTCCACAGCTGTAGGATGCCATTCTCTGCATTCCCTGCTAAGTGATATTACTACTCAAGTTTTGAATTGTGTGGGTAGACCTATCCATTCCACACCTGCATAGCTACTTGCATATAATTATCAGAAGTATAATTGTTTCTTCAGTTGTAGAAAATGGCACGTCATAAGGTCGTAGATCAGTGCTGTAAGACTGGTATATTAAAATTGTGCCAGAGTTAAGACATTCTAATGAAATCACCATGTGTTGACTCAAGTTAGGGTGAGCGTTTACGTGCTGAGAAATCTAATGTCCACATGAACATGCAGCAGTTTTGTGCAGTTTCTGCAAAGCTATTACATAATAATCAGAGTTTATTGCAGTCCTTAAAACAGTATGTAGACTACATCTTTACATCTTTACAATTTGGAAATATGGTAATCATCACTTATTTTTTAAATTGAAAACAATAACTTGGAATTTTTGTGTGGATGTGGTAGATGAATCCTGACATTGGCTCTCAGTGAGTCCTGACATCGGCTCTCAGTGAGTCCTGACATCGGCTCTCAGTGAGTCCTGACATCGGCTCTCAGTGAGTCCTGACATCAGCTTTCAGTGAGTCTTGACAGCGGCTCTCAGTGAGTCTTGACAGCGGCTCTCAGTGAGTCCTGACATCGGCTCTCAGTGAGTCCTGACATCAGCTTTCAGTGAGTCTTGACAGCGGCTCTCAGTGAGTCCTGACATCAGCTCTCAGTGAGTCCTGACATCAGCTTTCAGTGAGTCTTGACAGCGGCTCTCAGTGAGTCCTGACATTGGCTCTCAGTGAGTCCTGACATCGGCTCTCAGTGAGTCTTGACAGCGGCTCTCAGTGAGTCCTGACATCGGCTCTCAGTGAGTCCTGACAGCGGCTCTCAGTGAGTCCTGACAGCGGCTCTCAGTGAGTCCTGACAGCGGCTCTCAGTGAGTCTTGACAGCGGCTCTCAGTGAGTCCTGACAGCGGCTCTCAGTGAGTCTTGACAGCGGCTCTCAGTGAGTCTTGACAGCGGCTCTAAGAACAAATAAGAAACTTCCCTTGTAAATGTGATTACTATAATTACTATTATCTGTAAGCCTCTAGGTTCTGTGCAAATTGTCTGGTCTGTACCTGTGTCATGTTAAGACTGTAAGCTTCATTATCTCACAGAGACATTATAAAGTATATTCCTGTGAAAAAAACAACAGCAGTTTCTTAATATTTGTAATGTTTTTCTGTTTGCCCCGTGCAATATATTTTCCATCTGTGATGTTTTTATTGACCCACTGCTAATCTCTTTCTGATCTCTCCTGAGCAATCTCCTGTGATGTTGATGGTTGACCTAAGATATTCAAAGTTGTTGACATATTCTAGTTGTTCTTTATCAATGACTATTGCAGGTGTGATTCCATTTCTGTTGATATGTATTAATTTTTTCATCTTGTGTTGAGGATAAATTTTGAGCCTTGTGTGATTTTTAACTGATATAATCATGCATTCTAAACCTGTGGGGCTTCTAAATACTAGGGTGTAGTCATCTGTGATACTAGGACGGAGTCATCTGTGATACTAGGGCGGAGTCATCTGTGATACTAGGGTGTAGTCATCTGTGATACTAGGACGGAGTCATCTGTGATACTAGGGTGGAGTGATCTGTGATACTAGAGTGGAGTGATCTGTGATACTAGAGTGGAGTGATCTGTGATACTAGGATGGAGTCATCTGTGATACTAGGGCGGAGTCATCTGTGATCTGTTGCCTTGTTCCATATAAGGTGTCCCGTCTATCCGGCCTGAGAGGGAGGAAGAATTTTTCTGTCATCCAGCACTGGGCATTAAAACAGGTGGTGGTGGTCAACAGTTTCATAGGGATCGGACACAGCTGACACAGCAATAATTTATGAAAACTCTAGTGCTTCCTCCAGCTTTCTTAGCCTTTAGGGCTCTGAATTACAAATTAAGAAACATCCTCTGGGGCCTGACTTATTTTTTGGAAAATTTGCGTTATTGATGGTGGGTGTTTTGAAAACATGATAACATTTTTGTTTTAAAAGATATCAAAATAATTTTTGCATATCTAAATAAAGGAGTGAATAGTGAATGTAGTCATATTTTTTTTGGTTGTAATGTGTAATGTAATGTTGTTCATCCATCACATGATGATGATGACCATTTGTTACATCCACTTTTGAAAATTCAATTTTAGTTATGTCCTTGATTTGAAAATGACATGCACTGGGGATTTTGATTAAAGTGAGGAAGAGTTGTGCAAAGCGTCACCCTCACTCTCTTGTTGGACCTCATTTTAAACCAGTGGCAAGATGAATCGAGACGACTGGAAGTGAAGTACGATGCAGTGGGTGACCATGGTTTTCTACGTGTCTCACCATGCCCAATGCGGTCCACACCGCATTGCTTGCGTTCGCCTACATTAACCAGTGGGCCGATAAACCATTGTACCTCGTACGCGTAAATTCGCCGAATATCAGACTTTACGTGTTTAGGTTGAGAAGACCGTTATGCCTTTTCAGATAGTCTCAGCACGATATCACCTACTTTATAACTGGATAGTCTCAGCACGATATCACCTACTTTATAACTGGATAGTCTCAGCACAATATCACCTACTTTATAACTGGATAGTCTCAGCACAATATCACCTACTTTATAACTGGATAGTCTCAGCACGATATCACCTACTTTATAACTGGATAGTCTCAGCACGATATCACCTACTTTATAACTGGATAGTCTCAGCACAATATCACCTACTTTATAACTGCCTAAAAGGCTGTCAGTCGAGTGTGGAGCCAGAACACGCCCCAGGCAGTCCACTGGTGCTGTGTTCACACGACACGTCAAATTTTTTTTTGGTTGTATGTATGATATGATAGTTGTGAGCAAGTCGTGAAGTTGAAAATTTGGGGGGGGGGAAATCGGAAAACGCTATTTTCAAATCGCACATATAACTTCTTGACGACCCTAATACTTGAGCAATGTGTGGAAACATTGATAAAATCCTCCTAAATACCTATACTTGTTGTATATATATTGTTTAATATCCAAACTAATATAATATAGCCTAAAAAAACTAATAAAACGTAGTTGAACCTTGGACTACAATATGCTACAGATTTAGTAGAACCTTGGATTACAATATGCTACAGATTTAGTAGAACCTTGGATTACAATATGCTACAGATTTAGTAGAACCTTGGATTACAATATGCTACAGATTTAGTAGAACCTTGGATTACAATATGCTACAGATTTAGTAGAACCTTTGATTACAATATGCTACAGATTTAGTAGAACCTTTGATTACAATATGCTACAGATTTAGTAGAACCTTTGATTACAATATGCTACAGATTTAGTAGAACCTTTGATTACAATATGCTACAGATTTAGTAGAACCTTTGATTACAATATGCTACAGATTTAGTAGAACCTTTGATTAGAATATGCTACAGATTTAGTCCTAGTTGAATCAGTAATTAATCATTTACCCTGTCTTGTTTATCCAGGTCAGCAGGTTGATTCTTTTGTCAGGAGGAAACCCAAACACACAAACAGAGTACCTTAGTAAAGCTCCCATATTATGTGTAGCTGCAAGGGAAGGATTTGCTGATATGGTTTCATTGCTGATGGAATTTGGAGCTGATCCTAATGCAGCATCGGAGACTGGGATGACACCATTGTGTCATGCGGCTGCTGCAGGACATAGAGAAGTGATCAGGATGCTGTGCTCTCAACATGCTCGGGTAATTGAAAAATTTGGATCAAATTGTGTGTCTTTCCGTCACCTTTCTTTGATCATTTTAAGATATGTATGTTCTTCTAGATCTGTTCTCAAAATCCCACTGGTTAGCAGGGTGTCTGAACAACCATACACAAATAATTTTCATTATCAAATTCCCACTTGATCTCTCTTGTAGCAGGATATAAGTTTTTAGACACATAAACCCAGACAACACAGCATCATGGAGTCACGTGTGGGACTGAATATATTGTTACAGATGACAGGGAAATGTTTTAGCCATAGAATTATGAATAGATATCACAGTTTTTGTGCATGTTCTTGTGTTTGTACATGTCCTTGTGATTGTACATATCTTAGTATTTGTAGGGGAGCGAGGTAGCCTAGTTCATAGTGAGCTTGCTTGCTATCACCAGGCTACAGCGTGACAGGTTCAAAACCATGTCCGGCCAAAAAATGTCTGGGTCGTGATTTCTCGCTTGACTTAACCACTCCTCCAGTCGACTCAGTTGTAAATGAATACCTGATGCATGAGCTACAGGAGGTAAAGAAAGCAATGAAGGGAACTGGCCACTCCACCTAATAGTTGCTGCGACTTAGTACATGAAGAGGTATCTTCATACCCGACGGCAGGTTGCTGCCATGGGACATACCTGTATGTTTAGTGTTTGTACATGTGCTAGTGTTTGTACATGTCTTTACAATTTCAGAGCATCCATAATGGAGTGTGTTCTAAAATCAATAAAGAAATCTATATTCTGGAAAATCAATAAAGAAGTCCATGTTTTGGAAAATCAATAGTCTATATTCTGGAATGTCAATAAAGGATACTTATGTTCTACAAAATCAATACAAGGAGACTTTGAAAATCCATAAAGGAGACTGTTATTGAAACAATATGTCACAAAAATAAATAAATGATAATGGTCTTGATCAATGTTCCCTCTAATTTTCTTCTTATGTGAGCACATCTAAAGATGTCTGAGCAGTGAATATTTCTCTGTGAAGTTTTCTACTAAAAACAGTCATTTGATCATTCTTATTGTGTGTGGGCAGTACATTTTTAAGAAGTGGTATGTTCTAATTACATGTGCGGCCGCTCACCTGCTCATGTTGGACGGAATATTAGTCTTGTTATACATATGAAATAGTTATCATAATTATTGCTTGTTCCAAGTATGTGCTTGTCTGTTTCAGCTGTCAGCCCAAGACAACCAGAACCAATGTGCTGTCATACATGCTGTCATTCATGGACAGCTAGATACTCTCATGTTTTTGCTGCAACACAACTGGGCTGTGATCACTGGCGAGCCAACAAAAGATGAAGCAATCACACAATGTTTTGTTGCTTCCGCTGCTACAGGAAATAGACAGGTGAGATTTCACCCAACCAGTCTGTCATCATGTATCTTATAATCCAAAACTTTATATTCTTTTCTTCATCTCACCTACAAATTCTTGAAATAGTAGGGGAACACTTTAGGCTGTTATAGTTGTTGGGAATACTTTTTGCCAGTTTTATATGCAGTGGTAGTAGCTTTTGGAATCTTCAACTGTAAGTCTAAAATAGTTATTACATGACAAGGATGAGGTAATCCTGTGAGCAGGTAGTTCCTCACAGACCATAGTTTTCTGATAAAAGCATAGTCCCTGAATGGAGTAGCTAAGATGACATGTAAACAAGATTTGTTGTCAGGGGCATATTTGTGTTAGAGGGGTTCAATGTGTTAATTTTTGTGTTAGAGGGGTTCAATGTGTTAATTTTTGTGCTAGAGGGGTGTAATGTGCTGATTTTTGCATTAGAGGGGTTTGTGTTAATTTTTGTGTTAGAGGGGTGTAATGTGTTAATTTTTAAGTTAGAGGGGTTTGTGTTAGAGGGGTTACTGTTAATTGTTTTAGAGGGGTTTTATGTGTTCATTTTTGTGTTAGCGTGGATTTATGAATGCATGTTTAATCCACAAAGGGAGACAATCCTGTGAGGCAGTAACCCAGGATTGTTGTTGTTGCTGTTTGATGATAATATTCAAATTATGATGAATAATGTGACTCATATCCCAGAATCATCATTTCCTGCCAGGATCATTGTATATACTTCTGGGCCAACTAGTTTATTATTTTTCTGTCCGTTTTTTTATTTCAGACCAAAGGCACAAAGGCACAAAAAATCTATCTTTATGTCATCCATGGGAAACATTTGAGAGACAGTAATTTGTTTCACGGGTGACAGAATGTCAGCCACAGATGACAGAATGTCAGCCACAGGTGACAGATTGTCAGCCACAGGTGACAGATTGTCAGCCACAGGTGACAGAATGTCAGCCACAGGTGACAGAATGTCAGCCACAGATGACAGAATGTCAGCCACAGGTGACAGATTGTCAGCCACAGGTGACAGATTGTCAGCCACAGGTGACAGATTGTCAGCCACAGGTGACAGATTGTCAGCCTTTCCCTAACTTTCCCTATTCAACTCCAATGACATGGCTAGAAAGAAGACAGTGGCAACATTTTTTTGCACTGTGTACAAGGAGTTTCTGCACTGTGTACAAGAAGTTTTTACACTGTGTACAAGAAGTTTTTGCACTGTGCACAAGAAGTTTTTGCACTGTGTACAAGGAGTTTTTGCACTGTGTACAAGAAGATCCTGGTTGTCACATTGCATAAAGAGAGGTGAAAAATGCGGATCTAGCTATCAGATTATTTTTATCATTATATGTGTGTGTGTGTGTGTGCTTGTGTACAGCAGTGCCAACTCCTTGGCAATGACCTAGGCTAGTTGGCTGAACTGCATGAATTACATGAAGCTACTCAGCAAGGGGAGGTCCTTTATGTACTGTACACACAACTGCTGGTGGGGAAGGTAGAAGATTGTATTGTTGGCAACTGCATTGAAGGCATGTGTTGGAAAGGCTAAGTATTGTCTGAGGGTATATTAAGGACAGTAAAGTATAATTGACCATAACGAGCTCAGAAACCATAATCAGCCCAGAAAGCAATGGCAAACTACTAAGATGTATACAATGGCAAGAAATTAAGGATGACCACAAATACGCTTTAAATGTCTGGCTGCGTGTCCTCCAGACTTTTATATATTTCTAGAAGCAGACCACAACTACGATAGACACAGTATACCGAAGACATGACATGAACAAAATGGAAGAGGCTGGACATCTTGCACAGAACTAAGAGGCTTACAGAATGGCAGTGAGAACAACATACTGTAAAGGACACGTTATATAAATAGATAGAATGTGCGTACACATGTATGCTTGTGTGTGTTTATATATGTGTATATATATATATGTAACTTGGTAAATGACAAATATTTCATGTCCCCAGATTTTGGACTACCTTCATCAAGCTTACAGTGGGTCAAGGTTAAACTTGGTAGATTCCTTACTGGAGGAGACTGGTATGTGACTGGCCATACATTGCCAGATTGTAATTAACAATATTTACATGCTAAATTATTTAATATGCAAATGTGGAATACATAGTATTTTTAGTCAAAAAGTGACCAGGACTTGGTAAAAAGTGAGTCATGTCTCATTACATATCCAAACCAAATAGGTTTATGCAGCTTCATCACTATCAGAAGTGGTTCTTGATAACCTGCAAGTTTATTTTATTTGCTGCTGGGTAAATATATTTGTCTTGTGTTCTATATAAATCCAGTGTAGTATTTCCATTGGCACAAATTTACTCAGTGGCACCCAGCTGCTCTCCAAAACTTGGCTGATCAAAGAGCAGAAATACACAGAAGTTATTCTACCATTTTGAACATATAACAAAACAATTTAATTTTCTAAAAATATTTTCAAAGGAAGAGTTGAGGATGAAGGTGATGAGGATTCCAAATAAAAACTTTGATTAACAACATCAAGAAATAGTCCAGGCATGATTATTGATTAACAACATCAAGAAATTATTCTGGCATTATTTTTAACATCAAGAACTGGTCAAGGCATTATTTTTGATTAACATCAAGAACTGGTCAAGGCATTATTTTTGATTAACAACATCAAGAAATGATCCAGGTATGATTTTTGTTCAACATGATCAAGAAATGATCCAGGCATGATTTTTAATTAACAACATCAAGAAATGGTCCAGGCATTATTTTTTATTAACATCAAGAAATGATCCAGGCATGATTTTTAATTAACAACATCAAGAAATGGTCCAGGCATAAAACTTTAATTAACTACATTCAAGAAATTGTCGAGGCATAAAATTTTCAATAACAACACCAAGAAATGATCCAGACATGATTTTTGACTGAACATCAAGAAATGGTCCAGTTATGATTTCTTATTAACAACATCAAGAAATGATCCAAGCATTATTTTTGTATGCACATCCAAACAGTTGTAGACAAAGATGTTTGCATGACTTTTTGCTTATGTTAATTATATAAAATAATGACATGTTGAAATCAACCAATTATTTTAGCCTTGACCGCTGCGTGCTTACATGGAAGAAAAGATGCTGTCCACTTTTTGCTGGAGTCTGGTGCTGATATTACAATTGCAAACAGCAAATCATTTACTCCATTGTTGTGCGCTGCCAAATCTGGACGATGGGAAATCTGTGATATTCTTCTGGCTACCGGAGCTGATCTAGAGACTGCAGACAAGTATGGCAGGACTCCGCTGATGATCGCTGCTGGGGAAGGACATATTGGAGTGTTAAATTTGTTGCTAGATAAAGGTAACTAGATCGAGAATTATTTTGTGCGTTAATATAGATATGTGTGTTATGCTTATATGTTAATATTAATGTTTGTATGTTCATATTGATGTTTGAATGTTCATATTGATGTTTGTATGTTCATATTGATGTTTTAGTCTATGTGTTAATCATGGCCTAGTTCAGGGTACAAAAAATAGGTCTTCTCTTCTATCTTATTGCCATGCATGTCATAGGAGGTGACAAAGGAAAGTTTGGAAATAGGCTGACAACCTGTCACCTGTGAGAAATTCATTGGACTGCATGTCTATTATATATTTGTTCATACAAAGATCTTTTGATTGAAATGTCAACCATTTTATTCTTATCATTGTTTTTGTTTCCATTCTTATTGACTTTATTATCATTGTTTTTAATCATCTTTTATTAGTAGTGGCAGGTATTTATAACACATATGATTATTCATCAATATCACTCTTAACTGTTACATCCTGGGTCAAAGGGCATGCACCCATTGACTGCTGGATCAGTAACCAACTAACTATCATCTGTTAAGTTGGAACAATAGTAAGAACAAAGGGCATGAGCCCATTGACCGCTGGATCAGAACCAACTAACCAACCAACTGTTAGGTCTATAGCATATCCCTTTCATTGTAAACAAAACAGTGGCAATACTTTTTTTTGTTGTATTGTGTTAGTTGCATCTCATTAATTTTTACCTGTATCTGTTAAATGTAAAAACTAATATCACACATGTTTGAGAAGGTAATTTACCTGTATTACCTGTCCCACCTTGTGCAGGTGCTAGTCAGGTGAGCACAGACAAGGAAGGACTGACCAGTCTCTGCTGGGCTTGTCTTCGAGGACATTTGCTTGTAGTGGAGTCTCTGGTGAAGCACGGGTCAAATGTTCAGCATTCTGATAACAGTGGTCGCAGTCCACTACATCTAGCAGCTTTCTATGGAGATGCAAACATTGTGAGTATTTGAATGATTAACCTATATAGGTTGTGATAGGTTGTGATAGGTTGTGATAGGTTGTGATAGGTTGTGATAGGTTGTGATAGTCCTAAATCTGATACTAAATTCATCTGATAATGTCTCTCCTGCCCAATAGAGCTTTTTATTTATCGAGTCAGTTTCCTGACAATTGATTCTTTCTTTTTATCTTTCTACTTTTCAACTTTTCAATCTTAAGGCAGTTTCCAAGAAAATACAAGGCGAACATTAAAAATAATGGCACTATCACAAAAGTATTAAGTTGTGTAGCACAGTAGCTTAGTTGATAGTTGATATCACCTGGTTAAAGTGTGCCAGGTTTGATGCCACACCTGGACAGATTTAAATTCCGGTTGTGATTTCTCACCTGACATGACCGCTGCTGCAGTTGACCCAACTGTAAACGGGTACCTGATACATGAGTTGGGTAAGGTAAAAACAGCAAGGAAGTGAACTGGCTACCCCACCTAATACTTGCAGAGGCTTAGTACATGAAGATTTATCTTTATCCTGATGCAGGTTTCTGCCATGGGACTGACTTTTACTTTAAGTCATGGACTCATTACTTTTTATGACATGTTCCTTAGTTGTTCAGATAAGTAAGGTTTCTTTCAGAATTGTGTATATTGTTGCCCTTTTATTTACTCCTGTTTTTTTAAAAGTTAGTTAGTTCCTTTCATGCTGCAAGCTTTAGGGCAGAGGTTTTGGTTCTCCATATGATGCGGTCCGCTGACTGCAGCTTTAGTTCCTGGCTTTGAATACTGTTTACATCCGAAAATATTAAAACGAACCTCCATCACATAAAGAATCAGTAAACCTCTGTTTCAAGAATAGTGGGGGTTTTACGATTGTGCTTATTAGGACACAGATCAACCGAACATAGCAAGTATGAAGAGCACAAATACTTCCATCTTGAACCAGAAACCAAGTGACACCTGTTATTTCTTAAGTGACTCCTGTTATTTGTTAAGTGACTCCTGTTATTTGTTAAGTGACTGCTGTTATTTATTATATGACTCCTGTTATTTATTAAGTGACTCCTGTCATTTAAGTGACTCTTGTTATTTGTTAAATAGTTAATAAAGATAAATGTCAAAGTTAGTCACATCGTGAATCAGAACCATAATATCCAGGTTTTACCCAAGACCACTCTGTTTACCTGGCCACCACTCTATTACCTGGTCACCACTCTGTTACCTGGTCACCACTGTTACCTGGTCACCACTGTTACCTGGTCACCACTCTGTTACCTGGTCACCACTGTTACCTGGTCACCACTGTTACCTGGTCACCACTCTGTTACCTGGTCACCACTGTTACCTGGTCACCACTGTTACCTGGTCACCACTCTGTTACCTGGCCAGTGGTTGACTACATACTAAATAGCTAGTATTAACTTGAGCCAGTACTCAGAGCATGAACCAGCAGGTACCAATTTCCTGATGATTGGTTCAACCACAGGGTAATTTGTAAGCCAGATTGGGGAGTGAACTTGAATTTAAGTTTCCTGGTTGACATGTAGGTGACTTACCCTCAACTCCACCGTGGTTCCCACATGGTTGTTGGCTGTTGTTCAACAACCATGACAAATCCTGTTGTACTTATTTTCCAACATTACGTGTAACATTATTTCTGTTGTTTATTACCAGGTTCCTTGTTTTTTATTCTGAAACTAAATATTTCTTGCATGTATTCTATTTTCATTGGTTATACCATTTCTGCTGTAGGTTCAGTTCCTAATAGATCACGACGCTCAGATTGAGCACACAGACTTTAGTGGAATGCGAGCATTGGATCGGGCTATTGCCTGTCGTAACACCGCTGTCATTATGTGCTTTCTCAGGAAAGGAGCTAAATTAGGTTAGTATTAGTGGCTGATTGGGAATATCTATAGTAGATATAAGAATTATAGGGACATTCACGGTGAAGTAATGGTAGGAACTATATTTACATTGGGTGAAGTAATAGTAAGAACTATAGTTAATAACATTGTAACAAGAAATATTGAACGTTTTTATCCATATAAATTGATTCAACAGCATGGAAAAACTAGTAATGGGAGGCATGGTTGCTGGTAACCGGGAAAAGAGCCACTCAAGATGATGCTGACATTTCAGAGTGCTTAAACATTTTCTTGTCTGCTGCATGTTGATTTGACCAGGATTCTAAGTTGTTCAGAAATAAGAGAACATTCTAGAAAGAATATAGTCAACTCATTAATAGGAGATATGTGAACACATACCCAGTGAATATAGTAAAATTTGATACATATAAAATGGATAATGTGGAAGTAAGACCTCTGGAAACAGCTACAATGGATATACCAAGCACTGGTACTGTCAACCGCTTACACTCTGATTTATTGAGACTGTAATGAGAGCACCCATGGACTTCTCTGGTGTGTGTACTGATGTTACAGTCACAACTCCCTCTGGTATATTTACAATTACACAGAAAATGACAGTCCCAGTTCCTTCTTAATTAATTAATGTTATTTTAAGCCCTCTGCGGCGCTTAATTTTGAACATTCTTCTAAGCCATCTGTGGTGCTTAATTTTGTCAATGCCCTATCTCAAGCCCAGATACTTTATTCTGGACATGTAAGAGGAATCATCACCCAAATTAATTTTATAATTGAGGTTATGTATGTCAGCCCAGTCCATCGCTCCACGGCACTGACAGAGCTCATCACAATGACAGAGCTGACTGGCCTATCTGTTCATTTTTCCTCCAGTAAGTTACATTCCTGACTGTATAAACCAACTTTCCTGCGAACATACACAGACAATAATTTTTCAACATTGGGTCATCAATAGAGGTAGATCCAGGAATAGGGTAATAAAGTTTTGCTAAATCACTAGAGACACACATAATGACACACACAAATCGACGTTTTGACCAAAAGGCCCTTATCAAGACAACAATTGAAACAAAATTAAAACATATAACAGAAAACAAACAGTAATGACATCGACTGTCACAGTGGTATGTGTAGGCCTTTTGGTCGAAACGTTGATTTGTGTGTGTCATGTGTGTCTCTAGTGATTTAGCAAAACTTTATTACCCCATTCCTGAATCTACCTGTTGGATTTCAGTTATGCGTAGTAAGTACATATTATCGATTTTCATCAATACAGGTCCAGACACATGGACAATGGCTGCTGGTAAAACTGATGTGCTGTTGTTACTACTGAACAAGCTCATGGAGGATGGGAATATTCTATACAAGGTATTTTTGCCAGCGAACTAACACAAACAACACAGTTAGACATTTGAACTTAGACATTTGAACTTAGAAATTTGAACTTAGACATTTGAACTTAGACATTTGAACGTAGACATTTGAACTTAGACATTTGAACTTAGACATTTGAACTTAGACATTTCTTCTTCTTCTTCTTCAGCGTTCATTCTCAAATTCCCCCTGGATTTCTCTTGTAACAGAACAATGGTCCTACAAGATTTCCAGTTGGATGTAGTCCAGAGAATGGAAATGCGTTGTGTTGCCGTTTTATTTGCGCCAATGGCCCAACACATCCGTCTTCGGCGGGAACTTAGACATTTGAACTTAGACATTTGAACTTAGACATTTGAACTTAGACATTTGAACTAACAAATTTGAACTGCTTAAGTTGAGTTTTTCTTATGGTCAACCACACAACCTATGGTAGACCATCATCAGTATTATTTACACTTTGAGCTTTATATGTTTATTATTCTTCTCCATTCTTTCTCAACCTCTTGTTGATTAGCAGGTTTTAGTCCAGAAAGTTGAATGTGTTGTGTCATATTTAAGAGTTCAGCTGTGATATCTGTGCCGTTTCTACAAGTACATCTGACTTTAATTTGGCTTGATTGGTTTCTTTAACAGCTAATTCCACCCTAAACCTTCTTTGTTGCATCTTATGACATTCATGTAGGGATACAGTGTTGCTACATTCTTTGCTACTCTTTTGGGTCCCAGCAACATACATCCTAAAACTAAAAGAAACTGGAAATCTGTATACCCTATAGTGAGTATATAACTACTTAGAGAACAGCAACTAGAGTGAAAAGCTGATAAATCTTCTATTTTTATAGTGAATTTAAAATATATTTAGCCTATCCACCAATCAAAGCACACTTAATGATTATCCACCAATTAAAGCACACTTAATGATTATCCACCAATCAAAGCACACTTAATGATTATCCACCAATTAAAGCTCACTTAATGATTATCCACCAATCAAACCACACTTAATGATTATCCACCAATCAAAGCACACTTAATGATTATCCACCAATCAAAGCACACTTAATGATTATCCACCAATCAAAGCACACTTAATGATTATCCACCAATCAAAGCACACTTAATGATTATCCACCAATCAAAGCACACTTAATGATTATCCACCAATTAAAGCTCACTTAATGATTATCCACCAATCAAACCACACTTAATGATTATCCACCAATCAAAGCACACTTAATGACCTAAGTTACTTAATTAGCTAAGAAGCAAACGAACAGTTTTCTAAACTAAGCTCAATAGGCAAACCAGGGTGCTATGTTCAAGTCCTGGTACAATCCATATTATTTTTTATCTTCTCTTTCACAGAAAAATCGCATCAGGGAAGCTGGACAAAGATACCAATATGCTCTCAAGAAATTCCCCAAAGAAAATAGCCCAGATGAAGCACAAACTTTTCGTGAACTCAAGCTGAATTTTCTTCTGAATTTGTCCAGATGCAAACGCAAGATGAATGTAAGAATAGTGTTAATGACTACAGGAAATAAATAATGTTGAATGGACTATCATATCTGTAACATAGAAATATTTTGACATAAATTATATAAATACTTTAACATAAAAATCTGTAACATAGAAATACTTGCATGGATCAACAGACATGACAGATGAATGTTATCCCAGATGTATGTGCTGCTCATTTGGCAGGATGTAATGAGGCATGGTTATATGGAGGAAGTTTATGAATGCATGTTTAGTCCCTGATGGGAGGCTTTCCAGTGTGGTAGGAACATCTCATCCTGCCAGGAGAGCAGCACACACTTCTGGGACAACATTCTTCTGTCTAATCTGTTGACCCATCCACAGTGAGGGCACATCTAGCATTCTCCACCACCCAGGATTCTGCCACAAACAGTGCAATGTCCACTGCCCTGCATCTCTTTGTCCTCCTTGATGATGATTGGTTTGTCTAGGATTTATAGTTTGTCCTTGCTTTTCTAGATGTTGCTGTGATCCAACACTCCGAGCTGTTAAATCTTACAAGATGACAATGAAAAATAGCAGAAGAAAAAGAGACAAACAAGAAGTGGATTCATACTTGTATAATCAGAGAATCACTGTCTACCAAGACTAGACTGAGAAGTACCTATAAATTTGTACGGCAAAAGGCAAGGGGTTGTCATGAGCTACTTGCTCGCATCTAAAGGGATTAATTATATCAAAACCATACTTTATTTTCAGAACTATTATTATTTGAATACACTATTTGCAGAACTATTATTTGAATACTTTATTTACAGAGCTATTCTGTGAACTACTATTCTAACTCTCTTTCTCAGGATCTAACATCTGCTATTGATTTGGCAAGCAAAGCACTGGAGATGAGACCAAAATGTTTTGAAGCTTTCTATGCTAGAGCGAGGGCAAGACGGGATGACAGGTGAGAAGAACAGGGGTACATGTAAGCAGCAGTTCATTTTTTTAAATAAAGTTCTTCTTCTGCAGAAGTTCTCAAACAACTTCTAGTTAGCATGATGTAGTCCAAAAAATGGAATAAGTTGTGTCATGGTTTACAGTTTGACTGGGATATTTGAGCAACTTGGCCTGACACATCTGATTTGAACATTGCTTTTGGGTCAGTTCATCATATGGAATGGGACATTCAACCCTAGACCTCCTTAGTTGTCTCTTGTGACACTCATGGCAGGGTCGTAAAGGTTAAACAAATGAACCAAAATATGTAGAGGATTGACTTCCTTGTACTATGGTTTTCTCATATGTACTCTTCATAACGAAGTGACATACCACCAGCTGAGAGTACCAATCATAAGCACATAGCTCTGCAACTTCATGCGATAATCCCTTGTGGGATTATAATATGGTTCTATATACAGATAATCCCTTGTGGGATTATAATGTGGATCTATTTACAGATAATCCCTTGGAGGATTTTAATGTGGATCTATATACAGATATCATTACTTCTAACATTCCCTGCTGGTTCCAGAACAAGAGATGATTTGCTATTATACACTGTGATGACCATGTTTAACAATAGTCAAATTTCTTAAATATAACCTTGGGGATCAACTTCCACAAATGCTAAAAGTGCTATGATACTTCAGTTACACATCAACCCCATAGCAAGTGTATTACTAAGAATAATTCTACATCATTCCAAAATGGCTGCACCCACAAATTGCTCTAATACTGGTTTGTGGTTGGATTCTTGAATAATTGTTGTTTGTTTGCTGGTGGATTTGCCTCTAGAAAAAAAATCCTCTCATTTTCAGTCTGTGATGTCTGTCCATGCTTTTATTTGTCCTCCTCTGCTTCTTGCATCTTCTGCGGTTCCCTGTAGTATTGTTTTTCACTAGGAGTCATGTTGGCATATATGTCCCAGCCACTGTTGTTTCACTATTGAAAGCAATGGTTTTTGTGGACCTGTATACATCCTTATTTTATTTCTTACCTACACATTTATCTAATGCTCTCTATAGGACATTTGTATAATTTATTTGTAAGATTTATATTCAAAGTCTTGTAATTGTTTCTCCATGTCCACAGTGAGTGTCCGTCCAACTCTCGCAACCATACATCACAATAAAAAGCATTAGTGAGTTATACAATTTTATTTTCACTCAAACTCTGGTGTTGCTTTTCCAAATCAAGTTTAGCCTTGACATAGACGTTAAAACCATCTAGCCTTATCTTTAATTCTGCAATGCATTTTCCATCGCTGCATACGCTAGATTCGAGATATTTGAAAATATTTACTTTCTCAAGTGGATAACTTCAATTGTAAATTACATAATTTATTTGGAAACATTGTTTATGTCAAAGATATTAAATATGGTTTTTTTATTATCTTTTTCTCTGACAGACAATATGCTGCTGCCCAGCAGGACTTAATGGAAGCTCTCAGGTTGGCACCACAGAACAGAGAAGTTCAGCGTCTATTGAATCGTATTAAAGAGGAGTGTCAAGAACAGATGGCTCGGTATCAGAGTGGGGTGGGATCTACTGCAGGGGCTCAAGAAATCAACAGAATATCTGAAGATGAAGATGATTCTCTTGCCATTGACCAGCTGATTCCTGATGAAACAGCATTATGACATAATGCCAGTGGAAAATCTGGCCAAGACTGGGTTTGAGACTTTATAAACTTCACTTCTACACATGATTGGCTGTGGTTATGTGTGAATAACATTTCACTCCACATGATTGGCTAAGCTAAGTTTAAATAATATTTACTCCACATGATTGGTTGAGATATATTTAAATAGCATTTTGCTTGCACATGATTGGCTAAGATATATTTAAATATCATTTCACTTCCAAATATTTGACTAAAACAGTCAGAAAGTGTGCTCCGATACAGTGTCTCCTCAGGGATTCAAAGGCAAATACTTTTAGTATGTTTTATTCAACCGCCTTATTATATGAAAATGAACACTTAAAGGATATTATAATTCAACACATAATAATAGTTTCACAAACTATTTCCAGTTTGGGAATTGCCAGACAATTTTTATGGTGATGAATAAACACCAGACTACATTTGTTATTATGCAGTGGTGCAAGGTGGTGTTTATTTTACCAGAAATGAGAAAGTTTAACCATGGATTTCAGTGCTGTAGAATTGGTTGTCTAGCTACTAGTTTACCCAAATCTCAAATATTTACGGTTGCAGCTGTTGCCAAACAATCAATGTTGCCATTGTATTAATTGGAAGATTCTACATAGTACTCTGCAATCAAGGACACAGCTTGTAGTTAAAAAAAAGGAGAAATTCTTGATTCTTTAATAAAAACCAGCATCATGGCACAGTGGGCATTCCTATAAGTACTCCATTCCAGCAGCAATCCAAGAGTATGCCCAGTCAGATGTTGAGTACATGATCTTTGTAATTTTCCAGAGAGGACACATGTTCTCCCTTCATCCCTGGTCAACCACATTTTTGTCTTTCATACTTGCACACATATGTTGCCTTGATCATTCTGATTCTATCCTCTTTACTAGCATCTCTTTGTTAGCTAAAGTTTTCAATTCCTGACAGATTCTGTAACCAGTTTTCAATTCCTGTCAGATTCTGTAACAAGTTTTCAATTCCTGCCAGATTCTGTAACAAGTTTTAAATGCCTGCCAGATTCTGTAACAAGTTTTCTCACCAAGAGTCAGCTATGCTTTAAAATTAGCAGCCATTTAAAACTCTTTGTCTCCGTACGGCTTTCCTCCTATGCCGAACACAATATTCATATTAAAATGTAGATTTTAGCAGCTTTTCAGCATAACGGGTCTTCAAAATGTAGATATTAGCAGCTCAGTGGACATAGAGAGTTTAAGAATAATAACAACACCCATAACTTGTCAGTGTTATAGGGGTGCCACACTGGATTCATCATAAAAAGTAGTCCAAACATCTCTATCATCAGAATTTCGGAGGAGTGTAGAAAAATCACGCCCAGACCATTCCTTGATGTTATCAATCTAGGATTTTCTCTGTGCTCCTCCTTTCACCCTGGAATGTTCCTTGCAAAATAATTTTAGAAAGTGAGTAAATCTCTCGTTACATGTCCAAACCAAACAAGTTTATGCCATTTCACCATCGCCAAAAGTGGTTCTTGATAACCTGCAAGTTTGTGTATTTGCTGCCAGACAAATATATTTCTCTTGTGTTCTATATAGCTAATTCTTAACAAATGTCTGTAGCATGTAGAGAGCTGAGAGACTAGCGTCTGTAGCACTTGTTTTAAAAAGCCTGAATCTTTCTTTCTGTGTCTGCATTGAGTGTCCAACTTCTGAAATACAAAGTTATCAATCAAGACAATACTGAAACAGTCCGTTACAACATACTGAAGGATATATTAAAGAGATCGAAGCACCTATGTACTATGCCGAGAGTGCCAGGATGATGATGATCTGATGGCTGTTGTTGTTTGTCCATCACAAGTGATGATGACGATTTGTTACATCCACTTTTGAAAATTCAATTTTAGTTATGTCCTTGATTATGAGTTCGTAGATGGCTAATGAGCCCTATTCGAGCTGTAAATGTCCTTGGACAGTTTGGACATGGAATAACGACTGTAGACGGATCTTGATCTATCCGTGACTTTCTAGCTACTCTCCACTGTTGAGCTGCTGCATTTCTCTTCTTTTCACAAGATGATGCGCTCTTTTTTATTGTAGAGTGCCATGTAGATCTATTTTGTGTAAGTTCTTCCCATGTATCGTGGTCTATTTCAAAGGCTTTCAGTGAGTCCTTTAACAAGTCCTTGTAGCGCTTCCTTTGGCCAACTTGAGATCGTATACCCTTCTCTAGCTCACCATAGAGAAGTATCTTTGGCAGACGATGGTCTGGCATATGCACCAAATGACCTGCCCAATGAATCTGTGTCTGCATCATGAGGACAGGACTACAATTTATCAGCAGACTAATTAACTAGTCACCTATAAATGAGTCTCCGGGTGAGGGTGTTCGCTTCATTTCAATCCTCACTACAAAGAGACCCTTACACAATTTATTCATTATTATTTGTACTGGCCAGGATTTAATTCTGCAAGTGAAATTTTGTTTCTGAATTTTCATTTTTGTTTGGTGTATACGTTCCCCACAGAGCTTGAGAAACTTGTCTAACATTTGTTCTACAAATTCTAGTTATAAATTGAACCTACAAAAACTGAATAAGAACATTCTAGATTAAATATTGCTAGCTCCTCATGAACATGCTGTAGCACTCAAGTAGTGCTCATGTTGTAGCACTCAAGTAGTGCTCATGTTGTAGCACTCAAGTAGTGCTCATGTTCTGAAACTATTTCTGTAATAGCATTACCACTATTTCTTCTGTTATAGCATTATTTTTTATGAATTTTGTTGTTCTTCATTTCTTTGGTTTCTTTTCTGATTGCATGTCATAGATAACAGAGGATATCAATATACATTTCCTAGTTTTATATATATATATTAATATAATAATTATACATTTTTATTAGTTATTTTCTTTTCTGTTATTATTTTTAGATGTTGCACATTATCTTTAGAGCTTTGGTCTCACACCAGTGAAGTCGCTTGATACCGGGTTTTTTTTGTATGAGTGTAAAGTAAAAAAAAACCACCCTGAATATGATGTGTCAACAGCAAAGACATGCAGCCTTTATGACACAAGCCACTCATTACCTCCCTGTAAACCCTAAAGGGAAAATACAGTATTGACCGTTTCTTTAATACCGGTATATAATTTTATTATTGTGGTTTGACTGAACCTGTTAGGAGATATATGTTATGACAGCATAGCTTATTGAATGAATAAACTCGACTGAAGTGTTTTTGGATGTGTTGGACCACTGGTGCAAATAAAATTGTGACACAACACATTTCCATTCTCTGGACTATGTCATGCTGGAAATTCAATAGGACCATGGACCTGCTACAAGAGAAATCCAGCAGGAGTTTGAGAATGAGTGCTGAAGAAGAAGAAGAATGAATAAACACACAGAATATGTGAATGATTTCAATAAATTTTTCTTCGAATTCTAACCTTGAATTGATTGTAGGAAGAAGGATGTAGCTAAATAAGAGTGTCATCAAGGTAGACAGAGAATACTGGTAAAGCAATATAGAGTGGGTGTTCTCATGCTGAGGGACATATCGGAGCACTTATAATAAACCAATTGTTTGATATGAGGAAAATCATGTGTCAACTAATAAACTTAAGCAAAATGTGCAGAAGATTTACTTCATTGTACATGGATTTCCTCAAATGTACTTCATCAGTCTCAACAGAACATCATCATCACTGCATGTAAAGAGTATTGTGTGAATCACATAACTCTATAACTAAGTAAATTTAAGATAGCACAGTACACGAGGATGAAAAACACAGACTGCACGCAATGTTGTATTCTGCAAGTACATTTTATATATATATCTTGTGATTAATAGTTTTGTTTCAATAAATAAATTATGCGTGTGAAATTGCTGATTGTTATGGCTACCTGATAATTGTTAAATAACGACTCTTCCAGTGATAAATTGTAGTCCTGTCCTCATGACCTCCTGGATCACGTGGACTTGACCATTCCTTATGTCTAATATGTCTAAGGAAGGTAACCCTTTAAATCATTTGACAATAAATTTTCTATTCCTTTAAGGGATAACCTCCCTTTTAGTGTTTATATAGGTATCCCGGCTCTGTGGTAGTATGGCACAGAGCGCACCTGTTACGGCCAAGGTCCCTGTTCAAATCCCGCTACAGGAATTTGTGCATTCGGACTGTTCAGAAAGCAATGGCAAACTACTCAACATATTTATACCACCTAGAAAATCACAACAGTCAAAAAATGCTGGGTTGATGGTTACGTCCTGAAAAGGATATGCTACCAATTTATAGGTATCCATCACCCCTAGATCAAGTAACCATCACCCCTGGTTCAGCCCATATTGATCAGTAGATTTTGATGATAGAACTAATTATGTTTATCTATAATCTGTATTGAAATATATTTGATCATAATCTTATATATGTCCTTGTTGAGATGTGTTCCAGCGTTTTCATACGATGTATGTGATGTGTGTCATTATATTTAAATTATATGTGTGGTTATATTAATACAATACGTCCGGTTTGTTGAAGCACGAACAACTGATATATTTATAGAATTTATTGAATGTTTTGAGTACGGTATTTGGAGATAGCAGCTGTGTCGAATAAATAATTCAAATTGGTGTGAATTTTCTGGGTGTGTTTGAGTTACGAAGTGTAAGTGTACGAAGTTGAGGATCCTAACATGATAATTGTGTCCATATGTGATATGTGATAATTGTGTCCATATGTGATATTTTCTGTGGGGGAAATAATATTATTATATAATACCACTTCCTGTATTATAAGTTATTATTGTGACATAAATATTAGTTCAGCGATTATATTATTATTAATTATTATATTCCACGACTGCTATTTATAGACTTGTGTTATACTGTAATAACTGCTGTTCATGTCTTCAATTCAGAAGATTGTGCTATTGGGAAATAATAGCAGTTTTAGAATGGATAATTCCATTCAGCTTTGTTGTATATTGCTTAATTTTTGTTTCGCTAAGTTCTGGACATATTGGATTATTAAATATTTTAATAATTTAGTCACATAAAAGGAATTAATTTCATTCACAATCATGATTTCACTAGAAATTTTGTGACTTTAATTTTTTATGACCAGATTTTTCTTTCAAGAAGAATATTTATGTTGAATATTATGGTAAGCCAGTTGTCTTTTGGTGATTAGTTCATAGAACTGAACTCAGTAATTCACGAAGATGAATGCCATTGGTTCATAGAACTGAACTCAGTAATTCATGAAGAACCATAAGTGTTCTAACCAGTTTGAGAGTTATTAAGGAGGTTGCTCACTTATAGTTCTTTTAGATTATTTATTATCTGTGGGGTGGTGTATAGCAGAGAGGTTAGAGCTTTGGTAAATTACCCACGAGGTCCAGGATTCGATTCTCCGTAAGGGCTGGGTTTTTTTCTGTTGGAGTGTAAATTAAAATAACACCTCTGAAAATAAAATAGCTACAGCAAGGGCATACTTCCTTTATCACAAAAGCCACTCGAAATATCCCTAATGGGGAAAAATCAGTATTGACTATTGAAAGGTTTTTTAAAAACAGTTATACACATATCTTACGCAGCCAACGGACAGCCCATTCTACTCTTGCAGTTACCTGAGCCCAAACTCATTCAGTTGTAGTTTCAGCTTCATCAAAAGCTGCATTATCATTCTGTTATATAACCTTCTATACTACTAAAAAAAAAAAAGAAACGTAATGTTATTTCAAACGTGTACAGAAATTTTATTTTACAAAATTAATGTTTCAAACTTGGCATGAAGAAACTTTCAGACTTTAACTAAACCAAACCAGTCATTCCCGACAATCCATTGAAAATACTCGTTCGCCCACTGCAGTCAGTTCTGGCGATGCTGGTCCGTAAGAAGAGTATCTCTGTAGGGTCTTCCAGCCCAAAGTCCAGCGTCGTGCGTAGGTTCCTGAAATTATATCTGACATTCGACGAGCTGCTGTCATTTGATCTGACATTCGGCGAGCTGCTGTCATTTGATCTGACATTCGACGAGCTGCTGTCATTTGATCTGACATTCGACGAGCTGCTGTCATTTGATCTGACATTTGACGAGCTGCTGTCAGTTGATCTGACATTCGACGAACTGCTGTCATTTGATCTGACATTCGACGAGCTGCTGTAATTTGATCTGACATTCGACGAGCTGCTGTCATTTGATCTGACATTCGACGAGCTGCTGTCATTTGATCTGCCATTCGGCGAGCTGCTGTCATTTGATCTGACATTCGATGAGCTGCTGTCATTTGATCTGACATTTGACGAGCTGCTGTCAGTTGATCTGACATTCGACGAACTGCTGTCATTTGATCTGACATTCAACGAGCTGCTGTAATTTGATCTGACATTCGACGAGCTGCTGTCATTTGATCTGAAATTCGACGAGCTGCTGTCATTTGATCTAACATTCGACGAGCTGCTGTCATTTGATCTGACATTCGACGAGCTGCTGTCATTTGATCTGACATTCGACGAGATGCTGTCATTTGATCTGACATTCGACGAGCTGCTGTCATTTGATCTGACATTCGACGAGCTGCTGTCATTTGATCTGACATTCGACGAGCTGCTCTCATTATAACTGGACTGTGAGGGATGCAAATCAATTCCTGGTATGAAGCGGGTCTTCGGCAGAAGTTGTGACTCTGGGTCTTCGGCAGAAGTTGTGACTCTGGGTCTTCCACTGTGTGGCCTCTCTGCCAGTTTGTTTAAATCGCCTCCAAAGGCGACTAATGGTGCTTCTAACCACATTAAATTGTTTGGCCACTACAGTTTGTGATTGTCCTGTATATAAGCATCCAATGATGATGTATTGTTTTTCTGTAGTGAGATGAACCATACTTATGCATTGAATTTTCAACTGAATTTATTCAGGGACCGTCAACCTTTTATAGGCATTCATATAATATTGTCAGAGTTTTGTGTTCAGTAAGTTTCACATGAACTTGTCCTGAGATATTGCCAGAATATGTTGTTTTGACCTTGTCCTTTCTCATGACCTCACAAATCATGAAGAGAGTATAATTCAGGTAACCATGAGAAGGTAATGACCAAGTGGACACAGTCAATAGGTTGAATGATGTTCAATCAACGAATATCTTTTATAAAAGTAACTCCCCAAATTGAGAGTGGGTGTCATATCAATTCTACAATACATACAAAACCAACAGATACAATGTGGTCATCTGGAAAGAATGCCATGTGATTCATTAGTTTATAAAGCATATACGAAGAGAGGATATAACCAAAATAGACCCATCTTAGGTTGAAAGGGTCGTGCTTCAACTAAGAGGCTTTAATCCCCCATTTAACAAACAACAACAAAAGGAGAAGCAGAAAGAAGAGCCAATGGTAGACCTAGAGTACACTGGATCGACAACATCAAAGAGACATTACACGAACACCAAATAACATTATCAGAAGCTGCCAGAAAAGCGAGAACAAGAACATTGTATCTCCCTCGACACCCGTAAAGGGTAAATGAGGAAGGAAAGAAGAAGAACTCCCAAAAATGTATTTTTGTGTACAGTATATAATTTAAAATAAACATATTTTTCTGTAAGCCTCTACTCATCATATATTCCTGTGTGTTGTCTGCAGCACCCTACTCTACCACAGGATTCTGAGATATAGTACTATGTCAACCTATTTATTTTTTAATGATTCTCATCCACGAAAACTTGACTGTACTCTCGATATTGAAAAGCTCTCTTTCTGACAGCCAACGACATTGGATTTACCGTAATTATTTGTGATGTAATTTGATGCAACTATGTCTTAATTATTCTTTTTTTTTGTGTAAATGATGTTCAACCTTAATCTCATTTAGAGAGTTTTCATTCTCAAACTCCTTAAGATAGCAGGATTTAGTCCAATTAATGGTTTGTGTTTTCATAGTTTACAGCTTGCCAGTGATATCTGCACATTTAATGTTTAGCACGCGATCGTCTATAGCGAATTTCTGTTATTACATACCGGTAAATATTTTATCGATCCGGAACAATGGAATTATAATGGAATTCCACTAATTGCTAGAGGTTCCAGAAAACTACAATGTGATGTTGGTTAGCATATATTATCACATCCAGCTGGATCTCTCTTTTAGCAGTACATCCGTTACTAGATTTCCAGCAGTATAAACTGAGATGCATTGTGTGCTCATTATATTTGCACTTATTGGCATGACACATCAGGCTTCAGCAAGCGTTAAAAATGACTGATAGGTTTCAGTGCTCATGTGTTGCCATGTCCGAGAGGGGGAGAAAAGAATAGCAAAATGTTACCTGTCGTAAGAGTTGACTAAGGAGATTTCGGGGTAGAGTTGGCTGTTCCCTTTCATATAGGCTCTAGGTGACCCAGAAGCCATGTTGGGTTGGATGCGTCAAGCTGAAAGGTGCATATATCGCAGCTACAAGCTGTAAACCATGACATAATGAATTGTTCTCCGGACCACATCCTGCTGATCTGTAGGAATTTGAGAACAAATGCACAAGGTTTCAGAAATTCTTGATAGTAGTCTACTTTATGAATCTCCTTAAATCCCAGCGATCTCTAGCAAGCTGTCCCGTTTACTCTAGCAATGTGCATGCATTCCTGAATAATCTTCAATAGAGATTACAATAATGTCTGATGGACAAGGATTCAAAAATCCTGGATAGAGATTACAATAATGTCTGATCGAGATTTCGGTAAAGAATGTGTGAAAAAGAAAATGTAGATTGTAGAATAGTAACAGATGGGTAACACATCTCTTGTACTGATTTTTTAAATTTAAAAAGTCATCAAATTTCTGAACAAAAAGAGGGAATTTCAAAGCAAATCAGATAGATTTTGTTTTTTAAGATGAAACCTTTTCTTTACTTAAAACATATTCTACGTAGATCTAGTTCTCATACCATCACATCGAGTCAACTGATATCATTCTTCTTCTTCAGCGTTCATTCTCAAACTCCCGCTAGATCTCTCTTGTAGCAGGATCATGGTCCTACTAGATTTTCAGCAGGATGTAGTCCAGAGAATGGAAGTGCGTTGTGTCATCATTTTATTTGCGTAAATGACCCAACACATCCATCTTCGGTGGGATATCATTCAAGACTAATAGTTCTTTATGGTGCTGTATTATTACACCAGAAACATAGGCCTAAACCAGCAAAAATTATTCTTTTCAAAGCTGCAGAATCAAATGCATAATTTGATTTATCGAAAACACCGGAGATTGTTCCTATGCTTTGTTAACTTAAAATGACAATCAATAAAAGGTAATACTGCTAGTAAAATTGTATGAAAATAGTACTTACGTAGAACACAGGTAATGACGACCAACAAATTATCACAATCACGTGAAATAATACACACAATAAATGTATCCTGTGATTTGTTGTATTATTTCACATGAGCATCCGACATTGATAGTGTGCTAGTTATTCAGTAAGACTGCATTACCTGTTTCCTACATAAGTGCTATTAACTCAAAGAGATTTGTTCAAACCAAGTGTGTGTTATAACTTGATCTTTAACTGATTTTGTATACCTGTATATTATTTTATTTTTTATTTTTTGTATTATTAATTAGTGACTGTTTAAAGAGATTAATTCTGGACTTGAAGAAGATATTACTAGACTTAATATGAATATTACTTATGTATAATACAAATGTGATAAATTTTACAAAGAAAGCACAGACTTTTCAACCGTAAGGTCTTTTTCTAGAAAATAGTAAAAATAATGGCACTATCACAAAAACACTAGATGGCAGACATTTAACAGTGGAGATGTTCAAAGTAACAATGATGTGTAATAAACACAGGAATGTCTTGTATACTGTTATTTGTATTTATTCACACCCATACCCTTTAGTCTGACAGAATGTGCGTTCATTGTAAAACTTATCAAACTTGTGTTTTACATAAGTACTATTGTTATATATTTTTACAGCAGTCTTGCTTATTATCAATTGTCTTTATATGATGGAACTCTTCAATGAGACAACATAACTCTATCTTAAAGAAGAGTTTAGAACTTATTTGTTTGAAATGAGAAGAAAAGTTTTAAAGTCATTTGTTTAAGAGATTCAATTCCCAATCATTGAGAGATTGAAGCTTTTATCATGAATTACATATTGCATTCTCTTGAATTCATTTGAGACTCTTGAGATACATTGTTGCACTTCCTGATTGAAATTAAAACTCTTCAATAAAAGATTAGATCTCCTGATTTAAATTAAAACTCTTAAATAAAAGATTTCATCTCCTGATTTAAATTAAAACTCTTCAATAAAAGATTGCACTTCTTGATTTAGAGTGAGATTTTGGAACTCTGGAGTTGATTGTCATTTTTGACAGACTGAGCACATAGACTGTAGTTTTGGAATAACAGATTGGAATTCATTATTGTGTAATATTTACTTGAATGATATTGCAACTCATTAATTTAAGATTGCAACTTTTGAATGAGAGATTGAACAAATTGATTTGATAGACAAGATTGAAGTCTAAAATTGAATGAGAGATGGAAATCAGTTCCCTCTCTATACCTGCCTTGTTGTTGCCATGTCTCAGGTATTTCAATTCTGAGAAATAAATTGTAACAACTAATGAAGTACGTTTGTTGGTTTATTTTGTATATATATTTTGTGTGCCACATTTTCGATCTCCCACGTGAGGCCAGATATTTTACACTTTCTCATGTGAGATCAATCTCCCACATGAGGCCAAATATTTTGCAAATTCTCATGCGAGGCCGGATCTCCCACACTTTCATGTGAGGCCAGATCTCCCACGAGGCTAAATCTTTGCAAATTCTCATGTGAGGCCAGATCTTCCGCACATTCTCATGTGAGATCAGAACTATATTCTCTAGTTCTGAAACTTCCATTTTTAACTGCATATATTTTTATGTATGTGAACGCATTCATTCTCAAACTCCCACATAAACTTGTGTAGTAGAGAAATGATCCTACTAGATCTCCAGCAGGATGTGGTTCAGAGAACCTACTAGACCTCCAGCAGGATGTGGTTCAGAGAATATGTGGTTCAGGAGATATGAGGAACCACAGGCTCGCAGCAGGAGAGATAAGGAGCTCATGGAAAATACTGGGGAAAAAAAGAATGCTCAAAACTTGCATCAGACATGTCGATGAAGAATACTCGGAGTGTCATTAAGAGAGAATTATAAATGATAACATCAGACAAGTGGGAAGACTGGCTCCAGATAGACAGACGCTTTGAAAGGCTGTGATAACTGCTACATCCTGTTCAGGATATGCTACCTGATGATGATGATAACATCAGACAGATAACCAAAACAATAACAGTATTGGAACACATCAAAAGACAACAGATCAAGTGGTTTTCATACACTTCCAGACTACCAACAGACAGCATGCCACAATTGGCCATGACACAAAGACATCATGGCTATAACGCCAGAGGCAGACTATGTAAAAGATAAACTAATACTCACGTGGGGACAGGTTATGAAGTTCTACTGAATGACGACTGACACACTATCACTGTCGGATACTTACGTGAAATAATATATACAACAAAACAAAAGATATAAATCATACAAATGACAATACACAGGGCATAATCGATGTTTCGAACCAAAAGGCCTTTGTCAAGATATGCATATATCATAAAAAGACGAGTAGAAATGACTACACCACAACAAACATGTCCAAGTGAAATAAGGATGTGAGATACCGGAAGGATAAGCACAGGAAGTTTACAAAGACGATAATATAGGTGGAACTGAAAATAACAAAAAGATGACGTAAATGACGGCACAAAGTCAATAAAGACAAAAACCAATCTGACAGAGAACAAGGCACAGAGTGGTTGGAATTGAGTCCAAATGGCTTGAGGGTACCTAACTAAAAAATAATCAATTTTCTAGGCGTACTTAGATCTATCATCGGTGGTGAATATCAAAGACACCACGGTGGCCATCGTCGTTGAAGTAGTTGGTCACAGGAGTTGGTGTTCTATGTTTAATGGCATGAAGATGGTTACAGAAGCAGTCGCTCCAATTTGATTAAGCAATTGACCCATTGTTATGGTCCTAGTACAGAACCTAAGTAATGTTGCCAGGATGTAGAATTCCCGCCACATAAAGCTAGGAATATGTCATAGTGTAAAGGTAAAATTATACGATGGAGAACGCTGGCTGATTTTTGTCAACTAATTTCTGGAACATAGACTGGATTTCCTTCGTCATATTTTACTGTCAAACATAGTACAATGTGGCATGGTTCATGATCGTTGTGGTAAGTAATATTTACATGTTTTAGTTGTTATATTATAAGAATCATTTAGAATGTGCGTTTATTCATTGAAAAACAATTTGTATCAGAGGCTTCGTGTGTTGGCATGTGTATGTTGCATACTCCATGTGTATGTACGGCCCGGCTAGGTGTAGTCTAGAATGTATGTTGTATCTTGTATGTTGCATACTCCACGTGTATGTACGGCCCGGCTAGGTGTAGTCTTGAATGAACGATGTTGTATGCGATTTCTTCACGTGTTGGCATGTGTATGTTGCATACTCCCCGTGTATGTACGGCCCGGCTAGGTGTAGTCTTGAATGAACGATGTTGTATGCGATTTCTTCACGCTTTATTAGTTTGTTTAATCTATATTATTATTTTGAAAAGGAAACAACATATATACAACAGGAATAGGTATTTAGAAGGATTTTATCAATGTTGCCACACATTGCTCAAATATTAGGGTCGTCAGGAAATTATATTTGCGATATTTTAAATGCCATTTTGAGATTTTTTCCCCAATTTTCAATTTGCTCACAACTGTCATATCACACAAACAACAAAAACACGGTTATATTCATTATTTACTCCTTTATTTACATGTGCAAAAATTATTTTGATATATTTACAAACAAAAAGTTATCGCGGTTACCAAACACTCACCAAAAATAATGCACATTGGCAAATAAGAATCCAGGCCCGGGAGGGATATTGCGAAATTTTAATCTATGTTTTTTTTTTCCTTAACGGATAATATAGAAAGTTTCATTGAAAAATACAAAAAGTTATTTAGTTCAGAATTGTTGACATTTAGCCGTTTAAAATTCATAGAAATATAATTTCATCCAAACGAGGAAAATAACTGAAGGAAAAGAGTTAAGAAAACATACAGAAAATAGACAGGTATATAAATGTGTCTTTAGAATAAATTTAAACATAACAAAAATATGCAAAATACAGCAGTCAAAACATGTGCTGAAGGTCCTCACTAAAACATGTAAAAACAGAGCAGTCAAAACATGTGCTGAAGGTCCTCACTAAAACATGTAAAAACAGAGCAGTCATGACATGTGCTGAAGGTCCTCACTAAAACATGTAAAAACAGAGCAGTCACGACATGTGCTGAAGGTCCTCACTAAAACATGTAAAAACAGAGCAGTCATGACATGTGCTGAAGGTCCTCACTAAAACATGTAAAAACAGAGCAGTCACGACATGTGCTGAAGGTCCTCACTAAAACATGTAAAAACAGACTACAGTTAAAACACACATGCTGAAGGTGCTCCCTAAAACACACAATAGTCTATTCCCCTAGACTATATCCTTCTAGTCTGCAGGAGTTTGTGAGAATAACAAATGTAAAAGAAGAGTACATAAAAAAACAGCAATAAAAACACACAGAAGAAGCAAACCAAGACAAATGTTAGAAAAACCAGTTGTAAAAACATATACAACTATATTCTTTTGGTGTCCACTAAAATATATACAAACCACATAAAAACACAAACATGTATAAAAACACAAACATGTATAAAAACACAAACATGTATAAAAACACAAACATGTATAAAAACACAAACATGTATAAAAACACAAACATGTATAAAAACACAAACATGTATAAAAACACAAACATGTATAAAAACACAAACATGTATAAAAACACAAACATGTATAAAAACACAAACATGTATAAAAACACAAACATGTATAAAAACACAAACATGTATAAAAACACAAACATGTATAAAAACACAAACAAGTATAAAAACACAAACATGTATAAAAACACAAACATGTATAAAAACACAAACATGTATAAAAACACAAACATGTATAAAAACACAAACATGTATAAAAACACAAACATGTAAAAATAAACATACATGATTAATGTCCCAACACCAAAAATTAAAACAATTAAAACCCCCAAAAATAGCAAACATTAAAAAAAATTGTAATCAGATCCAATATGTATCATATCCTATTCAGGATGTAGTCATGAACCCAGAATATTTGGCTGTAGTGAGTTTCTTAGTATTATTTACATTCAGTAGCTTGCCACTACTTTCCAAACAAATATCATATTTATAGACAATATTAACCCTTTAGCTACTATGCACCGGCTTACTTGTCCCTCTATCTTAGTGTTATTGACGAATTAACAGGATTTAGTCTTGACATGAGATGGTCTTTATTTTCTTTCATGATATCTTCATTTCTGTCAGTTTCTTCTGGTCACATTTATAGCTTTCCTTAAATATCTCATTTCAAACACTCATCTTTTTCATTAGTGTCAGTCAATAGCCATATTCGACAGCGGCTACAGAGCTGGTATAAAATTACTGTTTATCGTCATTTTGTAGCCATGCAGATTGTTAGGTGTTTGAGTATTGCAACAGTTGAAATGTATCAGGACTAAATCAACAAACATATGGTTTGTAAATCAACAAACATATGGTTTGTACTACAATAAACGGCAATCATTACAAACACCAGTCACAGCTATAAGGGGAGGGGAGGTAAGTTTATAATAAACACAATCTTCTTTAGAGCAAGATTATCAACTCAGAAGTGCCCAGTCCAAGAGGCACACAAGCATCTTACAATCCACTCATCATCTCATCACTGAGCTACCAGTGCCAAACCTGGACAATGACAGCACAAGACAAAAGAAAAATAGTGACAGCTGCAATGACATGTCGACAAAGAATACTCGGAGTGTCATTAAGAGTCACAACAAATGTTATAAATAACCAAATGGTCAGAGGGTATCCGACAAAGTGGATGGCGCCGCAGTAACCTAATGAACAAATAGTAACGCAAAATGAGGTAAACAGGTTACTAAAACACTTACCTGGCCTATTAATAAAAATATATTAAAAAAGTATATATAAAAAAACATACAATAAAACTAAACAGGACGATTCTCCACGTATCGGCTCAAATTGAACCTTTTTCAAGAGACAAACAACAGAAAACGACAAAATAAAAAACAAAATAGGTGTCTATATTTCATCAAGCCCCGTCTCCATAGCGCAGGGATGGCAACGCATCTAGTAAAAGTGAAAATGCGTGCATTTTCAAATTAGTTATTTCAAATTTCTTATAATGAATGCAAGCATTTTCACTTTTACTAGATGCGTTGCCATCCCTGCGCTATGGAGACGGGGCTTGATGAAATATAGACATCTATTTTGTTTTTTATTTTGTCGTTTTCTGTTGTTTGTCTCTTGAAAAAGGTTCAATTTGAGCCGATACGTGGAGAATTGTCCTGTTTAGTTTTATTGTATGTTTTTTTATATATACTTTTTTAATATATTTTTATTAATAGGCCAGGTAAGTGTTTTAGTAACCTGTTTACCTCATTTGCATTACAACGAATGTTAGCTGCAACAGACTTCCAACATTCTGTCTCTTCCTTTGGTGTTGCACTCTGCTAGAGTGTAATCTATCCATCTTGTGATGTTTCTCTCCCACTTGTGTCTCGGTTTCTTCTTGTTCACCTCCTGTCGACTACTTTCAAGAAAGATATTCAACACGGTTTCATGTCTTTTAATATGTCCAAAATACTCTGATATTTATTTCCTTGATAAACTAACCAGCAGGGCACATATTTGATTCTTTAGCAGGAGGCTTCATTGCCCCACTATTCCACATCCTGATAAGAGTCTTCTAGTTACAAAAAAAACCCAGAAAACACTTCGAGATCAAAAGCAAAATTGAAGCCAGGTACTTTGTAGAATTAAAAAAAGAACATAAAAGCAACAAGGATAAGTGGGTTAATGCAAATAAATTATTGAAAACTTATAACAGATAAAAAAAAACATGTCAAAAATAGCAGGCATTTAATGATACAATCAAATACAATGAACTTCTACGGATCATACTTATATAACCAAATTCCCTATATAAAAACACTTTTCAACATCCCTAAATAGTTTCTCTTTTATGTATATAATTGTATATAGTGAATTGTGGTGCATTTCATTGATCCAAACCAATTTCTTATAAAGGGAATCCTATCTATCATCTTGTCTCTGTTTTTGCTGTTAGTCCTCACATGATTGGATGTTGATCAGTTTTCAAGCTATGGCACGTTTGGTCGCTTGACATGCAGTAAAATTGTGACTTCTCAGAATATTGGTAACTCTTTCAATCCACCTTCTTTTTGGTCTTTCTCTGCCTCTTGCTGTATCTATTCTCATGTTGTATATTCTTGCTGATGACCAGTATAGGTTTATTTTTATTACAAGGTCGAACTATTTCAGTTTCTGTTTTCCATTACATTTGACCACAGATGTTCAGAGAGTTCTTGTAATCTTCTCATTAATCACATGATCTCCTGTTTTCTGCTTTTCTTAGATATCTCATTTTCCACATATTAAGCTTTCTATTTTGTTTATTTTTGATGATAGTGCCCATGTCTAAAACTGATAGTACAATGTTGGTATGAAAATTAAATTTACGATTTGTCTTTTGGTTTCCAATCGGCATAGATTTGTCTTTCAACATTGGTGTAAGTTCATAATTTATTTAGCAAGCTTTATGAACTCTTGTCTTGATCTCTCTCTGTTCATTCTTCTATCGTCTGAACACTTGTTTCCATCTCTCTGTCCATTCTTCCATCGTCTGAACTCTTGTCTTAATCTCTGTCCATTTTTCCATCGTCTGAACTCTTGTCTCAATCTTTCTGTCGTCTGATAAAAGGATACTTTAAACCAAGAACATTATGAGCATATCATTAAAACATATGGAGAATGTAATACTTGATCCACATCGTTAGGTGGCCAACAGTTTCCTAGGAGTAATGCGGTCAGGAGGACACTGGTCATCTTTATGGTCAGGAGGACACTGATGCATGAGTTAGAGGAGGTAAAGACAGCAAGGAAGGGAACTGACCACCCCACCTAATAGTTGCTGCAGCTTAGTACATGAAGAGTTATCTACATCCCCGACAGCAGGTTGCTGCCATGGGACATACCTTTATCTTAGGGAAGAAATAAATTGGAAATCTGGGAAAGTCACCAACCCATCTTTGGGAGCCGCAGAAATTGAACTATTTGAGTTATATTTAATAATATGCACAATATTAAACCCCGAAGAAACAGAAGCTTCTTTACATGGGGGAGTTTTTGTTTTTTTTAAAACCCCAAAAATGAGGGGCATTAGCTAGAAAAACAAGGGACAAGAGTTAGAAAAAAGGGGGCATGAGCTAAAAGAAAAGGGGAATGAGCTACAAAAAAAAAAAAAAGGAGGTTAATGCACTTTTTAAAAATGGGGCTGAGCTTTAGAAAAGGGAATTATGAATTCAATTAAAGGGGTATAAGCTAAACAGAAAACCACTATTTAAAATAATGTCCCCCACATGAACTAGAATTCAAACCAGGACCACCAGACTAGGGAGCGAGTACACAACACGTATTCAAATATGACACACATTCCCCTCACATGAACTGGGATTCGAACCAGGACCACCAGACTAGGGAGCTAGTACACAACATGTATTCAAATATGACACACATTCCCCTTACATGAACTGAGATTCGAACCAGGACCACCAGACTAGGGAGCTAGTACACAACATGTATTCAAATATGACACACATTCCCCTTACATGAACTGAGATTCGAACCAGGACCACCAGACTAGGGAGCTAGTACACAACTTATAACCAAGTGCACTCAAAGATGTGACTCTACATCTAAAATATGCAACTATCAAACACTTCTTTGCAATGTCACTTTTAAACGCAATCAGTTCAATGTCATTTTTAAATACAATCAGCGTAATGATTAACATTGGGTATAAAAAAAACATGACATCCGTAATGTGTATCATGATAACCGAACAAATCCCACATCCACACAAGCGCTCCGCTGCGACTGGGTAAATTTTGAAACATATACACATGCTGGATTGAAATGGTGGTGGAACATCCGAAACTGTTGGTTGTATATCCCCCGTAGAAGCTCTAACATGTGGATGTACCGGTCTCTCGCTGGCTCTTTGTCCTCCTGTAGAAACAGATATTGTATGTTACTGTTGTTTTCTGAGGGAGGGGATGTGTCTAAGTTTATATTGTATTCTGAGTGGGAGTGTGTACGTTTATATTGAATTATGTTGATCTCTGAGTGGGAGTGTGTAAGTTTATATTGAATTATGTTGATCTCTGAGTGGGAGTGTGTAAGTTTATATTGAATTATGTTGATCTCTGAGTGGGAGTGTGTAAGTTTATATTGAATTATGTTGATCTCTGAGTGGGAGTGTGTAAGTTTATATTGAATTATGTTAATCTCTGAGTGGGAGTGTGTAAGTTTATATTAGGAACCCTAATATCCATCCATCCACCCACCCACCCACATGTATAATACATGATTATGCATGACTACAGAATTTCTGATTCTCTCCACTTGACATTATATTGACAAAAGCAAAACTAAACAGACTTTTGAAACCTACTTGTTGAGGATTATATTGACAAAAGCAAAACTAAACAGACTTTTGAAACCTACTTGTTGAGGATTATATTGACAAAAGCAAAACTAAACAGACTTTTGAAACCTACTTGTTGAGGATTATATTGAGCACATCCCTCACACTGGTGCAGCTCCATGAGTAACTGATTGACTGTACCAAGGTGTTCAGAAGCCAATATGTCTGGCAGCACTTCCCATTCCCACTCTTCAATGTCTAACTTGAGTATGTTGATTGGGGTCTGGATATAAAATATACAAGCAATAACTTGAGTATGTTGATTGGGGTCTGGATATAAAATATACAAGCAATAACTTTAGTATGTTAATTGGGGTCTGGATATAAAATATACAAGCAATAACTTTCGTATGTTGATTGGGGTCTGGATATAAAATATACAAGCAATAACTTTAGTATGTTGATTGGGGTCTGGATATAAAATATACATGCAATAACTTTAGTATGTTGATTGGGGTCTGGATATAAAATATGCAAGCAATAACTTGAGTATGTTGATTGGGGTCTAGAAATAAAATATACAAGCAATAAAAAAAATTTAGTATGTTGATTGGGGTCTGGATATAAAATATACAAGCAATAACTTGAGTATGTTGATTGGGGTCTGGATATAAAATATACAAGCAATAACTTTAGTATGTTGATTGGGGTCTGGATATAAAATATACAAGCAATAACCTGAGTATGTTGATTGGGGTCTAGAAATAAAATATACAAGCAATAACTTGAGTATATTGATTGGGGTCTAGATATAAAATATACAAGCAATAACTTGAGTATGTTGCTTGGGGTCTAGATATAAAATATACAAGCAATAACTTGAGTATGTTGATTGGGGTCTGGATATAAAATATACAAGCAATAACTTTAGTATGTTGATTGGGGTCTAGATATAAAATATACAAGCAATAACTTGAGTATGTTGCTTGGGGTCTAGATATAAAATATACAAGCAATAACTTTAGTATGTTGATTGGGGTCTGGATATAAAATATACAAGCAATAACTTGAGTATGTTGCTTGGGGTCTAGATATAAAATATACAAGAAATAACTTTAGTATGTTGATTGGGGTCTGGATATAAAATATACAAGCAATAACTTTAGTATGTTGATTGGGGTCTGGATATAAAATATACAAGCAATAACTTTAGTATGTTGATTGGGGTCTGGATATAAAATATACAAGCAATAACTTTAGTATGTTAATTGGGGTCTAGATATAAAATATACAAGCAATAACTTGAGTATGTTGCTTGGGGTCTAGATATAAAATATACAAGCAATAACTTTAGTATGTTGATTGGGGTCTAGATATGAAATATACAAGCAATAACTTGAGTATGTTGCTTGGGGTCTAGATATAAAATATACAAGCAATAACTTTAGTATGTTGATTGGGGTCTGGATATAAAATATACAAGCAATAACTTGAGTATGTTGATTGGGGTCTAGAAATAAAATATACAAGCAATAACTTTAGTATGTTGATTGGGGTCTGGATATAAAATATACAAGCAATAACTTGAGAATGTTGATTGGGGTCTGGATATAAAATATACAAGCAATAACTTGAGTATGTTGATTGGGGTCTGGATATAAAATATACAAGCAATAACTTGAGTATGTTAATTGGGGTCTAGAAATAAAATATACAAGCAATAACTTGAGTATGTTGATTGGGGTCTGGATATAAAATATACAAGCAATAACTTTAGTATGTTGATTGGGGTCTGGATATAAAATACACAATCAATAACTTTAGTATGTTAATTGGGGTCTAGATATAAAATATACAAAGCAATAACTTTAGTATGTTGATTGGGGTCTGGATATAAAATATTCAAAGCAATAACTTTAGTATGTTGATTGGGGTCTAGACATAAAATATACAAAGCAATAACTTTAGTATGTTGATTGGGGTCTGGATATAAAATATTCAAAGCAATAACTTTAATATGCTGATTGGGGTCTAGACATAAAATATACAAAGCAATAACTTTAATATGTTGATTGGGGTCTAGATATAAAATATACAAAGCAATAACTTTAGTATGCTGATTGGGGTCTAGATATAAAATATACAAAGCAATAACTTTAGTATGTTGATTGGGGTCTAGACATAAAATATACAAAGAAAATTTTCTTATCAGTTCTAAAATATTTTATGACGAGGGAGGGGGAAAAGGGGGAGGGAGGAGGAAGAGGCAACAGTTAGGGATCACAGCAAAACTTATCCATTCAAAATTTTTGTAAATTTTGAGACTCTTTTTCATAATTATTTATCTTGTGTGTTACTACATCATAACTTGAGATCAGGCTGTAAGCACGTCGTCTCTAACTAATTTTGTGGTTCCATTCTGTGTCCCTTTCTTGATGAAGACATATTGGTTGAAACAGCGATCCTATATTATTTCTCTTGCATTGACACTATCCTGATGCAGACACAGATTCGTTGGGGTAGGTCATGTGGTACGTATGCCAGATCATCATCTGCTAAAGATACTTCTCTATGGTGAGTTGCAGAATGGCATACATTCTCAAGATGGCCAAAAGAAGCACTACGAGAACTCTTTAAAGATCTCACTGACTGCCATTGAAATAGACCAGGATACATGGGAAGAACTTGCACAAAATAGATCTACATGGCATTCTACAGTCAAAAAGAGCGCATCATCTTGTGAAAAGAGGAGAAATTCAGCAGCTCAACAACAGAGAGTAGCTAGAAAGTCACGGGTAGATCAAAAACCATATACAGTGGTCATCCTATGCCTGAACTGTCCAAGGACATTTGCGCTGAGAATAGGTATTATTAGCCATTTATGAACTCATAGTTAAAGACATAAATGAATTTCAAAAGTGGATGTAGCAAACGGTCATCATCATCATCATGTGATGAACGATCAACAACAGGTGATGAATACTGAGGTAAGGAGTGGGAGTTGGTTATCCAACCCATAATTTCCGCTATGATAAAGAGCCATGCATGAACTCAGGGAAAAAATTAACTCTTTCATTTACAGCATGCCGTTACAAGAAATGATGAATATTGTTATGTTATGTTCCTCCAGGGCCATAGGCGGCGCATAGGGCAGAAACCATAGCCTTCCATTTCTGTCTTTGTGTTGCCAGGTCTTTCAATTGAATATTATTCAACATACTCCAGATGAATATTATTACACAAGAAAGTCAAAACAAAGGTTAGTCGGAATAGCAGAAAGACAGAAGTAATGGTAATATCAATGAATATCCTCCAGAATGCAACATCAAAGTAGATGGGATCAGTCTAAAGCAAGTCAACATATACAAATATTTGGGTACCTCAATAACATCAAATGAAAGATGGATTAAAGAAGTCGAATGTAGAATTACCCAGGCAAAAGGCAACATATCACATGATGAGGACCATCCTATGTAATATATTTTTGCCAGTTGAGGTGGGAAAGAGAGTTCTTAGAAGGTATACAGAACCAATTCTGATGTATGGAAGTGAATCTTGGACACTCAGCAGAACACAGTAAAAAATTATATTGAGTCAGCAGAGATGTGGTTTTATAGAAGAATGCTAAGAACACCATGGGGAGATTAAAAAGAATTAATGAAGATATCTTGAAAGAAGTTAATTCAAACAGAGAGCTGCTTAACCGCATCAGAGGGAGACAGTTTATATTTTTGGACATATCATGAGAGAAGATGGAACACATTGTAACAACAGGCAAGTTGAAGAGCAAGAGAGGTAGGGGAAGACCAAGAGAGAAGATGCTTGACAACCTAGCATTGTGGCATGGGAGAACATTGATGTTGGAAATGATTGACAGCACACGAAATAGAAGGATGTGGAAAGACGTGATAACCAACGTGGTGTGTGTGTGTGTTCGTCCATCACAAGTGATGATGACCATGTTTTACATCCACTTTTGAAAATTCAATTAGAATTATGATCATGCCTAATAGTTCGTAGATGACTAATGAGCCCTATTCGAGCTGTAAATGTTCTTGGACAGTTCGGGCATGGAATGACCACTGTATACAAATTTTGGTCGGATGATGCGCTCTTTTTTACTGTAGAGCGTCATGTAGATCTATTTTGTGCAAGTTCTTCCCATGTATCTTGGTATATTTCAAAGGTTTTCAGTGAGTTCTTTAACGAGTCCTTGTAGCGCTTCTTTTGTCTACCTTGAGATCTTTTACCCTTCTCCAACTCACCATAGAGAAGTATCTTTGGCAGGCGATGATCTGGCATACATACTAAATGACATGCCCAACGAATCTGTGTCTGCATCAGGATAGTGTCAATGCTGGTGATAACAGATTTGTCAAGGACAGTGGTATCTGGAATCTTGTCTTGCCATTTGATGTTCATAACTGTGTGTGGTGACAAAGATATGACTGTATGGTTATGATAATGAAAGCTTGTGTGGTGATGATGTGACATTGTGTGGTGATAATGATGAGGCCGAATATGATAATGATCTAGAAACAATACGAAACTAACCTTCAAATGTTTCAGACCTGCTCGTATGCTTTCAAACCTCGACATCTGCCAGCCATTTTGTAAGGTTCTGTCTGAGTCGGCTATGCCTTGTTTATAGAAAAATGCATTGTCCGATCTTTTGTGTGTATCCGCAGACATACTGTGGATGATGTTAAACATTGGTGGATATATCTTCAGAGAAATGAAGAGCATGTGTTATTCTTCTATCCAATGCTGCAAGGGTACAGTGATTGAGAAGTACATGCTAGTGTGTACAATCTGCAGGTTCTCTGTACTTTAGATATACTTCTATATAAGGTATTTTGTATAGTTGTGCAAGGGAGAAGTTCTTGTCTAGCTTGACGTAGTCCTATACACTCAGATACATAGGTATGCTGTACTATTTCATACAGAGGTTGCATTTTCTTTAGTTAGGTATGCATGAGGGATTTATTCTGTTCAGATGATAATTGTGATCAATATGTTGTTTTCTGAGCAGGAAGATGGTGCTTTGATCTCGTCCTCATAGTAACCTTACATTGTCCTTTTGTCTAGGTCCATTCATTCCAGAACACATGACACGCCTACACCCGTGGACAAGCTGTTCTACCAATACTCTCTTTGTTGTGTTGTCATTCATATTGTTTTCAGATGTTTTATTTCTTATCTCCCATTTTTTAATTTGTTTTTATACATCTTTCTGGCAATACTTGTGTATCTGTACATTACCTTGAACGTCTGCTGTCTAATTCATTTGTAATAATGCCATTATTTTTACAGTTTGTCATTGTCTTGTATTTTCTTGAAAAAGACCATAAGGTTGAAATTGACTTGTATACGTTATGTGTATTTTCTCATACCCATACACTATCATCATTACATGCTATATCGGCTGGCAGCGGTGATCATGACTCTACACAGCTTTCTATCACCAGTATTATGTATCCGGATCATTGCTGGCTCCCTGCCGTGCCAGGTTGTTAAACTGTCTAATATTTTCACACGTTGTCGCCCTCTGTCTCTGTTGCCTTCAATCTTGCCTGCTGTGACTAAGTTCTCCAGACCTGCCTGGTCCGTAAACTATAGTTTATGGTAAAGCTGACCAGCCTTACATGTTTTACATAAGTACTATTGGGATAAAGTTTTACAGCAGTCTCACTTATTAAACAACAAGAAGAAGATCCAGTGCAATAAATTAAAGGGTCTGAGAGGCATAGTGGTTAAGCTGTTCACCATGTGTTCAGTAGCTCAGGGGTTCGTTTCCTGATTATAACATGTTGTTTACAAGAGCATTTTTTTCTGAGATCCCTAGCATTTTTCTGAGATCCCTGAGGATTCGAACTCGAAGCTACAAAGTTATGTGCTATGAGTAGTACTCTCAGCTTACTGATATATTGAAAAGGGAGGTGTAATTATGTGAGAACTTGAGTACAAAGAAGCCAATCCTCAACACCTTTTGAGCCCTTTTTAAATCAATCATAAGGACTTTGCTTAAGATCACTGCAGCGGGCAATTTACAAACACCGAAGGAAGGACAAAATCGAAAACTCTATTACTCGGGACCCTCTGTACTCCTGCATACATTGCAATAGAACTTTCCTGTCATAAATCGGATTCATCGGGCATCCACGAACTCACAAACTCAAATCAAATTAGACAATCACATATGTTTTGTTTTTTTCTACTTTTTCCACCACATTTTCACTGTTTTTCATACCATGTTCATCTTCGATTGCAAAGGAGGTACATCATCATCAGTTAAGGTCAAACTATACAAATCACTAATAGTGATCTATTCTCTTATATGGATGTGAGAGCTGGACACTCAGTGCAGATACAGAAATAAGCATTCAGGTATTTAAATGCAAGTCATACAGATGTGTGCACCACTAAGGCAAGATACGTGATTGCTGGTGGTCCATTGCGGTCAATCTATGTTATGGGATGTTGATGGTCCGTTGCAGTCAACCTTCGTTATGGGATGTTGGTGGTCCGTTGAAGTCAACCTTCGTTATGGGGATGTTGGTGGTCCGTTGAAGTCAACCTTCGTTATGGAGATGTTGGTGGTCCGTTGAAGTCAACCTTCGTTATGAAGATGTTGGTAGTCCGTTGCAGTCAACCTTCGTAATGGGATGTTGGTGGTCCGTTGCAGTCAACCTTCGTTATGGGATGTTGGTGGTCCGTTGCAGTCAACCTTCGTTATGGGGATGTTGGTGGTCCGTTGCAGTCAACCTTCGTTATGGGGATGTTGGTGGTCCGTTGCAGTCAACCTTCGTTATGGGGATGTTGGTGGTCCGTTGCAGTCAACCTTCGTTATGGGGATGTTGGTGGTCCGTTGCAGTCAACCTTCGTTATGGGGATGTTGGTGGTCCGTTGCAGTCAACCTTCGTTATGGGGATGTTGGTGGTCCGTTGCAGTCAACCTTCGTTCTGGAGACAGCACTTAATGATGATGAAACACGTTACAGTGAATATTTCTGAGGATCAATTTTTGAGATTGTGAATGTTAAAACTCAGTTTGACTTATGGCTAAATTCACATTTTATGAAAGATGTATCGAATTGAGTTTCACTCGAAAAATGATCTGATCTGCTAATATGTTCACTGACCTGGGGTCAAATGAGAAGACATGACATCCAAAGTGTCTGACCACTGCATCATCAAAACTAAAATCATCTCCAACTCTAAAAATAAATGAAACAATTAAGCAATAAAAAATGTATTCATAAATTAATGTATTCATAAATTAATGTATTCATAAATTAATGTATTCATAAATTAATGTATTCATAAATTAATGTATTCATAAATTAATGTATTCATAAATTAATGTATTCATAAATTAATGTATTCATAAATTAATGTATTCATAAATTAATGTATTCATAAATTAACTCAGGAAAATGTACTAATACAGGTAATGGTTTTTAAATGTTTTAGTGGAAAGTTTCTAAAACAAAACCACTGCATATTAAAAATGATTTCTCTAAGTCAAAATTGTTCCTACCTCAAAGTTGAACGTGTTGGCACAAATGTTAATGAGTTAGTTAGTTGTCAGATCATCATTACTGCAAACTGGACACACAAACACACATGATGATGATTACTTTTTAAAATCTCTCCTATAATCATAAAACCATAGGAAATGTAATTCTTTTAGAACGCCCCAAAGATCATGCAATCAACACCTGACCAGGACTCTGAGTCTACATACACTGGGATGGCTGCTGGAACGGAGGGCGGAGCACTTATGGGAATGCCCCATGTGCTGTGAAGCCAGTTTCTAATCAAGAATGATGATGATGCAATAATCCTTTCAGCTGTGAGCAGATAACTTAACTCTTAGCATACCAGGGACAAAACTAGCAAATAGGTAAAAACGACAAATATGTTGTTGCTTGGTCCAATATGAGTTAAAACTCCACAGCCTTTCTGGCAAAAGCATTAGTTCTCCTGAGTTGAGTAACTGAGGTTACACTCAAACATACAAGGTATACCATCTCAAAGACATGGTTGTGTTGGGTGGGGGAATATGGATGCATGTTTAGTCTCTGAAGGGAGGCATTCCAGTGTGGCAGTATCCCAGGATCATTAAGTCCTGCCAGGAGTGCAGCACATACATCTCTGAGCCAACAAGTTCATAATTCTTCCATCAGATCTGTTCACCAATCTTCTGTGATAGCACACTTAGACCCCTGCCACAAAATGGCAATATTCACTTGATCGCATCTCTCTTGTCATCCATGGGGACTATATGACACACTGGCCTCCATCTAAACTCACGCAAATGTGACAAAATGAATAAACTCACCCAAATGAGTAAACGACACAGGGCCGCCCTGGGGCAAATTTCTTGTCATTACAGACATCCCATCCACCATCTGTGATGTGACCAACCCTCAAGACATCTGAGCACTCAATCTGGTTGGTACTGAGATATCTGAAATAAATATACGGCGTGTAAAAAATATTTAAAAAAAGATATCTACATGTTAATAGCCCAATAACACCTGTATGTACCCATGTTTCCAATAACACCTGTACTTACTCATGTTTCCAATATCACCTGTATGTACTCGTGTTTCCAATAACATCTGTATGTACTCATGTTTCCAATAACACCTGTATGTACTCAGGTTTCCAATAACACCTGTATGTACTCAGGTTTCCAATAACACCTGTATGTACTCAGGTTTCCAATAACCCCTATATGTACTCAGGTTTCCAATAACACCTGTATGTACTCTTTGTTTCCAATAACACCTGTATGTAATCATGTTTCCAATAACACCTGTATGTACTCTTGTTTCCAATAACACCTGTACATCCTCATGTTTCCAATAACACCTGTATGTACTCATGTTTCCAATAACACCTGCATGTACTCAGGTTTCCAATAACACCTGTATGTACTCAGGTTTCCAATAACACCTGTATGTACTCAGGTTTCCAATAACACCTGTATGTACTCAGGTTTCCAATAACACCTGTATGTACTCAGGTTTCCAATAACACCTGTATGTACTCATGTTTCCAATAACACCTGTATGTACTCAAGTTTCCAGTAATGACTGAACAACATCAACATTTCTAACATATATCAACTCTCTATCTCCGACAAGCCAATCAAATAAACATGGAAACTAAGTCTTTTCCAGCTATAGCTGAGATTTTTCAGAACAAATATTCGTAAATGTCCCCTACAAAAATACAATAACGTATACCCATTATATGGACAATCACCGATAACTTATAATAATAATTTGTGTTAAACTTAGATTAACCAATTAGTGAATTTACAAAATAACAGATATATAAAAATTCATTTACAAACAACAATTTTGTCAAATATACATTTTAATCTACAGATTTAATCTACATATAAAGTGTGACCAATAAATAACATAAGACCTGTGGTGTTTTTGAAAAAAAAAAAAGCTTTCTAAAGTCTAAATTGACGCTATTTGACATTTCCTATGATTTTCATTAACTGTTGACTATAGCAAGTAAAGTAAAGTAACCCATAGCATTTACTAATGCCGTAGGGGTGTGAGATGTTAGCGATCTCACATTTCACAGGCTCTGCAAATGAGGGCGGTAGCCATCTCCTCTCCCTCGCAATCTTTACATCCCGGATTAATCTGGTACCCATTTAAGGCTGGGTCGACCCGGGAGCCGTAGCGATCTGAAAAAAATTTCCTCCTCAACTGGGGAATGAACCCAGCACCACTCATATGTGAAGTCAGTGCGCTAACCGCTGCGCTATGCTGCTCCCTTATGTAAAATCAAAGTATACAAGAAGCAACCAATGAAAATCATAGGAAAGTCAAATTAGTCACTTTAAAAAGCTATCTTCCAATGAGCCAGCATATCTTATATTGATGATTAATTAGAGACCAGTATCAAATATAGAGTATACAGGCTCAAAGTCCCAGTCAGATGTTGATTATGTGATCTTTGTAACTTTCCTGAGAGAGCATACTTTCTGCCCTGACCGCTGGTTATCCCCATATCTGACATTCTTCATATGTGCACATTATCACCTCCATCATCATCTTGTGTTGTAAGTCAATGACCAGCATAATTAGATCTGCACTATGTCTGTTCAATACCGTGCAATCAACCACAGCACAGCCTGCCAGTGAGTCTGCTCTTTCGTTGCTCTGAACACCTGCATGACCAGGGCAATATATACATGTAATACTTTAGACAACCAAGCCCCTTAGTTGTTTTTATAATTACCAATCAACAATATTGACGATTGGCCATAGCTAAAGCATGGACAAAAAATCCTGCCCCTGATTTCTGGCCTGATACAACTGCTTTTCCTGTCGACCCAGCTGTAAATCAGTACCTGGCGCCTAGGTTGGGGAAGTTAAACACAGCAAGACTGGGAACTAGTCACCACACCTAATATTTGATGTGGCTTATTACATGAAGAGTTACCTTCATTCCCGACGGCAGACTGCTGCCATTAGACCTACCAATACCTGTAAAGTCTGAATAAACTAAAACTGTGTACCAAACAGGAAATAAGTGCTCCCCAATATCTGTCCAAGCCTAAGATATAGCTTTTTATAATTTATAGCTTTTTGCTATATTGCCCAGAAGAGGAAGGAAGTGCTCCATTGAGAAACAGTGACCACCAAGCTTGCAGGTTAACACCTCTATTTGTACATCAGCCTAACTACCCCCATCTGTACATCGGTATAACACCTCCATCTGTACATCAGCCTAACTACCTCCATCTGTAAAATGGGCCAACACCTCCCTCTGTACATCGGTATAACACCTCCATCTGTACATCGACCTAATTATATTATACCTGTTTTAAGTTTATTTTTTAATACGAGGGGGAGTCAATAAGTAAGTCACAAATGGCTCTTTAGAAAAAAACTGAAGACGATAAAAACCTGAAAACTGTTTATTTTTACACATACATTATCCCTTTACTTCTCAACATAATTTCCACCAACATTGATGCATTTATCCCATCGTTTTATGAGTCCTCCCAAACCTGCTGCGTAGAACTGCGTGCTCTGCTTTTTAAGCCACATTTTCACTTCACATTCAACTTCTGCGTCAGTCGCGAAATGCTTCCCGCCAAGGTGGGTTTTTAGTGGACCAAAAAGGTGAAAATCACTAGGGGCTAAATCGGGGCTGTAAGGAGGATGTTCCAGAATTTTCCAACCAAGATTTTTTATTTTCTCCTGAGTTAATCGAGCCGTATGTGGTCTAGCATTGTCATGAAGGAGTAGCACTCCTCTAGTCAGCAGCCCTGGACGTTTTCTTCGAATTGCATCCTGAAGCACTGATAGAACTTCACAGTATGATTCAGAATTCACATTGTCACCTTTCTTTTTGAAATTGGTTAAAAGCACTCCTTGACAATCCCAGAACACTGTCAGCATAACCTTCCCTGCTGATGGTGTAACCTTGAATTTTTGGACACAAGGCGAAGAAGGATGTTTCCATTGCATTGAAGCACGCTTTGATTCAGGCTGGTAGTGATGCACCCATGATTCGTCCCCAGTAATAATCCTGTTCATCATGTCTTCTCCTTCATTTGCGTATTGACAGAGATGCTCCAATGACAAGCCTAATCGGTTCATTTTGTGTTCGTCCGTCAATTGTCTGGGCACCCACCTTGAACACACTTTCTTAAATTTCAATCGGTCATGCATGATGCTGTATGCTGAACCATGTGAGCACCCTATTGCAGCTGCTACAGCGTCTATCGTTACTCATCTGTCACCTCGAATCATCTCCTCAACCCGCTGCACAGATGCGTCTGTTGCAATTTCAACAGCACGACCAGATCGGATTTCGTCAACAATTTTAGAGCGTCCTTGAGAAAATTTTTTTACCCAGCTGTGCACCGCTTTACGGGACAAACAATTGTCAGCATAAACAGGAAGCATTTCTTTATGAATGTCTTTTGCAGGCAGTCCTTTTGCCCATAAAAAACGCACAACAGCACGTTGTTCATTGATTGTACACTCTGTAAGTACAGTAGCCATTTTGTTTTTTGTGCTGCGCATGCACAAGGTACAGCTAGCGCCATCTAGCGAACATAAACATAAAGTTCTATGATGATATCAACTATAAACAGCTTTAGAAACCACCTACTGCATTTTCCTGCCATCCAACATCAATTTGTGACTTACTTATTGACTCCCCCTCGTATATGTGTTTATACACATCTTCATTGAATTAATTCTTCCTACACATCTATTTATGATAATTTGTACATTAAACTTGTCGATATAGATTTGTTGGGGAACTCAATGTAGTGTTTAAGCAATGCACATTGTGCTCAAGAGATCATGGGTTCAAATCCCACTCAACATGACATATTTATGAAGTGCAATAGTACATATGGGGTAAATTGAGTACAGTGAAACCAATCATCTATACGTTTTTGAGCCATTATTTTATATACACAATAGAATAAAACGAGAATATAAAAACTATAAAGATTAAATTTAAATGACAAAAAACTCACTTACGTATGGTAAAGATGTGACAGTGCCTGCCAGGACATGTTCCGCAAAGTTGCACTATCTGGTATTAACAAAGGTTCATTTTCAGTCTTTTCTGGTAACTTAACCTGGACAAAAATACATATATTAACATTTTTTCCATAATGACGGGTACAAGAGTAATTAAAAAATCACACTATTTTGACCCAAAAATGTGCACAAATCTGGCACAGACAGAAATGTAATAAAGAAAATGAAAAGGGATATTAAAAGTTTTTTTTAACAAATACATACAGGTACTTAAAAGTTTGTATATATGTCAGTCTCCACTAACTAATGCAGTTTGTATATATGTCAGGACAGGTATGGGTCAGTCTCCATTAACTAATGGAGTTATTGTGTCTGATTCTCAGTCTGTGATGTGAAACATTTCACAATGGCAGGTGTCAAAAGACTGCATAGCATCCACAGCTACTTCCCTTCCTTGTGACAGTAGGGGTCTTGACTTCTAGTGGCAGGTGTCAACAGACTGCATAGCATCCACAGCTACTTCCCTTCCTTGTGACGTTCAGGATCTGGACTTTAGTTCAGGATGCAAAAAATAGTGCCACTGTCTTATTTCCAGGAATATGACATTCCTGGAAATGAGACAACAAAGGACAGTTGAACGATCGACTGATAACTTGTCAGATGTGGAAAAATCAGCAGTGTTACATTTTGTCTGAATTTCTTATCAGTATTTTTATCTTTTATCTTCTAATAATCTCCATAGATAAGGAAGAGATGCAAGCCAGAGGACATAGCGCCTTTATCCATTTTGTGGAAGACTTCTAGGAGATAGGGAATGCTAGATGTGCCAACACTGCCGATGGGTCAACAAATCTCACAGAAAAATGACGAGTTAGTGTGTGCTGTGTGCCTCTGACAAGACATCGTAGTTGTGGAATAGCGGCACACTGGGATGACTCCCTTTGAGGACTAAACATGCCTCCTTTTGGCCACTAATGGTAAAGTTATGTTCCTTGGCAGCAACCTGCCGTCGGGGATGAAGATAACTCTTCATATACTGAGCCGCAGCAACTATTAGGTGGGGTGGCCAGTTCCCTTCCTTTCTGTCCTTACCCCCCCCCCCCAACTCATGCATCTGATACTCAGTTACAGATGAGTCAACTGGAGGTGTGGTCGTGTCAAGCGAGAAATCCCAACCCCAACTTTATTTGGTGTCTGGATGTGGTTTCGAACCTGGCATGCTGTTCTCCGGTGATAGCATGCATGCTCACTATCAAATGAGCTACTGCGCTCCTTCGGGAACTAAACATGCATCTTTACCATCCCCTATTACAACCTTGCCTCTGAAAGATAACACAAGTGAGAAGAGCTTGTGCTTTTGTTGGGAAGGCTATGGGCTGTCAAGAGCTACCTGCTCACAGTTAAAGCAATTATTTCATCACCATCATGTGTCAAGAGCTACCTGCTCACAGTTAAAGCAATTATTTCATCACCATCTTGTGTCAAGTGCAACCTGCTCACAGCTAAAGCAATTATTTCATCATCATCTATAGTCACTTCCAAATCCTACATATCACATGCACCAACTGCTCTCCAAATCCTACATATCACATGCACCAACTGCTCTCCAAATCCTACATATCACATGCACCAACTGCTCTCTACATGCTGGCATTTGTTGCAATAGTGAGGTCACTTTTACAGAGAGACGCATTAAAAGGCATCTATAGCAGTGTTTCTCAAACTTCTTTTTTTTTTTTACCATGCCCCACCTAAGTCTTTCTAAAATTCTGATGCCCCCTATGTAACATATACATATTATTAAATATTCATACATTGTATTATTCTCCGCCGAACAGTGCAATAGCCCCCTCCCTCTGTGGGTGCGTGGGCCTCATGTTGCGATGCAATATCTATAGTCTATTCATTGAAAATGCATAAGGAGAAATGCAGAAGTTGCTTGGTGTGTACCTAGTGGGCGAAGTCACTACAATAAATTTGGTGTGTATCTAGTGGGCGTAGTCACTACAAAAATTTGGTGTGTATCTAGTGGGCGTAGTCACTACAATAAATTTGGTGTGTATCTAGTGGGCGTAGTCACTACAATAAATTTGGTGTGTATCTAGTGGGCGTAGTCACTACAATAAATTTGGTGTGTATCTAGTGGGCGTAGTCACTACAATAAATTTGGTGTGTATCTAGTGGGTGTGAAAAGAGGACTTGCAGGGCATAATGAGTAACATATTTAACCAGCAAGTGATGAGAACCTTCAGCTTCATGCATACTCTTCAACTCTTCCCGGCTTAGTGGTTAAGCTGTTAACTTTGCGCTTAAGATGGCATGGATTTGAATCTGGTTCACATCTTACATACAAAGTGGAAATTTCCTTAGCCATCCTCTGTGATTCCTTTTACTCCCTGAAGCTAAGAAGTTATGTATGCTATGATTGTTCTTTCTGCAGGATTGCATGCCACTTCATTGAGAGGGTTGGGGTCACTTAGTACAATGAAGTCAATTCTCTACATTTTTTTCTTTGCCTAACCCTATTAACATGACCCAGAAAAGAATTTCAAATACATACAAATCAATAAACTTGCCAAAATCAGTCAATAAGCTTGTCAAAACTAGTCAATAAGCTTGTCAAAACCAGTCAATAAGCTTGTCAAAACCAGTCAATAAGCTTGTCAAAACCAGTCAATAAGCTTGTCAAAACCAGTCAATAAGCTTGCCAAAACTAGTCAATAAGCTTGTCAAAACCAGTCAATAAGATTGCCAAAACTACAAAATCACATTACAAACATTCAGAAAATACCCACAAATACAAAATAATACATATTGAATACCAAAAAGCAACCAGATAAACAAAATTTCCAACAAAACCAAGAAAAATACCCAGAATCACAGATAAATCCTCCCAAATACTTTTTTTAAAAAAGCAACAATATTCATGCACAATATTCTCAATGAAATCATTGATCGGGTTGCTGATCCAGCCAGTGCATGCCCTTTGACCCAATAAAATCGTTCAAGCATGCATACTTCGACTTGTTAACAGAAGCTCTGTTTAAACACCATAAACAGCGTACATTCTCAGATCTGTTTAAAAATCATACATTCTCAGATCTGTTTAAACACCATAAACAGCATACATTCTCAGATCTGTTTAAACACCATAAACAGCGTACATTCTCAGATCTGTTTAAAAATCATACATTCTCAGATCTGTTTAAACACCATAAACAGCATACATTCTCAGATCTGTTTAAACACCATAAACAGCGTACATTCTCAGATCTGTTTAAACACCATAAATTCTCAGATCAGCAGAATGTAATTCAGAGAATGTAATAAGTTGTGTCATGGATTAAAGTTTTGCTGCAATATTTGTGCTTTTCGGCTTGACACATCCGACTCCCAAATAAAAAAACCATAGAAGGCAGATGTGTCGGGCTATTGGCACAAACAGCGACACAACACGTTTCCATTCTCTGGACTACATCCTGCAGGAAATCTAGGACCAATTTCCTGCTACAAGTGAGATCCAGCGGGAGTTTGAGAATGAACGCTGAAGAAGAAAAACACAACACATTTGACATTCAAATACAAAGCACATACTGTATCTTCCATATCATTTTCTTTCACAATATTTGGCTTGAGGACACCACTATTTCTATATTCCAACTTGACTGTTTCCTGCTGTGTCAATTCACTTTTACCAAATGGCTGTAAAGGGAAATCATAATTTCAACATACAAGGAATTATAACCTAATCTTTGCATTATGTCCCTTACAAATTAAGGCCTTTTGTCATTGATTGACCAGTATTGAGTTCTTGCTTTTTGGAACATATGTAGAATTGGCACAATTCTTGTGTGCAACTGCAGAACTGTGTCTGCATTCTTCAGATCCCTCAGAATTACTATTCTCAGTAAGGTTCCTCAAACACAATATACTCAGACTTGAGTCATCCAAATTCAATTTTCAAAAGCTTAAGTCTCTGCAAACTCAGTATTCACAAACTTAGTTCCCCCTAAACTTAGAATTTTCAAAACTAAGATCTTCTAAACTCATTACTCCCCCAAATAAGATAATCTAAACTCAATACTCTCCTTATTAAGATCTTGTAAACTCTGTATTCTCCCAACTAAGATCTTTTAAACTAAGTACTTTCCCAACTAAGATCTTTTAAACTAAGTACTTTCCCAACTAAGATCTTTTAAACTAAGTACTTTCCCAACTAAGATCTTCTAAACTAAGTACTTTCCCCAACTAATATCTTCTAAACTCAGTGTTCTCAAGATACAGTGCCCAACTTTTTTTCAAACTTATTAAAGAGAGAAAATCAATTGTAATAGATTAAAACTGGATTGTGCCAAATCCAGGAAATGAACATGCTCTCTTCCAAACATCAAGTCAGTACTCACACCACTTGACTATCCACACATTTTCTTCTTCTTGTCTACTTATGTATTAGTGAAGCATCACAAGCAGCTATCCTTGGTGAATTATGTAACATGGCAGAGTTGTTTTCTTCATAGCACATTCAAAACATTAATATTGCATCCCAACCTACTGTGTACATTAACCCACATACATTTGACTGATTTACTTAACATATATCTGCTGGTACTTCGGTCCAACAATATAATAATGAATCATACCTGTAATGTATAGCTGAGTCAAGCTGTGATCAATTTTGCAATCTATATTGCTATTATAGATACAAGTCAAATATGTTTTTCACACCTGTGAGACATGTAGGTGTATTGTTCAAACTAGCAACAAGCATTGGATGATGTGATCTGAATTGTGGGAAAGCAATGTACATTCCCTGATATGTTTTGGCACCCATTTCCTGTCTATATTAATATTCCATTCTTCTAGATTAACTGAGATATTTAACATTTCCTAATTCTGGGTTAACTATTTAACTGCCTGTCTATTCGCTAAACCCTTTGTTGCTTTTCAGCATCTGGGGTTGAAGTTGTCTGGAGATGGCCCTCGTGTGTGCTGAGTATATTGTGGAGTTTGTTGCCTCTTCTATTTCAGTGGTCAATCGTCCATCAACTGCCTGTGTTAGCATTAATTAGTTCTTGATTACCTGAGTTATTTAACTGCCTGTATTAACTGAGATAGTTAACTGTTTAGATTAAATGAGATATTTAACTGCCTGTGTTAACTGAGATAGTTAACTGCCTGTGTTAACTGAGATAGTTAACTGCCTGTGTTAACTGAGTGCTGATACCACAGTTCTGGGTAAATTTAAGAGCTTTGTTATTTATTCTCTGTGTGTGATTATACATTGTAGTATTTCAGTGGGCAAGAGTTTTTGAGACTAAGCATTGCAAGAGTTAACTGCAAAGATGGAAAAAGTTACCAGCAAGTCCGGAATGGAAATCAATACTGAAAAGAGCAAAATCTTGGCCAAAAGCAGAGACACAGAAAACCAGACTAATATCACGATGAATGGACATAAGCTTGAGGAGGTGAATACCTTCAAATACCTCAGATCCAGTATATGCAGCGATGGTAAATGCAAAGCAGAACTAAAAATAAGGCTGGAAATGGTTCTAGCGTCCTTGTCAAGGTTAACAGTGATTTGGAAAAGCAACATCAGTGTTGGAGTGAAAATCAAGCTGTATAAGTCGCTTGTGTTTTCTGTTGTGATATATGATTGTGAGAGTTGGACACTAACTGCGGACATGGAGAGATGATTATAGGCTTTCGAGTACAAATGCTACAGATAAATTCTACGAATTTTCTATATGAAACATAAGACCAATGTGTATGTAAGAAATAAAGTAGAGATGTGTGCAGGTGTTCAAGAACCACTACTTTCAATAGTGATACGATGAAAACTAGCATGGTTTGGACATGTATGCAGGCATGATTCCTTGTCAAAAACAATACTGCAGGGAACTGTCGAAGGAGGAAGGAGCAGAGGAGGAAAAAAATAAAGGCATGGACAGACAACATCAAGGAATGGACAGGACAAGATATTTCCACACTCATCCGCATCGCTGAGGATATAATTCGCTGGAGGACTCTGTGTGCTGAAGCATCCAATGTGGTACCCCTACGACCCTGAAGGGTTACGGGTTGATTGATTGAGATATTTAACTGCCTGTATTAACTGAGATAGTTATTGCCTGTATTAACTGAGATAGTTATTGCCTGTATTAACTGAGATAGTTATTGCCTGTATTAACTGAGATAGTTATTGCCTGTATTAACTGAGATAGTTATTGCCTGTATTAACTGAGATAGTTATTGCCTGTATTAACTGAGATAGTTATTGCCTGTATTAACTGAGATAGTTAACGGTCTGTATTAACTGAGATAGTTATTGCCTGTATTAACTGAGATAGTTAACGGTCTGTATTAACTGAGATAGTTATTGCCTGTATTAACTGAGATAGTTATTGCCTGTATTAACTGAGATAGTTAACGGTCTGTATTAACTGAGATAGTTATTGCCTGTATTAACTGAGATAGTTAACGGTCTGTATTAACTGAGATAGTTATTGCCTGTATTAACTGAGATAGTTATTGCCTGTATTAACTGAGATAGTTATTGCCTGTATTAACTGAGATAGTTATTGCCTGTATTAACTGAGATAGTTATTGCCTGTATTAACTGAGATAGTTAACGGGATGTATTAACTGAGATAGTTAACGGTCTGTATTAACTGAGATAGTTAACGGTCTGTATTAACTGAGATAGTTAACGGTCTGTATTAACTGAGATAGTTAACGGTCCGGATTAACTGAGATAGTTATTGCCTGTATTAACTGAGATAGTTAACGGTCTGTATTAACTGAGATAGTTAACGGTCTGTATTAACTGAGATAGTTAACGGTCCGGATTAACTGAGATAGTTATTGCCTGTATTAACTGAGATAGTTATTGCCTGTATTAACTGAGATAGTTAACGGTCTGTATTAACTGAGATAGTTAACGGTCTGTATTAACAGATAGTTAACGGTCTGTATTAACTGAGATAGTTAACGGTCTGTTTTAACTGAGATAGTTAACGGTCTGTATTAACTGAGATAGTTAACGGTCTGGATTAACTGAGATAGTTAACGGTCTGTATTAACAGATAGTTAACGGTCTGTATTAACTGAGATAGTTAACAGTCTGTATTAACTGAGATAGTTAACGGTCAGTATTAACTGAGATAGTTAACGGTCTGTATTAACTGAGATATTATTTGCCTTTATTAACGGAGATATTTAGCTGCCTATATTAAGTGAAATGTTTAACTGCCTGCATTCACCAAATTGTTTAAATGCCTGTATAAGTTCTTTACTGGAACGAGTGCCTACTTATCTGATTATTTCCCTTGTCTATGCTTATCAGTTTGTTTAACATTTATTAATTTAAATATAAATTTTGTAGGGTTAGGATTAGTTTTGTAAAACACAACTCTTCTAACCCTAAAACAATTGATTAATAAATTATTGATTAACTGTTGATACAATATTTAGATTAGTTATCCATAAAATAAGCTGGTAGGCACACGTTCCAGACAAGAACCCCTGCATTTAACTGCATGCATTGTTATATTTAGTTGTCTGAAGTCAGATGTGTCAGAATGAAAAGCACAGATACCCAAATCAAGCTGTAAACCATGACACAACACATCTGTTCACTAGATTACATTCTGCTAATCTTCAGGTTTAAAAACAAACCTATAAGAAGAAGATTTGAAACCTGACTATGTCGTTTTTTTCCACCTTTAGAGCTGGAATTCACCCATAAACAACAAAAGATTTCAAACAATGGTGTCATTGAAGCCTGTGGGGGAAGCAGACTGCATGCTGAGTAAAAATTATATAACAAAGGATATATTTAAACAGCCATTCAATCAATGCAATAAAGCTGTTACCCAGCGCAAACATAAAACCAATATATATTTACAAGATGAAAATTAACAATACCAAACTGCAAACTATATATATATACACACACACCGTATATTTCCGAATATAAGCCTGTCCATTTATAAGCAGAAGGCGTAACTTTAATGTAGAAAATATTCAGCTTATATTTGAAAATATATGGTACATATTTGTGTATACGTATATGTTTATATAAGAAAAATATGCTCATAAGAGTTACACACAAAATAATAAATGCGGTAAATAATCCAAGCAAACGTTTACATTATATGTCATTTATGTAAAAATAACAGAAGTTAATAGGGAAATAGAAATGGCTAAAAGTACTTTTAATAATATAACTACTGATACACACAAAATACGAGTAACATAACTAGTGACACTCACAAAATGTTAGTAACATAAAGTAACACAACCAGTGATACACACAAATTTTAGTAACATAAAGTAACACAACCAGTGATACACACAAATGTTAGTAACATAAAGTAACACAACCAGTGATACACACAAATGTTAGTAACATAAAGTAACACAACCAGTGATACACACAAATGTTAGTAACATAAAGTAATACAACCAGTGATACACACAAATGTTAATAACAAAGTAACACAACCAGTGAAATACACAAATGTTAGTAACAAAGTAACACAACCAGTGATACACACAAATGTTAGTAACATAAAGTAACACAACCAGTGATACACACAAAAAATATAACTTACCGATACAACATCATCCATTGATATGAAAAGGCACATCCACAGCACAAGACATGCCACGCTGAGAAAAACAATATATATCAGAACAGAGTATCTCCGAATCCTTATCTTCATTATTTAGATATGGTCTCCGATAACTTCCTGTTCATGTTAACATCCAATGAAAGACATCCAACCACAGACTACACTGCTGCATGATCACTCGGTAATACCAGATGGCCAGGTACTGCAAACAATGTACACTCACAGGTCAGGCTGCAAAGAGAAAATACATTTAATGGGTGATTCATAAATCATTACGTTTTTAACCCTTAAGCTGCAATATTCATAAATCTTCATTACATGTTTATAAACCTTTAGCTGCAAGATTCATAAATCTTCATTACATGTTTATAACCCTCTAGCTGCAAGATTCATTAATTTTCCTTACGTGTTTATAAACCATTAGCTGCAAGATTTATAAATCTTCCTTATATGTGTTTTATTCTTTAGGTACAAGATTCATAAATCTTCATGACATGTTTTTAATCCTATAAGTACAAGATTCATAAATCTTCCTTATATGTTTTTAACCCTTTAGGTAAAAGATTCATAAATCTTCATTGCATGTTTTTAATCCTTTAGTTACTATGAATTATTTTACACATTCCTCTATCTACCATTGTTATTGACGAGTTGACCTGTTTTTGTTTTTTTGGTATTTACCCACTCATTGCTAAAACAATTTCACTCTGACCACCAGTATGAGTCCACCCTAGCATCCATGCAGTTTATATTTTCTCACATTGCCCTTGGCGAGCGCTCATGTAGTTTTTTAAACAAATTATTAACACTCAACAAATTTTTATTCAAATTATTTCTGCTGTGAATCAAATAATCATGGGGCATATCAATGGTTCTCAACATTTTCTTGTATTTGGCTCATTTTTGGGACAGTTTTCTTTTCTTAAGTGCACACACCAGCACTTTTGTATCTTAAATAAAAAAAGAAAGTTTAAAAAAAAAAAGTTAACAATGCTTTCTGAGGTTTACCTATATATATTGTATTATTTATTATTTTTATCATGAGAACAAGATTATTTATTATTGACATAATTACTGTGGTTCCCAACCCCTTCAAATGACTCTGTGGTCTCCCAATTTGTGAATTTCCTGTGCCCTCCCCCCCCCCCAAGTGCCTGTGATATAAGGCAGGGTTGGGTGCATATTACATAAAATTAGATCCTCTGTTCCATATCATCGTATTTCATGATCCGTGACAAGAACACAGCCTGGGCATATCTAATAGAACACTCTCAAGATCCAATGTTCTATATCATCGTATTTCATGACCCATGGCAAGAACCATGCTATCGGAACATCTGATAAGACAACCTCAAGGTGAACTCTTGTAAATGAAAACATTGTTCTAAAAAAAAATTCATAAATTATTTAAAATAAAATGTGACATGTCAATCAAACAGCTTTAGTAAAGACGCTACTTACACGATAAATTCATAGACTTACAATGCAAGATTCACATAGATTAATATTGTAAAATATCTTACATATGTTATTATAATAGTCTGGATGGCATACCATCACTATGCTATCAATGTCAAACATGGACACTAACAACAAAAGGCAAAGGAAAACTTGTTACTTATTGAAAACAGAAATTACTTGTCTACATAGAATTCTCGGAGTAACAATAAGAGACAGAATCAGAAATGAAAACATCAGAAGACTAACAAATAAAATGCCAATCCTGGATTACATAATAACACAGATCAAGTGGTTTTCACATGCTTCCAGACTACTGTCAGATAGTGCCCCTCAAATAGCAATCCCATACAGGTACGATTAATACAAAGACAGAGACAGACATACAAAAGATGGGTTACAGAAATAAAAAAGACCATGAAAATAAACGTATGAAGCACACAAAAAGGCAGTCTCCAGAGAACTTGCATACCCCTGACACTGCAAAGCATAAAGGGGTATAAAGCAAAAAGAAAGAAGACTGCAAGAAGCATTCACCCTAAGGCAATTGCATAATTCTCTACAGCCGAACAAAACTACTATTCATATAACAGTTGTTAGAATAATACTATTCATATAACAGTTAAAGCTGTGGGGCATCCGTAGCGACTTCCTGCTGACGTACAAGTACAAGTTGTTCAGTAACATGACCCATTCTTTTCTTAACATGCATTTTTCTATCTTACGCAGCATGCTCTGGTAACTCCTTCATAACTCACCTGACTTTTACCATTACATAACTACACCATAACTGAGAGACAATTTCTACATATATTCTATAACATAACAGCACTCATGATTAAATAAAACACTCATAGCTAATATTGGACACTCTGTCTCCAAATTTATATACTGTAAACTGTGTGTCTTGCATAGACAATAATTACAGAACACATGATGATTACATCAGCTACAACTACTGCGACAAAACTCTCTTATCATCACATTATTTTAACACAAACCACTCAAATCAAAATGAATGTAGGAACACATGCAAAAAATTATTTTCATAGATTAATTACCAATTATAGATAAAGTAACACATTTATTTCTGCATTTATTTATATACATGACTATACTAATACTACAATACTACTGCTGCTACTAATACAATAATACCATTACTACCATAATACAACTATACAATACTACTACTATCACTACAATATTACTACTACCATTAAAATACTACTAATATAATACTACCACTGCAATACTACTACCACCACCACTACAATACTACCACCACCACTACAATACTACCACCACCACTACAATACTACCACCACCACTACAATACTACCACCACCACTACAATACTACTACTATTACCACTACAATACTACCACCACCACTACAATACTACTACTATTACCACTACAATACTAACACTATAATACTACTACATGTACTACCATCACTCTATTACCACAAAGACTCTACCACAAATACTAATGATTCTAGGAATAGATTTCAAGAATATATCCCCACTTCTTAAACTAAAAGAGACTGTATTGTACACTGCATGCACGCAATCATTCAACACTACATCATTTGTTGTCACTGCAGAATACTTTCCGCTGATCTAATAAATCTAATCAATAATATCTGTGGTGATGTGTAAATTACCACCTGAATAACGTACCTGTCACAGCTGTATGACCCATTACCACACCACATAGATATATTTTATCAGGAAAAAAAGAAACAGTTCACTTTTATTGGCCACATTATGAGGCACAGAGGTTTGGAGTATGAATGGAGGGAGAACAGAGAAAGAGGACAGAGTATTGTACAGAATACAGAATAATAAATTTGATGAGTAACATAACAAAAGTACTACTGAAAATAATACATGATGTGTGAATAATTCCTGTGTGCGTACAGTGACTTTTGTGCCGGGACACGCGGGAGTCCAGGGTAATGAGAGAGCAGATAGGTTGGCTACTACGGCTGTTGGTGGAGCAATGGATCGGGCAGACATTTTGAATGCCCTACGGGAAAACGCACTAACAAATGACTGTACAAGTGACGATGACTCTTGTTCCATGATTAGAATAAAGGAGCTTGGTTTGAAATGTGGTGTCGCTAGAAAGGAGAGTTTTCGTGGGCGATAAAGAATGATGGTCAATCCACGACGTACTGGGACTGTCAGTCAACATGTAATGGCAGATACACTCAAGGAAAGATCTGAGCACCTATGGACTTATCCAGAGTGCAATGACAATGATCTAACGACTAACTAACTAACTATCTATACATGAAAGAATTAAAAACAAGATAGAATTAGAAGTTGGTAAAGAACAATTTGGTTATAAGAACATCAAAGCAACAAGAGAAGCCATAATTAGTATCAGACTATCAGTGAATAAATATGTACATGTATTTATATTTGTTTTATAGACAACAGCAAGGACTTCGACAAAATTCAATATGATATTAATTTAATGCCTCTAAGAAATAGGATTAGATGGAAAGAAAATATGTATTGGCGCAGAAGGCACAGACATACTGGGAAGAACACATGGTCCACATGCAAGATCGTCTTCCAAAACAGCTGCTATATGGAGAACCCCACAGCGGCTCCCGTGAGGCTTGTAGAAGAAGCGTTTTAACCTGTAGTAACCCAATATTTTTCCATGTGTTTTCTCTTTTCATAGACACCCGATGTCGACATATGTCACCATTAGTCATTTGCAGTCATGGACAACAATCTTCCAAATTAACTTTCCATCATGCTCTTATAATAACTATGTGCTAGAGTGATTGTCAAGTTAAAAATGAGAATTATAAAATGCTACATCTATTCCATATTAATGCATGGCTCAGAAACATGGACATTAAATAAACAATTAGAAGACAGAATTGATGCCTTTAGATGTGGGTATATAGATGAATAGGGAGAAAATCATGGAAAGAGAAGAAAACAAATAAAGAGGTGCTAAAGACACTTAATATGAAGAAAGAACTACTAAGAGAAATAAAGATCAGGCAAATAAAATATTTTTGACACATTAAAAGACATGACACCTTATTGAAGACCTTACTTGAGGGTAAAGTCAAAGGGAAGTGAGCAAGAGGTAGGCAGAGATACAAGTGGGAGAGTAACATCACACGATGGACAGGTTACAGTCTAGCAGAGTGCACCATCAAAACAAGAGACAGGAGATATTGGAGATCCGTTGCAGCCAACTTTCATTGCTGAGACGGCACTTGATGATGATGAGAGTGATGTCTGAATTTTTTAAGGCGATATAAATACCCAGTAATAATTTGAAATCTTCACATTTTCAAGTCATACTGTATGAATCTTCACATTTTCAAGTCATACTGTATGAATCTTCACGTTTTCAAGTCATACTGTATGAATCTTCACGTTTTCAAGTCATACTGTATGAATCTTCACGTTTTCAAGTCATACTGTATGAATCTTCACGTTTTCAAGTCATACTGTATGAATCTTCATGTTTTCAAGTCATACTGTATGAATCTTCACGTTTTCAAGTCATACTGTATGAATCTTCACGTTTTCAAGTCATACTGTATGAATCTTCACGTTTCCAAGTCATACTGTATGAATCTTCACGTTTTCAAGTCATACTATATGAATCTTCACGTTTTCAAGTCATACTGTATGAATCTTCACGTTTTCAAGTCATACTGTATGGATCTTACAGCGAAGCCATTGTTCAGGAATTCTTTAAGGATGACGATTCAGACGAAGATGATTTTTACGGCTTTAGTGTTGCAGGTACTGTAGATCAATGGAGGAAGGGGTTCAAGGAGATGTTGATAATATTTAATAATGATGTAACTGCTGTCATTTATTAAGAGGAATTTCAGGAGCCGTGTTTTCTACAGATAGGCCTAGATACTGTATGAAAGACCTAGATACTGTAATTTATGATTGTTTGTCCATGCTGTCCACAACAGAACACTTACACACACAAGCAAACACCTCCAAACTATATCCAGCACCCACTTATCTCTATTTTATCCGAATTTGAATTCAATAACGTAATTTAAAAACAGTTACACCAAAAAAATATAAGCGCAGAAAAAGCAAAAGTACAGAAAAAGCAATAGTACAGAAAAAGCAATAGTACAGAAAAAGTCAAAGTGCAGAAAAAAAAAGTGATGAAACAGCAAAAGAGCAGAAAAAGCAGAAGTCATAAATAAGGGCTGGCTGCCAGAGGAAGTATGCATTATTACAGGTTAAAGATGCTCTCAAGATATCATTGACTCATTCAGTTAAAGATGCCCTTAAGATATCACTGACTCACCTAAAGATGCCCTTAAGATATCACTGACTCACTTAAAGATGCCCTTAAGATATCACTGACTCACTTAAAGATGCTCTTCAGATATTACTGACTCACTTAAAGATGCTCTCAAGATATCACTGACTCACTTAAAGATGCTCTCAAGATATCATTGACTCATTCAGTTAAAGATGCCCTTAAGATATTACTGACTCACCTAAAGATGCACTTAAGATATCACTGACTCATTTAAAGATGCACTTAAGATATCACTGACTCACTTAAACATAGACATAAAGTCATTGGAGACTTGCACAAGACAGATACAACTGGTGTCACAGAATCAAGAATGATGTAGCAGCTGCTGAGAGCCTCAGGCACAATGATGTAGCAGCTGCTGAGAGCCTCAGGCACAATGAAGTAGCAGCTGCTGAGAGCCTCAGGCACAATGAAGTAGCAGCTGCTGAGAGCCTCAGTTACAACAAGCATGTAAACAAAGTTTTAAAAAATAGATTTCTAACATCTAAAATCAGTTTGGCTGCAGCAAAAACATGACTAAACTAACACACTAAACAAATGTTAGAAAGGCGTGTCAAGTTCTCAGATAACATAAAAACTAAACAAATGTTAGAAAGGTGTGTCAAGTTCTCAGATCACATAAACACTAAACAAATGTTAGAAAGGTGTGTCAAGTTCTCAGATAACATAAAAACTAAACAAATGTTAGAAAGGTGTGTCAAGTTCTCAGATCACACAAACACTAAACAAATGTTAGAAAGGTGTGTCAAGTTCTCAGATAACATAAACACTAAACAAATGTTAGAAAGGTGTGTCAAGTTCTCAAATCACATAAACACTAAACAAATTTAAGAAAGGCGTGTCAAGTTCTCAGATAACATAAACACTAAACAAATGTTAGAAAGGTGTGTCAAGTTCTCAAATCACATAAACACTAAACAAATTTAAGAAAGGCGTGTCAAGTTCTCAGATAACATAAACACTAAACAAATGTTAGAAAGGTGTGTCACGTTCTCAGATAAAACTAACACCAGGTAAGTCTCTCTACTAAACAGATGTCATTTTTCCTCACAAGGATTTAATTGTTATCAGTTATTTCATCTTACGACATTAATGACACTGCTGTCATTTTGATGGATCTTCTCTCATTCTCACTCTTCACGCGTAACAAATACATATATATATATTATGTATGCATGTTTGAGATTGTTATTTACAAGATCCGTGTGTTGGGGGCAGCATAGCACAATGGTTAATGCACTGGCTTCACATGAGTGGTGCTAGGTTCATTCCCCAGTTGAAGTGAAAATGTTTTTCAGACTGCAATGGCTCCCGGATCAACCCAGCTTTAATTGGGTACTGGATTAATTCAGGGAGTAAAGACTGTGAGGGAGGGAAGATGGAAGCTTTGGAACATCATGAGAGACAGAAATTTCGGAGCAAGTCCGTAGATTAACACAGGTAACAAACACCCCCTAGAAAATCAGAACATGAGAGACATGGGCAAGTCCGTAGATTAACACAGGTAACACCCCCTAGAAAATCAGAACATGACTTTTAGTATCAGTAATGTAGCCAAAAGGTGGGTAACAATCCCCCTCCCGTAACGATTTTATCTGTAAAAAGACCATCAAATATTACATATGGGCGAAAGACATTATTTTTTAAGGTAAATCCCACCCTCCTTACTGAACATGTATCTACAGCTCTGGGTTTCCCTCTATATTTCAGTTACCTAATTAAAACATTGTGCCAAAATCAACAAGCACTCACAGGTGTCGATGGTGAAAAATTCACTTGGTTCAGTTTGTAAAAATGAGTTAGACAAGGATGTGTCCTATTACCAGATCTTTCCAATGTGTGTGCAAAGACTATGAGTAACGTAAAAAAATGACAGCAGCAAAACAACTTTGACCCTATCAACATCGGAAGTCATGAGATACCAGAAATAAGATGTGTTGATATATTAATACTGTCACTTAGCAAAAGTGGTCTTGATCGCATCATCAATTCCATCTAAGAACATTGCAAAAAAAAAAAAATTCTGAATGAAAGTATGACGATTATGAGATATTAAAACAACACTAACACATTCTTGATTAGAAACTAGCTTCACAGCACGTGGGGCATTCCCATGTGTTCTTAATCTCTAGGCCTATCAATAAGAGAACTAGAACGAGTCAATACATTTGAATACCTTAGTTTTTTATATGAAGCAACAGGGACCACTATGAAGAAGTCGGAGTTTGGCCATTGCACCAAAGAAATTAACATAATATTAATATTTTAAATTTGGCTGGGTTCAAAATTCCCTAGTACTTGCATATTTACAGTGGCCTTATAGGCCTACAGGTGTGAATTAGAATTCTGAATATTGTAATTTCCATGTAACACCTATGAAATTAAAGGTTGCTGTGACGTCACATCCCAACAATCACTGAGTTCAACTCTAGACACAGATGAACTTATGCATAGTCTGTTTCTTTTCCAACTTACATATTTTAAAAAAATTTCCTATAATTTGTACTGAGCGCTCATTATTTCCTCCTGCTTAACACAGAGTAAGGCTCAGTAAGGTCAGCCTTTAAGGTGCGTGCACACATTAGAAATATGATATTTCTAGAAATATGATATTTCTATATTTAATATCATTTCTAATCTTAACCGTACTACTCTAAGTACTTAGCCAAGCTTCCCAAATCACATATGCCTTAAGTTCTTCTTCTTCTAAATATTCTGCAACCAATTGTTAAACAATTACATCAACTTGCATACTTTCACTAAGACTGGAGTAACTAACTTAACTGGAGTCCAAAAAAGTTAGTCTCACAAATCAATCACAAAAGAAAGAGTCGAACGGTACATTCATTTTTATTATCATATGAGTGTCATTTTATATTTGTTTCCTATAGCGTTTACTTACACACAATAACTGACTGTATAAGTATACATTGTTACTTACTTAGTTGCTATTAAACTTTAGGAAAGAGTAGGCGTACACTCCGAATTATCATAGTAATAAATAACACGAATCTTACAAAGTTAAATCATGAAGTCTTTCTGCTTTAAGCGGATGTTGTCATGGTGAGTATGTGAAAACTGCGATCAGAAACACGAATTTTACGTGTTACTATGAAACAAATAAATTGTCAATTTAGCGATTAGTGAAAAAAAATGTCAGAAAACTTTTAAATATTGGTTGGGGAGAATTCAAGTCACATAAACATGTGACCGAAGACACAAAACAGCAATATGTTTTTACAACAATAAGATGAAATCGATGGACTTATATCGGACATTTACTTAGAACGAATGAGCATTTTAGTTTTAGTTATTTTGAAGTGGTGGTTAAGGAGAGCTGAGTTGTGTGTCTTCATCAGCGTTCGTTCCCAAACTCCTACAGATTAACAGGATGTGCTCTGGAAAACGAATACTTTGTGACATGGTTTACAATTTAATTATGATATCTGCGCCTTTCGACCTGGCACATCCGATTTCAACATTGCCAATATATAACTTTGAGAGTCTATAGGATGGGTCTGAAAACTCTATTCCCTAAACATTTTAGTTGTCTCTTGCAACAAGCTTGCAGCTACATTGTCGTCTTTATTTGCTCCATTTTCAGTCCTGGCAATTCATCATCTAAACACACAGTTATTATTTCGCTCTAAATTTGCGACATCAGTATCCTTCTAATGTATAACAAAAATAATCCTGCATGGTATCCTGTTTCTCAAAAGTTTGAGAACCGCACAGGTAGTCTCCATGACACTATATAGCGTAAATATGTGACAGCTGCCAATGATCGATGTTTTATTATGTTCACTTTTGTGCCTGTCATTAAAATAATTATTGTTTTGTCCATAATCCACACAAGTTATGTTGCTGTAGACATCGGTTCAAACCAATATAAATGTTTTCTATTTTCTGCCTGCCTGACTGATTTAGTAGTGCCTATATACGTCATAACATAAATCAAACTGAATTTTCAAAGTGGATGCAACAAATGGTCATCATCACTTGTGATGGACGAACACGCATACGCAGAACGAATGAAAATAGACCTATACCTTTACCTTAACGGTTATACCTGGAATAATATACTTGGAAGGTTATACCTGGAATCATAGACCTAAACCTGGAAGGTTATGATGCTTGGAATAATATACCTAGACCTATACCAGGAATAATAGACCTATACCTGGAATACTATACCCTGAAGGTTATTAAGCCCGGAATAATAGACCTAGACCTATACCATGAATAATAGACCTATACCTGGAATAATATACCTGGAAGGTTATACCTGGAATAATATACCTAGATCTGGAAGGTTATGATGCCTGGAATAATAGACCTATACCTGGACGGTTATACCTGGAATAATATACCTGGATGGTTATAGTTAACCCACTCACATTTTCTATTATGTATGATAACAAACTCCGATGTAACCAAACTGAACTAACGTTTGCGGTTGAAAAGAGCATAAGCCTACCTTTTATATAAGTAAGTTGACACCTTTGCTTAGGCCTACCATTTATATTAGTAATTTGACACCTTTGCATAGGCCTACTTGTTATATAGGCCTAAGTAAGTTGACGGCTAAGCCCAACTTCTCATTCAAATGAAGATAGTCGCAAACATCGCAGAAAGCAAACTTAGAATACATACCAGGAAAATGGTAAATTTGTAACAAATGTGGAAAATCATAAATAGTGCTTATAACGAAGGGAATCATTAGTGTGTTCTCGTAACTACAATAAGTGAATCATTAGTGTGTTCTCGTAACTACAATAAGTGAATCATTCGTGTGTTCTGGTAACTACAATAATAGCAACAGTGATGTTTCAGACACACATTTTAGAAACGATTGCTCTATTTTCATAAGAGTCTAACCGCCAGGCTAAAGTCAATTAAAGAATGACTGGCAGCTATTATTCTGGTTACACAAGTTTAACTCAGATATGATTTAACTGCACATTGATTGGGTGAGGAAATTTGAATATATACTGCATACTAGTTACCACAATTTAGGAGTAAAACAAGTAACAGAGTTTAAATATCTCGGTAGTATTTTTATAGAAAATGGAAGCCTAGATAGAGAAATAGAGATGAGATGTCAAAAGGCAAATGCAGTAACATACAAACTGTCACCACAATTTCTTCACCCCAAGATCGAGATGGAAGTTAAGAGACAAATGATCTACAGTATATTCCCACCAACACTGTGTTACCAGTGCTAAACCTGGTCTCTCTCATCTTCACATTACAGAAAGATAGTGACATGTGAGATGAAATGCTTGAGGAAAGCTGCCAGGGTCACCAGGCTTGGTAGATTGCGAAATGAATATATCAGGGAAAGAATAGGTATAATATCTTGTGCAGATTAGAGAGAGAACAGATCAAGTGGTTTGATCACATTATGAGAATGCATCACGAAAAGTTGCCCGTACAAGCATATAACCAAATGAGATAAGGGTACAAAGCCAGAGGAAGACCATGGAAAAGATGGATAGAAAACGTCAGGGATATCCTGTGCAGACACGGTCATAGCACAACCGAGGCCACACATCTGTTTTTAGAACGCAAGCTCAAGCTCCAATCACCCCTACGCTTAACGGCAAGGGTGGATCACAAACCACCTGGGGAAAGACAATAGACAATAGACTAGTTACCACTCAAAACTTTGAAAAGAGTCCAATCCGAAGACAGAAACGCCCGGCTCATATATACGAGAAGTGGTCGAAACTTTTTGCACTTTATTAAGAAATCATTAGGATAGGCGGGATTGCTGTATATAATTTTAAAGATGCACTATTGGTTGACAATTTCAGCGCGTTCATGGTTCGCGTTGGCCAAGAAAGTAAAATTGGCGGGAAACCGTGTCATGGATACAACTGAGGCTTGTAGAGTAACCAAATTCCAGCACTCGCAGGGTAAATCTACAAAACAAAGTCATGGTGAAATATTTTCCGCTTCTTTCTCTTCTTCTTTGTTCGTTCTCAAACTCCTGCAAATTAGCAGGATGTAGTACGGAGAACGGAATGCGTTGTGTCATGGTGTACAGCATTGCTGCGATATCTGCGCCTTTCGGTATGACACATCCGACTTCAGCATGGCTTTGGGTCACTGACCCTATATGGGATGGGACAGCCAACTCCATCCCATAACCTCCTTAGTCGTCTTTTACGACATGCATGGAAGGTACACAGTGTTGCTATTCTTTGCTCCCCTTTCGGGCCCCGGTAACATACGGGCGATATTTTCCGCTTATAAGGATACCTGTCCTTTTGTACGAAACTGTGAAGTGTTAGAGAAATCCCTTTCAAACGGGACATGTCAGCGTTCAAGACTAGCCAAGGGGCGGCACGCCATCCATTGCAGACGACGCAAGCAAAATTGCAAGAGTGGAGGCCTGAGTCATTTTATCGTGTCTTTCCACCGACTTCTTTTTCATGTGATGTCAATCATTTCTTCTTATGGTCCATGCCATTAGTTATCATGGCTTTCCTTTCTTTCCTTTTGATTTATACCCCTTTGTGTCTTGCAGTATCAGGAATAGAAGAGTTCTCTAGAGGCAGTTTTATTGTGTGTGTACTTCATATGCTTGTTTTCGTTGACTCTTTTATTTATGTAATCCATAGTTTGTATGATCTGCCCCTGGTTTTGTAACTATCGCGATTGTATAGTAATGCTTTTTTTTAGGTACACTCTCTAATTGTAGTCTGAACACCACTTAATATGTTGTCTTCTGATGTAATCCAGGATTGACATTGTCTTTGCTAATCTTCTGCTGTTTTTGTTTCTGATTTTATCTCTTATTGTTACTCCGAGGATTTTACTTATGTCTTGTGCTGTCAATCATTTTAGATGCTAAGTTTACCTACTAAGTTCTCCTGACTGACCAGCTGTAAGCCATGAGGCGATGAAGTTCTCCTGACTAACCAGCTGTAAGCCATGACATGACGTAGTTCTCCTGACTAACCAGCTGTAAGCCATGGCACGAGGCATTCAGTTTTATTGACTAACTGATTAATCAGCTGTAATTCATGACAGGACACATTAAGTTATGACTAACTGATTAGCGAGCTGTGATTTAAAAAATACAAATAACACTATACAAGGCAATTTCAACGTTTCAACCTTAAGGTCTTTTATCAGGAAAATACAAAACACACGAAATTGCTATTTCTATTAATAACATCCTTAGCAACAATATTGCCAATAACATCATCCTTAGCAACAATATTGCCAATAACAACATCCTTAGCAACAATATTGCCAATAACAACATCCTTAGCAACAATATTGCCAATAACAACATCCTTAGCAACAATATTGCTAATAACAACATCCTTAGCAACAATATTGCCAATAGCAACATCCTTAGCAACAATATTGCCAATAAAAACATCCTTAGCAACAATATTACCAATAGCGACATTCTTAGCAACAATATTGCCAATAACAACATCCTTAGCAACAATATTACCAATAGCAACATCCTTAGCAACAATATTGCCAATAGTGACATTGTTATCAACGTTGAAACTGTCTTGTATGTTTTGTACTGCTATGTGTGTTTTTTCATCCCCATACCTTATAGTCTGATAGCCTGTGTGTTCATTGTAAAACGTATCGACCTGGTGTTTTACGTAAGTACGGTTGTTAGCATTTTCACAATATAAAATCGAACATCACAGCTTGACTGCACATATAGAAATGTGTTGAATGTACCATCATAACGACTACACATATAGAAATGTGTTGAATGTACCATCATAACGACTACACATATAGAAATGTGTTGAATGTACCATCATAACGACTACACATATAGAAATGTGTTGAATGTACCATCATAACGACTACACATATAGAAATGTGTTGAATGTACCATCATAACGACTACACATATAGAAATGTGTTGAATGTACCATCATAACGACTACACATATAGAAATGTGTTGAATGTACCTTATGTTTCCAAGTATGACTCAGTTTTGTTTTCCTCTTGTCAACTTCCTGTTTCTCAATCTTCTTTACAGTGTTTCTTTTTTCTGCCTTTGTTCTCAATGAACGTTTTCCAGAGAACGGGACATATATTCTCTCTTTATCTCCATGGGATAGTTCATATATTCTCTCTTTATCTCCATGGGATAGTTCATATATTCTCTCTTTATCTCCATGGGATAGTTCATATACTCTCTCTTTATCTCCATGGGATAGTTCATATACTCTCTCTTTATCTCCATGGGATAGTTCATATATTCTCTCTTTATCTCCATGGGATAGTTCATATACTCTCTCTTTATCTCCATGGGATAGTTCATATATTCTCTCTTTATCTCCATGGGATAGTTCATATACTCTCTCTTTATCTCCATGGGATAGTTCATATATTCTCTCTTTATCTCCATGGGATAGTTCATATACTCTCTCTTTATCTCCATGGCATCGTACATATATTCTCTCTTTATCTCCATGTGATAGTTCATATATTCTCTCTTTATCTCCATGGGATAGTTCATATACTCTCTCTTTATCTCCATGGGATAGTTCATATACTCTCTCTTTATCTCCATGGGATAGTTCATATACTCTCTCTTTATCTCCATGGGATAGTTCATATATTCTCTCTTTATCTCCATGGGATAGTTCATATACTCTCTCTTTATCTCCATGGGATAGTTCATATATTCTCTCTTTATCTCCATGGGATAGTTCATATACTCTCTCTTTATCTCCATGGGATAGTTCATATATTCTCTCTTTATCTCCATGGGACCGTACATATATTCTCTCTTTATCTCCATGGGATAGTACATATATTCTCTCTTTATCTCCATGGGATAGTTCATATATTCTCTCTTTATCTCCATGGGATAGTTCATATATTCTCTCTTTATCTCCATGGGATAGTTCATATATTCTCTCTTTATCTCCATGGGATAGTACATATATTCTCTCTTTATCTCCATGGGACCGTACATATATTCTCTCTTTATCTCCATGGGATAGTACATATATTCTCTCTTTATCTCCATGGGACCGTACATATATTCTCTCTTTATCTCCATGGGACCGTACATATATTCTCTCTTTATCTCCATGGGATAGTACATATATTCTCTCTTTATTATGTTTATTATTAATTAAATATCGTTACATTGGTTCTGTAATGTTGTTGTGTCACCATTTTCACCATTATCTCCCCATGTCAACTTCTTGTTCTGATGATCGAAGGATCGATGTCCAGTTCGAATGAAAATATTGTTTAACCAATAACGGTTTATAGGTCGATCAGGGGTAAAGAAATGAAGATCAGATCTTTTGGAAAATGAAGATGGCGGGATTAATGCTTGATGTTGACTACTCCATCCCCAGGTATAAAGGTGGGTTTGATGTTGACCACTTCATCCCCAGGGATAAAGGTGGGCTTGATGTAGACCACTTCATCCCCAGGGATAAAGGTGGGCTTGATGTTGACCACTCCATCCAATCAAACAGTCCTTCTTAGGACTATATCCTAATCCCCCCCCCATTTTTTTGTCCTTATCAGGACACGCAAACCAGACCCCAGATCAAACCACCAGTCCATAACAGGACAACCCAGGCCATTGTGTTACAATATACGCCCTGGAGTAACCACAGAAAAACTATTCCAAGGTTTAAAGAAGCGTGTCTTCCTCTAGAAAGACAAACCCACAAACAAACAAACAAACCACTCCATCACCAGGTATAAAGGTGGGCTTGATATTGACTACTTCATCCCCAGGGATAAAGGCGGGCTTCATGTTGACCACTTCATGCCCAGGAATGAATGTGGACTTGATGTTGACCACTCCATCCCTAGGAATAATGGTGGGCTTGATGTTGACCACTTATCCCTATAGATAAAGGTGATAAATGAAAGATACGGGGCTAACAACGTCTTTCCCATTAAGCCACACCATGGCGTGGAGAAGTGACAACTTGGCTTACTTATGATGCAGAACCCACTTTCTAACCCCCGGAATGAGTCCAGTTTGGTTATATCAGAGTTCTGGATTTATTTTTAAAAAATGGGGACGTCTTTCATGTAATCCTGCCTACACAAACTTTCGATATTATTTACGTGTATTATTCACTATTGTCGCCATTTGAGAACCACATCGATTAGATTACTATGTAAAGGGACATCATCATCATGTGACATATTCTTTCTAGAACGTGTTCTTCCTTATGGATTCTCTGAACACTGCGCGAGGTGACCTGCCGCAGCTAGCGACATGTTTAAGCAATCTAATATATCACTGCACCATCGCCGTCTTGGGCGCCCCCTTCATGTTGCGGTTAACACTGCATTCAGCTATGCATCTTTCCATGCTGTTATGTCTCTTTATATGACCCCCCCCCCTCCCCCAACAACTTTCTAGATAGGATGTTGATAAAGAGCCAGCCCTCTTCTACACGACGCTATTCATTTTAACACTTTTTAATTTGTCTGTTTAGTTGTCCATGGTATACGTAATATTCTTCTGTAACATCTCATTTCGAAAGGAGTGATTCTCTTTGCTAATGTTTTATTTAATGTCCATGCCTCACAACCGTATGTTGCCACTGGAAATGCGCATGTTTTGATCATACATAGTTTAGCTATGCTGCTGGTACTTACCAAATATTATTCATTTGTACAAGTTTCAATGTCGTCATAACACAAAGGGACATAACGCATCTAATAAAACATTTCAATCAAGTGCCATGCCGAATGGTGTAGGCGGTCATGTTTCTCCACGAATCTTATTTCTCTGTCTCTTGTATTGTAAATGAACTCAATTGGTGAACTGCTTCCGTTCGATAATACTATTCCATCTAGCAACTTCTCTCTCTCTCTCTCTGTCGTCCAATAATAATTTGATAATTACTGTAAATGGACAACAACTTGAAAAGATACGCATATTCTCTTATCTAGGAAGCAAATTAACACTCGACAGTGATACTAGCATCAAGAGCCTTTAATAGACTGTCAAATATCTGGAGATCAAAGTCAATCAGTGCACGCACGAAAATGCGCTTATTTAATTCCTGAGAGAGATCTGCCCTCTGCCCTATGCGCTAACTTCAGCGCAATAGGAAAATGAATGAATGAAAATGAATAATTGGAAGTAATTATAAATTTGTATAACATATAGGCATACCATTTAAGAGATTTTCCACGAACGAAAATGAAGATCTGAACATAGAAAGATAAACTGGAATAGAATGTCAAATATAGAAAACATAGAATTTGGTTATCGTGGACATTGAGTTAGAGATACGAATTGATAATAGTGGACATTGAGTTAGAGATACGATTTGATAATCGTGGACATTGAGTTAGAGATATGATTTGATAATCGTGGACATTGAGTTAGAGATATGATTTGATAATCGTGGACATTGAGTTAGAGATATGATTTGATAATCGTAGACATTGAGTTGGAGATATGATTTGATAATCGTGGACATTGAATTAACAATACGATTTGATAATTGTGGAAATGGAGTTAACAATTTCAAATAATGAAATCGTATCATTAACTCAATATCCATGGTGATCAAATCGTATCTCTAACTCATTGTCCACGATTGAGATTTTGGAGATTTACACCCATCAAAATATAGTTGAGATCGCGGTTCTCGTAGTTAAGTCCCTCCGACCTCCGTAATGTAGTTTACATTATAATAGGTCTACTATGTTTGGATTCATTTTTATAGTGTGACACATTTGACAGACATTTGTCGTGATTTTCCTTGTCTGTAGACACAACAGTTTGGTATTATATCCTAATTCAGCCATCAACCCATCATTCTTTGGCTGTAGTGATTTTCAAGGTAATATAAATATGTTCAGTAGTTTGCCATTGCTCTCTGAACGGCCCAGATACACAATTTCCTGTGACGAAGTTTTTTCCCGGTACCACGGTTGTCACAAACGCTCACTGTACCACTCCACCCACCACAGAGTCAGACAAAGAAATCAACGAAAATCACATGAACAATCAAATACGACAATTATTATAATAAAAAAGGTTAGAGTAAACTGAAGATATCAACAAGAAAATGTTCATATATAGTTTATTTCCTTTTTTAAAAAGTTCAATGGTTTATTACAGGATAGTAGACAGAGAAGAATAGTTATATAAAATGATACGAATCACATTGTTTCTGTTGAATTATTTTAGATGTCTTTTGTTTTTGTGAAACTGGTTTAAAAAAAGAAAGTGATGACCTTACAACATGGCATACTTCGTATTCCTAAGGGAGGGGAGGGGGGGTAGGTGTGAGGAGTGGGTTAGGTTAAACCATCAACCTCTCCCCAACTTCACTTATCTAGAGGGTGGCTTCTAAAATATCAATTGGATTTAGCATTTATTCCTGCCGAAGATGGTTATGTCAGGCCATTGGCGCAAATAAAACGTCAACACAATGCATTTTCATTCTCTGGACTACATAATATTGGTTATCTGTTAGGAACGTTGTCCTGCTACAAGAAATCTAATCGGAGTTTGAGAATGAACTCTGAAGAAGAAGAACCAAGTAATTTTTTTCCCCGTTATCAACAGAAGCTTGTCACCGCTTTCAACAAAGTCAGAGCCCATGCTTTAACTAAGTCAGAGCCCATGCTTCAACAAAGTCAGAGCCCATTCTTTCAACAAAGTCATAGCCCATGCTTCACCAAAGTCAGAGCCCATGCTTCAACTAAGTCAGAGCCCATGCTTCAACTAAGTCAGAGCCCATGCTTGCAACACAGTCAGATCCCATGCTTGCAACACAGTCAGATCCCATGCTTGCAACACAGTCAGAGCCCATGCTTCAACAAAGTCAGAGCCCATGCTTCAACTAAGTCAGATCCCATGCTTCAACAAAGTCAGAGCCCATTCTTTCAACAAAGTAGGACCCGTGCTTTCAACACAGTCAGAGCCCATGCTTTCAACAAAGTCAGAGCCCATGCTTCAACTAAGTCAGAGCCCATGCTTTCAACAAATTCAGAGCCCATGCTTCAACTAAGTCAGAGCCCATGCTTGCAACACAGTCAGAGCCAATTTTTCAACACAGTCAGAGCCCATGCTTCAACAAAATCAGAGCCCATGCTTCAACAAAGTCAGAGCCCATGCTTCAACAAAGTCAGAGCCTATGCTTGCAACACAGTCAGAGCCCATGCTTCAACAAAGTCAGAGCCCATGCTTCAACAAAGTCAGAGCCCATGCTTCAACAAAGTCAGAGCCCATGCTTGCAACACAGTCAGAGCCCATGCTTCAACAAAGTCAGAGCCCATGCTTCAACAAAGTCAGAGCCCATGCTTCAAGAAATTTTCCATCGTTATAGATCTTTTCATTCTCTGTGCACTTACAAGATACCATGTACCTTCAATCTTTGTATACTTACAAGATACCATGTACCTTCAATCTTTGTGTTCTTACAAGATACCATGTACCTTCAATCTTTGTGTACTTACAAGATACCATGTACCTTCAATCTTTGTATACTTACAAGATACCATGTACCTTCAATCTTTGTATACTTACAAGATACCATGTACCTTAAATCTTTGTGTACTTACAAGATACCATGTACCTTCAATCTTTGTGTTCTTACAAGACAACAAGGACTTTCAATCTTTCAATCGTTGAAAGGTTCAGTAATTTCTAAAGTAGAAGTAGGCAATCTTTTTGTGTTGTCTGACCGGATTGAGTTTGTTTTAAATATTGGATCGGATTGAAATAACAATACGTTTTATTTTATTTTTCTGGTTCTTTGAAGCCACAAAAAGTAAGCTATTTTCTGATCTCTGAAAGCAACACATTAAGATCAACCTGTAAGCCAGAAAAATAGATGGGGGTCCTGATTTGACCCATGGGCAGTATTTTTCCAACAATTGCTTTAACCCTTCATATCACATATTGTCTATTGACCCTTCAACTCCCAGCTATGAGAATCAACTTTTATAAATCAGTTTCAGGAGATTTTGAAAATAGTATTTTCTTATTCTCAGCTAGTATGGCGTCATCAATGTAAGTGTTATCTCCGCGACCATCACGAGAAGTTAAGGCAGACGTAGCCGGAGCCAGACACCATGTGTACAAATGAGTACCAACCACAGCACCACAGCATGGACCCAGCCAGTATATCTACAGATGACACATTATTTGTTAAACATTCAGTATAGTAATGATAAACTAGTAGTAGTAATGATATACTAGTAATGGTAATAATAATAATAATAATATATGACTATGTGATGTGTCCTCTACAGAACGTTGTCCTCACTGCCATTCTGTAAGCCGCTCGGTTCTGAGCATAATAATATCCTCTGTATCCCATGTTTTGATAATAGTAATTATAATTATAATATTAATAATAATAATAATAATATTAATAATAGTAATAATAATAATAATAGTAATAGTAATAGTAATAATAATAATAATAATAGTAATAATAATAATATTAATAATAGTAATAATAATAGTAATAATAGTAATAGTAATAATAGTAATAATAATAATAGTAATAATAGTAATAATAATAATAATAATAGTAATAATAGTAATAATAATAATACTATTAATAATATTAATAATAATAATAATAATAATAATAATAATAATAGTAATAATAGTAATAATATTAATAATAGTAATAATAGTAATAATAGTAATAATAATAATAATACTATTAATAATAGTAATAATAATAATAATAGTAATAATAGTAATAATAATAATAATAATAATAATAATAATAATACTAGTAATAATAGTAATAATAATAATAATAATAGTAATAATAGTAATAATAATAATACTATTAATAAAAGTAATAATAATAATAGTAATAATAGTAATAATAGTAATAATAATAATACTATTAATAATAGTAATAATAATAATAATAGTAATAATAGTAATAATAATAATAATAATAATAATAATAATAATAATAATAATAGTAATAATAGTAATAATAATAATAATAATAGTAATAATAGTAATAATAATAATACTATTAATAAAAGTAATAATAATAATAGTAATAATAGTAATAATAGTAATAATAATAATAAAGCCCATATGCCGTCAGGTTCGTAGGGGTGTCACATTGAGACATTTGATGCATAATGGTCTCTAACTCAGCTCTATCCTCTGCTATATTGATGAATTTAGAAACTTCACATCCTTCAAGATTTAATTAATGTAGTAGTCACAGAAAGTAAAGAGAAAGGTCTCTTCCTAAATATCAAGAAAACAGAAGTAATGGTTATTTCAAAGCAACAAAATAACACACATTGCAAGATTAAAGTGAATGATATAGTATTAAAACAGGTCCATCAATTCAAATATTTAGGTACAATGACTAAAGCAGATGGAAGAAGTTCAACAGAAATAAGAAGTAGAATAGGACAGGCAAAAACAACAATTCAGAAAAAATGAAAAATATACTGTGTAATATGACCTTGTCATTAGAGATGAGAAAGAGAGTTCTGCAATGCTATATAACCCCTATACTGGAGTCTTCGACAATAAACAAACTGGAAAGTGGGAAATTAGAGGCAACAGAGATGTGGTTAAACAGAAGAGTGCTGAGAATACCATGGACTGCCAGAAAATCTAATATAGAGGTGTTGAAAGAGTCAAATGTGAAACGGACCTTAATCAATAATATAAGAAAAAGGAAATCTTCTTTTTTTGGCCACTTCATGAGACAGACAGGTTTAGAGAACATAGTCACAACAGGCAAAATTGAAGCAACAGAGACAGAGGGTGACAACGTGAGAAAATATTAGACAGTTTGACAACCTGGCACGGCAAGGAAACAACAACGACATTGATACATAATACTGTGTACAGAGAGCTGTGGAGAGCCATGACCGCCTACGCCAGCTAGCATGGCACCTGGTGATGATGACGACACCCTGCCTAGTACTTGATGTACACCTCTGTGGCACCTTGAAAAAATCTGTTGTCATTGAGGAATGTCTCATTACGTGCCCGTACCACCGGAGTTTAACGAAGTTTCACGGTCGTTACCAGTGGTTCTTGTTGACCTAAACACACATTAATTCGACCACGCACAAACACGCATGGTTTGCGTCTGTAGGTCCTACCAATGGCTCACTATACAAACCACCCATGCAATAGAAAACCTTAGTAGATAACATTTAGTTATCTTGAGGTTATCTTCTTATAGAAGCTTCATGGCACGTCATCTATACAATTATGCTTCTCATGCTTTTATATTTTGTTGCAATATAGTTTATTCCTTGATATTTTTTGTATATGTATGCACCCTCTGTGGTTGGGAGGGAACCAGAGATTTACGCGCAGCCCTGGGGACGAGGAAACTGACACCACTGTTTTCTCCTATAACGGAGGCCCATCATAGATTCACAGTGACTCAGGACGTGACAATCCTTTTGACGTGAACATTTGGTTGCATGCCTGGAGCAATAGAGAAGTTCGGCATAACCAGTAGTCAATTGGTGGCGGGGAATGAACACAGTGATCATAATCTTAACTACAGTGGCTCGTAGCAGTGCATAGGTCGAAATCTATCTTCTTGGTCGTGTAATAGTTATTTTCTGGCTCTGGCCAAAGGGTGTGCAGAAAATCCACAGACTTCCCAGCAATTGGGTCAAAGGGCATGAGCCCATGGACCGCTGGATAAGCAATGAACTAACCAACCACGCACAAACACATTGGTCTTATTTTCTTGGTACCAGATACCCAACACACATATACAACATTTGTTTTCAAACGTCTGGATTCTTTTCTTTAAGCCCACAGTTAGTCCACGTCTCACAACCATACATATTTATTGACAGAACCAAAGATTTCTATATGCTAATACGGACGGTGATCCTACTTTTTCAAATGGTGGTTAACCTTGTCAAGGAGGCTATGGCCATTGTCAGTCTTTACTTTTTATTCAGCTGTTGATTCACCACCGCCACTTATCTGGGCAAGTAAACATCGACTAATTTAGGGTTCCACACTGGAGACACCATATCACACATAACTTCAACAGTACTAATTTATGTACACCAATTCGATTGTTTGAATTTGTATTCCCCCCCCCCCCTAAAGATCTATCAAATCGGATAAATATGTGGGTTTTTCGTACTTGAACTGTAAACAAAAATTGCGGAGGAGATTGGATTAATTTCTTTTAAGATATTCTTAACTGTTAAATTCTTGACAGTTTTTGAAAAAAATGGAAGGGAGTATAAACTGGCAACAATTGTTGATCTAATTTATCCAAAATCTTCTGTATGGTAACAAGCCTTGAATAAAGTCAAACACGCTTTTTTAGGCTTTAATGTGGCAACGGATGAACATTTTTTCCCAAAAGGAGGTCACTAGTGTGTAAAGTTGAGAATCCCTGGTCTAGATAAAATAAACAATTCAAGAAGTTAAGATACACCGTGACCTTCTACAGTATAAGACATATTGGTTAATTGGAAAGTCTGTCTTCTTGATGATTTTTTTCTTTGATTTTCATTGGCTGTCAAACAAAATATAATCATAGTTTTCCACGAAAATAACCGGAATAGCCAAATGAATCATAAAGAAGGCTGGATTTTCAATTAACCAGTAGGTATTATGCTGAAGAAGTGCATAATATACTCACCATCATGTTTGTATAGTCGCTCATGACAACAGCCGGACCCAAAGCACGCGCTGGGTTCATACATGAGCCAGATACTTTGTTCTTGAAACGAGAGAGAAACAAATAACTTAATGGACTTGTTCACTGTGCATGTATAATATTATTAATCACATGGCTTCCCAGAGAGCAAGTGCGAACCTTTCAAGAAAATCGAAGGAAAATGTGTTGTCTTGTAATGAAGCGTTTCTTTGTATATATTTATCCTATTTCTGCACTTGTTCTTAACTCGTATATTTTCTTTGAAGTTTTCTGTGTTTTTCTTATGTGTGTTCGGATGAAGATCTATGATCGAAACGTCATCAGTTCTCGACCTTATTCAATTTCTAGAATTTGTTTTATCACTTCTTATTAGAAGTAGTATACATTTGTAAAACATATTTTCTCACTCACTTTAGTTACATTTATATTATCGTTAGTATATTCTTTGTTCGGATGGATGATTGCTGCAACTGTCGAAAGTAACTTATAGTACAATTAATACACCGTTTCTGGATGTGTCTATACTGCCCGTCACTCACGGTCAAGCGCTCTATGTTGAATCTCGACCAATAGTTAGATAATATCTAACAGCAGTATCAGCCATTTTACGTCGCGTTTTTTCAATATGTTCATTGGTTGTCCCCCTTTAACATCACGTCATACACCACCATTATCTAGAGTTGCCAGGGTGTCCGAATATGTAGCAGACCTAACACTACCACTTGTAATGCATATAGTAACAGGCGACTAAGTAGGATGAACTTAAAGATAAATAGCCCACCATATAACCATGCCCCTTTAAGACTAATTGCCCAGACTGATAAAAGAGAATCGACACTTTTATTTATATTATGCCTAGACAACAACAACAAAAAACCAAACATCTGGAAATAAAAACAATTTGTAAATATAACAAACTACGACTGTTTAACTCTAATCTGTTTTAACATATGGTGGTGGAAGTTGGAAAATAACAAAATCACAAGAAGAAGAAATGAAATTCATTTGAAAATAAACGTCATCTAAGAAAGTTTTCAATATTGGTTGCGAAGAACTGAAGTTAATCAAGCAAGTAAGAGAAGACACCAAACAGCAATATGTTTCTACGACTATAAGAAGAAACGATGGACTAATATCGGACATACTTAGAGGAAATGAAAACATACTGCAAATACAAGCATTAAAATGGGTACCAGATGGCAAAATAGACAGAGGAAGACCTAGATAGACTCTTCACAGAACAACTATCAGAGAAGTTATGACTATGGGTCTCAACAACATACAAGAATTACACACAGTATCATCCCATACCCTAAACTTGAGAACTCTGGTTTCTACCCTATGCACCGTATTAGGCACTGAACTATAAATCCCCTCACTCCCCTTTCCAAAGAAGAAATATGTCCATCTTGTTGTAGAACATTGAGTCATATGGGACATTATAGAGAAAAAACCAATTTGAAACACAAAGTCAAAATCCACCACCGGACATAGGAGCAAGGATGACATACTCAGCATCATCATCATCATCATCATCATCATCAAGGAGAAAGGGGTTTGGAGTGTTCAAATTCTCCCGCCTCACTCACTACTAGCAAATAAAACATGACTTTTAGTAGTTTGTAATTCAGCCAAAAGTTGGGTAAAACTCCTTCCTTTAGGGAATTACGCAACAAAACATCCCATTTATCATAAAAGAGGGAATTACGCAAGAAAACATCACATTTATCATAAAAGAGGGAATTACGCAAGAAAACATCACATTTATCATAAAAGAGGGAATTACGCAAGAAAACATCACATTTATCATAAAAGAAGGAATTACACATGAAAAACAGCAAATGTATCATAAAAGAGAGAATTAGGCACAAAAACATCAAATTTATTATAAAAGAGGGAATTACGCACAAAAACGGGAGAATTATCTTCTTTAATTAACTCCCTTTTTATTTGAAAACATATATACGGCCCCGATAATCATCACATAATTGTGTTTTTATCCATAGACACATACGCACACACGCAAACACAGCCTACTCACAGCAAGAAGAGTGTTCACCACGATTGTCAAACCGACTATCAAAGGGACGGAGCCTTGGATATCACTTCGTCTGTTATCCTCTGTTGCCATAACTACAACCAGTAGAAATGCTGTTATTATCACTTCTGTACAGATAACCTATTTCAGAGAAGAATACGTCACATTTGGTTAATATACATCTTTCTCCGCAATTAATTAAACAAGGAACTTAGAACAGAGAGAAATGGCGGAATATTTTTGGGGTTTTTCTGAAATTTTGGTTTCGAGAGTGGCATCCCTATGTCCTTGAAGGATTTGATGGTGAAGATAATAATGGCCTCTTATGGTGACATACGCTAATGTCAACCATGTGCGTCGATGATACAATTTTGATAGCCGAAAATGAAGCTGTGACAGGAAATGATGTATATAATTGTAAAAGAAAATTACGATAAAGACATATGGCTTTAGTTTGAGCAGCAGAAAAACTGAGGTAATGGTAATATCAAAGAATAAATGTCCTCCAGAATGCAACATCAAAGTTGATGGGATCCGTCTAAAGCAAGTCAACATATTCAAATATTTGGGTACATTAATATTATAACATT